>PPHJ01000050.1:0-1275417 GCA_002991585.1 Ilyonectria mors-panacis
CTCGCCAGGCGGTCTGGTTAACATACATCCATACGAATTACCGCCCGGAGGAAATGTTCTCAAGACATTGCGAAAAACTGGATTAATCCCCAAGCCACTAGTTTTTCTTAATGTGCTCTTTATTAACTATTGTGAAAGTCTTGCTAACTATTGGGCTGACAGGGTAAGGTCCCAGTAATGCCTCGGACGTTACGATGTTTTTGGCGCTGGAGCTAAGAGGGCTAGATTCAAAGCTACATACATCAAGAAAGGTAAGTCCCCGACCGGCAAAGTGGCAAAGCCCACGAATCCACTTTGGTCCAGGAATTCGATTATATTGAGCAGTCATATTTCAAATGACGCAATTTTTGGTCTTGTACTTCCACGCAGGCCGGAATCAAGGCGTAACCGGATTCTGAAACGCCCTACCGCCCGAGCGGACGATGAAAACCATGCGGGCTGAGGTTTAGGACTCTCCCATATTGCCAACCCAACCCAAATGCAGAAAAAAATTACATTGGCTAAATTGGGTTTTAAGTCGCGATAGGGCTTGTGGGTGAGGGGGGTTGAAAAAAATCCTAGACCGCTACTACTGCGGCTGGCTACTTGCTTGCATTGTGGGCCCCATCCGCCAATCTACATCAATCGCTTTCCCTTGTTCAGCGCCAATCCCTCGAATACGGGACGTCTTTTGCGTTGGGGTTTAGTCCAGAAATCCGGCCTCGAATATGCGGCAGGAATACAGATTGGGTGGCCCTTTGCTGCAACACGGTGTGTGGAACCAAATCTGGTTGGACAGCACAGGGGTGGTCTACGGACAGCGGTCCAACGAAGTCTTTTGGGGCAACATTGACAGCGTCAGGAGACGACGACACGGCCGGACCCTTGAAGAGAGCGTTGAACCCCAGATCTCCAGACGGCATGGGGCTTATTCTGGACAAACCAAGTGACACTTACTGCCTCCTCAAAGCCTATGGGATGCTCTTGCTTAGGCCTATGGCCAGGGTGAAATGTTTTTCGGGCCTGCACAGTATATCAGATATGAAGGTACGTATTCGATGGACGGGGGCAATGACACGTTACACTAAACGGGGCTGTGCTGCCTAGGGTTCTAGACCAATCGTATCGGCAAAAGGATCAAGATTGGAGTCTCCACACAATGTGCCGCAGCCAGACTCCTCTCAAGCGGGAGGGCTTGCATTTCCGCACGCCACTTCCCACGGCGGAACAAAATCCCTTCGCAACCAGCCCGACATGCGAGGTGGCCCGGTAACGAGCCACGATGGGTACAAAGGAGGGATTGCGCGGGTGGACATCACCATGGGTGGCTCTACTTCTTGGTTGTCCTGCAAAAGATATCATCATCTGGAGCTTATGAGTTCGGGGATGCGATTTAGGAAGAGCTAAGTACGGAATCGTCCCAGCCCTCACTTATCCGCCACTATCAAACGGCGCCATGACAGCTTTCGGAATAATGCAACGATGTAGTGTGATTTGAGAGGGGGCCCCCCCCCAAAAATCTCCTGGAGAAACCCCCAATAAACAGAGACCGTTGAATTATTGCTAGGTCTGGGGAAATGTAATCTAGGAACAAACACGGGGCAAGATATGTGTACGGCCTTTGCCGACGTGCATGGTGATAAGCGCCTCTGTGTGGACCCGTTGACGTCGCATAGGGGCAGCAACCAAGGACAGGCGCGTCAGGGGAAGAAAGTGGCATCTATGATAGGCCTCTTCCCCGCTTGGGTCGCTCTCGAGGCTGGACCTCCGGGCTTGGAGTGCTCTCTTTGGGCGGGAGTCTTATAGATCTTCTGGAATGTTTTCATGGCACCGAGGGTGCCTCAGAACGCAGTCGATGGAGGGGAGAGGAGAACGGCCGGGTACTGTGCTGGCGACTTCCAGCCGGACCGGCAACTGCCGAAAGGAGCATTCCGGCCCGTGTTGGTTTTGATTCGGCCGGCTGGATTTTCAAGTTAACCCCCTTTCAACTGGCAAGGTGGGTGTGGCATAATTGACCGGTAGAGGATCAACCTAATGGCCATGGTCACCGCCTTGGTCCCGCAGCAGCCTGACCCTGAGGGATGCCCCTTTTTCCTAGGGCACGGACATATTGCTCTTGATTGGCCAAGCGCATAAGTTTCTGAAATGTACAGATTGGCCGTAAACCCCGCCGTTGCGATTCACTGAGCGTTTGACTCATGTGATCTTATGGGCACACGTCCTTCGCAAATCTCTGCTGGATTCCCTGGGCAAGCTGCCTACCGAGCCAGACGGAAGGAAGAGCCGGCCGGGAACGCCAACGGCCTCCTGGAGGACCCACGCAGATGAACTTACACTACCTCAATGCGTTAACACTGCCATATATCAAATCGCGGCTAATGAACACACGCACAATAATTTTGTGTATCTCTGTTGCTCGGGTTGGATTAGTTTTAAATTAATCTCATGGGAGACCAAGATTAACCCGCTCTCAAGCCAAAAACCAGACTTCAACGCTTTTTCTCCCCGATAACTTGGCGGTAGAGCAAGTCTCCTCAAGAGAGATTTTTTATTCGATACTGAAACAGTTTGAGAATAGTACAGTTTTATAAACGGCTCGGGTACTGGCTGCTAGCCTCTATTACTGGCTCTGGAAATGTGCGTATTGGCTCTCCGCACCTATGTCCGTGGCAGCCTACACCACAGTACGCTCCGAAAATCCATGTGTTATTTTAAATTCATTCAAAGAGCTTAATTACCGTTAAAAACCGAACCATATAGACTCAAATTAAGCTAGCTTCTAGCGTCCGACTCTGTGTGCGTGTTGTGCAATCATAAGAGGCAGTCCGTTTAAATTCGAAGACACTGTGCACACTAATGGGTTTTAACTTACTTCTACTCGTCGCTGCTTGGGCGACACCAATCATATATAGAAACGTCCAGTTTCCCCAAATACAGGGGTAAGAAAATCATGATCTGCCAATATCTCCTTCAGTGAGCCAGTTCCTTCCTATGCGTATTAAACCGCTTCGCAAGCTACCTGATCACGGCTCCCGCAGTTATGTCGGTCGCCAGCCTTGCAAAGCCCACAAACTCAATTCCCTCACAAACTACTACTCTCCAGTTCCTTGTTCCGCCGGGGCATGTTATTTACCTTATCGAAAAACTCTCCGAAGCCATGATTACCTGTACAGCTCGGCGTCTGCTCATCCTCGTCATATGTGTCACTCCAACAGGTTGGCTGGAGTTGCCACAGAACTGCACTTTAAATATTGCCAGAAATTTATTTTGACGGCACAATCAGATATCCCACGTCTTTTATATCTATAAACAGGCTTACGCTGATATGGAAGGCTGTCGAGCTGGTATGCTTGTGATTTCGCAAGGCATGACTTGTAACTGCACGCCAGACAAGTACGCCATGACGACTCTGCTAGCGATTGCAAAAATGGGACCCCTGGCCAACTGTTCCGTGAAAGTACTCAAGGTGCTACCCGCGCCTTTCTCGGCTTTGGCAATGGCGAGTCCCGCGGACTTCTCGGATGGAATCCTAAACGCTGGCTTCAAAGTTGCCATAAAGGGGCTGTTTTATGAGATCTAATTTGCTACGGATGCCAATGACAGCTCAATTACAAGAAGTGACGCAATATTCAGGAGCTTTGGGTTTGGTAGCTTAAAGATTAAGGTGCAACGAGGCCAGCATCGCACACATTTTTTATTAATCTAACATGTATTCTACATAAGAACAAGCAATTATATGCATAGATACTCAGCTGAGCTCAAACTATCATTGAGATATCATACTTGGTGCATATTCCTAGCGCTTGATTCAAGTTGAGTACTTGAGAACGGGTCCAATCCATCATGCGTCACACATCCCGAACCTTCCAGGCGCATCACAGCCTAATGGACTGCATGTGGACGGTTTAGTAGGTTGCAACTCAAATTCGATGTTTGAAGTAGCTTTTTTAACTCACACTTGAGCCAATAGGCCGTCACCGAGAAAGACTCAAACTTGGCGACATTATATCGACATGGGAAACGCGGACCCTCCATCAACATCGAAGATGTTATGAATACACCTTCACGACCTTTTTGCTACTTTTGCATCTGATGGTGAGACTCGGCTGGGTTGCCAGGAGGAGTTTAAAAGATCAGCACCGGGTCGCCGGTGGAGGGTCCTCAGAAAAGTCATGAAGTTGCGTGTGTTGGTAGTATGAATTCACCGGAAAGTATAGTGAATACCTCAATGGGTACCAATCTCTACACTGTATGGGGCGCCTTCGGAAAGCAGTCCATATTCAAAAATGCTAGGCTTCAATACCAACTCTGGTACTCCTCAATTGGCCTCCAGATGCTACAAGGTGACTTACTGCACACAGTTGTGTGGTTCGCATATCTTTGATTCATTACTGGGCTAACATCTCGCTTCAGTCGACGAGAATTACTTCCAACACCACTGTCCGGACCGGCTTCAAATCCCTCCAAGCCGCCTACAGGGCCAAGATTGACAGTCATGTGGAAACGGGACCGGTGACGACAAAGCCCCCCACCTGCTCCTGAGCTGAATGTCTCCGCCACCAATACCTTCTGGAGGGGGGGTTACGGAACTTTTGTGAAGGACATACTCCCCATTTCCTCCCAAGCGATAGGGGTCTCCATTGAAGATGGGCGACTTTTCGGGTTTGCATGCATATTTTTGGCCAGTCCCAGTACTGAGATTGAAGATCAGCTTAAATTTACAAAGGTGCAAGATGGGGACTTTACAGGTTAGTACCCAGTGTAGCCACATTCTTCTTGAAGGGCCTTTTCGCAGAGATAGACAACCACTGATACCACGGCATGAAATTGCCAGTGTAGTGGATAATCATAGTTTGTTGGATGTGTGTCACAATGAAGTCATCAAACTAGTTCAAGGGCATTAGTAGATCCGGCAAGAAACAAGTTAGTAGAAAACTGACTGGAGACTGGGCACCCAAGGAGACGATTTGAGGCGTCCGGGGCGGTAAGCCCTGAAGACACTTCACGGCTTTTATTATGAGAGGGCATCCCCTTTTTTGGAGAGCGAACCACTGATATTTAATCACAAGCCTATGCATTTACCAGAGACCTGATGTTAACATACTATTGTCGGCGAAAGGCAATATTCGAGATGCAGCTGGGAGTGCGGGCGCGTTTGCGTAGCTCGATTTCCCGCTCAAGAGTGGTGAGAACATCGGCCTTGTTAGTCTCAGTTAGTTGAAAATATCGGGTTTCTGCATCGGCTAGTTTATCTTGAGTATAGGCTGCGGACACAGTTGGGACCACCGACACCAGCAAAGCCGAAGTCACAAAGGAAGACAGCTTTATACTTGCGACGACCACATGAGTCGAGCGGGGAACAAACATCGAACGCCAATGACTTTTTCTCCGACTGTCGTACCTACAGCAAAATAGTATCCATAATATATATTGCAGGTTACTTCGGAAGACCGGCAGAATTGAGACCTCGGTGTTGGGTTCCAGTCAAGTGACTTACGCAGGCCTCAGGGACATGTAGACGGTCAGTATGTGACGAGGCAGTAGCTTTTGCACAGTATTTCCATAGTTTAAACATAATTTTATTGACGATTGACCAATGTATCGCCTTGTTTCTAACAAGCTGATATACTGTGCATTCATATGTGGACCAGCGGGGCCTACCTTAGTCGTCTGCCATGCGGGAGCAGCTACTGCAAGCCGAGAAACGATCTCGTGGAAATTTCTAGTTGGTCAATAAAGCAGTAAGCAAAAAAATTATACACAACTTGTAAAATCCCATGACTGGGCTAGATCTTAGTATCTTGCGCTCAAGCAGAGTATCTTGGATGCGACGGTGCGGTCAGTATTCCGATGGCTGGCACCAGCTTTGGCCGCCACGATTACACCTTGATGTAGGCGGTGAATTCCTCACGAATTTCGCCGAGGTGACTATTGGTAAATGGTAATAACACTTGGATATTGGATCTTAGAATGAAGGGATCAAGGTTGCTTCTGTTAGCCTCCGGAGGAGCATCATCATATGTTGGTAGTGTTGTACGGAGAGCAAAAATGGCTTCGAAAAATAGAACACTTTCTCAGTTATCACCATAGTCCTGTAATTGGGTACACATCGGTTCTGAAGATCCCACACTTCCTCCAGAAAAATACCGAGGCTTAATATGAGCGTGTGAAGAAAACCTTTCGGGCGTGGCCTGTGAAGCGTCGAGGATGCCAGGAGGCTACCGCCAAATAACGATAGCCGCCCAACACTAGTTGAACTCACAAATCCGAATACGTCCAGCTGTACCTTGGATGAAACTTGGGGCTTAAGGGGCCATACGAAGTAGGCTACTACAATTCCGGTCATTTTGTTGGACACGGGTTCAACCACTGCATCAAACTTAGACTCCCAGCAAACAGTGGAACCACGCCACCCAGTCCTGTTTCCTCGTGTTTCAACCCAAAACTCTCGCAGGGGGCCGACAAACAAAGTCGCCCTAGAACGCCCGTCATCTGGATAATGTTCGAATCATATCAGTCGAGGAGTTTGACTCTGCATCTAAGAAAGGCAACCAAGGTTATGAGATAACCCAAGGGCAAGGAAATATCTCAACAAGATCTGAGGGTTCTCGAGCGTCAAGGCAATTTGGATAGATCACTTCCACGTTCTCTAAGAATAGTCCATCCCTGTTAGATAACATAACGAAGAAATTTGCTCCCGAAGCGCCCATGGTCTTGAAACGGTGAGGCGGAGCGCATCCCAGGGTCCCCCGGTTGGTCCCACTGCACCGTTCCAACGAAAGGCTAGTCGACGTGTCTAGTATCTATAATGCGCTTCGATGCAGTTCCACCTATCAAGAGTACCGGAAGACTCGCCGATCACACAAACTCGTTTCAAAAACATTATTCCAGTCATCTTGACGGCCAATGTGGTAATTGAGTCGCGCCCATTACGACAACAGGACAATGGTTCGCAGCTTCTTCAGCGGCGGTAAATAAGCGATCTGGGATATATTAGATCCCAAGGCTAATGTAGAGACGTGATACCAGGACCAGGTGAGGAACTGGATGTTGATGTCACCGTGGAACCAAGGGGGGAATGTTGATCAGAAAGCACTCGAAATAGAATGGTATCGGAACCAGATCCATTGGTA
Organism: Ilyonectria mors-panacis; assembly: GCA_002991585.1. Lineage (NCBI taxonomy): Eukaryota > Fungi > Ascomycota > Sordariomycetes > Hypocreales > Nectriaceae > Ilyonectria > Ilyonectria mors-panacis. Next base: position 7,113 of record PPHJ01000050.1, read on the forward strand.
GCTTCACCCAAGGGCTCAGGAAAGCACGAGGTGATTGACACTCCCAAAATGACATTTTTCTTTGATTGACTATGCAGTTTAAGCATCCCCGGTAGTGAATGAGATGGCGACTGAGCCTGTGACTTAGCTCTTGGTATATGTTCGACTGTCGTCAAACTTCCAGTAAAGTCCAAAATCTGGTGTCGGAGACATTATTCCAAGTAGACGATACATCTCATCAACTTTGGCAATCATCGTCAATAAGGCGCCTCCGAAGTGACCGCGTTGGGGGCGTGCAAACGGACTTCGATTTCCGCCAACAAATTGATCCTCACGAGCCGACACACAAGGAGATCATCCATATCCTGTATTACATTGATAAGATGGTGCGCTTGACCACACATAGACCAAGAATATCCGAACTTCAGTCACGCGCCGTTCACGTAGGCTGAGTCCACCCGCCCCTTGAACTCACGCCCATCGTCTGTAAGGTGCAGTGGCGAAGGAACCCGCGCCTTGTCTCCTGGGAACACGTCGGCAATCCGCTACAGTCATCAACTTCGGCTGCGAAGCGTCAGATGATGTCCTAGACTTCACAGGGAAGCCACATTAGCGTAGTCGAACTAGTCATGGCCAAGGATGAACGAATTCCGAAGAAAATGAGCGGTGAATGTCATAGTTGATACATATCCTGGTAGTCAAGAGTGACGGTGAAGGCTTGCTTGTAGGTGGGATCATCGTAGACAGCGAGAGAATGTTAGCAGCGAGGTAGAAGAAGCCAGACAACTTCATTAGAGTAGGAATTCAATGTTTATTATGTTTCGGCAGGGAAAATACATATCAAGGCGATAAAAGAGTTTGTGAATTTTGAGTTGTTGGACTTTCTGGTGCAAGGTATGGTACCTGATCGTGTGTTGTTATGTATGATCCATGACAGTGGTTCGATCTACCCGAGAGGATATTTGACGAGTTTAACCTATACTATAACAATTTGTGCCCGAACTTGACTCGGTGGAGGGATGGTTGTCGCTTTTGTGTATAAAGTCGAGTTTTGAGAAATTCCCTAGATTCACTATTTTCTTGTGATAGAGCGAGAATATCGTAAAGCGAAAAATGGTACAAGATGGAGGCGCCCATCCACCCCGACAATTGGGCGGTAAATTGTCGGGGCAAAACATCATATACTACGTAGGTTTGTTTAAGCATAATTAGTTGAGGTAAGCATATATTTCATGGCTTGTTGAATTGTGTCAATCAACGCGTAGGGTAGGGGATATTTTTTGTTGGTGCCGTGATCCGGCCGTTTGTGAGTCTGCGACGGCACCCTGGTCAGGAGACCGGCTAGTGCCAATCAACTTTGATTTTGTTGCATCGCCGATTAACCTTAAAAATAATTATCATAGGCTCAAGCTTACTGATGAGCTTACTGGTTTTTTAAGCATAAAGATTCAGTTCAAGAACTACATGCGTGCCACCACGAGTTGGACGAAAGCGAGCAATTCGATCTCTGGAGGACAACGCCTGTTTATGCCGATGCGTCATCACGCCAGAATGATGAAATATCCTGAAACCCCTCAAACGAAACGTCCCCCCTCCATTTCCCAGCCAATTTGTCCTTCACTGATGGCCATGGAAGGAAACGCAAGGAATTCGATGCCATTGGCCTTGGATCAACCTTGCACCCGCGCCGTCACCTCGAATTGACTTGTGGAGATTACGGGGTCCGTCGCTGGCTTTTCTTGAGCCACCGCAATGGACGGAGCCCGAATTTCCCGATTGTCAAAAAAAGCATTGAATATGTATACAGGGTCTGGGATGGATGGAGCATCGAGATTCGCCTCGGCGCGATGCGAACAAGAATCATCGCTGCTGCTGCGCGCATGGCCAGGCATCATTGGGCTCATCAGCTCATGCCCAAAAGCTCCAATGCCTGGACGGACATGAGTAACTGTTTCATCAACACGATTGCTCTCGAGTAGACGCCAATATTTGACGGGTTGTCATCGACCCACGAAGTTTCACGCTGTTTTTCACGTTGCGGTGGACTCGCACGCAGACTCGGCGTTCCCCCGTCGATCAGATGATTATCGGGTCGTTTCAGGTGTGAGGTGAGTTAATCGCCAAGCCAAAGCAAGTCTAAACACTCTATTCGGTCGACGGACGAGGATCCTCAGGGGCAGAGGGGCAGCGGGGCGCGCCGATTGCTCGAATGGAACCATCCCGAAGCAGGCGGGAAGAGAATAGAGTGTACTGACAAGGGCAGGGAGGGGAGGCAGAGATCCTCCGGCGCCTCGCCGTCTACACGCAGGCTCCTGGTCATCTTGGAGTTGGGAACCTGGCATCGCAGCGAGCGGTCAGCGGGGCCGGCGCTAGATTTCCAATAGCGATTCTCCCGTGATGAAAGGGACCTGAAGGGTTGCAGCGATCAGGACAACCAGGTTTCAGGATCCACCCATTGTCCAATAATGGGCCGGGCCATGCCTCATCCCGGTGAGGCTCAAACCGAGGGCCACAGGGAGGTCGGTTAAGCACCCCCGGCGCCTTTGAGCTAACTAACGGCCGGGTTTCGCTTCTCGAGGCTCCCCCATTTTTCCGTCTATCATGTTCATGGCAGCCCGGGGATAAAAGTGGCACGGCCCACTGTGAGAGCTGCGTGTCCCTGAAAGGCGCTTGGGATTTATGGGATGGCCTCCGCTTCGCCAGGGGCAGACGGAAATGGGCCCGCAACCATGCTGCCCATCCCAGCGTTTCCCAGCGCCACCACCGCGAAGCCCTCTCGGTATTGCCCTGAGCCCAGGATCTTGCCCAGGAGATTCGCGCGGTGGCCAGCCGTATTCCATCTAGATTGCCTGTAAACTGCCGCCCACCAACGTCGCTTAGGGGCCGCTGCCCTGAGAGCCACGGCCGCATGTCCAGCCCTGGCTAGATCCCCAACGCTGCATGTCTGAAGTGCGCCTTGGCACCACCAGAGCGGCCATGTTGCAATGAAGCCCATCACCCTTGGCTGCGGAACTTGCGGATCATCCTTGTTGGGAATTCTTTTGTTCCATTGGAACCGAGATGGGCGGCGGCGAGGTGTGGCCAACCCGGCGGAGTGACGCCTTGGCCAGGAGGTTGAATTCGATATATAAGTCGAAGCTGGTGTTCCCTCAACCATCTACTTCCTCTCTCTCTACACTCGTCCTTGCATATCAGTCCTTGTTGCTTGTTCTCTCTTTCATCTTCACTTTCTTTCTATTGGCTGTGCCAACCATTCATTCACTCAACCCACTTGAAGTCGAATATCCCAGCGAGCTTCGCTTCATCCAGTCATTTACAAAACACCACCAAACCCAACAAGCATAACCCATCTATCATCATGCGTTACTCCGCTGTTTCCGCTCTGGCCATGGTCAGCACCGTTGCCGCCCACGCCCAAGTCTACGGCGTCTGGGTCAACGACGTCGACCAGGGTGATGGCCGATCGGCTTACATCCGAAGCCCTCCCAACAACAGCCCCGTCAAGGACTTGACCAGCGCTGACCTTGCCTGCAACGTCAACGGCGGCACTGCTGTCAGCGAGTTTGTCACTGCCGCTGCCGGTGACAAGCTCACCTTCGAGTGGTACCACGACAACCGCGCCGACGACATCATCGCCGCTTCCCACAAGGGCCCCGTGATCACCTACATTGCTCCCTACACTGCGAGCGATGGCACCGGTGCCATCTGGACCAAGATCGCCGAGGATGGTTACGATGGCTCCGAGTGGGCTGTTGACAAGCTCATCGCCGCCGGTGGCAAGGCCGACTTCACTCTGCCTTCCAGCCTGGCCGCTGGCCAGTACCTGATCCGCCAGGAGATCATTGCCCACCACGAGAGTGACACCGCTTACAACGAGAACTCTGCCCGTGGTGCTCAGTTTTACCCTTCGTGCATCCAGTTCGAGATCACTGGCTCTGGCACCGATGTCCCTGACCAGGACTTCGACTTCAACACCGGCTACACCTACGCCGACCCCGGCATCGTCTTCAACCTCTACGGCTCGTACACCAGCTACGACATCCCCGGCCCTGAGGTCTGGACCGGCTCTGGCTCCAGCGGCGGTAGCAACACCGCCGTTGCCTCCACCACCAAGGCCGCCGCTGCCACCTCCTCCGCTGCCGCTGCCACCTCTGCCGCCGCTGTTGCCACCTCTGCTGCTGAGGCCGCTGTCACCACCGCGCCCGCTGCCGTTGAGACCACCCCCGCCCCTTCTTTCTCTACCATCGTCACCTCTGCCGCCGCTACCGAGGTCGCATCTGAGGCCCCCGTTGCCACCGCTGCTCCCAGCTCCGGCTCCGGCTCCGGCTGCTCCAGCCGTCGCCGCCGCCGCCGCAACGCTCGCCGCAACATCAAGAAGATCAGCGGCAACCAGTAAGCTTGCAAAAGTCCTTGCTCGGTCGACACTGCCCGCTCAACGTCTGTGACGTGGAGACTTAGTTGACCTTTCCACCCCTTGCTGTCTGCCGTGGACTGCATGGATACCGCATCTACCTAGATGGCGTTTTGTTTGTGTACATAGATTTTGCTCTGGACTTTCCAGACATATCTTATTCTGTATAAAAATCATTTTCACAAAACTTCTTGCAAACCTGAATCCCATGTGACTTGCCCATGTTCCGACTCTAAAAGCAACTGTATTCGATCTAACCAACGAGGACAAGGAGTAATCCATATCCACTGTGCTCTAGCCCATTGATGTTTAATCTCAGAACCGCCATTCACCTCCCTTGATCAGGGCTGACGCGGCACATGGCGTGGGACGGTCGCGTGGCGGTGACGTATGTGAACCTTCAGTGGGGAGCACGTAATCGTAATCTTGTGATGGGGCATCATGACTTGCAGGATTTCAGCTTGCTTTTATGTATAGTAGATGGATTGCAATATTTCGTCTAAAGTCGTCATAGAAGCATTGACATAAACATTGTCTCGTAGATCTCAAACAAAACAAAACATGCTCCTATGTAACCCGACAGAGCAACCCCTTAAACACATGCATGATGTATCGTCTGAAACAGTGACAATCCGATCTAGAATGATGCCCATTGACCATTCAGAAGCCGTTACACAAAATTCCATCCCGTCGGATCCAGTTCTGCTCGGGAACTATTGAGTTCATGGTCAAATATGATGCAAGATACTAAGACCCCTTCATTCCAGAATAGAGTTCCCGCCTCCCTCGATTGGCTGCCAGTTGCCAATTCGCAAAGCCTCGTGCGCAGATCGGATCATCAGAGCATATCAGGTATTCTAGACGTAATGAGGCGCAAGATCAGCTGTTTTTCGTCTCCGAGTAATTTAGTGCAGATTCTGGAATGATGCGCCTGCGATCGATACAACAAGTATCCCTTTATAGCGACTATCTGCTGCAATGGCCATGGTTGGGCACTTGAAATCATCTGAATTGACAGCACCGTGGGACCATCCAATTTTTCATCATGCAATTCAACATATTTTCCTTCCTTTTCGTCATTCTGGGCGCCTCCCAGGCCCAAGCCGTGCTCTCTGCCCAGAGCGTCTCAGCATCCATCGGAAAGGTATCCGGGCTGGTTGAAGATGCTGCCAAAATCGCCCAGTCAATTGAAGGCAATTCTTATCGTGGAGCAGTACCGGTAAGCAGAAACACAATTTAAACTAAATGACTACCAGACACTAAATGGAGGTGCGTTCAGAGACTCGTCGTCAACACCCGAAATATTATCGGCCTTCTTACTGGAGAAGTCCAAAACGCCCTAGGCGGTCTTGACAGCATTGGAGGAGACAGTTACCAGGGCGAAATCTGCTCTTCATTCGACAGCGTAAGCCCAATTGATGTTTCCCCCCAATAGCACAGAACTAATGAACTCCTGTGCAGTTCACCAAGGTCCAGCGAAAATTCTTAAACACCATTACCAGCAAAGGCGATGTGCTCACAGGCGGTCCAGCAGCTGCGGTTATGGACAACATCCTCCATGCGCTGAAGCGAGGCGTCGACGGTGTGTCTGCTGGCATGATTGTCGGTTTGCCATCATGTGTCACCGCGAAAGACAACATGAGGACCCTCGACGAGGCCCTGGACGAGGCCTTCGAATCAATGTCCTGAACGATCCATTTTACCAGTGCATATTCCGATTTTTGGTGTCATTGTCATGGTAAATAGCGTAACGAGGGTAATTTTAATACTATGAACCACAGCAGTGGAATCAAGCCTGCGCTGGAGACGTTACAGCGGACAACTGGCGGCAGCTGCCCGTAAGCCAATGCCAGCTGCGGGCCTGCGACAAACTACCCCGCCATTCACGTTTGCCCCTCCATTTCCCCCACATGCATCTTCCGTCATCCGAACACCCAGCTCCGGTGCATCTTCCGCCCGGTGTTACGGATAACTTCTCTTTGCCAGCACAAACCGCTCAAGACTTCTCCGCTGTACAGTAAGCTTACAACCTCGCTACCGTTGCCAATTCCTCCATAGGGAGCCTCTCTTCTCTCTTTTAATCCTACCGGGCCCCCTCTTTTTTACCAACTTCGACTCCTTCGCAATGGCCTCCTCCACGCACCAAGGCCGCCTGGCCGACCTCCTCCCCCCCTCGTGGAAAACCTCCGTCACCGGCTGGCTCGCCGAAGACACGCCTTCCATGGACTACGCCGGCTTCGTCGTCGGCGAGGCCCCCCGCGTCGCTACCCTCTGGGGCAAATCCGCGGGCGTCATCGCCGGCCGACCCTTCTTCGACGAGGTCTTCGCCCAGTGCGGCTGCACCGTCGAGTGGCACGCAGAGGAGGGCACCGAGCTTGACTTGTCCGCAAACGGCGGCAAGATGCGCGTTGCCACGGTCCGCGGACCCGTCCGCGGCATCCTCCTCGGCGAGCGCGTCGCTCTCAACACCCTTTCCCGCTGTTCCGGTATCGCCCGCTGCAGCCGCGACCTCGTCGGGCGCGTCCGCGCTGCGGGATACAAGGGAATTCTCGCCGGCACGCGCAAGACGACTCCCGGTTTCCGCCTCGTTGAGAAGTACGGCATGTTGGTCGGCGGCGCCGACGCCCACCGCATGGACCTGAGCTCCATGGTTATGCTCAAGGACAACCATGTATGGAGCCGCGGCAGTATCACCGACGCCGTCAAGGCCGCCAAGTCGGTCGCCGGCTTCAGTGTTAAGATCGAGGTCGAGGTACAGAGCGAGGCCGAGGCCGACGAGGCCATCGAAGCGGGTGCCGATGTTGTCATGCTTGACAACTTCACTGGCGACGGCGTCAAGATTGCGGCGCGGAGTCTGAAGGAGCGATGGCAGGGCAAGCGACACTTCCTCCTCGAGGTATCAGGAGGACTGACACCGGACAATGTGAAGCCGTACGTGTGCAATGGTGAGTTTGAATCCTCTTCCAAATGCTCTCATCCTGTGAATTGGGTTGGGACGGCTAACTGTCTTAGATGTGGACATTATCTCGACGAGTTCAATCCACCAGGGGGTACCTCACGTAGACTTTTCCCTCAAGATCGAGCATTAGATGTAAAAGGAAACAAGATGAATACGGTAAATAATATCTGCAACCTCAGTGACTTTGATCCCAATCATGCCCTATCTAAAGCAATGGCTGTTGTTGTTCAACTTGTCTGAGTCTATCTGTCTAGACATTTCGAGTGCCAGTATCCGTAGGCTCCAAGTCGCACCATCGTGGAACGAATTCTTCAATGGCATCTCTTTTAAGAGTTATCTCCGTCGTCAATATTTGCCCCTGCCATCTGCATTTCAATATCAGGTCCGCTGCCCTGCCAGTGACTCGCCGGGTCCTCCTGTACAGAGGGCTTCTTGTCTGCATCAGTATTCCCACAGCACGACAGTAGCACGCTGGCTTTGTTCTTGGTCGAAGGCACATCCAGTGCAGGGTTTGCCGTGAAGAAGTCAGCAGGGCGGAGGTGAATCTGATTGATCTCAACCGGCCTATGACAATCATGGTCAGCTAGTGCGTGGCGAGACAACAAAGGGCTAAGTAAATAGGTATCAAAGACTCACATCACTGGCCAGTCCTCCACGCGGGGATTATGCGTCAGTCCAAAGACGGACCAGACAACGGGACTGCTTCTCCTCGCATCATCACCCTGTCTCGTTCTGTCGGCGCCAACCCTGTCTCCCGGCATCGCCCCGTTACGCACCCGCCCCTCGTCGGTGAACCAGTCTCCGCGCTTCACCATGTCTGCAACACCACCTTTCTCCTCCCTGCTCTGGTTCGTGAACTCGCCCGCTGCCCACAACTCCCCATCCCGGTAGCCAGTTACCCAGACGTGGTGCTGGGCAAATCGGGCCCTCGCAGCCACGGTGCTCCGCTCGTCAGCTAGCAGCGTCTGTGTCGCAGGAGGGACCAGCCGGTACCCAACGGGGCGTCCAGATATAGCATTTTTCTTGGTTGTGTTCTCCAGTTTAATCAGCCTGTTGACACGCGGCTTTGCGTCCATCCACGTTGCCTTGTTGACGGTCTGTCGCTGTACTTCATAATAGTTGCCCTTTGGATTCGTCCGTGAATTCATGCTCTGGCTCACGCTCTCCTCAACAACAATCTGCGTATCTACGCTCGCATACGAGTCCATGGCTGGATCAATGCGCACGGCAAAAATGTGCTGATGGTTCTGCGCAAGCACACCGGGAGACACGATAGTCCCGTAGTTGCTTGACTTGCCATCGTCGATAGCCACCACGCTCACGATGCCCGTCGCCCGCGTCTCGATAGTAATTCCCCCGGCAAGATCCAATTTGTACGCGAAAATGTACTCGTAGTTTGCGAGTGTAACGATGAACTGGACCACAAACTCTCTCATGCGCGTCACCACTGCCCTATTGGTTCGGAAGTTGGTGTGCTTCCAGAGGATGCCGTTGTCCTGCTCGTGGAGGCAAATGACTGACTTTGCTGGAGTTGGAGATCCATCGGGGGCAGCAAGATATGAGTCGACGTAGTGAATGGCGCCCAAGCAGTCGCATCCAAGTTCAAGGTTGTTGCCAGCTCTGCCCATGCCTCCATCCCCAAAGTCAAACGCCTGCTTTCGGTGGAATGGCGGACGGGGATCACCATAGGGCACCGTCATCTCACTAAAGCTGAGACGATACAGGATAGAGCGGTTATCGTAGCAGACGTCGTGTAGTACCGCACCTTCACGGGGAGTGAAACCCAGGCGGAAGCGCCACTTCTGCCACTCAATGAGACCACCTGGATGCGCAGTGAAGGAAGCACCTTCCGGTTGGACAATGTCGAGCGGTTTCAGATCAGTTCGCAGTGGCTCGTCGATTAGTTCTGGGACGTACTCCGCCGGCTTGCTGTTCTCGAAGAGCCTCCTGGGCGAATCTCTGCGCTCCGCTGGAGCCATGCCATCCTCCGAACCACCCGTTGCAAGCCGGTCAACCCGAATAACTTGGTTGGTCATGCAGTCCATGACAGGTATGATTGGTATCGGGTAGCCATAATGATTCGAGTCCGGATTGTTCTTGGATGCGTCCATCGCAAACACTAGGCCTTGCATGTATCGTGGTGGAGTCCCCTCTGCGCCGTCTGGCCCGCCGTATGGCCACGGGTCAATCGTTACCTCGAAGCCCTCAGGAAGAGTGAACTCGGTCATGGCGTCCTTGAAGAGATCAGATTCAACACAAGCGTCTTGAAACTGAGTAATCTCCCCGCTGGACTTTTTGTCAGTCATGGCCGGCAGACGATGATACTTGCCTGGCTTACACGGTAAGGTACGGCTGCGAGGCCCGCCCTACAGACTCATTTGACACCACGTCCCCAAAGACTACATCAACAACAGCACGCGTATACTTGTGTTCCTCCGTCGTGATTAAATCATACTCGACCAACGCCTGCCGGGGAGGCCGCTGTGTCGCTTCGGACAGCGTGCCCGCATGCTCAACCTCCAGGAAGGCCACGAGTTCAGCCCTCTTCGGCTCGTTTAGGTAGATGGACCTGAAAAACAGAGATGCCTCCGGGCCGTGGAGGTTGACGACGATGTCGCGAGCTTTGGTGAACTCGTCCCGGGAGAGCTGGGCCAATGGATGCGGCAAGCCAGCCGTGGCCGACGTCTCCATTGTTGCAGTTGGGGATTGGTCGAGAGATTGCAGGCGATAGGTTGGTATCAAGTGGGATGGAGGAGGGTGCTAGGATGATTTGGCAAGAAGGTTGAATGAAGTGTAGCTGAAGGAGAGACTTGTACTCTCTTTCCGCTGCGAGCCAAACGCGTGAACCTCCGAGGTGACAGACAGCCGAGCCAAGTGTCGCAATCGCGAAACTGGTCCCCTGGCGTCGCGAACAAGCGCCAAGGATAGATACTCGACAATCTCAAAGCGAGATGAAGGATAATTCCAAGCAAGGTAAGCCGGACAGTTTATTACCCCAGATCGATCTCCAGCGATTCCCGAGCGGAGGGCGGGCCAACGGCTTAGATCGGGACATATGGGGTGGGGTAAACGGCCCGGTCACGTTGTGTGCAACCCAACTCGCGGTGAGCAATCACAGGCAAGACGGTACATCAGAGTACATACATAGCTGTGCGTGAGGCTGATGCAACGTTTTTTTGCGTTACGATACAGTGAGTGATTTTGTCGCGGTTCTGATAGTTGCTCAGAAGTATCACCCGCCACCGCATCAGAGTATGTAAACTCCGTCCTACTGACTGACAATACCACGGGGCCAACATGCTCATCCGGCTTCTTAAACGCCATACACCTCCAGGGCAATCACATCGCTTCTTGTTGGCAGTCACGTTGTCATTACCTTACGTTACGATCCATCCATTGCAACTCCTTAAGGGGAGGACTATATTATAACGATCAAATATTCACAATATACTTATTCACAAAATGACTGTTGCGACAACTTGCAATTTAATGCTATCGATGTGTTACTCTATGAGTAAATAACTAACACCCCCTTTGTTTGAACCCCAAGTCAGGCTAAGGCCTTGGGATGTGTTGCAGGTCCAGAAGTGTCCTGAAAAGTACAACCATGATCCGTGCGACACCACCCAGAAGACCAAGCAACGAAATGAATGCGTGCTATGCATGCAAGAAAAAAAGGACCAGCACAGATGTTTTTTCTTATTCCCCTACCGTTCCGTACGCGCCATATCCATCCGATGCATCATCATCAAAAGACGCCAGGCAGATTGTTGTGGAGACAAGACCATGAGAAGAAGGTGACCAAGTGGCCCATGTTTGAGAAAAAAGTTCGTTAAGTACGACGCTGCATAACGTACAGATGAGAATCGAAATCAAAGGGTTCGCCTTGATAGCGGACTCTTGGTCAAGACTTATGCACCCGCAACAGCGAGCGCGGTGCCCAACCAAAAGGATATGCCATGGCCACCAAATTCACGAGACCAGTACGCAGTCTCGAGTTGGGAACCAAGCCTGTTCCGCTCAAGGGAAAATGGCCAAGTGGACCCTTGCTTAGACGACAACCATCTTCTCGCCGAGGGGCTGCAGAACGTTCTTGCCATACTCGCCACCGTAGTTGCCTGGTTTCATTAGTCTTGGTTTCCGGAATGAGATTCAATGGATATGACTTACCCTGGGGGTTGTAGTTGCAGACGGTGTACCAGGCGTCGAAGTCGTACATCTTACCGGCCGTGCACAGGACGGTAGCGCAGCCGACCTTGGTGGTGTCCTTCCAGACGACCTGAGTGAAGTGACCGTAGAGGTCGAGACCCAGGCTGCTGGGGGGGTTCTCCTGGCCGTAGTAAGACCAGTTGTCCATCTCGCTGTTGTACCACTGGTCGGTGACAGACTGAGCACCGCACTTGTTCTGGAGGTCGGAGATGTCGCCAGTAGAGCCCCAAGAGGCAAGGTTCTGACCGTAACCGCCGTTACCCTGGTCCCTGTGTAATGAGTCAGTGTCCGCAAGGTACGTGACAGGATTCACGAAACTTACATGTCGTGGGCGAACACGCAGGTCTCTGCGATGGTCTGGGCGTATCCGGCGAGGGTGGTGTCCCAGGTAAGAGCGTCAACGGAGTGGTTGGCACGGTGGAGGTTGTGGTAGTCGAGCATAACGGCCTGGTAGCTCTGGTCCAGGGACAGAGAGCCGGTTGAAGAGCCAGACTCAGCAGCCGCAGTGGCCTCGACAGCAGCAACCGCAGTGGTCTCGACAGCAGCAGCAGCAGAGGTCTTCTTGGTGGTCTTCTTGGAAGAGGTGGTGGTGGGCTCATCGTAGGCGTCAACCCAGACGGTGGTAACGGCGGCCTCAACCTTTGAGGAAGTGGTGGGGACAGCGGCGGCCTCGACGACAGTGGTGTACACGACGGGCTGGACGTAGGTGGGCTTCGCCTTGGGCTTGTGGCTCTTCTTGCTGCTGCTGGTGGTCGAGGTCTTGACCTCTTGGTAGACGTACTCAGTGGCAGCAGCCGCCTGAACCGCATCCTCGGTAACGGTCACGGTGACGACCTCGTAGACCCATTCGGTCTCCATAGCACGCTTGTTGATGGGGCTGGCGGAAGCCAGGATGGCGCTAGCGCCGGCGATGAACACGGAAGCCTTCATTTTGATAGAGTTGAAGTTCTGGATGCTGGTTAGTTTTCTGAATGAAGCAGAAAAACGAGTTTGTTGCGAGGCAGTGATTCAATGCCGCTTGGCACAGTGTCTTGGTTTTTTTGGGACGAGTTGCTGAGGAACGGTGTTGAGAGAGTTGGTGGAATGTGATTGCGGGGAATCATAGCTGTGAGACCAAGGCGTCGAGACATTCCGAGGTCCATAACCCGTCTAGATATACCCTCGAGTTGTTAAGTTGTTACATCACGAGCCAATGATGCGGGTGGTGCTTTGTTGGCGATGGGCGAAGTCATTGTGATCGAGAGCAGGGTGGTTGCACGTCTTTGTTGTTGTGACAGGCATTGTTGTGGGTGGAGTTGAGGATGTCGAAAAATAAAGAAAACGGTTTGATGAAAGGCGACAGTGGCCATGCAACATGGGGAAGTGAATACATCAAATGCAACGTCAGAAGCATCCTAATACGTACTTTTGGTTTGGAGTGATGGAGCTATCGGGAGATTTCAGATCCGGTCTGGAACGTTTGACAGCACTGCTGAAGGGAGGGATCCGTCTAGGATTCCTGGGCGATGTTTTCGAAGGAAGGTACGTCTGAACAGACAAGGAGTGACAGGAAGAAACCGAAACAGTAAATCGAAGACTGAGGTCTGGGGAAATTGAAGTGGGACCTGAAGAGGAAACGGAGTCGACGAGTATTTGAGCGGTTCGACCAGCGGGTGGGTTTGGGGTTTAAAGGAATGGACTGCAATGTCGTGGACACGCAAAAAAGGAATGGCAGAAAGAACAGTCGGGCCTGACTAGCGGTCGACAAGATACTCTGGGTGAGGAGGAGCGAGTTAAGAGAGAAAGCGTAGAGATAGGCCGGAGCGGGCAGCGACGTTAAAAAGGAACGGCGAGAGGTCGCGAGCGGTCGCAGCACGGCCGGGCCAGTGGGCAGGTCCAGGGACCCTGGATGATTGGACGAGGGGTTCCAGGGGGGCGATGGAGATCCACAACTTCGACGCTTGCTCGCTCGCGGCGCCGACCAGGGGGTGTGGGCGTGGGTGTGAGGATGTGGATGTGGAGGCGTGCGGAGGCGTTGGCGATGATGCTGATGAGGAGGATCGAGAGCCCCAGCACGGGAAGCGCAGCAGGGAGAAGACACCCAGAGGGAGGAGATGAGGCTTGTTTGGGGCGCGCACGCCAAGCCGACAAACCGAGGAGCCCTGGAAGCGCGCCCAATTACAGGCGATCCGGGACCAGAATTAGCGGGGCACGCCACCGCCTCGCGGGCTCTTCCTGCAAGGTACCAGGCACCCCAGGGTTGGCCCCTGGCTCCCCAGGCACTGCCCGAGGCACCCGCTGTGGCTGGTGGGGTGCGGGACGGAGTACCTCCCAGCAACTGTGTTGCCCCGGCGGCTGCTCTCAGGCGTCCATGCTTCCCCTCAGGCGCTTTTACGACGGGCAGCTGCAGCGCACTCGGCCGCCAGCTGGCAGCTGTCCGATCAGCTGTCGGCCCCTCGGCAGCGTGCACGTCCACCGCCACGGCCACTGCCCACCCCTACATCCTGGGCTCTCCTTCACTATCACCTTCCACTGGCTCCGTCCACTGTCGCGAGAGACGCCAGACTCCAGGCCGTAATCCCCCTGGCCCGCTTCCTACGAATTGCTTGCACCACCACTGCCAGAAAGCGAGCGCTAACGGGCCTGGCCATATTACCATATTGCCATCCATGGGCGCGCTCGAGCAGTCGACTTGCTGGATACGACCCCAGGAAACCGCCTGGTGCCGCACCAGCGGTCGCTTACCAAATCCCAGGCCTTTCCTACACGGCATATTACTCTGCATGGGGGTGATGACCTCGCCGAGCTATCCAGCGCCGTCGAGGCTTCGAGGGCTTGTAGTGGCGTGGACCACGCCCGACACGTCCCTGGCCTCGCACCGCCTCTCGCATGGCACAGCGACGAAGCCAGCTCGTCTCCTCCTCTCCACGTCCGCCTATTACGAGGTCCAAGATCTCGTGGCCACAGTGATCACAAACAGGGACCTGCTGGATTACGTATGCGGTGTCCAGGCGTTGCGTGTGCTTGTTTTGCCCTGCAAGCGCGGCCTGCAAGGTTCAGCATAGTATCGGACCAGTCGACGCCCAGGAGCCCATGCCGCACCTCAAACCTCAAACAGAAGCGGGATGAGGCAATCAACGCACCCAGACCCTTGACTCGCCCATCTAATTAATATCTCATCTACCAACCGCGCTGGCTCTGATTGCAAGGCTCTGCTGGGTTCGGTTAGACGTTTGATCGCCTTCCGTTTTGTTGTTGTTCTTGTTTTCCCACATTGCCGTCAGTCCACATCAATCTCCATTCGCATCCGGGGCGGCCGCCTTACGGGCAACATGCAGCTCTCAGCTCCTTTTTCCCATCATGGCAATTCATGCTGAAATAAGGTTACTCTACTTCGAACTGCATTCATCTCCGGCCAGCCAAAACACCCGATCAGCATCCTGGCTATCCGAGTCGGGGGTCGAGTCAGTCCGGTCCGTAACGTCTGTTGGCTAATGAGCTAACTGGCCGGCTGACATTCTAGATGCTGACTTTTGTACAGCTTTTCATCGAAGCCCCTCCTCCAAGATCCCCGCTTATCCATACAGAGTATCCTTCAAGATGATCCATGATCCGCAGTTGATCTTGATGGGGAATGGGCCCGGCTGTGTGATTAGATGACAAGCTGCCAGGGCGCCGTTAATTCCCAAGCGATGAACCAAGCGATGAGCCAAGCTTCAAGAGGCAGGCCCATCTACATTTGCATCCACATTAGAATGAAGTGCCGGGAGGGGTATGGTCTCACTTGCCGCAACGC
Source organism: Ilyonectria mors-panacis (assembly GCA_002991585.1). NCBI lineage: Eukaryota > Fungi > Ascomycota > Sordariomycetes > Hypocreales > Nectriaceae > Ilyonectria > Ilyonectria mors-panacis. Next base: position 22,446 of record PPHJ01000050.1, read on the forward strand.
CTCACTCAGTGTCTCCGTAGCTGACCCTTCCGTTGGTGTGCCTTGTCTCTCAGCTGACCCGGGACAACGGCGTCGAAGGAGCAGGATGGCAACACGAACAATTGGGCGCCAACCAACGAACACACTCTACTCACGACAGCTTAGACGCTCGGCGAGCAGTAGGGCAGTTACAGAAACGGCCTGCAAAGACGAAACGCATTCCTATCGAGCCCAGCCCAACTGACTGACTGCCTGAGCCGCCCCGGAAGATCGGTCGCGCATTGATATCATCTGTGTTGAGACGCTGAGGCCCTAATTCCAGGTGCTGTACCTTCCGCAGCGCTCGAGGTACCCTGCCCCGTACCTCGCAGAACAAGTGTGGCTTTACTCGATCCAAGCATGCAACGGGATGCCCAGACGACCCTGGCGGGGATCATGGCCAGCGAATCTTAGAAGCCACTGCTGGCGCTGGGTCCACCAAACAAGCTCCCCTGGTGATGCGCCGAGGGTGGAGAGCCGCATTCCTGGTGCCACAGCCAGTGGGTGAGCTCGGAGGGGGTACGTATCGACCCTAAGTGGAAGAGCAAAAATCTCCCCCCCTGACACGAACTGGGATGTGGGGCCCGGCTCTCCATCTCTCTGAAACGGCCCTAAATGCAGCGGCTGCTCCCCTCTTCATCTCCCGCGCAGGCGCCATGTACCTCGCCCATCATGCGCCAGGAGTCGGTAATTTTGCCATGAGGTCTTCGGGTGCTCCTCGACTGGAGAGGAAGTCGCAGATTGACGTGAAAGTGGACATCGCTAAAGACTTGGCGTGTTGGGAGAACCAACTTCCACCAACTTCAACCCCAGACTTGGTAATGCCGGTGTAAGTGTCAGTGCCAGCGTCTAGTTCTCTTCCATCATCTCCCCGTCACCAACCAAGCGACCGCGGTACCTGGCCAGCTTGCCTAGCTTGATGCCCCATGCACTGGCGTGTCACAGAATGACAGCTTTCTCCAGCCCAGCTACGCGGTCACGGCCCCAACCCGGCACTTCACCGCGCTGCAGCACTTCTCGCCTCTCTCTGGTCACTTCACGTTTCCCTCGCATGCCAGAACACGAGCCACTTGCAGGTGTGCGCCGATGTGCGTTTTTCTTTGCCCAAAACAACATGACCTGATGATTCCTTCTGCTCTGTCCCGGTTTTGTTCTACCAACAAACAGACGCACCCCCTTCTGCAGCCTTCGACGCTAACTCCTCGTATTGGAAGCAGTTGACCGCCACTGCCCAGCTTTGCAGAAAGTTTAAGACCCAACACAAAGACTGGCACCCCATTTGCCCATCTCGTATATTTCATTGCCTTCACCTTGGCATCTCCATAGCAGACCGCTTCTCTGTTGCTTCCATATGTGTCGTTTCTATTTGCTTTGTCTGTCCCGAGCACCCCTCCCTCACACGATCCCTCGTGACTCCTTCATTCCCGAGGTGCCGCCTCCCACAAAGCCATTCTCTCTCGCCTTCGGGAATGCTATGCAGGGCGGCTGCCTTGTACCACCCCAAGCTGTCACTGCCTGCCTACTTCGTAACATGAGGCTTCCGCCCCAACGCAGCCCGCTTACTCTCCGCTGTCCGCTGCCCGGGCCTGCCGGAGTCCATCGAGTCCAGACCGAGCACCGGCAAAGGGGGCTGCGGCCAAGAGTAGCACCGCCAAGGGTCACCCCCATTGTCAGAGTTGATCAGTCAGTTGAGTTGTCTATTCGATGCCGAGCGTCCCCGCACACTTGCATCGCTCGTTTATCGACCTAGGCGGCCGTCTAGGGGCCGTTGCTGTCTTGCTAGGGTTGACATGCCTGGAAGCCCGACAGTGGAAGGGCGCCTCGTGCAGCAACCGTCGTCTAAGGCATATTATCCCCCATCACACATCACCAATCGTCCGAACCTCGCAGTTTCACCGATCCCGGGCAGCACCCCGGGCCAGACCTGGCATTGTGCTTCGTCCACGTTACGATGCGTGAAGGACGCCGTGGCCACGGCTGAAGCTGGCACCCCTCGATGGGCTCCGAGTTCGTCGACGCAATGGAACACAGAATATGGGTGACCTGGTGAAGTGACAGTGCTCAACCTCCCCTTCCTCATTATCCACGTTGCTTGAGCTTGTTATCCTAGCATCGCACAATCCCGGTATCCTAGAATCCCGGCGACTCTCCACCTACCAACATCCCCCTTTTACCCTCTCATCACACTACAGCCCAGTGTCTCGCCACCTTCAGCTTCTCCGGGGACAAGAGACCAAAAAAAATCAACTCCCAACAGAAGGAATACGGCTATCGGCATCCAAGGAAAGACCCTGCCTTCTCGCACGACATTCTGCCTCGAGGCCCTCTCCCTGCTCAGCCAATCTCGGCCATTGCGCGCCATTAGGGAATCGTCGTGGCACATATGGGTGGTCTGCAATTGCCATGAATGGTGGATTTACTCGACAACCATCCAACACAATATAAACACACTTCCTTGTCCCAGCCGAATGGCGGCAAGTCGCCGCATGCCGCCGAGCTAATTGTTAAGTCCAAGTCAATCGATTGCCCCCTTCTTCGCTGATCAATGGATCTCCACGTCACCTATCTGCAGCCACAGGTCGCGTGTACTTGCATTGAGTTCCAGAAACAAAACCCACCAACTGGCTGCATATCCCTCGAAACGAAAAGGCGAACCGTTTCAAAACCCTCTTCGTCTGCGTCCTGTCTCTGATGGTTTTGTTTTCCTACTCCTTTGCTTGCGCCCCCTCCGTGCCCCTAGATTCATCTGACCCTCGCCCCGACCAACCAGCAGCTTTTGCCATCCCGGACGTCAAACCTCAGGGAGGGTCCTGTTTCACGAAGCGCAGAAGCGCGCAACTGTCCAAACTTCCCCAAACACAGAATAAAAGAAAAGAAACCCGTCGCAGGCCACTTTGCTAGAACAATGACCGATGTCTTTCAGCTCCTGTGGATATAAGGTTGCTTGAGCGTTAGGCGCGTGACAGCTCAGGCACGCTGTCTCAATGCTACGCACTATGTTTTCCTAGCCAGTCGCCTTAGACAAGATTTAGGCCCAACGTTGTAATCCCTCCGTCATGATCTATGTCATATCGTCGCCAAAGCTCTTGCTGCTGTGTTTCAGCCCAACGCCGAAAATGTTACTTCCGAGCCTCAGTATCTCGGGCGCCTGAGCGAACTGGCGCATTCGGGGAAGTAGTCTCCCGTTGCCCGATGCCGAGATCCGTCTTCGCCTTGCCCAGCTTCAGCTCCCAGCTCCGCACGCCTCGCAGCTAGCTGCGGAATATCATTTGTACATATACGGACGATAAATCATTCGGTATCACAATGGGCGTTCCGTATTAATTTTGTGTGACTCGAAACGACGGTTGGCCGCACCTTCGAAGCCCGAGTGGTTGTAGTGTCCCCCGAAACCCTTGGCTCAAAAGTGGACATCGGTTTGTCAGTTTTGCTTGGTCGTTGAAGTGAACAGCCTGTGTTACCTATGTGACGCGATAGCCAATAATTCCGCCGAGACAACCCGTTGTGCTGGATGATGAGACGTCTTGGCTCTGATCTTGCATTTCCGGAGTGGTTAACCAATTTCTAATGGAGCGCTCTAGGGTAAGCCTCACGCAAACAGCGTTAAGCACTCCAAGGAGCAAAACCACATAACTCCCCTTCCTATCTTATTAAAAAACACTTGCATCTTCGACCTTTTCCGCTTTGTGTCACAGTGGAAAATGCGTTGGCTGTTGGTAGACACCAACGTCGCTTCCTCGCCCGAATTATCAATATATTCCACATATGTCCATCTGGAGTTTCAGCAGGTGCCTTCTAAGTGGCTGGGCTTATCATCCGGGGGTCTTCCCCGTTGCAATGCTCCATCTACTAGCTCTCCCAAGGCATGGAAAATAGCTGCTCATTGACGGTGAAACGCCACAGGCTGCATGGGCAGCATATCTATCTGCGATGACTTATGCTAGATGTTGTCTGATGTAGCGTGTCAAGACGAATGGTTAATGCATCATGCTCATGCTCTAGTCAATGACCCCATCCATTTTAGTTGTTAGCGACCCAGCCTCTTGACATTGATAACCTGTAACTGCATATTCAAAATGATTAGTTAAGCTCTAGACATGGGCATTCATTGGATAGTTGATAGTCTGGGCTGGGACAGACCATGGGTTGACGCAAGCATGTCCAGGGTTGCGCTATGACTCCAGGAGGTATTGCACAGCATTGGGCACCGTTAGACATGCCCCTCCAAGTGGTCTGTTGACATGTAAAAGGTTAGGGTCCTGTCAATCGCACGATAATGCTGCCTGTACAATGCTGCGTCTCCTGATCAAGATGCCCGTGATCATTGATATCCATATGTCGAGTTTTGGATACTCGCCACACGTTCAACTTCTCAGGCAGATGTTTTACGGACCTAATGGTGATGACATGTTTTGGTTGGTTTCAATGATTGACAATCCACTCTCTTCGATTCATTTGCAAATGTACATGATCGATCCCGATCTTCCGTAGTTCCCAGCTCCTTATTGCTTCGCCTCGCTCTGCCCAGCGATGAAGGGCTTGCCGTCACCAGGTCCAATGCGCACATCGGAGAAGATCTGCGTCGGTCGCAGCTCGACGGGGGTGACATTCTTGGGCTGGTCGGGGATCTTCTTCTCGAGTTTCTGCCAGAGAGGGTCAGTCCCGGAGGGTTCCACGCCAGGTCTGGGGCATCGGATGGTGACGTACCAGGTTATCGAAGACGCACTTGTTGAGCTTCCACTCAGCAGGGCGGCACTGCCACAGCTGGTGATTTCGGTCGTCGAGGCACTCCCAGTGTTTGCGGAACTCGGCGAGGCAGTGGGTGTTGATGTCCTGGATACTGTTGGATGGACGGGTCAGCGGATATCCACAATTATCTCAAGCCACAAGCATTGCTGAATAGCATGACTTGGACATCGCCATTCGGAGAGAAACGTACACGCTGGAGGCACATCGGGTGACTCGTCGGCCCTCCTTCAAGCACTCAAACTCTCCCCGGCCGGGGTTCTCAGTCTTGCACTGCATGAAGTCATCGTTGTGTAGTCGCGGCATCGGGCGCCGATGAAGAAGGAGGCCGACAGCAGCGGCGCAGAGCTGGCACCGATCTCCTTGACAGCCGGGATATTCTCGGGGAGAGGAGTGGTGTCAATGAGCAACTGCTGGTTGAACCTGGACCGGAGGGTTAGCCATTTATTTTCCCACCATTTCCACGCGGCCCAATTGCCCTCATGCGGGGGCTGGGACGATTCGGCGGGTCGGCGGTCGGTGAGGGGACGTACTGAGCTCTTCGGGAGGCCATGGTGCTGGTGTTTGCGCTGCTGGACGACGAGCGTTGCGGTGATTCGAGATGCGGGAGTGGGAAGGTGAGGTCGCTCGGCTAGGATTTGACTGACTGATGTCGGAATTGGTTCGCTGTGATTGGTCGGCGGGTGGGGCGAGGCTACGAGGTAGGCTGCGGTTGGGCCAAGGCCAGCCAAGCTATGTTTTCGCGTTCCAGCTCCAATAATTTTGAGGCTCCAACAAACAAAGCGCACCACGACTGTCCTCAGCCTTGCAACGACGACGTCTTCCACCGCGACCGAATACCCTCTTGGATCATCGGAATATAGGTGCGAATCTCGTCGCGACTAGTGCGGAGTAATTTTGTCCCCTTGCCAGGCAGCTGCGCCTTCAGCCGACAGCTCCAGCTCTCGAGCTGAGACCAACCTCCGTCAACACCCCGATCTCGGATTTTGCGACACACACCACAACCGCCGCCATGTCGCTCTTCGGCCAAGCCAAACCCTCGCTCTTTGGGCAAACTCAGACCGTACAGACTCCGCAACCGGTACATCACTCGAATTTTCCGTATCATCAGGGTCAGACTCTAAATGGAACTCAGCAGCAGGGAAACACACTTGGCGCCTCCATGGTCCAACAACAACAGTCTCAACAGATGCCCACCCTGTCCCAGTCACAGGCCCAGCTGTCCAACTCACTATGGCAGCCCGGAAAGGAGACCCCCCGTATGTCTTGTGTTTATACTTACCAACAGCGCTGGATGACATGACACTGACTCTTACTCCCAGACCAGAAGCCTATCCTCGAGCAGATGAAGCTCGTGACCGAGAAGTGGGATCCCGCGAATCCTAACTGCGTCTTCAAGCACTACTTCTATAACAAAGTCGACGAGTCCCACGTCCCCTTCTACAAGCCCCAAGCCCACGAGGACCCCCGGGAGTGGGAGGAAGCTTTGCAGAACAAGCCCGCGCCGGGATTCATGCCCGTTCTTTGCTCCGGATATGCTGGCGTCGCCGATCGTCTCAAGACACAAAAGCGAGCTGTGTCCGACTTCAACACGCGCCTGCACCAGGTTAATGGCAGCCTCGATGCAATCCTCCAGCGCCACGAACTTGAGACCGAGGTGCGCGCCGTCGCGGCGCGTCGACGACAGACGACTATTAGTGAGCGGTGCCTGGTACTCGCCGCTCGGGTCCAGGTCCTGCGGAATCGTGGCTATGCGTTGAGTGGCGACGAGGACGACCTGAACAGCCGGCTACAGAACCTGGAGAGGGAGGTGCAGGATCCCGCCGTTGGTGCCCGGGAGGAGGAGCTGTGGAGCAGACTCATCGTTCTGCGAGGGTATGCGGATCAGCTGAACAAGGAGATGGATAAGCCTGCAGGGGGAGATGGCGAAGCTCTGGACCCCGAGACGGAAGGCAAGGCGAAGAGGGTGAGTTGAGAATGTTCTCCTGACATGAATTCACGAAACTAACATGATGTCATCTAGGTATTGGAGGACTACGAGAAGCAGATTCAGCATCTGAAGAAGGAGCTCGAAGCTTTGGGTGTCGACTATACGGAGTGGGAAAAGAGCAGAAACCCTCACTCGCGGTCGAGGTAATTGGGATGGGTGGTGGCGCCTAGTCAGCATTGGAGCGAAAAGAGGAGTATTTGGACTGTTTCAAGGTTGTTTTTGGTTGTATCATGTGGAGAATAAGAACAAGCCACCCACGGTCGTTCATTCTGGAGATATCTGGTGGTCGAGCCGTCTTTGGATGAACATTCGGGTGCCTGACTCGATAATAAACCGGTCGGGATTCTCAACGTGTTTCAGTGCGCAGTGCGCATCTATTGAACGTGGATGTGTTGGGAGGAATATCGAGATGCATAGACCTATCTATGCCCTCGTATAATGATACAGATTTAGACCGTAAACCTCCTGCCGTCTATCCAATCCGTCCGTCTATATCGTACAGGGGAGCTCCATCATCTGAACCCCCACAGCAACAAGGCTCGTGCCTATCGGCTACTTCATGCATCCTCCGGGATCGAGTCGGAACTGTGCCGTCATTACTCGTAACGGGGTGGTGGGTGGTACATGCTGGATGTCAAACGTCTAGAAGACCTTGCTGGCAAGGTCGACAACGAAGGGAGCTGGCGGGTTGGTTAGCGACATGCAGGATAGGCAGAGAGGCGGGAGGACATACAGAGGTACAGAAGGACAACGGTGGCAACGGCCTGCTGGACGGTGAAGTTGGCCTCGGCCTCGAGGGCTCGGATCTCCTCCTGGGACTGCTGGGGGGGCGCGACTGCGAGGGGGTTAGCTGCTGGCGGCCAATGGCGGGGAACACGGGGTGGCCGTACATCCACCGAACATCTTGTCTGTTGAGAGTGTCGACGGGGTTTTTGTAGAATGGGAGCGGTGGGTTCGAGGTCGAAAGCAAGGTTCTGGAGTTTTTGGCTGGGCTATGATGCTATCGCGAATTCCGGTTCAACGAGTTGTCAAGTCGGCCATAAAAAATTGGCACCTGCATGGAGTTCATACGCACGGACCATATTTGGGCTGGCAGTGTTGTGACCAGAGCCGCAAGCGCTTTCAGATTCCTCCCTCCTTCGGCCCGAGCAGGCCCGGAGGCGGCGCCGGCTTATCAGATAAGGAAAGCCGCCCGTTGCCCTGCTGTAGCCGGGACGAGAAGCAGCGCTCCAATCACATAACGAGCATGCAGGAGAGTGGCATGTTCGACACCGTCATCAGGGTTTCTGACACGCTTGTCCTTGCTTTCATTTTCTTTCTAGACGTAGATACAGCATGTCGAATCTTCTGTGATTGCTCCAGGTACATCGTGTACTCGTTCTTCTTTTTCTCTGGGTAGCTGCACTTGAAGTCAATCGGCGCGTCGAGGCCGTGCTCGGTGGCGACCAAGCTAGGCTCAACGGAACTGAGCCGAATCTCAACTCACATTGAGATAGTCATCTCTTGCAAAGTCCGATCTTGTCAGTACTCGATTGCTCAAGATTAGATAATTTCTGCACCATGGCGTCGAGACAAGTCCTTGTCCGCACGCGTGGCCTCTCTTCTACTTCGCTGGCGGGTACCAGAACCGTTCTTCCAACGCGAATCTCTAGTAAGCCATGTGTTGGCGCAGTGAGTTTCCACGGCCATCTGGCTCGTCGATGGAACTCCGATGCACCCAAATCCGCCAAACCTCAGAAAGAAAAGGTTCGTCCCGAGCCTGTCGACGATCTCAAGGGGTGGACTCGTTTCTCCCAGAGGCACATCGGACCTCGAGATAACGACATCAAGGACATGCTCAAGACTCTAGGCCCTGGAGCTGAGACTATGGATGGATTCATTTCCCAAGTCATCCCAGAGGATGTCATGCTACCCCCCAAAACTAAAATCCAGGACAAAGCCTTCACCGAGACCGTTGCCACCAACGCTTTCAACGCTCTCTTCGACCTGAACTCCAGTAAGGTATGGATGAATGGCGGAGGCTACTATAGTGTCACCACCCCTCCCGTCATCAAGAGAAATATCCTTGAGAACCCTGGCTGGTATACGAGCTACACCCCTTATCAGCCCGAAATTAGCCAGGGCCGTCTGGAGTCGCTGCTCAACTTCCAGACCATGGTCTCCGACCTTACTGGCCTTCCCATCGCCAATGCGAGCCTGCTTGACGAGGGAACTGCCGCTGCTGAGGCCATGACTATGTCGATGAGCAGTCTTCCAGCCTCGCGGGCCAAGCGACCAGGCAAGACGTATGTCGTGTCCCACCTGGTGCATCGTGCCAGTTTTAGGGTCATGGAAGGTCGAGCTGAGGGATTCGGCATCAAGCTCCAACAGATGGACGTGTCGGCTCCTGATGCGGCTCAGAAAATTCAAGATTTGGGTGATGACCTGGTTGGTGTTCTTGTCCAGTACCCGGACACAAACGGAGGAGTGCACGACTTCCGAGAACTTGCGAATGTGGTTCACAATCAGGGCGCGCTTCTCAGCGCGGCCACCGATCTGCTGGCGCTGACCTACCTCACCCCGCCAGGTGAATGGGGCGCGGATATTGCCTTCGGAAACTCGCAGAGGTTCGGTGTTCCTCTGGGTTACGGAGGCCCTCATGCCGCTTTCATGGCTGTTAAAGAATCTAGCAAGCGACGCTTGCCTGGCCGCCTGATCGGACTGTCCAAGGACCGACTAGGTCGTCCGGCGCTGCGACTTGCACTGCAGACCCGAGAACAGCACATCCGACGAGAGAAGGCTACAAGCAACGTTTGCACTGCTCAGGCTCTCTTGGCTAACATGGCGGCAATGTATGCCATCTATCATGGGCCTGAGCAACTCAAGCAGATGGCTGCCGCTAGCCTGCAATACACTCGAGCAATCCAAGCGTTGGCGTTACATTACGGCTATGAGGTCACTACGGCTACTCTTGACCCCAAAGGCAAGGTCCTGTCTGACACCATCACCATTAAGCTTGACAACGTGGACCAAGCATTGTCGGTCATCAAAGCCCTCCATAGGAGGGGTGTCGCCGCTCGTCTGAACCAGGAAAATCCTGGAATGACCATGGCTGTTTCGCCCACATTTACCAAGGCTACATTCATACGCATCGCTCAAGTTCTTGGATTCGCCGCAAATCAAGAGAAGAGCGAAACGTGCAGAGAAGTGGCAGACACCATTTGGAGAAAGGAACTGGGCAAGGTTGCCTTTGGTGGGCTTCCTAAAGCTGTGCGACGAGAGTCCCCATACTTGACTCACCCAGTTTTCAACTCGCACCACAGCGAAACGGAGATGCTTCGATACATCCACCACCTTCAGTCCAAGGACCTGTCTTTGGTTCACTCCATGATCCCACTAGGATCCTGCACTATGAAGCTCAACGCTACCAGCCAGATGGAGCTTATCACAAACCCGAAATGTGATGTCCACCCGCATATCCCGAGGTCTAGGGCTCAAGGATATAATAAGCTTTTCGTTCAGCTTAGCCACCAGCTTATTACCCTGACTGGCATGGACAATGTGTCACTGCAGCCCAACTCGGGCGCCCAGGGCGAGTTCGCTGGGTTGCGCGTGATCCGGAAATATCACGAGAAAAACGGCGGCGCCAAGCGTGATATCTGCCTCATCCCTGTGTCGGCGCACGGCACCAACCCCGCGTCGGCTGCAATGGCTGGGATGCGAGTCGTTCCCGTTAAGTGCAACACGGCAACTGGCAACCTTGATATGGCGGATCTCGAGGAGAAGTGCAAGAAGCATGCTGACGAACTGGGTGCTATTATGATCACATATCCCAGCACCTACGGTGTATTTGAACCAGATGTGCGAAGGGCCTGCGAACTTGTGCATGAGCACGGCGGTCTCGTGTACATGGACGGTGCCAATATGAACGCCCAGATCGGTCTCACCTCGCCTGGTGCGATTGGTGCTGACGTCTGCCACCTCAATCTGCACAAGACGTTCTGCATTCCCCATGGCGGAGGCGGCCCTGGCGTTGGGCCTATCTGTGTTAAGGGCTTCCTCAACCCTTTCCTGCCACACCACAAGGATCAGTCCCAGGTCGCGAGCGCGGTTTTTGGGAGTGCCAGCATCTTGCCCATCAGCTGGATGTACATTTCTACAATGGGTAAGTCCAGAGCACGACAATAATGAAATAGCCTACTGTTGCTGACTTCCAATACCTAGGTGACGATGGCCTCCGAGACGCTACCAAGACTGCCCTTCTCAACGCCAACTACATGCTGACCCGCCTCAAGGACCACTATCCCATTCTCTACACCAATGCCAACGGCCGTTGCGCGCACGAGTTTATCGTTGACGCGCGGCCCTTCCGCGAGTCGTCGGGTATCGAAGTCATCGACATCGCCAAGCGTCTCCAGGACTACGGTTTTCACTCGCCGACCATGAGCTGGCCTGTTCCCAACACTCTGATGATTGAGCCAACAGAGAGTGAGAGCAAGGAGGAGATGGACCGCTTCGTTGATGCCATGATCAGCATCCGCGAGGAGATCCGCGAGATTGAGGAGGGCAAGCAGCCCCGTGAAGGCAACGTCCTCAAGAACTCGCCCCACCCTCAGAGGGATCTCATTATAGGCGACGGTAATGGCAAGTGGGAGCGGTCCTACTCGCGGGAGAAGGCTGCCTACCCTCTGCCATACTTGGAAGAGAAGAAGTTCTGGCCCTCAGTTGCTCGTATCGACGACAGTAAGTTTCCATCTGATTCTGCATATCCCTTTTATGAGCATCCAACCAACACCCTTGTCTAGCGTACGGCGACACCAACCTCTTCTGCACGTGCCCTCCTGTCGAGGACACGACTTCTGCGTAAAAGCTTCTGCAATGAAATACAGAAAACGACGTAATTACTGTTTCGAAAAGCCAAAAAAGATGTGCTTGCAGTATCCCTATTTAGATGTTGTCCGTCTAAGTAATCATATATGGATAGATCGATCTTGCAGTTGTGATTTATGTTTGTTTATTCTGTTTGCCTTTGACAGATACATGAAAAGGATACACCCTGGCATGAAAGGCGAAGATTGAACCCCTGAGTTTGGCGAGAATATCACAATTCAACATCAAAGGCGTCTGGCGGCTAGGAGAGCCAACTAATCTCAACATTGGGATAACGAGAAAGTGGGGTTCAGGCATTTACATGCGAGGATAGATACAAAATGAACAATACACTGTTCCAGTTTGGTATCGTCATTCGCATCGGTTTTGAGGTTGAAGCGACTTCTGAGGCGAATTGGGCTTCGTAGTTGTCACTGAAGAATACCACGGAAGAACATTAGTGATGGTGGTTACCATCTTGGGTATATTCCTTCGGCTCTATTTTGAATCATTGATAGTCATAATACCTCGCAGTCATCCGCCTTCTATGTGCACTAATGTTCTTATTCACAGTCTTCTTTTTACGCTCTTGATATCATTAAAACTCAAAGACCAAAGCTACACCGTCATCACCAACCGTTACTACCCGCTCACCAGTCTCGCCTTGGACAAAGCCCATGACACCTTGTATGTCACCGTCGTAGCGGTGGCCCTTCCACTCCTTCTGCATGCCACTCTCGCCTTGGGTGGTAGTGCCAGAGCCACGGAAGTCCCAGCGGCGCACGGCGCCGTCCGTACCGCAACTGGTCAGCCGCCAGGTGTTGGGGATGAACTCGACCTTGACGACGGCGTGGTTATTGTGCGCGGACGGGATGGCGCGGCGCTGAGAAAAACGTGTCGTTTCATAGACAGCGATGGAGCCGGCGGCGGAGCCGGCGGCGAGAAGGGTCGTGGGAGGGGTTACTGAGGCGACGGTCACGCTGAGTGACTCGATCGAGTCATCGCTATGCGCTATGGACTGGATAATCACACCACCGGCGGTTGGTTTGACAGAGGCCTTACCACGAGCGCCGCGGCTGCGATCCTGCGGTTGGGCGGCGAGGCGCGGGAGAGAAACGATCCTGATGAAACCACCACCCTCCTTCTCCTTCTTCTCATGAGGACAACCGCCACCAACAGCGACCCAGGCGCCATGGGGATCAATAGCAATGGAAAACAGTCCGCCCTTGATGTAGAAGTTCTTATTTGTGCCGGTTAAAGCGATAATAGGCCGGTCTTCGCCTTTACCGAGGCCCTTGGCAGCGGCCTCGCCCCAGACATCCCAGACGTAGAGGTTGCTCCCTTCGTCGACGGTGGCCAGCAGTAAGCCGTCGGGGTCCATGCACCCGCAGTGCAGGGGCTGCTGTGGAGGACGTAGCAGTTGGTTATCTGAAGAGGCACGTTCTTGTCGGAGGGATCGATTTTGAAGACGTAGACGTGGTACTGGGGGGCCTCTTCGGGGTCTTCGGGGATGATGGCGGTGCCCACGGCGATGTGGTTGGGGTGAGCAGGGGACGGGCAGGGCGCGATCCAGGCGATCTCGGACACTTCATGAGCCTGGCCGACGCAGTCCATCTTGAGGGGCGAGCCAGGCTTCGTCGTGGCCTTCCAGGCGAATATCCGGCCGTCGAGGCCGCCGCTGACGAGGATTTCGCCTCTGGGGAGTGTCCAGGCCAGTGCGTTGATCGAGTCCTCGTGGCCATTGATGCTGAAAAGCGAGTCCAGCTGGGTGCTCTTGGGGGCCTCGGAGGCGGCGGCAGGGTCGCTGGCGTAGCTAGCGGGCAGGACGGGGCGCGACACGGCAGCGGAGGTGTCGAAGACCCAGCCGGCACCGGGCGCTTTCTCCTCCTTGCCGGCAGAGCCTCCGACGGCGATGAGGCTCGGGTGGACGGGGTGCTGGGCGATTGAGAAGAGGGAGTCTCGGGGCAGATCGAAGTAGGCGATGGAGTCGTTTTCGAGGGTGATTTCCCCCTCCCCGTCGTAGAGGACATCGTCCGGGTCCATGGCAAGGTCATCGTCCGAGTCCATGGCAAGGTCATCGTCCTCGGGAATCTCCTCGGCGATGTCCTCTGCGTCAAGAATTTCGTCCATGTCGTCGACGGGAGGGTCGCTGGGATCGCGGGGTTCGCGGGGTTCGGAGGAGGACATAATGGCGGGGTAAATCTGTTGCAGCTGGTGAAGATGATGAGATGGAGAACGAGCTCCAGGACAGAGAGGCTGTAACTGAGAACAATGTCGACAGGGCAGTCCGCCGTGGCTGTGGTATACCGGGTATTTATTGTCTGTCGGAGGCGTTGCCTGCTGCTGTTGCTTGATAAGCAGTCGGATGGTAATTTTTTTCTCGCTGGTGGTTGTTTTTTTTTTCTTTCGAAATGCGGGGTGGCGGTGGCATAATACTGATCCCTCAGCGGCTCAGACTGCCAGCCTACTTCATCATACCCACCTTGCCACCTACATGCTAATGCTCACCTGAAAGGCTTAAGTTTCTTCTATTTTTACTATTAAGGCGATACTGAATGTAAAACAATGCTGTGTACCTTGGTGAAAAAGAAGTGCCATAAAAAATCACCGCCTTGGAAGATATTCCGCGCCGCTATGACTGACCTAAGCTCCCAATAGCCGCAACATCAGCTCACGCACAATAGGCGATACGCTCTGTAGTGCAATCTGAGTATTGGCTCCCTTTTTAACGAGTAGATGGAAGATCTCGATGGACTGTGTGGGTAGTGCTCGCTGGCAATTGATATTGATTTGCCAGGCCTGTAATATTACCTGGAGCGCGGTTCCGCGCTGTTCATCATGAATCTCCATATCCGCACCATTTTCGAGGAGGAGCTTGACAATCCCCGCACACTTTGCATCTGCTGCCGCTATGAGCGCAGTTTTAGGTACGAAGTCTGAGAGAGCTTGCAAATTGACGTCAGCACCCTTTTTTAGGAGTAGCTTCACTATCCCCTTACGGCCTTGAGAAGCTGCGGCTTGGAGCGCAGTCCCCCGCTGCCCTGGCGTATTGATAGCGGCCCCGTGTTCAAGGAGCAGCTGGACTATTTCTTTATGCCCGGTACTTGATGCTCGCGAGAGGGCGGTCAGACTTGCTGAATTAACATCGGCCCCGTGTTCGAGAAGAACTTGACGACCGAAAGATGCCCTCCGAACGACGCCTGTTGGATTGCACTTCCCATGTGGCCAGTTCGACCATTAACATCGGCCCCGTGTTTGACAAGCAGCCGGACAATTTCTTCGTGCCCCTGCGCTGATGCGGACCTGTATCGGCTCCTCTCTCGAGAAGAAATTGAACAATTCCAATGTGACCATGATGCGATGCCTTCTCTAACGCACTTGGGCAAGGCCGTAACATTTTCCTTTGGTAGGCCCTGAATGGATACCGTGGGAGATGTTGACCAAGTCGGTAGTGTCTTGCATCGATATTAGCTCCTTTCTCAAAAAGCAGTTGAACAACCTCCATGTGACCCTGTGCTGATGCTGTTGCCAGTGGAGTTTCTCTCCTGTCATTTAATTCATCAAGTGAGCTAGCAAGTGTCTTTTTATCTGTTGTTGAAGTACAGCTTAGGCTTGTTTCACTCAGAAGCTTTGACAGAATCGAGTAGAGATTGTGGAATGCAAGATAGTGCAAAGGCGTTTTGAGAAAATTATCATTCCAAATTTGGTGAGCGCGCTTCGTACGTGGACGCTCATCTTGAAAAATCTTGAGAGCCTGGATCTCGATGGATTGGTCATTGCCTCCATTCTTGAAATGGTTTGGCCAATGTTGCGAAGAATACTTCAAGAGATCATACTAGCCCTTAATCGATTTCAACTCTGGCTGTAGCCAGACAGTCAAGCAAATACGGGCAATCTGATTGTGGGCGTCTTCCTTTACCATACCGAAAAATTCGACATCCTTGTGTTCTTTTATCCGACCAGATTCCAGATATTCCTGAGGGGAAAAGTGCGCGATACGGATGGCCGGATAGGGGTTCGGATCCAATTCAGTAACTCCAGGGCAGACTTCTTGGAGGGCAACCTCGTCCATGAGCTGACGCTTGGGGTTGAATCTTGGAGTCGCACCGAGTTCCACAGCGATGCCGCAAATAAGCTCTGTGACTTCCAGTGGTCTCTTGGCGTAGCAGAGCAACATAAGCATACGCTGAGCATAAGCCTTCGCATGTGATGGTATGTTGGTGAGCATGCGTCTGTACGTTTCGTCTAGGGTGTCGGGTAAGGAGTAAAGCAGTTGGTCGAGTAAATCCTCGCTCTGTGGACAACTAGCTAGTGCTGTAAACTGACACTCCACCCACCGGAAACTACCAAATAAAGGTTAGCAAGTCTCTTTGAGGCGGCATACCGGAAACATACACTCCCTTAGCACGCTGGGTAAGCACAGCTTCGATCCGGCTATGATGCCGTTCCCATTTTCGCAGCGCTCTTTTTTGCCGGAGATGCTGGGAGATGAAATTCGCAATGTCACTATCGACATCTTCGTTTCTCATGTCAATTGATTCATTTGGCTGCGCACGTAGCTCCTCCCGGATGTCGACTTCGTCACGGCTTGTCACAAGGAGATGCAAGCCGGGTTCCGACTACTCGCGCATATCTGCCAGGGCCTCTAACATAGCGCTGCGGTGCTTATCCTGCGGGCTTTCATCCAAAGCATCCAAGAAGATGTATGCATCGTCAAATTCTCGTATGAGCTGATGAAGGCAGGCTAAGAGGGCCTGGTCCGGCGGCGTGGAGTTCTGGTAGCTATCATGTAGACTGGAGAGAAGCGCATAGCTCTTCAACTGGCCTGATAACTGCAACACCAGAGCACGGAGCATGCTCGAAATGTCTTGCTTGCGCTCGTCATTGAAAGTGAAGAAGAAGAATGCGATGCCGACTCTTTGTGGTTTGGAAATCTGGTCTCGATAGGTATGCTGTATGGCCGTGGAACATAATACTGATTTACCACATCCAGCAAACCCATTAAGCCACAGGAGGGAATTTGGTTGGGCAAGCCAAAGTTCGAACGAAGCGTCTTCGAGGAGCCAATGCCCCGTACTGGAATGTTTCTTTGCGCAAGCAGCATTAAAATTGACGGAAGGGTCAGGAGCCTGGAGCCATTTGTGAATGTCGTCGGAGACCTGGCCAGCTCTGACCAAGTCAAGTACTGCCTTCATGTCCTCGACATCGTCTTTGACATGTGTCATGTCATTCTGCAGCATCAACTTCTGCGCTAGAGAAAGATGGGTGAGCAATCCATCAATATCATCGCTGAGATTTCGCAACGTGCTCTGTCGGAATGGGTAGGCGAGACGACGGCCTGCAGCTCGTGCTTTGTTTCGGATGTCGTCGGTGGATTTTGTTTTGAACTTTTCAACCTCTTCTCGAAGTTCTTCGATGTATTCCTCGCAATTCTCGACCAATGATGTGATTCTCGCAAGTAGCGCGCATTCGTGATCCAGAAATTCGCGGTCCTTGATTTGATCTTGCAGAATCTCAAGCAGTTCCAGAAGTTCCCCTAGTCGTTTGGTCGTGTCTGCGGCATTGGACTCCAGGTTCTTGACCGCCGTGTAGAAGTCGAAGAGGTACTGTGTTGCCTGGATGCCGAGCGAAATAACCCCGACGGCGCTCCCCGCTACACCGAATGCTTCCCCATGGCAGGATAAAATTTCCTGCGACCGTCGCGAAAAGGGGCTCTCTGATTGTAATAAATGGGAAGGATACTGAGGAAGTAAAGTGTGGAGGGATACAAGGCAGACATCCATTTTATAGCACATTGTACACGGAGCAATCGACTGACACAGGCGGCCTGGCAATTTTTAATTTGTTTTGACAGATCCACTTGTCTGTCATCGATAGGTAGTGAAGCACAATCTGTTTGCCTACAGCGAAAGCTGTTGCGATAATAAATGCATGGATACCTACGGCGGCTATATATTTGGGCCGCCTTGTACTAAAGAGGCACCTAACGGGAGACCGTCAAAGGATATTGACAGATCGAAAAACACTAACTTAGAAGTTATCTTATTAATGACCTCATAGAATTTCGTATACTTTGGAAGACTTTAATTTGAGACTGTGCAGTTAAGAGTTGCGAATTGCCGATGGCCCTTACCAGATCTCGGACACCGTGTAGCCAGAGGGGTAAATGCTCAAAATCCAAGGACTGCCCTCCCCATGGTTTCCAGAAACTCCTTCCTCCCAGCAACTCCTCGCAGAATATGCGAAAGAGAAAGTGATGCCGATCTTTTTGGATCTCTTTGTTGTCATTGTGTATCGTTGGTAGAATTGTTGTTGATATCGCTTAGTGTCTTGTCCTTCCTCCCTCAGTTGATCCATTAGCAGTTATCTGTACTTTCCATATTATGTGACCCACTCATATCATGACCGTGGCGTATTATTCCTATCTTCTGGTGATGGTGCGCTTGCCCTGCTCCCAACAGAAACACAAGGCTGGTGACACAGGGTCCGCTCGATCAATAACCGGTGTGCTCAGGGGCGGTGACACCGCATCCATCCTGCTGAAGTCCGTCAAGCTAACTTCTGGCGACGACACCGCTTTCATTTTAAGTCGCCTAGGCGGAAATGTCGGTGGTCTTGGTGGTAACGGTGACAGCATGTCACTCGGAGTATCGCCGGGTAGCTCCAGTATGACTGAGGGTGCCGGCATATCCTGCGGCGGAATCTGTGTCGACCCGTAAAGCTCGAAGGGCTCGCTTGCGATGGGATTGGAGGTACCTCCTTGGGTGATTCGGTCTCTGTTGGACGGCCGTAAAATGTTGCTCGCGCTGTTTGCGTCGGCCGAACCAGAAGAAGACGGCGATTAGCAGAGCAATGGCGACGAGGGGTATCGCGACGGCGATGGCGATTATGGCCCTCGTCGCCAGGCCGCCTGAGTCTTCAACAATGGCAGAACTTGTTGATGTTGATATAGAGCGCGAATACGCCGAGCTGGGTTTGCACTCAGAGTTTCCGTATCAGTCGCAGTCGTCGCTCGTCTCGTAAACCATCTGTGTTCCTTAAGCATTGATGCCTTGGCCGCCTGTCAAGGAAACCGCCCTATTTTTGGTCACCTTCGTCGTCGTGACTAGAAGTACCGTCTTATGGGAGCCGGCGCTCCAGGTGCAGAACTGCAGGGTCCCGTCGGCCAGCTTATCCTGATATTTCACGCTGGGTCAGGACCAAATCGCCGCGGGTTGGGCAGCACGTCACTGTGAAAGCGGTGGCGTCGCTGCTGACCAGACCTGATGCAAGACTCGGGCGCTGCGCAGCCCGTGGGACATTCCAACCAGGCGAGTAGCAGACCGAGGGATCTGAGTTGAAGGCGCTGGGGAGGCACGAGGACGCATAGCGACGCCGACGATTGCTTTGCTCGTGATGGCCGTACAAGGTGCTGCTGTGAGGTAGTCTGTGGGGAGAGCTCCCACGAAGGTATGTGTTGTTTCTAGTGAAGGTGGACATGGCGATGATATTTGTCGTCTACTGGTTGCTAGTTGACCTCCTCCTCACGTCGATATATACACTAGTGGCGCGCCCTTTATTTCACCTTTCTCAGTTGATCCGGCTGCTGCCCCTACTGAATCGTCTTCCCCCCAATCTCAATGGAGTCTAGCTGGTTCGCCGATCGTCGTCCGGTGTCGTGGCGTGTTTGACTCAACAGTAAGGTTACGTCTTATGTAGAAAGCCTCGCTGTGATGCAGAATCGCCCAAACTCCTCGCGCTCGTCGCCAACTGAGAAAGACAAAAGACGACCCAAAGGGACAAAATAATAAGTCACAAGCAGACTCTGGGAAGAACCCACCGCGTAGCCCCCATGCCAAGCTGGTTGGCCCTTCGTGGGCTGTCCTGAGCTGGCACTTTTCTGCATGGGACTACTGGACGGTGCCTGTGTTAGTGTTGCCCCTGCAAAATCATGACCAACACCACGGACCAACGGCTTCGCCGTGGATGCCATATCTAGGATCCCTGCGGCGACAGCACGAAAGGTGGATGGAGCACATTTAGAAACACATGCGGGTTCTATCAATTGCCTGCTGTCGACCAGATCTTATCAGGTTACTCCGCACCTTTGGCGTAGGCCATGGCAACTAGATATACCGTTCAAAGACCCTAAAGCCATTTCCCAACTCAGACAACCGTCAAAATGTCGCCAATTCAATCTTCCAGCCAGCTCGATGCTTTCCCAAGTTTGGCCAATCTATTTCCTTGGCGGACAGGAGACCACAACCTTAATTACTGGCCTCGTCACTTATCCGCAGCCCGGAAAGACGACTGCACACGGCCCCAGCCTCAACCAACAACCAACACTCTCGGCCTGCGCCACTTCTTAATTGCCAACAGCTGAGAGTTACCTTGACCCAGGTTATGAGAGAGTGGTGGTTGGGAATTGAAGATGGCGAGTGTGTACACACGTGCACACAACCTAACCACTTTGTGGCCTATTATCTGTCCTTCACCACTCCCATATGCAACCTAACATTACCTCCTTATGAACTTCTTGAGGGCAAGGTTGTACTATAATGGCAAAATCTTTCGTCGCTTTCAGCCGCTGAATGGGTATCTCTGTCCCGTTCGAAAGCCATTCAGCTCTCAACTAATCTTCGACATCACATTCGACGGCATAATCCTGAGATCTCTCACACAAGATGCGGTGCATTAAGGATTGAACGTCAAGTAATTATAAATAATTGGTTCTGTTAATTTAGCTTTCTTTTCTTTTACCTTTACTCAATATGATCATATAAATCACACAGAGCCATACAATACCTACAAACAATAGCCACACATTTAGCACTACAGCCAGTATCAGAAGATAGAATAGCTCATAAAGTAAGGTGACAATCAATATCTCCTGACAATACTAATCGGCAATTACAATCACTGCTGTAAAACTCTCAAGTAGCTCCGGAAGAGTTGTTTATTATAATGCCAGCTTCAGCAGTAAGCAAAATATTTACTATAATGAAGAAATAATATTTTACTAAAATTTAGTCCCTTCACATTCATTCTCTTACTATCAATATCGAATCATTTGTAGTACCATGCTTCGAAAATGGGAAGATTAACTTTACATAATTAAAATGGCTGAGTCAAGCGCATAGAGTACGCTGCGGACATTGCTCGGAGAGCAAAACAGAATGTCCACTACTGACAGAGTACGATGAAGCGTGAAGTTGAGAAAAATTTTAATGGTTAATTTTAAAACAGTCAATCTCTTGTATCCAGTCGATGGCGATGTGTTGTTCAATGGTGCTAGCAGTTCTTAAAGGCAGGTCCTAAGAGAAAGTCGCGTTCGCCTTGCCCCCAGGAAAGCTCTGACAATAACTGGCCGTCCCAATGCTCAATTAAATCTGCCGGGCTAAATTTTTAATCGTCTTGCCTCTCGAATCTAACCTTGATATATTCTAGAATACTCATGGGTATGCCCAACGTCCTTTGCTCGCGTACTAGCTTTGCTGTTCAAATGCGCTCGAGTTCTCGCTATCCATGTCAAGAATGATCGCTCTCAAATGACAATAACACAAACACCGAATCATGAATTTATTTAATATATGCTATAAACACCGAGCAATTGATCTGGATCTCCAATCTCGGCTTGTTGTATGTTGTAGGGCAGCTCTCCCAGAACTCCCAAACCTCCAATCAAAACGATCCAGGTATACCTACGCCAGCAACGCCACAGCCATCCTTCTTTTCCCATCGTCCATTCTATTCTGCCTCTCTCAATAGTTTCCGACAGAATCATCCATCCAGAACCTCCACCCAGTTCTTCTCGGCCTTCTTCCTCCGCCACCGCTCGCCGGCCGCCACCCTCACCACCTTCTCCTCCTCGCCGACCTCTGCAGCCTGGCCTGCCATCTCCCGGATCTGGTGCTTGATCCCCAGCGCCAGCATCTTTTGCCATCCACTGTGAACCTTGCACCGCTTCCGCTCGCACATGCCCCGGACCTCGTCGCCTTCGCCGACCGGGTCTCCCATCCTCGACGCCTTGAAGATGACCTCGCCCTCGGGCGACTTGGCAAACGCCCGCGAAAGCGTCTCTCGCGCTAATGGTGTCGAGTCGCCGGTCGTAGCCGCAGATGTCTTCTCCGAAACGGCCAGCGTTTATGGCGGCGCGCCGGCGCTCCTGGGCGAGCTCGATGAGGGTGTGAGCATCTTATGACAAAGAATGGTCTCCTCGGCTAGATGGAAACGTGCTGTAGCTGCATTGTCGAGAAATTCCTTTTCCTCCTCAGAAAGAATTTTTGCGAGGTGATCGTCATCGGCTGAGAGAAAAGTTAGTCTGGCACCAGGAGGTATGACCGGGAGGCGAAACTCACTGGATGGAGCACCATCTGGCCCCTTTAGAACATCGTCAGAGAATGGCGCTTTCACCAACCTCCACATTCCCTCCTCGTCAAGGCCGGAAAGTCCACTCCCCAAAAGTGCCATAAAATCCTCTTGAACCAATTGGTCGTTGAACCCAGCCTTGCCCTTAGTCTTCGGCAGCTTTGCGACCATTCGCTCCCACCAAGTCTGCGCATGTTCATTTGAACAGAATACACTCTGGTTCGCTTCAGCCATACGGGCCGCCCTACGGCAGCCGCTCAAGGCGCACGACTTCTTGTATAGTGACGTGAGGTTCTCATTCGTGCAGTTGGGGCAGATAAACTTCTCGATGAGGGACTCGCCAATCTCCTTGCTCAGATTTATGCACTCTCCGTGAAACCAGTCCTCGCAGTTTTCGCAAAAAAATCATCCACCTGTGGTCGTCTGGGCCGCGGCAAAGACAGTAAGGGCCGTTGTCCTCTTCAATGTCGTCGTCAGAGCTCCCATCTTGGGGGACCGCACCCGGATGCGGCGTGGGCTTTGCTCTTTTGGCAGGTTTGGGGCCACCGTTATTGGGGCGCTTGGGCGCCTTCTTTATCGTCGCCGCGGTTCCTTTCTTCTTCAAGGCTGGATGCTGGTGTACGGCCATGTTGGCCGAGTCTGTGGATGGTGGTGGTGGATAGGAGGGAGATTTCGAAGATGGAGGAGGGACATCTGAGGACGGCTGAGGCGTGCCGTCGGCCACCGATTCGTTTTCGACACCATCTTCAGTGAGCTCAAATTGAGGTTGGTCACCTGGTGCCATTGTTGAGCCTGTTTGCTCCATTGTTTTGAACGCAACAAAGGTGCCAGTGATTGTTCCCCAGTCTCTGAATCACTGCACAGGAGAATGGTCGCCACTTGACGCCAAACCGTTTCCCTATATATATAGTGTTTGCTTGATTTAAAAGCCACAAGTGAAGAATATTCGAAAACCCGCCGTCATCAGTCCTATATCGCGGTTCTCTCTTTTCAAGGACGGCTTGAAGTTGGTATTCGAATGAGTGGACAGGGGACCCAGATGACTAAGTCAGCCGCCGTTGTGGCGGTGGCTGTCATTCGCCGGCAAAAGCTCGGCAGGCAATTTGCTCGTGAAGATCGAAAGGTATAAGCTTGGAACAGTCGATCTCGTCTTTCCAAGCAAACCGGACGATTTTGTTGGAAATCACCCGCCATGTCCAAGTCAATCGCGACCTCGAAGGCCCTCCAGGGCATGTTCGCCCAGCTGCCCGCCCGCCAGTGCCAGCGCTGTTTCTCCAGTAGCGCTCTCCAACCGAAGCAGCTTCGGCCGACCCTTCCTCGTGCGCCCATGCAGTCTCGACAGCCCATTACCCAGCGACGAACCAAGTACAATACGATCGAGAAGGCCAAGAGCAGATATGCCAATGGGGTATGATACACAGCGATTGGAGAGCAGTTGCGACAGAATTGCTTCGCAGTTGCGGAATCTCGAGGCTGACAAATGTCCCACAGCCCTTTTCCTGGAAGTCCGGCTTGCTGTTCGTGGCACCTGCGGCTTGCTGGTGTGGTACTTTGAGTTCGAAAAGAGTCGCATGCAGCGCAAGAGGATAGCAGAGGCAGCCAAGGGCGTTGGTCGGCCGAAGGTGGGCGGCTCCTTCGAGCTGATTGATCAGGACGGGAAGCCCTTCTCGAGTGAGAGGATGAAGGGCAAATACTCTCTGGTACGTGGAACGCGGGGTGGCATCTAGAGTGCCTGCGCAAGCGTAATTTGGTGATCAGGCTAACATGGATTTCAGGTGTACTTCGGCTTCACTCGCTGCCCCGATATCTGCCCCGAGGAGCTCGACAAGATGGCCCGCATGCTGGACCTCGTCGAAGCCAAGGCCCCAGACGCCTTACTGCCCCTCTTTATTACCTGCGACCCCGCCCGAGACGACCCCAAGGCCCTCAAGGAATACCTCGCCGAATTTCACGACAAGTTCATCGGTCTCACCGGCACCTACGAGCAGATTAAGGCGCTCTGCAAGAAGTACCGTGTCTACTTTAGCACACCCCAGAACGTCAAGCCTGGACAGGACTACTTGGTGGATCACAGCATCTACTTCTACCTGATGGACCCTGAAGGCGACTTTGTAGAGGCTCTGGGCCGACAGCATTCTCCGGATCAGGCTGCGCAGATCATCATGGCTCATATGAAAGATTGGACTAGCAAATAAGGATTGGCGCCCATAACCCAAAAGAAGAGAGACTGATACGATAAGGGAGGAGTGGCGGGTTCTGTAAAGCATTGTACCATGTACCAAAATCGCCTATAGATGGATGCCACGAGGGTAAGAACCACTCAATTCATTGTAATTTTTCGCAGGTGTATCTAAATATTAAAAAATCCAAAAGATATCGTGCTGGAAAAGTTAGTTGACAGACTTATTTGTGCTAATTCTATTGAGAGAGGTGCTGTTGTCCGGCTGGAGTTGAGTTCGCACGTTTATCAAGCGCGTCGGATATTGGCGGATTTTTGCCGATGACATCGCAGTTATCGCTTATGGCCAGCGTTATGGAGTCCAGTCACACCTGAACTAGCCCACGTTTCCCTTGCTTCCCACGACACACTCCGGACTGTCTTACTTTTGAATTCCCGACAAAACATCCTTGTAATCACCGGAGACTTTTCTGATTTAAAATGCGACGCTCCAGCGTGCTCGGCCAGTGCCGATTCGCTGCGCGTCGCTGGTCGATGCAGCCTCGTCTTGGAGCGCCTATCGCCGGCCTCGCCGCAAGCTCCAACGCCGTGCGATATGGTGGAAGAGCGTTCCACGTCTCTGCAACTGTTGCTTCAAAGCCGAAGAGTTCGTTAAGCGTGGACCCCAAGGAGCTCCAGGAGCCGAATGATGCATCAAGCAAGCTGTTCTCCGAGTTCGCCTTTGCCTTCGAGTGCGTTCACCCATGTCCACCCGCACGCCATGTCCCATAGCTTCTCCAGAAATTTGACAGCAGTTCCCCTCCCTTTCTGGTCAATTTCTAACCAGATACAGTATCGATGGCGTCTTGTATCAAGGCCGGGATCGCGTGGAAGGAGCTGAGAAAGTGATCAAGATGATCAGGAGCAACGGAATACGATACGTGTTCCTAACGAACGGAGGCGGCGTGTCTGAGAACAAGAAGGCCGATACGCTGCAAGAGCGGCTTCAACTCGGCAAGCATGATGATGTTATACGCGGAAGAATGATCCTTTCCCACACGCCAATGAGCGCTTGGGATGACTCCCTCAAGAACGACGGCACGGTGCTAATCACAGGCTCTCACCCTGAGCAGGCCCGTCAGATTGCCCTTGAGTTGGTTGCCTAATTCTTGACATATCCTTTGGTACATTTTACTCACACTCAGTAGCTACGGTTTTAAACGTGTCGTTACCCCCGGCGACATCCTGGCAGCATGCAGAGACGTGTACCCTTTCGAGCTCACCAAAGACGGGCTTCACGGCAAACACGTCCCGTTGCCGGATGGAAAGAGAATACTGAACCTAGCTGATCCTTATACGACTGACATCCCCGAAGATGCCCTGAAGATTGATCAGATCTTCATCTGGAACGACCCCCGGGATTGGTCAGTGGATACCCAGATCATCCATGATCTCCTGATTTCACACAAGGGCTACTTCGGTACAGTGTCACAGAAGAACGGCGACAAGTCGCTGCCCAACAATGGATGGCAGCAGGACGGCCAACCCGGGCTATGGATATCCAACATGGATCTCCTTTGGAAAACTAATTATCCTCTTAACCGGTTCGGCACCGGCGCCTTCATGGAGGCGCTCAAGGGGCTGTGGTCGACAACTACAGATGGGATGGAGCTGCAGTTCGACGCACTCGGTAAGCCCGTCTAACCATACCTACAAGTACGCCCATGACCGGCTCCTCAAGTACTACCACGACATGGGCTTGCCACCGCGGCCAGGCAGACAAGGACCATGATGCCGCCAAGTGCCACCCTCTACGCCGAGTGTACATGATTGGCGACAACCCGGAGAGTGACATCCGCGGCGCAAACGACTTCAATGCCGACGATGGCACCGAGTGGATTCCTATCCTGGTACGAACGGGTGTCTGGCGTCAGACAGCAACGGAGCAAGAGCCACGACACAAGCCGGCGGTCATTGTCGATGACGTAGTGGACGCGGTGGTGTGGGCACTCAACAACGAGGGCATGAAGGCGTCGAGAGAATGGCTTTTGTCGGCTTTGTCTCATACCAAGGGCTATATCAAGTTGCCGGAATTAGAGGGACAGCATCATCCTGGTAGTTCGGGCAAAAACCCATCGTCACATCCGAGCGTGAAGGAAGCGGCCGAAGCGAGCCTTTGAGGCAATGAGGTTCACCGAAGTGTCTCTCGGCGTGGGGGGTTTCGGGTGGACGTTGTGATCAGGTGGGCATCATGTAAATATCTCGAAGCAGGATCCAGGGGCAGGCACGGGCGGGCAATGAATAGAATATGAGGACGTCTTGTCCACTATGAAATCTTGACCATCAACACGTACCGTATTCCGAGCGGTTCCCCCCACGGTGTCGGTGCCCGACGGTGGAGTAACGGGGGCGATTCTCGGGAATGGGTCAAATGGCCAGGCCCGGGACGGGCCGAACGTGAAGAAATGAGTGGGATGAAGGGCCAAAAGAATGGAAAAATTATCAATTAGGTCTAGAACGATCCATGTCCCATGTCGTCTAAGAGCCACAGCGGTGAGGGCCGTGATGATGCCCCGGGGATGTGTGATGAGGGCCGTTAAGAGCCCGGTGTGTGTGTATTAGGCATAGCGCCATTGCCGCTCTTAGTTCACTGACCGACGTGAATTAGTGATGACTGTTCGCAGTTCTGTGACTGGCCAGTTGCTTTATGCGCAATTGTGCATTGAAACGGTCAGAAATGGTGGATCGTGGTGGCTTTCTTTTGTCGACGTTTTTGACTGTCCTCGTTGGGTTTTCCGCCTGTAGGTAGAAGTGATGATAACCCACCGAGTTCAAGGCTGCAAATCTTGACAATGGTACTTCCGCACGTATTGCAATGCTAGGGTGACTGATAATTAAAGATAAATCCTGGATCTAGATTAACGAGATGTCAATTACCTCGCATCCTGGCTTAACAAGGATTCGTCCGGCAGTAAGTAAGTGTAAATGAGTAAAGACATCATGTTATTCATAAGACTGTATCTACGTACAAGTCGTTGCTTGCTAGCAGAGAGTCATTCATCATCACAACCTAACAGCGAGCCTCTTCTCACCTCTTTTCCCACGCCAATAATTGGTCGACTCAATGAGCTCAGGACATCCTTGAATCAACCAGCCCCACTTCCTTAGAAATGTAACGCTCACCTCCCAGCTCCGGACGTCCCATGATTGTCCCCACATAACAAGCGAAGGTTTCTTTTTTTCGAATTCGTCCCCCACATACAGGAGATCATAACAGAGTTCATCTTCGTCAAACATTCCAGCAGCAATGCAATTGAGCATATTATCACACATTCAAGGAAATGGTAAAAGGTCAAACCAAGGAGGATGCGTCACAGTCAACTGTACAGCGGTTGGGTAAAGGCTTTTCGAGCAGGACGGCGGCGCCATAAGTTGATCTGGAAGTCGGGAGCCAAATTGATTGAAGGGTGATATAGCCTCATCATGACATAGGCCTTCTAGCGGGAATCCCAGAGCAGCGGCATTCTGTGATAAGGCATTGAGGACGTTTAGTCTGATTAACACTGGAAGATATGTCGGTCGCGGTGCGTTTAGGCTGTATTCCATGTAGACCCTTTCCGTGAAGGCGATAAATCTAGCGCGTTGCTGAGGACATGGTAGAAGAATAAATCCGTTGTTGTCTTGTCGCTGCGGCGGCATTGACTCTGCATCCTTCATATCTGCACTCGCGGAAAGCGCGGAGATATGCTCTTGTTGAAACTTCTTCCTTCGCCCTAGAGACCGTCCACGAATATCAGCGGTAATGCTTAGGTAGTGCGTCTCATCAAGCACTGACGTTGTGTCCTCTGGTTGAGCCGATTCTGAAGTCTTCTCCTATCCTCTGCATTCGTCTTCCCTGTCCAATCATCGTCGGGGTCTCGCATCTCTGATAGCTGAGGCATTGTCTCCAGGCTCAGGGTTGTCAGAGGGATTCGCGCCTCCATTGGTTCGGGATGTTCGGCAATTGCCTCTAAGTAGAGCATGGAGCATGACCTCAATCCCCGGCAACTTGATCCGGCCCCTCCACCTTAATATGCAGCTGGCTGACAGTAAGTCCGTTGTTTGCGCTAGGAAAAGAAATCAACCGATGCGACCGGAGCTTTTATTAATACCATTCACTCGGGACACGTCAGTCAGCACATTATGCGAACTCCCGTGCCCACAGCCGTTGCCAACCTTATCATGACGCTGTTTCCGTAGGTTGGGTTCCCGCTAATGCAACCTGCTGATGCGCTATGTCCGAGATGTGGGTCGTGGAAGCCAAGTGAATCGTGGAACCGTCGCATACCTCGGCAACTAGCTAAGATGGCATGATGTCGGCGATAGTAGTATCACCGAAGATCAGATGTGTCTAGGGGGGAGAATTACACCAGCTATATATAAAAATTCCGCGTCTTAAGTCCGGCTGTTGAAGTTCGGTACAGACTGCAGATGTAACCCACGAGTATATATAGACTCATTACTGTGCCGGCCATATTCTAGGTCTTCTCTGCATCCATAAATCAAACATCATCTTCGCTTTCACCTCTTCTCTATCTCCTCAACGCCAATTCTTGGCATCGTTCAAAACACCAGAAAGCATGGCGACAGACTACGTGTTCGAGGGTTGGCTGGGCCTTACCCCGGAGGCAGTCAAGGGAAAGATGGAATGGGGAGCCTTCGAACCTAAGAAGTGGGAAGAAGAGGATGTGGACATCCAAATCACCCACTGCGGCATCTGCGGCTCAGACCTTCACACGCTTCGTTCTGGATGGGGCGAGACGCCGTACCGTATGTGTGAATCCTTTCTAAGCCGGGAATACTTGATTAACTCTATTGAAAACAGCATGCTGTGTTGGCCACGAGATTGTGGGTAAGGCTGTCCGCGTTGGCAGCAAAGTGAAGGATATTAAAGTCGGAGACCGTGTTGGAGTTGGTGCACAGGCTCGAAGCTGTCTTCAACCTGATTGTGTGGAGTGTTCTTCGGGGCAGGAGAACCACTGCCCAAGAGGCAGCGTTAACACATACGGCTCTGTCTACCCCAACGGCGAGGGAAAGTCTTACGGTGGCTACGCCGACTACAACCGGACGAATGGCCATTTTGTTTTCAAGATCCCAGATGGCTTGTCGTCAGAGGCCGCTGCCCCTATGCTCTGCGGCGGCATTACCGTGTTTTCCCCGTTAAAGCAGAACGGCTGCGGACCGGGCAAGACGGTTGGTATTGTTGGAGTAGGAGGCCTGGGTCACTTCGGTGTCCTGTTTGCCAAGGCTCTCGGAGCGGATAAGGTCGTTGGAATTTCACGACGGAGTTCAAAGAAGGACGACGTGCTTGCCCTCGGAGCCGACGCTTATATCGCCACAGAGGATGATAAGGACTGGGACAAGAAGAATGCCCGGACTCTCGACTTGATTGTCAGCACGGTCTCCAACTCGAACATGCCACTTGCTCAATACCTGAGTTTACTCAAGGTTGGTGGCACGTTTATTCAGGTTGGGTAAGTCATCTCATCTATCTATCTCTTAATCTGTAGACGTGAGGAACTAACCAGGATCACAGGGCCCCTGACGGAGGTAATCTACCTCCTATTAGCGCGTTTTCTCTTATCGTGAGCGGAATCAAGGTGGGCGGCAGTGCCATCGGATCACCGGCCGACATCAAGGCCATGCTAGATCTCGCGGTGGAGAAGAAGATCACGCCTTGGGTTGAGACGCGGCCGCTCCGTGAAGCCAATCAAGCTATTGTCGATCTGGAGCAAGGCAAGGCACGGTATAGATATGTTTTGGTCAACGAGAAACACGCGTAAGCTGAGGAAATCTCGTAGGAGCAAGATAGTAGCCAACATGAAGACATGAAGACATGAAGAGGACAGTTTTAAAACGCCATGCCAATACGGGACAAAACGGGTGACAACGTATGAGAAGTTATGCACAGTGGAGTCACTGGAGTGCACGGTGGGGGTCATGCATTTTCTGCCACAGGCCAAAAAGCGGCACTCTCCAGGCTATCCAGGCTGTCCAGTCTGTCAAGGCCCAGAAGCGTAACCCTGCCGAGTGCATGTGAGACACTGCCAAAAAGCGTGACCGAAGGCGTCAGGAAGCGGACTAGCGTCACTAGCCACCCGAGATTACGTCACGCAGGCGATGCCCAGAGGTGGCTTCAGTCGGGGCAGCTCCATGGTGCTCCATGATACTCCTTGTCGCTCCATGTGTGAACCAGGCCTTGCACAGGCCCCCCCCCCCCCCCCCATAAGCTCCAAGGATCTCCATGGGGGAGAGGCTGCGGGTGTCGTGCGCGCCATGGGAGTTGCTGCCACTCAGCCTCAAGGCAGCCAACCAAACTGCGGCGCAGGTTTATCATTAGTTGCGTCGGCCTTTTAGCCGTGGCCCTTGTTTGGTCCCAGACAAGTGGAAATCCGGAACAAGGGGTGGCGAGTTCCGGTTCGGTGCTGGCGACGGTAACGGTGACGTCCCTTGTCCCGTTTGCTTCCCTGGTTGTGCACCTTCAGCTGAGGTCCGGTTGGTCAAGCGGACTGATTTTCGTACCTGGGATCATGTAGTTACTTGGTTATGTAGGTATGTACTTGTTGTTGGGGTGGGCTCTTTTTCCTCTCTTTGGGTGGTGTCAACACTTTTCCTCTCGGGTATTTAGTTCTCTCTCCTTCCCCCTTTGGAAGTTCCGTTTGTGGCTGCCTCTTCTTTGGATAAGTCTCGTGTCCTTTATTACCTACCTACTTATTTAACCAACAAGCCGAGTAGCCGTCCCTTATCGTGCTTTGGGCTAACGGCAACGAATCGACCAGCCTCTAAAAAACCCACCCCCGGCGGCCTGATAAGCGCACTCCCACACACTGCAGCCGAGCCCTTGCCTTCCATCCCTCCCTGCTTTGGTGCGCGGGGGGAAAGAACCCGGCGCGCTGTCTCCTGCATCTGCATGTGCCAACCTGCATCTCAACTTCTCAATCCGTCTTGACTCACTCACCTTCCTCACTACCCTTCACCGCGTTTCTTCTCCTCCCTTTTCTCGAGCAATTGAAGGAATACGTGCCTTTTAAGTCGACTTCTCGCCCGTCATGTCTGCGGCGCCCTCGCCTAACCCCGCGCCGAGCAATGGCCTCCATCCGCCGTTGCGCTCGGCTCTCAAGTGCGATGACGATGGCGACCGCCCTCCGCCCTCCAGCGGCTCCCTGAAAGGTACGTTCCAATGCACTTCGTAAACCACAGTCCTTGTCTGCTGTTGCTTATGGCCCGGCTCAATCCCTTACCCGTCTGCACTCCCCTGCCCTGCGCTGAGTCGTGAGCCCTGTTCAACTCGAACACGCCGCAACTGCTGAGCCTGGCAACCCACGGGTTGGGACCCTGGCACGTCTTATCGCCAGTGTGGTGGGCATGCCATGCCATGATGTGGTGACACTCAGCAAGGCCACCCACACGTCTGCTCTGTGAGATTACGGATGGCACGAGTGGCGCTGCTCTGCGCTCAAGTGAGAGCCTTCTCGCCAGTGACATTTCTTTCCCTTTCAAAGTTCAACTCATCGTTGTTCTGCTGAAACCCCACGTGTTTGTTGCCAAGAAATGGAATTCGCCTATGAACCCGTGCCCTGGAATGTGAGGATGGAGCTCACATGGAAAACAGCTGTGCAGATTGCCGACACCGAGCCAGAGGTTCAACTGCTCGAGGATGAGTCCCAGCCCATGAGGCAGTTTCCCGCCGGCCCTAAGCGGCGCTTGAGTGGAAAGCTACCTCCCTGCCAGCTTCCCAACGGCTCATCCAGGTCTTCACTCAGTGAGAGCTCTGCGTCTATTCGTCCTACCGAGGACACGTCCAACCCCTCTCCACAACACAGTCATCGCCGCCAGTACTACAGCGAGAAGCTGCTTGCTCAGGTTAACGACTGGTTGGAGCACGAGAAACGGAAGGCCACAGCTCGGAAGCCGAAGCCCCGCCGACGCAAGTCTAAGTCCCCTCCTAAAGACGGACAAAACGGTGAGCGCCTTACCCGCGAGGACAAAGAGCAGTCTCAGAATGGCCGTACCCGGTCAGAGTCTGTCGACTCCCAGTCGAGCGACATTTCCTTTGATCGACTCCAGCGCATTCTTGAGGACTCCATGGCGCACATGGGCTTCAGTTCAGTTCCGCACTTCAGCCCCAAGTTGACTCGCCCTCGACACCGCAAGTCAAGCTCGCGCAACTCGTTGCGCGCTGCCTCATCTGACACTGATTATGTCGACGGAGATGCTATTG
The DNA here is from genome assembly GCA_002991585.1 of Ilyonectria mors-panacis. Lineage (NCBI taxonomy): Eukaryota > Fungi > Ascomycota > Sordariomycetes > Hypocreales > Nectriaceae > Ilyonectria > Ilyonectria mors-panacis. The sequence goes on from PPHJ01000050.1 coordinate 54,813, forward strand.
TTCCTAGTTGTGATGCCTGGCTTGACAACTCCAAGACCATGAGCTACGGAGGTGGTGCTGCAGGCACAGAAGACGCCACCTCGGGCTCCGACTCCAAGGTCGAAAAGGAGCGCGAGGCTTGGCTGAGCTTCAAGAACGAGATCATTCGTATCACCCATACCCTGAGACTCAAGGGATGGAGGCGAATCCCGTTGGGCGGTGGTGACAGCATCTCCGTTGAGCGTCTGAGTGGCGCTCTGACCAACGCTGTCTACGTTGTGAACCCTCCTGCCGACATGGGCGAAGTTGATGGCAAAGCTCCCCCGCCCAAAATCCTCCTTCGTGTCTATGGGCCTCAAGTTGAGCACCTGATTGATCGTGAAAATGAACTTCAGGTCCTGCAGAGGCTCGCCCGGAAGAGGATCGGACCTCGTTTGCTAGGCACTTTCCAGAATGGCCGTTTCGAGCAATTCTTCAACGCCATTACATTGACACCCCTGGATCTTCGCGACCAGTACATATCTAGACAGATTGCCAAGCGTATGCGAGAGCTCCACGCAGGTATCGAACTGCTGCCGCATGAGAGACAGAATGGGCCGAACGTGTGGAGGAACTGGGACCAATGGCTAGAAAATGTCGATCGGATCACTACCTTCCTGGACAATCAGTTCGAAAAGGAGACACAAACTACCCAACACGACTCCGTCCTCCACGCGTGGAAGAACATTGGCTATGTATGCGGCGCCCCTTGGCCGCAGTTCAAGGAGGCGGTGTTCAAATATCGCGCCTACCTTGAGGGCTGTTACAATGGTCGGAAGGACATCAACAACCGACTCGTGTTTGCCCACAGTGATGTAAGTGGACCCAATACCCTGTCGTCTGATACGCTACTCACAATGCCCTCAATAGACACAATACGGCAACATCCTTCGAGTTCGACCGGACGATGAAAAATCGCCGCTGCTCCAACCCGCCAACCAGCACAAGCAGCTCATCGTCATCGATTTTGAGTACGCAGGCGCTAATCTTCCGGGCATCGAATTTGCGAACCACTTTACGGAGTGGACGTACAACTACCACGATGCCGTAACCTCATACGCCTGCAACGAGCGGCGATACCCCACCGTGGAGGAGCAGAAGCGATTTGTCAAGGCCTACGTCGATCACCGACCCCGATTCCCCTCGACCACCACCTCTACCCCTCTCATGGCGCCCTCGGATGGAAGCCTCTCGAGTGGCCCCTCGACACCGCTTGTTCAAGCTCATCCTGGTCCCAGCTCAAACTCCATTGTCGACTTCATGCTTGATGCGCGCGTCCCTCCTGGTGGATGGACTGCTGCGGAGCGCGCCAATGAGGAGCAGAGCGACCAGCGCGTGCGAGAGCTCTTGGAGGAGGCCAGGCTGTGGCGTCCCGCCAACCATGTCCAGTGGATTGCGTGGGGTATCGTGCAGGCCAAGGTCCCTGGCCTCGATGAATCAGTTACTGAAGAGGATGTGGGTCCGGATGAGTTTGACTACCTAAGATATACCCAGGACCGAGCCATGTTCTTCTGGGGCGACTGCGTGCAGATTGGACTTGTCAAGGCTGAGGAGTTACCGAAAGCGCTGCAAGCGCGATTGAAGATTGTTGATTACTAAGGGCTTCATTTTATGAGGTCTCGACGTAAATACAATCTAGAGAGTTGAGAGCCTAGTCCTAGGTGCGTAGCGATGAGCTGCAAATATGCCGATGATGGCCGAGTGGCCTCCAGTCGCTGGACGCAAAACAAGGCAGGCTGGCATACCGAACCTAAGAAAGCAAGGTTATAAGATTGTTAACTCGGTCCAAAGTCCTGCCGTTCTTCTTCTTCTTGTTGTACCTACTTTTATTATTCATATGAAACATAACCAGAAAAAAGAAATAAAATTATTCCTCTTTTACGAATTTGTTCTTGTATATTTATATGAGTCTTATCATGGCATCTAGACGCATCACTATCTCCCATGCTCAAGGTATCTAGCACAACTCGCTCTCGAATGCACATTTGGCGCGGCATATCAGAATATGAGTCTAAGCATCGAGCTTTAGTCGGTCTAGCATGGCATCGATCTTTCCCAGTAGGATCTGGTAGTTGATGGCATCCGAAGCAAATTCATCCTCTGCGACCTCGCCATCAAGTGTGCGCACGGCTCCGGGTTTCTCTGCCTCGCTCTGGCTCTCAACACCATTTGAGGTCCCATTCGCCTCTGGTATAGTGGCGGGTGTATCACCTTCAGTGATAGCCGCATGTTCGGCCAAGGCTGCGGCCAGTTCGGCTTCAATTTCGCCGTCCTCGTCCATCATCTCGTCGAGGCCGGCGTCCTCGAAGCGAAGGCGGAAACGATCTGAGAGGTAGTATCGAATATCATCGAGCAATTCGATCGTGTCTGTCTCTTCGCGTGAGTGCAGGCGCTGGGCACTCTCGTTAATGAGGTCCTGGAACTCCGGCTCGTCGATGTAGTCTTCGAGACGATAGGCGAGGTACCGGGCTGCAAACTCCTCAAGACGTTGCACGCGAAGGTCCCATGCTGCGTGGATGACGTCGTAGATGTTTATCGGCTCCATCTCCACTTGCTCCTTCGTCTCTTCATTGCCATTAACTGCCTTTCCATCCTCGACATCCGACTCATGTCCATGCGTCGGTCGATGAGAACGTTAGCTGTGCCGCTGCCGAGTGTGCTGATGGCAACGGCGGCTTTCGTCTTGAGATTGTCAAGGAACAGCATATCAGCGGCATAAAGCAGGTCGAGGGCGTGCTCGAGCGGACACACGACAGTCTCGGTATATATGAAAGAGAGGATGATTTCGAGGACGGCCGGCGTGCAGTCGACGGTGATGACGCGCAGGTGGTCGGCACGCCGCGACTCGACAAAGTCGCCCGAGAACATCTTCTCAAAGTACTCGCTGCGGATAAGCATGGCCTTGTGCGCGGGGTAGAGGACGGATTTCCTCTTCTTGAAGGGTTTGCCACCGTCGCCGGCTGGGCCGATGGGGATGGTTGGGGCTTCTTCCACCGGGTTGGGATCTTCATCTTGCTCCGCGTCACTCGGCTCGTCTGCACGCAGGAGCACATCCGCAAACATGGCGTTGTCGTACTGCCACTTGACATCCTTGACACGATCCGTGTCTACAACCATTTTGTGGCCCTTGACACTACTCTGGAAGAAGCTCTCCAGTTGGCTTCTTGCGCGCTCGATCTCATCCTGATACCGTTGGCGGGCGAGTCGCCTATCCGAGCCGTCGAGGATGGCCTCCCATAGCTGTTCGACCTCGAGCTGCTTGCTGATCTTATCCAAGCCCTTAGCAACGTCTTCTTCTGATGAGGACGCCCCCTGCGGAGCAAGATCTCGCGGTACTTCGCCAAGGTAAAGATATCGTAGCACGATTTGAAACGCCTCTGGCGGGATCGCATCTGCGAGTTTCAACGTTGCCGTACCCGGGGCGGCGGTGAGTTTCCTGTGGAAGTATGGTGAGCGGGAGGCAAGGAGGAACTTGTGCACCTCGAAGGAGCGGTCGTTGGCGACGAGGGCAACGTCGGACGTTCTGGGGGCGACGCGACCGAGGAGGGTCGATATATGGGTGGTCCAGTAGACGTAGGGGTCTGTGGACTTAGAGAAGTCATACTGCAACAGGAGGTTGCGGATCCGGTCGTTGAGGGCGTTGTAGATGCAGCGCTCGCCTTGGAATGTGTTGCGTTCCGCGAGGGCGCCTAGAGATGGGATGTGTGAGTTTATGTCGGAGTTTTGTCTCATGTTCATCTTCGGACATAAGATAGACAAGATAGACAAGATAACCCATGAGAAACATAACTTGTGAAATCGATCGACGTACCGGCTTCTAATAGAAGCTGAACAAGTTCATAATGTCCACAGAGACTAGCCTGCCACGGTGTCAGAATCCCGGTTTTATCTCATCTCATCTCTTCATAGTCACTATCTCCGAACCCCCCCGCGTTTCGCCTTAGATACCTACAATAATCAGGGGCGTATAGTCGAAGTGGTCCTTTCCATTGATGTTAACTCCCCGGCTGATGAGCTCCTGGCAGGTTCGCAGATCGCCATGGCGGCAGGCCGTCAGGAACTCGTGGAACTCGGGGCTGTCGTCGAGCGGGTTCTCATCCCGCAACACGCCGCTCTTTATGAGGATTGCCTCCTGGGCGAGCGTGCCCTCGAGCTCATCCTTTCGGAGAACCATGGCGGGGTAAATACGTCTTTGGGAGGAAATAGGAGATAGAAAGAAATCGAGGGATAATTTATATGATTTTTTCCTCCCCGGCTTATAGCCTTTTTTAGTGGCGGTTCGTTTTGACGGTGATTATCAAAGCAGCTCCCAGCACTCGTCCCCCTCCAAACCCCTCCAAAACCCTCCAAAAGTCGCCATCACCAATCCCACTTGCGGGCCAACCAATCACCAGCTCCACGTCCCTGTCGCCCCACATCCCTGAACGACGTCATCTTATCTCCGCTGGTCGTATCGCTATCGATAAGCCCGGCCGGCTCTTCTCCGGCAAGTTTCGGCGACCGCCAGGCCGGCCGCCTTAGGGCGTTGCCATGGCACCCGGGCTAGCTGTTTACTTTCCAATGAGAACCGCCGATGGGACGACGAACAAGGGTCCGCAAGTGGATGGTGCACGACCATCAAACCTCAAGCGCCGCAACTCTCCACCGCTCTCTCTCCTCTTCCTCTGACCTTTAGCAACAAACAACCGGGTTCGCTACTAACAACAGCAGGGTTTTCTGTCTTGTGTGCTTTTTGTTTTCCTGATGACCCATTGTCGCCTTTCATTTATTCACTGATACCCGACCCATCGTCAACGCCGCCCGTGCAAGTTGTCAGAGAGCCCTTGCTGCATGGGTTAAGAGTCACGACGGTTATTGACCGTGAATTGCATCATCATGTCTTCCGAGGACAAATACGAAACGCTGGAGAAGATTGGTAAGTCCTGCTGCCGCCTCTCCCTCAACCGCAATGGCAATTCGGTTGCGCTTCGCTCGGATTTGGAGCTGACTTGTTGCCTCTCTTCACGCCCGCAGGCCATGGCTCCTTCGGTGTCATCCGCAAAGTCCGTCGCAAGGTCGACGGCTTCATCATGTGCCGCAAAGAAATCTCGTACCTCCGCATGTCCCAGAAGGAGCGCGAGCAGCTCCACGCCGAGTTCCAGATCCTCTCGCACCTCCGACACGACAACATCGTCGCCTACTACCACCGCGAGCACCTCAAGGTCAGCCAGGACCTTCACCTCTACATGGAGTACTGCGGGAACGGAGATCTGGGCCGCGTGATCAAGGACCTTACGCTCAAGGGCCAGCGGGCCCAGGAGAGCTTTGTGTGGAGCATCTTTAGCCAGCTTGTCATGGCTCTTTACCGGTGTCACTACGGCGTTGATCCCCCAGAGGTTGGCGGCAATGTCCTGGGACTTGTGCAAGGAACTGCTTCGGATAACCCCAAGGTGCCGTCTGGAACAATGACAATTCTGCACCGAGATCTGAAACCCGAGAATGGTAAGCAGGCCGGATACCGATTTCAAACAATAACACGAGTCACACGACTAACACTGTACTAGTCTTCCTTGGTGAGGACAACTCCGTGAAGCTAGGCGACTTTGGTCTCTCCAAGATGATCAAGTCCCACGACTTCGCCTCCACATACGTTGGCACCCCATTCTACATGTCGCCCGAGATCTGTGCCGCCGAGAAGTACACCCTCAAGTCGGACATCTGGTCCCTCGGCTGCATCATCTACGAACTCTGCGCCCGCGAGCCGCCCTTCAACGCCAAGACTCACTTCCAGCTGGTCCAGAAGATCAAGGAAGGCAAGTTCCCAGCGTTGCCGGAGGTCTACTCGCCTGAGCTCGGCCAAGTCATCAAGGACTGCCTCCGAGTGAACCCAGACCGAAGACCCGACACAACGCAGCTCCTGAACCTGCCCGTGGTCAAGCTGATGCGGAAGGAGAAGGAGGTTGTCGATGTCAACAAGAATCTCAAGGCGAGGGAGGACGCTCTCCGTAAGAAGGAGAGGGAGGTCAACGAGAGACTGGCCAACCTGGAACGAGAGACGGACCTGATCCGGGAGGAGCTGGACTCTTCTATGAGACGGGAGTGGGAGGTCAAGGCGCGTCTGGAGATTGATCGCCTGGTCAACGCCGAGATGGACCGCCTAAACAAGCGCTTCGAAGACGAGATCCAAGCACGCGTCGAGGCCGAGCTGCAAAAGAAGACGGTATCATTCGCGCCGTCCCGGCCAGAGAGTCAGAATGAGGAGTTCCCGCCGCTCAGCAAGCACGAGTACCCCCAGTCATCTGTCGGCACCAGCGGCGACGAGTTCCCTTCAACCACGGATATTTCAGAGTACTCCATCGACAGTCCCGACAGCTCACGGGAGACGAAGAAGGCCACGCGCACTCCATTTGGTCGCGCGCAGACAATGTTTGTTGGACATGCCGGCACGCCCATGGACATTGAGATGGGCTCACCCAGTCCCATTGCCATTGCGTCGCTGTCGCTGTCGCCGCGACGCAACGGGGCCACCAAGGCTCCCACTCATAACCCGGGCAACATCTTCGCTGCCAATGCCAACGGCAGCTCGGGCGACCCACGATGGGACCTCGCCCGTGATGCGTTCACTGACTCGGATGAGGAGGATATCTGCCCGTCGCCTACTCGCAACATCAGGTCATCCAAGAACCCCTTCACCTCGAAGTCACGGCCTGTCCTCACTTCGCAGAAGTCGGGTCCTATGAACCGCCTCAAGCCTCAGGCGTCCAACCCGGGTCTCGTCTCGAAGTGCACATTGCCCCCTCTTGAGTCTGGCCCACGGTCGCCCAACCGCCGCCTCAGCAAGATCCCCTCGGCGGCGAACCTCCAGACCGACATTAGTATCAGCTTGACGCGCAAGCAGTCGCTGAAGAAGAGTGGCGACGAGGGGCTCGGAAAGGTCGCGGCCAAGAACAACATCAAGGGCCGCACGCTCGTTGAGCTTCAGCAGGCCCGCGCAGGCGGCCGCCCTCTCAGCGCCGTCGTCCTGCCCAGCACCGGCGAGAACGTGAGCCCCAAGCGGGCATTCCGCGAGCGTCTGGGCATTGAGCGCAAGTCCAGCGGCGACGAGCCTGCTGTGTGGGATCCGGATTGCGATGAGATGCCGAGTCCTTTCCTCGTACGCGCGCGACGTATCGCCAGGGTGTAGTCTACCTCGGTGTTGGTCACTCAAAGTACCTTAATGAATGGAGATGTTGGAGAGAAGAGTTGAGAGGTGTTGATGAATGATAGATGGGAGGGGATACCACGCATGGCATGACAGCCACAAACATCTGTCATATTATTTTTCCTTTGTCTCTTTACAGAATGAACTGGCAGCGGAGGAATTAACTACTTGGACGGTTAGGGGCTGGTTGGTATTACGTTGTATGACACGGCGGAGGGTGGAGGAGGTCGTGCCCTTCATCAACATCTGATGGAGGGCGCTTGGAAACTGGCGTGGAAACAAGTGGTAACTTGGAAAGGGATCTTCGGGCGTTTGGGCGTGTGGGGAACAACATGTCAATGGTTGTGTTGTTACCTCTCCCCTTTTTTGTTGTTGAGGTTTGGATTCTGGGATGGATTACGGGCGGATTGGCACTACTTTCATGATGGTCGATCGTTCTAGGGGGCGTTGGAAGCTGTTGCCAGGGAATTGTTTTTGTATATGTTTTAGACGTTGTAAAAACCCTACTGTCAACCAAATATTGCAGCTTGCACTTGATGGTGAATAGATGTGACTCGACTAAGTAATGATCTTCCCGAGCGCGGCAGTTGGGTAGCGTAGTTCTAAACTCGGGCACCTAGCCTAGACATCCAGAATTGCGTTGATGAGTCTCAACGACTGAACCAGTTTGAGTGTTCATCTAGGGTACAGATTTTGAGTGTTTGTCTCAATTGGTGTTTAATATGCTATTTATTGTATAGCCAGTCAACCTTTCACCCCCATTATACGACACCATCTCAACTACCTGTATCGTGGCTTCTGCTTACATGGGCATCAGAAGCCCAGAGCTAAGACGAAATACCCGACAATGCAAAGTTTGCCTGGGTGATCGGATGACCATCCAGCTGCAGAGTTACGAAGGCTATTATCGACCACGGACCTCATTCCGATTCATCATTTACAACGAAGAGCCTCCTCGTTGGCATCTCCAACAACACAAACCCAACTGTGGATCCTCGCCGGCAGTTGTGTGAATCGCCAGCCCTGTAGGCACCCGGCCGATTAACATGCACGTATGACTCGAGTGACGGGCTCAATTACAGCACTGCCAGCAACGATTGGCTCTGCTGTCAAGACCCCTCTACAGCCTGCGAGGGCGAGTGCAGGCGGCATGCCTGGCCAGCAGGTGCGCCGAATCCGTTGGTCGGGACATCGGATGATAGTTCTGTCTACGCCTCTGCTCCCCAAGTCCAACACGAGGTCACAGCATTTCCTAATCGGGGAATCGGCTGCCCCGGACTTCGCGGGGATTATCCAGACTTACACCCAATAACTGGACGATGCGGACGGAGCACACCCACGGCGAGCGCATGGAGGCGTCGTCTTACACTCGGCTGCATACCGAGGCCATCCACAACATACAACAGCAACCAAAAGCCGCCGTCACATTCGATGCACCAGCCCGTGGCATCGCTTCCAGCGGAATCCACAAAACGAAGCTTACCCCCATCTCGATTTCCTATTTCCGAGTGCAGCATCGCCCCCGATCACCATTCATCGCGTGTTCCCCCACTCCAAGACCCCCCCTAGACGGACAATTGTCATCCGCCGCGTTGGGCAGCACTGCGTCACGACCAGTCGCCTGGTTCTGGCCCATGGACGCGAGCCACGCAACCCTTCGGCCCTGCGTGCGAAGCTGCACCCCAGCCAGTCGTTGCGGCAGGGCGGTGCGTGATGAGAGGCTGCATCTTGCAGAGTCCTGCTACTGCGCGGCCTAAGCCGTCTTGAGAAGACCATCTTCGTTTGTTTGGATTGCGCATTAGCATCGGGCATGTTATCTCACAGCTGCACGCATGCGTCACGACTTCGGGGACTTGAGGACGAGGCACGCGAGGCACACGGACGGCGTTTCGAGCCAGATCATCTTGGTTGTTTTGTATGTCGCGAAACTAGAGTTTAGAGTCCAAATAATTCAACACAATAAAGGGGGTATTTTCATATAAAAAAACACATTGACCCGGCGATTTTGCAAATACGGAGGAGGTTAAGACGTGCATAAACGCCATGAGGCCGAGAAGCCTCAAAGTCTGACCTCCGACAAGCATCAAGGCAATATAAGGGGATCAACGCCGGTAGCCACCAATCCGAAAAATAACAAAAGCAACAAACAAACATTAACCAGCCGTGAGGCCAATTCCATCTTGCGTAGCCGCGAGGCCCGTCAATCTTCCAATACCACGATCCAGGCGCCTCCGTTAGAATCCATGTCGTACGGTCTCAAGTGGCGAGGAGGGGGATGAACCCCCCCGGTCTTGAGTGTGTCAGTGTGTGCGTGTGTGTGTGTGTGTGCGTGCATTCGTGCGTGCGAGCGTGCATGGCGGTCCTGTGTAAACCCGCGCAGGAACATCGCCTTCTCCTCCAATCTGTGTAGATCTTTTTTTTTTGTAATAGCGAATCCGTATTCTTGAAACCAATTGTCTGTGTTGCGTCCCCCGATCCGGATGGATTAAGTCCTGCTTTATGGGGGAGAGCAGCCGTTTCGGCCGTAACTGCTGAGGGAGGGGATGGTGATTCGTTCAGTGCCGTGATCGATGGGAGCTGCTGTGGCGATGGGAGTGGCTATGTCGATGGGAGGAGGAATGATGCGACGAGGAATGCCTGTGCCGGCTAGAACCACTACTGTCGAGATCTCGCTCCAGCGTCTCAACTCTCGACCTGTAACCCTTTACAATTTCCTTGATGTGGGCGATGCGGTCGAAGTCGACTTCGAGCTCGTCGAGCTGCTGGAGGATCTCGGTATAGCGGGCAATTTCGGCGTCGGCACCACCGATGATGCCATCGGCCTCGTCGTACTGCAGTTGGGTGAACCTCTGGGCCTCGTAGCTGAGATGTTGGATGCGCTGCTCAATGCTTGCCATGAGATGGTCGAAGTACCGTCCTAGCGCCGAGAGCGAGGAGCTGTCGAGAAGCAAGAGACCCTGGCTGCTGGCCCGACTGGCGGCGCGCGAGCTGCTGGACCCCCCACCTCCAACGCGGCCTGGCCCTGGCGCAGTAGCTGGACCTCCTCGGCGCTGAGACCTAGCTGGGTGTCAGGGACGGCCTGGGTCGACATTGCGGGCAGCCGCTCGAGGGGCGCTACGGCGCGGGGAGGCGGAGAGGGCCGAGGTCAGGAGGATCGCGCGGCGGCTCGGGACGGCGCTGGTGGTGATGGTTATGGGCGATGATCGAATGCGAGTATAGCGGGAGGGCGGGGAGAGATTCGGTGCGTATAGAGGAGAACAGCGGGGACTCGGGACATGGGCCGTTGTCGATTGGATTCGACGAGATGGGCGAGAGCGTGTGCGCTTGTGGATGCGATTGTGAATTTTGGGATGGCGACTGGGACTGGGTCTGGGGCAGCAACAGCGACAATGGTAGCGATGATGTCAATGAGGCCGGCGAGGATGCGACGGGCGATATCGAGGACGACGGGGATGACGGCGGCAACAACAACAACGGCAAGGGCCTTGGGATTGGCGAATGCTGTGCTGCGCAGAGCATCATGATATCGGGATGACGGCGACTATGGGCATCGTCGGTGGGGAAGAGCGAACAGACAGATTTGGTGATTTGGTGATTTGGTAATTCGGTAATTCGGTAATTCGGTGAAAAAGGAAGAGGGGCACCGGGAGATGGGTGAGGAGGAGTAAAGAGGAGGGGAGAGGGGATGATTGTTTTCTAGCTACCCTGCGTACTGACGTAACAGTAGAGGGAAGCTAGAGAAACAAGTGAGAGGGAGAGCGGAGAGAGAGATGAAAAGAGAGGAGATGGGAAGAGGAGAAGAGAAGAAGCGGCGGAGAAAGCAAGTGCGCCGAGACGAGACAGAGAGAGTTGCTTTGCTTCTGGGGAGAAGATGGGCGGCGGTGATTGGAGAATGGGCCGGCGAGAGGAGGGGGTAACTGTAGGTACCGTCCTGTGAGGGCCGTGGAGGTTAGGTACTAAGCTCCTATTCAGTATGGGTAGTCAGGTATTGAGAGAGGCCGGTATACCGACGGAGGGCGGGCGGCGCGGTTTCGGTGAGAGAGGCAGGGATGATGGGCTGGATTTGGCTGCTGGGTCTGGCTCTGGCGTTGGCGCTGGGAACCTTGACTGGGGTTGAGGCTGGAGAGAGTACAGTGGACTCAGTGGGAGTAGTGGACTGTGTGGGCAGCCCGTGGATTGAGTGGACAGCCCGTGGATTGAGTGGACAGCCCGTAGATTGAGTGGGCAGCCCGTGGATTGTGTGCGACTGCGACTGCGACTGGGGATGGGAGTGAGTGCGTGTGGGTGCGAGACCAGACCGTCCGTGTGTGTGAGTGTGTGTGTGTGTGTGTGTGTGTGCGTCTGTGTGTGTGTGTGTGTGTGGGAATCTGTGGGATTGGGGACACTCGGGGATTGGGGACTGGGGATGGACTGATTGGGATGGCTTTCTGGGCTTGCGCGTGGGACGTGGGACGCAAGTTAGGACGTGGGACGTAAGTTAGGACGTGGGACCGAGTGGGCAGTGGCGGCGCGGGATCTGGAGCGCACACTCGTTTCTTTGTTGATTGACGAGAGCGCAGTTCACTCTGAATCTCGATTAAGCCCGATGGTGATTAGGGAGAGAGGGCAGTAAGACAGCGCGAGACGGTCCGTGTGAGTCCGTGTGAGCAGCTTGGGCGTGGGAGGAAAGAGATGGCGGCGCCCCCGTGAAATGCACAAGCAGGGGTGTATTCCTTTTTTCTCGATTGATAACCCGGCGTCGAGGACTTGGGGCGGTAACGCGGGCCCGGCAAATCGTGGTTGGGTGGTGGGTTTGGGGGAGGGGGGTGAACCAGCTTTGGGAGAGAAGTGGTGGAGGTGGCGCCGGACGACGATGGCAACGGCGGCGGCGGCGGTTGAGGACGCGGTTGGGCGGTGGTGTGTGTGGTGATGGACCGAAGGTGACCAATGTGATGCGAATGTGAGAATTAGGTAGGTGAGGGAGATGGCGATGGGGAGGAGGATGCGCAATGTTGCACAGACAAGAAGAAGCTTGTGGAGGTTGTGGTCGGCACGTGCAATCGTTGAGCCGCGGATTCCAACAAAGCGAGTCGGCCAAGTGAGTGATGTGATTGTCTGTCGCTTGGACGTTTGATGGTGAGACGGAAATGACAACCCACAACAACCTGAATCACGATGATCGCGCTGCTGGACCGCTGGGCTACCGACAGACGGGAACCGGCGGAGTGGTCCTTGACTAGGTAGTAGACGAGCCGACGCCCGCTTGCCTCTTGATGGCTCTGGCTGCCTCTTGGTTTCCTTTTGGTCGGTCTTGGTGCCTCTAGATCCCAGTAGCAACCGAACTAGCTTCAGCGTCCCCAGAAGCAACCGAGACCATCTCCAAGGGTTTCTGGCAGGGCCTGTGACCGACGGAGCGGTAGAGGAAAGACGAAAAAGCAAACAACGGCGGAAAATGGTACAGTAGTGCAGGATGGTCCCCCCCGTCGTATGGGGGTGAGGATGCTCGGCCGGACAAGGGCTCCTTGGTGGTGGTGTTGTTGCTGTGGTAAATCCGTCGGTGAGAGGAGGAGGCTTGATTCGAGACACCGAGTCGCGTGTGAAAGACGCAATATGAGCTAAGCCAAAACGGAGAGAGAGAAAGGGAATAGGAAGAGGAAGGCTCAGAAGTAGAGAAGGAGAGAAGAGAGCAGGATATAGCGGCAGTCCTCGGTAAACGGTAAAATAGGAGGGGGGAACGAGACGAAGGAAAGCACGCAACGAGGAGAGTCTCGGTGGCCGGAGGGGAATGCAGACATGGACAGATGGACAGAGACATGGAACGATGGGCAAGGGAAGTCGGATCGAGGGAAAAACAATGTCCATCCATAGACCTAGACGCGACGGGGAAAGCACACCAGAAACCACGCTTCGAGAGGGTCAGGAGACAGTCATGATACAGAGACCGCCCTTCCATGATCCAACCTCATGCCGAGCGTTGCAGCGAGACACCCCCCTCCCCCTCATCCTCTCACGCTGCTGTTGCTGTCCTCATACACCTGCTCGCTCCCCATTACTACGTACGACTCGGAGCCCAAATGAAAGAGAAGGAAAAGAAAGGTCCCCCGCTGGCCGACTGCTCCGTCGTATGTTTGTCCAGGTTCCATGCCGTTGCCCACAAACCGGAATCCCGGGTCATGGGCCCCGTCGCCCACCGCCCAGCGCTGCCGGCCGCCCTGTCTTGTTCTTTTTGTTCTTCTGGCCCTTTCTTTTTTCGCTTTCGTCCCGCGGCTCTCTGCCTATTCGCTTAATGGGTGGGCACCTAGTCCTTGAGGAATTGTCTCTTGACCTTGACCGAGAGAAAAAGACGACCGGGGGGACAGGCGAAGTGACGAGGAGCGACGACGTCAACGTCTAATTCCCAGCACACTTGTCTGTCGGCTTCGGGAATTGCAACATCCCTTCATGGAGCCACGGGAGCACAGAGCCACAGCGAGAGCCACGGAGAGCCCCTCCACCCATGGAAAGCCTCCCCAGCAAGGATTGGATCCCGCTTCGGTCTCTGTGCATTTCTTCGCCATCTCGGTGTCGTCTCGGCTGACCATGACGGAACCGTGCCACCACCGGCGAGCGAGCCCACCTCGGGACGTTGACACTTTGAGAGTGGAGTGGAGGGGACGGATGGATGGGGGAACCCAGCCCAGCCCAGCCCAGGCCACTTTTTGCTACGGTACTAAGGATGATGGGTAAACCCAGCAGAGTGCGAATTCGAGCAAAGCAAACAAGGGAGCCCACCCGCGCCGACCAGGAGCCAGTGAGCCACCGCGGCTAGCCACGACGGGGAACCACCATGAGGAGCCCCGAGAAGAGATACGACCCGACAGGACGGACACACGACGAGAGTCCGAGAGACAGACAGGGACGGAGAGGGACGGAGAGGGGACCGACCACAATCCACAGAGGAGAGTCCGCAGAGGACACCGCAAAGGACACCGCTGAGGAGAGACAGAAGTCGCCATGTCACGTCACGTCACCATCTCGTCTTGTGTGCCATGCTTGCTTCTGCGTTCCCGCCATTCTACTAATAAGCCCACCTTCAATCCTACCTTGACCTCCCACTGGCTTACGCAGAGGGAGCCGGGAGCACCAATGGCAGCAGTACCGAGACGATTAAGGTATGTCTTGGAGCCTCGAAGCCCATCATGGATGGGGCATGGAGGGAACGTGCCGCCTCCGGTGGGCGACGTATTCGTACATGGAAACAGACCCGCGGAGAAGAAGAAAAGCCCGCACTACATGGGGACTCCTTGCATTCAAGCTCATGATGATAGCGAGGCCAGGGAAAGAAAAGAGCTTCTCGGTCACCACCACACACACCAGTCGGTGCACAACCACCACCAGCCCTACTAGGTACCTACCGACTGGCCGACTGCCCAACTGGGTAGGTGCGAGCTAATGTAATGCGCACGTGTGCACCCAAACCCAAGCACCACGGCCCTGGCCCACTCATCGAGCCTCGCAACCTCCACCAGTGCGAAAAAACCATCACCGTCATCACTCAAACAATCAATCAGTGTTGGACATTTTACTTTGTAAAAGCCTCCTCAACAATATTCGCTATCTTTGTCTCCTTTCTCCCCATCCACCTTGACAGCGCCTTCCCCCCGGCGGCCGCAACCGCCCACCAATGATATTGGCATCCGCCATCAAACGGGATCCAAGGGCTGAGGCCTGGCCCCGAGACAGCATCCCGCAATTCCCGTCGCCCTGTCTCACAACTGAGTCTCTGATCCAGAGGCAGCCAACGCCTCCCCAGATGCTCTGTACAGTACGAAAGACACTAATTACACTAATTGCCAATTGCACACGGAGCACTTGATTCAGAAACAACAGCCAGCCGCCCATGGAAACTCGGGTCTCAGGATGGCACGCAATGCGCCCCGGCCTGTGGCGCGCGCGAGACGAAACACAATCCCAGTAGCAATCAACAACATGGTCTAAAAAAGCAGCCAACCACACCGGCCAACACTCACACAAACACTCGCCCGCATACATCAGAGGCAATCATTTGCTCCTAGGTTCGTTCCAATACCCGCCCATGTTCGTCAACATCGCCCACTGCATCTGCACTATGCAGCTCGCCGCCGACCTGCAGCAAACCCTTGAGCCTCATGACGACAATGACGCCAGCGGCAGTCACGCCTGTCCATAAGGAGCACCCTCAATCAACCTCGCGCGACTAATCTCGCCGGGTATCTTTCCCATCTTGAACGCCCCAAGCCCTCTATCAATTCCCGTTTCCCCCATCCGCTTCTTTCCGTCTCCCCATCCGTCCATCCATCCACCATCCGCCCATTCTTCAGCCATCCTCCGCCCATCCTCCACCCATCCATCCAACTCCGTGGATCCGGATACGTGCCCCGGTGGTGTACCTCCCTCCGGCCCACTAACTTCTTCCCCTCCTGGAATCCAGGGTTGCATCGTGCGCCAGAGGCACGAGGACAGGAGATGCCCAGACAAGGAACTGCGTGGAGTGCATCTTCCTGCTGCAAGAAATCCATTCTACCCTCGGCTCAACCTAGTCCCCTCCCCGCGAGCGTGACCGTGTGGTGGACCCCTGTCGACAAGTTTACAGCCTCCGGAGCCATCTTCGAAACAGAAGGTCTCTCAAGTTCCTCAACTGATCCTGTGCCACGACCGTCATCATACTGTAACCAAGACAAAATCCATGGTCGGAAGTCCGAAGTAGCACCAAGGACTCCTGTCTTGTGTCTCCCTCGCTTCCCCAGAAAATCGTCGCCTCTACTCGCTGCTTATGCTTACCCCGACCAAGGCATGACTACATGCCTTCGTTCCGACCTCAGTTCCAGGGCTTTCCTGGCAATGGGCGATTTAGCCACCCCGGCTCTCCCTACACTTGACATCCATTTAGCCGCACAGATCATGACTCTGTCCGGGTTGAAGGCCCGCTCATGTGCCGTTTCTCACAGGAGATTTACGGCTAATACCGCCTAACCTTCTGACGCGCTTGTTGACCCTTTGTGTACAAAGGTATGCGATTCATCCTCAAGTGAATTCCTTCTTTATCATATGCGTTGAATGATATGCACTACCTGTAATAACATGATAACTTACGCGGCCAAGTGCCGGTTTGCGGTGGATTCACGATCTTCATATTACCTTTGCTCCGTATTAAAAGCCCCATGGGTCTCGGAAACGGGGTGTAAGGGATTCCCCGTTCCGGCTTCCGACCGTCTGCGCGTGTGACAGTCTTAGCATGTCTCATATACTCCCAATCACAACACCAAGAGCCGGCCGCTAGGTCCGCGGCTACAGGAATGCGACTGTTTTCTCTGTTGGGCGCAAATTTGCGGTGTTCATTTGGAATTGCAGTCGCTGCTATGGATCATTTGACACGGCCCCCAAAACTGCCAGATCGGACCGCAACACCGTTGACTCGTGTCACCGAGGCTGACCGAGATAGACATCCATAGACCAACACTGCCACAATCGAGCTGACAAGAACAAACGGCGAATGGCAAGATCTAAGACGCGAGAGTAGGCTGTGGATGATGTGATAGAATCGGAAACCGCCTGGGCTGAGGCAAACCGCCCACTAATTCGATTGACTCCCTTCATTCCATTCGCCTACTCAGCCGGGATCATGCGCTTGGGTGAGAATCATTGTGAAGATTTGATCACAAAATCCTCATCTCATGGGCGGGCACAAGAACGTGGTGGAAGATACTCGCTATGATGCGCCCTATGGAGGGTTCACCAGTGGCCGATACATCAGTACAAACCAAGCGCTCAACTCGTATATCGTCAATAATCGTTCCAAACAACACGTTTCTATGTATCTTTAGTTTTCTGCGCTTCAGATAATATTGACTCGTCGCCATGTCTTCCCTCTCGTGATGATAAATTCGGATGTGGTTGAATTACGACCGCCCACTCGGAATAGGGCTAAACGACCCGAACAAGGTACACATTAAAACATCAAATTGAAGTAAATAGTCTTATTGAAACCCCGCCACGTTATCTTCGTCATTTGGTGAGGAAGTCGAATCACTCGCCTCGATATTGGGAGAGAGATCCGCAGCCTGTCAAGGAGGTCAACGAAGACGCTGTTCTTGTGCAGCCCATTCTCTACGTCGAATCTTGTCAAACGCTGCTTCTGAGACGAGTGCCTACACACAGTAGCATAGAGGACATATGGAAACACCCAAAGTGTTGATACAACGGGCACTCTGTACTGGCATCGTGTGTCTCGCCATGCGACTTTGTACATGTACGGAAATGTATTTCATGTGGTTTGTTTACTTTGTCGGCCCAACAACAATCTTATCGTCAGCCTTCCAACCCGTTTTCTCAACGTCAAGATCCCGCTGCAGCCCCACAATCACCAACGGCACCTTCAACAGGTGACCTCTTATGTAAGTCAATCGCCGGCTTGTCCAATGGAATTCAGGTGCTGTCAATTCTAAGGCAAACCGCATCATACGTGGGCGCAGACATTGTTGAAACGTGACTGGGGCGCAAATCTTCTAGTCATCAACCGTTTGGTCGTCTGATGATTTTAGCAACCAGACTCAGGCTTATTGTCTCCAGACAAGATGTTTTCGTACTGAAAGAGTCTGTGGGTGATATCATACATAACTCATACGGGCCTAGATTATCTTTCAGAGGTCTAGAATTAGTCTTCCGGTTAGTAACGAGACAGGAGGGATGGACAGTGAGCAAGAATATGCTGGTATTCCTTGCTGAATGTCTTGGGACACTCTGTGTATCGTTAGGCGGACTCAGCCTGTAAATTCTGAGGTGGTTGTGCTGCTGATTGTGATGATGTTTGAGGTTGGAACCGGCGTTCGACGGAGTTATGAGCTCTTGACAGGCGATGGGTGCATTCCAGCTGGCTGCTGCTGCGTGGAATCAATCACTATCTATCGGACCCGGGAACCCATTCGGGTGCCTCAATACTAAGACACATCACGGGATTTAAAATAGTGCGCAAATCGGACGCTGTTGATCTCGGACTTTCTCCCGCTCCTCTAGGCAATTTATGTAGTGCGTGGTTCACTACGATTACACTTATGGCCTTCATCTTCCCCTGCGCCTATTATTGTTAACCTTTCCTGGCGCAGACTCAAGCTGAAAAGTACAATATTGCGAGAGCCGGTTTAATTTGTTTAAATAGGTATTTAATTGGTTGAGTCCATTGGGTTTCATTAAGGTGGATGTTCCTCGCGACGTCAGCTCCAAGTCAAATGGCGACGCGGTTGGATTAACAGGGGACGAAAGAGTGTCTAACAACAGGAATTATATATCTGGGTATATACATGACTTGTTGTAAACGTATTGGCTTAGGAGAGGTTGAGTCTCAAACGTGTAGGTACGCCTTCGTGCTTCCTCCTTTCGATCTCGCTGATGTACCTGCACTCGACACTCATGGGAAGTTGGTGGGCCCAGGGTCAAGCATTATTATATCACAGCTATATCGCCTTTATAACGCAGCGGCTATTGTATTCTCAAATTATCTGTCCACAGTTCTATAATTGTGGCTCTTGCGGTCACCATGGCGTTGTATCTCACTGTCTTCATAGGGTTCCAACCACGAACCATTCCCAGGAGCATGTCTAGCCACGTCGCTTTATTACTCTCATATCTCTGCACTCACAGAACTGGATCTTGCCACATTTTATTCTCACGTCCTCAATTTTCTGTGACACATTAACAGCCCAGGCATGATGGCCCCTGACACCTACTTCCTTCAGACAGATCATTACTTCACAAATTAGAGTCATAGCGGCCACTCTCTCTGAATGCGGACGAATTAATCTTTAAACACTGGTTGGTGCTAAGTCCTACGCGCAGCCGATCCTGGAGTGATCCAGCCATACAGGATCTTCGGGGGCTTAGTGGCAGCGCTTCTTCCATCCGCGTGACGACCCGGGCATCCAGACTACTCTTCCGACTTGAGCCGCGATATCCACCAGGGGAAGCTATTTAAAGTTACCTGGTGGCTTTCCAGTGTTGCGTAGTTACTCCGCCAGTATTTCGGCTGGTTCTGGACGGCCAAGGGGCATAGTGAGTGAGTCTTGCCCTCTGTCTACAACGCAGAGCAGGAATTGTTAGATCTTATGGGTGCATCCATGTTCCCAGAACTAGCTAACGATTCATGTCTAATGTGAGATATTGATTTATGATCAACGCATCCTGCAGCAGTGTCAGCGTTGTTGCGGGAAACTGTCGCCATGGTTGACAGATCCTCATCGGTGACACTCAGGCCTGGGAAGCTCACCATTAACTAGAACAACCTGATAACCGCAGTACTTAGAATCCAAGGCGGTTGGGAATTCGATTTTACCACTGCCATCCTTTCCGGGCGTATATATAGATATATGAATCTCCACAGGAGTGTCGTCCAAGAAGAATTCCAGAAGCACTATCATGACTTCAACCTCGACCTTCCCACTCCTGGGACAAAGAAGTATTACAGTTCAATAAAAAGTTTTCTTAGCTCATTACAGCATTCTCACCCACATTTTCTTGTTTTCCACGGTATCAATTTCCTCATCACAGTCACCGACCTCGTCGTTTGCATCCCGGCCTACCCTATACCAGCCTCGAACTCAGCCCCGAAATGCCATTCAAGAGCCAACATTGGGCTGCCTCGGGAGATTAATTATGAAGACTAGGTGGAATTATATGGAATGACTATGCTTTACCGTAATGCATTGAATACACCCTGGCGTGACGTGTTAATTTGTCAAGTTGGGATAATTCACTCCAGAACACTTGGTTCTCAGTTCAAGTGAGGGCCGAAAGCCGTCTACAGTCCAAAGATGTGGCCTGAGAGTATATAAGTGAGGAACCACAAAATCAACATCGGTTTGAAGTCATTGCCATTTCGTTTATACAACGTCCCTCATAATACGATCAAATACACCATCTTTCAAGACTATCAACATGGTCGCAACTCTTGCGATACTCCCCGCAACTAAGCCAAGCACTGCTTCCATTACAAACCATTACTAAACCCAGCCAATAGATCCTATCCTATTCATACCGTCACACCGCCACACCCAACAGAATCGCAACTGCATTCCATCACACCCATCGAAACTGATCGGCCAACTGAACCGACGTGACACCAACTATCCAAAACCGGTTCGACCAAGCCGATCTGAGGAGATTCCGACCGGCACCCAAACCATATCATCCTAGCCACTTCTGCCACACACCGCGCGTCGGAGAAGCAGTACCCGCCCGGATGAAAAGCGGGAGCAGCACCTGGGATCCGGGGCCATCTCATCGTGCTTCCTGCCGGAGAGCGGGCTCGCCGAATACAACGCAGTGCAGGGAATGTCGGAGAGGGGGCTTTACGTTTCTTGCATCTTGCATCTTGCCGCTTGTAGGTAGCGGTGAGTGTGGGTATTGGAGACGGAGATCAGAGGTTGGCAGTGAGATTGGCAGCGAGGGTGAGTGTGAAACGGGCGCGAGTTGAGCCTGTGACTGACTTGGCAGTCTTGGTTGGTAGCAGCGAGACATGTTTCCGGAGATGGAACTCAGGCAAGATGGCCAACACGAGTCTAGTGCGAGCGAGAAGCTATCCGCAACTGTGACTAGATCACCTCCCAATAACTCCTAGGTCGAAACCACCTACCCATCAAGGCAAGGAACTCATCCCAACCGGGCGAGATTACCGGCCCCTCGGACCTCCGACCTGGGGGACCATGGCGCCGGCGCCTTCACCGCACACCGCATCATCGGGCAGACGAACCCTGCATCTGGGACCTTGGGGGTCACGTCGCCCGTCAGCGCGTCAGGGACGAGGGGGACCCAGTCGACGATCACTCCCAAGGCATGGCAGGCGTTTTCTTTCATCTCTGTGCCGCGTAGCATCGTAGCATCGTCACATCGTGTGGTTTTTTGAAGGGGCCCCCCCCCCCTGACAGGTCCCTCCCGAAACCTGAAACGCTTCAGGGTCCGGCGGCGTGGGAGGCTGGGACGGTAAGTTCCGTTGCCTCTGTCGTTTTCAGGACGTTAATGGGTGTTTCTGCTAGTTTGGGGGTGAATTGCTTAGAACGGAGGTCAGGAGGTGACGTAGCGAGTCGTGGGAGGTTTTGGGTCTGGAGTTGTGGCGGAGTGGCGTTCTAAGCCAACCGCACCAACATAGGCGATGCTACGGTTCAGCCAGAGACTAGATCTAGACGATTAAGACAATTAGGGATAAAAACGGGAGCGCATCGAAACTGGGGTAAAACCACCTGAGAAACATCGAAACGCCACCGAAGCTGAGGCTTCAGAGCCTGCAACAACTGGATCTCAAACAGGCGTTGAGTCTCTTGCACACTACCGGAGGCGAGGGCGGTATTGTCGTTAGGGTAGCAACAACGTCTTAGGCGCCGTGTTTGGAGAAGTAATACAAGACACAATATCGAGGGAGCTCCCTTCATGGCTCCTGCAGGACGTGCCGCACGCCGTTGTCTCAACGTGGGCTTCGTTGGCCACGAGGTGTAATTGCCTGAGGCCGAGTGTCCGTCCTCGACCCGCGGCAGCTGCTGCCATGGTGGATATGTTTTGCATTGGACGCACTTTGCTCACCTGTCGGTCCACTGAGTGCCGGGCGGGTAGCGGATCCATATCAGACCGAACGGCGGCGTACTGAGGCCGGAGGCAAAGGCGGATGCGACGGGGATGGTCGGTCGATGGGCGGCAGAAGCAAGCAGAGTCGAGTCCTTCAGATGGAGTTGACTCGGGATGAGTAAGGGGTGACCTTGGTGTGGAGTCACAAACGACTCAAGAAGCTTGTCTCTTGTTGTTTTCCTTTTTCCCAGAGTCCCAGAAGTGATAGACCGCGGTGGAGGGTCGTCGATCATTTCCGGGTCTGGGTGACATACCGGAGGGATCACATCCTCGTAAGGACCACTTTCGCAGATGCGATGAATATGCCTTTGTGCGGCACAGATGGGTGGGTATCTTCCATGGTCCGCGTGCTATGACTAGCTCACGACTTGCCACTTGGGCATGCGCCGAGGCAGGTTTCCCGTTCAGGACATGCCACCGGCCTGAAGGGAGTGATGCCCTCATGGATGGTCTCTGGGGGGTTCTTGGGGGAGGTGGCGATATGCAGACCCTTGTGTGCTTGGCCGATGACGAAGAGAGTTGAGCGACAGCGGAGAAGCAGTGGAGAACTGGAGATGTGCTGCGGTGGCCACTGAGAGTGATTCCATCCCATGCCGTCCCGTGTTATGTGGGCGTATGTGCGTGTGTGTGTCCCAGGGCAATCCAACACATCTCAAGCCTTGGCTGTCTGTTGTCTTGCTCTCCCGTGAGGATGGATCTGCCATGTGCTGCAGGGGAGGGGGGCCTTGTCTCACATCCCCCATCACGTCGGCAGCAGCCTTGCAGACTTGCAGACGATCCAAGCGCCTGGACAGAGGACGTAGGGAGGATGGATTGAGGTGTGAGGAGTGAGACACTGCGAGGGAGGGAGAGGAGCCACCCACACACGTGTATCTGCGTGCGCGTGTGTGTCTGTCTGTCTGTCTGTCTCACACCAACGGCGTTGTCTCAATCACTCTGCCTTAGAGGGACGTTTGTCTTGACTACTGCCTCGTCTTGTCTCGCGTGGCAGAGCACATGGCCGTGCCCGTTCTAAGCCTACAATAGAGTACATATGCGCCGGCAGATAGAAGAAACAATAGGAAAAGCAAAAGTCCAAAGCGCCAGTCCGAGCGGGACAAGGAAGGCAGACGTCAAACAACCCCATGATTCGCCCGTCTCCGTGCTGCATGTGTTCTGCTGTACATTTCAATAGCGGCACAGAGACACTATACTCTGTATGCTGTACGTACATGCATCGTAGTGTGTGCTGTCCGATGTACGGTAGGGAGAGGGAGGGTGAATACTGAGAGTTGACGAGCGAGACGCCGAGGCAGCGGACCTACCAGGCCTCCAGTCCACTCCGGCCGTTGCGGTGCCATCACGAGTGGAAACTGGACGCCGTCGACATGGGGCCATGAATGCGATCCCACGATTTCCCAGCGTTTCTACTGCCGCCGGCGCGTCCACAGGGGCTCTGCAGTTGAGCCTCTCCGGCTGCAGGCCAGGCAGTCCGCGGGGGGCCGTTCAGGGGGGTGAAGGCGGTTAATCGTCGGGGGCGGTGCCTGAATGACGATGGACGATGATGCTGTGTGCTCAAGGCCAAAGGAGATGAGATGGAGGGAAGAGACAAGGTTCCGGTGCTCTGCAAGGAGGTTGGGTGTAAGAGTTGAGGCGAGATATTCCCGTAGGCGCACCAACACAGACAACGGACCTCAAAACGCTCAACAAGGGCACCGTGGCCAGCGGAAAACGGTCGAGAACGACCACGCAGAGCTCCATGACACGATCCGCAGGGCATGGCAGCACGGCAGGCATGCGTCGATCCCTCGTGTATGTAAATCACGGGCCGCGTCTCGAGGCATTGCGGGCATTGTGGCCCCTCGGCGGTAAGGGGAGAACAAGGAAATGCGTCTATAACACAGGGCAGCTATTGACTAAAAGACGCCTCGGCCGGGCGCAAGCAAGAGTCACGCCAGAAGCACAGAAGACGCACGTTCTCGATCTCGGAGGAAAAAGTGAAATGAAGCCATCGGGAAGACTCTGCAGTGTCTATTTTGCATCCCTAATCCCTACTACTTCCCTTTTACCATGGGATGGGAAAGAGCAGTGCAAAAGAACGCAGCCGTTTTTCTGCTCTGTTGCAACCGCAGGGCAATCCCCGTCTCGCAGCGCAGCGCAGCGCGGGTGCACCTTGGGCGAGGAAAACTCCCTGGATCCCGGAGCCCACGTTGGACAGGATGTCGCTTTCGGTATCGCACTCCCCACTTTCCCGCCTTCTGGTGACAGGTCCGGCAGTGCGAAAAGGTGGAGTGGCGCTCGGGTCTTTGACCCTTCTGGACTTCTGGGGTTTAGCAGGTTCCGTGCCAGCCTTAGCGGGAGCGCCCCACTGCAGAGCACCTGGCAGCCAACTGAGGGCCGCTACGGAAGGCCGCTACCGCTACCAGGACACCAGGACACGCCCTATCCCATCGGCCTAGTCTAGGGGTTTCCCTTCTGGCACCTCTGACAGTCTGGCCCTCTGGGGATTAGAGAGAGGCGGGGGTGGTCTTGTGCTTCTAGGGCGGTTTAGGGGGTCTTTTGAAGCCTTGGGGGCTCTTTCTTGAGCTCACGTTGTGGCATGGATCCCCTCCCGTCCGGATCCACGGCAGGCGGCCAAAACGCAGCGAGTCCGCTGTGGTCCATAGTTCCAGCGCACCACTCCCTACACTTACAGTGGACGCCCCCCCCCCCCGGCGTCATCACCCAATCGTCCGCAGGGCACCTGTCGTATCGCCGCCTCATTCTCGGGATCCTGCTTCATCCCGTAGCTCTGGTCGGGGACAGGCATAGCCCCGGCTGCGCGCATCCCTGATAACCCTCCTCCTGGGCCAGCGACTTTTCCATCCACACGGATCCTATTCCCCAGGGAACGAACCAGTTACTTACGTATGTAGTACCGATATTGACGCTCTGCAGGAATGTGTGGGAAAAAGGCAAAGGCGCAACCGTCGCGTCTCGGGCACCCTCTCCGCCGCACGCTGTGTCTGCACTGACCGCGCTGCACTGCAATGCGCTGCAATGCGCTGCAATGCACTGTACTCTGCGGCGCGTCTCATCTCGCTCTTACACACCCATCCATGGATCCCTCCTCGTTAAGGCATCTGGGCTTCCACGCCCCCTCTGGAGACTAGCTTCCTACAGAGTAGCTGCCCTAGTTCTCCAATTCTCTAGACTTTAGCTCTTTAGGCTCTAGCTCTCTGCACTATGCTACTCTGTCAGTTCGGAGCAATCACGTACAGTTCTTTACGGCGTTCTGGCAATCAACCCGTCTCCGTACCCCCTGTCACTCTTGTCTTCCATCCCATCGCCCATCATCTATCTGCCCCCGGCCCTCTCTTCGTCCTCCCCTGCTCCCTTGCCCCCTTCAGAGGATCTCCGCCCAGAACGTGGCCTAGATGGCTTCCCCCCAAGCCTTCCAAGCCTTCCCAAGCCTTCCCAAGCCTTCCCAAGCCTTCCCAAGCCTTCCCAAACCTTGACTCGCTCGAAATTAAGCTCGGCTGGTGACGTTGCCCAGTGTCCGCGGCGTCCGGGGACCGTTGGCACATCCGCCAGCGCCTCGCCGATCCCTTGATCCCTTGGTCCTCGACGGCAATCGTCATGGCCTTCGTGAAGCCCGACAGCCACATCACACCCTCATAGTGCCGTTTCCTATCCCATTCTACCATGTACATGCCAAGTAGCATTGCCCGTTGACTATCTAGGGGTTATCCTCGTCTGGTCCGAATCTTGTCCATTGCTCATTGCTCATTGCTCATCGTGGCTCAATTCTTCGCAATGCCTCGGCCCTGGCGCGTGCTGACGACAACCTGGGAACCACACGGATTCTTCCGTCAACTTTGTCCACAGACAGTATCAATAACAACACCACCACCAGAAATAACACCTGCATTCCCTGTCAAGCTGTGATGTCGATTACTCCATCATAATTAGATATACTTCATTCGACATGCAGATCCCTCATGTCAAAGCGACCCGCGGACGCAGACAGACAGCCATCCCAGGGCGAAACACACCCCAAACACTTTGCCCTGCCTCGCTACCATACATACGTCCCCGTGAGCGATCTTACAGGCAGCCCATGAAGCACTACAAGCCAGGCGAACAAGCCGAACCTCCCGCTTCACCAGGCCCCATGTCGATTCGATTTCGTCACGATCTCTCCAAAGTCTCGGGAGCCCGGCGCCCCGGGCCCGTACAACTATCCACACCTTCTCGCACCTGACCATGACTCGGACCTCGTCGACAGGGCCGACCACAACGGCCACGGCAGGGAATGCCATGTCAGTTCTGCCAAGTTGGCTTCCGCTTTCTCAGCGGCTCAGGTTCTTTAACTTTTCCGCGGGTTTGGCCCCCCAACTCCAACCTCCAAGGCGTCAAGTCCAGCCCAGCCTAGGTCAGGCCTCGTGGGGAGCACATGGAGAGTACGTGTCTTCAATGTTGCCTTGTTGTGGCCTGGAGTCGGTCTGCTGCTCGTCCCTCTCCCAACAGCATAAATTAGCGCTTCGACCAGGAGATTGATGAACTGAATTGGATGGAGCGACCGATCCCATGCGCTCGTGCATTGGGCCGTCTGCACTCTGCACGGCGATCCACTCTGCTCGTGGTGTCTCAGCGCCCAACTTCGACGTAGCCGCCGCAATCTACAGCTTCCGACTAACTTACATACGACACACTATGTGCTTCCGTCCGGGGCCGCACCATGATCGCCCGCCAATGCCGGGGTAACAGACCTCGTCCCAGCACGCACGCATCGATGAATTTTTGTGTGAATGGCCCGATGACGTCCCGTAGTCTATTTTGGACCTTCGTCTCTCAGATTGGTTCACGGACCGCGCATACAGCCTCGGAGATGACCGCATTACACGTAGCTATCACGCACGGACGAGTTGAGGAAGAAAGCGCATGTAACTCCAATGTCTTGGTATAATTGTGCCCCACGACTAGCTATTGTTCGCCTTCCTGCAGGTTCCTCCTGCTCAAGAGAACGCCAAGAGAACGCCGTGTAAATGCTGCTGCCAAGCTGGTTTTGCCCCCAAGCGCCAAAGTTCATATCCACTGAGTGCCTCAACAAACATAGAGAAAACATGACCATAAGCGTGTCCAGTAATACACATGTATGTCTTCGAAGCGAATGTAGGCTCCCCTCCAGTTTCCCCCTCCCATCTCCCCCTCCAATTCCAACCGTTTCTCAAACGCCATGCCAGTAACATAAAGCCATAGAAAGACATTGATTAAGGAATAATATCCAGTGGTGTGTGTGTGTTGTTTTTGTTGTGGTGAAAAGTGTCAAAGTCGTATCGGATCCGGTCGTTTCAAGGGGTATAGTTTGTTTAGCGGCCTTTTCCCAAATCCAGATGATTCGGGCTCCACTCGTGAATCCCATCTGTTCTCGCAGGTCGCCGAGGCCGTTAGGATCGGAGAACAGACCCCGAAGCATTGAACTCGAAGCTGTGGCAGCCTCTCTCGTGCCTCTTCATGTTGCTCCGCACGCTGAAGGCCTTGCCGCAACCAGCATGGGGGCACTTAAACGGTTTCTCTCCCGTGTGTGAGTGGCTGTGAATCCGCAGACTGCTCGGACGGCTGAACGCTTTGCTGCATGTTTGGCAAATGTAGCGGTCCTGGCTCTGCGGGAACGCCGCACCGCCGGTGGGGTTCAGGTAATGGTGATGTTGCCATGGGTTCGCCCCAGTCGCACTAGGCGCCGCCATGGTCATCGGAGGTGGGAAAGTCTGAGGGAGTGAACGCTGGTAGTAAGAGTTCATGACTTGGTGTTGGGGAGGTGGTGTGGGCTGCATGGGGGGATAGTAGCTGCCCATGGGTGGTTGGTGGACGTAGGATGCCGCGTATTGCTGCTGCTGGGAGTATGCTGCTTGAACCGGAGCCGGTGTTGAGCGAGGGACGGCGTTGGAGGCCATCACCTGGCGCTGGATATCGGCTTCCAGGGGAGGTGTCGTCTCGTAGTAGTATCCTCTAGGTGCTGAGTTGGGGTACACTTGGGTGACGGGCTTGTTTGAAGGAGAGCTGTAGCCCTCGAACGAGGCATCAGTGCTCATAGGTGGCGTGGGTGGCAGTCCACGTTGATGGGAGGACTTGGCATAGCCAGATCCAGGCCGGCTTTCCGCCTTGCTTCCAGTTGTCGTCTCGGGCCGTTGTTGTTGAAGGCCGGCTAGGAGAAAGGGTCAGTTGCTTGATTCCACAGTGGTTCTTGCCGCTTGATGTTCCTCACCTTCGAGCTGGGGCGAGTGTTGCCTTGACACTGGCGAGGCCTCGCTTACTGGGGAGCCGGCATCGGCGAGACCCAGGAGGTTCGAGATGGAAGGCAGGGAGCACTTGTAATCGTCCATGGGGGGCGAAGGTGGGGGTTGCGGGTGTTGGCGGGAATTTTGAGGTCCTCCTTGTTGTGCTGCGTACTGGCTCGACATGAACGTAGCGGCCGCGGTATGCATTTGTATGTGGGAGGAAGGTAGATGGGTGATATTAGTCTGGTCGTTCGCAGACGATGGTGATTGTCTCCGAGGGAGTGATGGACCCCGGTGAATTAGAGGAATGAAGAGACGGTGTGGACAGTATTAGGTGCAGAGAGAGGGGTAAGTCCGTTGTTGATTAAAGAGCCAAGAGTCTGCTGGCTGGTCAAAAGGTCATCGATGGTTGATTTCAAGACTTCCGAGAGGTCAGTACTTGCAG
Source organism: Ilyonectria mors-panacis (assembly GCA_002991585.1). Lineage (NCBI taxonomy): Eukaryota > Fungi > Ascomycota > Sordariomycetes > Hypocreales > Nectriaceae > Ilyonectria > Ilyonectria mors-panacis. Next base: position 83,299 of record PPHJ01000050.1, read on the forward strand.
GGTGGTTGAAGGGGGCCTTGGGAAACTTAAGTACGTTTCTCGGGTGGGAAAGAAGCTTGTCAAGGGTACAGGCGCCGTATATCAGATCTGCGAATCGGTCATGGTCATCCTGGACCGTACCCCCTCCAGGCCCAAACCTGTCACAAAAAATGAAGAGTGGGTCATATACCGGGACGGCGAACCTGGCGCGAAGGGAAAAGGGTCAGGGTTTGAGGAGGTGGACGAGGGTAGGGTAGGAAAAGGAAAGGGGGGGTGGTCCGCAACGGTGACGGAACCTCCCTGGCCGATGGGCCTTGGTATGATGTCTGTCCCGGCAGTGAGTCCCCACCCCGTGGCGTCTTAGAGGCATAAAGAGGGGCGTGCGTGTGGGTGTGCCAAACGGCGCGGAGGGTAAGGATGTGCGGTGGGTGTGGGCGAGGGGGAGATCTCCTACCTTACGCAGGAGGGAGTGTGCCAGAGTGCGTGGCCCGGCGCCAGGATACTCATGGATCGCTGCGTGGTCAACGGTCAATAGGCAAATCATCGAGATCCTTGTTCCCTGGCATCCACTGGATTGTCTCCTATTGTGCCGTGTGTGTGATGTTGATCGTCGTCTTGCCTGCTTGACATGCTTCCCTCCCACCCATCCATCATTATGCTCCTGACTTGAGTTCGACGGCTTATCTGAAGGGGTCCTTCGCATTGTCCGCCTCGGCAAACCATGAAAGAAGCATGGTGAAGTCGACCCTTGGGTTCGCGGCGCGCTCTGTGGCCCGTCCACGTCGCCTGGCCCAGACCTACAGTCTTCATCCCAAATCAACCCAGTCAAGCCCTGCCATCTCGGCGGCGGCGTTGTACTTTTGAGTCCCGGACCACTATTTCCCGTTTAGGACATCAGTGCCGTTCAGAGCAGTTGAGGCCCCGCTCCCACTCCACCCTTGTCTTGTCGCCCGTGGCTTGTGTTTTGAGACCAGGGTCCTGGCTATCACCCTGGAGCCCTTGCCCTCGAAGCTTGAATTGCTCAGGGTGCAACTTGAGACCGTCTTTGACTCGAAACTCTCCTCTCTCACAAATCTCAGTCACGTTTCGTGTGTGCTCTATGTGACCGGATTCTCGAGTTGCCATTATGCCGGGGTGACTGAACACCACCCGCCATCCAACGGCAGGTGTTTGAGATGTCGCGGGTTTGCCGTCTCTGTTCCAGGACAATGCCTCTCACCGCGATACCCGAGCTCTCACGGTATTCCATGGCGACTGCACGCCTTTCTAAGTTGTCGCAAGGGGTAAACCTTAAATGCCAAATTTTCATTGACTTCTCGTATCCGCTGAGCAGGTTTTCGACCTCAGTGGCGAACTCAAGGACAGATATGGTTATGAAGAGGACGTCAGAATCTCAAGGGACCTAGTCGCTTCTTCACTGCAAATTAGAATTTAATGAACGGGCTGGACGAGACGAAAGGCATGTGGCAACTGGCATGCGCCGCACGAACCGTCGCAGTTCCGCCAGGGCAGGACACAGACACGGGGTATCCGGCCGATCTGAACTCTTCATCCCATCTTTAAACAACCAAGTTGGAACTGAGACGTGTCGGTGTAAGGTGTGGCTACGCGGGAGACTCGGGAGTGTGGGAGAGGTTTCCTGCCGGCTGGCGCGTATCGCTTGCAGATTCGCAGATTCTCATGCACTGGTCTCGTGGGGTCGAATTGTGACCATGTAAGCGAGTTGACGGCGTTATCCCGCAGGCCCGGCTCTGGTGGTTGGGCGCTAGGGTTCGCTGCATCTGATGCGTCCCTGTCTCTTCAGAGTCGTCTCTTCCCTTCTTCTGAGAAAAACGGGCTAATTTGGATGATCGTCGCCTTAGCGGGCGCCTCCCTTCCTCGCTTACAATGGTGGGCTTCCTTGGCACGGGCTTCGTTGATCGACAAAGCGTTTGAAGAGGGGTAGGCTAGCGCCCGGCTTCCCCTTGAATGACGGCGGCTGGCTGCAAGAATCACCTCTGACAGTCTCTGAAACTCTGGTTGGTGGGTGAGAATGCATTGGCTTGCCAGTTGTGGCATTGAAACCCATGGATGACTGGTGAAGATGCCCAAACATCGGGTTCGCATACCTCCTCCAGAACTTCAAGTAGGCGAGCACATATTTGGTTTGCACCAGGGTAACCGGTACGTGCTCGCCTTTGAAACGGAGCCAGACACGCCGTCGACAGTCCGCGCCTGTCAAACCTTAAGCGACGACACGTGTGAAGTCCCTGGCGTTGCTTTTGCCATTTCGCCGTGGCCGCGCCATCACCAGCCACGCCGACTAGCACCGCCCTCTGCCAAGGCAACGCCGGTGCAATTCTCAGCGCTATCCTCCCCTCGGTGTGCTGAGCCTCTGCCGGCAGTTCTGGGGGATGCTCTAGGGGATTGTTTGGTGACGAGCCGCGCCTTGGAAGACGGCGTAGGAACTGTGGTTGCTCATCTAAGTCTTTGATGTCATATGTGCATCCCTCCTTAGCTTTATGCTTAGGGCAAAATCTCGGAAGTCAGTGTAGGACGACACCCAACACAGTGCATGCAAATGAAATGCATATCAACAACGTCATGCATTGTGATGCCAGATGGTGGGTTCAAGCAAGTGCTGGCTTAATCGCTTGTCGTAAAGGGACAGAGTCTCCTGTGCCGGCCTTTCGTCTTGCTCCACGAAAGTGAGGTGCGCAAATGCTGGGGCCATCCGTTCCTAGTTCCCCATAATCCTCGATGATATTCCCCAGGGCATCCTGGAAATGTTTACCTCTTGGGAAGCCTCGTGGTTGATTTGTGCTCTTAGGCCACTTTTTTGCAGCGGAGGTACTTCGGTGGCTTCTCCATTTGCCCGCGGCCCAGGACCCAACAATGTGGTTATGTAGCCAGTGTTGACCATTCGGAGATTTGCCAGTATCTGGATCTCAGGAGTGATGATGCCCTTGGGCAGCTAGTGTTGGGGCACAGCCGGTCAGGCCGTCAGTGTCGGGATTGTTGCAATGTTGATCGGTGGGTCGCAGCATAAAATGGTGGGCCATCTAGGATAATGGACAACGATACTGTAGGGCCGTCGATGTCAATCTTCGGCAGGTAGGGGGCATGTTTCCTCAAAAAAAGATTCACATCCACTGCGAGAAGAGAGGAGCAAGAAGCAGGGGGATGATCAGGGGATGGCGGCGAACCAGCGATGCCTCAGGGACCGAGTGGATGTCGACGAGGAAAGATTCTCGACAGGGCAAGGTGATGCGATAACTGGGATTTGCGGTGGGAGCAGGAAAGAGAGCGGTAGAGGATTCCCCAGACTGGTCTAGAGCGGAATAGCTCATCAGCGGCTCAGATATGGAGGGTCCTCCCGAGAATGCAGGGTCGAGCTATTAGAGTGGTGAAATAAGTTCCCGGTGCTGCAGTTCAAGACTGGGTAGCGTGCCGATGTGATGATATGCTGCGAACCGAATGTAGCCTCGCCCTCAGTTGAGTTGAGCTGCCCCGGCTCCAGGTTCGGGCGGTGGCCATGCTAGTGCCAGCTTTGTCTTGGTTTAAAACGCGCTTCCAGAGCCGACGGTGGATGTGGGGGCTGTGAAAACGGGAGCTGCGGCAGCCATGGAAACTCGGCTGGCGAAAGGCTTGTACCTCGCTTGGGTTGGAGACAGGGAGGTTCTTGTTGGCATTGGAAACCCCCACGACCGCCCTCCAACTGTAGGTGAGATAGAGGTCGTAGAAAGGATGGAAATGGGTGCCAGTTGACACACCCACACAGACCAAGCCTTACCAGTAATGCTAGTTGGACGACCAGTCAATCGGATGCAATTTGGTTCCAAGCGTAGGCGGCACAATTGGCTGGGAATATCCGTCTGGCCCTCCGTAGTGCCGGGGCACTTCCAGAACTGGTCGATGCGAGACAGGGTCGAGGGTGTGAAGAAATCTGTCGATCAGTACAGGACAGGCGGGCTGGGGGAAGCTTCCCGCACCGTTTGGTGGGGACTAAGTTTGCCGTGGACGTTGCCAAGGGGGGCGAGGGTCGCACTGAAAAAAGCAAAGCTTTAGGGAGTGAGCTGGAAGTGTGTTGGTGCTGACGGGTCGACCAATGTTGTGGCTATCCCCATTCTCCCAATCGCGGGCGGCGCGGGAGAAGGGTGAGTTTAGGATCCAGGACGGACGGAGCCCCGGCGGAGGTAGATATGAGATGACGCGTAGCTTGAGGATTCGGAAGAACCAACGGCCGCCAGTTTAGTGAAGGAGCGATGGCGAAGCAGGTACCTGCCTGTTTCGTAGACGGCGTGGACGGCGTGGACGGCGTAGACGGCGACGACAGCTAAAGGAACCGGGAAGGCACCGCATGTGAGATGTGAGATGCCTCAGACACGCTCCCCATTGCATCTCCTATGCTGGGGGTGCTGCAATGGGATCCAATGCATGCAGGAAGAGGCTCCACCTCAGTGGACAGCCTGGGAGGAACCTGACACAACCATCCCACCAGACGCCGGTTTTTCGGTTGCCCCTAGAATTCTGTTGGAAGGTACTCGCTCCCTCGGGGCCTTGGGGGAGGCTGGATTCGCTGGGTTTGGTTGGTGTCAGCCAGGAGCCTAAAGTTCCTTGGCAAGCTAAGAGTAGCTCCCTTGAAACCCTCGCCCGGAATCCCAGTTGAGGGATTCCAGAGGAGGGATTCCTCCACCCACTGAGCTCTGGAGTGAGCCCTAACGAGCAGGGGTGGGCTTCCATAATTAGGCGGGTAGGTACGAGGGGCCTGTCACCGACGTCAATTCGTAGTACCCAGGTGCCTACCTACTTATAGGGCCCTGAACCAAGCCAGGTCGTGCCGCGGTCAAATACAGTTCAGCCAATCCTTCCCGCCCAAGCAACATTGAAGTAAGCACGACCTGACCTTAACCAGGCACTGCACGCGCCGACAACGGCAGAGCGCTTGCCTCAAGGATGCATTTTGCAATATCACTCTGCTACCTTCCCATTGGCACTTCACATTTCGCACTTCGCACTTCGTACCTGGGTAATGACCTGGTGCGTGCTTTGGTCGCACTGTACTGTATTCGTCTCTAAACCAAACTCTCATCCACTTCTCCAACTCCACTCGATGCCATCCATCCATTCATTCCATCGTCCTTCACCATCCATGTCATAACCGTTGAGTGTGCCGTTGCGCAGAAAGCTAAAATCACATTCTCCGCCACTTCCCGTTGCGGCTTAACTACGGATGGGTGGGAGAATTCTGGCCCGGTGCATGGGGCCATTGCTGGCCCTCCCAGGAATGCCCCCGTTGAGTGCTGCAATGCACAACGAACATCATTGGCGAACCTCGAGATGATGCGTCCTGGCATTGATCTCCATCCCCATCTCCATTTCCATCTCAATTTCCATCTCAATTTCCATCTTCATCTCCATCTTCGTCTCCATGCCGTGCCCATCCCCATCTCCTTTTGCGTCGCAGTCTCCATTTCCCGTGTCCACTGCAGCGTCGCACTCACCATTCTGCAGTTGCACGCCGGGACGCTCCGTCCCACATTCCCCTACCTCTCTCTGGCTTCGCTGTTGGGTTGAGTGAAGCAGGTACGCAATTTCCGGATCGCATCTGTGTCACCATCATCGCAGACCATGCATCCTTGGGTGATGGGCGGGGTCTTCGTAACACCAGCCGTTAGAGTTCATTCACAGCCTGAACTAACAGGAACCAGCTCATCCTGTCCGGACTTTTTCTTGGCCGAGGCGCAATGCAAAAGCCCGTCCAACGAAGTACGACCTTCACCACCTCCGGCCGTCGCGGAACCCACTTCGGAGGCCGGTCATGAGGCAACTTTCCCCAGGAGGTCGAGAACGCCAAGCTACTTCTTAGAGGCGTCCCGTTTGGTCCCTCACTTGACAGTCCCCACGAGGTTTCCTGTGATCTCCAGAGGCCGCGGCGATCAGCAGGGGTGACCCCGGTTGGTCCACGATGGAGGCCACGCGAGATGTGGGTTAACTCGATTCGGGAGCCACCCCCTTGACCCTATGCTCCACTCGTCCATAGTGGCCTGATACTAATCTCTTGCGTCTGCTGGCACCATGAGTTGCAGCCCTGTTGTTAGGACTAGGCCACGCTAACTTGGCCCCAAGGCGGCGGGCTTTGAGGATACCGGCGCGGCGGCGCTGCCTTGGGCTTGGGCTTGGTGCTTGGCTTTGAATCTTGTGCGGACCTCCAGCATCGAGGCACAGGGCGCATTGCGCATTCTCAACTTCACCATGTGGGCGAGCAGCAGCCATAGCCGGGTGCATAGGGCAATGGAAGACCCAAGCCATCGCACCGCGTCGCCTCCGAATTGAGTTCGGAGATGCCATGACTTCGACTTCTTCTCATTCTATCATTTAGTTGACGGCAACGCTGTCCACACGGAACCCATCCCCTGTCAGCCTCCGTCCTTGCATCCGTATTCCTTCTCACTGACAAACACCCTCTTCCTTGCTCGAGAACCAGGCACCCCAAATGCCCACGGGCCACATACCTCCAAGGACTCCACTGCGACGACATGATTACCCTTTTTGGCAACTGTCGGCCGGGACTGGACACTTGATCTACTGCCTTGCCATTTGTGAAGGGTGAGGCACGAACAAACTAGCAGGAACCTCCTTGTTCGGAGTTTCCCGTCGCGGCCTGCTCACGTCCATTCTTTCTGCAATTAGTTCATTGCCAGAGCGATCTCCGGCATGTAAGATCCTCAACCCAGTCCACCGACTCCGGATCCCAAGAGCCAAATCCCCTTGCCCTGGATACATGCTGCGGCAAAGCTTGCCTGCCCTCACGTTGACTTCCAGGGGTATTCGCGGCAACGTGCTCGACCTCATGGAAATAAAGCTGTACTGCGTTATGCTCAATCGAGGATGACCTTGTGGGTGCATCCAGCTGCGGGTTATGGCCTCACGGTGGGATTCGTTGGGCCAGTGAGCCCGCCTTACTACGTATACGTAGTAGGACTCGGTGCTTTCACCAATTCTAAAGCGCATGCCATTGGGTACAATTCCCATTGCAGAGGAGTATGGATGGCGACCAGGGGGACGATCATCTACCATACAACTGGAGATATCGTGTCTGCACATCCTGGACTGTACGATTCATGAGAGAACGATAGGCTAATTACGTCCCGCCGACAACTGCCGTTCCCCTCTAGGTTTCGATGACATGGACGAGGACAATGATCGCCAAGCCTCCTGGCTGGTTCTGTTTATTAGCTACGAATAAGGGGACCGCAAGGCCCTTAAGCGAACGTATAACGGCTATCAAGAAACCCTGTTCGTAAAGGGTGGTCAGTCGGTCCTCCACGAATCATCTCCCACATTGACCTACGTGAGGTGGCAAGAACTCCTCCCTGTCACAAGCTGGGGAATCGCCAGCTGCACCTTTCTGCAGTACGGAGTAGAGTACCGCCAAATCGGCCTGCGGGCCGAACCCTTGGGAGGGTGGCCACAACTCTTCAGTCATCGGGCTTGGCCTGTCTGGACCCGTGGGGTAGGGCTCTGCAAGCGAAAGGCACGTATGTGATCGCCCCTTGAACAGGAAACTACTTTAGCCGCTTGCGGATATGGGAACTCGCACCTCAAACGGGTACCCAAAGACGGAGTATTTGGCACGGGGAGTGTGCGAGCCGTATCGCGTCATGATTTACAGAATTTGCCCTGACACTATTCAGGGGGCTGTCCTGACCGACGCCACGGATCCTTCTGTGTTCAACGAGCAAAAAGAGTTTTGGACACAGCCTGCTCGCTGGTTAACTACCCACTTTCCGGCATGCCCAAGGGTCCCTCCAGGTGTACTGCGTTATGTACATGCGGTCCACGATTCATCCGTATTGCGCCTGCCAGCATCCCACAGCCGGCATCCCACACGCCCCTTCCCCAATGCGCAGTCCTGGCTCTTTTTGACCCCCCCCCCCCCCCCCCCCCGGATTTATAAGCGCCTCCTAATCAACAGTCTCCTGTAGCTAAGGCTTCTCAATGTAACCACCTTGCATGAGACGTCCCCATCCACCCCTCGTCGAGAGCCAGGTTTTTGGTCTCTCGGGCCGTACCAAAGATTCGTGCTGATCATCTGCGCAGGGGACGATGGCAGCTCGGGCTACCCGGCGCCTATGGGGGCTGGACGCGATGATTCGTGCGACCTGCAGTGAATGGGGGCATGCGATGCAGCTTTGATATGTCGAGATCTGGTCGGCGTTAACGGCTACAGCTCCGCCCCAAAACCCCAGGCCGGAGAGTCCACAAAGTGGTCTGGCTGGGTGCCACGTTCTCACCACTGCTGCCGATTTTGTTGGCAGGACGTCAATTGCCTCCCTTGCAAAGACGCCACATAACTCACTGGACGCAAGCCCCGTTTCGAGAAAAGAAGGCATTGTAAGACTCCGTTACTACGTTCAATATCTTCGCGTAGCTTCTGCGATGAGCCACCTGTGGGCAACGTTGGGTGTGTGAGACTTGTGACTGGGAGTGTGTCAAGCTGCTTGGGGAAAGCGACATGGCAAGTGGCGCGGCGTGGAACAATGGCGTGTCTGGGCCATGCTTAACGAAGGCGATATTCCGTCTTTCATATGTCTACAAGGTTTCTTCTTCGGAGAAGAGGTATCGAGCTATTGTACTTCTCTCGGTGAGGCTTGGTGTGTTAATGGGGGCATGGGCATAGTGTGTCCGGGGCTCATTCGACGTCTTCGGTGAGAGCTCCGTCCCAATACCCGCGATGTGGACTCTAACGTGGCTATACCGACGGTGGCTATACCTTCGGCAATGTATGCCTTTCCTTTTTCTGCCATTCATAGCTCACCTTGTCACACCAATGCTCGTACGACTGCTCCGTAGACTCGGCTTGCTTTTGCCTCGCAGGAGCAAAGTGGCAGACTCTTCCCACACAACCGCACTTCCGTTGAACGCCACTCCACATGCAGCTCGTTGCTTTTGCCGGGGAATTGGAGGGTAGCGCCGTGCATAGGCCTTGTGTGAGACCTTGCAATGCCTGTACGCCCGCCAAGGGAGACATTTATGTCGGGAGCTGCAGATGTCAGATATCACATTGGGATAAGGTCGGACGCGGTGGCTGGACGGTGGCGGTTGGGGGTCGACGTTCCTGGATGTGGAGTGAGATAGATGTCTTAGACCGTGCTTTCGCGGCAATTGGCGGTTACGAGCACACGAGAACGAGGAAAAGCAAAGACAGGGCGGAGATCATGTTCAGTAAGATTGAGAGGCTTGCCATTCGAATCCCATCAGATTCTGAATCGCCCGGGGTTGGGATCAACACCGAGTCTCCGTCCCGGGACTAGAACGTGGAACCAGCTTCGCCGCAACGCTCCAGAAGCAATTTCAGACATTCTGAATCCATGAGGGGATAATGTGTCAGAACCATGCTCTGATCGCCATTCCGCTAATGCTAACAATGGAAAATTGTCTAGCAGCGGCGCCCGCGGCAAAACCTTCCCATAATGACAAATTATCACACTGCCCTGTCTCATACACCAAGACTCGCGATCCGAATGCGCGGATGCAAGACGAGCTTGACCTAGGAGAGTTAGGTGTCACCATTTAGGATTGGCTAGCTGTCAAGTAAGTTCTGTCCTCACCCTGGGCTGTTTCCCATGGTGCCATCGCTAAGAATTGTCGTTGTTGCGCTCAGACTTCTCCTGGAGCATGTCCAGGGGCAAGAGATGTAAAACACATGGATTAATCTAGTCTAATTCGCAGAATACGATATCAAAGACCCTAAGCTATGCGGCCAAACTCAAATGGGCGTCGTTGTTTGCCGCCGTCATCGGGACATCGGCCGGCAAGTATCAGGGCAAATATCAGGGAGATGGTACCACTCCTGACATCCACAAGCCCACATCGATGCCCATTCTGCTGCCAACATTCTCCCCAAAATCAGGATCACTTAGCGCTCCCTCATATAACTCTTCCCGGTTTCTGTTAATCGTGGAAGGTCCCGCTTCAGCTGCATGATTGGGCGGTCGCATGTAGGAAGCCGGGAGGTGGGTGTAATTATTGTCTCGGGCGGTGTCTCTCTCGCTACCCACTGAATGAAGGGATCTTTGGGAGCAAGTTCGAGTAGGGCCCTTGCTCTTAGAGCTGTTGAATGAAAGTTGACTTGTCCATGGTGTTACTTGCGTGGCGATATGTCTATACTGATGACGAGGAGGCGGGACCATCGATCCGGTGCGTTGTCCAACCCGTGAGAGGCCCAGTTCAGCGCGGATGGCTCTAAGTCCTGGCGATGAGTCAAGGTTTGATCTAGCCCAAGGAGTAGGGACCCTGTGTGTGATCCTCTCGTTCCGTATAACTACCGGGATTCGGTGGTTCTGGAGAGCAGATTCAACTTGCCAGTCTGGACCGTTGAAAGCGTCCCCGGGCTTGCAGCCTCGACGACTATGAAATCCGCACTTCTTGCACTGCTTCATGCTAAATGTCAAAGGAATTTCAATAATGAAAGAAAGTCGGCGGCTAAGTTCTGCGGCCCGCTCTTCGTCAAAAGTCGGCCTCGCAGACCAGTTTACCGGAGAGAAGCCTCGAGTTTCTCGACCATCAACGCAGGGCCAGCACAAGCACAAATCATACTCCTCCCCAAATACATGCTGATAAACACCAGCAGTCTTAAGGTCGGACAGGTCGCTATGAGGGCTTGGTGTGTGTTCCAGGAGTCTGCCATGGTTGTGGTTGGAGAATCCACGGTATTCCCCCGGCGATAGCATATGGGTTCTCCAGACGAGGTCAATATCCAGGGCGGGGACGAGAGTCGGCACCGCGCGTGCTAGAGGCTCCATGGAGTGAATACCGGATGAAAACTTGACCAGGCTCATGAACTTCTTGTATCGTTCGATAGCAGCGCCAAACTGTGGCTCGTTGGCAGTTTCGAGCGAGTACATCCGATGCCAGGAGTATTGCAGCACCCGATTTGCGAAGTCTAGTTGAGCACCCACCGCCTCATGGAAAATCAAAGCGGATATTTAAATGGCGATTAGGCGTCTTGAAAGAATGGACCTTCTTTCTGTGTAGATAGAGATGGGCAAGATGCTCGGTTGTGTCGTCCGGGTTTGGCGACTTAAGAAACGATGTAGAGAGGTCCATAAGCTCCAATAGATCAGGTGCGGGATAGATTTGTCGGACGATATCAATTGAGTCCCTTGGGATCTCAAAGTTGCAAGTGTCGGTCGTCCGAAGAGCACTGAGCTGGGAATATGTCAGCCCGGCGTGTTGAATTGCAGGGAGCCAACTTACCAAAGAATCCCAATTCCAACTATGATGATCTATTCTTGCAAGGTTTACAAATAGATCCCACTCCTCTGGACTCTGTAAAAAGGCGTGCCAAACCATCAACACATCCAGTGGGGGAGTCACATTCCTCAAGTTAAGCTCATATGAGGCTTCGAACCACTTCGCCATCCGCTCAACCGCCATGTTGACATAAAACCTCCAGGCTGACTCGCGGTGAATCAAATTATGATCAGCCCACCTTGTTACTTTTGTCTTTGCAGATACAAACTCCTCCAACAGGTGGAGGTGGGCGGTGCATTGTCGTGGGGTGACCCGAGTCTCGACGATGTTCTTGGGAATCCGCAAATGGTCCACGTTGGGCAGTTCCAAGCCGGAGGGTGAGTTCGGACGCAAAAGATTGCGCAAGGCATTACCAAGGTCATTTGCAACTTTGACAGGGGCCGGAAAGCCAGATAGTCTCGCATATTTGAATGTCATCTTCGGTTTGTGACGGTCCTGCGACTATGCGGCTGCGTGATCCGAGGATGAGAGATGCAGAAGCGTTTGGGAATAACGGACAAATGCAAAGAAGAGGCCAGATTTATTGAAATGATTTAAATTATTTCAGATGAAGACTTTTCGCAACCTTGCGGGCCTACGGACGATTTGAGGGTTTTGGGCACCTGGATAGAGGACTGGGCAATCTAAACAAGCAAATATCAAGTTTTTTGTTCACTCAGCTTTTATCCTACAAGGTGCCTGGCCTGAAAACTTTTCAACATTGATAGCTGACCTCACTACGGCGCTAAATCAACTTCTCTGTTGAGATATCGCCGTCCAGTTTGGTCTCGACTGACCTCTGGGTATTGATCGTCGTTAGGCCACTCTTGGGTGCGCTGGAGGACTTGTGGGCTAACTTCGAGAATTTTGATGCCGTTTCTCTTAGTAGCATGATGGAAGTGTAGACTGATACGGAGAGGAGACCGTAAGTGAGCAGAGTTGCTCGCCAGGTCCTCAAGCATAGTCTTGCACGACCGATAACCGTAGTACGGCCACGACGATTAGGTAGGGGATTAGCACCAGCATCAGGTCGCATATTACGCAAGGTCCTAGGAATGTGCTGGTAGTCAATGTCAGCTTGCACCAGATGCAGCTGTATATGTGGGTGCTCGTCTTTTGCGGCGACGATTCGCATGACAGTCCTCACAGTTGCATACTCCTACACAGGTGAACATGGCACAGTGCTCAGGATCGCAGATTGCTTCCCCATCGACGACCTGAATGCCGACACAGAATGGTCCGTTTGACCCATTTTACTCATTCTCACTAAGCTTTAACCCGGGTATGGGACGGAGATTCTACGAGAGCAGAGGGTCATCCAGGGAAGCCTCACAGTCAGACTTCCAGTAGAGAGGGAAAGGTTGAGCCTGCTCATTGCTATAGGAGCTGAGTATTCGGTGTAACGGATCTAGTTCCTCCATGTCGCTAGTACCACCTATCTTAGATCACCCGGTGTTGTCTGTGCGATAGCAGCTAACTGCTCTGACGTGGTGTTTTGGGATGCTTAGTTTCCAGTTGAGAGTACTGCCAGTTTAGAATTAATGTAACAGTTCCACTCGGAGTAGGGATGCCACATGAACTTTGTCATAACTCGCGGTCAGGCTACCCTCCTCCTTTGCGGAGTCCCTGGCGCTCGGTTTTTTTGACGATTTCTAGCCTCCTGAGAATGATTTGTTTGATTTGACGATGTCTCTTACCGGTCTGATTCGTGTTTTAGTCGCGACAAGAGCGCATCTACGTTCCAGCCAACAGTAGGCTCGTCAGGTGCGTGTTTCGTCGCAACAGTATGCCCAAGGACGCAGTTCCTAACCCGGATGTACTCGATGGTGATCACCTGAGCCTACGGGTGTGACCATCCTAACCAGAAAGGCAGAGACCTACCTGGTCTTGCTTCGCGATTCATCATAGGCAAAGGTCATACATGTTTAATTAAATGAAAGAAATAAGTTAGGGGCGGGCTTCACTTGCGGTAAAGTGGTTGACATTGAATAACTCAGCGATGCGTCGAAAAGACGAGTCACGTCCAGATTAGGAGAAGTGTGTCTAATGACGAAAGTTGCTATTGGTTGCCAGCGACCACAGCAAATGCTACTATGTGTGCCCTTACAAATAACTGTTATTTTCGGGCGACCACACAACTCTTTCAATATTCTCCCTGTCACCCAACTCCTCTTGGAGTGTGGGTCCTGATCGGTAGACGCCACATAATCAACGTCAACGAATGAGCGGCAATATCGATCCTAGGCGGAATTCGAGAGGTTGTTATTAATTCTGTGTCAGGATAAAATACCTTACAGTTATTAAAATGCGATGAAATCTTTTGTAAATATTCAGTTCACCATATAAACTGGATGTTGAGGCCACCACTGCCATCCCGTCATATCCAGCGATGAAGCCAATCGAAATTAAAGGGAGAACTGGCGAAGGCGGCGGACAACTTGTTTAGTTTGCATATTTCTCAGTACCCTCACAACGAAGCCCATAGTCATCATGGATTTTGGGGCAACTAAGGAGGCGTCGAGGGCGGAGGTTGGCGATGGTTCCAGAGAATGCCAGGACATGTTGACAGAGCGCTTACATTGGACTCGAAGATAACCTGACTTAGTTGACTCGGGACTATGTTCATCTCCGATTCTTTTTTCCAGATACAGAATAATCACTAATGCATGTCGAGACAGCCGCAATACTTTTCGTGCCTGGCTACTAGTCTCTAGTTCTGAATTCGAAAGACGTTGGTCTCCAACTAGGGGAATCGAAATGGCTTAAGACAGTTCCTTGAATTTCCTATTAGTTGAAATATAAATTGGGAGTTATGGAATTTGTTTCGACTCCCATTTCTTTTTAGAAACCTGCTTGGCCCATCTTGGGCTTCCCAAACTGATATGTGCTTGATCTCAGACATGGGGTAAGACTTGACCTGGGAAACAAACCGCAAGCCACTGGGTATTCCACCGGTTTGGAACGGCAATGGATATCTCTTGTAATCAGTCTTTTACTTCTCCGATTCTCAAATTTGATAGATCCTATCCCTCAAACTGCAATAGCTAGGAAAGGAACTCTACATTCATGAATTTAACAAACAAATGACAATACTAATATACCTTTCTACTCTTCCTTACTAACATACATCCTATCATATTCTACTGGTTTCTCCGTTGTATAGTTTTTACTCCTGTGGCCCCTGTAGACTTAACTGGATCTTGGTAACTTTGCCACTCCTCCGGCAGTTCCCGAGCCCCATGCAACAGTGACATCGAACCAGAAAACCCCTCAGTGATTTCCAATCATGCAGGGTCTGCCTTTAAATTTGCCTTGCCTCTTGCGCTACGCCTTTGAATTAGCCGCTGCCTCTTGCCCCTGGACGGAAATGCCTTGAGCGATATCGCGGTATTCACCGGTCTACGCCCTCTGGCTGAGGGAATACACGAACACTCGCATTAGTGTCGTTCGGCATGCCTATTAAGCTCCGGTTTTCAGCAAAACATTGCTCTTGATTCGTGGCCTGTTATCGAAAAGGCATCTGCGCACATTGAACTGTTCTAGGGCTGCATTTAGGGCCACTCACATGTGCCATCACGGCGATCACGGCCCAAATGCAGGTAAAATCTGACCACCACCTCTCCCACCCGGTGTGCACAATGCAGGCAACTGGACGCCTCGAGCATGTAGCCACTAGCATGAAGCTTGAAAGAAGAGCCTGTAACTCGAAGCTTTTCCTAGCTTGCAGCTCTGAGCAGAATCGGAGAGGGTGTACACCGGTCTTGCTTGCGTTACCCTACGTGGCAGGTCCACGTCATGATTCCATAATTATAATGTGCAAAATGGTCTTCTCCTATCATAAAGTGCAGCTCTTCCCCGAGGTGAGGTAAATTATCGTCATGTGGACTCTTTTCTTTCGTCGCTTGGAAAAGCAGGGCGATGTCACCCGATCAAACCGGCCATTCGACTCCCCACTCGAACGACACAACACCCCACATCTGTTCTACGATAGACAACGCAAGACTCGGTTCGCCTTGCATCAAACATTGATGGATTCTTGAGACCGAGTTACCGGGCTCCGAATCCGGAAAGCCGTCGGCATTGGGGGCGGCAATGATACCTCGGCCTGCGATACTTTCGGCTTGGGGTCTTCGGCCACTTCCATCGCCCCGGCCCGCCGGTTGAGGATCGACGAACGCCTTCTAGACATTTTCCGATCTAGGTAGTAAGTCCGGGCTAGATCTGTTCTTTACGTCCACAGATAGGGTCACCCGAAGAAGGGAGTGGGTTGACAGGAACTCTTGATCGGGTCCGGCCATCATCACAAGAGCCGGTTTTCAAGCAAAGACCAACCCGGTTCCACAGGGCGATCGGCAAGTTTGACACTCGTATTGCGGGGAAGCTCGTAGACTCTCAAGGTGCAAGGATCTTCATCGGCTCTGTTGAGCCTCACATTCGCGAACCAAGCTTCGCAAGGCGACAAAAAAGCGGTGCGGCTGAGGAGCCGATCCCAGTCTTTCTTCCAATAACGATGGGCCAAAAAGCATGGTGATTTTGCCTCGAGAGGAATACACCCACGTCCAAGGCGATATCGCGGTCGAATCCCTACACACCGATATGGTAGGCTGTGAAAGTGAGGCGAGCACCCACACCATCGGATGGACGAATCCAGAGCGCGTCCTCCCCACCAAGTATCACCACGGTGTCAAAGTGCTGCGGCTCGTCCACAAGGACTTATCAGTGTCATGCTCACCTAGACTAAGACATATCATGCCGGAGAGCCAATCGAGAGGGATTTATGTCGTCACATTGCTTTGCCAGGCAACCAAATGCCTGCGATGGTGGATGCGTTTGTCACCAGTCGCTTGGACGAAGGGAGATCCATTCTCCGACCCCGGCTGACAAAAATCACGGAGCTGAAGTCCCGTGGGTGACCCTGTTGCTTACGGAGTACCAAAGCCGTTGTTCTTACATGGGTTACTCCGGGCTGCTGTTGGCTCAGCTCTCCAGCTGAAAATGGGGCTTGTCATGGCCCGCTGACGTTGCTATGGCAAACGTAAGCCAGGGGGCTTAGAAGCTGTAATTAGACATAACCGACAAGAGAAGGCAAACAAGAGTGGAGGTTTTCTTAGCATTTCTTTTGTCATGGCGCTCGTTGCCTTCTGGAGCACACGAGCGAGAAAGGGGTATCGACATGTCACATGGAATCCCGACCATGCGAGGCGTGCCGGACTTAGCATTAGCATTCTTATTAGCGGTGAGTAGGCAGCCGCCGTCTACTTCGTCTTCGGCCAAGGCAACCGTACCTAATTAAAATGGGCAGTTCCAGACCAGCCAGGGGCTTAGCGACGGATCCATCAGTTCGAGGCGGTTCCACTCGCTTGGCTGACCGTGCACGGAGAGATGTGAAGGGTTGGTTGACGGGTGCCCGGAGATGTGTCAGTCACTAATGACTCGTGAGTGAGTACAAAGATTCAAGGGTATATCCAATATCGATACTTGAGTCTTGGAAATAGGATTGCGAGTCGAGTACAAGGAAACCCGCCAATCATCCCCGAGGGCCGCGGATTCTATGAGACGGCAGTCGTTATAGTTCGAGAGACGATAACTAATTTCCCATATTAGAGTTTTTGGTCCCTTGTTACCTCCATTAACGACGAAAGTTAGTAATACGATGCCGAAAACTTGCAAGTTGTAGTAATTTGAGGAGTTTCCCTCGTCGTCATCGTGTTTCCCCCGTGTCGTCACGAGTTAGTTGCCAACACTCACAACCCCCAATCTCGCAACCCCCCACGTCAAACAGAGTAAACCAATCGAGGTCCAATACCCTCCGTGGTCTTGAGAATAATTTTGATAGAGCTCTGGCCAGTATCTGGTCTGTTAGGAGATGATTGCCCACCGCAAGAGTGATACCGCCTGTGACAACTATCAGCTCTCGCCTCTCATCAGTAATGTCATTTAACAATCCAGCCCCCACGCCTATGTCTTCGTCTTGATCACGAGCCCCCACGAGGAACAGTTGACTTTTCAACCACGAAGCCAGCTTCCTATTCTGCTTCCCGTTAATCTCTCTCACCCCACGGGCCTTGATCCAACCCGTCACCGAGGAGTCCGGCAAGATAAGAGCAACCCGTCACCTGCCTATTCAACGCAAGAAATTGTGCACAATCTTGCCACGAACGCCCACGGTGAACCTGGCAGGCGACTGCTCACCGTGTCACGCCGTCGGTGACTGCGCCATGATGGCAAACCCAGAAAAAGGCAATGGCCGACGTGGCTCTTCGTCATCCCGCATGGCCCCCCAGATTTACCCCAATTGGGTTGTTCGTAAAGTCCTGTGCGTATTTAGCTCGCTGGCGCAAGGCATCGTCGCCCGAAGTCCGTGAGAAAGCTGAAAATCCAGTTGGAGGCGCAGTTAATGCGAGCAAAAGTCCTGCCCCGTGATGATTTTTTTTGCCATCATCGCCATTGCGCAGTTTGCTTAGACCCAACGAAGCCCATCGCCCCCGGAAGGCGTGTGTCGCAAGGCGTCCGTCGCCAGTCGTCATGGCTCCGGGCTCAGCGGAGGTATTCGGGCCTGCTTAGTGGCGTTCGCCTCTCCCTTCAACTTGCCACTGTCTGACTCGAAGGCAAGTTCCCGGAAGTTCCACGCGGCGTGCGAAAATCAAAGGAATATGCCTCGTTCCATACGAATTGCGACTCCACAGCAAGACGATGCGATTAGAAATAAAAATTCCACATGGCTGTTCTCAGCCGAACCTGCGAGTGAAATTTGGGGGCCACAACCAACAGCACTCACTGTCCCTTTAGGGAAAGATGGGTGGCGGGGCATGTAAATACCCCCCGGAGTCGGTCCCTGCAGCGGGCCGCAAGGACACCAGTCAGGGCAGTCAGTCCAGTAGCGTGGGGGATCCACAGCGATCCCGCCGTCAAGACCACTCCGTCGGAGCCGTGAACGACATTCATTCTATACTACATCCGAGTTGGGCCCATGCAAAGGAAACTGTCACAGAAGGGCCAAGGGCTTGATTAGTGAGGTTGCATGTTTGTTAATATAATGGTTTAAACAAAGTACCTCTTGTCATCACCTGAGACTTGGGTGTACTTGACGCTGCCAAAATATATCTAATCTCGCCCTATTGACACTCCAGAACCGATGGACGACATATTGTGCTCTAAAGGATAGTGGTGAGGACCATAAGTGAAGTAGAAAAAAGGAAAGGTCCGTTTTGGGAAAGCTGTCCCAACGTCGCAGAGTGCTTTGAGCATATCCACCAATCCAACTCTCGGTATACTCGCCTACCAGCAAGAGTATCAACGCTACCATGAACGTGTGTAAAGGTTGCAAGTTGCAACGGCCGATTCTTGCACCAAAGTGACACGGCAGGTGCCATAGTAGGCAGATCCATAGCCCATGATTCGCGGTATTGTCGGAATGAAGCCATGGCGACAACACATGTGTGTGACGTCTTTGACGACTGCAGAGTCGTCGGCTTGTCGATGGTAGAGCTGGTAGGGTTGGTTGGGTTTGGGGGTGATGCAATATTAAGTCTTAATGCCCCATGTGCTCATTCCAGTAGGCCAAAAACCAAGCGAGTTCCAGTAATATGATGTTTGCTCTCCCGCCACTCATAGCGATAGCTTCTGTTCTAAGGTTTCCTCTGTAGGGAATCGAGGAGCGTCATCTAAATCCAAGTCCCTTCCATCCTTCTTCGGTTCCCGAGTCAGTTCCTGAGTCTCTGATGACCGAGAAACAATACCCAAGTCCACATCATACTTGTCTGCGACGGAAAACTGTCGACTGTCAGTGTCAAACTTTAACCATGTGCCCTGAGCCGCAATCTTGTAACCAAGATACAGTATTCGCTCCTTTCGCTGGTCGACCATTGAGGCGAGTTCGAAGTACTTCTCGTCCTCGTCGATCTTCTCGTTGACGAACCACATCTTAGGGTAGTAGTCGTCAACGTAGATAAGGCCCCGCATGGCATAATCCTCCGGCAAAGGTCTGGGAGCCTCATCCTTCTCTGGACCAGGGAAGTCTCCGTCCATTCTTGGTTCGAAGCCGCACGAGGTCAAGTGGTAGTTTAACATGACCATAGTCAACTTCCAAGGAAACACCTGTTCAAGGTATGACATAGCAGCCGGGTATTGTGCCAACTTATGGATGAGTACCATCATTGTATGAACGAACGGAAGAGTGTTCGTATCTCCCCAGCGGAGAACGACGATCTCATATGTCTTGACCGCAAACTCGAGTGCTTTCTTAAAGGATTCACTAGGGGGTACCTCCAGTACCGAGTTACCCATGGTAACGTCTGTGTCACCTGGTCGCTGAGATATAGCCTTCATGAGAACATTAGATTCAATGCCATAACCAAGGAGCGAACAACAGGTGGCAATGCCCATGAAAGAACTAAGTTATGTTAATAGAGATTCCTCAAGAGTTGCGAAAGTACACACCCTGCTTCAAGCCACTTTTTGGTGAGTCCAGCAATTTTCGAATCAAGGATGGTCAGGAACCTTTCCCTGGAGGCTTTAAGCTTGTCCTCATCCCCTTTGCCCGAAAAGAGAATTGCATGCACCCGGACAAAGTTGGTATCGACTTCTGATAGGTGACGCGGATCAGAATCCAAGATAGGGTCAAAGAGGGTCATAACGCTTTCCCTCGCACTGAGGAATGGAATCGGCACACAGAGCGACTTGGCGTAGTAGTAAAGCTGTTGTAACGCATTGGGTCGAGCCAAGATCGCCAAATGATGGTAAAGGCGGCCGGTGTTTGGAGACTTATTTGAAGCCTTACTGTACCAGTACTGGCTCACCCCAGTCCAGACTTCTCGATCTTTAATATCGTCGTCCTCGATCGCCATGCGATAGCGGCCAAGGTCTCCCAAACATTCGATCCAAGTATCCTCGAATGCTGGCACTGTCTCATATAGCAATGCCATCATACTATACGCAAGATACAAGAAGGTAAGCATGTGTTCGAGAGATGCCGGTAACCGATGCCGGAGGAGTTCAAGAAAGGAGTGGATGCCGTGGCGCCACATCCGAGCAGGCATAGCATATTTTGAAGCAAGACCACGTAGTGGTACACTGGCTGAGGGATGCTGGCTAGCGAGGAAGAAGTCATGATGCTCGTGCAGAAGTGTTCGGTGCAGGGCGATTAACGCCTGCCATTGTTCGTTATTGAGTTTGTTAGCATCTGTGTTTGACGACTGTGCATTGTCGACTTCTATGCACTTTGTTTCGACCATAACCAGGCCCGCATATATTCCTTTAACTTCAGCGACCAGTTGATCTTGCGATATCGGTCTGGTCTCTGGTTGGCGCATCATTTGGATTACTGGCTCAGCCTCGTTGACGTGGGAGGAAGGCTGAGGCGGCCGGCTTGTCTTATTTGAGGGTGGCTGTCGAGTGACAGAGGACGATGCTGCGGGAACCGAACGGCCTTGGGGGGTCTTAGTGCCATCACCGTCAGTCCACAACTGTCTTCCAGAAGGATTCTTCGGGCCTCGGTCGAAGTTGTCTCCCGGATCGGCTACTCTGGCGCGACTGCGGATACTCGTGGCCAGGGGCGGTGACAGGCCCGGTTGGTGATCCACCGACGGAGACCGCTTCTTAAAGGTCCGGCCCTCTCCCTCGCCGCCTCCGGGATCCGGGCTCGAGTCGGGAGTTTCTTGGGCCACATCGCCGGTGTCTTCGGGGTCACCCGATACGCGACGCTTGCGGGATCGATCCGTTTGTTGTTGTGTTTCTTGTGGCCTAGAGATGTTCAGGGTTTCGGTCAGGATTTCGGGACGAGCGGACTCACGTTTTAGTTGTGATGCGCTTGTAGGCGTTAAATATATCCTCATCCGTGGCCCAGTCCGCGTGCTTTTCTCGATCCTCAAGAACGTGGGACCGAAAAAAGTCCTCGCTGTCGCTGGGCAACTCGGATTTGCAAAGAGGACAGAACGTATGAGTGTGGAGGTTTCCTGACGATGGTTGCTCCGCAAGTGGGTAACCCATCTTTTCGTGAAGTCCATACTGATGTGCTTTCCGCCGTCGTCGTGTCCAGGTCATGTACCGGTGTGGTCGCACCGCGGGGTTAGCAGATGGCTTGGGCGCGACGTCGAGGCCGCTCAGGAAGATAGTTGGCCGGAATTCCAATGGGGGTGGGACTGCGAAGAAGACGTCGAAGACGCCGGAGGCACAAGCAGCGAAATGAGCACTGAGGGAGATGTTGGTAAAGCTCCCAAGGCAGAGAAAAAGTAGAAGCGCGACGGTGCCGAGGGAGGAGGATTGGTGCCTGAACCTGAGCGTGCAAGGGTGTCGGAGTACGTGAAGAGAGGCCAACGACACCAACATCGAACAAGCATGAACCAGTCAAAAGAGTCCACGAGTTCAAGTGAGCACTGCAGAGATGGCCTCGAAATTCCCGGTGTGGGCTAAGCGTTTGCTGACGGCCGTAGCGATGTTGATTAATCGCGGTGGTCGACGAAGAGGGGGCTGGTTGGGTATCAGAGGGTTGGGGACAGTTGTGTTGCGGGCATTAAGCAATGCCACTTCGGGTGGGAGGGAGCAACCTAGAAAGTGCAACACTGTTGGCTGGAAGGATCTCGAAATTGGGAGGGGCGTGGCGTCGGTGTGTGAAAAAAATGCGGCCTGTTGCCTTATCTGGTTCGCAAAACTTACCTGGTGCGCGAACCATACCATGTGCGGCTCTGCTGCCCCACCTCCTTCCTCCCGGTACTAAGGCAGGCCCTCGACTGGGGGGGCGGAACGAAGACAAGTTATCTGCCATGCGGCTGTGCACGGCGGGAAAAGCGGGAGATCGTTTCAATACAGGAGTAGCTCTGTGTGAGCCAGAAGGAAGACGCGTCCTGTTCTTTATAGGAAACAGATATTTGCCCCCAGTTGAGGCTGAAATCAAGCTCCACGCCCGGTGTAGGTTTGCCCTGTGTTCGCGCCCCGTGAATGGCAGCCTGGTCTGACGTTGACGTCTTACACCGAGACCGGGGCCTGGGTGGGTGAGGCTGGCATTTCAAGTCATACAATCTATGATCGAAATATGCATTGAATGAAAGTAAATTTTGTATCGTGATGGGGGTATTCCACGTTGAACAAAATGTACAAAATATGAAGATAAATTTGTTTCACGGTTGCGAGGTCAGAACGGTTGACGCAACTTGGATGGTGGCGGGCCAAGTAAAGTAAGCGCTGAGGTCCCCGAGATTGATTCAAGCTCGCAACTTCTCCGTACCTGTCGGGTACTAATGGAGGCTAGTCTCATGCGTGAATCAGTCACGGTCGGAGGTAGCCGTGAATGGTTGTGTGTCTGATTATGTGTGTCTCTGAGTGCACGATTCGCTTTCTCCATGCCAACTTGCAACTTGGCAATTGCCGTCGCTTTCTCTCTTTCATCATCACATTCACTGAACATCCCCAGAATCCCCATCCTTATCCTTCCAATACTCCAGTCTATTCTCGTGTTCAGATTTGTACACATCAGCATTCGTCGCCTATTATTACTTGTGCCAGTAACTCGCCTGGCAGCGGTTAAAGACATACAATTGCCCGCGCACCACAGGCTGACTGCAATTTGGATCCCCCTTCGAGAATGCGAACCGTGCGCACCCAACTCTCAATCCGACCTCTCATCCGCTCCATGGCCGGGCGTCAAATTTGCAGTTCAGCTGGTGCAGAGGGGGCCGGAATTGGCATCGAGCTCGTGGTCCCAGAGTCCACCATTGAGAGCCTCATCTCCTGCAATTCTTCGCCAAAGCAGCTAAGACTAATAAGCCAGGTGATAAGAATACTAGCCTACGTCTCGGCGGTGCCACATGTGGCCAGTTTTATAGCCACCCATCTCGGCCAGAATGGTACTTTTTATTTTTAATCTATTTCAACCCGTCTGTCAATAGTTCGTTTTAGCAGCCAATGGCCACAAACGAGCGACCCCAACCATAAAGCCTCCTCAGACAACCAGTGCGGTAATTGCACACGGGGGTTGGAATGACCATCACTGAGACAGTCTCTGCCGCCTTACGATATCAATGGCTCAGAATGCCAGAGAGTGGCGACCCATTTGAACCTGGATTCCTGGATTCAGCAATGGGGCAAAACGCCCAGTCTGTTATTTGACGAATTAAGTTACGCGCCTCTGGTGGGACTCCATCCCTTAACTAACATTGGCTAAAACCTCCAATATTTCCCTCCAGTATCAACTCATTTACATGCCAATGAAAGACACCTGACACGGAAGCCTCATCATTGCCTACGAATATCAATGGCGATCGCCCATATCGCAAAGCAAGTTTATTTGGAGACGAAGCTCACGTGGCGAATGTTGTCCTCCCGCCAGGTCATCGATGCCGCCAACTTGCAGCCTATTAGATACGTTTCTGGTATCAAAAAAGGGGTGCTATGACTGTGACTAGCATGGAATACTCCATGTAGCTCGGCGGCTCCAGGCGGCAACACTGGCGAAACGAATGAGAACCGCAAGCGTGCACCTCGTGAGAGGGGCTGATATTATGGAGGCCATAGAGGCCAGCCTGTTACGACAGCACTGTATTCGTATCGTGGTCCACTCCAAGGAAGGCCGAGGCTGGCTGACAAGTCTACTCTCTGGACGGTACGAATCAATGAAGGCAACGCAAAGATGGCAGTGAGGCATCCTAGCCTCTGCCTGCTTTATCACAGGGTATCTATGCTGGCCTCCCTCCAATGATGCATGTCATCACAGGGAATCACAGCAAGGAGGAGAGCACGAATATGGCCTCATGTCTTGACGCCGGACTCGATACACGACGCCATGGGACTTTTTGGCGACACGGCACCTTCATTCCCCTGTCAGGGGCTGTTAATTCGGCGATTGTGCATCAGCATGTTTGAACATAGGCAACCCGTCCCTCACGATGGCCGACCGGTCTGCGATGTGATAAAGAGCACCCTGGCAGTTCACGGATCAGGGCCACCCTTGATCATTATCAGTATCAATATTCATGATATGTCACGGTCCGAGGACTATGCATACCAAGCTATGCGCAATGTTGTTGCCGCAGGTCATATATCACACTAGTCAGTGCAGTTCCTGCAGCCTAACCGCGTGCACGGCCCGAGGAGCTTTGGCGCGTGGTATTTGGCTGATGGCCGGGTTAATGCGCTTGCATCAGCATAGGTCGGCCGCATTGATCTTACCCTAGATCAGAAACAGGCTGGTTGCCGTGTTGACGTGTTGACGTGTCATTGATTCGTTGTTTCTATTGCTGCCTTGCATTTACTTGAGGCCCTTCCCGCAGCTAGAGTCGCAGTCCACTGGTGTTTAAACACGATATCATCAGCGATGTCCAACCAAGGGCAACGCTGCCAGCTCGTGATATACGGTTCGAGCACAGCCTAACGAGGCAACGGTGCATATCTATGAAGCGTGAGTGACGATTATGAAGCTCAAGGTTTTAAACAGGGCCGAAAGAGAATGCGGCCTGATTTGGAGCCGGGCCATCCATCCAGTCTAGAAACTGGCAGGCCTATGAATACGTCGCAAGGCGACCAGACTACCTAAAGTACCTACGTGACTACTGTAGGTCGCCAGAAGGTTGGTCAACGCCAACGACAATTATGCGGCAAGTATCCTTGGATCACTCAGGGTTCAGCCTGTCACTTAGCGCCCGTCACATCTCGCCAAACAGGATTTCCTAGGCGGCTAGCTGTAGGCCCATTTGTGTTGCCTCGGAAGGCATTTGCGGTTCGCCTCGGGCGGTCGCAACCATTGAGGCTCTGGCTCCAGTGTAATTGAGGGGGATCAGCTGGCCCCCAAATGAAATCAAGCCCAATCGCCCGCCAGTGCTCCAGGACACCACCAAAAGGGACCGGAGTCACATTCCATTAAAATGCAGGCGTGACATCTCTCCTGGAGGCAGCGGATCACATATATTGGCACAAATTCCCATCAACTGCCGTCACGCCCAATCGACGCGACACACAATTCGGGCTCATAAGCTAATGCCAACACTTCGATCTAGGCTCCTTGACAATAGGTCCTAGATCGACCGTGTCACCAATAAAATGCAAACAGAGTCGCGGGATGCATCCAGAATCACGGCTTGTGACAGGTAGTAGTATGCGCTAGGTCGCGAAATGTGCAACCTAGGTTTCTATCGTGTGTGCAATGACGACGCGAAGACGATATTTTTCAACTCTAGCTCGAAGCGAAGCTCCAGTGGGTGTGGAACTGGTGGGGTAGCAACGTCTTTATCGTGGTGCATTTGACAATCTAGGTCTTCTCAACAGCAGATGAAGTTGGATGCGGCTCTAGGGACCCCAAACTTTCTGAAGTCAATCCACCAAAGCCAAGTCGTTGAGTGCGGCTTACTCACACAAAGGTCAAGATCTGACTAGATCTCTGACCCTCAATTTTCATCCTTTGCAGCTCGCGGTTGGTCCCAACCGATCAGCTAGGTACTCACCGAAAGATGTGCAGTTGCCTCTGTGGCACCCTCTCAGAATATTGAGGGTTGTGCTGCGACGCGACGTACAAACTTGCAGATACAGTTCGTATCCGGCAAATCGCGTCAGGACTGCGACGCAGCCAACCGCTTGTTGCTCATCTCGATTCCGAATTGTACCAGACGGCTGACTGCAATGGCGCCAGAAGGCAACTCTTTGTCAAACACCGGGATGCGATGGGCGCCGCCTTCTGCCTTCTCTCTAACCCTTTTTCGTGTGGTTGCGGCCGCAACCGTATCTCAGCAACCCCCCTCTCCGTAGGACTTGTGGTTAAAAGCGCTGTGCTATTTATGAAACCAGCCAAGAAGCTGTGCGGCTGAACGGGGCACTTCCTGTCGTGACGTTTTGCTTGTCCCTGTGTTCCGCCTCTCTCTGCCTGGAATTGAGGTCACAACTCAATCTAAATCCCGGTCAAAGGGGGTGCTTTGGACGTGCGCTCCGCCGTCTCCTTCCGGCCGCGGATCACACAATTGGCACGCCTTAAAGCCATCGGAGGTCTTAGGGTCATTTCACCCGGTGAGGCAACGAGGCTGAGCATCCGTCTTGTTTTACCTAGGACCCGCGCGAGACGGCTCAGAAATGAGGGCGACAGGGAGGGAGGGAGTTGTGGATTGTGTCCTGTAGTCAGTGTGGAAGGATCACGTTGTATTTTTGGAAAAATATACAGATCCTCGTAGCTCTGTGGCCAATCTCTCGATCAGCTGCATTCAACTGTGAGGGGGGGGTTGAGCAAAAGAAAGTCTGCAACATTCGCCTTGATACACCGACAGTCGCCTGAGCTTGTGGCCCCCATCATTGTAGTTGGGCGAATGGGCAATTCCCAAAGAACAGCAAACTCACGCTTAGGCACGTTCCCGGCCCAGACTGTTCCAACTCGTTGACCGCAAAGTCAAAGTGCAACTTTCTGTTGGCTATTATCCTTCGCGCATGCGCTTGCGGGGTAGATCGGGTATCTAGTGCGAAGTCAAGCTTGCTGCAAAGCTGCCCTTAGGAACGGGATGAGTCAAGAGGATGCTGCAGCATCACCTAGTGAGGGTGCTTGATGCAGGTGATAGATGGTTTTTGTTGCGTCATCTAGCCATTCATAGGGCTTCTCGCGGGTGAGAGAAGATGCAGCTCCAACGTCGATGATTGATTGGTGACTCGTGTGCGCGTGATCGATGGAGAGAACAACTCTGGACAAATGCAGTAGCCATGTGTGTTGATAAATATTTCCTGTCTTTCTTCATGAGTTCATCCCTCTGCACTGCAATCGTAGCCCTCTTTCCGGATGTCGACTTCCTGATGTGCATTTCAAGTGTTTTGTGCGAAATCCGGATGATTTAGGGGGTTGGTTTAGGGTAGGCCTCATCTTGCTTTTTTGCCTCTGCAACCGTTAACCCACCTTGAATATATATAATATAAATGGACAATTGCCAAATAAAATGAGTGAGGCCAACTTCGGTTTGTTTCTGGGGCAAGACGATCTCAGGTGTGTAGAACAGAGTGAAGTGTGTGAGCAGGATGATGAAAAGTGTGGGGGGAACCGCGCTCCTTTATACCTGGCGGATGACCATGAACACTTTAGATTGCTCTACTGCAAGACAAAAGTACATTGCGTGACGTTTTATAACCCAGAAACCCTATCATCGAATTGCTTCGTACTTCTTCGCCTCCCTCAGCTTCGCCTTGACCCTCTCGATCGTAGCTGCATCGTATACCTTCTTCAGGGGCTTCCCAGCCTTGAACACCTCCTTCTCATGGCGTGTTGCTTCCTCCTTGGTCATGCAGACCAAGTCACCCAACCGCACTGTCGAGCACTTTTGAACATCCTTGCCCTCGCCAAGAACCGTCATGCTGCTGCCCTCGGGGCGGCGCCAACGAATCAGCACCAACTTGGTCGGGATTCCCGTGATGACACTGCGGCCATTATACAGCTCCTCAGCTAGGAAAGCCACGTCGCCAACCGTCAGGGGTATCTTGAGGCCGACGGTGTCGCCACCGTCCGTGATCCGCGCTAGCTTGTCCTCGGAGCTCTGGACGTAGGCCAGGATGCCGTCGTACATGCGGTCTCGGCCCTTGGCTGGGAGGTAGTCCTGTGGGTAGCCCGTGATGCTCAGGATGACATGGTTGGCGACGGTAAGGCCAAAGATAGCAGGCATGGTACCTAGCACTGGGAGGATACGCACGCGGAAGCTAGGCATGGCTGCCAGGTCCCCCACGGAACCCTTCTCGAACTCCTCTTCAGCCAGGGGTAGCAGCTCTGCTTTGCCCTCGCCTGCCTTCTCGTTTGAGTATACCACGGGAATTCCACTCGTGATGCCCTTGAGCTTAAGCCGTCGGCGCGTTGCCCGCGACAGACCGTCATCTGTGCTTGTCCCAATGTCCCCAACGATAATTCGTGTTGGGTCGCTCTTACAGCCGGCGCCCATGGAGCTGATCACAGGGAGGCCGTTGTCGTGACAGTACTTCAAGAGGGCGACCTTGGTGTCGATGTTATCGATGGCATCGATAATATAGTCCGGAGCCCAGCCGTCCTCATCCCCACCCCAGGGGCTCAGTAATCGCTCAGCGACATCTTCGTCGAACTTCTCCTGCTGCAGATCGAACTTGACCCAGGGAGCGATGGCGATCAGTCGCCGTCGAAGACACTGCACCTTGGAGATTCCCACGTCCGCCAGCGTCGCCACCGCATGGCGGTTCAGCGAGCTCAGCGTGACCTGGTCGAAGTCAATGAGTCGCAACTTGGACACGCCTGAGCGAGCCAGAGCCGCCGCACAATGGGAGCCGACGCCACCGCATCCAACGACGACGACGAACGAGCTCCCCAGCTTTTCAAGCCCTTCCGGGGTCAGGAAGACGCGGTTGCGCGCAAGCTGCTCCATAATCAGCTCCTCGTCAAAATCTCCGGCTTGCGCACGACGAGCGAGCGCCATGTTCCGCGCATCCTCCTCGTCGACAGGGGCAGCCAAGGGGCCACCAAAACTGTCTAACTACAAACTGTGTCAGCGGGCCTGAGCGACCATATCAATCATGCAGGTCTCAAACGCACTCGCTGTAAGCTGACAGCATCATCGTCTGGGATGGAGTTCTTCAGTTGAGAGATCCTCTCGTTCCTCTCAAGCGCCTGGTAGCCGAGGAGCAGGGAGGCGGCTGTCGCTCCGGAAACCACAGCCGTCGCAAGCAGCTGGAAGCGAGGGTTCGAAATCGTATCTGAGAAGAATGAAGCCATGTTTTCAGACCATAATGGGACGAAAATTGTAAGCGACTCTTCTAGGGACGTATACACACCGCTTCACGGGAATTTTGAAACATCATGCGTTCGCCCGGGTTCCAGAATTTGACATCCAAATCCGCGATAAGCGCCTTAGTCAGCAGCCGCGCCGACCACTGACGCATGATGTAAAAGTTGTGACGCTGAGCCGCAAATCAATCAATCGACGCTAGATTCGACGATGCGACGAAACATCTGCGACGCCCGCAACTGAAGCATCCCAGTTAGAACCCGCACAACCCGCACAACCCGGGGGCGACGATATCCAGCCGGCGCCATGCGTCCTCGGCTCGCTGTTCGCCGAGCCAGGCTCACGCCGCGGCAAGCCCTCCGATCGCGAACACCCTGCCTCCGAACATTCACCTACTACACGCAGCTCACCACCAAGTCGAGGCCGATCCTGCCCTTTCTTGCGATCCCCGTAACCAACCGCTCCGTGCGGTGCTTCACCACCGAGCGTCGACAATGGCTTAAGCACGAGGCCAAGATGGCGGTCCGGTACACCGTTTCGTTCTGGGGCATCCTCACCTGCATGGGCGTCATCTACTTTTTTATCAACGAGGAATCGCTGGAGAGGGACTTCCCGACGCCCCACGAGTGGAGCTTTATTACCAGGAAGTTGCTGAGGGACGCAAAACAATGGCAAGGATCCCAAAAATGGCGAGGTCAATTGGGCCCAGGCCATGGAGCTATCTCGCGGGGGCGTTCTGCGTCTTGAAGACGCCAAGGTTGACGGGCAGGGCGTTACGAAGCTGTCTGATATTGTTGACCCGAGTGCCCAGTTTCCAGGCGAATTCAACCCGTGCGACATCTCCGGGAAAAGCGAGGAGTGGAGGCGCGGTTATTTTGAAGCTATTATGCTAGCCGCCAAGGCATCAGAACACACAGATGGCTGGGTACGAGACCTCACTCGCAATGTGATATCGCCCCCCGAGTTTGTCATTGGGCCTTCCAACCCGCGGCCTGTGCCGATCCCACCGGGCCAGCCCCATGCGCCCCGAGAGGAGGATTGCGAAATCGCTTATCCGGGCGCCGATAACTGGTATATGAAGATCTTGGCCACCAAGGGCTTCACTGCGCGCCAAAAACTGGAGGCGGCATTGGAATACGCCAGCTTTATGGAGTTCAAGCAGAGGCCAGAAGGCCCGGACGCTCTGTACAACCTGGCGCTGGCCGAGGCCACCCAAGGCCTCGACATGTCGAACCCGCCCTACAACCCCAAGACCTTTATCCTGAACGAGAAGGCCGGCCCCCCCTCGCTGAACCTCCTCGACGCTATCACCGCCATTGCAACCCACAAGGCCCGCAACGGCGATATCTCTGCCGCTCTCCCCATCTATCTCTCCCTACTCAAGGCCCGCCGCTTCCTCTCCAACGCCCCCCCAGCCAAGCCCGCACACCACCACCCCGCGAATCCCTCTGGAACCAAATCCTTTCCGTCGTTTCCCAACCCGACTACCCGTCGCCTCCCCCCGACGGGACCAAAGCCCCCTGGCGCAGCCCCCAAGAACGCTGCCAGGAAGCTTCCCTCAGCCTCTGGATCGGCGAGATCCTGTACGCATCCTCGTCCCGCGATGATGGCCTATCGTGGACACGCGATAGCGTCGACATAGCAGAGGAGCAGCTGCGCGCTCTCGGCCCCATCACCGACGACAAGGCCTCCGTCAAGACATGCCGCGAGTGCCTCACCGCGGGCCTCGATAACTGGGGCAAGATGGTCGTTAAGCTCGCCAAGGAGGAGGAGAAGCTCCGTGAAAAGGCCGCGAACCGCTCTAGTGTCTTCTCTTTCTGGAGTGGAGCCCAATCCGCAGAGGGCCGTTGGGCGGCGGAGGATGCGGTCGTCAAGGAGCGCGTGCGGAGGACAAAGGAGCTGGTGGAAGAAGTGAGGAAAGAGAACCCTGGTTTGGCAGCTCTATTTAAGGCGTAAAATCAGCACTTTGATGTATCTTATGTGGACGGGTTTTGGGAATGTCATCGGTCATGGGCACGAGCTGAGATTGTGTCTTGTATCTTAATTTGGCGACGCTCTAGTTGTTTGGAGCGGCTGTGTAATTCACATCTAATGAATGAGATACGCCTCTGACTGCATTACGAACCGCCTTGTAAAGTCTTGGTCCTCTTACCAGGGGGCGTTCTCATCTCCTACCGACTTATCACCTTGCTGGGCATCCTTGGGCTCATCCTCGTCCTCCGAATCTGAATTTGGCGCCTCTCCCGTCTGTTCAAATCGTCTCCATCTTCTCGCCTGCTTAACCTCCCTCTTCATGATCTCTGGGTCAATCTGAACGATCGATGGTCTATTCTCGTCCGGCAGGTTCTGCCAGTCGCTGTCGGTGAAGTCGGCCTTGGGGCGCTCGATGACACTGATGGGTGGGTTGGTGAAACCAGGGGTCATGGCAACCTCCTGCAAGTAGCCAAGGATAGGTCCAAAAGCACGAATGGCGATGAGCTCGGCGTAGTGTGGCTCGGAAGAGGAGTAGCAGGGACAGCCGAGGTGCTCAATACAGAGAGATGCATTGCCTTTGGGGGGCGCAAGGGGCGTGTCCAATGGTTCTTCGGAGACGAGGTAGCCACGCGTAAGCTAAAAGAGGGTGGTATTAGAAGTGATCTTGCACTTTTCGAGTTATTCAACTTACCTGGGCAAGAAATTCCTTAAACGCTTCGTTGGCGAGCTTGTCCGTTTCGAAAACGGTACCAAGCAATACCATGGAGCTGAGTCTGTCACCCCACGAATCCCAATTTTTCTGGTCATCAAAGTAGTTCTCGACGACTTCACAGCTCTCTCCCAGTGCAATTAAGTCGATCTTGGCTGTGCATTCCGGAATTCTCGCGAGGATATCCCGGAAGACGGTCGCCATGTGTCGAAGTGGGCACTCGCAACCAGGGATGTCGTTCAAAGAAGGGATATGCCGCGTTCCTGAATGAACCAAACTTGGCAGCGGTATATCTGCACTCGCAGACATAGTAAGCGCACGCTGTCCCTCGGGCCACCAGTACCTCTGGCCCATGTTCGCAAGTACGATGCCTGGTGGGGATGCGTCGGTGGGCGAAGCGGTCTGCTGGCGGAGTGCGCGGACGATGGAGATCATGCTGCCCTTTGCGAGTCCGCCGGGACCGTTGGCAATGCGACCAGCCAGCATACCCAGGTCTTGGGTTGGTTCACCGAAGATGACGACGATGCGGGAACACGAGGCGAGGTCTGGGGATATGAAAATCGGAACGTGGTTCTGCGAGCGAGAGGCTTCCAAGGGGAGAGTCGTTTTCTGAAGGCCTTCCTTCTCGAGACGGTCGTGTATGATCTTTTCCATAGCTCCTAAAGATGCAAATTAGTGCTCAGATATGATGATAGAATCTATCAAGGCCATACCATTGAACGCAAAGCGCTGGCGCTCATTGACCCGTGTGTTGCGACTGGTGAAGAACTTGAAGTAGCAGTTCGGGTTCTCAATAGAGCGAATTTCATCATCATTGTTGACGAAGTACCTATTTCCTCGTTAGTTTTACAGAAGGGTCGGGTGGGAAAGGGTAACGAACCCAAGGTCGGCGAGGTCGGAGGGAAAAGAAGCGTCCTTGGGGAGGCCAGACCAGTGACGGCGAAACATGGTGATCGGCCTGTTGGACAGATGCTTGAAGAGAGGGATGCAGAAAGTGTCGAATACCGGGGTTAAAGGGGATTGGAATGAAGGAAGAAAGAAGAGGCCCCGGTGCGGGTGTTGGCGAAAGATAAAGTGATGAGGAGATGGCCAGGAGTGTTGCAGGTGCATGCAGCCGGCCTGCTTTTCAGCACGGGATGATTTCCAGTTTTCCTACCACGTCACGCTCCAGGACTGGAGGAAGCAATTGAAACTCATGGAGCGCACCAAGCCGACTGGCTTGCTTTCGAAAATAACCATGCAAACACCCGACAAGCTTGCAAAATGCCAACACTTTCAAACAAGCTAACCATTCGAGATGTTTGTTGCGTAACCATACTATACACGTCACCAAGCACCATCCAGGACATGCAAACAATCGTAAAAAAAAAGGGGCTGTGATTGACATGCTTCATAATGGAGGAGATGGGATCTTTGGCCATCGCTAGTGCTAAATGCGATGCGAAATGTAGAGAGGAATATCCAACGCCTATCCTGTATGCAACCGACAAGAAATCAGATTTGCAATCCAAACACCATGCCATACGCAAATGAAATCCCCCCAAATCAAACAACGCTCATTGGTTTGAGCTGGGGGTGTACCGGCTGCGGAACGCCTGGCTGATGCTAAAACGGCTACTTGCTCCGCGATTCATGTGACTTGCAAGAGCTTCTTCCAACGCTGATTGTGTGACTGATGCGTCTAGAGGGAATCAGGTTAGTAAGGCCCGGATAAGTGGAGGGAGGATACATGGCAACCATACCATCGAGATCACTGAAACTGCTGCCCATGCTGGGCGTTCCGTCGCTGCCTTCGCGAGAATATCCCCTACTCTTGCTGCCTGGACTCTGAGCAGCTAGCTCGGCGCGCGCGGGGAGACAGGGGACCTGGCTGGCGTTGCTCCCGCGACTTGCCTGGCCTCTGAACCATTGCTGCAGAGCTGGCTGAAGAGTCGGACGTCTGAGATTTGTGTATGGCACCCTTGCCCAGACTTCTCGGGAGCCTCTTGGACGAGCCGCGGCCGTCTCCCTTGAGTGTTGATCCCAGGTCACCCGCCGACGCCTGGTCTGGAGCCTTGTAGGGTTGAAATGCGGGCTCAGATTCATCGTCTTCGTCGTCGTCGTAGGGCGGCGCTGCGTCATGTTGCTGAAAGCGGGGAGGGCGACGAATAATACGGGACTGGGCGGGACTGGATTCGTCGTCCGAGGTCGCCGTGGAGCTATCCTCGGCCGGGCCTGGTGATGGGCTCCGGTCCCGCAGTGCCGGCGAGGGTGCTTGTTGCGGCTCCCTTTCGGGAGATTTGGCCGTGTTCGAAGTGATGGGTAACGATGATAGCCGCCGACGATGCTCTCCACTACGGCCTGTAACTGCCATACCTGGCCGGGGTGATGCTGACCCTCCCATCATGTCTCGCAGCACTGTGGTGTTAGTTGAAGGATTTCGCGAGACGATTGGTCGCATCGATGATTGGAGGGGCGTCCCGGTGCCGCTTCCATGCTCGTTGCGCGGCATGGGTGAGTCTCTTCGCATGGAGAGGGACGACGGCGCTCGCTGATGGCCTAGTCCAGCCGAGTCACTAGGGATGGGTGACGGGGCGGCGGAACCTCTGACGGCGGCAGTAGCCTTTCGAACTTGGGCGCGGACTTGGGAGGCATGCCGTTCAGTGAGATAGGCGACCTGTTGTAGAAGGAAATCGACGGTGACCTCGAAGCGATCGGCACTGGTAAGGGTCAGTATCATCGAAGCAGCCGAGAACGGCAATCTACACATACATGTGATTCCCTGCATGTGTCAGCGATATGTCAAATATCCGGCAATAATTCATCAAACATACAATCAATCTCCTTCTTGGCTGCCCCCGACAAGATCTTCCAGAGTGCCTCGTCTTTGTTGGAGTCCCAGTTAACCTGTCGCAGGCTGTTAGCCCCTCCGCAGCCCATTTCCGGCGGGCCCATGACGAGCGTCATGCTCCAGTTCAGCTTACCGGCGGCGGATCGACAAAGTCGCCACGGGGCATGGGCACCCGGATGAAGACGGTGTAGGTAGGGTCGGTCATGGTGTGTGGATCGCCGCCCGTGCGATGGACGCGATATCAGGGCGGATGGAGGAGGAGGGAAGAAGACGAGGAGAGGAAAGAGGAGGAGGATGGAGGACGGTGACGAAGGTGCTTGGCCGGTACCTGCAGTGAGCTACCAGGGTCCGGGGTTGGCTTATCGATAAGCTGCCGCCTTATAGTGGGCGCATTGGCCAGCTGGACACCGGCCCCACCCGGTCAACTCATGAAATGGAAAAAGCCATCCATCCAGATGCAGCAATTCAACATCATCATGTCCAGCCAATAACTGTTTACTAGCTGTAGCTCTTCTTCCGCTGTCTCCTCGATCCCGAATTGATAGTATCTAACTTGACCTCATAGATATGAACCCGCTCTCTGAGAAACAGGAATGTCCAGCATGAGCACCCTCAAGCGTCCCCTTCATCACACGGGATAGCCCAATTGTCCTATTCCTCCATGCTCGTCTCGCATCCGCTTGACAGGTCATCTCCTTCCATCTTGCTCAACTCTTCCCTCTTCATTGCTTTTTCCCACAGCCCTTCTAGACCGTAGCACTTGATCATGACGCGCTTCTCCTCGTCGAACCGGTGCTGAGCCGCCTCGAGCCCAGCATCCCCGGACTGCAACCGACAGGCTTCCAATTCTTGCTTCTTTTCTCTGTTCCAGAGTCGCAACCTGTTAACTCGGTCTTTTGTGCGCAATCGCTTGGCTCTATAGTGGAATTGTGTGTCGCGGGCCTTGAGGTATCTTTTGCTAAAGTTGACCTTCTTTGCGAACCTTTTGACATGGTGGAACACCAGGTCCGGGTATCTCTTCAAGGCGTTGACGTCTTCCGTTGGCGGAGGTTCAACTAAGCGAACTAGCTTAAGAATATTGTCGAGCTCGGTAACGGCCACACCGTATGCCAGACTAACCTGGCTTTCCGTATCTGCCATTGTCGTCCGGTTTTCGCCAGATTTCGGTATCGAAGGGTCATATCGAGACATTTCGTAGGATGGCTTTCGACAGAGTGGAGGGTGCAAATTGTGTTTGTTGAGATGACATGGTCATGGAATCTCCAAGCAGATTTGAAGAAGCATCACAAAGTTACACGAATTAGTTCTCATTCAACCCTAGCCCTATCATGTTAGACCCGGGTCGTTGTCTTCCTCCCGTTACTAGTTGCTGGGATGGTGAAGCAACACCTGTCCTACATTTGCGCTCGTATTACTTTCCTGTGTTCCCAATCCCGCGTGCTAGTAAAATTAAGTCATACGGGGTGTAGTTGGTACCCCTGGCCAATAAATTTGCTTTACATAGATAC
The DNA here is from genome assembly GCA_002991585.1 of Ilyonectria mors-panacis. Lineage (NCBI taxonomy): Eukaryota > Fungi > Ascomycota > Sordariomycetes > Hypocreales > Nectriaceae > Ilyonectria > Ilyonectria mors-panacis. The sequence goes on from PPHJ01000050.1 coordinate 119,269, forward strand.
GAGTTGGAAAACATTGTCCTCCGGGGGCTTGCTTGCACCAGAGCCTGGGCGGTGGCAGACGAGGCACAAAAGAAAGTGACCCGGTAACGGACAATCGGGTTTAATTCGCAGTCACTCGGGTAGGCCCATGCCAAAAAAGAAGCATCCCAGATATTGGTTTGTACTTCCTAACCCATGCTCATAGGAGCGAGGGTAAGGGGTTAGTATGGGAGCAGCTGTCCAGTGGCGGTGAGAGAGGTCAGGAGTACTGACGAGAGAGTTGCAGTGGCGGCCTGATCGTGCATAAGTGGAGACATATAGCAAGGCTGATATTGCGCGGGCAGACGAAAGTGGTCTTGAAACCATGCTTGCAAGCAAGCATTCTCCTGATTATTGGCTTGCTCTCATGCTAGCTATCGCCAGTTGGGTTGGCAGCCGTTGGAGGATTACGGGCAAGACCCCTGCAACGATCAATCGGATTTCGGAACTATCGAGGCCTAACCGGCTCAATCCCGCGACCAATGGAAAAGGTGGGCCGGGCGTGATGATGGAGTGTGATGATTGTGATTGCGGTGGGCGTCTTGAGTCTGAATGACTGAATGACTGAATGACGCATGAGATATCTGCAGGGACGGATTACTTAGGTAGGTAAGTAACGCAGTCTACGTACCGTACCTAACAATGAGGAAACCGCAGAGGGGAACCGCGTCTGACCCTTTGGGTCATGAATGCCCCGCGGCTGCTTCCAGTCCCACGACCCCGCTATCGCCTCACTCGCCTGGCCTAAACTTGGCCCGGACTTGGCCCTTGCTGAGCAAATGTGCCTCTAAATAGAGACGCAGCAGCAAACTGTAGAAGCTGCGCGGGCTCTGGAGCTAAAGGCTAATTTATTAATCAGACCGCCGCCGCCCATGTCGTCGTTGCAGTTGTCGCTATCTCGTCCTCTCCGTTGTCATCTACACATACAGACTGATCCCCATCCTGCTCCTTGGTGCACCACCCGCAGCAGCAGCTGGAGATTGTGTCATTCTAGTGGCTTCCTACAGCTCTTCTAAACCTCCACCTCTGCTGAACCTCCACCTCTGAACATCCACCTCTGAACGGAGTCCACCTTGCCAGGCGGTCACTTTCCCCCACCTCCACCTGCGCGTGCACTTGCCCTTCCACTTGCACTCGTGTTGGATCATCCAACATCTTCGTCACGCCGCCGACCCTCGATACCTCCTTCGCACTAGCTCCCCCGAACTAGTCGCATAGACTGAGAGTACGCGCGCGAGATCAGCCTCGCATCATGGTCGCTTCAGAGCTCACTGCCTCGGCCAAGGCCCTGCGCACCACCGCCGTGGCCCCAGGAGACGCCGTCGTTGCTTCCGAACCCCTCCCAGCGCTTCGAAACCGCGCGCGCGCGCCAGCAGAAGCCCCTACGTCAAGGACCAGGCGGATGGGTTAGTGTCATGGCAGCTGCTGGACGACGAGGCTGTGGAGCGGGCCAGGAAGGAGAACAAGCTCATCTTCTTGCATATTGGATATAAGGCATGCCACTGTGAGCATCCCACCCGTGTGATGCGTCTCATAACCACCGCTAATAGTGTTAGACTGCCGACTCATGTTCCTCGAGTCCTTCTCCAACCCGGATTGCGCCTCTGTCCTCAACGAGTCCTTCGTCCCCGTCATCATCGACCGAGAAGAGCGCCCAGACCTGGATACCATCTACATGAACTACGTTCAAGCCGTGAGCAATGCCGGAGGCTGGCCCTTGAATCTTTTCTTGACTCCCAACCTGGAGCCCGTCTTCGGTGGAACCTACTGGCCCGGCCCAGGCAACCGACGTCGTGCTACTGATGAGAACGCGGATGAGGTGCTGGATTTCCTCACAATCGTGAAGAAGGTACGGGATATCTGGAGCGACCAAGAGGCCCGCTGCCGAAAGGAGGCAACCGAGGTCCTAGGACAGCTCAGAGAGTTCGCTGCTGAGGGTACCCTTGGCACCAGTCGCATCTCAGCTACGTCGTCTCTCGGGCCCTCGGGGTGGGGTGCGCCAGCCCCAACCCACAGCGATGGGAGCAAGGAGAAGGATACCGCGGTTTCCAGCGAGCTGGACCTCGATCAGCTGGAGGAGGCATACACCCATATCGCCGGGACATTCGACCCTGTCTACGGAGGATTTGGTCTTGCGCCCAAGTTCCTTACACCCCCCAAGCTGGGTTTCCTCCTAGGTCTCTCAAAGGCGCCAAGCGCAGTCCAGGATGTTGTTGGCGAAGCCGAATGCAAGCATGCCTCAGAAATTGCCCTGGACACCCTGCGGAAGATCCGCGATGGTGCTCTGCGTGATCATGTTGGTGGCACAGGCTTCTCGCGGTGCTCAGTCACACCTGACTGGAGCATTCCCAACTTTGAAAAGCTGGTCGTGGATAACGCCCTGCTTCTCTCTCTGTATCTCGAAGCGTGGAAGTCGAGCGGCGGAAAAAAGGACAGCGAGTTTTACGACATTGTCCTGGAGCTGGCTGATTACCTCTCCTCAGCCCCGATCGCCCTACCTGAAGGTGGGTTTGTATCGAGCGAAGCGTCCGATTCGTACCCCAAGAAGGGTGATAAGGAAATGCGTGAAGGCGCATACTACACCTGGACAAGGCGCGAATTCGACTCGGTGCTTGACGCGGCGAGCAAAAACATCAGTCCACTTGTGGCAATCCACTGGGGCGTCCATGAAGATGGTAATGTGGATGAGCGCCATGACCCAAACGATGATTTCATAAACCAGAACATCCTAAAGGTCGATCGAAATGTCGAGCAACTGAGCAAGCAGTTTGGTATCCCCGCCAAGGAAGTTGAGCAATCCATCCAAACTGCCAAGTCTGCCCTCAAGGAGAGGAGAGACAAGTATCGTGCCAGGCCGGATCTGGATAACAAGCTTGTCGTGGGATGGAACGGCCTCGTTATCTCAGCGCTGGCCCACACTAGCCTGGCTCTGAAGACTCTCGATCAAGAGCGAAGCGACAAATACCTCAGTGTTGCGAAGAAAGCCGTGGCCTTCATCCAGGAGAAGCTATGGGTTGCCAATGAGAAGACCCTATATCGGATCTGGCAAGGTGAAAGGGAGATCAAAGCCTTCGCGGACGACTATGCCTACCTTACCCAAGGCCTCCTGGATCTCTTCAAGGCCACCAGCGATGAATCCTTCCTGGAGTTTGCTGACACACTCCAACGTAAGTCTTCCGCCCGGACCCTCATCTAATAACATGCATCATAAACTGACCACTCACTCTTGACAGAATCTCAAATTTCGCTGTTCTCTGACCCCGACGGCGCCTTTTTCTCCACCACGGAGTCATCCCCGCACACCATCATCCGCCTTAAGGACGGCATGGATACTTCCCTCCCCTCTACCAACGCCGTCACTGTTGCCAACCTCTTCCGCCTGGCCGACCTCCTTTCTGACAACGCTCTCTCTGCCTCGGCTCGCCAGGCCATCAATGCCTTCGAGGTCGAGATGCTCCAGCACCCCTGGCTGTTCCCCGGCCTGCTCGGTGGTGTCGTCGCCGCGCGGTTGGGTGTTGACAAGAGTAACGTGAAGGTCGCATACAAGCCTGCTAGATTAAGTACCTAATTGGGACCAAGAGGAAGATGTTGGGGACATTATGAGATTTCGTTGCATGCCTTTTTGGAGGACTCGTCTTGGACGCCGGGGCTTATTGGGGTGTTGCTATTTGGGAGCTCTTGCATCGGGTCTGTCCTCCTTATTTTGGATGAATTAGTACTACATCTTGTGCTTTGATGAATATGTTTTAGGGATATCAAATCTAGATCATGACCATGACCTACTCTCTGAACCAAGTTTAACTTTAGCGAGCTGTTCAAAATGACTGTGTTCAAATCTTTGTCATTCAGGGGTATCTAATCTACAGCACCACTCCCCGCCCCTTCCCACACCCATCTCATCCCGCATCATGGTTCTTAGTACAAGGCATCAAAACGGAACATCAGAGTGTGGTCTTCTCCCCAGAGTTCTCTCTTAGAAGTCAGGTTTCATGTGTTTTTCCTCCCACAATGGGTTCTGCTGGCTCAGGATCGGGGTGCGTCTGAGGTGCTGCCCTTTCTGTTCATCAGGCCCGTGAAGAAGCTCTGCAGCTGGTCGTTGTCAAATTCCTTGACCATGTTGTCCGCGGGGCTCTCGCCTTCTTCGCGTTCTCCTTCAGGCGATCCGGTATGTGCGTTGCGGTCCTAGACGGGGATTTTAGTAAGGGATTGTGTCAATAGCAGAGGGGAGAGTTTTACCTTGAGGCGCTGTAGCATATCGTCGGCATCGACTTGGATGCCGCCCATGTTGAACTGTACGGGACCGATGTGCTCGCTGACGGACTTTTCGTCGTTAAACTCCATGCGCTTGCTGGTGAGGGAGATGGCGTTCTCGGGCGCTTTTTCGGGGACCTTGGCCTTGAAGGCTTCGAGGATCTTGAGCTGGCGTTCGAGGAAGACCTGCGTGTCGTCGCTATCGACATTGATCCAGTGGTCTCCGTGCATGGCGCTCTCCACCACGGCCAGCCCGCCGCTGTTGGGATCCCGGCACCACTCCTCATACCGCGCGATGGCGGAGTTGTTCGGCGGCCGCTGCTGGCCGGCCGCGAGTCGTCTTCTTCGGCGGCTTTCTTCGCGGCCTCAATGTCAGCCGGTGAGGAGCTGATGTCCTCGGACCAGCTGTTGGAGACGACTTCAGCATCGAAGTTGTTGGCAAGGACGCGGATCTTGCCCCACGAGTCCCAGTTGGTAGGCACCACGATCTTATCGCGGTCGATGACGTTGATTTTGAGGGGGTTGCGCTTGAGGAGAGAGGTGATTCCGAGGGTTGAGTGGATGAGTGTAGGCAATTGAGAGGGTGTGTTTTGGGAGGTGTAGATGAGAGAAGCGCCGTCTGGGGACATGTTAGCGTCAAAGAGATTGATGGTACAGACTCTAGCTGGCTCGACTTACGTCTCAATATCACGGTTCGGAGATATAGCAATACCGTATCAAAGTCGGGTTCTTTCCAACCCTGGTTCTTTTCCAGAAATTCCATCTTTTGGGCCTGGGTATCTGGTCAGTCAATCTGTAGAGCGTCCGCTGCAGGGTTGCTCTCACGTTTTGGCAAACCACACATAGCGGCAAGCCCAGCGGTTCCTCCCACTCTCCCGGTCCCAGGGGCAAAGCGCTGTCTCCGTCACCGCTCGTTGCGGTGGCCGAGGGGGTTCCGTCGAGATTGGTAGCTGCGCCGCCGCGGCCTCTCTCCTTCCAGGCCGACATGACGTCTTCCATCAGGTTATGTTGCTCGGAATCAACCTTCTTGAGGACCTCCTGGAGAAGCTGGATCCAGGTCCACATTTGACGCAGCCACAGATGCGGCTGCGACCAGTCGAGGAGTAGTATGAGGGCGGTATTGGGGATGGCATCGGGCGTGAGGAGGGGAGCGACGAGGGAGGCGAACTCGGCGGAGGGCTGGGAGAGGAGGTAGAGCGAGACGCGCGCAAGAGTATCTGAAGCTGTTAGTCCAGGAATACCAGGTGCTGGGTCGAAGAGGACGAACCGTCTTGGTCGGCGTCGAGGACATCGTAGTAGGTGTAGCCCAGGGCGAAGCTGTTGGCAATGGGCGGTGTCTTATGGCGGTCGGCATTGCGTCTGGATTCGGAGCCGGACAGAGATTCGAGGAAGTCCCGTTGCGATTCGGGAGTGCCGCCTGGAGCGCAAGCAAGAAATCAGCTACCAGCTATCTGGCCAGGTTCGGGATCGGATGCGGCAGAGCGGTGGGAATGGCGGCGACGGCGGGGGAGCTCAGAGCTCAGAGCTCAGAGCACAAGCACAAGCATACCTAGGACAATGAGGTTCTTCTCCGGTAGGCGCTTGCCGCTGGCGACGGACTCCAGCATGGACGTCCACAGGTCCTTCTTCTGTTCGCCATTGCGGGCGTCGTCCCCTGACCCCGTGGTGTAGGTCGACACCCGGTTGTTACTCGCCGTCATGGCCGCAGATTCCGCGAGGCACGCGCACGCACAGTGGCACCGGGGAACGAGGAGCGGATCGCAGGTGCTCAGATCATAGGTGGTGAGCAGGAGCCTGGGCGAAGGATGGGAACGGTCGGAGAGAGCGTGGTGGAGAAGGGAAACGCGGTGGATATGGCAATCGTCACAGGAGAACAAAGGAAGATGTTAATAAGAGGGATGTTGGTGGTGTCGTAGGGGCATTGTCGCACAGGGCGGACAGCAACAGCGAGACAAGCAGAGCGTCGGATGCGTAGCCTCAGTGGCGGATCGTCAGAGTGTCTCGGCCGGAGACAAGGCACCCCGTTATTGCAGCTGGTTCTGGCTTCTTTTCCGTCGTCTCGTCGACCGTCGACAAACCTCCCTACGTGCCAGGGTTGCCAATAGTTTGAAGCGACGGGGGTGGTTGCTTAGCACGGAGTCTGCACTGGCTGTCTGCTGTCGGTCCGGAAATTGACCCGCCTAAACAAACCACACGGGGGCCTGTACGGGGGCCTGTCCGGGGCCTGTCCGCCTGTGGTACACAAACTCAGCGCCTTGATCTGCTGCGCTATCCACTGTAACCAAGCCAAACACACCAACGCACGGTCCCGGGGGCTAATTGGTTAGTCTCCTCTAGACGTTGGCTGAGCTTCAGTGGGTTCCAGTCTTTTTTTTCCTAGGTCGGAGCCTCACAGGCACGCAGCCACTCTCTCAGCCTTGCATCCAACCTTTCGTGATCCAACCCTGGCAGAGCTTTGCCTCACAACAGCGCAACCCAACACCTCAAGATGAACCAAATACGCGCGATTCAGGCGCTCAACAAGAAGGAGATTGAGAACGGGATGTAAGTCCCTCCAGCTACCTGGTCCTCTGCTCTCCTCTTCCCGTTACCTACACGTTCCACCCACGGCTAACACTGACATTTGCGACAGCTCTCCAGAAGCTTCCTGGCATACCGACTACCGCGACACAGCATATGTCTACTTTGGCGGCCTGCCCTACGAGCTCTCCGAGGGCGACGTCGTCACCATCTTCTCCCAGTTCGGCGAACCCACCTTCCTCAAAACTCGTCCGCGACAAGGAAACCGGAAAGTCCAAGGGCTTCGGATGGCTAAAGTACGAGGACCAGCGGAGCACCGACTTGGCCGTCGACAACATTGGAGGCGCAGAGATCAGTGGGCGATTGATTCGCGTCGACCATGCGCGGTACACAGCGCGCGACGATGAGGATCCCGACGAGTTCAAGGTCGGCTGGGAGGACATGTTGAAGAGAGAGGGCAAGGCCGTCTCCGAGGACGAGAGCAGCGACGAGGAAGAGGCCCGACCCATGCTGCAAGAGGAGCGGGAGCTTGCGCTGCTTATGCGAGATCACGACGACGACGATCCGATGAAGGGCTTCCTGATCGAGGAGAAGAAGAAGGAGATTGAGGAGGCGCGCCAAAAGGCAGACAAGAAAGACCGGAAGCACAAACACAGACACCACCATCGGTCACACCGGTCAAAAAGAGACGGGAGCGAAGAGGATCGACATCGAAGATCTCGAAGAGATGAGCCCACGGTCGACCGGGAGGACCGACACAGGGACAAGGAATCAAGGAGACTCCGGGAGCGCCATGACGATGAGAGAGGGGACCGCCGACGGGACAGTGACAGGCGGAAGGAAAGGAGAGACGGCGACGAACCAGGAACCGGGATCGGGATCAGGAACGACGGGGAGATCGCGAACGAGACCATCGAAGACATAACCGGGACGGTGGAGACGACTCAAGGCACAGGAGGCACAAGGACGATGAGCGCCCTGACAAGAAGTCAAGAAGACAGAGTAGAAGTCGGTCGCCACGACGGCACAAGGACTAGAGACGAGCCCATAATCTAGTAAAATACACCAAAAACACAGATAAATCCAAAGCCAACAACAGACCTAGTCTGATGATTTAATCCGCCTAGAACGCCTCCCCAAATTCGCCGCACACATAATGAGAAACGTCTCTCGAGGCCTGTAACCTCCAACTCTCAAGTATTGCCCAGGTATCGTTTCCAGCCCTCCCTCACACAATGCCGCTTCCCATCTTCGCCATCCACGATGACAAACTTCTCCCATCTCGCATCCTGGCCAGCCCCGATCACCACCAGGCTGTCCTCGGCGATCCACCCAATGACACCCTTGGGAGGCCTTGATGTGCCCAATACAGTGCCCTCTGAAAATGGGATGCCCCCGATCATAGACTCGTCGCCAGCCTCGAACGGTGCCGACGAAAACGAGTAGACGTCTGAGAATACCCGCGGCATCAGGGGGATCCTGCTAAGAATGCCCCATTTACCTGTCCCGTCGCCAGCGTCCGCGCCCGACGGCCCCAGCTGCTGGCTGCGGTGCATGGGTGGCTTGCGCGGGTGGGGGACGTCGAAGACGTGGAGTGTGGATTTGTCTGAGGTGCAGGCGAGGACTGTGCCAGAAGGAGAGAAGGCGAGGGAGAAAATGGTGGCTGGGTCGATGCCGCGGCGGAGTTCAGCGACGCGGGCGCAGTTGCTTGTTGAGTAGACGCGGATCAGAGTACCCATTTCACTGGCGCTGGCGAGGAGTTCGCCATCCGGACTCAAGGTGATGGCCTTGAGCGCCGACGAGTGTGCCGGGATGATGCTGACGTTACCAGTTGCCAGCTCGACGAGCTGGATCTGGCCGGCGGTGCGCCCTGGGAATGCGAGCTTCTTTTCTGAAAGACAGCAGAGGCCGAGGAGGTTATCTGCGGTCTCGTAGACATGGAGGAGATCCGGGGGCTTTGCGAAGGAGTAGACGCGGACGGTGTTCTGAAGGACGACGGCTATGCGCTCTCTCCCCAGTTGCACGCCGCGCACTGCGGTCAAGGCTGTGATTTCGAGTGCGACTTTGCCCTTCATGTCATCCCATATTATGGCCTGCGCATACAGTGTGAGTTGCGGGTGTCTACGTTGAGATGGAAGCGATTCACCTTGTTCATGGCGAACTTGGGGACCTGCCACCGCCAACGAGGGCGAGGTAGTTGGTCATGCCCATCATCTGGACAAGGCCGATGCCCGCGTTGAAATCTAGGATAAGTCAGGCTTCTATATGTATACGCGATACATTATGTGATAGGCATACCTCTGGAGGCCTTGAGAAGACATGATTTGGTGTGGAAGACTGGCAAGTACGTTGTCAGTTGAGAGGGTCCATCGTTGATGGGTACAGCACGTTATGGCATTGGCATGCGGGTGATGTGGTGGCTTACTGCAGATGCCAGAGTCTAGGCCAGCGGCAAAGCAACTTGCATCATTGTTGAATGACACGGACAAGACAGCTTCAGTGCTGGACGCCTCTATGGGAGGCCGGACATTCATGTTGGGATTGTGGGCTGGTTGCAGGAGGACAAGACAAGCGTCACCAAATGAGCCTGGTCTAGAGGGAGGGGTAGTGTAATGCGTAGCCAGGCGGAAGCTGAGGGATCGCAGTATATAGACGCCCGGCCGATGATAGTGGTGTTGCGAGAGGATAAAAATTTCGTGAGCGAGCGTTAGGGGAGCATCATAAGAAGTAGGAAGCTGGGCATGTCGAAGCCGGCCAGGCGGGTTGATGAGGGCGATGGGCGATGAACAACGGGACGTCACCGAGCAGGCTGCTGTACATGGCCAGATCCACACCCGTTTGGGGCTGCTAAAGCTCGGGACGGGTACCTGTGCGGTGCTGACATGGCCGCTGGAGGCGCTACGGCTGACCTTTGTAAGGTCCGGTCGGGTACTTCGTACGGGCAGTACCTCTGTGGGCACAGATGACGGATAGGCAGCCGACGACAACTACCACCAGCGGATAGTTACAAAACAAACCCGGCGGATATCTCTCCGGGTGACGGCATTGTTTGATTTTTATATTGTCAAGTTATGTTCCGCAAGGTCAAGCAGAGTCTGCTTCTCCCACACACGTCGTACAGATCCGTATTTGGCGACGTTGCTAAAACGGTCTCATTCACTGGACAACTCAACGGGTACCATTCATTCGTACCAAACGGGTACGGGAAACGTGGAGCTCATCCCTCGTCCGCAGTGGACAAACTCTGGGCTATCGGAGAATGGAGAAGGGAGAGCAGAGCCACACCCGGAGCCACACCTTGCCAGCGCCCACGAGCCACGCAAGCCACACTCATCATATGGACGGCGCACGGTGCGCCGCATGCCCATCTCCAGCTCCCCCCATGCCATCGCCCTCGCCATGCCATGCCACGCCACTACAATCCAGACGTATCGGCACATGAAGTGTCACGTGAGAAACGATATTGGGCATACCTGTCAATTAAACGCGTCCCGGGGAACTGCCGTTTCCCCAGCCCCTAGGCAAGGAACCAAGGGAAAAAGCCAGTGAGTGCCACCAGCCTCACGCTGAAATTTAGTAGCTGGGGGGTGCACTAGAGGGGGGGCGGGCAGGCGGTCTGGCAAGCCGTGCAGCGTGTCCAGGGGTGGTCAGTGTGGCTCCTCCCTCAGTTCCTGCTGCGCTGGACCTGTCTGCTTTGCTCTGGCAAGTCTGGGTGCGCACCTTCCCTTCCACCCCCTGAATCCCAGTGACCCAGTCCCCATCCCCCATCCCAGTCCCAGTGCAGGAGCGATTGGCCAAGCGTGAAATTGGCCAGACCCCTTCAGGTCAACATCCTCCCTCTCCTTTACCTAAGTTAACATTTTCCCCTTGCTTCCCACGCACCGCCCACCGCAACGCCTCTCCATCGTCGACCTTCGTCCTCTCGATCTCGACAACCTCAACTTTTTGCCCGTCGCTTCTCAACTACCTCTCTCCCGACCTCGTCCGAGACCGAGACTGCCCACCATGTCGTCCGCTACCGTACGTTTCTCTCCTCAACGCCCATAGCGCGTGTTCGCTGCCCGTCCTGTCCTGGCCGTCCTTGCATGGCCACCCGATGGAGCTGCCGCTACCGCATCGGGCGTCCCCCGGAGCTCGAGCGCGTCGAACCGCATCCTACATCTAGCTGCTGACATGATTACTCTCCAGAAGATGATCCGTAGGAAGAAGAATGTCAAGAAGGGTATCCAGTTTTTGCTTGATGGTCTGCGGTGCATCTGGCACAGGTACGTGGCCCCATACAAGAAATGCTACCATCATGTCTACGCCGCCCTTGCTTTCGACATCACCACCATTGCACAACAAGCTCACCATCGAACACAGGCCGAACCACCTTTGTCAACACTCTCTGTGGTAAGGGTGTTTTGACTCACAAGGACTCTGACGACGCCGGCAGCGCCCACGTTGAGGATGGTGTCAAGATCAAGCCCATCACCGTTGGTGCGTAACACTGCGACCTCCCTCGCCCATTCATAGGAACACCTTTACTGATTTCACCCCCCAGAGTTAGAGCTGGACGAGGAGGGCACCCGCATCTCCTTGACCATTGTTGATACCCCCGGATTCGGAGACCAGATCGACAACGAGGCCAGGTGAGCTTCGTTCTCTTGCAAGCACACCCCAATTCGACATGCTCACACAAGTCACAGCTTCTCCGAGATCGTCGGCTACCTCGAGAGACAATACGACGACATTCTCGCCGAGGAGTCTCGTATCAAGCGTAACCCCCGCTTCAGAGACAACCGAGTCCATGCCATGCTCTACTTCATCACCCCCACTGGCCATGGGTAAGTATTTTGCGACCCCTTGTCTGGCGCAACTCGCTCATTCGATTGCAGTCTCCGAGAACTCGACATTGAGCTCATGAAACGCCTCGCTCCCCGTGTCAACGTCATCCCCGTCATCGGCCGCGCCGACTCCCTCACCCCCGCTGAGCTGGCCGAGTCCAAGAAGTTGGTCATGGAGGACATCGAGCACTACCGAATCCCCGTCTACAACTTCCCTTACGACATTGAGGAGGACGATGAGGACACCGTTGAGGAGAACGCTGAGCTCCGAGGTCTCATGCCCTTCGCCATTGTCGGCTCCGAGGACGTTGTCGAGATTGGCGGTCGCAAGGTCCGCGCCCGCCAGTACCCCTGGGGTGTTGTCGAGGTCGACAACCCTCGTCACTCCGACTTCTTGGCCATCCGATCCGCGCTGCTCCACAGCCATCTGGCTGATCTGAAGGAAATCACCCACGACTTCCTGTACGAGAACTACCGTACCGAGAAGCTTTCTAAGAGCGTTGAGGGTGCTTCCGGGTATGTTTTACATCTTATCGCGATGAATAACCACAGTTGCTAAAGTATTGGTAGCATCGACAGTTCAATGAACCCTGAGGATCTTGCCTCTCAATCCGTCCGCCTCAAGGAGGAGCAGCTCCGACGAGAGGAGGAGAAGCTCCGCGAGATCGAACTCAAGGTCCAGCGCGAGATCAACGAGAAGCGACAGGAGCTCTTGGCTCGCGAGTCCCAGCTTCGCGAGATCGAGGCTCGCATGCAACGAGAGCAGGCTGCCCAGGCCAACCCCCCGGCGGCCGAGGCCAACGGCGAGGAGACCAACTAGACCCATCTTACATCACATACTGGTTCTTTCCGCGGTACTCCAAAAAGTGCGACGTTGGACTATTGTCTATTGCTGGCGTTGGTTTTCCTCTCCCACGACTAAAGAGAAAGAAGATGAGAATATTCCCCCTGCTGCTGCGAAACTGAGAGTTGTCGTTTCTATTTTCTTCAACCGCCCTGCTACACCAACCAAAAGCTGCCCACGATTTTGATATGATGGTAGAGATACCACCCCTGGGGTCATCCGTGGAAGCATGACGGAGGACGGCCGTTAGCGAGGGGGTTTATTTATGTGGACATTGCGGAGGATGCAGCGGGGCAAGGAGAGGAGAATCTCAGAGGAATGGAGACGACCATTCAATGCAATGCCGTTGACGCGCCCTGGCGACCTGAGGACCTTGTCTTTGTTGATGTGCTTCTCCGCCAGCCAAGTCAGCCGATCTTGTTAGCTGTTTGGGCATCCATTTTCTCGAGGACCACCCTTCCTTGGTTTTTTTGCCTGTTTCTCTAGTCGCCTTCTAATGCTGATATCAAATCAATTCGATACTTCTTAATCCTCCCATGATTTGGTCTGGACCCGAAAGATAAGCGTAGTGGGTGCTTGGGTGTGCTTGAGCGCTGTTAAATATGCCGCTGGTACTTGGGAGCGTACATGTCTCACAGAACGAAGCGTGGTTGGGAGCTTGGAACGCTTGACGGTCGCACTATCTTGCTAAACGAGCTGTCTGTAAAAACGAGAAGTGGATAAGAACTACAAATTGAACGCCTAACCATGTAACGCATGCAGCTTCCCATCTCTTACTCGGGCAACGAAATGGGTGTCGTGGAAATTAACAGACTACCCGAAAACAACAGGTCCTCCACTAGAAGAGACACAAGGAAATCTTGACTTAGGAAACTCCATCACTAGAGCGATCTCCCACTCCGTCGCACACGTCGCACACGTATTCACATACACTCACCATTTTCATTCATGTTGCGCATAGCTTAGTTGTTGGACTGGCTGTTGAGGATGCGCAGGATGGCGAGGAAGAGGTTGATGATGTCGAGGTACAGGCTGATGGCGGCAGCAATTTCCTCCTCGACGTGGTGGTGACGCATGATGAGCTGCGTGTCGACCAGAATGTAGCCGCTGAAGATGAGGGCGGCAGCACCTCCGTAGATGAGCTCGGCGGTCGAGTTGTAGGGGAAGAACATGGCCATGAAGCTGAAGAGGACGAGACCCCACAGGGCGCCGAATAGGTAGGGCATCCATGAGGTGAAGTCGTATTTGGACTGGCAGGCGAAGGCAGTGAGGAAGACGAAGATACCGGCGGTGATGATGACAGCGTTGAGAACGATTTCTGTCTTGTAGAATGACACTATGACGGATATCGTGTAGGCTTCGGCGAGGGTGAACAGGGACAGGAAGAGAAGGTTGGTAGGGTACGACTTGCGCTTCCAGTAGGTCAGACCCATGAAGACCATGGCGCCGATGAGCTGTGGCTTGTGTTAGCACTTTACTCTTTTGGATAACCCCTCGCTCTCGCTTAACCGCCGCCTCCGAAGGATGGGTGGTGGTGAACCAGAACAACATACCGAAATCCAAACGACGCCGGGGTGGCTCTGAATCCATTCCTTGTATCCGGTGCTGAAGAAAGTGAGGGAGCTGACGCCGGCTGTGGCGAGAAGCTGGACGGTCAGGATGGTATAGACCTTGCGGACGAACTGGTTGCGGATGTCGACGGTAGCTTCGGCCACGGAACCACCAAACTACAAAGGGCGTGTTAGCCATCGCATCCAAAACTCCATCTAACCGGAGGTAGATTTCGCAATCCACGGCGCCTAGTATGGTCACCCTTCTGCTCACCTTGAAGTCATCGGGGATGTTGTCCTCGCTGTCGCGCGGGGCGCCAAAGAGGCCCTGGGCCTCGTCGCGGGAGGAGGAGCCGTAGGCGGGGGGCGCGCTGGTGAAGTCGTCATCGGGCTCCTGCTGGGGTGCAGGCTGGTACTTTGCTGTGGAAGCCATTGCTGCAACGATGAGGTTCGCTCGGGTTCTGGGTGAGACGCAGTTGGGCTGGTTGTGATGTGATGATGGTGGGAGCGACGTTTTGTAGAGCGTGAGGATGGAGGCGATGTGAGGCGATGGGTAATGACGCCTGGCTGAATGAGCGCTTGGAAGGTCATGTGGGAGGGCGGAGTTGGTTGTGGCGCTAGGCAGGTGTTACAGGTAGATGAATACTGTGTGGCGGTGCGCGTTGTGGCGCTAGCTTGGGGGTGGAGGTGCCTACATTGAATGGGGGTTGCGACGTGTGCAGGAGCTCATAGATGTCAAATGGTATCAGGACAGCCCCCACACAGTATCCCTTTGAGTGCCGTAAACCTCCAGTGCGGTCACTACCAGGATGTCCAGCCAGTTAGATAAGAATATCTGAGAGGTACTTAAGCGGCCATACAAATCAGGTGGTAGCAGAAGTCTAGTCCATTCTAGGCACTACGACGATCTACATTGAATAGCGCAAAACCACACCGTTGCTGCTATTGCCACAGGTTCCTCTACGTCAATCAGCATCTGCTAGGATTCTGTGGGGCCAGGTACGGAGGTGGAGGCTTACGGCACTCAAAGGGATAATCTGCAATCGATCAACTACCTAAGGTAAGCAATAGTAGTAAGCCCTTACTTTTAAAAATAAAAATTGAACTTTAGTACATTACCCAAGTACTAAATAATAAAAGATCTGATGGGCTGATTAGGTAGGTATTAAAAGGCACCGCCTACACACTGTATCGTACTGTAGGCCGCTGTGTACCTATACCTTGGGAAGTTGTCAAACTTCCTGCGCCAGCCTTCGTACGCTTCGCTGTAGAATTACAGGCAGCTAGGGAGTTTATCTGCTCTGAATCTGGCACTGCCAGGTTCCCGATTTTTGACTTGGAGTAAACCATTTAAATATGAATTGCCCCCAATAACTTTGTCGCAAAGACTGGTTGCTGATGTGACGGCTTCCTTGCCCACACAGCCCCTGGGTCTAGGGTAGGAGGGGCAGCATCAGGAATGCAAAATAGTGCATCAGATGCGCTCGATTCTCGAGACAATCTTCCCTTCTAGATAAAATACTACACACGTGGAGGCCCAGTATTAGGCTTGTATGTTCTCATCGCCGCCCTGTTCTGGGTAGGATCTGAGCAGGGGCATCACAGCGGGCAGTTTTCGTATAGCATATCGCATCCGACAGAGGTGGGGAACACATGCCCGGTACGCAGTAGCGTAGTTTACGTGCGTGGGAGGGTACGCAATTCTTGGTTCCACCGACACTCCGAGCTATCATTATTTCCCGGGATTCTCGTGTCTATTCATAGAAGGGTGAATAGGCGGTTCAAGATGTGTTTGTGCCATGTTAAGCTCCGATTAGATCAATTGGTCAGCTTGTCACATCCAGCCATGCGCATGATATGATGTATGCTGGAAAGTGAGGGGCGACGTGATCAGAACACTATCAGTTTGGCAGTGGATGGACGCGGGGACGACTTTCCACGGGGATGGCTGATAAGGTATGATAGGTTATGGTGTATGCAAAGTGCTTGGATGGCAGCCGGGGGGCTGGGATTGTTTTCGAGACGTGATGAGGGGCCGACGTGGCGTCTTATACACGCGGAGCGCCATATGCGCGATGCAGCAGGCGGATATGTAGCGATAACACCCGGTGGATATACGGACCTACAGGAGGACTGGACGCACCCGAGGACGGATGTGAGGCGTGAGGGGGCAGGCAGGTCACGACAAAGGAGGAAGGAGGGTAATTGAGGGTAGTGGTGGTTGGCCGAACCAAATGTTGATGCCCTGGGCGTTGTGGCACATGGACGAGAGGAAAAGAAAATGAGGGCGGCTCTGGAAGCTCTGACCACGCGGTTTGTTGTAAGACATTTGACGGACTTTGTTGGGGATCTGCGAATAATTACAGCATGGCCGTCACACGGAGCACAGGGCACGGAGAATGAAGAATGGAGGACACTGGCGGGCCGGGAATTCGTCTCTTTGAGGGAAGCGAGGATACAGCGAGAGCAGGGCCAGCCAGCCAACCAGAAGCGCGGAAATGCCCAGCTCGTCACTCCTCTACAGGCCACAGGGCAGCTACAGCGCGCTCACAGGGCACCTCACCACGACCAGCCCCCCCCAGTCCATGCCGCAGGGCAGCCCGGCCGAGGGGCGGCAGTCGACGGAGCATGGCCCAAAACAAGCGCAGATGAGATGCAGCAGTCCGGGACAGACTGCCTACCCTTGGCGATGGGAACCAGAGGACGAGTGCTAGGCCCTTGCACATGCCCGGCCATGTGCACCGGGTCCGATACCTCGCTTGGATGTTTTGCTGGGATCAAGGTAGACAACTTTTCCAGTCGATTTTCTCCTCTATCCTCCTTCACTGTTGCGGTCCCGGGCGGGTGAACGATGGATATTAGGGTTTCGGCCGTGTGCCGCCACCCGCCAACTGTCAAAGCCGCTCTTTTAGGGGTCCAGGGGCAAAAGGGACAGCTAAACGGCCAGCATGGAAGTTTAAAGGCTTCTGGAACCACGCTGGGACTACGTAGGAAGCAAAGAGCTGCTCCAAATGCTACGCTGTTTGGATAGAAAAGTATCGCAGATTAGGTATGCCGGTAAACTTAGGTGTAGGGAGTCCCTCAATAGGTGTGCGTGCTGCTTGGTGCTGCGGAGGGGACCGTGCTGGGTGCTTGCTGCTTGTGGGCGCCGTGCCTCACCTAAAAACAACCCGACCCGAGCACGAGGGGGAGACAAGGAACAAGGGTTCAGGGACCGCAGGAAGGGGGGTAGCTACCAGCCAAGGAGGAAAGGGTCGACATGCCTCTGGGTCCTCAACGTTTTGGATTGTGTCATGAAGGCATGGGAGCCGGTATGTACTTCGTACCATATTAGCACACCACTGTACCTGGTGGCTGGATGGGATGGGCGCCGTCTGCCAGCCGGGAGAGGCTAAACGCAGAACGACCAACCAGGACAAAGCCGCTTCCTGCAGACGCTCCGGCGCGGTGGTGCAGATTAGGGTGCGGGAGCCAAAAGTCTCCCCCTCCCACGCTTCCTTGGAATGCCTTAGGCGAGAGGCCTGGACTGGCGCACGATGCTCGGCAGGGAGACTGAAGATGAAAGAAGTCCCAAGCAGGGAGAGTTGGATGGTGGAGGTGCTCCGTAGTGGAGGCCCTGGAGGAGGGGAAGACAGGGGGAGGGCCACCTAGAGAGGGGCTACCGGGGCCATCTGCCGCCGCTCAACAGCCACCTGTAATCTGGATGTCACCAGAAAAGCCCAGATGCGCGACGTCGAGACCCTGTCCGAAGCACCGCTCCCCGGTCCATTGGGGAGTCCACTGGGAGCCACCAATCCCACCAAAATCCCACTGGACGACCACTGGGAGACCCCCAATTGGCAGTCCCCCAATTGGCAGTCCCCTTGGGCCTGGCGTCCTGTTCGGGACTGACACCCCCCCTTCCGGCCCCTCCCACTCCCCACAGCGCTCCACAGCGCGCAGCACACTTGAAATGTTTCCCAGGAGGGCTTCAGGGCTTCAGGCCAGTGTGCGGCTCAGAGCAAGCACCCGACAGGTTCTGGATGCGAGGTGTGCACTGCGCACTGCGCTCTTGCTGCACCCACACACCCGGGGCCACGGGCCTTTCCAGGGCCCTGCTCACCGCCTTGGGGATTTGCCCGTAGCGGGGCGTGTCCTGGCTCCAGGCGCCGTCCTTACTCCCCCGGGTCCCCCCCCCGACCGGGCTTGGCACATGGATCTGTCGAGCCAATTCAGATCGGGGATTCTCAAAATTCATCGGGTTCCCGTTTCCCTTTTGTAGCGTGGCTGCTAATTACTGCGTACGTATTTACTCTTCCTCCCTCTTTGCTCGTCACTTCCTGCCCCTCCTCTGCGCGCTCTGGCTTTTTGCGAGATCCTTCTCTCGTGTGTTGTTGCGAGTTTTGAGGGTTGGATCGCTTCCCCACCAGCGGGCTCTCACCTGAAGCACTCTTGCTTCTTCGACATCCACAGCTCATCGAGATCACTGGCAGCCTGGCGACCGCCTCCCGCCGTCGACAACCCCAACCACCAGGGAAAAGCCATTGAGGGAGTCGTACTCGTTTTTTCCATCTCTCATCTTCCGCCCCTCCTATTTTTTTGGGGTGGCTGCACGAGATCTGGCGCTGTCGCTGCTTGCTCTCCCGGTTCTCTCTCTTGCCATTTGGCAATCGCTCGCTCGCTCTCCCTCCTCCCGCAACCCCCCAACCTTTTAGCCACAACTGCCTGTTGAGCGAGACAACCGGCGAAAAGTCCAAATTAACGAGACGGCACGATACACACGACAAGGCACACGAAATACCTCATCTCAACACTGCGAATCCCTCCTCCGTATCCGTATCCCCCCAGCGACTCAACCATGAGCGCCTCGGGCTCCCCTGCGCCGTCGCAGGTCGACGACACGGTCTCCTCCCCCGCCAATGACCATGCAATTGGAAATGCACCCCGACCAACTACAGCTCCCGCAAGCCCAAAAGCCAATGCAACGGCCATTGGGTCCGCCAACGGCGACGGAAACTCCAAGATCAAGACGACATACGTCGCCGCCCCGCGCCCGCGACTCAAATCGGGCCACAGCACGCCCAACATGAACGGCCCCCTCTACATGCAGACTTCGGGCAATAGCGTGGTTCTGGTCCGGCGATTGAAGCGCAAGGACGAGAGCACTTGGAAGCACCTCACCCGCTGGTTTGTCGAGAACCAGATTGGTACGTCGACTTGATCCCGTTCATTCCTAGTCCCCAATCCCCTAATCCCTCCATCCTCATGCCGCCGAGTCCTGCCCGGCTGTACCTCCCAGCCCCCCCTCCCTCACACCTGTGAGATGCGTGCTGTGCGCGTGTGGATGCGGATTCAGAGGCGGATGAATCCCGCTCTCCAATCACCCCGCGTGGCACAGCTGCATCCGAACCCCTGCGCATGCTCCGAGACTTTCCAGACACCGCCGATTGCTGGCACGACGTCCCCTCTTCTCTCGCTCCGCTTGCGCATCCGTCCCATTGCCCTGTCTGTCCTTATCTGCGTCGGCATCTGTTATGAGATGCGCAGCTGTATCATCTGGTCGCCAAGCTGTGCTAACCAAGGAACCCCCTGTTTTTAGGCCTCTCCTTCAACCTCGTCGCCCTTCTCTTCCTCGCCCACAGCTTCATCCCAGGGGCCAGGATTCACACCACCAAATTCTTCCACCTTAGCTATTACAACCCCCTGTCCGGCGAGTACGCCATCGGTTTCGACGATGGTTTATTTTATCGTCTTCGGCATTGTCGCCTTCACCGGCCTCCGCGCCGCCACCATGGAATACCTACTTGCGCCTCTCGCCAAGCTCCAGGGCATCACTAAGAGGAAAGCCTTGACCCGCTTTAGCGAGCAAGCTTGGCTCACTGCTCTCTACACTGTCTTCTGGCCCCTGGGAATGGTCAGTCCTCAAAAGTGAATCGTGAGCATTGAGAGCGCACTGCTGACATTAAGAAACAGTACATCTACTACAATTCGCCGTACTGGTTGAATATGACGGAGCTTTGGACCAGCTGGCCCAACCGCGAGCTCGGTGGTCTGATGAAGAGCTATTTGCTGGTCCAGTGGGCATTCTGGCTGCAGCAACTCATTGTTATCCATATTGAAGAGCGTCGCAAGGACCACTGGCAGATGCTCACTCACCATTTCGTCACCACAGCCCTCATCTGGGCGTGCTACTGCTACGGCCATACCCGCGTCGGCAACTTCATCCTGATAATCATGGATCTGGGCGATTTGATCCTGCCGGTAAGTGGCCCCGCTCCCAACAGCCGCGTGCGGAAGAACCATGCTGATTATACACAGCTCGCCAAATGTCTAAAGTACTGCGGATTCCAGACGCTTTGTGACGCCATGTTTGGCCTCTTCGTTATCTCATGGTTTGTTTGTCGGCACGTTCTGTACTTGACGGCCTGCTGGTCTGTCTATGCACACTCGACCAAAATCACAGGCAACACCTGTTTCCATGGCGACAACGAGAATAGGGTCGGACCTTTTGACACGCCTCCTGGACACTCATACATGCTTCAGCCTTTCATGGACGCCAGCGGCCTGCTCTGCTTCAATGATACCGTCAAGTGGGCCTTCCTAACACCCCTCCTCTTCCTCCAGGTCCTCACCCTCATCTGGTTCACCATGATTATTCGTGTCGTGGTCAAAATCCTCAAGGGAGGCGTCTCTGATGATGTCCGAAGTGATGGCGAGGAGGATGAGGAAGAAGAAGACGAAATTCATTTACGAGGAGGCTCAGCCCCTCGAGGAGGAGGTCGGCGTCGAGGATCTTGACCTTCGGAACTGGGAGCGCCGCCACGGCCTCAGAAAGCAGGCTAGCAGCTCTGGAGTCAGCCTGCCGGGACATAGCGATCGCAAGGAGTTGCTGGGTCGCATTGGTTGCGAGAAGCAGGTTGATTAAACGACTTGAGACAGGGAGTTATACGGGGCCATGTTGCCATTTCACGCCAGACTCGCCCCATGATGCGGTCTTGACGTTTCTTGTGTCTTGTTTTTTGTTTTTGACACATCCATGTGCTCTGGACCCGTAACCCGGTGTTGGAGCGCTCCCTTGATGATTTTTGGTTTCTTCGTCCAGAGCTGGAGCGCGAACAGATGGATGGGGTCAGGCACCTCGCATGAACTGAGCAACAGCATACGTCCTATAGATGATGACGGCCCTAGCAGAGAGAACATAAAAAGTTTGCTTGTGTGTTTTGGGGTGCATTTTGGACTTGGGGTTTTGTAAAGATATCTTGTCTTGACTTGCTATGTGGTTTCCCTATGGACATGAGACGGGGACATACAACCCCTGAAGACGCCATCTACATCAATAAGATTCATTCATCGTTCGCCCTGCTCTTTCTTACCGAGTCACATGTCCCTCACTTTGTCTCTTCCAACCCGAGCGTCTCCCGCGCCATGTCCCGCAGCTTGAACTTCTGGATCTTGCCGCTCGCCGTCTTGGGATACTCGTCGGCCCAGAAGACGTACTTGGGCACCAGGTGCTTCGACAGCCGCGTCGCCACCCACGACCGCACCGTCTCGGGAGTGAGCGTGTGCTGCTGCTCGCTTTCCTCGACCGTCGGCGCCTCGTCGTTGCTCGGCTTCCATCCCCGCGCTGGGATCACGAAGGCGGCGACGGCCTCGCCCAGCCGCTCGTCTGGAACGCCGACGACGCTGGCCTCGCGCACGCCGACGTGCGTCATGAGACAGTCTTCTACCTCGAGGGGGTGGATGTTCTCGCCGCCGCGGATAATCAGGTCCTTGATGCGCCCGGTGATTTGCACGTAGCCGTCCTTGTCCATCTCGGCCTCGTCGCCTGAGTACATCCACACCGTGCCGTCTTCAGGGTCTGCCAGCCGTACCTCGGCCGTGCGCGCCTCGTCCCGTAGTAGCCCTTCATGACGAGGTATCCCGTGGCGGCGAGCTCGCCCCGCTCGCCCAAGGGGAGGATGCGGTTCCGGTCGTGCGGGTCGACGACCTTGACGCCGGTGTGCGGCATCGGGACGCCGACACTGGCGGTGCGCTTGGCCAGCGGATCTGAAGGCGACGTCATGCAACTGACGGGGCTGGTCTCGGTCATGCCGTAGCAGATGACGACGTCGCCGAGGCCGAGCCGGGCATAGAGGGTGCGCATGAGCGACTCAGGGACGCTGCTGCCGGCGACGATGCCCTTGGTGAGGTTCTTGGGCGCCGAGTCCACGACTTCGCCCGAGTCGAGCGCCTCGAGGACCGCAACCAACATGGTGCTCACGCCGTAGAGGCCCGTGGCATCGTGGTCGACGCACATCCGCAGCGTGGCGACGGGGTCGAAGGCCGGGCTAGGAAAGAGGATGGCCGCACCGGTGGTGGCCGTTGCCATGTAGCCCAGGACGCTGCCGAAGCAGTGGAACAGGGGCGGCGGGACGACGATGCGGTCCTGGGGTACGAGACCCATGCGGTTGGCGATCAGAGCGCCGTTGTTGAGGATGGAGCGGTGGGAGAGCATGGCGGCTTTGGGGGTTGACGTGGTCCCGGAGGTGAACTGGATATTGACAGTTTCGTTCGGGTCTAGGGGCTCATCAGGCTTGACAGGACGGTCTGAGCCCTCGAGGAGGATGGTGGAGGGCGTCAGGGCGCGGCAACCCTCGAGGTTGAAGTTGATATCAGGGTGGCTGGCACGGTTATCCACGACGATTACCTTCTTTAGCGAGGGGACGGTCTCGCTTTGAATCGTTGAAGCATCGAGGTCGCCAACTATACTCTCAAGCAGAGGCTGGTTACATCTCCCCTTGCCAGGCCGGTAAGCCAGATCCGTCACGGCCCCGATAATCAGAACCTCGACGGCGAGGTGCTTCAGCGCAGCAGCGACCTGCCGATCATTGAAGCCCGGGTTCAGCGGCACGAGAACGGCGCCGAGCTTGAAGATGGCGTAGGTGAGCGCGGCGAAGTCGGGTGTGTTGCCGAGGGAGACGGCGACCCTGTCGCCCTTGCGGACGCCAAGCGACGCGAGCGACGCGGCGAGCCGGTTGGAGAGCAGGTCGAGGGCATAGTACGAGAGCGATGTTTCGGTGGAGGAGATCGAGAGTGAAGGCGATGATGGGGAGCGGGCAATGACGGCAGGGCGGTCGCCGTGGGAGGAGACGATGGATGAGAAGTGCTGAGGGATGGTGCCGGTGTAAAGGGTGGGCTGAGAGAGAATGTGTGTTAGTGATGTGTAGTATCATGAGATGATGACGTGAGTTGCGTTGACGTAAACAGATGACAGAGGTCTCATACAGCATGTCAATCTCCTCATTGACCCGAAGCTGTCGTCGTAATAGCTTGAAGAGAAGGACACCATCCCAGGCCACGGACACTTGTCGGTGTATTCACCTCCCCATTCTCATCATGACATGTACGCGCCAATGAACCAACCGCAAAGAAGCCAGCCAACACGTACCTCATCGGGACCCCATCGAAGGCTCAACCCTGCGGTGGCGATTGCCCGTCGCTGGTGTACCGTTCTCCTCCCACTCGTAACCCCGCTCGCAAGACGACGTCTGGCCAGTCCTCGCATCGTTATCATTGTCGACGTTGTGCCCGCATTGACGGGAGTAAACTCTAACTGGGTCCGTCGGCTGGGTTGAAGATGTGGCCAATTTCTCTCTCGATTGATGGCTCGTCGTCGTGAGATGATAGAACTCACACTTGGCCTCGACGTGTCAATCGATTAACTACTTGTTGGTTAATGTGGACTCAATGTCTCACTCGCACACTTCGCGTCTGGCGTCCCGTCTCTCGTCCGTCCTTTGCGTAGAACAGACAGTTGCCACGGCCAGTCTGAACCAAGATCATCACTGCTTCCCCCCTTCGCCTCGGCTACCATCGCCAATGATAGCCGTGCCTCCGCTTCCTTTCCCCTCTCCACCTGAGCGGCATGCATGCGGTACAGACGTGGGATGGGACGTGGAACCGTAACCCAGCTCCTTTCCCCTCAGCCATTCGCCCAATGAATGGGGCCGAGAGCGAGGCGCATGCGTACCAAATCTGGGGAAAATGCGGGGTTGCAATAGGAAACGCGGAGCCAAGTTGGGCTGTGAACTGAATTGAGCCAACCCAACCTAAATAAGGAAACCTTTCGTGGTGAGAGACCAGATACATGCTGTGTGTATACGTTGGACACGGGTGGACGGAGGTAACCTTGTCAAGGGGTGAAAAAGCCAAGGCCATCTAGTTGGTCAATGGCTAGATCGTCATCATGCCGCATGACATTGCCCTTCAAGAATGACGGATAATACAAGTTGTGAAGAACATTGGTGAGCAACTCGCTCGCTCATAGCCGGTTCTGATTGATGAGGTGCCTCTTGGGCACTGTCTAACATCCCTTCCCGGGAACGAGATGGCGACAGCACAGCAGCAGCTCGTCTCTTCCCAGGCCAAGCCCATGCTGTTGACAAATCTATCCCCGTCATGTCCGCACCTCGACTCCTCGCGTTTGCTCATGGCACAAATATAAGCATTAGCCGAGCGAATCGGCGATGTCCGTCAAAGTAGTCATCGTACTCCTACTCCATGAAATTCTTGCCCCTTACAACACCTCAGGAACTGCAAACAGCCCTAGAAAGAACATCGATGATGGCAACTCAAAACGAGAAAGAAAAAAGTCCAAAATCTATCCCAAAAAACACAGGTACACACTCCAACGGAGGAAAAAAAGAAGAAATCAAGTCTAGTCCCCTTTACCCCCAATTTTTTTGCGCTTCCTCTGCAATGCAATCGTTGTAGGTAGAACAGGCTCGAAGGGAAGCCACATAAAGTGGAAACCAGCCCAAAACTGGCATTGAAGGATGCCATTAAAATAGAGTAGCAGCTGAAATGTACAATTTTGAGAAGCGTATCTCAGGTGGGTCGTCGCGGAGCATAAAGTCTCGTCGGTTATGGAGTTTTGTTATTGTTGTTAGCCGGGGGCTCGAGGTTATTGCTGAATGACCTGCTGCTTCGGCGGTTGTACGGTCTCCTCTTGTTGCTCGCCTATGTGTCGCTCGCTCTCAGGTTTCCATGTACCTGTAATCAAATAATCAGCCTCGCCCGCAAACGTTCTTGTTTATAGCACCTGCTTACCTTCAAAGTCGTGCTTCACGAAGGCCATGGGATCATCGGGCTCCTTGGCGCCCATCTGTCCCACACCTGGAGAGAAGCTTGTGATAGGCAGGACCACAACGTCGCCCACCCGCTTGCTCGTCACCATGCCCGTGAATTGACGATAGTCAATGTCTTTTTCCTTGCTCGCGCTAACATCGAAGTAGCGCCCATCATTCAAATAGTCCATAACGGTATCCGTCCACAAGGCCGGACCAGTGAACTCCACCACATCGTTGCCTTGGAACTTTTCGAGCTTGCCCGCGCTCTTCCAGGCGAGAGTCTTGTTGGTAATGCGGCCGATGATATCGCGCAGGACGGGGTGGCCAGGTTTACTCTGGATGGTCCACTGACAAAACTGGATGCGACGGCTGTACCAGTCCGCCCAGTCAGGGCGGTCAGGGTCAGCCTCGATGCCAATGACAAGACCAACGGTTTCTCGGGGAACCTCCTCTGGGATCCACTTGAATGCGCTCTGGATGGCGAAGGTGTCGATATCTGAGTAGATACCACCACGCGCAAAGAGAACGAGGTAGCGGAAGAAATCGGCTTTGAGGACAGGCAGGGGCATGGCGTTGTAGGCCTCAAGCACCTCAGGGATCGAGGCGTAGAGCAGGCGAAGCAAGTTGACAGCGACATCATCAGTGATGACCTCGTGGACGAAGCCCGGGTGCTCGTCAGTCCAGGACGCCTCCTCGTCACGGAACTTGAAGTTGGGGTCATCGGGGCTGTGCTTCCAAGTCTGCCAAATGTAGGCCGGGAACTTAGACTCGACATCGTAGGGGTATGCGTAGGCGAGCTTGCCGTCGGTGGACATGTCTGACATGTCAATGCGGGGCCTCATGCGTCGCGGCTTCACCTCCATCTCCTTAGGTTCCGCAGGCTTGGGAGTTGTGGAATCGGGGTTCGAGGCGGGAGCGTCATTGTTGGAGGTGGCGGCCTGGGGAGTTGAAGCAGCTGAGGGAGAGTCGTGCGATCTCGAGAGGAGGAAGAAGAAGGTGAGGATGAAGATGGCGGCCACGATGGCGCGCCGAGAATTGAGCATGGCAGGCGATGGGTGGCGACGAAATTCGGCTGTGCTGAGGGTGCTCTCGTATAGTTAAAGGAGTGGATGCCCGTCACAGGGAGGAGGTACCGTCAGCAGCGGAGGAGGAGAAACAAAAAGTGAAGGTCTAGGGGCGCATCGAGAATAGAGGGCGGTCGGGAGGAACGAGTCGAAGAAGCGAGGCGACGACGACGACGACGGGCAAAGAATGGAGATGCAACAAAAAAGTGACTGGTGGTTGCGTCGCGGCGGGAAGGGGAGTCTTGTAGGGGGATCCGCAATTGGAGACAACCTGGCCCTGGCGCAGCACAGGGACTGTTCTAGCAGCGGTTCTAGCACAGAGCCCCAGCAGCGGTTGCACCCTAGGCAAAATGAGGTCGCGCGCAATCTCTGGAGCTGCAGGATGTGGCGCCGCGTTCGACGTTGGAGTCTTCGCCAAGAACCCGCCTAGCCAGCAAGGGGAAGTGGTGAAGGTTGATTCCTTGACGCTGATTGCACTATTCGCAGTAGGGAGGGAGCTGCTGAAGGAACTTGTGGGAGTAAAGAGGATGACGAGGAGATGGAGGGAAAAGATTGGCTGCGCCGGGCTGAGCGAACAAGACGCCAAAGCCACAACGTGCGAGTCGCGCGGTACAGGTATATGAGGAGAAATGATACGTGGCCCTGCTGCTTGAAGCAATGGAAGGAGCTATGGACGGCACGAGCGACGAGCGAAAGTGACGCGGAGGCCCAGACCACAGAGTTACGATGGATCGAGGGGACCACGGGCCCGGGGCTATCTGGTACCTCTAGCTCAGGTACCCTGAATCTGAAGATACCCCTGAGACGTGGTTGTGGACAGAGCGCAGAGCGCCGAGCCCTCGAAAGAGTCCCGGTCGGTAGCCTGCCGCACATGCCTCGCAGCGACTGGAGGGAGCCCCTTTCGGAGAGTGGGGGATCTGGTTAGGGAGGCACTTCCAGGGGATGTACTGGGCTGTAGATCGCAGAGGCCGCTGTGGCACATGCCACAGCCAGCCGGCAGGCGTTGAACGATGGACGACAGTGACTGGAGGACCTACTGCGCTGCGTAATTGGGATAGTACGCGCATGCTGCCGAACCTGGAGTAACTCGAAGTCTACGAACCACTTGCCACCCAACGGCCGTCGACGAAAGGGAGATGGGCCCAGCGACGACATGCGACCCTGGTCTCGACGGTGGGGACGTGGAGCAGAACAAGAACCGCCAGAGCCACAGCCCCAAGAGACCAAACCTAACCTGCGCAAATAGCCATGGACTCAGGGAGCACGGTGCCGGAATATCGACCAGGGACGGAAGAATTAGCAAAGAATGGACAATAAGTAAGGAAGGGATAAGCAATGTCGCCAACTGGCGCCCGAGCCCGGTCCGTTTTCCATGTCATGGACAGTCATTCGTTACTGGCTCTGTGTCTTAGTTTCAGACCAACTACTAGCCTAGATAAGGAAGTCATTGTGATGGCACCGAAGACAAGAATGATGCCATCTCGGTCTGCTGCAGAAGTTGTTCTCTGTCTAGGCTAATTTACCGCTGCCACTGGCTGGCTCGTACTCTGAACCAGAGCGCCATTGATCACGGTACTTGAGTCATATGGACGCGGATGGAAGTCTATTAACGAGATACAGCCACATCAAAGCTCTGAATCTAGCAACCTACCAACAAAGCTGACGCGGACGCAGACGAATACCCTTTTCCTCTCATGGGCAAGCCGGCACGGAGGATGGAGCACAGTGCAGTCCGGTGCAGGCCACCAGAAGGGAAAGAGGTGGCGAATCAGAACAACCCTGTTACACGCGTGTTTCGACAATCCATTGCAGATTCAGTGTTCATGTGCAACCCAAGACAAGGTCGAGACAAATAACCCACAACCCAAGCCAGGCCGAAGCTAGAACCCAAGGCAATCCCGCGTTGAAGACAACGGCATGAGGCTAGCCACCGGGGATTAGATGGATTTGACACACCGCTAGGCGATGGGATGGCCAGGGTCCCCTTGTGCGCTTCTCGGACGGATTGCCTTGGATTTTCCTCTAGACTTTCAGATAGATTGAGCGTCGCCGCTTGTTTCAGCGTTCCCGTCCCACACAGCATCAGCCAGATTGCCGCCGCGCGCGCAGGCACTTGCTCCCTCCCACACCCAAGGCCTATGGTTAAAAAAGTAGATCAAGACTGGGGGATCTGACTCTCGAGGAGAGATACGAGGCCACGGAAAGAGGGTGTCGGCAGCAGACGCCGTAATCAGAATTGGCCGACAATTCCTTTCCTATACGATACGACCTAAATACGAAGTAGGAAGTACATGGCGCCAAGTACCACAGTTGGGAGCGGGCCCTCGGCTCCACCGTAAAAAGGGGGTCCGTGATACTCCTGAACGGCGAAAGGATACGCGGGTCCTCCATTTCGTCATACGAAGGGGCGCAATGACGCAGCGGGCTAGGAAATTTCACGCTTGCCTGGCGAAGAACCGTCAATTGCTCTTGAAACCGTCTAATTCCAGCTAATTGTCGAAATTTTCTGGTGGCGAGCCTGCTTAGGGTAGCAAAGACAGAGTTGCCCAAGGTTATGACTCGAGTCCGTCTCCGCCTACATTGCCTCCAGCTTCTCATTTTGGTCATGACTTCTTGAGTCAATTGACACGTTCTGGGATGTGCTAGTCGGCAAAAGCGTTTAGTTTGCATGACTTGCAACTCCAGTTTGCGTTTCGCAACTGGTGCACAGGCCTCGCCTAGTCTCAGAAACACAAGCTTCCTCGGGAACGTACTGCCTCTCCTTGACACACTCACCGGAGCTCTCCGCAATCCTTTCCGTCTGTGGGCAATCATCTAATTTAGGACTTAGACCACTGGTTCTCGCCGCATTACGGCAAATTCAACGGCAGTCGAGACACTGTATGGAATGAGGGATCATATATTGACCCTAAACCGGTCTCAAAACAAGCGTTCTTGGCTGTCATGTTGTTGCGGAGAATGTCTTGGTGTGAGAGACATGTTACTGTCAAAGGGTAGCAGAGCGACACACCATGTTTTCATACTCGTTTCTTTTTCAAAGCCCAGAAACTATTAGGTGTGCCAAAATTAGAAAGTGATGGTGGAATAATGAGTGTAGAAATGACGGAGATCGAGGTGGGCTGAAACCGACTCCGAACCGGAGCAGCTGATTCCCGCTCACTTCCTTGTCCACCAATATTGGATGTATCCAAGCCAGCCTCACCCTTTGCGAGGGAGAGTCACTCCAACACTCGGCTCGACACTACGGGAACTAATTCCACCTTGTCATATGCAGTCTTGAACTATAAAGGAAAAGGGTGCAATTTGATGTATTTCATAGTGGCGTGTAATCAACTAGCCCTTACTGGCTGACCGAGCAAATACTTGCTTGATCAGCAAACCCAAATCCCCCGCCATTGCGGGAAAGGGGTCTTGGTCAATCATTGAACCAGCCGTCCAGCGCTTGGCCCGAAATCAACTTTGCCCTTGCCCTGGTTTTACCTAGCTTGGGCTGAAATGTTTCGATGTGAAAACCAAAATGTTGGGGGAGGGGGGAGGGGACTTGGAGCTCGTTCGGAATGGGACGGTATGACATGCACACCCCGGCTTCCTAGCCCATGACCGCACGAGCGGGTGTCATGATGGCCTGGAAGCTATGGCAGCCATCACGGGCATCCATCACGGACAGCCATTGCGGCAGCGGGCAGCCACGCGCCATACGAGGAGATGTCGCCGAGTGCCACGTCTCGCTCTCTGTCGCCGCCACACGATGAGGCGAGACTACGCGTGTTCGGGATGTATTAATAGTCTTCGCCGACGCTGGCGCAGCCCTCCGACAAGGCTCGGACTCAGATAGAGAACTTGCACGGCGTGCGCCCTTCTCGTGGCGATCCACGGCCGGGACGGACGGACTACACGACCGTCTCTAAGAGTTTGGCTGACGATGTTTCTTGATAAGGAAGCTGGTTTGGATGGGAGAGGGGGAAAGGGTAGGGATCAAGGGAACAAGCGCCCTTGGCACGACGAGCCGATGACAAGCTCGAGGGATCATGACGCCCTCCCTCGGAGTTCTGTAGGGCTAGCTTCAAGACGAGCCCCTCCCCCACTCTACGGACATACATATGTACTGAACTACAACTGCTCGGTATCAGTTGCATCGAGATCTCTGCATGTGCCGTACTGCGAATGTACATAGCTTAGTTGGCAAGCACATGGAGCCCCGTCTGTCGCGGAGTATGCAACATGTCTATTCACAATACGAGGTCGTGAGATTGGGGAAATGCAGTACTGCATCCGCGCGGTTACTTTACAAGGAACAGGGTGCCCTCCAACGTTATCAAAATGCGGGCTAATGATGGCCGATGTCCCTGGTGCAGGAGCGGTTCTCGGATTTTTAATCGGGGGAATGGCCAGTATTCCGAGGGTCAGATTTGTCTTGTCATGGTTGGGTCGTCAATTTGTCAGCCGCACAGCGAAGTTGGCGCTCGGGGGTTCGGCCGCCACCACCCGGAATGTCTCCCATGTGCTACGTAACTGCGATAGACGAGAGGCGAAGAGGCGAGAGACGAATGGGGAAACTGGGAGAGAGCCTTAGCAAACCACCCACTCCAGAGACGGGAGACGAATAAGGGAAATGGGAGAGAGAGCCTTAGCAAACCACCCACTCCAGAGACGGGAGACGAATAAGGGAAATGGGAGAGAGAGCCTTAGCAAACCACCCGGTCCAGAGACGGGAGACGAATAAGGGAAATGGGAGAGAGAGCCTTAGCAAACCACCCGGTCCAGAGACGGCACACTTACCTAAGTGCCTGGCGGTTTCGGCCGTGGGAAATCGGATTCCGGGGGTTGTCTTGTGGTTGCTCGTTTGGGTCGCG
Organism: Ilyonectria mors-panacis; assembly: GCA_002991585.1. Taxonomy (NCBI): domain Eukaryota; kingdom Fungi; phylum Ascomycota; class Sordariomycetes; order Hypocreales; family Nectriaceae; genus Ilyonectria; species Ilyonectria mors-panacis. The sequence continues at coordinate 150,282 of PPHJ01000050.1, forward strand.
GGTGGATAACCCTAGCGCGGAGGGCGTTCTGGAACCCGACAGCGAACGGCAAGAAAGGCCGTCGAGCAGCCTCCGATCGGCTTGGAAATAACTGCGCAGGAGGATGCCCCGCTCGGAGTGCGACTGCTAGAAATACAAATCACGGCGCTGGTGAGAATGTAAAATGAATTAGTAAATGCGAAAGCGAATTGCTTGCCACCTACAGGCAACACAGCGAAGCGAGTTGCTGGCACCGGGCCTCGGAGAGTCTGAATCGTCCGAGGATGCCGGACGGCGAGCAGGATGGGGGCCCCGCTCCCACGCGGACTTAAGCCCTGTAATCCCAGCGAGGTGCATCCTGGCGTTTTGTGCGTTTGCGCGCTGGGAGCTTGGAGCTGGGGGACCTTCGCGCAAGCAGCCAGCGCGGAGTAATTGCTGGCTGCTGTCTGCATGCAACTCGACGGTGCGTGCCCTGCGACGTGAGAGAGGAGGGTTGTATTCGGCAGGTACCTGATGATCCCAGCAATGCCGGAGTTGGTCGTCGCCCTGCTCCAAGTGTTTTGTGGATGGGTGTGTTCTCCCAGGCCTGTCTTTTTTGCCTGTACTCCGTAATGGCCGACAAATCGATAACTCCATGGCGCATGCCCATTTGTAAGGGCATCACCGGAGAGACAGCAGCGTCACTGAATGACAAAGATGCGCCGCGTGCCGCCTCCGTACGTAAACCCCGGAGCCAATGCGCGGGAGGTGTAAGTCCATCGTCCATCGTGGGCCCTCCCGGCGCCATCGGCGATTGAGTCGGTTCACATCCGGGGTGAACCTTTTGCGCCGCGGAGAGTTTTGGGGGGCGCGCTGAGAGAGAGACTCTATCCACCCAACCCAACCAACACGCCGAACCGAGGAGAGTTCGTACACCACCACCAGGCAAAAGGAAGATGGGGACTTGCTGCCGTGGGCTCTGCTGATGCTACGGAGTTCCGTTGGGCAAAACACGCCAACCAATCCATCAAAAGTCATCCTGGTAAGCCTGTGCTGGGGTGCGTGTTGGTAGGGCTCTGGGATCCGATAGACCGGGAGATGGGCGTCACCACCCCGGACGCAGCGCACGCAAACTCCACCCGAGTAGCGCACTTCGCAGGCCGGAGGGCGTAATAAGTGACTCTGTGGCAGGCTGTACAAGGCATGTACCGTGGCTCTTCAGGCCTAGGCCCAAGCTTATGTGTGCCCTCCCACGGCGGATTTGGGGGTACTTTGGATTACCGAGCGTCTCGGACTTTGTGGGTGGTTCGGCGCGCGATGCACTGGCGGGCAAGCCCACTGCCCACTGAAGCCAGCGGCTGAGAGAGACCCGAACGGCTGAATTGGTTGAGTTTGGATAACGCACGCCGAGACCCAGCTAAAGCCCAAGCCCAAGCCCAAGCCCAAGCCCAGACCCAGTGCCACTCTAAGGTAGTTCCGTCCCCCGTCCCCACGGCCGAAGAGTGCTCCATGGCTTCGGAGATTTGCAAGCATGACAAAACCCGCCGCAGGGCAGCAGCCAGCACCTGGACACCTGGGCGCCTGGGCACCTGTCCTTGCTCCGTCGGCTTGGGCGGGATGCAGCTCGAGGCATTCCCGGATGGGAAACCGCTTTAAATACCCAGCCTTGGCCTCTCCCCCCCGCCGAGCCCTTCTATCCTGGCTGCTCTGCTCTATTCTTTCCATTATATGTGACGTCGGTATCCGGTATTCAAGTATTACAGCGCTGCAGAGTGACCTTGTGGTTGGTTCCGAAGGCTCCCCCGATTTGAGGATTGCGACATCGCTACTACTCCGTACAACCCCCAGACGACGCTCACACAAACCCATATACACCTCGGCTCACCAACCCGTTCCGACGACTCACTCGGCCTCTTGTTCGCCTCACCTCGCCCAACCGATTTTAATTCATCCCATGACCACCAAGGTTCGCAAGCAGAGAACAAGCACAAGAATCAAGCAACTACGTCACGCGACCCCAAGGTCTCGATGTGCTCGTAATTCTCCCGCCGAAGTCCAGGGTTCCAGAGAAACCGGGCGGCACACTTCCGCCTTCACCCTCTCGTCATCCGCTTCGCAAACATCACCACCGCCGCAACACCAAGACATGGCCACCGAGACCGACACGTTGTCGCTGCCCACCAGCACCGCGCCCACCGACGTCACCGAGTCGACATGCATGCCCAACTCCCACCCCAGCTTCCCGTCGCCGTTCCAGGCTGTCCCTCCAGCGCCCGCGGCCGCCGACTGGGATACTAAGCTAGTTATGCCGGACATGCCTCACCCTTCGGCATTTCCGCAATATGGTATCGGGACGCCGTCTACCTTTGATTGTGGAAGCGGAAGCGGAAGCGCAAGTGGAAACAGCAGCGGAACGGGGTGTTTTAACGATGGCGGCATGTTGTACCGCGCACAAGCCGAGATGGAAATGAGAGAAGGGCCCGGCAAGTATGTCAACCCCCAACCTTCATCTCCAACACTTTCATATTGAAGGAGATGAGTCCGTCATTCACTAAAGCAATCGGTTTGCTGACTTTCTCCTTGGGTAATTTTATAGGACCGTCGAAGAAGCCTGCCAGCGCTCTCTCAATCACTTCCCGTGCCCGGGCCTTGCCTTTCCCATGCCCGCGCTCGACTTCGATTTCCGACTCGCCGTCCGACTCAACCAGGAACCCGCCCGCGTTGATACCGGCGCTACAAAGGAAATCACAACGGTCGCTGCCGGCGTATGGTCCGGCTCTTTCGGCCACGGCCGCGTTATGGTGCGTTTTCTTATCGCAACACCTTCAGTTCGCGACAGGCATCTCATATGCCTTTCCTTCTGTGTATATCTTGTGGCTGACCAAGTTGAGTGATCTCTATAGGCTGGTGGATATGATCTCGGCCAAGCCCGCGGATTCCGACCGATGAGACTCGTTGAAGGCGCCTTTGTTGTTCAGACTAGCGACGAGATACCTGCAGTGTACGAAGCCCTCCCCTTACACCCCGCAACTCTGCATGATAGTTTAGTGAGTCCACGACGCTGACCAAACCTCACACTTAGACTCGAGATGCGTACACGCGGCTCCCTCTCGGGCCCGTCGGACGTCCTCGATGCGCTCCTCAGCCCGCGCAGCCCCAAGGACATTGACCCGCGCCGCTACGGCTTTCGCATGTTTGCCACTATCAAGACAGCCGACAAGCGCTATGCAGAGATTGTCAACTGCGGCCTGTGGGTGGCCAGCGGTGCCTGGCGTGGTGAGCACCTCGTCATTGAGTAAGCAACTCCCCCTTGACAACCCTCCTTTCCTGCGACTGCCGGATGAGATGGGATGAGATGAGATGTAGTGTGCTGACTCCCGGGGTTCCTTAGTGCATACCGCGTCACATAGATATGAAATGGAAGAGGAGGACTCGTAAGGAGACGGTTTGAAGATGATACCATCCAAACAACGTTTAGCATTGCATATGGATCCGATTTGATTGGCATGGACCCTCGGAGCTCGGCGTACGGAGGGGAGCAATCTTGGCGGGCCGTCGATTTGAACGTCGGCCGCGGGGGGAGGGGATTACGAATATGGGACGGTGCATTGGAACCCGGCGCAGGACGGAACTTGCATTCGACTTTTGGGACTTTTATTAGGCGTATTTTTTCTTTTGTGTTCACGGGGGTTGACGGGTCTACGAGAAACATGACAGCTCTGGTCAACTTTTAAACGTACAGCGGGGGGGCTGGCTTTGCAACTCCACAGTCACTCCGGCTCACTCTGGCGCTCCTCGAATCGACTGTATAACCTCGCCGTGATGCTCGCGACCGACTCTGGGTCTACGACACGGGCGTTTCCAACGAGATGTCACTCATATTTTTAAACGACTGCAAGCTCTCGTCGCGGTTATCTGCCACCTCCTAAGCACTTAAGCAAGCTTGATTCTCACTAACACTAAACAGCGCTTCTTTGTACCCTATGATATCGGAACTCCGGTTAAGTTCAAGCTCAGACGATACACGTAACAAGCCATGGCTTCCGGAGGGCGAAAAGAGACGTCACTTCACCGCTGACAGATGCGGTGTGAGACCTGGCCGTGATGGTGTATGCCACGTTCCAACGGCCGTCATCAGCCAATGGCCGCGGGTAGGCAGCTATATATCCCGGGTCGCCATCGTGACATAACTAGCTCGTCTCGCACCTATTGATAACTGACACCTTCGCCGGGCATGCGGCCCGCCTGGGAGGTCGGGTCAAGCGGGGAATGCAAGTCAGAAATCGTAGATGGGAGGCAACCACAATCCGGAGGCATCGGTCACGCCAAAGTACAATATGTTGCTGACAAGGTTGCCAGGCCCCTGGTATCAGCCTTCGTGACTTAGGTCAGGCTTCCCACGAGCTCCGCCATGGGTACCCTGAAAAATCATGTCTGGATGGATGTTAGCAAAGCCCGATTCTTGGTCCGGTCTGTACCCACCTCCTCACACCTCGATGCTGTTCAGCCCTATGTAGTTCAATTCAATAGAGTCGTCCAACTCCGGTGAAAGTGTCACTTGAGCTTAATCGTCACCTCCAAACAACTCATCTTCCTTAGCCGGCTCGCATCCTCAATATCCCCATCCTCGACAACCACGTCGTCAATGGTCCCCACCGTCCTCGTCCGCACCTCCACGAGACAATCGCCCTGCTGCTCAAACCAGCTCGCCACGGCTAGCGTCCTCTCGACGGCGCGCCCTGTGCCCATGACAGTGACCACGCCGCCGTCCCCCTGGATCTCGCCGCCCATCCGTTCCAGCGCCTGGATGCGCGAGTGCACCGACGCGCTCTTGGGCGCGGCGCCGACGGTCTGCAGCGAGGCGTCGAGTTGCTTGCGCACACGCTTGACGACGGCTACAAAGGGCGTGCGCGAGGACACGTAGATGATGCGCGACTTGGACGATGCCGGAGGCTGCCGCCTAGTTAGGGGCCGCTTCTCGACGCGGGCGCCTGTAGAGAGGTTAGTCAGACCGTAGGAGGTTGACCGGACAGTTGGATAGTACCATTGGGAATAGGAGGGAGCTTGGTCAATGTCCCAGGCAGCCGGGATGAACCAGCCTCGGTGGCTTTACTTGAAGCCATGGTGTTGTTTCTGTGGTGTTGCTACCTAGACGGGTAGGTAGGCAGATGAGTTTTGAAGACTGATGTGTGACTGAGCAGTCGATCGAGGAGCCAATGACCGTGGCTTGTTAAGACCCTTGGTGACTGATGATGTTATGAATGCAACGTAATATCGAAGTAGTTCCTTGTGAGTCCCTAGTTCGCAGGGTTATAGGGATGAGATGCCAGGCGGCGCCGGGTGTTCGTCGTGAGTGAGTCTGAACTGGTCCGTCAACTTTTCTCTCTGCCTGGTCGCCCGTCGTCAAAAAAGCTACCCCACTGGCGCCGTCAATTCTTCCAGCGGGTCTCCACTGGGCCACGGCGCTACTGCAGCGCAAACCCCACTGCGGCTCCCTCCCACGTCACCTCCAACATGCCACGGGCCAACCCTGCGAGGGCGTCTGGCGATTCCTCCACCTCCAACTCGCCCATCGCGAACGCCCATCCACAGCCATCGCCGTCGCCGCCTCCCCCTCCCGAGAGCTCGCTGTCCCGGGCCTCTCTATGGCTGCCTATCCCATCTCCCGCGCACTCCCGTCTCGATAGGCCACCATGTCCATTGCAGTCTGGCCAGCCGTCTCGCGGACGAGCTCAGGCTTAAAGCCGCGGCAACCCAGGTACGACGAGGCGAGCTCCCGTCATCGTCCACGAACACCGCAATAGGGATTGCAGAGGGTTAAGCAATCATGCTGATTTACTACTCCAAGGAACGAGAGCTCGAATGGATCGTCGAGGAGACGCTGGAGATTTGTCGCAATCTCAAGCATAACCTGGACGACTGCTATGCGCTCCTCGCGCCCATTGATCCTGGGAGCACGCTCGTCATGAGCACGCCGCGCAACGAAAAGGTCAAGGGAACGCTCACCCGCGTGGGCACCCGCATCGTCAAGGGCGTAAGCAGCACATCCATCCACCATTCACAGTGACTGGAAAACTAACCCCCTGTCTCTATGCAGTCCCTCCACCTTCAACTCCGAACCATGCCCGCGCATACGCTCTCGCTTTCCCACTCCGACGCCATCCATATTCACGCCCTCGACTCACTCCACACCCATCTCACACAAGCCATCGATCTCCTCTCCATCACCCTCTCCAAGCCCCAAGACCCGAGCTCCTTAGCCTCCACCCTCGCCCTCCTCGCTGACTCCCTCACCGACTCCGCCGCCCTCCTCAAGGGCCCGCCGCTCACCGAGGCCGATCCTGGCTGGCAGGCCGCGTCTTGTCCAGCCTACCACTTCCAGCCGGCTCCCGGCCCGAATCTCAGCTTCTACATTGGTCTCCAGGAGAGCTCCATTATCCTCTGGCTGCGAGCCCTCGAACCCGTCGACGCCCCGGTCCACTTCGGTACCAAGCTTGGTCTTGCCATTGGCACCTTCCGACGACTTGAACACGATGAAATGGATACAATCTTCAAGTATAATACCAAGGGCAGTGACAGCGGAGAGTCAAGACCCCGCAGCGCAAGACACACCCCAGAACCCAGGTCTACACCTCCGCTCTTTGGTAACGGTAGGGATATTCAGGAAGTCTATGTGAGGGAAAAGGTTCGGGTCGAGAGCGCGGACCCGAGTTTGATTTCGTTGCAATCAAAGCTTGGGTTCCTAAGTCACATGCTCGGCCAAGCGAGGAGGAACTTGAGTGCCGTGATGGGCGTAGACTCGGAAGACTGAGGGGGATTGGTTAGCATCGGAATTGGATATTCCCGGCGTCAAGAGTAGACAGGTTGTATATATGGGAATCGGAAACAAGGCAAAATATCGGCGCAGTTCGTCTTCTCTTGTTGGCTCATGACTCAATTCACACAATTTGGTAGGAATGTAGATTTATCTGTACATGCAATTCACCATCGACAAGCTTGCTTCGCTGTCTCCACCCATCCGATCCGATCCTCACGCCATCAACAACCAAATGAGCTATGCATTTCAACAAAGGAAAATGATGCCCCAGTTTCTGTCAACCAGTGGGGGTCCAGTCCGCCGGTGGTCATGGCAACACAGCCGAGCAGTGAAACATTGAGCTCTAGACCGCGAGTCCATGCCGACACGGAGCGAGCTCAAGCCACAGGGGACCACGGCATGGGGATAAGGATGCGTGACTTCATGCTCTGAATCAAGGGCACCGTCTTGTGGACAGTGTCGCTCCAGCCCTCGACCTGCCAGCTCTGCTCGCGACGAGTGCGACGCTCCTCGAGGTTGGCAAACTGCCACAGATGGTGAACAGTGTTGAGGTCGCCAATCTGAACAAACCAGGCACCAACACCCTCCATGACTTCGCGACGGGCCTTTAGGCCGCGGCGCCAGTGTGTCTCCCACTCAAGTAGGTTGCCGGGATGCAGGGTGTAAGACCGGAGCTCAAAGACGCCACCAAGCTCTCGTGGTGGAGTAGTGGGCCAGAATGAGAACTCCTGCATCAGTGAGATATTCTTGGATTTGATCATGCCCTTGAGCTTGTTATCGAACTCGGCGAACTCGGGGTGGTTTGAGATATTGTGTCGCGACGCGTGGTAGCCTTCGTACTTCTGATACTCCCAGATATGAACTATTACCCCGCCTCAAGTCAGCAATTGTGTTTTTTGATGTTGACGTCAAACGGCAAGCAAAGATAACAAGCCGGACAAGAGAGCAAGGAAACATACCAAATGTGTCGCAATCGCCGACCTCTGTCCGCCAGCTGCCCACCAAGTGCACCTTGTTCTCTGGGGTGTTGGCCATCTTGGGGTACCAATCGCCTACAAGCTTGACGTACTCATCGACCTTGTCGGACTTAACCTCGTGGAAGACAATAGAGTGGACGTACTTGCCGCGGGCGAGGACCTGGCTGAAACTGGCCTCCAGCTGGGCCTCCAGCTCGCGACCCTCCTTTGTTCCGTAGATGAGGTTCGTCAGCGGACCAGCCTTTCGGTCGGGTTCAGGCTGCTTGGTCTCGGCGCTCCGCCCTGCGTTCGCATCCTGTGAGCCCTGAGTTGGCTGCTTGGAGGCAGCGTCAGCCGACTTCGGGGGTGAGGTGAACGCACTAGCTTCCCGGTTCTTCTGTGCCTGGATCTGCTGCTCGCGAAACGCAATCTGCTTCCGATTGAACGTTTCGACGGTCGCCCGCGAAGGATTGACATCCCCCATCGAAGGTGTCTTGCTCTGCCGCAGGGCGCTGGTGCTGAGAGCTCGCAGGCCAGACCGCGGGGTGACCGCGGCGGCACGGACAAACTGACGGCTCAGCATGTTGGGGAGGGAGGGCGGTTGGATGTGAGAGGTGGAAGGGTGCAAGGTCTGGGAGCTAGGAGAAGCTCCGGGGAGGTGTGCGACGACACGAAGAGGGCAGGTAAACAAGGGCGATCTCCCGGGAAAGCCGAGGTTGCAAGATCGGCAATCGGAGAGGGAGAGGAGGGAGAGGAGGCGCAAGATGGAATGGTAGGGCAGAGGCAGAGGCAGAAGACGAAATAGGCAGCTGGTTGCGTCAGAAGCAGATGACGGATGGCAGAAGGCAACCGGCAGCTGGCAGACAGTGGCAAGGCACAGAATGAGGGAGGGAAGCAAAGCGGTTCGAGCTTGCCCTTGGCGGTACTGTAGAGTTGAGGGAGGGTTGGCAATGACCAGGGTGGACGAGACAAGACAAGTGGGTGTGTGGTATTGGAGGGACGGAACAGCTTCTGTTACGTTCCAGGTATCTTCACCCCGCACTTGGGATAGTTTGACGAGTTTCTGACGAGTCTCAACGGTCGCAGAATAGGCTGATTTGAAGAAGTCAAAGCCCAAAGCTTGCGTGAGACATGTACGTATCCCCTCTTCTTAAAGCTGCGAGCTTGCTGAGCTTCCCCATGATGTCACCTGCCAGGACACCATCACGTGTAAGTGCTTAGCGCCTGTACGAAAACGCGGGGTTCGGCAGAATGGTTTATGCGGCTCCGAGCGTGTCCAACAGCAGGTGGGGCCTGGCCCATGCAATTGCTTGGCATTTCTGCATTAGCCGCCTGCCTCGCTGCCTCAGGCCGCCGTCGATTTCCGGTGCTCGGCTTCGGCAGAACCCGCTCGGAGCTTTGCATCGAAAAGCGCTCGTTTTGAAGACTCTCAATCTCAAAGCACCCTGCCGAACCTCCATCAACCCGAACCGATCCCCTTCCTCGCGATATCCTCCAACACCGTCAAAATGTCGTGGCTCGGCGTCCAACCCTTCAAGAAGTTCCCAGCTCCCTTCAGTGCGTCCCTCCGGTTCCAATTGCGACTCCTTCCGTGTTGCCGAAGCGACGTGTCCCGCTAACCAGCTTGTTAACAGTCAAGCCGTACTGGCCCTTCTTCGCTGCCGGTACGTGACAATGCGCAGCTCTCCCGACGATACCGTGTCCTCGACGAGCATTCCCCCACGCGCCGACCCCGATTGATGCGTTGACGAGTTTGGACGGCAATTGACGTGAATATACAGGTGTTGTCATCGCCTACGGTGTCAACTCTATCCAGACCAGCATGATGAGCTGTACGATCCCCCTACGACAAGATTCCCCCCAAGGTCATCCCGAGCTGACCATACCCCATAGCTGCCGAGTGGAAGAACGACGCCCGCAACCCCAACGCCAAGACTGGCGGCCACTAAATCTGACGCGGAGGAACTTGAGATTTCGTCGAAGAAAACACGATCGATCCGCTCGAGCGCGAGCCCCGGGTCCTGTGAGATGGAATTGTATCATAGAGTCGCATGAGGGGCTTAATTGACCTGCTGTCAAAACGAATCGATCCGAAATATGTCCCACGTGCCTGGATTGCTTGCCGACCCCAATGCTGTTACCCATGCAACACAATAATCGAACCATTCAAACTAGAAACTAGAAATACAACTAGGAGGATCTAGTCTTGTCATTGACCATTTACCACCTTGGGAGCTCTAGAGAAAGTTTTCCTTATCGTAGCTTGTATATATCTATTGCCGATGTGATGCGTTTTCGCTGGTAATCTAACTTGTGTAATATGTCAACCATGGACCTCCAATTGCGGCTTTGGTTAGGCACAATGACGAAATCATAGTAATTAGGTGCCTCCAAAATCATAGACCGTAGAAACAGGTCATATTTCCACATCTATAGAGCTCAGGTTGTCTTTATGTGGGGGTATCAAAGCGTAATCCCTCCAGTCCTGAATTACGGGCCTAAGATGTCCCAAATCTCACTCTGACAAATCACCGTTATCGCTCACACCACGATCCGACGACTCACACGGCGAGCCAGATACGTCCGTCTTTTGTCATCATACATTTCTTTTATAATCTTGTAGATGCGTCTCCTCTCTGGCTTCTTTGTCACCGCTAGACCACTCGCAACTAGACCTCCTGCTTTTACACCTAGAGCCTTGATTTTCACCATGACTGCCGCCGCGGGACCCAAGGGCGCAAACCAACAGAAGCCCAAGAACAATGGAGGCAAGAAGGAAGTCAAGATTCTAATGCTCCACGGTAAGTCACCAAATAGGAGTTGTCAAATCCTTTATGAGGAGTGTTCTAGGGAGTTGTGTACTCTATCGTTCTATCCTGGATTGCCATCCTCACCTTCATACAAAGCCACTCACTAACCCTCATCCCAGGTTACACACAGTCTGGCCCCCTGTTCCGGGCCAAGACCCGCGCCCTAGAGAAGCTCCTCGTAAAGGTTCTCACGCCTCTCGCCCTGCTCCCGGTGCCCATCTACCCCACGGCGCCTAACCGACTCATGGCTGCCGACATCCCGGGCTACCAGCCGCCCGAGGAGCCGCAAGCCGACGACTATCAGCCCGACACCTGGGCGTGGTGGCGCAAGGACGAGGCCTCGGGTGCCTACCGCTACCTCGACGAGGGCATGGCCACTGTCGCTGATGCGATCCGCGAGGCCGGCGGTGTCGATGCCGTGTGCGGCTTCAGCCAGGGCGGTGCCATGGCCGGTCTTGTGGCGGCTGCGCTGGAGGACCGGCCGACGCCCGAGGGCCAGGAGGGTAACTGGGCGCGAGGGCTCAGGGAGGCCAACGGCGGGAAGCCTGTCAAGTTTGCCGTTTCCTACTCAGGCTTCTTTGCGCCCGTGGACTCCCTCGCGTTCTGCTACGAACCTAAGATCAAGACCCCGACGCTGCATTACCTAGGAAGCCTGGACACTGTTGTCGAGGAGAGCCGCAGTCAGGGGCTTGTGGACCGGTGCGAGGAGCCTGTCGTCGTGATCCATCCCGGCGGACACCACGTACCTGTGTCCAAGGAGTGGGGGATGCCGTTGGCCGGCTTCATCAAGCAGCATGCTTACCAGGCAGAACCCAAAGTGGAGCTTTGAAAGGCTGGTTCCCTAGACTAATCTGGTTGGCGATGCATATAGACATTTGGAATAGACACGGGAATAGAGCAATGCACTCATGCGCCAAATGTTACATATCCTCGCCCCGAGGACTATCTAACCTGTATCATTACAGACTCCACCCAGAACCGTCATGAATGTGTATCTAACCGCCATGTAACCCCGGTGCCCAGACTTATTTTCCGCCCGCAGGTTGAATACGAGCCATCATCTCTTCCTTGGTGATGAGATGATCAATCCTCTCCAGGTGGCCTAGGAGGCTCTTCATGTTGTGGCTCCACTCGTTCAGGATATCATCGGCATCCCGGGGCTTCGCGAAGCTGACAACCTGGGCAGGTCGGTCGATCTTGGCGTAGACCGTCTTGGATGTGACGAGCTCACTAATGTACTTCTCCGTCTCATCCTCGTCGAGATCGAGCAGCTGGGTGAGACGATCCATCTGAATGCGGGTGTAGTATTTGGCAACCACGCGGACGTTGTGCTCAATGACCCGTTTTCGCAGATCCTTCCATCTCTGATGCGCCTTCTCGTCTGATGACTGGCCAGCCTGAACATCGAACACATCGGTGCTGCACAGTTGGGGACCAAACTTCTTGGAAATCTCTGGCCATCGCATCAGCTCGTGGACGGTGAAGAGCCGGAGAAGCTCAGCGTCGGCCGCAACTTGAGTGTTGCGGGTGTCCTTGTGAATGCGGTGGAGGAGATCGTGTTGTTCGTTGTCATAGGGGGCCAGAATGACAAAGTGAATGATTCGTTGCAGAACCTGGAAAAGAGTTAGTGGTGAAGTGGGCAAGTGAGCTGGTGTACCTACAGGGTGCAGCTTGGCGGGGTCATTCTCGACCGCCTCCGTGTCCAAGACCTGTCGGTAATGCTTGCAAACATCGAGATACTTCTCGTCGTGCTTGGCGAGGATGATCTGTTGCTCGTAGTATCGGAGCTTAAGGTCGGTTGTGTCGTCCTCCTTCACTTCGGGCACCTCCTCGCCACGGGCTTTCTTCTTCTCGCGCTCCTTCTGTTCCTTCTCCAGCTGCTCGGCAGTCTTCTTCAGCTTCCGTGAAAGGTATCGTGTGCTGATCTTGCGGCCCAAAATGCCGGCTTGTGTCCAGTCCTCGCTTTCGATGCAAAGCGCAACCTGGGCCAGAATGAACTCTGTCTTCTCTCGCCTGTCCATAGATCCAAAGGTCTCGACCTGCAACTCGCAGAGAATCTCAGTGGCGGCCTTGAGGTCTCCCTGCTCCTTCTTGATGTCGGAAAGGATCTTAGTAACGCGGGCGCGCTCGACCTCGACAAAGATCTTGCCCTCTGTCACTGTTCGCAGAGTCTCGATAACGGTAAGCTTGGTCTTGAGGTCGGGGGTCTCGTCAAGGAAGCCCATGACGGTCTGGACCATCTTGGTAATGGCTTGCTTCAGCTGGCTGTGCTTCTTGGACAGAACCAAGGTCTGGTCGTTCATCAAGCTCCAGTCGGCGGCATTTTTGCATAATGTAACGATGGCGACGAGTACTCGGGATGTCGACGCAAGATCGGAGGCCTGTTCTGGGTCAGAGACGCCCTGCGGAGGTGTGGAGCTTGGGGCTTACTTGTCGGGTCTGCTTCTCAAGCGCAACGAGCTTCTCAATCGCACCCTGAAGGTTGTTGGACTAGGGCAATAAGTTAGCAGATGGTTGGGCTGGAGAGCCAAGCAACAGGAAGCATACCGCAGCCAGCTTCTCAGCTTCGGGAAGCTGCTGGTCGACCTCCTTCGAGAAGTCCTTCTCGGGCTTCAGAGCTCCCTCAGACATGATGGGCGAGGCGGAGGTGTAATATTATGAGTCGAGTGGTAGTTGCGATGAAGGAGAATCGCAGAAAATGTGATCGATCTCGTGGGAATTGTTGATCGGGTTGGATGCGATGGATGTGAGTGTCGTGGGGCGTGTTTGGATTTGGATGGACGGAGCTGGATTAGTGACGAGGCTCACGCAAGAGGCTCCTGCCTGCCTGTGTCCACAGACCGCCGAGGCTGGAAATGGAACAAAGTGGACCCGAACCCCGATCACTTCCGGGTTTCAATGGTGGTGCACGTGACACAGCATCAAATAACTAACAACCAAGGCCTCACTGCCAAACGATAGACCAATTAGGAACTGAGGGCTACTAATCTTGGGATTTAATCCTTGAGTGGTTTTTTAATCATGTTGGGTCGGAAAGTGCTCATAGAGTATGAAAGATTGGGTTGTGTTGATGCGCCCACTTGCAAAGCATGAACGATGTAGTCTTGTCCGTCGCCCCGACACCGTTTGCAGAGATAGGAGATACAATTATGTGACATGTCAGGTAACTACTTCCATCTGACATAGATACATCCTAAAATAAACTTCGTTAACGTGGATCGCCCCTTGGACTTTTGTAGTGGGCGGTGAGATCGACATGGAGGTCCCTACTTTCAAGAGTCCAAGACACGCCTTGATCATGGCCCAAATTCCAGACCGTTTTCGGCAATTTTGCCGGATAACCTATCTTCACTATCTACTCCTTGGTTCTTCTAGGATAATGAAGTTTTCGCCAGAAAATGTCTCTACCTGTTACTGAGCCAGTTGTCATTGCAGGGGGTGGCAAAGAAGACCTTGGGCAGGCTTGAGGCCTTCGTCCAGCCGTCATTTTTGACATACACCATTGTGGTTGTAAAGAAGGATCCCAAGATCACATTGAAGCGTGGGTGGGGGATTTTGAATTCTTAGAGGTGTAAAGTGATGCAGTATTTTCAAAATATAATATTCGCTGCCTTGAGGCGATCTGTCGGTGAGGTTGATAGCTCCCACTTCAAAAGCATACTCAAGCTAAAGACGGTATTGTTTATGAACCGGATTATATCTTCTGATGTCCCAATATTTCGTTTTCAAAGTCCCAATTCTTACTCCGCCAACCCAGCCCCTAGTGATCCTATGTGAGCATCCAAATCATTGTCGTCGTTCTCATGCGTTTCATTCTTTCGCTATGTATCTGAATTCATGTTGAAATGGATCAAAGACTGTCCATCATATTGCCGTACCAGGCGCCACGTACAACTCCCCGGGCCTTCGCGGTGGACTCTGACGCTCCTCATCGTCCACACGATCATTGCTTCTTCGTCGGCCTTGATCAAATCTGATGCCATCAAAGTGCACAGTCTCAATCCAGGTACCTCGCTGGGAGTCTCGTAGTTGCTCCCGTTCTGGAGTCGGCAAATCGAGGTATTCATGAGAGACGACCACCACGGTGTCAGGTTTCTTGAAGTCGGGCTCATCAAATGTCTGAGCCGTCTCGACGGAACTGACAGAGGGGTGCCGACCTGCGGCGTCCTCAGCATCGGTGGCCTCGTTGTTGGTGTTGTCGTCACCGTCGGCGGCAGCACGTTCACGCTTCAAGCGCTTTCGACGCCTGTACCAGAGACATCCCACCAAACAGATGGCGTAGAGACCGAGGATGACTACAATAGGGATGCCAACGGGAGCTGCCCAATGGAGTCTTCGGCCTCTCTATCGGAAGGCTGTGTTAGAGAGAAGAGGAACGAAGACATGGTGAGGAGCATTTGTGGGACGGACTCACATAGTTTCTTAACTTCCAGGGCGGTGAAATGGTCCAGTTCTGATTTCCATTGCTGACCGTGGTCAGCCACATGGCATAGAGATCATCGTTCAATTCATCAGGCGTCCATTCACAAGTCGTCGACTCCATGAGCTCTACAGCATTGGTTAGCACATACCTGCACTTAGACACAGCAAATATGAGGATAAATTGGCCTAATACTCACCTGTCAGATTCGTCACCAACGCGTATTCTTTGACTCCATCCCTGGGATATGTAATCCTGAAGACGCCCAGCTGGGCATCTGATCCCTCGATCGTTTCATTCCACACAAGCGTAAAGAGCTCGCCGTTGGAGATATTCTCGTTCCACTCTTCGTTGAGGAAGCGAAGGCCATGGCCCTCGGGATCTGGGCGCGCGGCGCCAGGACTGTTATACATCTATAGGGTTATGGGTGGCAAAAATTGGCGAGAAGGGGAGGAGAGATGGAGGTAAGGGCAACGGCGCAAAGCAAAGAGACAAACCACAGGAACCTTGCCAAACCCGTGGGGGTTCCAGATGGAAAGGCGGGGATCAAGCACGAACATGTGGGAAACGAACAAGCCGGGCATTAAGTAATATAGGCAAAGAGGCCTCGGGACCAGGGGGTGGGGGTGTCGGATAGAATACCTATGATTGAAGGTCTCAGCCCAGCAAGGGAGACTCAGTCGATTTAGTCATTGAGCCGGCAGGAGAAGCGCCGAAGCGAGTCACCAGCCTTCAATTGCAGCCCCCGAATGGAGCCAAGAACGACGGATGTCCCCTTGGCCGTCCCATCGCAGTTCAATGATAGTGATATGAGGTTAGTCGGCCGCGAATTGGGTCTCATTCGTCTACCGCTGCCGCATCGTGGCGAAGTCTTGGGCTCCCATGGGTCATGGATCACCGATCCCTTGCGAGTAGGTGTGGCGGATGGTGGATGACATCAAAGGTGTCAGATGGGGCTGGCCGAGGTCCGATATCCAAGGACTATCCTTGCCCATCCGCTGATAGATCGGGGTTCAACAAGCAGCCCCAGAAGTCCCATAAACCCCAGATGGAGTATCTTCCGACTAGCATATGACCTAGCAAGAAGCCCCAGATCAACGGTGTTGCCGATAGAGCCCGAGGAATTGCATAGCGGGCCACTCGGCCGCAGAAAGAGGAAGCAAGGATCCACAGCGGATCGGCTAAGAGTCGACGGGGGAACGTCCACGATGGAGGCGAAATCAAGTAGACCAAACAGGTAGGTATCAAGGTGGCCACTCAGCACTACCTCGCCTCACCGCGGACATCCTCTTGTATAACACCGTAAATCCAAACCCCGACGGCCGTGCCACCTTCGATCAGACCATCAGGTATGCAGCCGTCGCATTCCAGCAGCTCGCTGGGACCCAGTCGCGGCGAAGCGAAGGTGGGAACCCCGTGCGCAGAGGGTTAGTTGTCCCCTCCACATGGGCGAAATGTCGCCTCTCATGGCCTGGCGTGAGAAACAGAGACAGAGGAAGACGGTGACGCCCGCAAGCACCTGGCTTTATCGAGAACTTGAGATGGGGTGAAGTCCGATGCATGTGACGTGCTCCGCTGATATCGACAAACTTACACGGCAACTGTCACCGGGCAAAGGTCGGAGCGCAGGGGGAAGGAAGCTGCCCCCACATATGCAGTATGGCCCGTGCGTATTTGGCGCTTGACTCCCGTCCCCTGCCTCCAACCGTGATATCACAACAATCCTCAACGCCAAAGCTCCCTTCACGATCCCCCAAACAATGCACGCCTTTGCCCTCCCTCCCCGGGTCTAAGCCTAATCTCCAATCCTACGACATTCCCGCTGAATACCACTGGCAGTATAGTCAGCTCGCCTCGCCCCCTCGGGAATGAAGACGACACACTCACGATAGTTCCCTCGCATTTGTTCGCAGCGTCTGCCCCGCGTCGCACTCCCAAAACACCCCACGATACACACCACCAGCCATGGCGACCAGCACTTCCACTGCCAACCTCGCGACCTACGCCGACTGCGTCACATCCCTGCGCACCTCGCTCAAATTCCTCGAATCCTCCGTGGAGACCCTCGACAATGGCGTCTCTGACTTTCCCCGCCTTGTCAACGTGCTGAAGTCCGTTCGCGTGCGTTCTCCTAGCTATCGCACTGCAGTCTTCTTCGTCTTTTGCTAATGGTAGACAAAAAGCACTACGAACTCATCCCCCAACCCACCCTCGCCGCGGCAGAGGCCTCACTCCGCGACGACATCGGCCCCTACATCGCCCTGCTCCTCTCCCGCGCCGACTCTCAAATCGAACGCCAGGAGCGTCGCATTGAGACCTTGAAGGCCCGCGCCGAGCTGCAGCAGGGCCGTCTCGCCCGGTCCGATGATGGTGAGCCCGATATCCACCTCGACAAGAAGCGCCGGCAGCACGGTAGTAACGGACGCCGCCTCACCGCTGAGGAAAGGTTGCGTGCCCGCGCGGTACGGCAGCGCAAGGAGGCCTTGCGATATGGTGTTGAGAGATTAGAGCTCGAAGTGCTACAGAAGGAGAGGGAGCTGAGGAAGCGACTTGAAGGTTGAAGGACCTCGCACGTGCGATGTGGGACACAACAGATCCGGGGATCCCAAATCCCTGGGGATAATGATCTACGATTGATGATATGGGGACCCAAGGTACAAAATGGGCAATGATGGGTGCCCAATCGAGATAGGATAGGGGCGGATCGAGCCGAATATGATCGGCGGTCGAGATGCAACGGCTGAGTAAAATGCTCTGTGGATGCATGCCGATCCGTCGTCCCCAACCCCTTCCGAGTTGGCGCCAGCATCGTAACTTCCGTCCAGCAAGGGCATCGTCTGGGACGATTGGCCGCTCCGGGAAGAGAAGAGAGTCAGGAGAACACCATGTTTCAATAGGAAGCTTCAAGCTTTCTTGAGGCCAGACACGCGTTCAAGTCTTGGATGACAAATTTTATACCCATTTCACGATGCTCCCCGGCTCACAGTAAACCTAAATTGTCACCGGTGCTTTGGTATAAATCTTCCGAGACCGTATTCACTGTCGACAGCACATTGAGAGTTAACATTCAAGACTTCCCGGCATCGGCTAAGCTGGACCACTTCATTCCAATAGTTTTCACATTGACCAAGACGAGGGACATCGTGAGTCCCTCCTCGTTCTAGCTACCGCCTCCGCCTGTGTAGTCGGCGCCTACTTGTGCGCCTGCACCCGTACCTGCACATGGTCTGTCCTGTTTGCTTGGGCAGAGTTCCGCCCACCGGCCAACCTACGTGGCCCTTGACCCAAATTCCTCGTCATGCTTGAATTCCATCCACATGTCTTTTGTGAATACAGCACGGGGGCGGCTTTGGCCTTGATGCTGATCTCGTCTGCACTGCACAAGTGGGTTTTGAGTCCCATGGGATTCAAGAGAATAGATGAAGTGAAGAAGAAACAGAAATGACGACTGAAGAAAAAGAGACATTGAAGATAGAAAGAATGCAGCGACTTGCCAGGCGCCGTGGGCCGTTTGTAAGGGGGCCTTTCGTCCTAAATATACACCATCCAACACATTTCCCATCCCAATAACGAACCAACTTGAGGAGTCGTGACTCTAAAACGTTAACAAAATAGATGAACAAGCAGCCCGTTCCGACACCGATGGTGTTTGGCGGCTCATAATTGCACAATGGCGGGTATCCCAGAGAATGTTTATTTGAGTCGTTGCTCATAATAGAATGAGGTAATTGCTGGGTGCGATACCCGTGTCGCGCGCTCTCTTTGCGAGCCTGCCACCAGCGTCCGCTGACATCTGACACCTCGAGGATTTCGTGTTTCGAAAATGAGATCTCGTTGGCATCGTCTGGGTTGGCCTCGTAGCTGTAGATGGCCTTCGCCCGGTAAGGGTACTCAGTCGGTCGGTACGACCTCGGCATCAGGAGAGTTGGTCGGCTTGCCTTGGTTATGTTGCGGTTGTTGCTGCTGCTGTTGTTGCATCATGGAGTTGGTGAAGCTCTGGGGGACGGCAGAGCCACGGCCATTAACTTGAGATACGCCACCGACGGGGGATGGGTTCTCAAAGCCGTTGAGCTGAGCTGAAGTGTACATCTGAGGTGGCTGGACCGAGTTGGAAGTCTCGGGGCGGCCGGTACCGCCGTAGTTGATTGTTGATCGGTGCATCGTCGTGGATTCCTTAGCCAGGGCGAATGAGTCGAGGAACGCGCGGGGAGTTGATGAAGGGTTTGATCCGAAGTAGAAGGTCCAGAGAACCTGCCAAGCCGTGTTAGCAGGGCGATCCATCGGAGGTCAGTGTGAGGCACAAATGGGCTGCACTTACCACTACCATTGCCAACAGGATGAAACCAGCGGCTGCGGCTTGTCGTGCGCCGCTGCCGGAGTAGAGCAGCAGGTTAATGCTGGAGGTAACGGTGATGATGCCTGCTGCGAGGAAGCCGGTCACGGCCACGTGGTAGGTATGGATTGAGTCGCTGCCGATAACGACGAATACTCCGACGATGAGCATGAGGTTGTAGACGCAAGCCCACCAGGCGTACGTCGGGAAGACCTCATCGTGGTTCTGTACCTGTCCGATGAGGCAGCCGATGAAGGTGATGCACCAGGCAAGCTGGTTGGAAGTTAGCGCTGCGATCAGGTGGAGGCAGCATTTAGCGGTGCAGGGAGAGGCCTTACCGTGGCGATGGAGATGGTGGCCAGAGCGAAGGGATCGCCGAGGATGTTGCCCATCTGGATCCCCTTGCGGCGGGCGCCGTACATCATTCTCGAGTTGTCCATTTTCCTGAGTGACGGAGAAGCCAGCGAGCCGTACGATGGCATAAGGAAAGAAGGTGATTAAGTCGGGGTTCGGGGTCGAAGCAGTCAAGGAGAGGAAGCGCCTCTTGATCGGGGGTTGATTGTTGAAGAGTCGGACGAGGCGCGATTGCTACCGGAGCATTCGGCGCAAGACGCTGGGCTGTGCTGAGTCGTCGAGAGAGAGGAAGGACGTAAAGCGGAGAAGGCGGTCGGTTGGGGGCCGTGCTAACGGGCGCGACGGGGAAGAAAAAAAGGCGACACAAAATAGAATCAAAGGAGTGACTATGTTAGGACGATCAAGTCCACGATTGGGGAGGAAGGGGATGAAGGATTTAGGTGGTTGGGAGGCGGGAGAGACGAGAGGCGAGAGGCGAGATGCGAGCGGGTACGTAGAGTTAAAAACGCGGAGACAAGGGGGATCCTGGGCGGCGTGTGTGTGAGATGGGCCAGCAGTGACTTGTGACTTGTGACTTGGCTGGCGTAACGAGAACGTGCTGTACTGGGCTGTACTGGGCTTATGCGCTGGGCTGCACCAACCAACACACAAATGCTCCGCAAAGGTGGCACTGGCAGAAGTCGGCGATGTCGCGGGCTACTCCGTCAGACCAGAGCAGAGAGGAGACGCCAGGAACAAAGAACGAAAGCTGCTGAGTCGGGACGAGTCTAGTCGATCCGAGTCGCGTATACAGTCGAGTGCAGCGTGCTTGCAACGGGGTCCGGGCCTGTCAGATCGGCTGACAGACAAAAGGGGTAAAGAGGACAGCGGGTGCCTGGTCCAGCAGCAAGGGCTGCCTCGATTGCAGGTGGCTGCGAAGGAGGCGCAGCGCTTTGAATCGTGGGATCCAAAGGGCTGGAACGAAAGGTATGGGGTTATCGAAGCAGTGAATCAATCAGGTCGAAAAAGAAAACGAAGAAGAGTGGTGAAGTATGCTGGGAAGGGAAACCGGGCGTGAGCAGGAGTCGGAGAGTAGAAATGGAAACGCCAAATTCAAATGTCTGTTCCAAATTGGGCTGTCCGGGAGCTGAGCTGAGGACGGAGAGGCGCAGTGGCAGAGCCCGTCAGCACACAAGCAGCAGTAATTAGCAGCCCGGCACACGATAGCGTAGCGTTGCTTGGGCGTGGTGTGGGAGCCTTTTGCTGTGGTGTGGCAGCGAAGGGGGTGTTGCGACGCCGTCTGGAACCCAATAATTCGGTAGGTGGCTGCCGTCCAGTCGGATACGGGGGCAGTCAGGGCTCAGTCGGACGGGTTGGCTGTGGCCGGTCGGGTGCCCGGGTCTTAGTTGCAGTGCGTACGCCTTCTGTAAGGGAGCACGAAGACTGGGGCCACAGGGCATGAACTCAACCAAGCCAGAGACAGACTGGGGGAGCCGGCAGGGCAGCAGGAACAGCAGGGCAGACGGGAGAGTGGCACGCCGGGGACAGGCTAGACCCGTTGGCGTAGTCCAGGGCCTGGGCTGGCGAAAAGCTAGTGGCCGTTCGGGCGAGCGAAATGAAGGGCGTGTGCTGGCCCCAGACGATGAGGATGGGCGGCGATGCACGATTATTCGCTGCGAGGGGGAGCACGGTGGAGTGGTGGTGGGTTTGGAGGCGGCCCCTGGCTGTGGCGCTCGGGATGCGTGAGACTCGAGCAGTGAGGGAGACGTGAGAAAAGCAAGAGAGGGGCGTAGTGAACGGGTGTGAGTGGACGGTAGGAGGAACGGGTTGGCTTCGGATGGATCCAACGGAACAGATTCGACGATTTCGACTCTCCGGCTTGGATGGATGGAAATGGCTCGTATCTGGCAGGAGATTGATGAGAGCCTTGGCCACGGAATCGCGAGGGATTGAGCCGGTGATTGGACAAGAACCGGTGGAGTCTCTCAAGGACCTGGGTCGCAGCAACTGTCAGGTCTAAAATTCGTTTCGTTTCGTCGTGTAGTCGTCGTGGTCGTGGTCGTAGTCGTAGGCGTATTCGCCGTGAGGGACGGGACTCGTAACTCAACGCGTGGGTGGTGGGGATGGTGTCGTGCAATGGCGTCGAGCTTTTTACGTTGGGGCTTCTTTTTTGTAATTTAGAGGTGAACAAGAGGTGACCAGACCGTGAGAGACAAAAGTGAGCAAAAGAATCCGTGTGAGCGAGCGGGAGACGACGCCAACTTATTCGTCCCGGATCGACGTGGAATGTTGCAGCAGCCAGGCGCACGCAGGAATGGACGTATTGGAGCCCTCGTCACCGGTGCTCGGTGGTTGCAGTGGTTTCCAGCGGCTGTCAGTGGTGTCGTCAAGGCCCATCCAACCATTTTGCATCCCCAGCCTACTTGATCCATCCATCGCCGCCATGGCCAGGAATGCCATGCTTTCTTTCGCCATGACGCTGCATCTCCCTCGACCCTGTCGCCCGGCCGCTCTCCAGGCCAGCATGGAATACCACGTAGAACACTGCACCACCACACGCAACGACCTCCTCCTCCTCCCTCTTCGCGCGCGCCGTGAAGCTACATGCCTACCATCCTGGCTAGCCGGGATCTGGGGTCGTCCGCCACGGGCCTCACAATCGTCCGTTTGAGATTCGACCGGGACCTGCGCTGTCGCCGCGATAGGCTGCCAGAGGCTGGGTGCCACGGGCGCCGACGGCCTCGATAGGCCATGCCGGACCCAAGCCTGAACTGCCTCCAATGCAGGGGCGCAGGGGCACAGCGGCACAGCGGACACTCAAGACACAATGCGCGAAGGCACAAGGCACGAGGCACAAGCGGACCCCGTAGCCAGCCCGACGGGGCAAGTTTCATCGACGTGCTGTGGCCCGCACCTCCAATGGCCCATGGCTTTTTCCCTTCCTTTTGGGCTTGCCCTTCCCAGGCGAGGATGAGGTGGTGCTGCATGTGCAGAGCGCTCACAAAGCCCGCTGACTCGGCGCCTGTCTCTCCCAGATCCCTAAAATGGCAAAGGCGGTCGGGCACACGAGAGACACGACAGTCAATAACCCCGTGCCTTGCCGCTGCTCGCGTGTCTCCTCGTCCAACCTGCAAGCTAAAAATGCTGTGAGGGAATGCGCCGTGCTAGTTCCAGCGAGTGGCTGGCCCTCCACCCGCCACGATCGCATCGCGGCTCCCGACAAGTTCCCCTCCGCCTACCAGACAGCAGCCGCCGCAGCAAAAGTCCGTTTCTCGAGCCGCGCACTCGATCCCTCCCTTCCCGTCCTGTCACGACGAACTCAAACCCTTGATGGCCGTAATATCCGTCAATGCTTTGTTTCTACGAAGTGAGTGCTCCACCGTCTTCGCCGGGAATGCATCCCCAGCCCTCCCGCAACACAGGGCACCATGGCGTCCAAGCCGACACTCGCAGAGTGGCAATGGCGCAAATCATGGCGTTAAGAAACGGACGTTGCGGGGTCGTTGGGCCATCCTTTCGCAGCCGCTCCTCCAGATCCTCACACGTCAAGCGCTTGAGACGGTCATGTCGTGCTTCAGACCTGCGTCTGCCTTGCACCGGCGGTAGCAGATCGCATCCCCAAACGGCCTGATCAGCGCAGAGCTTATTCCAACCAAGCACTTGAGCAACACGCGTCGCTACCTTGCCCTACTTGAGAGTGCCACCAAGTATTGCCTTGTACGGACCGTGATGACAGGTGTGGGTGAGGTGTCGCAGCCGCAGCCGGATGGCGCCCTATATCACCATTTTATTGCCTTGGCATTGGGCGGATCGTCAATTTCGGATCTGACGAGGCGGTCAAGGAGTCCCATATCCTGAGAAAAGTTTCTTGATGAATGCATTAACGGATAGAATTAATGCTCAGGGATTCAAGCCTTCAAATGTGAATATGTGCCGGGGAGCACGGAGCACAGTCCCACGGCATTGAGTATACTGCCACAACATGTTAGGCCACTCGCCCACCATCTACGCACTGCCGCTGCCCCTCCGCTCCGACGACAACGTCTCTCCAAGCGGATCGCGAAACCCACAGGCTGCCTCTTCGGCGCTTCTGTCCCCGTCCCCAACTTCCGGTTCATCCGATGTAGCACGTCGATACACATGCTCAAAACCTTGAAACTCTCCGATTCATCCCTGTTCAGGTCGCTTCCCCATCTCTGCTCGCACTGTTTTACCCCTGACCCACGAAACCTCATCTACCCGAGCCTGCATCCGCACCGCCACGCCCAACCAACGACCTCAATTTGCATCGGTAGCCACAGAGTGGCTCCATTTCGAGCCGCGATGGATTAAAGTGCAGCGCCGTTTCCATTGCACAAGCCATCCCAAGCCTCGTGGGGAGTGCGGCATTTGTCAAGGCCCAATAGGACAGCCAGTCCTGCTTCACCGGCAGTTGAGAGTAGCAACATTCACACCGGTTTCTGTGTCGTTGTGGAGCCACCGTGACCATCGTCGGAGTCTTTCTCAAACGCAGTCCCAGCTGTCTCAACGGCGATCATCCGAGCCAGCTTCCTAGCCGTGCTTGGCGCCACCCGCCGAGAACCCGATCGGCAGGCCGTCGTTCCGGGGACCACCTGCGACGGTTGCTTCGCACCTAGGGCGAGGCCGGATTGTGAGACGATGCACGTTTGCAGCTTTCTTGATTATCGATACGGCGCGACCAAGATAGGCAAACCGGATGCCATGTGACGTCTTCTATCACAAAACTCGACTGATTGTAAATGATGGCCGTCCAGCAGTTCCGGTGATGCAGGTAGGGCACTGCTAGGGTTACATGTGGTCGTACAGGACATGAGATCGCACATATGTTTCCAACACGAGACAATTGTTGACAAATGACAGAAAATAGGGTTTGCCAAGTCGAGAATACCTGCATCTTGAACATTAAATGACGTCTACGATTTGAAATCTGTAGAAGAGTCTTGCCCAGCAGTCTTTATCCTCAAAAGTCGAGGAGTAGGTCTATGAGCCAAGGCACAACTATCACAAACCAAAGAGACTGGTGTTTTGCGCCAAGCCTTATCGGTAGAACATGGGACGATATTTTAAAGATGATAAGGATAGATTAGTCGTCAGCTGGATCTGGCTCTAAATGAACCGACGTCCTGCAAGTCCTGCACACCTGCGTTGGTTGAATAACCCAACATGTTGATCCTTGCCCTCCGATCTGTTCTTGGTGTGCTGTCAATGTGGCTTCACAGACTGCAGTGCATGTAGTGGAGATACAGTCGTCCGTGCTGTGTCAAACAATCTGATAGTCTAAAAACGCAAGAAGGAGTCCTACGAAAACTAAATTGCCACCCCGTTCCCTACTAGCCTACAGTCCTCCAACCCAAATTGTGCATTAAACGCATGTCATCGAGGGGGTTGAGTGGCGAGTGGCGAGTGCGAGAGCACAAGAGTAAGACCTAAGATCAGTAAATAACTGCCATATAACCAGAGTTGCGTAATGAAACCGATGAGGAGAGAGTTAAGTTAAGTCCTACATGTCGGTGAGCCACCGCTCATTCGGGTAGCGACTCTTGCGTAACAGGCAGAATAGCGAAGATGAATTGTTTGCTCTTCAGGATGGTATCGATTGGTAGTAATCACTGGGTGTTGACGTCAATGAAATCTGGAGAAAGTGCCAGAATGATTCGTAGGAAACCAGTGTAAATTCTCTCTATAAGTTCAGGAACTTTCGTCCCTCTCTCTGTCATCCTTCTCTTCTTTCACCTCCATCTTTCTCGGCTCCATCTCATATTCGATCCCCTTTATACTATACTTTCTTTTACCCCCTTTCCGTCCTCGACACAGAACAGCTCTCTCCATGGAATCGTTCTCAGATGCACCAGAAGTTTATCCGCGACCAGGCAGTACAGTCATCACCGAAGCGATACAACATGGATGACCGACAAAGATGATAAGACCCTGAGTAACTCCATTGCATTCCTGTGCAATGAGGCCTTGGTCCAGGGCCCAACCTCCTTCACCAGCACAAGACATCGTCGCGGGCCCTCACCAGCCCTACCGAGGGACATGATTGCGCACCATGGATCAGTGCAGCCAGCCGCTGCACCGCTCCCCGACAGGCAAGGATGAGTGGCCGCTCCACAATGATGCCAGGTCTCCTCATGAGCTCGAGGTCGATGACGCCGAGGGCGAAAGAAATTAAATTGACCTCTGGTACGTAAATCTGAATGAAACACTCAACAGAGTGCGATCAAGAAACTAACAGCGATTAGATCTATGTCGAGATGATCGCGGGGAAAATGCGTCGAAGCCATGATGTGTTGTTACCGATGAGACACCCCCGTTATATATATACAACCTCGGTATGAGACGACGACATTGCTACGAATTTTTATCTTCGAGTTGGACATAGACCTTGGACGACGAACAGCAAGTCCTATGTTACCACAAAGACAACAATATGTCACTGCCTGCCGCTGGCACCAGGGAGATGGATTTCCCTTATATTATTTGGCCATATTATTGGCTCCGTCTACCTTCAAGTCAATCTCGACAAGGCATGCCACAGGGGATGACGGATCACTCATTCTATCCTGGATATGGTGCTAGTGGAGTTGACAACCTCAATGACGTTACCAAATTGGAGGATTGCTTGTCCAGGCCGGCGGAGCCCACTCGGCCGAAAATCCGATACACCGGCTGTAACTACGGAGGTAGACCGGGTATCGTCTCTGGACCATACCGAAGGCCTTCAGTTCCTCTTTTACGGGACGCGGGAAGACCAAAGATACTCGTTCCCGTCGGACCGGGCCGGCTAGATCCAGTATGCCCGGATTGGTTACAGGTCTTCTCAACTGGGAATGTACCACTACTTGGCCAGCATGGGCAGGGTCACTGTACCCGGCGTGGATTTGCCAACGTTGTGAACGACATGAGAGGGTACGATGCCAGCGGCTCCCGGGACAGACGCTAGAATATCGTCGCTACTTCAGGCAGCAGACCTGGGACTCGCAAAAGTACGTCTATACTCTACTCCGCCAAGGCACACCACACAGACAACGAATCCTGGTATACTGCAGCAGCCCTCTGACATCACAACTCATGAACGCCCTAACAGTTTTTTTGGAGTGCGAAGTGATACAGCAGTGAACCGAATAGAGGGCGGAGTTCGTTCAGCAACTGATGAGGAGGGCGGCCGAACAGAACCCGGATGGAGTTACCCTCAGCCTCTCAGTATATACGCTTCTACATACAGGAGTGAACGGCCTGCAACATCTTGCAACATCCCTAATTCGATCGAGCAAGCAAATACGTTCAATTTCGACCAAGAGCACCACATACCTAATTCTACTCGCAGTCAGGGACAACGTTCTTGTTCAGCGGGCTCGCAAGGTCGCATGTGGTAAGAACGAGATCGCTCTTCTCACAGTTCCTTAGAATTGGGCTTAGTGGATGACGGGATGAAGACGAGCTTTACCCTCTACTTCGAAGGGAGCGGGCACGGAAAGTCAGTGGGGCACCCATTGCTTCAGGCCGAAAGTTCCTATAGTATACTATCCCCCAGACGAAAGCTGACGACGGTTCGTTCTTGGAACCTGATCTTGACAGCGACAGCTCTGACGGCTCTGCATTATCTCGAAGGCCTTAGCATGGTCGGCTTTGGGTGCCAATAGCTCATACGTAACTACATTTTGAATAGGATGGGAGGCATAGCTGAGGTCGGTGTTCAGATGCAGAGTCAACTCGTTTACCCTCGTGGTTGGCCTTGGCATGGTCGGCTTTGAGTGCCAATAGTTCATACATAACTACATTTTGAATAGGATGGGAGGCATATCTGAGTTCGGTGTTTAAATCTAGTGTTACATCATTCTTGTTGCTTTTTCTAGATACTGTTTGGGCATTGCCCTAAGTTGTTCATCAGGTCAACAATCCCATATATAGGTCATAGTGTAGGCAGGCATATATCAGTTTGAGTAAAGTTGAACCACTACTTATCCAAGGGGCGCTACCTAGAGTGGTACGCCCGTCTACTACTTTGAAGGGACGCTCTCTTTTATTTCCTCAATTTTGAATACGCCAACCCACTGTTGGTTTCTGTAGTTCCGCTTAAAATCTTTGGAGAAGCCCGTGTCGTCTTTGGCTCTGGGATCCTCCACCTGGAGTTGGGACAAAACGTCCTTGATTACCTCGCATAAACGTATCTTGGAACCACATGAGCAGCGAAGATGGAAAACTCGAGAGTCTGTTTGCTCAGAGCCAGCCGTGTCCCCGCTCGCCATCCCCAAAAAGGCCGAGCTCTTCAGCAAACTCAACACCCCGAAAATCGTGCTCTGTTAGAAAATTGAGACTATACTCACGCAATATCAGGTCGAGCTCGGAGCACCGCACCTTGAAGAAGGTAAGGGGGGCCTCGGAGGCTTTAAAACGGGGGGTGTGGCAGATTGATACTGGTACAGGTGTCCATCTGACCATTAACAAAGGGCTCACAGCTGTAGAAGATAACTCGTTGCAAAACGCCGAGATCGGTCTTACATTTGCGGACAGACTGTGTCCCTAGGTAGTTAAATTGCTTCGAGAGTGGCGTTAACGGAGAGGGTTGCTCTCAATCTGTGTGGTTTCTGAACTTCTTTACCGCTAACAGTGGACATGTAGCCAAATTCATGCCTTTATATTTTCCAGCAGGATAGATATACATCCGTCATAAACATCCATGGACTTTTCTGTGACATTCTTTTCTCCCCCGTTGTACAGGTAGATGACAGCGCCGAAGTACGAATATATCTATGAGGGACATGAAGCAGTAGGGTAAATAGAGAAGTTGATGGGAGTCTTCTTCCCCCACAAGGTCATTCTTTTCCATGTCACGTTCGAGCATGATACAAGTTTTCGTCCTTCTCAACCGGAGCATCAATCTTGTTATTAAACTCGCTGCTCGGGTCTGTGAGAAACACCGTGGCTTTGAAGAGCAGTCAGTCAAATCCCTGGCAGAGTGAAAATATGATGGATCACTTACCCAGAGTCGACAGTGAAACGAAGGCCGCCGCCGTTATCCACACGTGCTGAAATCCCTTAACATATGTATTTTGGAGTGCGTGGACACCAGACTCGATGATGTCGGGCGTCACGCCCGGGACTAGTGCAACGCCGGTCTCATTGTGGCGGAGCATGTTTTCCACGAACTGTCCAACGGACTCAGTAGGGAGGCCGGCTTTCACGACAGCATCGGCTATTTCATCACCCAGTTGGCTGACTGCATTCCTAAAAACTGCATTGTCTTCATAGAGGACGTGTCAGGTCGATTTTCTTCATCACACGCAGTTCCAGCGTTTCATGACTTACAGATGGCGATTCCAACGGTTCCACCCAGAGACCGCATGCTGATCATCAGACCGCTTGCGATCGATATGAGTTCCGTTGGAGTAGACAGTTGTGCGACTGTAAGGAGGGTGATGAGTGTCATTCCAAGGGCAGAGCCAAGGAGAACCGGATAACCCCAGGTATTTGTATCCGAAGTCTCGTCTGAGGTTGCCATGCAGGCAAAAAAGGCGACGAAAATTATGAATGAGAAGACAGTGATCCACCGGACCTTCTTCGTAACAGTGCAGTACAGACCAGTCAATATAGAGGCCGGAATTGTCGCGATGAAGGCAATGCTGAACCGAACGCCGACAAGCAACGGGTCCTCTTCGTACAATACGCTGACCTATAACCATTTTAGTCAGTCCGAGTGCCTTTTCGCGTTCGAAATGCATGGTTACCTGGAATGGGAAATAGACCGTCGCAGCAAAGAAGGCAAGGCCCTCGCAGAAGACGGCACCCAGCGAGAGGGCAAAGTTCCAGTCCTTCCTAGAGAACAAGCCGTGGTGGAACATGCCATCCGCTTTGAATTTGGTTTCGTACACCACCAACGCGATCCCCAACGCCAGTCCAATGGCAAAGGGAACAGACGTATGTGGATCTGACCACGGGTAGGGGTTCTGAGACCAGGCAAGGCCCATGCAGAATAAGACTAAACCTGACGCCAGGAGCACATAGCCGATCCAGTCGAGCTGCGCCAACTTCTGTCGGAGGTTGAGAGATGCTTGCAGTGTCGTCGCAGGTGGTTGATATGCAAAGAAGCAAATCACTGCCGCAATCGCGAACATACCTGTCGCAATGTAGTAGTAATTGCGGAAGCCATCCGAATGCCCGTTCCGATTGAACAACCCTCCAAGTATCAGTCCAACTATAAGACCGAAGGAGTTGGCAATCATGACAGCTGCCTGGGCCGGGGCGCGCCACCGGCGTGGGAGGATCTCAGACGGAACTGCGTGGAGGAGCGGCAGAACTCCAAAGTCTATACCTGTGATGGTCATTCCAGCGATAAACATGGCGAAGTTGTCGGCTCGAGAAGCGATGGCACAGCCGACAGCGCCAAGGATGCTGGATAGGACGAGGAACCACCTGCGGCCCCAGTAATCGGCGGACTGGGCCACGACAGGGCCTAGTACAACACTCGGGATAGAAATGCTTGCCGTCAGCCAGATGGCATCTCCCGGGCGCCTCAAGTATGCCGCAATCGTCTGACCTTGCTATCATTCCAATGTTAGAATCTTCTCTACAGTCTTGTCCATTCTCCGGGACGTCTTGGTATAGTCTTGGGTCCAGGGAGATTTACTCACCGCTCCAGTACCAACTAGCGCAAAGGTCTGAGAGAAGTAGATGAGGCAAATGGCGAACAATGCCAGGAAATGTTTTTGCATGAATCTGTGGTTGGGGTTCGCTCTGCCCTTCAGTCTCGACTCCGTCTCGATGACGTTCTGCCTCTTTGATAGTCGCATGGCCTTTATCTGGGGTACCCGCAGCTTCAAGGCTGGACTTTTCTTCATGGATGGAGGACTTAGACATCTCGATTTCTTGGTGAAACGATAATCCAGTATTGTTTAGGATTGGAATTGACAAATAGTGCTCTTTAACGAACGGAGAAAATGTTTCCAATGAAGAGACACAAGAGCTCTTCCAGAAATCCAGGCCACGTATCCGAGCTCTTATAGATAAACCTACAGAACAATTTTTACTCCCATTTATTCCGTCTTGCGCGGCTGCAAACCTCAGGCAATCTCACAAGTAGTCGGGAGCCGACCCGGCGTCCACACGCGCACAACAGACCTCAACCACTCATTTCAAATAAGCTGTAGCCCAAAGCGCCACGGAACATACTGGGAGCCAATTACCTCCACGACCACATCAGAGTTGGTTGCACCACAGGCCTGAATTTCCTTGGCGGAAATCCTCAGTTCAGCTGCGACGGACATCGAAGAGGTGTGAGTTGTCGTCGATCATGCCGCTATTGTTGCACAATGGCTGTTATTGTCAAAAGCCATGTGCCAAGATATCACATTTCGCTCGAACCAACAATCGATGGTTCGTGAAGATTCCTTTTGGTGAATGGACAAAGTTACAAGTGTCGCTACACGAATTCAACTCTGATGGGTTACCAGTTCTTGGCGGAAGCTGTGAATACAACTCAAAGAGCGTGAGTGGGTGTGTCTGGGTAAAAGTATACGGGACTCAGCAGGGTGGGGGCAGGACTCCCATCTCTACCTAACCTCTTTTTGGGTGAATCCCATATTATTGCCCAGTTCCTATTGCATCCCAAGTACCAAATCCAGATGCTGACAATAGACAAGAACTACATTTTTCTCGAAATAAGTGGCGAGCGTTGAGGCAATCCACCCCACCAAGCGGGGTCTCACTGCCCCGCCATCGGCGATGGATTCATTCATTCTTTCGGCCAAGACAAGGCAACAATCGAACAAAGAAACACACTCACCACACAGCTCCCAATCACCAATGGCCGCGCAAATCCTCATCCTCGACGGCGGCCTTGGCACCTCGCTCGAGGCCAAGTACGGCGTCACCTTCAGCCGCGCCACGCCGCTGTGGTCGTCGGACATGCTCGTGTCCAGCCCCGCCACGCTGCTCGCGTGCCAGAAGGACTTTGGCGATGTCCCCGTCGACGTGCTCCTCACAGCCACGTACCAGGTCTCGCTGGATGGCTTCGCCGGTACCCGCAACGAGACGTTCCCGGACGGCATCGGCGCCAATGCCGTCCCGCCGTTCCTCGACGACGCCGTCGCCATCGCGCAAAAGGCCATCCACGGCGATGCCCGCGTCGCTCTCAGCTGCGGGCCGTACGGCGCCTGCATGATCCCCGGCCAGGAGTACAGCGGCAAGTATGACGCCGCCCACGACTCGGCCGCCGCGCTGGAGGAGTGGCATCGCGAGCGCATGCAGCTGTTTGGCTCCATTGCCGACGTCGGCTCGCGCGTAGGCTACGTCGCGCTCGAGACCATCCCGCGCCTGGACGAGATCATCGCCATGCGCAAGGCCGTCGCCTCCACCCCGGAGCTGGCGCATCTGCCCTTCTGGACCGCGTGCCTCTCCCCGGGCGAGGACATGACCCTGCCCGACGGAAGCTCCATCGAGGCTGCCGTCGAGGCCATGCTGGACCCCAAGCTGTCCGCGAGCGTGCCGTGGGGTATTGGCATCAACTGCACCAAGGTGCACAAGCTGGACGCCATGCTTCGCATCTTTGAATCCACCGTTGCGCGCATGGTTGAGGACGGCCGCGCCTCCTCGTGGCCTGCCCTCATCCTCTACCCCGATGGCACGAATGGAGAGGTCTACAACACAACAACACAGAAGTGGGAGTTGCCAGAGGGTGCAAAGGCCCAGGACCGTGGCCCATGGGAGACGCAGGTGACGGATGTTGTGAAGGCCACTCAGGAGCGCGGCAACTGGCCGACCATTGTCGTCGGTGGGTGCTGTCGCGCAACCAGTGATGACATTGCAAAACTGAAAGGCCTTCTACTCGGTTAAATGAAAAAAGGAAATAAAAAGCAAATCATTACATGGGGACTATTAATACACTGCCATCTCTCTCCATGGAGAAGGGTGTTTTTTTTTATGTCGCGTTGAAGCTAATATGGATGTTATCCACAGACAACGGAGACACCATCGGCACTCAAGTCTTTCAGCTTTGCATAAGCTCACCGTCTAGTTAACACGGGGGTTTATTGTTATTGTTATCATTACTATTATTATACCAAGGTTTATATTACAAGCACAGGGTGTGGTATGCAGGAATCCTAGTCCTACACATGTAACGTGTTCCCAGAGTTTGGGGGTGAAGCTCCAGGGTAGTTTCTGCTCACTCTGTCCCTCTCAAACAACCCCACCCACACCATCCATCTTTGAGAAACCCCCACTTCCCAAAAGGCTCGGGACACTTTGCCCGCAATATCACACCCTCTCAACTCTCGTTCAGCACAGTCTCTCGATAGGTTGTTACACACACGTAGAACCATGGCGTCCAAGGTTTTCATCATCACGGGTGCCAGCAAGGGCATTGGCGCCGCCATTGCCAAATACCTGCTCCAGCAGTCTCACAATGTGGTCATCACGGCGCGGTCCCAGGAGCCCCTGGAGGCCTTGAAAAAGTCGCACCCGGATCAAGTACAGTACATTGCAGGAGACATGGTCGAGCCCGAGGTAGACAAGTCCACTTGATTTACGGTCCTGTTTGAGACTGACGGATGGTGTGTAGATGCCGACGAAACTGACCAACCTCGCCGTGTCGTCATTTGGCAAGCTTGATGGCATTGTCATCAATCACGGCGTCTTGGCGCCCAAGCGGTTCGCCGACTGCACCATTGAAGAGTGGAAGCAGCTTTACGACGTCAATGTCTTTAGTGGAATCGCCATGGTAGGCTTCATGCTTCCAATAAGCGCCCTATTACGAGAATGCCCGCTCACATCATCTCCAGGCCAAGGCGGGATTAGATGAGCTACGCAAGTCCAAAGGCTGCATCGTGTGGGTGTCATCGGGCGCCGCGGCTAAGGCATACGCGGCATGGGGTTCATACGGGTCAGGCAAGGCAGTCTACAACTCCATCTCTTCTCACATCGCTGTCGAAGAGCCTGACATCACCAGCGTTGCCATTGCACCCGGTAGAGTAGATACCGAGATGCAAGGCGTGCTGAGGTCAGAGGGCAAGGACACTATGGACAAGTCGCAATACGACACTTTTACGGAGGCCTTTGAGAAGGGCACCCTGCTTAAGCCAGAGCAGCCTGGGCATGTCATGGCTAAGTTTGTGGCCAACCCGCTTAGGGAGCTGACTGGTAAAGCATTCTCGTACGTTTATAACAAAGAAAAGAACTTCACAATACTGACAAACTTTTAATAGATGGAACTCACCTGAGGTCGCCGCGTATCAGGCATAATTGGAAGAATCGTGTTTTCCCTGGTCTCAAGCAATGTTAGCTTTGGATCTTGACAAAGTAGTAGACAAATAATGAAGATCAAATATGCAAAGTCAGTCGAAAGATGAAAAGTCTCGTTTACGTTAATCCACATGGAGATTCAGGATTAGCATGGAATGTAATTTTTGTCATCACAGCATGTAATAGTTAAAAGAACAAATTAAAAAAAAAGTATTACCTTATGCTTGAAGAAAAGCTTGCAGCGACTCGACGGACGCCGAGTGACTAAAGCACGATCCAAGACCGCAACACTCAACCATTAGTCAGCTCGGCATCAATCATCCAGATGAATGATGCCAAGGTGGCAATGGCTTCATGAAATGTGGTCAGGCCATCGAACTGTTTCCGTATTGCGACGTCGGGTATTTGGTGGTACCAGATAGCAGGAGAATCGGGCGGGCCGATCGGTCAAGAGAGGGTCGAAGGAGTGCTTCTAGTTCTGAGACGGGACGAGTGCAAGCCTGATCTTGTGAATGTTAGCGAGGTGCCAACACATAGAGGTCATGACAAAAAGTGTGAGGTTGAAGTCGATCAGTAGCGTCTATTTGGCAAAGACTAGGTCATTCAGCATAGGAGGCTTGTCGAACCACCTAAGACTGGGGCGACAAAGGTCTCGTCATTCGATTTGGGTTGTGCTTGTGTGAAGGCAGTGGAGGAAAATGTCTTACCAATGGGATCATAAAGGCTCGTTGCGATCAAGCATCAGACCTGGCGCACTCAGCTGGGTCGCTCTGCTCTGTCCCTGGGATTTAGGAAACAGAGATATGAAGCGTCGCAGAGAGCCATTGCCACGACTCAAGTATTGCCACGACTCAAGGCAGCCCTAGCGTGGTGTGGTTGTTCTTTGAGTGTTGCTTGGAAAGGTGATGGTGATGAAGAAGAAGGAAGAAAGTTGCCAGAGAGAAATTTCTGCTGATAAAAGTGAAGCTCGATGGATGGCCCGTGCACGCTCCCCACTAGCGGCAGGGGGCCCGACGCGAAAGAGACAAGATTGCTTGTGAGTGTGGCGCGTGCTGAGAAGGTGAGCGTGGGCGGGCATCATGTTTTTTTCTCCAGCCCCATATCTACCTGTCTGCCTACGTCAGGCGCGTAGCAGGTACCGGCCCTCCCTTAGAGCCTCAAGTGCTGGATGCGTACCTGCTCCGTACCGGCCGTGCATGCTGCTGCGTCGTAGTACATGCCTCGCATGCCTGAATTCAGCTCTCAGTGTTCTCAGTGCTCAGTGCTCACTGCTCTGCGTTCCTCCATTGTGGTTTGCCGGGGTCCCAGCGCCGCCGTCATTGGGCTATTGGCCCTTGGGCTGGGGGGCCTTTTTCAGTGGGCTGGGACCCTGCTGGGCCTGCTTGGGCCCTTTGGCCCTTTTTGGCACGTAGGAGTGATGAGGGCGCGGATACAAAAGAGGCTTGCCCCACCACTCATCGCCCATCAGCAACCATCCGTCTCTGATCGCACTTGTTACTACGAAGTACGCTGCACCTATTGCAAATCGCCCTCTCGGTGAACCACGGGGCGGACAACAAGCATCCACCCAGGCAAACGAAGCAGCTGCCGCCTTAGGAACCCATTCACTGCGCACCATCTCTCGCATCCCGTCCCTCTTGTCGCTTTATTGCTCCTCTCCTGCCCTGTTTGCCAAACTCCCGTCGCCGTGGCCCCCCTGCACTCTGCCAGCCCGCGCCGCCACTCTCCCTCCTACCCATACAAGCATCCCGGCATCATCTCTGCTCTCCTGCCTTCAACCAACATCACCACCCATTCAACTTCGACGCATCACCGCACCGCGCCTGCTGTAGCCATGTCTGACCACGAGTTTGGAGGTAAGTCTTTTTTGTGTTTCTTCGAGCAAGCCTTGTGCATCTGCATCTCCGTCTGCATCTGCATCCCGGAGCAGCTGGTGATGCCAACCGTTGCTGTGCGTCACTGCTTGACTGCGCGGCTACTCCAAACCAGCGTTTGTGAATAACTGTCGAGTCTCATTGTCATATTCGGATCCGTATAAGATCCCTTTGCGAAGCTGTCTGCTCTTGAATCCTCATCTCATCTATTGCCACGCACACCTACTTTCCATCTGGTTTTCCTATCTCTCAAACGCCCCATCTACCCTTGTCTGGCTACTGCCTCAGCGTTCTTTCCATCATGCGAAAACCAGCTCAAGATCGCTACTGGGCGCAGTTTGACGCGGGCACCAGTCCGCCACCACCCTCACTCTAGACTCGAGCATGGCGCTAACTGTCACTTTCATAGCCAACGATGACTTGTCGCTCCCCAAAGGTATGTTATTGCACCCCCTAACAATGACATCACAGTCCGCTGACACATATCGATAGCTACCGTTCAAAAGATCGTGACCGAAATCTTGCCCCCACAGGCTGGCGTCGCCTTTGCCAAGGAGGCCCGTGATCTACTCATCGAGTGCTGTGTCGAGTTCATCACTCTCATCTCCTCCGAGGCCAACGAAATCTCCGAAAAGGAGGCCAAAAAGACCATCGCATGCGATCATATCACCAAGGCTCTTGAGCAACTAGGCTTCACCGACTATGTCCCCGCCGTGATGGAGGCAGCTGCTGAACACAAGGAAACCCAAAAGGTAAGCCGCTTCCGCCTTTCTAATCTACCCCAGGAAAACCGTGCTAACCCGAGTCTAGGGACGTGAGAAGAAGGCCGATAAGTTCGCTAATAGCGGAATGTCGATGGAGGAGCTCGCTCGATTGCAGGAGGAGCAGTTTGCCCAGGGCGCGGGAACGACACGGTTGAGGCATCTTACGAGGGAATGGGCGTGGGAATTGGCATTGCTAGGCGTTGACGTACAGGACCGGTTTGGTATGGGCTCTGGATTTTGAGGGGCCCGGTTTGGCTCGACTTATTTCTCACCATCGCTTATAGACACTTCACAAGGCTTCGTTCTTGAATGGAAGCGGTGGCGGTGTTTGGGACAACTTAAATCATACTTTCATTGTCTCCACTTGAGTGATGTCGCATCTTTGAAATCTCGTCATCGACTAACAAGGGTCAACCAGGCAATTGCTTGTCAAAGGTCTTTTTTTGAGCCCCATACTCGCCACATTGACTGCACGAGTCCTGAGCTGAAAGCCTTGTAGGCACCCGCATCCTTTTATCGATAAGCGCAGCCCCGCGAGAAAAGGTAACTCCACCATGACCACCACCATAAGCCACCCCACCTTCGAGAATCCTCCTGTTTCGCATCTTTACATGTTTATGCGCCATCGCTCCAAACGCCTCTGATTCCAGCTCTTCGCCTCCCGCGCTCACGCCGCCAACATAGGTCGACGACGCCGCAACCGCAACAAGGCAGGACCCCGCGTCCCGCGTTGGGTTGCTCGCAGAATGGGACAGGAGGAATCATCTCTCGCCGATGGCCCGCCCCAGACTCTTACTGACAGGAGTCTGCCCGCCGTCGCCGAGTATATCAAGAGCGGAGAGGTCAAGAGGATCGTTGTCTTGACTGGCGCGGGCATTTCTACGTCCGCTGGAAGTGTGTAGATCCGATCCCTCAGCAGTGCGTCTCTAATCGTAGCATTTAGTCCCCGACTTTCGATCGCCCAAGACTGGCCTCTACAATAACCTTGCGCGCCTCAACCTACCCTACGCCGAAGCCGTGTTCGACATCTCCTACTTCCGCAAGCATCCCGAACCTTTCTACGTCCTCGCCAAGGAGCTCTACCCTGGAAAGTTTCACCCCACCGTGTCTCATGCCTTCATCGCGCTTCTCGCCCGCAAGGGCCTTCTCCAGATGTTGTTCACTCAGAACATCGACTGTCTTGAACGCGCAGCTGGAGTCCCGTCGGAAAAGATCATCGAGGCGCATGGTAGCTTCGCGACCCAGCGTTGCATCGAATGCAAGACCGAGTATCCGGATGACAAGATAAAGGAACATGTTTTCAAGGGGGAGGTCCCTCATTGTGACGAGACGGACTGTGGCGGACTTGTCAAGCCAGACATTGTCTTCTTTGGCGAGGCTCTTCCCAAGATCTTTGACAACAACACCTACCAGGCGGCCATGGCGGACCTGGTGTTGATTATCGGGACGAGCTTGAGCGTCTACCCTTTTGCGGGTCTCCCGGAGATGACTATGCCAGGAAAACCTCGAGTTCTCTTCAACATGGAACGAGTGGGTCAGATTGGAAATAGGGCCGACGACGTCACAGAGCTGGGCTCCTGTGATGCCGGCATTCGAAAGCTTGCCGATGAGCTTGGTTGGCGAGATGAGCTAGAGCAGCTGTGGAGAGAAGTCGTTGGAGAGAAAGAGGCAGAGAGACAACTGGGCGACCAAGTCGAAGCTGAGGAGAGGCTTGAGGACGAGGTGGAGAAGCTAGCAGCCGAGGTCGAGTCCGTCCTGGTTTTCAAGGACGATGGCAGCTACAATGACGCAAAGGTTGAGGAGGGGCATGTCGCTCGGATGGCAGCTATTCTGGATCCTGCGGAGCCGGCGAGCGCCCCCGAAGTGAAAAGCGCCAAAACAGATGACGAAAAGGACGAAAAGGCCGAAAAGGGGGATGTGAAACACAACGCCGAACAACCCGAGGCGATAAGCTCACCGCCGCCCCCCACAGATTCGAACGAAGCCGCCCCCAAGGAGCCGGAGTAGCTTCAACCTTCTGACATCGGAAGTGTGGGAGAGGTGACGCGTGGCGCCAATTAAACCTCTGGAGAAGCGGCCGACTAGGGCGCGCACTATTGAGACTATTGAACACGTTGACACAGGTGGCGGAGGGTTACATGCCGTTGCTTTTTGGGGCTGTAAATAGGGCTATCAGATAGGTCACCGTACCACCGCACCATGCATCAGAGACATGATAGAGGCCAGGGGATCAGCGAGAAGCTGCTTAGTTGGGCTTTCGTCGCATGCATATGGACGACGCTATGATACGCGAAAGTGCCGATCGATGCGGCTACAACACCAGCGTCGCACAAGAGCTTCGTTCGAATCACATCATAACGTAACGCAGCACATGAAGTTATGGCCAACGACAATTCATCCAATTTTTTATGTACATTAAAACCCTTATACCCTGTAAAAATGCAAAGAAAATGGCTTTGAGCCTGTCATAAAATAATCATCCGTACGGTCATTAGTGGACACTAGGTCCTCGGGGTTTCGTCTTTTCTCTCGAAAATTGACCCATCACCATGGCACGGCTCTTGACTAGAAGATAGAGAAGTGAAATCAACGCGAAAACCACTGAACACGCGGCCCTTTTACGGCTTTTACAGGCCACTGTCGATCTGGTTAGGAATATTGGTGTTCGTCCACTTGCCCCACTCGCGGCAGGTCTGAGCGACGACGTTGGGGATCCTGAGCTTCTCGACCTTATCCGGGTTCGCGAGGAACTGGACTAAGAAGCCGGCAGACACATGCCAAGCGATGTGGCAATGTAAGGGCCAGACACCTAGTAGAGTGGGTTAGCGAGAGGTCCGGGGCAGTGAACGATATGGGGGTAGTTTACCTGGGTTGTCAGCGGCGTCGAACTGAACCACCACATGGCCGTTGCCCTGAACCTGGATGACATCTCGGCGCTGGGGGTTATTTCGGTTGATGATGGTACCGTCCCAAGTTCCGTTGCCCTCATGGAGGATGTACATGTTGAAGCCGTGAAGATGTATGGGGTGGCTGTGGTTTAGTTGTTAGCGTGATTCAATAGTCTGGCGAGAAATTGAGTCAACTTACGGAATGGGAGTTTTGTTGATGACATTAACGCGTACGCTCTTAGCGCTGCCAGTGTTCTTGACGTTCCACTGCTGCTCGAAGTCGTCTTCTCCGAGCTTGGCAAGCAGCAAGGTCGGGCTGTTGTAGTTGGCGCGGAATTCGACGCCGTCAAACGAGAACAGGGTGTTACCACTGCCGTTGACGAAAAACTCGACGGGCATGTCGTATGTAAGTTGGGCGGCGGGCAGGGGCAGCTTCATCAACGGGACGGTCAGGGCCAGGTCATCGTTGACACAGGTGCCGGGGTCAGGGATGTCCCAGGCGGTGGACTGGGGCTGCTTGGTCTGGTCGGCATTGTCGTAGTAGATGGCGGCCAAGGCGTTGTGGTTTGTGGACAGACTGCAGGGCACGGAGATGTTGGTGCGCATCCAGTAGGAATCTAGCGTGCCGTTTGCCTTGACGAGAACGTCGGTGCGCTGACCGATACCTAGGGTGACAACCTTGGTATCATAGGGCTCGACCTGGACGAAGTCATTGGCGATGACCGTCATGGTGTGGCCGTCGATGGAAAACCGCTGCAGGGCTTCGGCACCGGAATTGATGAGGCGCAGGCGGTGGACCTTGCCACGCTTGAACGTGAACTTGGAGAGACCGGCCTGGCTGTTGCAGGGGTGGTGTCTGTGGCAGGCAGGGTAGAGCAGTTGAAGTTGTTCTTTCCGTTGATGAGGTTGTTGTCAGAGAAGACGATGCCAATATTGGGGTTCATGACATCTTCGACGAGGTCGTAGTATGCTCTGTGATACCAATCACTGACCATGATGGGACCGACATCAACATCATAGTCTCGCTTATCACGAGGACCGTGGATGACAATGGGACCGACAAGACCAGCAGAGTATTGAGCAGAGTAGTGAGAGTGATACCAGGTAGTGCCATACATTTCAGCGAGGATCTGGTATGTGAAGCTCTTTCCAGGGGCGATGGGGCATTGGGTGATACCAGGGACACCATCCTCCCAAGGGGTGCCCTTCTGGAGGAAACCCGTGCCAGTGCAGGGCGACACCCTCATCCTCAATCTCATTGTGGACGGTGACCTGAATGGTGTCGCCCCAGTTGGCCTCGATGGTGGGGCCGGGGAACGCACCGTTGATGAGGATGGCAGACAGATCATAGCCATCAGGGGCAATGGTGCCACGCTGGATGGTGAAGTCATACTTTCTGATGACACCTGTGTGGGGACAGGTCTTGTAGTAGTTGGTATGGGCGTTCAGTTTGCTCCAAGGAAACCCATTGGGGGTAGGGTTGTTGGTCAGGAAGTAGGGGAGCTGAGGGGCATCCGATGTTCCCAAGACAGACTTGCTATAGAGGGGTCAACACCGGGCTCCATGTGACAGAGAAGGCAAGGGACAACTGGGGAACATACCCATTGGTTCTGAACTGACTCAAACCTCCTCCAAGAGAAGTGTTAGAGTAGAGACCGGAGTGGCTGGCCCGGGGTTCCATCTGGGCGGGGAGGACGGACCTCCCCTGAATGCTGGCGGCGTTACCCATTATCAAGCGAGTGATGGAATGGAAGGATTGACTGATCTCAAAGAGTGTGGGCTGAAGGTACTGGGGCAAATCATCCATCTTCACGGCGGGATCTGCCAGTTATATACGTCGCGTGCCTGTTGGGAGCAGCTGATTACAGCCAGGGCGAAGTAAGGCAAAGACGCTGTTGCTCTCAGGGACGGGCACAACGCAATTGCCGAACACCCGTGCCCGATTCCTACTAGCACCCCACAGCTCATCTCAAGAGAGGCTTGCAGATACGTAGTAAGAAGCTCGGTCGAGGCCCAAAGAGGCCATGTTGGATAGAGCGTAGGTGGATCTGTGGGGAGTTGATGAGCAGCACGGGCTGGATGTGGGGCCTTCAAGCACAGCTCAGGTAGAGCTGCAAAGCAGGATGACAGTCAGCACACCAAAGGCAAGAAAAGGGCCACTCATGAAGGCATGTTGCCGCCTATCAGGCTGCCAGATTCAATCTCATCGACCCATAACGCAATGCCCGAGGTG
Organism: Ilyonectria mors-panacis; assembly: GCA_002991585.1. Taxonomy (NCBI): domain Eukaryota; kingdom Fungi; phylum Ascomycota; class Sordariomycetes; order Hypocreales; family Nectriaceae; genus Ilyonectria; species Ilyonectria mors-panacis. Next base: position 191,927 of record PPHJ01000050.1, read on the forward strand.
GTAAACGGTGTGGTGGCTTCAGCCTCAGACGCGGGCGTAAAATAGAAACATGATCGGCAATTCAGGTCAGGGTGTCGAGAGGATTCGTTTAGAATAGCCACAGAATGCACCAAGCCCTTCACGGACAACCGTAATGATGTCACATCACTCGGTCGCCTCGGATGTCCAGGGAAGTCCCATGGACACGGGAGAAGTGATGGGCGGGCTCAGACCCCTTCGTGTAACCGCTGATTCTAGTGGTGTGCCCTACGGGGTGGGAGTTGTGGTGGGAACCGTAGGATCGCGCTCGCCGTTCCTGTCACTAAGTAAAGAAGCAAGACAGTTGTTGTGGATCCAATCGGAGGACTTATTTAGTAACTCAACAGACAACACGGACCACGGCGTTGGTCAGGATCCGCCTCGGGCATGTCTTAGTCGGGACCTTCGGGTCCCGTAGGCCTCGCCTAGCGACAAGTCATCACGCATCTTCGGGGGTTTGTATACGCTACGTATGTAACTAGAATCTGGGGCTATGTAGGATTCAGGTATGAATGAGGCAATCGAAAGGACGCCCCACAGCAGGCCGTCTTGGCCCTGGCCCTGTCCGGACCCGACCGGCACCGCGACTGGCGGTCGATCTAGAGTCCGGGGCTCAAGATGTCATTCGTGATTGGTGTGGATGGAGGCATGCAAGGTCCGGGGCCCCTGGCATGGTCCCACAAATGGAGCCCCCCATCAGCCGTCCTGGTACTGTAACCTCTCGCAAACCTGTCGTAGGATTTAGCAACGTCCAGCTGCACTGCTGCAGCCCGCGTCTGGTCTGGATGCCTGGGAGAGGGACGGTGTGTGCCGTCTTGGGCGTCTTGGGCGGCAGGAAATCAATTGCCGTTGGGCGTGGGACGATTCCATGAGGGGGTGGGTGGCTGTCCTGTAGCCTGTTGCATGTAATCGATGCAGTCTATCGCATGGCGAGTGTCAGCAAGTCAGCCCCAAAAACATGGCATGGCATGGCACGGCAGACATGACAGGGCAAGGCAGGGAGGGCATGGCGCAAGGCTCGTCTCTTCAACCGTCAGCAAAGCGGTAAACGGCCAACGGCAAACGAGCAACGTCACACTACAGTCAGCTAGGGTGAAAAAATATACCACTTAGGGCGACAGACCCAACATGCGTGATGTTGTGGAACATCGCGTCGGGCCTCAGCTGGCCACAGATTGGGTGGATCCTGGTATCTCTGTGAGCTGGGACCAATCGCGGCATAACACTCGGCTACGCAGTATGAGCCATTTGTCCCGCAGATGGATTGCAGGCAATATCTGCAGTCGGCAGTGCAGAATCCCATAAACGCCATTCTTGGGCACTGAACATGCACAGACGGGAGGGCTGAGACGGCGGAAACCTTATCTGACCAACATTTTATCCACTTGGGAGCATGCCGGCAAGCCTCTAGCACCAGCGCCACGACTGACAAAGGCTCCGAGACCTCGTATCAGCCTGTAAGGTGTGCCAGGTCACGGGGGGTTGCAGTGGCATCAGCCTGCATGCCGTTCAAGGATATTTCGACATGTGCAGTTGACACCCTCGAGGTCAACGCCACAACTGGCTTTGTGGAGGTCGTTGGCGACCGGTGTGGGAGGATTCCGCCTTCGTGCCAGCATACCGCTAGCATACCGTTTCTGCATTCGAGTCCTCAGGTTAGCCACGCCTCAGTCCCGGGTAGTGGGCGCGCGTCGGACGCGGGCCAAGGTTAAGCACTGTCTTCGTATCCGTTGGTTGAAACGCATGGAGAATTCGGTCCGCCGAACAAGCACAGTCAGATTGTCCCTTGTCCCTTGTTCCCTGTCCCTAGGCGGTAGAACTTTGGTTGATATATTACAGAATGCGGCCGTTGACGGCCAGACTGTACATGGACGAAATATCGGTGTCAACTGCTCGCATTAGCTGCAGATGCCCCTCGCTTGCTGATCCTGTTGATGCTGCTGCCTTTGCTTCTGCCGCTGCGCTCCCTATGATCTCTTCCAAGCGGGGTTTGCCATCAATACTATGGGCCGCCGCTGCGCTCGCATATACAGCTCGTGCATTCTGGGGTCGCCGTCGGATCGGATGACACTGCCGATTGACATGAAGAAGCTGCATCGCCCTTGTCAGTGGCTACGCACATATGACGAGATGACGAGATAACAAGGAAATGCGCCTTACCCAAAGGTAGCGCCTGAGCCTAGCATATACTGGCCCAGCGTCCTCATGATTCCGTTGGGGCCGGCTCCATAGCGGAAAATGTTGACGGTTCCTACTGGGTGTCAGTCATCGATCTAGCTCTCCGGGGGGCGGGGGCCAAAGGGTTGCCACTCGGTGTGGTGACAGCTCTGGGATATCCCAGCTTTCCCACGAGTGTTGCTGTGCAGGAGACGCTACCAAAAACGAAGCCCATGATCACTCCCACGGCTGCAAGCATGTCAGAATAAAGGTCGAGACTCCGAGGATTCTGTGGGATATCGTACTTCCACCCATCATAGCGCCCATCTTGACTGCACCACCTCCAGCGTTAGCCAGGTTCATCTCCTCTGCTCTCTCCTCGAGCGACCGAGGCAGATAACGTACACTTGTCTGCGTTCGAGGGACCATGCTGGCCAGCATTCATTGGCGCGACGGGCGGCATGGTGAAGAAACAGGCTTATCGGCTCGATTTATTGATTCTGGAAGCTTCGGCTCTGCTATTCGTACGGTTCGGCGGGGGTTTGATGTGGTTGTGGTGATCGCGAATTCTTTTTTGTTCGAAGCTCTCACCACGCCAGTCTTTCGAGCTCAAGAACGTCCATCCAATTCCATTCGACTCTCTCATTGGATACAGAGGAATGAGGAGAATGGCGCCCGGCGAAAGAGTTATTCCGCAGCACGGACCACGGCGCACAGTGCCCGTGATCACCCGCGAGTCAGCAGCCACTGTGAAGAAACATCACGTGGCTCCTCTTCGTGGGTCAACAGCCGGCTCCACAGCGCGCCTATCCAAGATGAGAGGCATTTGATTGTGCATTTCCTCGAGCTCTCGTGAGCATCTAGACAGTTGTCTGTCTAGCCTTCGCTTTGTTGTGTGGTGCTAGGTGCTTTGCGAGCACATGCCAGAGTCAATGGGCGTGTGCTCCACTGTATCTGGCCCCCAATTTCAATACGCCAAGCAGCGCTTAGCGAGACGGGGGGACAGAATCACCAGAACCTCCCATCAGCTCACTCACGGCTTGAGCCCATCCATCACTGCGACGCGAAACGGCCTAGGCATCGCGAAAATCCCTCTCTTGGTGAGTTTTGCACCGATACAACCGCTGGCAGTTGTTTTTTTCGACCTCGATCGACTTCCCCACGCGTTGTGGGCCGTCTTCAACGATACCGCCCCCCTACGCCAACTTCGCCCCAACCTCGGACTGACGTTTTTTTCTTCTTCAACGCAGAGCAGCGAGCCACGCGAATATACCCCTTTCCAGCGAAGCGCATCGCACCGGATCGAGGCCATCTCTATCCACATCGAGCCATCACCAGTGGAAGTCCTTCTGTCCTGACCGGTGGCGGAGTGGCGACGACGACCTCGGGCGAGAGCCGCACGCTTCAAACGCGAGTCCCCGGCCTTCACCATCTTCAACCTTCTCGTCCATCGGCCTGGCCCGCCGTTGAGCCTTCCTCATGACGGCTGTAGCAAACCCACAGACCTTTCCGCAAATTTCACGACCAGCATGGGGCACGATTAACGGAAATCACCAAATGAACCCAGACGACGCACGAGGGGGCATCGGCATGTTTGTGCCGCGCAAAACCTTGTCGCGGACCAACTCGTCGTCATCCGTCTCTTCAACCTCGTCAAATTCATCTGCCACCACAGTTGCTTCCAACGGCTCTCAACCCAATGGCACTCCCATGTCCTCGACGACTGATTTGAGCCAATGGTCAGCCAACGGAGCACCTCGGAAGCGACCTCAGCCCAAGAGCGCTTGGCCGGCCGGAAAAGGCGACTTCCAGCAAGACGTTTCCAGACTTGCCAATAATCGGACTGCCGGGATGATGGCATCTCATGGGCCGGTGCAAGCCGGCTCTGGTCAAGTCCAGATGACGCCGCAAGGCATGATGCGCCCTATGCCTGCCGAGCAGTTTCCTCCCGGGCAACCAGTACTCTACCTTCTTTCACTCAACGGGACCTTCGAACGAAAAACAATCGCCGTTCCTTTTGCTCCCGATAGCTTGCGAATCGGCCGCCAAACAAACCAAAAGACAATCCCGACGCCCACCAACGGGTTCTTTGACAGTAAAGTGCTGTCCAGACAACACGCTGAGATTTATGCTGAGCGCAACGGGAAAATCTACATACGCGATGTTAAGTCATCAAACGGCACATTTGTCAACGGCACGCGTCTCTCACAGGAGAATCGTGAATCAGAGCCCCATGAGCTTCAGACCTCGGACCACCTTGAACTTGGTATCGACATCGTTAGTGAAGATCAGAAGACTGTAGTTCACCACAAGGTGGCTGCCAAGGTCGAACATGCCGGGTTCTTGAGCTCCTCGAACAACGTACTCGACATGAACTTTGGTGATCTTGACCCAGCCAACGGTGCCATGATGATTCCCTCCGGCGCCATGTCAATGCGAGGACGCAACGGCAGCAATGTCTCTATGGCTAACAATGGCCGGATGATGCCTAATGGAGGTGGTATGGGCATGCAACCTAACGGAATTCCGCAACAAAGACCCTTCTTCCTCACGCCAATTGCCACCGATCAAATTCTCAAGCGACTTGCCGTATGTATCACCAATGTCTAAATCTCTGATATTCGCGCTAACCTATCGGAAAGAACGAAATGCGAAGCGCTCGTGTCCAGGCCCAAGACCTGGGTCGGACGAACCAATTCGTGAACACGCTCCTATCGAAGGAAGACTTGAAGGATCTCGAGAAACCAGAAGCTCCACAACCGCCCAAGCCGCAGCCCATGGTTAATGGAAACGGTATCCCATTCCGATCCGACCCTAAGGCGCGTTTCTCGGACCCTCCTGCGCCCCCACCACACAACAACCACTTCCCGAAAAGCCGGATGTGCCTTCACTGAAGCGAGGCCCAACCGAGCGACCGAAATCCGGCCCACCGAATGGTTCCCCTGTTCGACAAGACAACCTTAGTCAGATCATTCAACTCACAGAGGCTCTTAACAACGCAAAGCGAGATATCGACACGCAGACCGTCCGTATGCGCGAGCTTGAAGAAATGCTCCAGAAGGAGCGCCTCGCACGTGAGGAGGCGGAAGACTTGGCTAAGCGGCTGGAGGAGACCGCAACTACCCACATAAACGGCTCCGCTGTCCATGGCGAGGCAGATGGCATCAACGGCACACTGGCTGAGGAGGAGGACGTTGCAGACGTTCAGGAACAAGAGTCTATCGAGGAGGCCAACCCGGCTGTTGACCCGGCTCAGGAGACCGCTACCGCTCTCCAGGCCCGCATCGATATTATGGACAGTCAGATGCGGGATATGAAAGAGCAGATGGAGGAGTGGAAGCAGCGATGTGAGGTTGCCGAATCTGAACGAGATGCCGACAGAAAGACTCTGGCAGAGATGGTTGTCCAACTTCGCGCGGAGGAGGCAGCCAGAGAGGAGGCCCAGAGGAAGGCTCGATCACGATCAAGACAGCGGCTTGCCGAAGCCACGGCTGCCGAGGTCGACGAGGAAGCCACTTCAGAAGCCAACGAGGACTCTGTTGAGAAGTCTCAGGCTGATGGCTCTGGCCCCACCACCAAGTCGATCGATGCGCCGAGCCTTTCTCGAGCCAACACCATTAAGCCGATGACCTCCGATAAGGGAGCACTCGCACAGGAACACCGTCTGCAGGCTGCTTTGCCTTTCGCATCGATGTTCGGCGTTGTGCTGTTCGGCGTGGGCTTGATGGCATATCTTAATGGGTGGCAGGCCCAACCACCCAACCCTGAGCAATGATCATCGCTCGTATGGATCAGACTGTATGAGAGGTTTCCTGCGAATGTTAGCTAGAGGGATCGGGGATTACGACATCTTATCCTGGGGATTTGTAACTTTGTCATGAGCGGTATTCATAATGCAGCATGCGGCATACCGCCTGGACCAAACGACGAGACGAGACGACACCACCATGGACATATCCGACTGGACCACTGTTTTCCTTTGTACGTATTATACTTGGCTTCTCTTGTACCAATGGCAACTAGACAATGGCATGACTCGAGAACCTTCGTTGGCAAGGACTCGGCGTGACACTGTCGGGGTTGGACGGAACGGCGTTAATCTTTTTCGACTTCAATACATGGATTGAGGCGCACGAAGGACACAAAGATGGAGATGCGAGCAGTGGGCTGCATGGACGAGATAGCGACGGAGGACTTATTTTCTTGCATTACCTACTTTATCAAGTGTGAATTGCTCAATACAAAGAGGGCTTCAGCTTTTGAATATTAATGCTCTGCTTCTCTCTCAGATTCCAAACTGCCTGCTAACCAAGCTTGTCAATGAAACCAGCCTCTGCGTCATAGACTTAGGCTGTGGCAGGCCACTGCATCCTACTCGATGCCAGGTGCCGGGAATCGGCGTAATATAGATGACCGCCTAATATCAGGTGGAAAATGCACACTGGGCCAGATGTCGGGGCTTCGCATTCGCATCCGCCGACCCCACGGACAAGCTTCTAGCACTAACCACCGACGCTAACTCATTTTCGTATTTTCCCGGCACATTATTGAACCGCTTCACCACCACACCTGATCGTGGGCTACGTCGACGATTAATTTAATGACCCATGCTTTGTCTGAAAGGAGAAGCGAGTTCAACGAGGTCGGGATCGGGTAGTTTGCAAATGCGATGGGAGACGTGGCTTGGGATTCGCCCGTTGAGAAAGGGCTATAAAGACGGCCGGTCTCAAGAGATGGCATGGGAAATGTTCTACTCTAGAACTCAATATTGGCATAGCTTTGTGGCCAAGGTTACCATCATAATTTTCTCTCCAGTTGCAAATTGTATTGCACTTTCTCGCCCCAAAATGGTAGCCATTTCCAAAGTCCTGGAGTCCAACTTCCTTGCCCGCTCAACCCTCCCCAGCGGGCTCGTCGCTGTATTCGCAGGCGCCACGGCTGGAATCGGCGAGATGGCCCTCAAAGCATTCACCAAACACACGCTGCAGCCAAGAATCTACTTCATCGGTCGCTCGCAGGAGGCTGGTGATCGGCTGCAGCAGGAGCTGAAAACGCTGAATTCTGAGGGGACGTACAACTTCATCAAGACCGATCTGAGCTTGTTGAAGAACGTGGATGATGTGTGTAGAGATATCAAGAACAAGGAGAAGGCGATAAATGTGCTCTTCATGAGCCAAGGAACACTAAAGTTTGGTACTAGTAAGTCATTGTCCCATTACTTCGTCAAGTACCCGTTACTGACCTATCTCCTCTTTTAGACACCGCTGAAGGCCTGCCCTTGACCACCGCAGTGACTCTATACTCTCGAACACGCCTCACTGTCAATCTGCTTCCCAATCTACGACAGGCATCCTCCGTCCGCCGCGTCGTCACTGTCATGGCCGGTACCAAAGAAGGCCCCATTTACGCTGACGATATTCCCGGGCGAAAAGTTCCCCTTCGGGGCGCTCGGGGTCATCTCTGCACCGCTCTCACGCTGTCCCTCGAGGCGCTGTCTCTCAAAGCCCCCGAAGTATCCTTCATCCACAACTTCCCCGGCGCAGTGGACACAAATCTCATCCGGAGTGGAGATGGACTGATCTTGCAGGTTGCTAAGTACTGGTTCCGGTTGTCAATGGCGGTGAGAAAGAGCTGGGTGCCCGCAGAGGAGTGCGGCGAGAGGCATGCCTGGCTGTGTCTAAGTGGGAGGTATCCCGCTAAGGAAGCCGGAGAGGGTGTTCATGGGGTAGCATCTGAGACGATTGCGATGGGTTCGGACGGGAAGAGTGGAAGTGGCGCGTACAGCCTTGACTGGGATGGTGAGAGTGCATCGGAAACTGTTGTGAAGTTCCTCGACAGGTATCGGGCTGAAGGTATGGTGGACAGGGTTTGGGATCACCTGGAGGGCGAGTTTAAGAGAATTACGGGGACGACGTCCATTTAAGGCAGCTTTGGAGATTTTGGGGGATAAACTACTAGACAACACTAATTGACTAATGACTTTCGGCCTCTGTCAGCATGCTGTTGGTACTTTTATTGAATGCTTGTGTCGTGGTGGGGTGAGATGATTGGTAATGCGCCGCAGCCGCCCCCGCTTCTATAGTGAAGCTAAATATGAGTCAACGCCCAAGCAGAATGGCGATATTCAACAACTACAAAATTCAACGTGTAAACCATTGTTATTGGGGTCAAATAAAGCTTCGTTTCTAATAATTATGCCCGAACAGAAATCCCGCACTCCCCTGCCCCAGGGCGTCCTCGACCTCATCCCCCAGACTGATGTCTGTACGAAGGCATTGGCTATAGCCCAGGATGTGCTTCCCGAACCCATCTTCAACCACAGCGTACGCGTCTTTCTCCTTTCCAAGTACGTTGCCGAGAAGGAGAACAGCGAGTGGCTGAAGGAATCCCGACTGCCTTTGCTCTTCGTCGCTGCTGTGTGCCATGACCTGGGCGCCAGCGACCTCTACAACGGCAAACAGCGATTCGAGGTTGAGGGAGCCGACGCTGCCAAGACGCATCTCCTTGCGCATGGATCGCCAGAAGGCGATAGCCACGATGTCTGGATCGCCATCGCAGTCCACGCAAGCCCCGGAATTGCCGAACGCATTTCCTCACTCTCTCGCCTGGTTAGGTATGGCGTCAAGAGCGACTTCTCGCCGACATACCGTGACGGACTTGGATTGGGGCTGGGAGATTATGCCGCCCAAATTGAGGAGCTTCTTCCACGATTGGACGTCGAGAAGGCTCTGGGAGATGCTGTGGTGAAACAAGCGGCCAAAATTGCCGGGCCTATCGATAGCATGACATACCCGGACTCGCAGAAGCACCCCCGTGGAAGTTGGCCCGGTATCCTGCTTCGGGCACACCTTGAGAATCCCGAATGGGATGGCGTAAGCCCGGCATTTTAATTATAATTATAATTCCATCTTTCTGCATCTCAACGTCGGAGACGGATTTGAAGTGGGTCAGAAGATGGTATAACAGTGTTCTGTCTAGACAACCTGAGCAGAAAGAATGGGGGAAGAATGGACCGCCGGCTTCCCTACTGTGTTGGCAACCTTAGTCATAAATGAGAACCAGTTCTAAACCTCCGATAACTAAGCGATAGAGGCATCCGTCATTGTTTAGCCTAATATGAGAAGGGAACCATGACTTTGGTACCGGTACTATGACTAGCCACGGCATATTCACATGCAGGTTGAGGCAAATGGAAACATGGGTTGCCATCCTTGTTCTTATGAAGCAAGTGATTATAGAATCGGCATTCATCAATAATGTGGGGAAATATATGTGCTGACGACTCTGCATCCATCTGGTAAGTATCGCGGGATGTGGGCGCGCAACCAAGCTCATTTGGGACGGCTGAACCACCTGGCAGCTTAATGGGCGCCACATAATGCTGTGCTTTTAGCCTTGTCGGAAGATTTATTAGTTGCATTACTTGGCGTTACGCGATCCAAGATCTGATCGATTTTACATCTGACGCGAGGCGCCCTTTTTGCACGTATGTGTGCTAACCATTATGCAGGTACCGTGTAAGTTGTGTGACTATGTTCACAACACACCGCCACCTTTAGGAGGAATCATGCCAATGAGAGACTGCAACCATCTCTTGTAACTATAGAACTTGCATTGGTGAATTTGCTGAACATGTTTGAGGTACCAACACGTATTTTAGACGATGGACCGACTCCGGCAGCGTGGTGCTGGGGACAAGGCTGATGGAAAACAACAAGACCCTCCTTGCCATCTCCTAAGCAATGTAATAAATTATATCCAAGAATCGAAATTCGCCTTCAATAGCCTGCAAGGGCAGCCAGCAACAGTGGATAGGAAGTACCGTTACATAGTGAGAACAACAGCCTGTCAAAGTGTCCGTAGCTTCGTCAATTAAACATGCAAGGGTGTGCCACTGGCACTACTGTAATGAACCAAGCCGCTTTACAAGAATGAAGGATGCGAATCCCAGATCATCTTAGCTTTGGTGTTGTAGTAATGAAGGATTCGAACCCCAGACATAGTTGACATTGGCGAGATTAGAGTACACTCGAACCTGGTTTCGCAATAACCAAGGATTCGAATTACAAACATGGTTAGCTCTGGCGAGAGTAGAGTACCACTTGAACGGATAGAAACGTGTCCGCAAACTCGCTACGGATACATCATGTCTGAGTGTATCCTCTCCTTTTTCTTGGTCGTCGACTTATATCTGTAACTTTGTTCCAACGTCACATCGCTACGAGATGGACTCCACCAAGGCTTCAAGCCAAGACACCAACACCAACCAGCTAGTTTTGGCTGATGGTCGCACCCTATCATACGCAATATATGGTGCTTCCTCGCCATCTCATCATGCCTTTTACTTTCACAGCTACCCCGCATCGCGAGTAGAGGGAGCAATGCTGCACGATGCGGCTGCCTCCCACAACATCCAGCTGATCGCCGTGGACCGCCCTGGCATGGGCTCAAGCACCTTTCAACCACAGCGCTGCATCCTCGACTGGCCACTCGATATCAATGCCCTCGCGGATCACTTGCAGATCCCCTAATTCGCATGCATCGGCACTTCGGGCGGCGGCCCATACGTGCTCGCGTGCTACCACCAGATCCCGCGCACAAGACTGAAGGCCGCCATGATAGTGGCGGGCCTCTGGCCCAAGGTGCTGGGGACACAGGGAATGCTGCTGGAGTCGCGCGTGATGCTGGCCCTCGCTCCGTGGGTGCCCGGCCTAGTGGCAGCAGGGCTAGATTACAGCCTGGGGAAAGCGGCGAGAGACACCGAACACCCGGAAGTATTTGCGGCGACGGTGGGCAAAATGATGGAATCTCGCCCCGGCGTGGACGCGGACGTGTGGAGGGAGGATGTGGGTGGCTTCAGAGAGATTGTCCTTGCCAACTTGCGCGAAGCGTTGAAAAACGGGGCGACGGGTTCAGCGCACGAAGCGAAGCTGTTTGGCAGCGACTGGGGGTTTTCTCTCGATGAGGTCAAGGTCCAAGAGAACACACTTGTCATCTGGCACGGAGGGCTGGACAAGAATGTGCCGCCTGCAATGGCTGAAAAAGCAAGCGCGCTGCTACCTGGATGTCAGTTCAAGCTGTTTCCAGAGGACGGACACGTGAGTTTGATTGCAAGGAAGGCCACCGATTTTCTAGGCCAGGTAAAGGCGATGATGGAGGCTTGAAGTTGTGGTAGGATCTGGCGAGGTCTTTGTTCTAAGATGGCTTGGTATTGCCACTGTCTGAAACACCGTTTGGCCTGCTGTCACAACGTCACTACAGAAGGGTGAAGTGGGAGCCATGGCTTCACTGCCGGAGTAAAGTGAGCAATCCAGCACTGCGTCAGGGTTGTATTGGGATTATTGGGAGTCCCTTTTCCCCTTCAAGCCACCCGAACTCGGCATTTCCTCAGATGTTGAGTCATCAGAACTTTGTGAGAGGACGACGCATTTGAGAGAAGGCAGTTAACCTTGGAATGGAATCTTGACGTGAGAATATACTATAGAACTAGACGCCTTTCTTTCAACCAAAACCGGTTATTGCCCGGTTAGCTCAATCGGTAGAGCGTGAGACTCTTACGAGTACACAATCTCAAGGTTGCGGGTTCGACCCCCGCATCGGGCTATTCCTATTCAAGCATTCATACGATTGACAAACTTCTTTTTTTTGGCATATTTTTGCAATTTCTAACTCCTGACTCACTGGAGAGGACGCGAAACCCGGGCAGCTTTTTTTGGTGACGTAGATATGGATCACTCCTTTTCCGCGACCGTGGTCAGCGTAAAGCTTCTGGTCCCGTCTGACTGGCACTCAAAATGATAACGTAGCCCGGCGTTGCGTGTAAGCGTTTGCCAATAACATGCCTCATAGTGGAATATATTGAATTCTTTACAATTTTTTGGAAGTAACTAAACCTCCATCACAACCCAATGAGAGAGATTATACGGGGAAGAACAGTCAATGCCAGAGACCTCATCTTGCGACTCTTGTCAGCGTTCGGAGTGGAACCTTCTCAACATATATGCCAACCTTGACCCGCTTGTGGGTTATTCAACCGCATGTATACTCAAAAAGCTTATCGAAGGGCTTTTTTCGTGGTCGCCCTGGCCATTCAGGTCCTCACGGGTGTTGGTGGCATGAGACACCACAGAAGAGCATCTGCAGATGGTGTCTTCTTCGTACACTGTCTCGACTTCTGAGTGCTTTCCGTCTCGTCCACGGTAATTCTCAGCAATATCTAGGGTGGACTTCTTCGATATCAACACTATGGGTAGCCGTTTTCTACAGTTTATCCTCGGCCAGATGGCTTTGGCCTTGGTAGTTGCGGCCGGGGGCATTATCACACCACAATTCCCAGATACACCTGATCCCTTCCTCGACTACCTCGAGAACACGAACACCGATACGGTATCACTATTTCCCAAGATCAAGGACGCGTCTATGGAAGACCAAAATTTCACCGTCCACGACTTCTTCGACCGGAAATGGAGACAAGAACATGGGCTGCCAGATCCCAGGAATCAACTGAAACCTCGCGATGAATACATGGCGCCCCACGGAAGCAGATACGTGGGGGACGCCGGGTATTTTTTGCCGCCATCACACAGGTGCTTTGTGGGAGCAGAAAGTGCGCAGAGTGGTAATCTGGGAGGCGCCTACCTTTGTCGAGATTATCTCTTGCTGTTTAGGAAGAACGTCTGGTGCAATTCGTTCAGGGACCGATGGCCGAATGAGCTCTATTGCGAGGCTATGTACGATGGGGTTCGCACCGTGGTTCGAGGAGTCCCAAACAGCGGGCGCTGGTATACTCAGGCCGATTGCGGCCATGTTGCGCATGGGATGACTTGGGTGTTGGACACTTGCGCCACTACAGCCAAGTGTTATCACAGGAACTGCCCTGTTGGGGGCGTTGCGACAGCAAAGGATCGGAAGCTACTCACTATCTTCGTCACGAATCACTAAATGTGTGATAGTGTTGGACACTTTGGTGGGCCCTTGGACTTTGTACACGTGAGAATTGAGCACCAGCACCACCGGAGCATGGACGAGAACCACCCGATAGTCCTTGCAGGAATAATCAAGAATGGTCAAGAAAGGAAATGGATGCCTAATACAATGTGCTGTGGAGCTGTCCTAGTGTATGAACCTGGCGTTATCAACCGCTGGGGTTGCTCCTAGTAATCAGATAGAAGCCATGGCCAATTTTGCATCACCATGAAATTCCCTTTTATAAGTGAAGTATATACTAAGGAGAAAATATGCGTATATTTCCAGCCTGGCTGAAACTCGTGCGGTCGGGGCCTGAAGGGAAGCGTTGCGGATGAGGATCATGGCGGCGAAGGAGAACGGAGATCGTCAAAGTTTTGCGTGAAGCGATACATTCCCGCGACAACTCCAACCCGAGCCTGAGGGATGTCAAGATTATTGTAGGTGATGGAAATGGATTTGCAACTTAGAAACGAAGTGCCCTGCCCGTGTTTGGCTAAAGAATCCAGCAGGAGTTGTACGAATGCCTGCGAGACAAGATTCACATTCGCATGACCTAGGGCATACGTATTCGGCCATTTGGATCATATACGTGTGGAATCAAGGCCGGTACGAAATGCTCAATGAACCCTGAAAGTGTTTCAGAGCACAAGCTCTAATAATTCGAGAAAAATTGAAGAAGCTGACGACTTCACAGGCGCCTCCTGGGTAAGAACCAAGCAAAATGATCCGGAATGGCATTCACTACTCCGATTGTTAAGCATTCTGGGTTTGCATAAATGGCCCCTCGTCACGGGTCCACAGTCAGTCGATGATCTCGGCCAACTTCGCATTTCACGCCCCAGGGCGTGGTAGAGCCGACGTGATATCATTATTCGTCTGCACCCTAACAACCGCCCTGCTGGATCTGGTTACCTCCCAATACCACTGCGGCATACCCCGGTAGCACGGGTATTGGGCTCTGCTCCCTGCCTTGGGAGCTCTGGTCATTTCTTGGATCATTTCTCCGACCTGTTCTCATACCCTTCGTCTTGCATCGCCGTCTCACATCAACCAACCCAACGTTCAAGTACACACCATCGCAAAACTAAGCTGTCGGCTTATGCCTCGGGATTGAATTCAAAGCTGTGGATGAACTATCTAACTAACGAGATCAATCTTGAAGCCCATCCAAAATTTCCCGGGTCACGCCGTAGGAGCTTTCGAATGCACCCGAGATGAAGCCACGCCAACCGTCTGCGAAATCGGAACCGCAGAAAAAGACCCTCCCGTGGGCCCTTCGTACTTCTTCATGATATTTGCCAACAAAGCTAGCTTGTCGAATAGGCATGACTCCCCCTGCGAAAGGATCAATGGACCACAGATGAGCGCGCGCTGAAGCAAGGCGTAGCCCCCTAGGGTGTAGGCTTTCAACGAGGCGTAGGTTTCCATCATCAGAATCAAGGTCAATATCTGGCTGGCAGAGTGAGAATAGTTTGAGCGTCCTGAACGCCATCTGCAAATCCACTACTCAAAGGCATGTCTCCGCCCTCACACGAGATGTGGAACCCATTAGGAAGGTCAGCCGAGGTAGTGGCAAGGAGTTTATCGATCTTTGTAGCGACGATACCGTCTGTGAAAGCTGATATCCGCAAAGGCGAAAGAGGAGGGTCGAAATGAGTCGACAAGACCACATTCATTGGGATTGTCGAAACAATCACGTTGGCATGATACTTCCTTCCGGATTCAAGCACCACAGCGGCACCATACTCTCCGTCGGTTTGCGTGATGGATTTGACAGGTGACGAGAAGAGCCGGTCTCCCCTGAAATCATCCAGGATGGCAAGTGCCAATGCAGTCATTCCTCGAGAGAGCTTGTACTTCAATGTTGCCTCCTCAACCATCTGAGGATCGAAGTTGCAAAGCGCATAGGTGTGTAGAACTTCGGAGAAGGCAGCCTGATCTGGGGGATGCCGTAGAAGGAAGCTGCGTGTTCTTCGAGCAGGGTCCTTTCTTCCTGAGACAGGTCCTTCAGCTGGTCGACGCGATCTTGGATGCTTATTTCGTCAATCTTGAGATATGTCGGATTGCTGCGTATACTGTTTGTGGTATTGAATGGGAAGTGGATGACTGTGCGACCGCCATGGCCGTCAATGTCCAAAAATCTGGACATGAGCTCGCCAGTTGTTGCAAACATGCCTGCTGCTTCCTCTGGGCTCTGTGCGACGACCGGCCCGTTGACTGTGGTTTTGGAAAAGACGTCGCAGTCCTCCGGGAGCGCATTGGTCTCCAGGAAATCATCGAGTCCATACTTTGAAGTTCGCTGAAGACGTGTGGTTGCTGCCAGTGAACCCATGTCCCGCCCATCTCAAACATCTCCCCCTTATCGCCATACGCAGTCCAAGCACGGCCACCGATGCGATCGCGAGCCTCAATGAGAAGAACTTTTTCCCCGGAAAAGGCAAGGTCACGCGCGGTAGACAGCCCAGCAAATCCCGCGCCGACAACGATGACATCGTATGGGGACGACAAGTCGCTCTCTTGGGTTGACGGAACCACTGCGGGGGTACGAAGCCCTGGGAGGCATTAGTTAAGCCCAGGTCATGGAGCAAGTGAGTAGTGGAAGACTGTAAGAACAAGGAACTGTATAATATGGTACAAACCGTGTGTGAATCCTGTTTTGGGGGTCCAGGTAAAGCCCTCGCGAGATCGAAGTCAAGCTGTGATTTGATCGTTCATGGCGTGGATGAGATGGATGAAAAGGTGAAGTGGTTGGGGCGACTTAGTGCCTATAGCGCAGGTCGAGCAAAATTTGGTCCTTGACGCTACTATTAAAAACACCGCCGATGAGTTCTCCGATCATGTCGAATCCCGCGCGACCCTGTGTGCGTTGTGGTCCGCCGAGTCCCCAGGGCTGTGGGTGTCCGAGAGACCCGGTTCCGGGAGACCTCTGTAACCCTCCGAGGCAAAACAATAAGTTAAGCATTGAACTACTGGCCCATGTCTAGCCGCAAGAATGTATGCAGGATGCTTCACCGCTTTGTGTGGCAAGATTTGCTGGAGTGAAACGGCCGCCATACACGCTCATCTCAAAAGCTCAGGAGCAACAACCAGTCTCAGGTACAACGGAGACGAGTGAACGCGTGTTCACCAGTACTCAATACAATACAGTGCGCTTTAATTGTAGAGCTACCAGGGAGATCAAGGACAGCCTCAAACCTTGAGTTTGACAAGTAAGTTTGAGCCGCAAGGAATATTCAAGATGATCCGGGTCAATGCACAAGATGGCCCAAGGGTGTAGAACTCCAGTCCTAGACCGAATAAGAGGCCTAAGGTCTCTGGACATGAATAGATAGTATTTAGGCTACCTAAAGCGAGTCATAGTCGGATCTGAGGAAGTCGTCATAGGAAGCCCGTCTCTTCCATTCCCGGGTTGCTTAGACGCCTGGATCATTACCCCCCGTAATCTTCTTGACAGGAAATTGATACAAATGAAAGAATAGCCAACCCGCTTCTTACATAGCTAGAGATCTCGAACACGTTTCATGGGCGTGACTGATTTCATACAGGAGATGATATAATCTTAGGATGGGTCATGTCCATCTTGTCGGGCCAATATTATGACAATAAACGAGGACAAGAGGACTTAGTTAGCGGCTACGTCAAATATAGCGGTGTCGCAGATTGCTGGACACACGGATCATAGCCAGGCTCTTTTGAGGCGAGAAATTATCCTGGATCTGATCCTCTGCAGCGGTCTGTGATCACAGAGATGGGCTCTTCTTCACAACTAAGCCCAAGCTCAGCCTGGTCCAGCATGGGCTTCGAGCTACTAGGGGCAACTCAGCTTAAAGCAGCAGCAACTCCGCTGTTAGTGATGTTTTGAAGTTCTCGGCAGGATGCATGAAACTAACTCAAAATCTAGCCTTGAGGGACGAGGGCCTGCACCGGCTTCAGCGGCAGAGGTGTGTCCCGATGCCGAACACGTCATGGCAGTGACAAAAGGCGGCAAGATAGTAGGTCGTAGCAATCTCATCAGGCACATATTGGATACGTCATTTCTGCCTTAAAGGGAACCTTGCGTCCGATGGAGCATATTTCTCGTATTTGCAAATCGAACGAGGCCTAGATTATCTCGAGGTCCAGGTATCCTAGAGTAATTATCAGCGCAACACCACCCCATGACGTAGCACGGTATCTGAGAGTTCAGCTCTGAAAGCCGAAATCCTAATCCAAGCAGTTGCATACTGCATGGTGCATGCAAGCAACCGCAAAGAGCCGATTGATCTTGGTGCATCATGCACAGATCAGCCTCATTTCCGTTGATCACAAAACTCCCCAGGTTGCCACGTCAGCCTGCATACAAACCGAGAACGGTGGAGAAGAAAAAGTGATAGAATAATTATATCAAGGATCGGTTTGAGCACTTGATTCCAGACATTCTCAAGGTAAAACTCGGGTTTAATCAAATTACGATGACAGCCGCAGAGATTAGACCTTGCTTCGTGTCGTCGCCAGATGTCTCAGAGAAAACAATCATAGACTGCCACGGGGATCTCCACTTGCAAGTTGGGCCAGAGAGGCACGTCGTTGTTGTCTGTTCCAGAGCTCTGAGACGGGCATCTGTTGTTTGGAAGACGATGCTCTTTGGGAGTTTTGCCGAATCCAAACCAACATATAATACAGAGGAATGGGTGGTTAGACTTCCAGAGGACCGCTCTGAGCCAGTCTTGACGGTTCTAGCCATTATTCACAACCGATTCGACCTCGTTCCACTCAACATCACCGCCATGGAACTTTATCAAATTCTTGTGGTGACTGAGAAGTACGACATGGCTGAGATAACGCTGCCTTGGGCACGCCAGTGGATCGATCACGTTCAGCAAACCACACGACCGGTTCTGGCCTGGATCGCATGGGAACTTGGCGATGCCAACATCTTCGCCCATGCGGTAGACATGTTGGCTATAACTTGCGGACTAGACGAGAAAGGGCAATTGATTACTGAGAAGGGTGCTCTTTTAGCGCAAGCCAAGTACGATCCGTTGAGGCCAACAGACATATTAGGTACAGTGAATCCATGATTAGTTTTGAGGCCCCTGATACCAACAAAAACAGAGCATATTGCTGCCATTCGATTGGACATTCTTGGGAAGATGCTCTCCCCTCTCCGCAAACTGGTCACAGATCTCAAGAAAGCCAAGTCCAAATGCTGCGAGACATGCGCGATGACCAACTTGGGGTCTCTGACCATCTCAGCAGCCAACTTCGATCTTGACCCGTTGCCAATGTCGGGATCTGACTTTCCAGGAAGCGTTGTTGAACTTGAGGAAAAGTTCGACAAGCTCTCAATCACCTCTTCCCATGATGGCCCCAACGCCGTCGACCCATTGCCTGCGATGAGAAGTCTAGTCAAGCTTGCGGTAGAGAATAGGTACCATGCCACTCCTGCGTTTTACTTGGAGCATATGGAGAATCAGAGGAAGAAGAGTGGGCTTCTGATTTGAGAATCGTAACGCGTAGTGCTTCAAGGGACTTTTTGAGCGGAGAGCAGTAGGAATTAGATAACCATTTTCCTACTGAGCGACCACCTTATCTCCGTAAATTCCTCCCCAGTATTAAATTACAACCATATTCCATATATTAAATCCTGCCTTACGATCTAATTATATTGATATCCTCCACATCTAAACTTTAGATACTAATTCATTACATAATTGTGCAGCATGAGCCAGTCTCCTTTGACTGATTCACCTCTTCGACAGGTTCTCGTTGATGATGACCCTCTTCGACAAGCTCTTCGACAGTCTCTTGTCGGTTACGGCCGTCCTGAAAACTGCCCACTACTGATATAAGACCGTGAGCACCAACCTTTGAGTGGTCCGGTCTTGGGTCTATCATAAAATGGGGGTATAAAATCTTCGCTCGTCTCATAAATAGCACATCTGAGTAGCTGCGGTCTCTGTGGTGTGGCAAAGAAATCAGGGAGCAAGCCTACAGATGCTCCAATATCTGGATCGACGAGCATCAGCTTCTTGCCAAAGTCTGGCAACGAAGTGTGACGGCCAACGGCGAGCAGCTCACGGGTTTGAACTGTTTCGAGGCGCGCGTGTTTGGCCAGCAGGCCAAGGAAGGTATTGTCGCCGAGTCTAACATAGCAGGGGACGAATTTTTCGGTGGCACCAGGAATCTGCAGATAGGCCGATGCCACAGCCGATCATGGCTGATAGAAGTAGCATAGTCCTGAGGAGTGGTTGCGGCCAGCGCCCTCTCAGTATGCGTCTGAAGCCCTCCCAGTCATTTCTTTGGGCGATGTCCTCTCTGTTCGGATCAATTGCGCATCACATGTGATCTAGAATCTTCCTTGCCTGTTGGAACAGAGTCACGTAATGTCCCTGGGCCGGTCTGTTGATCGCTGGGCCATCCTCGAATAGTACATCGAGGAACCATTCCGGTATCTCCTCATATTCAACGCGTCCAGCAGACATTGAATAGGAGCCATCTTCGTGCTCCATAAACTTAAACTGGGGATCGGAGCTTTTCGCTCTCCAGCCGCATCGCACTGCGTCAAAGTCACCCAGCACCCAGTCTTCCTCGGGAAGCTGCCGAACTTGGACAGCTCGCCTCCCTTGTGGGCTTCCCCCCATGCTTGCACGGACAAGTTCATGGCGCTTTCAATCACCCGTAGCACTAACTCTTCGGACTCGTTGCCGCATGGCTTGGCACTAACAGGCGACGTGGCATGCAGGCTCGCTTGAAGGGGTGGTCCAGTGAGTTGCGGAGAGGGTCCTATTTTGCGACCGATGAGTTTGATGAAATCGCCGAGGCAGGCGGGATCGGGTTGGTCATCGCTTGGCTTCCAGGCATCTTCATTAACTGCGTTCGGGTCGGTCATGGATTGCAATATTCTGGGAGTAAATCTGTGCCCAGATGTAGAGGATTGATCATACAAGTCTCTAAAAATGTCAGTGAATGACACGTCGTTGACGTTTAAGGGAGAATTATACCATGGGAACTGCGCCATGGTGGCGAATATGTAGTCTCGTGGCTTTTCCACAACCCTGATCGACGCTTGGTTGACGAGCCGGAACTGTCCGCCTTCGATGGTGTGGAGAGTGTCCTCCGCGGTGCGATCGAGCGACCTTACTCGGGTGACGGTCCCGCAATTCATGTATGCCTTGATAAAGGTGTTTATGCCTTTCATACCGTCCTCTCCATAGTACCGTTGAAGGAATACGCCAGGACCAAGAGGCAATCTAGAAGCATCTCCATGTCATTTTGATGTGCGTAGGCATCTCCAGTTCTGGGACCAGCGTCTTCTACGTTTGGAAGAGGCGTATCTGCGATTGGGTATTAGAATAATATCACATTAATAGAGATGGGGGATGTTAATTGTTCACTTGTTGGGGCAACTGCAAACTGGATGGTGCGTGGTAGCAGACACACCTGCAGCGTCCACACCCGGCGCAAATACGACTCCTCCCGGAGGTGATCGCGATGCTGTCCGCTGTGGGCCATAAGTCTATCATTGAAGTCTGCCCAGCCCTGACAATCTCGCACCGCCTCCTCGCAGCAGCGGTAGAAGCCATTGGGTTCTCGAATGGCAATGGTCCGAGCCGCATCGCGAAAGATGTCTGGGATATCGCGAACTATCGCAACGACGTCGTCGGGGTTTCTCTGATTCACCGACAGCGTATCCATCCAGAATGGAGTGTCGCCGACGAGTGCAGGCAAATTGTTCTTCACGAAATCGGCCTTTGCTTGTGAAATCCGTTTCTCTCGCTCAATACCGTCAATCGAGCGCCAGTCGTAATCCCCCCAGTAATTAGAGGCCCCCTCTGAGAGAGATCGGCCGAGGATGCCATTATTGCAGGCTTGCGACGCTTGTTAGAGCAGTAGTTTAGCTCCCGTCAGTTGGCTGCTCAGTTGGCGATCGCGACACGCCGCCACACACGGGACGGGCGGTGCTAGATCGAGACTCGTACAGCCTCAGCCGATTCTTGAGTCGGCCTCGCCTCCATTTCCGATTGGCTATTAGCGTGCACATGGTTTGCTTTATTGATTCCTAGGCGCATAAAACGCCCGCAAAACGCTTCTGCCTTGACTCGTTTACAGACCAGGCTGAACTGGATGCGAGGCAGTGCTCAAAAAGCAACCAGCCTGGTCAGACATGAGGAATCAGACTACATGTAGTATCCACAGGGCATTTTCGGCGGTTGAGGATTGAGCGAGAGTATGCTTCTAAGCACCGCCTCGAGTAAGCTTTCTGGATAAAATAAGTATTACTTGCATGTATTTCTCTTTCGCTCATCCTAGCTGGGGTAGGGAAATTGAGTGATGGACAAGTGACGATTGGAGCATGTGAAGGGTGCTGTACGTACGCCTTGTGATTTGACGAGTGACGGCGAGAGTGGTGGTGTTGGTGTTGGTGGCGGGCAGATCACACACGCCACGTAAAGCCCAATACGCTGTGAAGGATCAATACACTAAGCCACCTGGTTTCTTTGTGATTCCAGGCTCCAATAAAATACCCAATCATCTGAACCGACTCCTGGTATTGCTGTTCGGCCAGGCCCCGCCAACTATAGGTGTTGTAGCCTCGTACGCCAACACCACGCAGACCAACAAGACGGGGATTAATATGGTCAATCAAGTGTATTTCGCAAGAGTCGGAACTTTAGTCTCCCGGTATCCTCTGGGGCCTCCCATCCACTAAAGTGTATTTTTACTGCACCAACACAAGGACAGGCGAGGCCGGATAATTGGCCACCACACGGCTTTCAACATGGTGCGGTTACTCTACTAGGGGGGCCGCTTTTGAGGCCCCCTAAGTACGTGGTATAGGAGGCCCGCAGCCTGATTCAGTTCGCCCCGATTACCAACAATAGGTAAAGAAGGCTCAGCATATTGGCGCCTCGTTTGAATGCGAATGTGTCCAGGCTGAGGCTGCCGTGTCTCTGGCCAATAAAAGCGCAACCAGCCACTCCTGTGCCAGCATTTGCATTAAAATGTGTATCAGCATGCCTGGCCATAGGACCCCGCACTCGTAGTTAGGTTTTGTTGACCTGTTGGTGATGTCAACGGCATCATGCAGGAGGCCCGCTAGAGTTAGCAATTGTGTCATTTTGAACAGGCGAACCAGAATGGTTGCCTTAGAATTGAAAATGTAGGTACTTTAACGAAGAGCTCTGCCCGCATTGTCTGCTCTACTAACCTTCAAGAACATACCTGTCTTAAAACGCTGCTCGATCCTTTGATATCTGCCAACTAGGAGTTCTTATTCTCTTCAAAGTTAGATATAGCATCGCTTGTCCTTATCATCATGTCTTCCGACATCAGCCCATCCTCTGCTGGCTCTCCACCCAGTCCCAATATAAACCTCAACTCGACCGATGAAACAGGACAACAGCAGGGAGACGACAAACAGAATGCAGGGACATCTCTTCCTATATGGAAATCGGTGCCAACAATACAATCAAACACTATGTGACTGAAAGGTCAGAGGAGTTTCGTCGTCTTCAAGAACTTCGGAAGAAGGTCAGTTGCGTCACACTCAGATGACGCTCGAGCGTTTTGTACTAATGGGGCTGTGATGTTCTAGGGATGGCAAAGCGAGAAAGGAGATGACCATTTCCGGAAGCAACGACGGTCGGCAGATACCGCTTCAAGCAAGAATGCTGAGTATTTCTACACAATGATGCAAGGCATTGGAAAAGAGCTACACCGTGCTACCAAAGCCTTCGACCTCTCCCACACCACAAATCAACGGGCCATCCTAGATATGTGCATGGCCCCAGGTGGATTCACGGCATCCGTGTTGAAGAAATACCCCGAGGCCCATGTTAGGGCAATGAGTTTGCCAGTCGAGCAAGGCGGGCACGAAGTCTTGCTGAAGCGAGACAACCTTGTGGTTGAATTTCTTGATGTTACGATGCTTGCGGAAGACATGGGTATTACCAAAGACGATATACCAATCTCTCATCCGGACAGAGAGGCGTTTATTCTAGAGAAGAAATTCTCGGCAGAGGAGAAGTTTGATCTAGCATTCTGTGATGGTCAAGTCCTCCGAAACCATCAACGCTCTGAGTGGAGAGAGCTGCATGAAGCTCGCCGTCTGACAAATTCTCAACTCGCACTGAGCCTGGAGCATCTGAACTCTGGGGGTACCATGGTTATTCTCTTACACAAGTTAGAGGCATGGGGTAGTGTAAAGCTACTCCATACCCTTAGCAAGTTCTCCACGGTGAAGCTCTTTAAGCACCCGAAGTGTCACTCGATGAGATCTTCATTCTACGCTGTTGCTAGAAATATTCATTCGGATGGTGAGTTAGCCTTGAGGGCCATTGCCGAGTGGAAAGAAGCTTGGAAGATTGCCAGTCTAGGCACAGACGAAGAGCGCAACAGGGCGTTCCAGGCCGGCAGCAAAGAGGCCCAAGAGGTTCTGGACGAATTTGGAGGGAGATTGGTAGCCCTGGGTAGAACAATTTGGAGCCGGCAAGCGGCAGGTCTAGAAAACGCCAAGTTCATGAAGGCTTAGATAGGAGTGCCAGGGATTGATTTAGAGGCCGCGGCCCGGGGAGGATTTTCCTTTTTATAACTGACAGCTTGGTTCATTTTTCTTTCAATGCAATCGACCGCTGTCATAAATTTACTGCTAGTTTCTGCCTACACATGTTTAAGGTTATCTTGCTCATGAGGCATGAGTCATGTTAGGGTTCAAGAACTCGACATAGTTATGACGCCCATCTAGCGATAGCAATTTCTGGAGAGTATTACCGTTCGCACACATGCACATGGATATTTTGCAAAGACAAGTACATCCCACAATTCCCAACATAATTAACAACGACAACCTAATATAGCAGTTTAGAAACGGACATTTTAATGAGACTGTGGCGGGCGGTCTGGGACCCTTACGCTAGCTGGTCATTAGCTGGGTCTCGCCAGGGATAAAAAGGGGAGGGAGGGACACAGGAAGGAAAAAAGGCATATTTTTTCCGGGACTTTTCTTTAGAGTCTAGAAAAGAGAGAGGTCTTTAAGGTCCTCATTGTAAGAGTTAATGAAAACGTTTTGCCCTTGATTTTGAGAGATTTTACGAGACATTTACGACTGCCTTTACGATCCTTGTGCAGCCTCTGTCTACCGCTTTGCCATTCGACGGGCTGCCAAGGACCTTATCGAAGCCTTGCCACTGCTACTTTCTGCGACCGACCCGATAGAGTATCTAATTAGATGGTCCTCTATTAGAAGATATAAGCATCAGATCAATCCGACCACATACGCGTAGTCTGGTGCAGCTTCGGGCTGACCTTGCAAGATGCCTGTGCGATGTTTTTCTGTGCAGTCACCTAAAAGAGACTGTTGAGTTGGGTGTTGGCTATCGTCCCTTTCCACCGCTAAAAGACTAATTGTAATTTATCCTCAATAATAATAATATGTATTGCATTCATTAGGTTGGATTTACTTTAGCTTTCGACCGAAGAACCTTTCCATTATGCACATACTGGCCGGTACAGTCATTTAAATGAGGCTTAGATGAAATGATATGTGCCTGTGAGCGAATGGCAACGCATATGTGTGTGAATAGAAATACTCATCCTGCAGATGCCAGGATCAAAGGCGCTTTCGTTGAACTGTAACGTCATGAGGGTCAAATACGCATCTGTCGTGTAGCCTCGTGTAGCTGCATGGCAAGGATCACAGACCACTGCCAAATACCGCATCTATTCCATTGTTGGATAAACCTCCACACCAGCTACCTGGAAGATCCATCTGATAAGATAATCTATTGATGAAGCTAACCTTAGAATAGATCGTCAGGGTGTGATGTGCTATGGATCATCCGCTAATGAACCAGGTTGGGAAGTCGGAAATGAGCGGTTTTCTTCATACTAGGATGCCGTATTTGTCACGGCGTTTCTTGGCAGTCAGCATTACACAGACGGCTTGGTGGGGTTCCAGCCTCCGATCCACTGCCGATTGATTCTCCAAACGACAATATATGGCCATGATTGTCGCCGTTAACTTCCCTACATCCATCATTGCTTCAATCAAACATCATGGCGGAATATCGACACTACGCAGTTCCGGACCCCCAGTGGGTGGATGTAAGTCCGCGGAAGCCACTTCCAGATCGAGCTGAAGATGTTGACAGTGAAGCTTAGTTCCCAAACAATTTGCCACCGGGAACTAGTAGACATGGAATGACGAGAGCTCATGATTCCATTGTGCCCCAAGCGGGACTAGATATTGAAGAATTCGACGTGCCTGTGCGGGACAACGCGTCCATCACTCTCCGAAGCTACCGTCGGACCTCGAGCGGTGATGAGGCCCTGCCACTCTTTGTGTACATGCATGGAGGCGGCTTCGTCACTGGTGGCTTAGAGACCGATGATTCAACATGTCGAGCTATTGCTCTTGAGACTGGAATTGCTGTCGTGCAATGTGGAATACCGACTTGCACCAGAAAACAAGTTTCCTGTTGGCTTTGAAGACTGCTTTGACATTCTCCGATGGGTTCGTCTACCTCACAGTCAAATTTGCACCTCTCCATCAATTTCATAACTCTAACCCTCTAGACTGCATCAACGGAGGGCCAAAGCAAACTGAAGACAAATCTCTCCAAGGGTTTCATTCTCGGAGGTACTTCAGCTGGCGCAAACTTCACTGCTGGGCTTAGCCATCTTGCTCGAGACGAAGGCCTTTCCCCCAAAATCACCGGCATGGTCTTCTTGGCTGGAAGCTTTTGCCACCCCGACGCAAGACCAGAAAAATACCTGGATCGAATCCTGAGCGTGGATGAAATCAATGACGCGCCAGGCCTCACTAGAAAGTCTATCGACTACTTCGCAGGTGCGTCAAATTCGTTTAGTTAAGGTTTACACATACTGACATTGATTGATAGAAAAATATAGCGCTCCTCCCGCTGACAATCGCATTTCTCCCCTTCTCTTCGACTCGCACGCAAATATCGCCCAGAAGGCATACTTTGCAATCTGTGGCTGGGACCCTCGACGCGACGAGGCCATACTGCTGGACCAACTCCTTCAGGAAGTTGGACTATCAACAAAGATCCATATTTATCAAGGCCTTCCACATGGCTTCTGGACAACTTGTCCCGACCTGCCTGCATCTAAGCAGTGGCTAGAGCATCTCATCGAGGGCATGCGTTGGATGATAGAGTAGGATGGAGCCGACAAGGGTGTTGAAGCTTCCGTCTATTGGCGATATTCAATGGCACAACTGTCTTAAAATAGGATAACGAGCATTTGAATACTTTGTTAGTTTAGGGTTCTTTGGTGGGTGGTCAGCAACCTGATTTTGAATATCAGAACTTGTCGAATGTCACGTCCACTGATTATGGTGCATATAGGTCAAAGGAAAGAAAACTTGGGTGATTGGCAACTTAACACTGCTACTTATTCCATCCTTAAATATCAATTGGCATCCTACGGTTCATCTGGCCCACTCAAGATTCCTTCCTCAACAATTCTGACCTTGACTTTCATTCCCCATGGATCAACATCTCCAATCCAAGACTTCTTCTTACCAACCTTCTGCACCGCCTTGCCAAATTCTTCTAGAGTCTCTTTGGTCCTCGCGGGGTCATTCTTGACCTTCTGCACCGAGAGAGTAAGGATCAAGCCTTCCTTGTCTTTCTTTTTCCCCAAGGTCGATGACCATTGGGCTGAGAACACCACGCGGGGCTTGGATCTGTCAATCTTTCCAGCTGGGTACAGTGTAGTGATCAGACATCCGACCCTGCCAAGATACGATGCCCACCAAACCTCCTCAGGGCTGATGAGGTCCCGCAGTGTATCTCGGAACTCGACTTCTCGAGGCGGCAACTCGCCACCGTATCTTGACTCAAGCATCAACGCGAGCCTGGCTCGGTCTTGATGAGAGACTCCGTGGACGGTGGACATGATTCCCACACTGGTTGAGTAGAGCGCCGTCGCGGAAGCGGTTTCCTTGGACATGAACATGTGCGAGTACATGGAATTCGAAAAACTATCGACGACGTGCTCCCCAAACGCCTCCGGGAACTTCTTTGTTCCGTTCCTTGACGGTTTCGGGATCGCATGCTTGAGCAACGTCTGGATCGCGTGGCGCGAGCCTGGTGCAAAGTAGCTTGTGGCCACCTCCAACGGGGCCTGCATTCGAACTGATGGCGAGAGTTGTCTGAAGAGAAATCCCTCGCGCACACCACCCTGGCAGAAGTGCGCCTCCTTAATTCCGTGAGGGATGGCTTCTGCAAGAACATTGACAAGGAATGCCACCGCGGGAACCTGAGCGCGTCGACGGTCGGAGACTCGGAAGACGTTTTTGGCGGCGCGGGCGACAGCCTTGAGAGCCTCAGTGTCTTGAAACTGCTCTCTTCCAGCTGTGTACCCATTGATGACGGAGATGGGATAATGTTTCCCTCGCGACTGGTTCAAATACAGCAGCAAGTAACCCCAGCCTCGAAATCCACCTCCAGAGAGGTAAATGCGGAACCCGCCTTCTCTTTCGGCGACTTCAATTAGTTCTTCGGGAACCTGTAGGCCATGGTACGCGTCCCTGAAGTTCTGAATCATTTCGAGACGGAAAGCGCTCACTGCAGCTTCTCCCTCCTGCTTGCTTTTGCCTTGACGCAGGTCAGCTAGCTTCTTGGTCAAGGCTGCAGCACCATACGGGAAGCTGAAGCTGCCCTTTGGGCTGATCCTGATATCGGCGCCCTGACTGAGCATCCAGGTAATTTGGGTGCTGCCTCCGCCTAGGTCCATGACGAGACCCTCCATACTGGAGAAGCCGCTGGCAATACCCAGTGCACCAACCTGCCCTTCTTCCTCTTTCGGCAACAGCTCGACAGTGAGGCCGGTTTTTTCCTTGACGGTCTTCAGAAACTGTGCCGAGTTGATAGCAGCGCGAGTGGCTTCAGTGGCAATGACATGGATATGTTCTCTGGTGGCTCCGAAGTCGGCACATACGGCGACAAAGCGACTGAGCACAGAACAGACTGACTCGATGACATCATCTGGAATTGGAATCTGCTCTCCCGTGTCGGGATCGAATTGGGAGTCATACAGCGAAATACCAGACCGGTACACCAACACAGTAGGCAGAATCCGGGCCATCGGAGCAGACAGGTCGGATATGGAGAGGCGAATGCCATTGCTGGGAATTATCGTCAGCTGCGTTGCACATTTCTGTCGCGTAGATGTCCTCACCTTCCCATATCCACTACTCCAATGAGTTTACCACCATGACCCTGCCACGGCGGGTGCCCACCCGTAGATGGGCCTGGAGCGGTAGCTGGATTGACTGCGGAAATGAGAAGTTTTCCCTCATCGTCTCAGACAGGTCCTCGCGAGGGGCCTGGTCGCGTGAGTCGCGTCCATCATCAGAGTCAGAGGAGCTGGCATCTACCTCCTCGTAGTCGGAAAAGTCCATGCTGCTCATGTAGATCAAGATGGGGCAGCCTTCAAATGGCTCTGCGGATCAATTTGTGAGATGGCTGAGTTCTGGCGGATGATGACGAGCCGTCGGGCGTTATATGTACAAAGTGCAAATTCGCGTCTCAGAGCATAAATCGCTTTATCCCAATTACAGCAGCTCGACTAGCCCCAGCCTCAGCTGGACTGGCTACCCCTCTTGGCTTGGCAACCCACTGGCAGCCCACTAGATGCACTTGGCATAGCACTCGTAGCACCCTGGAGCAGCTGCAATTCTAATCACAACCTTAAGTCGCCAGGGAATGGTCGTTGCTCTGCCATTCGCCGTGATAAGATCTGACCCATGGACGTCTCTGTTGGCGCTGGGATCAATCAGCAAGCCTCCCTTTGCGAATGCTTGGCGAGGCCATTTACCACAATTTACTCATCATTATTCAGCGTGTTCCGACACCTCGCAACCCCGTCCCCAGCGTGTTAGTGCTCGCGGTAGCTCCTTTTTCCCCTTCTCAATGATGACATTCCCGACGGTCGCTCTTGGCCAGGCTTCTGTGGGCTACGAATGCAATGTGACAGACGAATGTGATTCAGCTCGGTGGCCTCGGCGCCTTTGTTTTCTTTAGCGAGAAGCTCAGGACCCACCAGAGAGTACCAAAGCTCCAACAAAGACACCCTCTACCTAAGTCAATTGAGCTGCTGGGCTGCGCATCGAAATTTGTACCCATCTAATCAACTCCCTATTTAAAATATTCCTATTTAAAATATTCCGATCCAGCTCGGCAATTGGTAAGTTAGTGACCGCAAACAGGCTACCTGGATGTGCATTCCTGGCAGTGTTCTTTGCCACCAGCTTCCCTCTTCGTTATCATCACCCAACAGTCTTCGACAGCAACGATACTTAGACATATCCCTTAAATGCTATGAGAGATATTCGCATTTGGTTCTTTATTTGCATATATTTTCCCAAGCACGTAAAGTACCTCGGCTGCAGTACAAGTTTACACACTGGCATTTGTCGCTGTGCGATAGTGTCACATGTTGGGTCACATATGACCTCATCATACAGACGTCAGAGGCGCATAGAGCATAGAGCCTGGACCGAGGACTAACTTTCCGACTCTTCCAGCTCAGT
This sequence comes from Ilyonectria mors-panacis, assembly GCA_002991585.1. NCBI lineage: Eukaryota > Fungi > Ascomycota > Sordariomycetes > Hypocreales > Nectriaceae > Ilyonectria > Ilyonectria mors-panacis. Next base: position 221,610 of record PPHJ01000050.1, read on the forward strand.
CAGCTACGTCTACTCACGGATCTATCTGGAGGTTGTCGGTCAGGAGTTTCGCAGGCCACGGAGCCTGCCTTCATTACTGCCGTAGTCTTCACATGAGACTGACCCCAATACCATCATCAGATAGGAAGAAACCACAAGATTTCTCATGGCTCAGATCATTACGCCCATCATTGAATGAAATATACAGTAGTGCGCATTGTCGTTCTCCATACTCTGGGGTGAAGAAAGCTTGCATATTTCTCATCCAGTCACACATTGATACCCGACACCAACGGGGGATTACAAAACATACACCTCCTCAGATGTACTCGATCCACTCCCAGATCTCCTCGCTCTACTTTTTGATCTCCCTGATGTTCTTGATCTACTCCTCACTATTCTTGGTCCACTCCTTGATCTCCTTGAGTGGCTTACCTCCTCGTCTCTGTCTTCTGACACACCTGGTTGGCCGTAAGAGCTGTGGCGCCCCTGGGGCCGAGGACCTACGTATTCATAAGACGGACCACCTGGTTCATCGTATGAATTGTGGTATCCAGCGGGGGAAGACGGTCTATGAGGCGGGGGTGGTCGAAAGTCCGGCATCCTCAAGGCATTGTACGTAGTGCTGCTCTCGGTTCTTCTTCTTCTGTGCCTGGGTTCGAAACTAGGCCTTTGTGCTCTCCAATGCCTCCCAGAAGCTGTTGCTGAGGGCCGTTGACCTGGGTATTCGCCTTCTCCTAAGATGACCGGGGGCGGCGGTGGCACAGTCTCGTACATGGGCGGTGGCGAGCTCGAGTCATCAGAACTACCTTCAGAACCCCCTGATATCCCGGATTCTGTTGTCAGGCGATGACGACGAGTGCGACGACGAGCGTGTCGGCGGCTTGGCCTCCCATGGCCGCTGTATTTCTTTGTTCGCTTGATTGTGTCAATCTGCGAGTACGGCATGGCATGCAGCAGGTTTTTTATTTCAGTTGGGAGAAGTTCATCATCGAGCCTTTGGCTCTTGTCGAAAATGTACCAGCAAAGCAAGCATGAAGCCAGGAAGACCGGGATTACTGCGGCCGCAAACCACTTCGGGTCCGCTTCAAGGGAAGTCATACCAAAGATCGACTAGCAGAATTAGCAGAGACAATTGTTGGTTCGGTCAATCAAGGGGAATCAACATACAGCTACAAATGCCATCGGGGTGAATAGGATGGCAACGAAGGTAAACCACAACATGACCCAGCTCATCCTCTCGTTGGCCACACTGAATTCCTAAGACAGGTTAAGTTCACAGCGGCTTTTAGGATATATAAAAGTGCCTACTAAATCAAGCGAAGCCGTGAACCTTTCAAGGAACATGTCAACCTGTTTTTCGAAGTCTTCCACTTCATCTCTCATTGACAAGAGGGTATACGCGGCCTGCTTCTTAGCATCGATAAGACCAGTGCCTGCGTTGAGACTCCGACTTCTTATCGGACGTTGGTCGTTATACTCAGAGAGCCTCTTCAGAACGGCTTTGTGCTGTAGGATATCTGGCAGGCTAAAGGAAATCTGTATCAGGGCGTTATTCAGAAGAAATGATTTATCAGAGATCCCCCAAGTTGTCCGGCCATTTGTCGAAAGCTTTGAGTGTCAATATGTCATCTTCAACCCAGTTTCATAGGAGGAGTTACGTACAGCGACGTTGTATAAATGTTCATAGAGCTTCAGGATACGATTGAAATCATTGAAGCAGAAATACAAGTATAGGTGTATTAGGAGCGGGTTGTTCTGGATAGCATCGGCGATGCCATCAGGGCTGAGTATCTTTTGCAGAATGGACGCAAAAGCCTCCGAGCCCCCCTTTCTGGGGCCCTTTCCAAACATCAAAACTATGAGGCCACTCAGATTTACCTCGGGTCAGGTCGAAGGATGGACGTATCGGCGCAGATCCAGGTCGCAACCCTAGTGTTTGATTGAAAAAGGTGATCGTGTCCTTCGTACTAAGTCAGTTGAATCAAATCAAGGTTCGAGGCTGTCAAGTAGTTTGGGGCTTCTCTTACGCCTTCGAAGTTTATCGAAATTGGAAATCCGGTCCTGGCTGAGCAGATATTCGTTGTGATCGAGAGAGTCATGACGGCCACGATACTTGATGATGGACCACATATCTTCCGAATAATTCGTCGTGCGCTCTGGAATTTGACAATTATCCGTTGTCACAAGGAGGTTGACCATGCGATCGAGGAAGACAGCCTCGTCGCCACTATGGAGCAAGCTTTTGATGGAGTGGCTAATGCCATTAGATTCGTTGTGGTCCTCGATGATTCTAATCAATGCCGATAAGCGTCAGCCTGCGTCAGCACGCCCATGCACCTACAGTATGGCTGGCCCTTGATATCCCAGCTTGTCGAACCGCTTTTTATCGCCATCGTGCAGACGAGGACGATGCAGGAAGTCTCTGAGCTCGAGACGAAGACATTTACCCTTATGGTCACGCTGCTTCAGATAGAGGACGGAGATCTGCGTCATTCTTTCAAGAGGATCGAGCGAATGGACAAGACAAAGGAGGCGGGGTAGTGAGTGGTAATGTCGAATGCAGCCTGGCATTTCGGCGAGGTTCCCGGCTTATGGGTACTCAAACCGTCCTGACTGTCTGGAAGGCCTGTCCCACTTTTTCTCAGCCTTAACGGAAATATAATATTCCAGTCAATTAATGCGAAGACTTTAATTGGTACCTATATAGTACCGTCTGAGTAGGTAGGAGTATCCAAACGCCCGGAATCGAAAGCTAATTGTATTCCAGGACGGCCGAAGTCTCTCTTAAACTAGGGAGGGAGAACCCGATGCAGTCAAATAGGAACGAGTCGTTATTGACGCATACACCCTGGCAGCCCTTATTGAAGGCGTAGACAGAGCATGGGAGAGAAGGGTGGAAAGGGCGACTATCTCAGGAATTTATAAAACAAGCCCAGAATTGAAAACGGCTATAAGATCATTGGCCAGCGCATTAGTGCAAGCTGGAAAGGCCTCGACCCTGACATAAACGACAGACGCCGAATACCGATGCACTTGTTAGATTAGATGTCAAATGACTTCGGAAATATCGTCCAAGCAAAGGCGCCTTTCTCTCTATCTATCTCTGAATACACCTACATCGTTCCGATCACCTGTTCTGGGAGCCCCCCGACAATTAGCCACCTTTCCCTAGCCATGGAGACGATAACGTATGTCAAGCAAGGTAAGATCTATTGTCAAGCCTGAGTCGGTTGGTCTGTTTTTCCATCCATTCAGAGCTTCTAGACGAGCTCAAGAGCTGCCAGAGAAGCGGAAGTTCGACCTTACGCACAAATCGACCAGCCTCCATGGGAGAACTTGACAAGCTGCAGAACCAGCTCCGGGAAGAACAGCGCCGACACGAAGAGGCTGAAGAACGTGCGAGCGCATCACAGTCATTTAGACTCCACAAATATCTTGAGACGTGCCATTCACTCGGTCTTGCTAAATTTCTCGCGGTTGTAGTGCTGAATGACTTTGTTGTTTATTCAATCACTGAGATGAATAGATTATCGTTTTATCCACTGATTCCGTTGCTTGTTATAAATGTTGTTTCGTCAACGGGGCTTCGAAACCCGCACCACCGTCTCATTCTTGACCATAATTCCAGCGAAGTTTGAGCCAAAATCCGCGGCGCCAGCACCACGTGTTCCAGTGACAGTCGAGGTATTCCCGCGGTATCGATCGAGTGCGTGACTCTCAAAGTCGGATACCGAGCCGCGGCCGCCGTCTTCGGATTCGGCGAGCTGGTGCGTTGAGCTGGATTCGTCGTTGGCGGCCGACTTGGGGACTGTTGAGAGGCGAATTGATTGCTTGGCCTGACTGCGACTGTAGTTGTGATCGTAGCTGTTTGAGCTTGCGCCAGTCCTCGACGCCGGGTTGGCGCAAGTGAAGAGATAGATGCAGGCGGGTCGGACGGTAGGGAGGCAAGCTTCACAGCAATGATGGTTAACAGCAACCACACGGATGTTCGAGGGGCAGACATACCTGACACGGTGACGAGGTTCACCTCCACTGTTGCCCAAACGACAATAGGGCATATGTTCCAGGTTAGATCTACTGATGTGGCGTCAAATTGCGTGGCGGCCACAATAACCACTATGGCGGCCGCACAGATGCTTTGTTCCATCAGTAAATAAATCAACACATACTATCTGCTCCTTTTGGTGTCACTTACAAGAAACCAAACATAAACATGATCATGATGCCATACTTTTGCAGGGAAGGGAGCTGCAACTTTCCAATTTGCACGATCGGCACGATCAAGATGGCGATATCGATAAAAGCATGGACCAAGGTGGTTCCAACGAAGAACTTCTTATCTTCGATATCGCATCTTCCGCCGGCAGAGGAATCCCAGAAAGCTTGGACGGGACACAGTGGAATATACCCATAAATATCTAGCAGCAGTCAGTTTCATCTTGCTCTTCCATCGAAGCCTGTGCAAGATACCTACTCGGAAGATGATCCAGAATATAGAGCATCCAAATAGAATCTGGATTGGGAGTCTAATGTTGGTGACATGGAACATGCGCCAGTATAAGCTCAAAATAGAGAGTTTGGCGAAAAAGAGCGCGAATGCGTACACCAGCTCGGCCACGAAGAGCAGGAGCTTGCTTTCGAAGAGTATTTCTTCGATGGGCGGGCTTTTGATATCCTGGATGTGAAGTCCAAGGCCTTTGCGAAGCCCTTGCCACCTGCGTTAGCGTCCTGATCGGTCGGCGTGTGAACGGAAACCTACAATAAGGAATGATGATGATCCAAGCAACTGCCATGGCCTAATCGGTTAGCAATGGCGTCGCTGACCGAGGAGTGGCAACGGCAACCCACATAACAACTTAGTGCAAAGTAGTCATCCCAGGATAGGGGAATCCTCTTGAGCCTACGACTCAGAAGGCGAAGTATCATGAAGATTGTCGCTGCTGCAAATGTGATGAACACCACCGCCCGAATATCAGTCTGCTTGGACTCCATCTTGTTCGAACTCGTCTCGAGTCAATGGCAATGAGATGCACCGCCCAAGCCAGACTTGGAACTAGGGAAGCCACATCAACGAGATGAAAGAGATGCTACAGGGGCCAAAGGGGGGAGATCAAACTGATTATTTATAACCACACATACAGCAGGATCTCGAGGAAAGGGCTGCGTTGGTTCTTGGGAAGATCAAGGTCACTGCCCGGGGAGCACAGATTGCGCCCCAAGAAAGGAGGATAGAGCTAAAAGTCCATAAGAGCGAGCGGGTGACATTCTGTCACGCGAATGATGTAGATCTCGAACTAAGACGAAAGCATACAACGGAATCTGCCGTTCAGTGCCGATTGTGTTGTGGATTCGACCAGACCTTGAATGTTGGGTCTTCCCCGGTAGCCCCTGACGCTAGCAAGAGCCGCTAAATCCCACCATGTCACCCGCACCCCGGATTACCGGCCTCTGGGGGAAAGTTAAAACTTTCTGTTTAGCAGGGGTTGAAATACAATATCAAGGGCTTCGTCTTTGGTCGCCGTTCCCTAAAGCGTGCATACTCCCAGATCTGCCGTGCGAGGGCTGGGTTGTGTTAGTTGTTAGCCAGCCCCTACATTTTTCCTCAAGCACGCACACTGCGACGCCACATGCGTCACGGCTAGTCAAGCCGCCAGTAGGGATTTGCTAGTGTCTTGCTACCTCCAGGGGTTGATAATGTTAAACTGTGGTTGGTTTTCTTGTCCTGGAGCTTGCATTTCACTTGCTGAAAAGGCTCCGGGGCAAGCACGTATATGTTCTTCGCATTTTGATATTGCACAAAATAGGTCTCAAATAGGCGTGGAGGCGGAGCCGGTTTGTCTTTTGGGAACCACCACCTGGGTGTCAGACGGTTTGGCAAAGGAGACAAAGCTTGGCAGAAAACATAGCAGAGAAACACGGCAAGCAAATACCGATCACGCGTGTCGGCTTCCACTTTCGCATTCATTTTCGGTTTCGGCAAATCCGAGCAGCAAGTTGCTACTTGCTCGGCAGTTAATAGTGACACGCTGCCCCACAGTTTCGGGGGAGCTAAGCGTCTTAGGAAGTTCGTCAATGGTATGGACATTCGTTATAACTGAGCTAGTCTAACTTACGTCGCACTAATTTAGTTAGTGACAGGCGGTGGGCGGTGTGTTGAGGCCCAACTGCGCCTTGATACGGTGTAATAATAAGAGAGACTTAAGTCTACTATGTAGATACTCTACTCGGTCTCTCATACTGGGAGTTTTACCATCCAGGAGATTAAAATAGCTAGAAATACATATAGAAATAAGCTAGGTTAATTCTATAAGTAAAGGCTCCTCCCTATATATTATTAACCTTGGAATACATTCCCTTCCCTCATAGACTTCTGCCTTGACACGGCGCTACCTGACTCGTTCAACCTCGGTCTAACCTGATACGAATGTAGGCTTCGACTCCGGATATGGATCATTAGCCTCTCAGGTGGCATAGGTGAGGCTACAACCAACACATCGAGAATGCGAAGATCAGCAAGTTGGTTACTACTATTACGCTAGTGGAGCGGCATACTCAGCGCCACTCGCTTCCAATTTAGTACGAAGGTCCGGAACCTAGGGACAGCTGCCGTTGTCGTTGGAAATGGCATCAGCTCCGAACTACTACCTGGTCATAGCATAAGCTTTCGTTCAACCCAATCGATGTCGGTCAAACCTAGCTGATGTTCGGCGGAATATCGCCGCGCAACGCCGACCGTCACACCTTCTCAAAATAAGGGAGACGCAGGTGTTCTGCAACGCTTGAAAGCGGAGAAGAATATACAGCACCGTACGTAGGGTCGTACAGTCTCGGAAGGGATTCGCTCACCCCTTGAAACAATAGGCTGGGGAGAGGAAGCTGGGGTGGAGAATAGGTATAAGAGCCTGAGAGGGGCAGCAATTAAGACTACGCACCAGACACAAGTCACAGGACACCAACCGACAAACCTAATTTCTGAGACCGGCACATATCAAAACCATGGGCGTGTACACTAAGCTCGCCGAGAACATCGATGAGGTCGACATTATCATTGCCGGAGGTAGGTTGCTCATCTTTTTCTGAATCGGAGTGAATAACGGCGCTAAACATTACCACGCTCAACAGGTGGTGCGGCGGCATGTGTCGTCGCTGGGCGTCTAGCAGAAGCCGACCCTGCGCTGTCGATCCTAGTCATCGAAGGAGGCCCGGACAACCGTGGCGTCCAGAACATCGAGAATCCTGTCTTCTTCTTGGATCACCTGTTGCCCACTAGCAAGACAACCATATTCTACAAGGGTAACAAAGCAAAGCAACTTGCGGGCCGCGAGGCTATTGTTGCCTGCGGTGGAACTCTTGGCGGCGGCTCATCGATTAATTTTATGATGTATACGCGTGGCCAACGTTCGGATTTCGATTCTTGGAACACGCCCGGGTGGTCATCTGACGAGCTTGTTCCTTTCTTGAAAAAGGTACAGTCCTCTATCATTCTTCTCATGGGAACGCGTATTTGAACTAATCGATCCTAAGATCGAGACATTCCATGGACAAACCAACCCCGAAGTTCACGGCTCTGACGGACCTGTCCACATCAGCAGCGGTACATTTCGCTCCACCAACTCGGAAAGCGACTTTATCCAAGCCGCGTCCCAGGTTGGCTGGCCCGAACTCGATGACCTGCAGGCGCTGGATGCCAACAACGGTTTCCAGCGTTGGCACCGCTCTGTTTCACCGGATGGCAAGCGACAAGATGCTGCGACAGCATATCTTCACGCCAAGCTAAATGGAGACAACTACCCCAATCTCCATGTCCTCGTTGGGTCAAAGGTCGTTCGTGTGCTCCTTGATGACAAGAAGCGGGCTGTTGGTGTCGAGTACACCCCCAACCCTGCCTTCCAAGTCGAGGCTGGTGTCACCCAACACCCAAAGTTGACTGTTAAGGCTCGCAAGCTTGTGGTGGTCTCTTGTGGTGCTTTAGGCACGCCGCTTGTGCTGGAAAGGTCAGGTCTCGGTGATCCCAAGATCCTCGAAAAGGCAAATGTCCCCGTCCAGGTCGACCTTCCTGGAGTCGGACACAGCTATGAAGACCATCAACTCGTTCTCTATCCATACCAGACAAACCTTCAGCCTCATGAGACAATCGATAGGGTCCTCAGGAACCCAGATAAACGTCAAGAGTTGATTGACTCCAAGGATCCAGTCTTAGGCTGGAACGCCATTGACGTTTCGTCCAAGCTCCGGCCCACAGATGCTGACATCGCTGCTCTTGGACCTGAATTCCAGAATTCGTGGGACAGGGATTTCAAGAACACTCCTGACCGACCCATCATGCTAATGGGACTTGTGTCATGGTAAGTGACGCGACGTACAAAGTTACGAATGACAGCTAACAACGCACAGTTTCTTGGGAGACCCTTCATCGGTCCCGGAGGGTCAGTATGTCACTGTTGGCAACTACACTGCCCACCCCTACTCGCGTGGTCATATACACATCACAGGTTCTGGAGTCAACGATCCGATAGACTTTGACGTGGGATTCCTTAGCGATGAAAATGATATCGACCTCAAGAAGCAACTTTGGGCGTACAAGAAGTCCCGCGAAATCATGCGACGTACTGCAATGTATCGTGGTGAGCTTGCTATCGGCCATCCAACGTGGCCCGCTGGCTCAAAGGCCGCATCTGTGGACCTTGAAGGGCCACTCAGCAACATCAAGGACGTGGAGTACTCGGCTGAAGACGACAAGGCTATCGAGCAGTGGATCCGCGAACATGTGGAAACTACCTGGCACTCGATCGCCACGTGTAAGATGGCTCCTCGTGAAAAGAACGGTGTCGTGGACGAACGCCTGAATGTCCGGGGCACCACGGGTCTGAAGCTGGCTGACTTGAGTATCGCACCTAATAATGTTGGAGGAAACACGAACAACACGGCTATGCTGATTGGTGAGAAGGCAGCAGATATTATCATCAAGGATCTTGGTCTTTAATTGCACATCTGGAAATGAAGATCCCGGCAATGCTCGAGAATTTATACTTGAATACACTTGATTGCTTATCTTATGTTATCTAAAAGCGCAACGAATAAACCACATCCAGGGACTTGTTGAAAGGACCATCCTAGAATAAAAGAGTAAAAGCATACTCACTTTAAGAGTGAGAGCCAAAAAGAAGTATTCAGGTCCGAGCGTGGATCGAACACGCGACCTAGGGATCTGCAATCCCTCGCTCGTACCACTGAGCTATCGAACCGTTTTGATGACCAATCGGATTTATAGTACGCATTATAAAGCAACACGATGATCCACATGACGAGTTGTCACTTTGTCGTACCAACTGCTGACATGAAATCCAGTACTTAATGTCACTGAATCAACTCTACTTGTATCTATTTTACACTATTCATTTGAATCATTGCCGTGCCTGTACCACCCTCAAACAATCCGGAGTTTGAACGCTTACAAGTCCAGCTGGAAGTCTAAGCTGCTAGCTTGTCCGGATACTCCCCCCGAAGGCCGGGAGGAAAGATCCCGTCGGGACAGACTCTGCTGATAGACATCTCTGCCCGCAAAGTTCTTCATTTTCTACCAAAGATTGACAGTTAAAGTTTTGTATTGGGTTTGGATCTACAGATGGTTGTTGTTCCAGCTCAAGGCCCACAGTGAAGATGTCGTCGCTAGCTGCGTCCAGGGAATCGTCTGCCACTCAGTTGCATACTTCGTGCTATCCGCACCATCACAAAAGAACCGAATCACAACGGCCTGCTTATCAAGGAGAATAAACCGCATGGCGTGTTTCCCATTAGCGTAAGTAGCAAGTTATATGATGGGTTGCAAGACGAGCTGACAATAGTTACTCGCCACTCAGATGCTTCGAGTCCCATGTTCCTGACAATCTAAGACGGTCAAATAAATGATTTACCCGGCGCCGAGCATCCAAATAGAGATGAATGTTTGGCTTATACCTCATCGGTCCCGTATCAGAGCGGAAGTTTACAACTCCCATCCTCAACTGAGGCGACTCGCTGCCGAATCGATGTTGAAGCTGGCGCGTTCCGTTCGAGATAGGACTTGCAAGGATACCTAGACAGTATTCTAAAACGATGTGAAAGATAACATGACGAAATAATATTTAAACGTAACGCGTTGGAGAACAAAAGCTATTAGAGCGGTGGTGGTTGGATAGCGTTTATAGTCAAGATTTCCTCTCCCATTATGTTTACCGAAAACACACGCCTTCGACTCATATCCTAGGAAGGTGGATTATTCTTTGCTATTTCCATAAATCAGGTATTATTGAGGAGGTCTGAGATGAAAGAAGGGACTCGGGTACGGAGTTACGGAGAACAGTCACGATCAGCCCCCTTAAGCGAGGAAGCCATTGACAAACGGATACTCTGCGTTTGCATCACGGGCTGAGCGCCAAATGGGCGATGACCTGTGCATGAATGCCATCGACGGTCAAGTCAATTGGTTCACCTCAGCGGGAAACAGATGTCGAGCTCTCCTCGTCGGATACAGTGGACGGCTTCAGTTCTGTCATCGAATGCTAGGACTGCGGCCCATTGTTCTTTGTCAATAAGACACCAATTGTAGAATTTACATAGAGCGCTCTGGGATCCAGCTCCTCTGTCAAGATGACTCGAGGATCTTTCTGAGTGCTGTACGGTCGGCATATGTATGTAGCCATGAAAGATAGAAGGCATCGTCTGGGTTTGCACGTTCGGCCGCATTACTTACCAGAGACCCTTGCCCATACGCACCTGGCCTTATTATCACAGGGCTCGCCCTTATACAGACAGTAGATCGTCATTATCATACTGCGGAGTTACTAGCTTGAGAGATTTCACATCGTGTCATAAAGATGTTCTTAGACTCGATCTAAGATCATCACATGATGGCCCGTCAATAGTTGGCATCAAACTCCAACCATAGCATAACTGGTCCTCGAGTTCCCTCACTACATGACAAACATGAGATCGACATCTAAATGTCAAAGGTTAGCAAAGGATGAGAGTACAAATGTCTCCAGAAGGCGTTACTAACCAAGGGGGTGACTGCACGACAGCTGAGGCTTCTGGGTGTACTTGGTCTCCAAAATCTCACGGACGCTGTTCAGAAGCTCAACATAGCTCTGCTGGGGGTTTGCCTTGATGGCCGAGATGAAAGCCCAAGACATGGCACCGGTAGCCTGGGCGTTAATCGTGGCATCGGCGCTGGGGATAGTAGGTTAGCAAGAGTCGCATAGTTGACGGACGGCCTAGGGCTGACTCACGAGGTCTGGTCATCCTTGCTGCCGGACCACATGATGACATCAGCAGGGGAGGTTCGCGTGTCCTTGGTCTTCTCGTAGGCAGCATCGCCAGTAAAGGCCGACTTTGCGAGGTTAAAGATGGAGCTTGCCGCGCCTCCCACATCACCAGAGGCGTAGGAGGTGAAGGCACTCAGCAGGCCCTGGCCAGCTTCCTTGGCCAGGTTGGGCTCCTTCAGGACACCCTTGGTGGAGTAGACGTAGGGAAGATCCATGACGGTGGCCGAGTGGCACGAGTCGAAGATGGCCGTCAGACGGACACCCTGCTGGAGAGGCTTGACCACGTAGTAGTGAATCTCATCGTCAATGATGTGGCCGTTGTTCTTAAAGTCGACCGGGTAGATAACTTCGTCGTAGCCATCGTCTTCGTCGCCGTCCTCGTCTTTGGTCTGTCCGCCGTGTCCTGAATGTCAAGCATGGTTAGATGGGCTGCGAAAATGAAGTACTCTGCTCGGACTCACCGGAGTAGTGGAGGAAGAGGGCATCGTTGGGCTGCGCGTTCTTAACGAGCCAACCCATAGCGCGGATGATGTTGTCCCTTGTAGGCTGCATGACGGGGTTGGACTGGTCGTCGGTCAAGATGACCATGTCCTCTCGCTTGTAGCCGTACCGCTCGATGAGGAAGGCAGAGACGTTGTGGACATCGTTGATGCAGCCGCGCAGCTCGCCATCCTGGCCAAAGTAGTTGATGCCGATGAGCAGAGCCTTGCGACGGCCGGTACAGTTGGAGTACTGGAAAGTATAGCCTTCGGGGCACCGTGGCCGAACTGCTGGGGAACCGACGGCGGGGGAGGACCGGAGCGAGCGTGAGACGCGTAGTTGGACTGCTGGAGAGGATGGCCGTAGGCGTCGAGATGCTGAGGAGGGCCGTGGGAGGGAGCCTGATACTGGTTATATCCGCCGCCGCCGCCCCAGTTCTGAGGAGGAGGTCCAGGAGGAGGGCCATACCCGGAGGGAGGAGGGCCGGGAGGAGGAGCGTAGCCGCCGCCGCCGTAGCCACCACCTCCTCCTCCGTAGCCACCTCCCTGGTGACCACCACCACCTCCGTAACCACCTCCTTGGTGACCACCACCTCCTCCATATCCACCGCCGCCTCCATAACCGCCGCCGCCGCCTCCATAACCACCACCGCCGCCTTCGTATCCTCCGCCGCCTCCGTGATGGCCCTGCCCGTGGTGGCCTTGGCCGGGATAGTAGGACATGATTGTTGGAAGGGAACCCTCGAGCAGCCCTGTTACCGGGGGAGAGAGAGATTGGTGTGGAGTTGAGGTCGAGACGGGTGCAGTCAGGGCGCCGTGGGAGCTTGTCGTGACGGGTTGGCCCGGTTGGTGTACGAAGTAGGCAGTACGTACGCCGCACGTCGTGAGGAAGCGGGGACCACGCGGGCGTGTCCCATGCGACCCGGGCAGCTTCATGAGCGGGCGCTACTGGCGGGGTCCTTCCGTCCTAGCCTCCGACAGCCCAACAGAACGGGTGCCCACTACGAGCCAGTGGGGCCTGTGGTCCTGTGGAACCCCTGCGAGGAGGCTGGAGTGCCCTGTTAGACAGTGAGTCAGTGGCTCTCTCAGTGTCGCCAAGGGCCCTACGTACAGGCTACAGGCGACGTGCTACAGGCGACATTGCGGGGGCCGGCCTCCGAGCGTCTTGGCGCTGCAAGCTCCCCCTCCCCCTCCTCGCAGCGTTCCCTCACCAGTCCCTCAGCAGCGCCGCGGGCCCCTCCATCATGACGAGCTGTGGACGAACTTCCGTCGAAACAACCACAGCTGCCCGACCCCTGAAAGCCCTGGCTGTGGCACGGAGGTTGCGCGCATTTGTTTACGCTGCGCCTCGGCGGCAGCCCGCGCTTTTGTTCCCGAGGAAATAACATGCCACGTATTGGAGGAGGAAGCATGTGTACTGTACTCGATACTTCACACACCATACCTCCTCCACAGGAGGCTGTCTCTGCGCCGTGCTTGCTTGTGTGCGTCCCTAAGCGCTGCGTAAGTCGCATTGGAGGGGCTGATGGTGAGGCCATTCGCACCGAGCACCCCACTGTACTTCTCCATATATGCGCTTGCCTCACGGTAGGCAGTTATCTCCCGACTTCCCGAAGCCAGTCGCTCATAGCTTCAGGGGACAGCTAGAGCTCCCGGGGGATAATATGAAATAGAGGGCCCCTATATCAACTGTCCGCTCTCGTATACCGGCCCTGAAGGCAAGCTTGGGCTCACTAAAAGAAGGGTCCACAGCCCCGCCGGAACGGCCCGCCAGGCTGCCCGTTTGGACCAACGCTGTCAGTGAATGGCTGTGTCGTACGAAGTAGCCACATTCAATGGCATCCATACCATAGCCCGCGGGACGCATGGGATGCATCACCGCGAAAGCGTCACTGACACGATGCCCGTGTGTGAATCTGTGTCAGTCTGTGACAAAGCCAAGCAAATGAGGTGCACACACAGCCACACCCAAGTTTGCACCTGGCAATTGCCTGCATTCCCAGGTACCTGAACGCCTGCAGACTGATACTCACTTGCCGTTATTGGCCGCCAGCTGCCCGCGTCCACACTCTCCACTCGCCAACTGATGCCAACTGCCACCCACGAGCTTACACCGCGTCAAACATCAAAGAGGCCGCCCCTCTGCGAGACCTATTTCTTTGCGCTTCTCCCTCGTCTCTTCCTCCTCCTTTCTTCCCTCTCATCCTCTTCTGCTCGACCTTTTCTCTGCCCCAAACCACACCTCAGAAACCCGGAAACCGTCCTCTATCAGAGGCCAATCTCCACCCCACCACCACCATGTCTTTTTTCAAGAAGATCACCAAGGAGTTTGAAGGCCTCGGCCTTGGAGGCGATAAGAAGGAGGAATCCTCCGCGCCTCCTGAGGGTTAGTCTTGTCTCCTCCTGCTTTCCACACTCGCCTTGATTCTTCTGGTGTTTGTTCCCCCCAGGTGTACGTGAACTAACAATCTCGTCTCGCAGGCCAGCGCGGTTACGGCTACCACGGCGAGGGCGGCCAGGGCGGTCCCCCTCCTGCGCAGTACTATGCTGCTCCTCCCCAGCCCGGCTATCAACCCCCTTCCGACAAGCCTCCTCTGCCCGAGGGCTGGACTGCCCAGTTCGACCAGCAACACCAGCGCTGGTTCTATGTTGAGGTAGCTTCCGGTCGCTCCCAGTGGGAGGCTCCTCGCCAGTATAACGCCCCGGCGGTCCCTCCTCCGGATTCTCGCCCCTCCCATGGAGTCATACGGTTCCGACGGATCTCGTGGCTACGGTGGTGCTCCCGGTTACGGCGGTGTCCCCGGCTACGGTTCCCCCGCCCCTGGCGGCTATGGCTCTCCCGCTCCTGGATATGGCTCTCCTGCCCCTGGCTACGGAGGCGCCCCGGGATACGGTGCACCTCCCTCCGGCCAAGGTGGTGCATATGGCGGTGGACAGGACACCCGTGGGTATGGACAGGACCAGGGCTACGGCCAGAACCAAGGCTACAACCAGGGCCAAGGCTACAACCAGGGTTATGGACAGGACCAGAGCCAAGGCTACGGTCAAGATGGCAACCGCGGCGAGCAGAAGGAGAAGAGCGGGAAGTCGGGCATGCTTCTCGGTGCCGCTGGTGGTCTCGCCGTCGGTGCTATCGGTGGCGCCCTAATTGCCAACGCCTTGGACGACAGCGATGATGATGAGCACCAGGCAGCTGCAGCTGCTGCACCCGCCGCGGCTCCCCCCGCAGCCGAATACAACACCTACAACACCTACAACACCTACGAGTCGGCTCCCCCCCCTGAGGACGATGGCCCACCTGCTGTCCTCCCCGGTACCGACGCGGATGGCGACTCCGTGTCATCAAGTGATCGCGAGGACGTCCAGGAGGCTCGTGAGGAGTACGAGGAGCAGCTTGCCGACTCGGACGCTAGCCAGAGCGATATTGAGGAGGCCCGTGAGGAGTACGAGGAGACGTATGAGGAGGTCTACGAGGACTAAGCTGTCTCTCTGTCTGATGAGCAACGACCACACACGCGCGCACGACACGTTTGATATCCAATCAAGTTTGAGCTGGTAGAGCAAGGGCAGGGCCGGGTGCATAGCAGTTTAGGACCTTTCCGTTAGGCAATGAACAACTTTTTTTTTTTCGCTCATATATCGCGCCTCGTGCTCTCATGGTTGTGCTGTTCAGGACGGCGTCTTGGCGACGACGTCTTGGCAAGCACTGCCCCTCACGGTGACAGATGTGTTTCACTGGAGAAATGTTGATCTTGGCGGTGGGTGAATGAATAACTATGTGGTTCGGTGCGTTGCGCGTGTCCATTGTCCGGAGGAAGCTCCACGGCTTGGCCCTCACGCCATGACTTCTTGGCCGCAAGAACCCCGTTCGCCTCCCTTGGCGTCGGCGACTTGAGCCTGCGGGTTTCGCTTATCGGCACGGAGCCAAGACGTCACCGCTCCACTTCGTCTCACCCGGCGCCTGTCCGCTGGCGTTCTGGACCA
Organism: Ilyonectria mors-panacis; assembly: GCA_002991585.1. Lineage (NCBI taxonomy): Eukaryota > Fungi > Ascomycota > Sordariomycetes > Hypocreales > Nectriaceae > Ilyonectria > Ilyonectria mors-panacis. Next base: position 237,358 of record PPHJ01000050.1, read on the forward strand.
CACAACCGGCCAGGCGCCGAGCCTCCAGCAGGAGAGGGCTCCATGGCTTGGCAACTTGGCAACTTGGCGGGCGCCGCACGCGTCTTGGGGATGCGTCCGTTGCACCCTCTGCACAGCCTCGTTTTGTGGTCCCGATGCCCTGCTGCGTTGGTGGCCTTTGTTGCTTGGCTGCAGCCCGTTTTGTCGCGCGCTAGAGCCAGCGTCGGCAGTGGTCCACTGGAGGTGCATGTACGTGCTCCGTACCTTGGCGCTCTGGACAGACCGACACACATACACGTATGAAGCCTTTCTCGTGAGATCTGTGTACTTCGTCAAGACTTGCCTTGCAAAAGCACGCACCGAAGCGGTAAATAAAATACACACACACACAGGTCCGGCGTGGATCCTCCGTGAGGCTGTGTCAGAGCCGCCCGCATGCACGACAACCACATCCATTTGTACCCGCGACTTGCACGCCCGGCAGATGCCCATGCCTGCAGCCCTTGCCACGACGAAAGCTCTCCCCCGGAACTCAGTGCCGACGCAAAACGCACGACACACGGGGGCCAAGGCGGGGTGAGGTCTCGATAAGCCTTTTACTAAGCTCAGCGATGCGGGCGAAACAAGCATTCGTCCTAGGAAGCTTGTTCCTGGAGTCAAGACTTTGCTCTCGGATGCTGGGTGCCGAGCCAGGCGCCGTCAGACGGGGGACTTTTGGGAGAGGCAATGGGTTGAGCTTGGCGTGCAGCGTGCCAAGGGGGAGTCACGAGGGGAGCCATAGTAAGCGGCTTGGTAGAGAGAGAGAGAGGTAGGTGTTTTGGGCGGGTTGAGAGGATACGTTATCTGTCCATGTCATCAGAGACACAGCGCGGTGAGGAAATGTTGGCCCATGCTTGCTTGATCCATTGCGCTGAACAATCACCGGTAGGTTGTATTTTCTGCTCTGCAAACTATTCTGCTTGTATCAATGCGTGTGCCAAAACTCTCGTCTGTCGTCTTTTTCTTTGATTGTCAACAAACTATCGACGTTGGGTGAAGACTCGTGCGTCTAGGAAACCGTCAAGGTACCGTCCAAACATGACAATACTATCCCGTCACAAACCCCAAGCTCCCATACCAGGGGACCAAACTTCCATTATCTCTCTCTCTTAAAGACCAAAAACCATAACACTGATGCGTAACCAGGAATCTCAGCCTGCTCCACTGCCGTCCAGTGGGTGGGTATCTGTCGCTCCTCGTCCACGTTTCCATCGTCAACCATGATACAACACACATCGATTACTTCTCGTTGTTCTTCTCGTCCATGCAGATGCACAGCGCGGCCATGAGGGCCATGTCCATGTTGGGCGCAACCGTCAACGCATACGTCTGCTGGCCGAACAGGAGGTCGCGCCCGCTCAAGACCTTGCGGTCGATGCGCGCAACCAGGGCGTTGCTGGCCTGGTCGTGGATCTCGGCCGAGTAATCGACCCAGTTGCCCTTCATGGTGAGAGTCTCGGCGGTTCCCTTGGACGAGGTGAAGGTGGCCGTAGCCTTGGATCCAAGCACTGCAATGTCGCGTCAGCAATTGGAGCTCTTCTGTTGGCGCTCCAAACACGGAGGCGCAAATGGGAGAAACTCACGCTTGAAGCCACTCTTGACCTCCATGATCTTCTGGCCCGTGGGCGTCTCGATGGCAAAGGTGGTGTGGATGTGCAGGTGCTCCTTGACAATGTCAAACAGGTGGGTGCCGGCCATGTCGAAGATGGACTTGCGGCCCGAGATGGACATGACCTTGCCCTGGACCTTGAGGATGGGCTGGCCGCTGGCCAGCTTGATCTCGAAGCTGTCGCCCGTCAGGGACATGACCTTTTCGCGCAGGATCAGCGTCTCGGTCTGGCGCGCCACGAGGCTGTCGAAGACGGCCATCTCGCGCGGCGCGGGAGGGAGCTGGAAGGCGGCGGCCATTGTGAATGTGACGTAGGGTTGTCGGTGATGGAGGGGTAAGTTGGTGGGCGTCGTCGGCGTCGCGGATCGTCAAAAGCTGCGAAGGGCCTCAGGAGGAGAATACAAAGGGCGAATGGCAGAGGGAGAGTCGGATAACAGCTGAGCTACAGGACTGATGTGGGCGACACAGCCCGTCTTTAAAGGCTGCACGAAAACCTACCCGTCCAACCATCGTCACGCAACAGGTGGGCAGTCACATGGAAACACCACCGGAAGGGCTGAGCAGCTGAAGAGCTAGGGGCCATCAACCAGCCGCCACGACGGAGCCAAGGCGTAGGGCTGATGCCAATCGAAGGCCCAACCCATGGCCTCAGCAGCCCAGCACTGCCCTACTTTCGATAGATTGCAGCAGCATCGTCGGCGGGGGGCGCGGCGCCATTGGCGAATCGAGACCGCTGGCGATTTAGGCTCGCGGCTAAGCCAACGTACGAAAAGCCCAGAAGAGGAGGCGTTTGCGCTTCTAGATCCCCTCAGGATTCGTGGCGTTTCACAAGGCTGACTGCGTCGACGGCGAGGGAGTGGTGAATGGACGGCTCCTCTTTGCGCTTGCGCTTGCCGCAGGCTTGTGTCCGGCCGTGAGGCCTCCGTTCTGGTGCTTCCCCAGGCTCCGGTGGTGGGTGGAGCTAGGATTGTGACTTGTATCGGGGAAAATCTGGTTGGGCAACTTCATAGGTTGCTCCAGTCCGGGCGAGATGGAAGAGGAGGGGCAGCGCCGTTGCATCAGCTCAGCACCAATGCCAAAGATCCAATGGCTAGGGAAGAGCTGACGCAAATATGCATCGAACAGGGACATCTCGGCCCGTGGGCTATCGAAAATCAACCTCACCCTCTCCGCGCCGTCGCAATCCTGCCAAAACAACGACAAGCAGAAGCTGGAAGCTGGCACTCGAGTCCAGCTACATCTAAGCCCCGTCACGGCCGTCCTCAGCTTCATGCTCCCCGGCTACGATTCGCCAGTCCGCCCTGTCGGTTTGTCGATCCCCTGCCACACGGGACTGGCCCCAAAATAGCTCCGCCCTTGGAGTGGGGTCTGCCATCTCCCACCTCCCCAGAGCATGGTAGTATTCCGGTGTGGCAGGTGTGTGCCTGTGCCTCGAAAGCATTGGCCGGGCGTTCTTTGAGGCTGAAAGGCATTAGGTGAGTTGAATGCGAGGGGAGGGCGTCGAGGTGCAGGCTTGCGTCACGGTCTGTCGCTGGCTGGAATGCAACTGACTCTAGTCTTTGTCGACCGAATGTGTGAATCGGCATGCAACTCGTACAGCGTCGTGGCACAATCCTACCCAGACTACATCAGTCTCCACTCAAGTCTTTGTTCCAGCCAGTTGGACCAGCCAGTTAGACGGAGTGAAGGTAGCAGCCCAGCTCCAACATTGTAGGCCATCATCCACAAAGAAGCATTGCTGCATAGTTCGTGACGGCGGCGCTGACTTTGGGTGTGGCGTCAAGCCAATATGCTTTAAACCCACCCGCGCAGTGTTCAACAATGGCCTAATGCGGGGGCCTCTTTGTCAGGTGTTTACGGCTTAGCAGTTAATCCCGTCCCGTCTCCAAATCCCCGGTAGCCATAGAGTTTAGCTTGTCTACGAAAGGACTCGATGTTTGCACCTGAATGGCTGGAACCCACCCATCATGGCTCACATCTTTGTCTCGGAAACGTCCATCCCGTTGACCAGATGTTTCAGGCGGGGCGGCAAAGGCTCGATCAGCCGGGGTCATCACGATTTCGGTTTCGGTCAATAAATCGCGGTTTTCAAATCAAGAACCTTCCAGGTCGCAGGTCCTTGTTCATTGGGCACGAGAAAAGGCTGCGAGATATACAAGATATTCTAGTCATCATAGCAGCAAAGAAATCAACGGCAATATTCTTAAAAGTCTATCCTTGGTCTATCGGCGAATACAAGAAACAGATCTCGCGAACGAGATACCAGTCAAGCCACATGGTCAATGGCCTCATTATCCATATTCCTATCTGACATTTACAGAGCCAGGACGGCAACAAGGGCAGCAATGCCACCAACGGAGATCATCTTGAGGGTGGAGGCACCAGAGTCAACAGTGCTGGGGGTGGTCGAAGATCCGGCAGTCTCGGTGCTGGAGCCGGAGTCGGAGCCAGACGCAGAGGAGCCGGAGCCAGAGCCAGAGGAACCGGAGCCGGAAGATCCGGTAGCAGTGGCTGAGGCATCCTGGGTCTCAGTGGCAGTCGAGTTGGAGTCCGAACCAGTGGGCTTGGAGAATCCGCTGGTCTCTGTAGAGTCAGAGCCCTCGGAGTCGGTAGACTTGGAACCAGAATCGGTGGACTTGGAGCTGTCGCTCGTCTTGGTCTTGGTCGAGGCCTTGGAAGTGCTGGTCTTGCTCTTCTCAGGGCAGGTCAGGTCGAAGCGGGGAGTGGTGGACAGGTTGTTGGTGATGGCAAACTTCATGGTGTTGTCGGGGTTGGAGTCACGGAGGTTGTACCAGAAGGTGGGGACCTTGTTGAAGAGACGGTCGCAACCGATGTCCTGCCAGTACTGCTGGGCGTTGGCGACGCTGGGAACAGCCTCGTCCCAAGTCTTACCGCTGTAGGGCCAACCAGTCTCGGTAACCCAGACGGGCTTGCCCTTGACAGCAGCGACGGTGGCATCATAAGCCTTGTCAAAGAGCGAGCCAGCGTTGTCGATGGTGTTGCCCTTGTCGTTCTCGTAGTAGGGGTACTCGTCAACACCAACGAAGTCGACGGCGTCAATGACAGCCGAGTTGGTGGAGTTGGGCCAGACATCCCAGGTGTCGACGTGACCGACAGGCACGTCAGCGATGGCGCTGTTAGCAAAGGCCTTCTTGAAGTCCTTGATGAAGCTGACGAGGACATCGGGGTCCTGGCCGACGCCGGACTCATTCTCAACACCAGTCTTGGAGTTGCGGTACAGATCCTCGCTACCGATGGAGACACCGATGATGAGATCAGTGAAGGAGGAGCCGTAGCTGGAGATGGCAGTCTTCAGAGCAGTGATCTCATCGTCGATGTTGTCGGTGCCAGAGCACCAGACACCAAGAAGGATAGAAGTCTCAGTCTCCATGGCCGCCTCGAAGGCCTGGATGGGGTCGTTCGTGGAGTAGGCCTGGATGTTGGTGTACAGGCGAACGGCGTTGAAGTCACCGGGGGCGTTCTTGAGGTTCTGGGCAGTCTCGAACTCGGCCTTGAAGTCGGCCTTGAACTTGGCAGATCGATCAGCCAGAGTAGCACCGGAGTTGAAGCCGAGGTAGTTCTTGGCCGAGACGCCCACAGCGAGGGCGCTGGCAGTGAGGGCGGTGGAAACACGCATGATGGCTACGGGAATTCGAAGTCGTTGGAGATGTCGATGTCCGTGGTTATGTCGCACAGGGGAAACGTTCACGCAAGCCGATCCGAGCAAAAATTAATGAATGTGGTGATTCAGCAACGAGTGTATGAGAAATAGCCCGAGGGCAAGAGAATGAAGATGAAAAAGAATGTCGGATCCAAAAAGAACAATGGGAAGCAAAGTGCCGAATTGATGAAGTAGGGACGGAAGAAAAGACGGGATGATATGGAACGCGTGAAATCAGGGGAACGGCCGCGCCGGGGCGTGACACATCACGTGCATGCACAAAGCCCGTGTTGATCGGGGCGAGTGTGCCGGTTTTTTGGGCTCTTGGCAGGGGAAGGCGCTGGCCGAGTGGACCGGGCAGGCCCCGTGGAATCAGAGGAATTATTGGGATTGGCGCTGGATCCAGTCCCCAGAATAGAAAGTGGGAGATTGAGCCAATGGCGGAGACGATTCTCTCCACCGTCTCCCCAGTCTGAGGCCAGTCTCTCCTCACCCTCTCCTCCTTCGTATCTAGCACCCCACTAACCCTAATCCAGACGCTAATTTGCCTGATTGCTGGTAGCCAAACAACAACAATGATGCGCTGAGTTGATGGCTGGCATGATGTCGCTCTTGTGCTTTTGGGCTTTGTGTTTTGTGCAGCCTCTCGTTTCCGCATAACGCGGCTCATCCTTGCCGTCTACCTTCGCTTCTCCTTTTCGTATCATTGTCTATGATGACTTCGCACTTTCCATCATTGTCCCGTGCAAGTACGAGGCTCCGTATCCACCGTCATGCCTGCTGGCGCTCCTTGGCCTCTCGATTCCAAGGTCAGATACCAGCCATCCATCCACGACCGCCATCTTGCAAGGATCAACTGCCAACAACAAGGAATCGACGCGCCATCCGCAATCCCAGAATCCCACGTCGACATTCATTCCCAGCCGTTGAGATTACTGTCGTATCCACGTATAGCCCTGTTCTGAATTTAGGTCCTTCGGGCATCTCTTGTAGAGGCCTCCACCCAGACTACAACGATCGTCTATCGAAACTTTTGTCCCGTTGGTCGGAGCCCGCGGCCAACAAACCGACGCGCATCCCCCTGATGCTCGGGTTCCTCAACGCCAGCGGAGCGATTTTTCGTGTTGTGCAATCCACCTCATTATAACCTTAAAACCGGACGTCAATACAGGTCCTGCGCTTTGACTGGTGCTTCAGCAGCTGGGGTCTCCATGCATGTTCGACGGATTCACGAGGTCGTTGTGGGTTTCAACCTCGCCCTTGATAAGTGGACCCCAGATCCTGTCGGCCCCGTGTGTTCTTTTGGTGAATGTCTGCCCAAGCAATTAGCGGTGGACGGCGATTGATGTCTTTGTTTAATAGTCAAACCCTAGCTCAATACCCTTCTGCATCGGCTAGAATGATTGAATTGGTGATCACCGTCTTGGCTGCACATGAGGCTCCTTAGAACGCAGCCCTCGGCCTCCTCAATCCCTGCGACCCCTGGAACCAACCGACGCCTCCCTCCATGGTGGCTTGCCCTACCGGTTCCAGATGGACCCATCTCCAACCTCTAGCTCTCGCAGCTGACGCGGCTCATTGAATTATGCATGCCTATGCAGGATGGACAAAGTTGACTGCATAGAACATTCACCTTCACATTCACTATGTTAGAATAGGACCCAAGAAGCACTCTGCACGAATATTATCATCTCAATTTGCCCGTATCTTCGTTGAGATATCAAGGGTATGTAACAAAATTCACTTCTCCAACTTGGTGTCTCGTTCCTCTGCGGCGTAGATCTCCTCCTCATTAATCTTATACGCAGCCGACTCTCGAGCGCTCACGCCCTTCTGGAACTATGAGGTCTAGGTTAGCACCAGCTTCACAGCATACATTCGGGATACAATTGCTTACCATATAATCCATCTCACCAAAGGTTCGGTCCTTGGTCTCAAACATGCGGAAGTAGCCCCAGATCAGGGTCAGCGTAGCAAGACCGGCCCAGAAGAATGCCTGTGCTCAGGATTAGCACATAGTTGCAGCGATGAAGTGGCTCGCAAAAACTTACCGTCTTTCCCTTTGCATTCCAAGCACCTGGAGAGATGAGCTTGGGCTGGAGGAGGCCACCGCAAATGATGTTTCCAACATAGTAAAAGCTACGTGCCAGCACGACAGTTTGCGTTCGGAGTCGTGTTGAACCAATTTCAGCAACAACGGTGTAAATGATGGGTCCGACAGACATGGAGTACGCGCCCAGCCAGACTACACAAAGTAGAGACTGTGCCCAGGCGAGGGCCTTTGTCTGCTTTGGCAGAGCCAGGAAACCGATAGTCCACAGGATGAGCACGAGCGAACTGAAGCCCGTCAACCAGATGGTGCGGCGACCCCATCGGGAAATATAGAACCACGAGACGATGACGCCGAGGAATGCAATTCCAGTACCGCCCAGAGCGATGCCGTACGAAGCGCTCGCACTGATGCCGGTCTGCTGGAAGAAGAAAGATCCGCTGTAGCAGAGAGCTCCACCGTTTGTGATCTGAGACATGAAGCCCATGCAGGCAATCTCTGTGCGACGGCGGTTGGTGCCTCGGAACGCATCCCAGTAGTTAACACCCTCGCGTTCCTCAATCTCGAGCTTGTTGGTGTGGACCATCATGGCAATCGTTCCATCGAAATCGACTTGGTGCTCGGGCTCTGACAGTCGCTGGAGAGACTTCTTGGCAGCGTCGAGTTGGTTCGTGCGGACGAGGAACCACGGCGATTCGGGTGCCATCCATGCTGCGATGAAGAGGGGGACAGGCCATATCCACTGGACCGCGAATGGGACCCTGTAGCTCCACTCGGTGTCGTTATTGACTAGACCCTTGAGTACACCGGCCGAGATGAACTGTCCGATGCACCAGCAAAGGTTGATGTAGGCAGTCAGGTATCCTCGGATGGCCAAGGGAGTCACTTCGGCAGCATAGGCCGGGCCAGTCGTTGCGAAGACGCCCCAGGGAATGTTGCAGAGGAACTGACCGACCAGCATGACCTCGATCGACGGAGCGAAGAAAACCACAAAGATGAACGAAGCCAGCCAGAAGAGACTGATCATGAGCACCTTTCGGTGGCCCCATTTCGACGTCGCCCATCCGTTCAACATGGCGCCAATGATGTTGGCCAAGGCACCGAGACAGTTGAACCTTTGCTGCCAATCTGCCGAGATCTGCTTGTCGCCCGTCGACTCTAGGAACGTGCCATATTTTTCTTTGAAGGTTGGGTATCCGTAGAAAGAGCCAATGAGGGTAACATCGTAGCCCTCCATGATAACCGTGGTCGAGATCACTGTCGTCTGTTAGGGGCGCGAACAGTATGACCCGGGGTGGTGACTTACTAATGGACCAAAAAGCGGCGCGCTTGTAGGTCTTGAAAGCCTGGAGGACGCTGAGGTTGTGCTCCTGGGTCGTTGCCTCGAGGGCGCCGTTCGCCAGGACCTTGTCGTGGAGGTCGACATTCTTGAGGTGGTCAAGCCCGCCATCGGAGATCTCGGCATGGTGGATATCGTCCCTACTAACTTTCTTTTCGGACGACATTATCAACTTGGCCTCAATTGGACCCAATTGCACAGTTATAGAACAGTTGACACCTTATAAACCGAAGGGTATGATGTTGCATCCTGGAAAATCCTTGGACGGGCGAGGCCAATGGTTATAAGCTTCCCATCCGAGGTGTTCTCGGCCGGAATTGTTCCCCCATGGTTCGCTCATGTCAATGTAACCTTGCTCGATTGGTTCACGACTCAGAGAGCTTGTCGGAGACTCAGGCCCGGCACTCATGTTGAACCTGCAGCCGGGCTAGGAACGACGGGCCGTACAAGATGCTCTGAGGTTGATCAGAGGGGGAGTTGCCGCTGAACCTGGAGCTTGCCATTGGTGGAACATCCTGCGGGGGATTGACAAGGCCGGGGTGTTGGTTAGTGTCCCCAGATCATGAGTGGACCGGCTATGATCCAAGTCAATGTTGGCCACTCACACCCGTGATGCCCCTATCCACTACGCGGAGTGCTCTGGGGTAAAAGGGTGCGAGTTGCAAGTGGGGAATCTGGGGTATCCCAGAGAGTCGTGTTATTCATGGTCAGAAGAGTCGTGGTGTATCGGTCCAGAGTCCGTTTTCTTCCCTGCGGCCGGCCATGGTCACACAAGCAGCCAGGATTCCGATGTCTCTGAAGTTGCATTTCTTCGCTGCATGTGGGATGGCCTCGAGTTCGTCGGCATTAGTTTCCGACAGAGCGTGCGGGCTGCAAAAAGCCCTTGCCTGACCCAGCACCTGAGCATATCACGGGTTCCCAACACTCCCGAATCAGGACATGAATACATGGTAGACGAGATTTGTGATTGTTGCGAAGGCAGGGAGGAAGCCAGTGTTGTTCCACCTCTGTTCTCCACGGCAGACCACGCCACAAACAACGTCGTGAACTTGCTCGCGACTCGACCACTACACCACTTCTGCAGTGTTGCTCATAGGCATTCTCCTTCTATGAAACTTCAAAACGCCGCAGGCTTTCACATGAAGGCATCTCAAGGGGAGGTAAACTCGGGCTTTTTGGTGTGGGGAAGAACCCGCCACCCCCGCATTTCCAACCAATCCTTTCCAGATCACGGTTCAAGATCAGCCCAGCACGATTAATTCACCACCGAGAAGTGGGTTCGTGAGGGAATCTACAACAAAGCATCCCCTCTCCGCATAGATGTTAGTTTCGTATAGTGGTGTGTCCATCTAAGCTGCATCGGGTTCGATCCTTGGTGCGCCAGCATGTCGACAATCGCTGGGCTGCCCGAGCAGCTGGTACAATTATTTGCCGTGAGAGCTTTGATAGGTCAAGAAGCTGTACATGCCAAGCTGCATACTGAATCTTGGCCTCTCCTCCATCCCCAACATGGCATGCGTTCTTCCAGCTCGGGGTCCATGAGAGCCGCGCCCCGTGGGCGGCCGTGAGGGGAAGCTTGACATGTCAGCTTCAACCCACACGACTCGATGCGCCACTCAGTTCCTGCGGAGCCCGAATTAGCGAAGTATTATACCCACGGCTATTATCATTGTATTTAGCCTATTTGTGATCCCACACGTCCCCCCCCTCCAGTGGACGGCACTGGGGTGCCACAGCGCCTCCGTCCCAAGGCCCCGGAAAACCCTTGTATGATGGACCGGGGTCGTCGTGTCACGTCGAACCACCTCTGAAGAGATGAGCCGAGATTGAGTGGACAACGAAAAGACGAAGACCCGAAGGAACGGGTAGGAGATATCTCTAGCGCTTGGGTGTGCATTTTGCCTATTTTACACGGCAGCCGGGCATGGCGGCCGACGGTTAGCAACTAGCACGACCCACCGGTTTTAGCTTGTCATGAGGCTAGGAAGCCGCATTGGCAAGAAGTGGACGATTGCGTACTGGAAAGCGATGGTTTATCTCACCTTCATTCCCTTCACCTCCGAATCAACTTGGGGAGGAAGAAATGCACTCAAAATTGGAGTTCACGTGATGATAATTGGATGATTTTGGGGTAATTTGCATGATGCATGGCGGACTGCTAAAGTCCAGCCACATCACTCTGCCATCACCTCTACCCATCGAGCCGTTCCCACCATAATGTCATAACCACTAGCCGTCATGCCACCTCCGCAAGTCTTCTCTGCGGAGCTCATCGCAAGACTCACCTGCACTAAAGAGGTTGAACTCGGTGGGATGATTCAAACCCTACCTTTTCCAGAGACCTCGGCCATCCGTCGAGAATTCGCTCGTTCATCACTTGGTCTGATGGATGCTGTCCCTCAGGAAATTCTGTTTATAATCCTAAACCTGCTCGACTTTCAGTCCTTGTCTCGAATCTCTCGGGCCTCCCTCAAGGGGAGGTTAACCGTAGAAGCTATGCCAAAATATCGAGAGATAGTTCAGCATATACCAGAAATATTGGCCGCATTAGGAAGAACCCGAGTGTTAAAATACCACCGAGCCACATTTCTTCGACACGTACTTCGAACATCTTAGTGCGTTTCTTGCTTCGGCTTTGGCGCCTTCTTGTTTCTGCCAACGTGCGAAAGAGTATGCTTCCAATGCCTCTAGCACAACCATTCACTACGCATGACTACGCTGAGCAAGGCGAAGAAATGCTTTCACCTGACCGACAACCACCTCGACAGAATCCCTATCTTACACAGCATACCCGGCACTTACAAGGTCGAACATGAGAACTCGCACGAGCTTGTGCTTCGTCTTGTTAGCATAAAACAAGTCAAGCAACTGGCAATTGAGGTACATGGATCCGCTGCAAATGTGGCAAGGCTTGAGCCAATGCCTCCACGGAAGATGAGCTTTGAAGACCACTGGGATTTTAAGCGGTTTCATCAAGCATCTTTAGTGCCCCCAGGGCGCGATCTGTCCAGATTGCCCAAGACGGTACCCATTATCAAGGACGCGTATGGCGGCATGGCATCTATTCGCATGCCGTATCTGGGTGGTACAGAATTGGATTATGGAAAGCTTTGCCAAGGGTGTGAGATTATTCACCATCTTCATTCCCAGGAACAACTGCCTGCTCCTGTCTGGAAATGGCTTGTTTCACAGTGGGTTAAAACTTCTTGCTTTATTAACCCGGCTGCATTCTAATGACGGGTTTTTTAAACCATATCAAAGATTGCTATGCATAGTGTGCGTCAGCTGCTTGTAAAATGGGAAGATCCGCAGGAATATTAAATTGATATAGAACGAACGTCGGCGATCCAGACCCTGAAAGTAATGAGAAATTTCTAGAAGCCCATTACTCTGCCGTCGTCAGTAAACACGCACATGACTTGTTCCATTTGACGTCCAGCCTTCTCAAGAACCCTGCTCAAGCTCTCATGATTTTAGTGCTTTGTATTGCTCCGCTCGTTGAAAGGCTGAAGGAAGCTTGTGTAGCACTTAGAAGTTAATTCCCCGTATAATGTGAGTTCTCTGTTGATATAATTATTTTAGGCCAGATGTGGGCCAGAATCAATATATGATATCAAGAAAAAGGACTCCGAATCTACTTTTTGCATCGTTGAGGATACTTTCTGACCAATATCCAAACCCATTTTTGCAACACTTTTTACCATGCTTAAACATCCTGGATGTGGCGCCCCAATTCGGCAAAACCGCCCATTTCCTCTCCTGTGAGGCTCCAGTCGGCATTGTTATACATTGAGAAATAGCACTTGTAGTACTCATCTGGTGAGATGTCTGCCATTGACACATCCTGGTAGATGTTCTCACCCCTGTTATCCGTTGGAGGAATCCAGATGTGCGCAAAATTGTCCCAGAGGTCTGGTTCGAGTTGCATGTCATGGCCTGGAGTCTCGTCTAGTCGCAATTGCTGGCCTTGCACTGAGTTTTCAAGACCGCCTAGTTGGTCTCCCGTTTCCAAGTTTCGATGGTTTCCTGGGGTTGCAGCTGTGCCATTGAGAATATTGTGATTGCTGATGTTCCCATTGGAGCCATCGCCCGTGTTGGGAGAGTTGTTCATCGCCTGAAGGGACTGGATTTTGTGAGACATGAGCCTGCATATGCCTCTCAAGTCTTTTATCCTCTGGGCAGCATGTTTGCTCCCGTTGTCGGCGAGGTACTGCATGGTCTCCAAAGCATCTGGAAGGCCCGGAGATGGGCTAAATTTCTGGCCATCGTCGCAGACCGAATCTAGAATCGCAACCAGGATCATGATAAAAGATGAAGAGCAAACTGCGTCAAAGTCGAAGAAACCATGAATCGCTAGAATAAGTTAGTGAATTGGATTTAAAATAAGATAGTTGATGGATCATACCGAGGATGTTTCGATTTCGAAGAGAACAAACGACCTTCAGCAACCTCCGAGCCGCTTCTGAACAGGTCCTTGATAGCCTTTCGAGTGGCGAGGTATTCTGATCTGGACTGCTTGGACCCTCGCCTCGAAGAACAAGTTTCGCCATGTGTAGCATAATAGGTCGAAGAGTGAGAAGCGTAGCCTAATTCAAATTATTAGAATCTTCTCTGGAGTAACGAGGTGCGATAATACCTGATAAAGCATGAGATGGAGGGATCCCGTCGTTCTTAAGCATAGATCAGGGCCCATGCCCTGAAAATCCTTGGCTGTATCGGATGGGATCTCCTGTGATATCTCGTATAGGGATTTCACAATCTCCTGGACGTTTGGGACAAAGGTGTCCTCGGTATGAAGGTCTGGACCGTAAAGAACTAATGGTATAATCCTTAGCCAATATTGAAGTCGAATTGGAAGAAGCACGTACCCGATAAGATCCGACCAGTGACTCTGGCGATCTTGATATTAATACAGATAGGACCTGCGGGTGCGAACCCGGGAGAGTTTGTCGGTAGTTCAACATCAATCGACTGATCTCTGATACCGGACGGATTCCCAGTTGCAGCTGCTAAGCGCCTATGATTGAGATATCGCATCAGCTAAGCGTCGGAGTTTCCAAACAGGGAAGCCATACCTTTCTTGCATGTAAATCGTCCACCAGAGACGATTCAAATGCACCTTTTCGGACTTCATCAAGTGTTTGGTTCCAGAAACCTGATGGTACTTGTGTGAAATTGCTAATCGCAATGCGGTGCTGATCTGGTCTCCATAGTTAGCAACCCATAATAAGAAGTTGAAGGGAGAACTCACATAAAGGTAGGCCTCTTCCCTCTTATGGACGTTCTGCAGGTAAATTGCGAACAAGCCAAAAATCTCCACGCCGATTTTTCCATACGAGTGCATCTCGCTGAGCGTTGGTATGTTCTTGTGTACGTAGTCGAACAGCTCGATCCCGGAGAACTCACCGTTCCCTTCGGGGTTGGCATCGAAAAGGGTGCCGATCGCAATCACCAACATCATCTCCAGGCACCAAGGGGAAGCGAGTTGGTTCGGGTCATCTCTGTTGGCGTAGAAGACCCATAACCGGTCTGAGAAATCCCGTGCATCGACGTGATGTTGAGTGTGTCCAATATAGAACATGGCAGTCTCTAAAAGTCTCTGAGCCTCCTGGTGCGAGGGCAGATTTGGGAAATCTTGACTGGAGATCCGCATCGGAGCAGGGTTCATGGTTGGTTCCTTAGCTTGGTTGGATGATGGAGTCCTGGAGGATTTGCTGCCGTCACCTTGTGGTGACAAAAAGATCTTGTACCATGGATGAAAAATTGCGACTGGAACTCATAGATGAAGGAACGGGGATGGCTATCAAAGTCAGCAACTAAAACATTCTTTCATGTGAAGGGGACGAACTTGAAGCCGGCGATGACTGCGTTGGGCCATTCCTTATTGAAGGGGCAGAGAAACTGGGAGAGGGACCAGGTAAGATGGGTGATCTTGGCGGTGTATTGCCCCGCCCAGGGTCTGTCTGTGGCGATAGTTGAGGGCGCTGCGACAACGGTACCGTCTGGGTGATAGCTGGTGCAGTTGCGGCGGCATCTTGAGGAGAAGCATCTGCTTGTTGTTAGTTCACAGATATTAAGTCATGTGTCAGTGGGAATATACCTTGAGTGTTTGATGTTGTGTTCTTGTCGACGTTTTCGTACTGGGCCAGACGACTTTCAAGTTCCTCAACCCGACTATCACGTTTACTAAGCTTAGGAGAGAGGTAGGATAGAATAAGAATGCAAGTACTCACCTGGCTAGGAACACCCTCTTGGGGCATTGTCCACGAATAATGCAGTCCAAACCGCGCTTGACGCAGTACTGGCAGGGGCTGGTTCCAGAGCATCTGACCTTCTTCTTGCGGCATGTGAGACAACTACCCAAGATTAGCTGTTGTCCAAGAGCTCAGTGAGATAATGCTGCTGCGGGCCCCGAGCTTGTCCCAACCACAAGCCTGTGCTTGGGACCAAGGCAATGATTTGTGCAAAAGGACTCCACTCACGCCGAGGATGCTTTGCGCACATCCTTTCTTCCGGCCGTTGAATTTGGCAATCTCACTCGGTCCAATCCGGGAGCCATAGTTTCGGAGGGTAACTGGATTTTGGAGCCTTGTGTCTCGGTCTGCAATATCTCCAGGACAGTCAAGAAAAACTTGCCAGGGTGCTCTTGAGGAAAGAATTGTCGGGAGGGGATCCGAGGATCGCGGAGTCAGACGAGCGTTCGGTAAAACGCTCCGGTCTGGGCTTAACCGGCTCGTGGGCCGATCACGTGGGCTGCTGCTAGATAACGAAGCGGGCGTAGATTCTGCTAGCGGGTGGCTTCCTGCGGCTTTGCGCTGACTCGGGCCGCGGCGGTCGCGCTCCCGTTCTTCGGAACCGCGCACCGCATTTCGGAGCGTCTCCGAGCTCGGAGCCTGCAACTCAACGCATAGCGGCTGCAGGTAGGAATAATGATTTGGTGATACTTGGCCTTCGTTGTTAATGCTCCACTGGCTTTCCACTTATTTAAGGCTAATTTTTACGTTTACGGTCGCCTATGTATAAAAGATACCAAGTATCTATGCGCTGGGTCTCTCCTCCGATTAATGCCTCCGTCTTTCTGTGGCCCTGTAGCTCGGCGTTGTAACAATTTGATTGAGATGCTTTCGTATCGCTAAAGAAAAATGCATTGCCGCTAGGATCTACTATACATAATTACGGGGCTCATCGCTCACGCCTTGGACCCTCCCAACAAGCGCTGGCAAGGAGTGGGCCATCATACAAAACCTTACCTCCTGTACTTTCACATCCTCGGTTCTCCCGAGTGCTTCATCATTGACGCCGCCATTTTCAGTCTATGCCTTGCCTCAGATAGAAGCTCCCACCGTGTTGTTGACAGAGCCTCGTCAACAACGCTCAGGAGACCTATTATCTTGTTGCGGTTTCCGACGACTCCTGCTTGGTTTTGGTGCAAGTGAAACGCTTTGATCGAGTTGATCGTCGGCGGAATCATAATTTGGAGATATGTCTTGAGATCTTCATGACGATCACGCTTCACGCTTTCAAAATCGGATGCCATTGACAAGGAAGTACCTTCGAGCGAGGGCGGTTGAGGAACCTCATTGGCGCTCGTTGCTGGTGTCGCGCCTTGGCCGAGTGACGTCGAAGATGACTGAATGCTTGGTTCTGCAGTCATTTGCGGCACCGCGAAATTATTAGACGGGTATTGTAGGTTCTCGGGAATGGGTCAAGGTCTCCATCTTGCACGAAACCATAGGCCCAGAGCACCAAGGATGCGTAGTACAAAGCCCAGGCTCTGTTCAAGAGATTGTCATTCCCGGCATCGTATGTGGGATACGGAGGTGGGTTGAAGTTTGATGACATTCCATTCGGGTCGCCCAGGGCGTTTCGTCGTGGATCTTCTTGCAGGAGAATAAGCTTGATCAACTGGAGGGCATGGTAAACACCACCGATCGCGCCGGGGGACGCGACCCACTCCTTGATCTTTGCTTCCGTTCGCCTCCAATCGAGG
Source organism: Ilyonectria mors-panacis (assembly GCA_002991585.1). NCBI lineage: Eukaryota > Fungi > Ascomycota > Sordariomycetes > Hypocreales > Nectriaceae > Ilyonectria > Ilyonectria mors-panacis. Next base: position 254,025 of record PPHJ01000050.1, read on the forward strand.
GAAGAGACAGTGCGTCCAAGGATTTGAGGAACACCAGCGAAAATGCAGAGCTCTGGCATGCTGATGTAAACAGTGATATGCCCGAGGTGATAGAGCACAGTCCCAAGAGTTTGGAAGGCATCCCCATCGTCACTGCCGCCTCTGCTGCTCAACCCTAACCTCTGCCAGTCAAAGGCAGCGTGTCGAACATGGGCGATGCCATCATCATAGTCTTTTTTCCACCAATCAAACGCTCTCAGTAGCTTTGGTCGCCATCGCTCCTGAACTCCAGGAATAGTGTCCGTACCGAGAGTGGATCGATCGAGGTCTCTCTGGTGCATCTGCCAGGTTACTGATAATAGTGCAGCCAGCAACGCAATTCTTCCAAAGGGACTTGTTCGCACTTTTTGACCGTTGAGCGTCCTTTGCAGCCCGTCGAGGAACGAAATTGGGGTGACACCATTGGCATAAAGACTAGACTCGACACAGCCAATCTCAGAGGGTGAGTCTGATGACCACAGGGTGTTGTCACAAGGCAGAGGAAGCTTGATTTCGTGGATTACAAGTGTTGGGGTGTGTCCGAACAAGGCAGCATGGGTAGCATCGATGATGAATGCTGCAATCGCCGCCCGGCGTGTGGCCTCTTGCGCAATCCAATGATCCCACCATTTCTCGGGTGATGACGGGTCAAACTGCGGGCGACTTGATGTAGGCGGATGCCTTATAGGTTGACCCAGCTTTGGGCTGAGAAGAGGACTTGGGACTCGCGACGCGTACGACGATTGCTTCCCCGTTAGAGCGCTTCCTCGACGCATGAGAGAGAGGGTCGTGGGAAAGTAGATGTGGGCACGTTCGTGAAGGACGCGAGTTGCATTCAACTTCTCGTACACTTCAAGGATGAGAAGCGTTTGTATGACCCATAACTTGGCTGGTGGATGCGAATCTGCGTGCATGAACACTTGCCATCGGAGGTTCCAGGACACAAAGGTGGTGAACTTTGAAATTTTGTCCGTCATGCCAGAAGGGCCGTTCTTCTTTTCCAGCATAGATGCTCCCATTAGTAATACAGCGAGCAGGAGAAAGTCGTGTGCTGTTTCCGGTACAAAAGTTGGCTTGTGGAGAATTGGCAGTTGGTCGTGAAAGTTGTCCCAGTACGAATCGATGTACTTTTGTACATTCAGCAAACTTAACACGTGTGTATCGGCTTCGCTGTCGCTTCCAAAAATCTCATTCTTCATGTCTGTCGCTGACTTGGTTCCTTGGGAGCCAATTTCGTTGAACCGTTGGATCATGTACTGAAGCAGGGACTGGCGTTTATGCTCCGACAATCCCGTCTTCCCCAGCTGTGCAACATCTGCCATTGTGGTGGCCATTGGAATTGTCTCCGACTGGAAACCAAAGGTTCATTGGTTCCATAAATGAGCCGCCCATAATGTTCGGCTGGGTTGGATATTCGGGACAGAGTTGACCAAAGTTGTTGGAATATCCTCCCATTCCTCCCAAGGAACTCCCGGGAACAAAGGAGTACCCAGAACCTATGCCACCTTGTCCGTTGAATAGCCAAGAAGTAAATTCGTCCGTACTTGAGGGGGAAACACCAAACGGCTGGTCTTCGAGAAGCTGTTCGGCGCTGGTGGCGGGAAGCCCGCCCTGCAGCACGAAGGATTGGTTTCTTGTGCGCTCCGGCCTCGTCGGCATTACAGGACTCTGCATCGTCATTGGCATGTCGGTGCCTTGCATTTGATCCATCCGAAACGGGACACTCCCCATGGGCTGTTTGTCTGGCGATATGGACGATTCCCTGCTTCGAAATTGCCTCTGGTCGCCGAAATGGCCAAGAGCATCGGTCATGTCGTTGCCATTCTCGTGCTGCCCTGGGCCTCCGACCGCCTCTGCCTGCAGGCCTAATTCGTCCGCCTCACCAAGGCCATCGCCTAACGATAGGCCATTCTTGCTCGGATTTCCCTCTTTGCCTGGAGTCTCTCTGGCCTCATCTTGGGTGTCGCTCCAGGCCGATCCATCCTCACTAAACGAGTACCGGTGTCTCGGCATTTTAGAGAACTCCCGCTGAGACGTGCTGGGTCGCTGAGACAAACGGCCGTTGCCATATTGTTGGATCTGTCGCTCATGTCTCAATTTGTGGCGGGCGTAAAGATCCTTTCTCACAAAGGAGAATGAGCATCCTGGATAGTCGCAGTAGTAAATCTCCTTGGGCGAATCTGCAGCGCGTCAGCAGGGCTGATGTCGTGACCATGGGCCGAACCTACGGTTTAGCTGGTGCCTTTGGAGGTGCTCAGCCCGGGAATACGTCCGTCCGCAGCCCTCGTGGGTGCATTGGAACTCCTTGCATGAGGCCTTGCGGCGTTTATGACGCGGGGGCGATGAGGCCATCATCGTGGTGTGAGAGCGTCGCCACTCAGGCGAGGGGGCCAGGAACGCTGCAGTCCTCCAGATCCCTGTGGCCCAAGCCACGTTCGCAGACTCCGGATGTCTTCGTCTTGGGGAAGTCCGAGTTGGTAGTTGGAAGCGGGGAGTTTTTCCGGCTGCAATCTCGACGCATCGGGGATGAAGAATACGGGGTTGCACTAGGTCAGCTGATCAACAAGTTTATAGCGTGGAATCCCCGCATCCTACTCCACTTTCCCCAATAACGGCCACAACCGGCCAAATGCGGGGATGACTGAGCATCGATCTAGGGTAGGAGCCGAGCCATGGCCCACTCAGTGAAGTGTTCATCCACCTCGACATCATGCTTCGGGTCCAAGCGTTGAGAACTTATGCCATGCAGGATGCCTTGGCCTACAGCATCGGCGAAGTAAGTGGGGCATCTGCTCTCCTGTCTCAGCGGCTAGCGGCACATTTGAGACATCGCGGCGTGAGGGGTTCAGGCCTGGCACCAAATGAGCACCAATAACACTTCTGGTGTGATGAAAATGGAGGTTGCTCACCGAAAATTTCGTCCCCGTAGTGCGCCTTAAGTCAGAATATTATTAATAAGCCTTAAGGCTGGACAGCTGACAAGAATTTGCGACCAGGGGGTATCATCTTCATGTGGGCATCATCCAATAGTAAGTAGCCATACTCAAACGAAAAAGAAGGCCTAACCGTCAATCGATGCTCAAGTGCTGGCGTGTGTTTGCATGTGGATCTAGGTATGCACCCCAGACTGAACTAGATGCCTTGTCATCATCGATAGATTAGAAGGTCTACTTGGGCTTGCGATCTCGCCCATCTATTGAAGTATCGCAGAACGCTATGCAGCTCCTCTGAAGCTCCTGCCCGTCCTCAGCCGTGCCTCCTACCGAATCCCGCCTTATCTTCCCAGCAATCGAGCGGTGAAATCTGCCCCCTGACTAGTACATTAGTGTGCATTGGCGACCTGTCAATAAGAAACCCAGGCCCCTAACTCCGATAGTTCATCCACACTCCTGCACCCCAGAGTTTTGCGCACCAGCCCATGTTACACACAATCACAAACCTACGGGCCGGGGTAGAGCCCCAGTCATGTAGTATTTCCCCAGAAGAGTAGACCACTCCGCTGGGGTTCGGACGTTGTACAATTAACCGAGTCCACTCGAACCTTGCCTTCGCCGGAAGACTTACCAAAATAACGTCCCGACAGCCCGGTTTGAAGGTATGCCGGCGGACCGAGGTACTACTAGTGTCAAAGCAGTAGGGCATGGCAATAAATTAGTTTATGTCCGTCAATCCGGGGAACATTCGTTCCGGTGATTGTCAGCAGAAATATCAAATGGAATCAGTCTATAGAAGAAAGGGGAAATGGGTGGCTGAGTTGCGCGGATGGGTTGCCCTGAAAGTGTCACACCCCCCGCGAAGTACGGGGGCAGGCAAGGGCCGAGCATATCTGATGGCGTTTAAATAAACGACCAATGCTCTGATTTCTGGCCCCTCTCTGCTTTATCTTTAGAAATTCATGGCCGTATCTTTGGACGTTGACGCCCCATCCTACTCATTATCGTACATTCCCTAGATATTCCGGGCTCCATCAACGATGGCTGTTCCCAACCGAGGCCCGGAGATCCAGGCCGCTTGCTACACGCTCCTGGTGGCCGCCGTAACTTCGACCCTACTCAGATGCTATGTGAGGGCTCGTATGGTCAAGAATTTTGGACTCGATGATTGGTTTATGGTGGCTGCCCTTGTATGCTGTTCAATCTCTCCTAACTAGTAATGCCTGAGAAGGTGCTGACCTTTTACTCTAGATAACGTTCACCCTTTTCGTCATCTTTACACTTGTCGGAGTCCACCATGGTACTGGCCATCACCGCTCAGACCTGAGTGAAGCAGACTTTGAGATCGGTATGAAGGTAAGATCCTCTAGAGAACACTTGGATAATGAGATTCTGACGCCGATTAGGTCTGGTGGTTTTGCTATATTTGGTACATAATTACGATGATCATGTCTAAACTCTCCATCGGCTATTTCCTCCTCCGAATCACCGTTAAAAAGATTCATAAATTCATTGTCTACGGCGCTATGATGGCCTCGGTCATAATGGGAACCGCGTTCCTCTTTGTTACTCTCTTCCAGTGTCGCCCGATTTCCTTTTTCTGGAACAAAGACGTGTCGGGCACTTGCGTTGATATTGACGTTATCATAGCGCTTACATACTTGTACAGTACTGTCAGCCTGATATCTGACCTTACTTACGCGATCCTACCTATGTTTCTTATCTGGAATCTGAATATGGATTTGAAGAGCAAGATTGCTCTAGTACCTATCATGACGATGGCCTGCGTGTTCGTCCCTCATCCCACCCCAGCAGCGCATTGCTGAGTTCTCACATCAAAATAGGGCGAGCGCAGCTGTGGCAGTGCGACTTCCATACGTGAAAGACTTTAGGAACCCTGACTTCCTGTGTAAGTTTTCTCCCGCTCCAGGCGATAAGCGACAAACCTAACGCGTGTAAAGGGTCGACGGTTGATCTTGCGGTTTGGTCGGCGGCGGAACAAGGCTTGGCTGTTGCAGCAGGGAGCTTCGCTACACTCCGACCGTTACTTCGAGCCATTAGCCGAAAGCTAGGTCTATCATCAACAGGACCTTCCGAAATCCAGGACTCAGAGCGTGCAGCGGCCTCAAGATTTGGCGGACATTTGAGCCATGCGACGGGTTACAGCAACCCGCAGCAAGGGCCTTTTAGTCTTACTACCTTTGCGTGCCATGGTGATGATGAGTACACTGAAGCGGGCGTCGAGGCCGCTGATTCTGGGAGCGGCCAAACGGGCAAGTCTTCAATGGAGAAGGGCGCTTCTGGTTGGAGCTCACGGCGGCCAGCGAGCAATGAAAGCGAGGAGGAATTGACGGCGCCTGGGCACGAGGGACGTACCGGCAACAGTCGACCGTCCATTAAAATAACAACCACCATTCGAATGGAAGAACACAGGGTGTAATTTCATTCGTGTTACATTCTCGAAGAAAAAAGGAGCCGAAAATGTTTGACAGCGTTGGTTAGGGTTGGATCTGGTATATGAAGAGACGAAAGAAGACGATGCGATGCACACATTCTGTATTTATTTCATGAAGGGGATTATGTCATGTAAGGAGTAGTGGAGAAGACCGCGAGGTTAACAAATAACAGAAATTTGCCTTCCAGTTGAAAGGTAGCTGTTATGTTGGTGCATATAGAGAAATTCTTGATCGTGACAACATGACGCTTGAGGAAATGCCCGGGAGGCTCCACCGAGCGCTCCATGAGACCCTTTTCAGCCAAGTGAAAGCCTGACACAACAGCGATTGACTGATTGGCCACTGTCCCAAGGCCAAGGCCAACTCGCTGACAGCAACCCCGCAGCGCATTAATTCATCACAGCGCCGCATGTTACCTAAATCAGCGAAGACCGGCATTGCCCGGCACCGCACGTTCAGTGCTATAGAACTGCGCTATACTACTACCTTTGTGATCTTGACTCCTTCGCTTCATACACGTACACAAGTTCGCACGGCAGATTCGACGCAATTATATAAGTCCACGATCATGGTCGCTTTATTTCTTGATCTAGTGTCCATCCACGACCTGTATTGTCTCATAGTGGGCATATTTTCGCCTCTTCGCTTGTATCAGCTTCTTCTTCCAGTAGCCGCCACGCCGCTTGGACTACAGCATGCCATTCATCATGGAATCACTTGGAAACCGTGTAGCCTCGGATTGAACGAAACGGCCCCCATGTCATGCGGAAGCCTCGCTGTACCGCTCGATTACACAGATACGTCCTCAAATAAAAAGCTCATGCTGGAGCTCCTGAAAGTTGATGCCGTCAACAGCCCATCCAAAGGGAGCATCTTGTTCAATTTCGGAGGCCCAGGGGCGTCTGGAAAGGCAGACTTGGCGTATTTTGCTGGTATGCTATTAGGGTAAGAGAGTTGTGCGATCCACTCTCTGAACAGAACACTGACAACCACAACAGAGCTACTGGTGGCCAACATGATCTCGTAACATTTGTTCCACGGTTTGTTCACCAAACACTGAGAATAATTGACAATTCACTGACAGGGAGGGGTAATACAGAGGCACTGGCGACACTCTCACGTTTTCCTGCTACGACAGCATGGAACAGAGGATATTCGCTGTCCTATCGAATCCAGTCCTCTCCGGCAACGCATCCGACACTGCCTTGGGCAGGATCTGGGCCGACAGCCAGGTCTTCTCCCAAACTTGCTACACTGCTCAAAACAAGACCGGAGACCTTGTAGGTACGGCCTTTGCAGCAAGGGACATGATGCAAATCGTTGATGCCTTGGAGGAGGATGGCCTGCTGAGGTTTTGGGGTAAAGATCATATATATATCTGATGCCTAGTCTTGAACTAACACACGGCAGGTATTTCTTACGGTACGGTATTGGGAGCGACTACGGCTGCAATGTTCCCTGAGAGAATGGACAAGGTGATCCTCGATGGAGTAGTGAATCCGTTCGAGTATTATTCTAACCAGTAACTGATGTGCCCTTGCCCCTTGACTACGAGTCTAGGACTACACAGCTGCTGACGTATATATCAAGGGAGGTGGAACTATACAAAGATACCGACAAGACCTTCTACGGCTTCTGTACCGGGTGTGTCGCCAACCCCGATAAATGCGTGTTGGCAACGGGAAACATCACCGCCACAGAACTCGAAGCCAAGGTTTACGCATTCTTCGAGGACCTGAAATACAACCCCATCGTCATACCGGATCCCACCGCAAGCTACGTCCTAGACTACAGCACGGTCAAGCCGCTGATGCACCGCCAACTTTACGCGCCCCAGGCATGGCCCTCTGTGGCCATTGCTCTGAACGCCTTGATGACTCGCGACATTGAGACAATTGCTGCCATCGTTGCTGAATTGGCAACAACCCCGGCGATGCTGGACGCCGAGGCCCAGTTCGGCATCAAGTGCGGCGACACTTTCGGGCAAACGTCCAACATCAGCGACATCCTCCCCATCGTCCTCTCAAGACACGAGGCCAGCCGCTACGTAGGCGACACGGGCGATATCGTGCCAATGAGGTGTGCTCGGTGGAAGCTCCCGGCCAAGGAGCGGTACAGTGGCGACTTTCGCGTCAAGACGAAGAACCCGATGCTGGTCATCGGGAACACGTTCGACCCCGCGACGCCGCTCGCCTCGGCAAGAAACGTCAGCGAGACGTTTGAGGGCAGCGTTTTGCTGCAGCAGGATGGATACGGTGTGAGTTTCGTCCAGATGTGCAGTAACTTGGGATTGATGGCTGACTCTGGTGGTGTAGCATTCCTCTATCCTACAGGCATCGCTGTGTACGGCGAAGAATGTGAGGGCTTATTTCGTTGACGGCAAGCTCCCCGATCCTAATACGGTTTGTGGTGTTGATGTTCCTTTGTTTTCGGGCTCTGATGGGTGGGAAGCGGTCCTGAGGCAACTTGCTGCAGACGAAGAGTAACGGGGATGGATGATCGAAACGTGAGCAAGGCATCGGGGATGTGAACTCGACACAATTCGTTATTATACATAAACTTAGTTAGAAGCGGGAGTTCGAACTGAATTAATGAGATGGGTATTTGTTTCGTATAAATCCGTGGCTATTTTTAGTCCTTGTCCATCGTATCGTCAAATGGCGGCAACCCGACCTCCTCCCTCGCCCAGGCGATCCCGTCGCGCAACTCCTCTGTCCCCGACAGCGGTGCAATTTGCGACTGAAGAAGCGTCTCCGAAATTTCGCCCACCATTCTTGCCCCGATGGTCTTGGCCCACCAGATCGTCTTGCCGAGGTGGTGAAGCAGCACGCCCCAATGCATCATGAGGAACAAGGCGATCGGTTCCGAGCTCTTCAACTCGTCTGCAAACCCCTGCCCGGCGAGGCCAGGGAACGCAATGCAAATTCCCTTGATCAGTTCCTTTGAATCCTCAACGTAGCACATGCGAAGCGCAGAGACGGTGGTTCGATACATCTGGACTCGAATCAAGGCCGCTTCTCGAGCGTCTGCGTCATGCTCCCCGGGAACATGAACACCCTTGTCGACGATTTCGTACGCCCGCGTCAGGGCGGCCTCGATTTTGCTTGGTAATGGACCGGTGGGAGCACTGTTCAGTGACTCGAGCCCGGCATTCATCGGAGCAACAGCTTCTGGATCTGCCAACAACAGATCGATGTTCTCGACAACAATGGCAGCGCCTCCTAGGAGGAGGTCGAACAGGGCTATCATGCGGATCATGATGCTCTGGGGCGCATCGTCGCCAGCCATGCTTTCGCACTGCGGTATAGCCATGTTGATCAGCACGGCTATGGACGAGAAGACGTATACGGACTTGATGTTTTCCGGGGTGATTCTGTTGAGCTCTTTTCGGTACAACCTACTCGCCCTGTCGTAGTATTCCAACGCCAGTTTGACGTAGACCTTCGGGTCGTCCTCTAACACAGCGCCACCGCACAAGGCGATTTCAAAGGCCGAAAGGCAAAACACGCCATTGAGCAGGAATTCATGCTTCAGACCCCACCGCGGAATGCCCACTTGGATCCAGTGTTGATCTTCGGGGATTGTGCAGAGGCTCTGGTATGTAGACGTTGACCAGCGATGCATTAGTTCGAGCTCGAATTTCTGGATCGCCTCTGGTGAGAGGCCACTGAATGCGCTTTGAGCTCCAGCTGATGACCCATCTTGCGAGGATAATGACGGGGCCGTTGGGAATGAGCAGTCTTCCAGACCTCGGACGAAACAATTGCCGCAGGGAGGGCCTTCCTCATCACACTGCAATACAAGGGGTTAGTCGGCCCAACAAGACGTGAAACATTTCAACTAGAGGATGTCAAGATGATGTCACCTTCACGTGTCTTTTTTTGCAGTTCCGACACCCATTCCTCGACTTATTGTGAGGTCTTCGCTTTTGCATCGGGCGTTCTTAGCCTCCTCAAGCTGCGTTGCGGCCTCGTGTCTGCTCGCTCTGGAATCCGTGTCTCAGTGATGAAATGAAATCTCGTATAATCGTTTACAAAGCCAAATGGCGGGGATTATTAAGGAGGAAGGATTCGCTGTCAGCAGTTTGAACTCCACTGCCTTTGGAGGCTCGCAGATCCGAAACGCGTGGCTGTGCTCGTGGCTTACCAAATCTGGCGCGGGCCGCCCCGATGATGTCGCGTCTGGGATAAACTCTGAGCTGCGAATTTGGGTTCCTTGGTCCACATTAGATGTGTCGACGAGATCTAGACTTGCAGAAATCGATTATCCAGGTGCATTGGGGGGTTGAGACCAGCGCGGAAAGCTGAGTGGTCCACCGGGCCAAGGTCAAGGTGGTCCAGATGCGGAAGAAGCCGAGGACTGCTCTGATACGGTGATTTCATTTCAATACGGATTCTAGTAATTTTCCCCTTCTATCTGCTTGTTTGGCACCATCGATGTGTTGCCCCAGCCCCGATATCCCATTTACAGAAAGCTGCTTCCAAAATGGTCCCCAAGAGGCCACCAAACCATGGTGCCTGTGGTCTCGCCAACGCCTACAACCTGCAGACAGAACTCCTGGTTGATGCCAGGCTCCGAGGTCTTGTCTTCCAAGACATTTCCCATAACAATCATGTAGATGGCGCCGCCAATGAGCCCGGCGCAGAAAGCTAGTAGTCCAATGGGGACGGGTGAGGAGAAGAGGGAGAAGTCCGCGTTGATTAGCACGACTGCTACGGCAAGCCCGAGGATGGTGAAGGGGACCTGGGTGCTGCGAGCCCGGAATAGCGGTGTTAGAGTTCGCGAGACAAAGCCGCCCAGGTGAAAGGCGAAGCCATAGGTGGTGAAGTAGGAGAAGAATGTCTCAAAAGCCGGAGAGACTGGCAGGGCGCGGGAGATTCCAGGGAAGATGAGGGTCTGGGTCGCGAATGCGATGAACAAAGGAACCATGTAAGGGCGGACCACGGCTTTGATCAGGGCGACTCGGTTCTCTGTGCTCAACAGGCGAGTGAGCTCCTCTAGCGGGTCGAAGACTAGGAAGGATGCGCCCTCAGGTCCGTCCTCGATATCGTCCTTGCCGCGCTTCCGTTGGGTGTCGGGGTAGTTGACTGGAGCTCCGGGCAGGATGACGAAGAAGCCCACCAGCATAGCTCCAGTCAAGACGTAGATGAAGTCAATAAATGTGCGCAGGAAGGCCTCCATCCAGACGGTCAGAACAAAGGGCAACACCGCGCAGAACAGGGCGCCAGCGCCAACACCCGCTCCCCAACCAGCCAGGCCCGCCTTGCCGTAGTAGCGCGTCATGCCGAGGAACGAGACCTCCATGGCAGCCGCGGCGGAGGCGGCCAAGACGGTGGTGAAGATCCTCAAGGGCGGCGCGACGTTCGGCGGCGTCACGTTGGTGACGACGGCCACGAGGATCCAGCAGGCACCGGCGGTGAGCGGCCGCATCCAGTAGGGCACATGGTGGAGGAAGTGCGGGACGACGAGTTTGGTGAGGAGGGCGGGGAGGGTCTCGATGAGGATGACGACCCAGCGAGGGTAGGGGATGATGAGGTAGTTGGCGGAGAAGACGATGAAGGGGACGACTGTGTTGACGAGGCCTGTTTTTGCATCTGTCAGTTGCTGTTTGCTCCTGTCGTCTCATTGGGGATTGACGCACCAAGAATCGCGAAGCCGAGATATGATGGCAGCGTGGTGCCGCAGCATTGGCTCCTTGGAGGAATCATGATGGCAGCCAACACCGAATCATTGACTCAATCACCAACCAAGAGGCGGGCCAAGGCAAGGACAAGACCGAGCATGTATATAGGAAAAAATCGAGAGGATTACAAAGAAGAAAACGAGCAGCGCCGGTCTAAATGTGGTCGAAATGTCGATACGAGCGCATGAGACGAGTCGATCCGGATTCGGGCTAGCTAATCACTGGAAGCGCTGCACAGCCATGATGGAATGGGAAACGGAGGATGGCACAGGCGGGGAAACTGCTTCCTTTAGGGAGCCTAAAGGATGATACGACATAAGTCTGGAACCACTAGCGTTTTTACACCTAAATATACTTCTTTCAAGACCAGTATAGTAAATTCTATAAAATACCTATAGAAAATCCAAAATAATCATATTATAGAGAATTAATTGAATTTAGATATATATCTCATTTTTTATAGTTATTATTATATAAACTCTTAGGATTTTACACTTTAAAGCTAAGTAAAATTAGAAATTCCCTCTTATAGTGGGCATTACAGGGGATAAAGGTATAAAAGTGCTACCCCTAAATTTTCAAACCTTAGCTACACTTGCATTTCTAGATAAAAATTAATTTTTCAATTGATGATATATTAATTTAAGTATTTATATACCGGTATCTTCCGTTTTCAGATTTTTTTAACACAGCAGTTGTAAGTTATTTAAATGTAAAAGTGATGTGTTTTGGTGTAAAATGGCTGGTGGTTCCAGACTTTTGTCGTATAATTTTAGCTTCAAACACGGTTGGCACGCAGGTACCGTTTAACCAGCTTTGACCTGACATTAAGAATCCTGCGGCGGTTGAGGCGGCCGGCATTACGGTCCTTCGGGGGCTGCTGCGGATCCCTCGAAGGATCGTCTCCCAACCTAAGCGCCGCGCAGAGCCATGTGGGTGCCAGGGCCATGCTCCTATGGGACGCGGCGGTGCCACTCCGCCGAGCGTGCGCCCTGGATCCCGGCGGCTGATTTGGGTCTTCTTTTCGTGTCTTTTTTGTCCTGTCCTGGGGCTTGATTATCATCTGGACCGGTGCTGGTGCTGGTGCTGGTGCTGGCTCTAGTCCTGGCTCTTTGGTATTGTTGTTTTGCTAAAGGATGCCACTAATCGCGGTCATGGCCTCTCATGGCAACTTGCCTCTACACGTGGCGATGTGCTTGGCTCAACCTAGTCGTGCCCGCAACATCGGCCGCCGTCACGGTGTCAAATGATTGGTAACCGTCTCAGGGACGGCCGTGCACTAAAACCTAGGTTCTGGCTCCTATGTTGCAACCCGCAATTAAAGAAGGGCGGCCATACCTTCTCCGACATGGCATGTTTGGGCTGAGATTGAAGATCGCCAGTAGCGGACCAGGTCCCATGATGGCTCAACGTCGCACATGCTCGATGCCATCTCATACGCGTGTCCCTGCAGACCAATGCCGCAGCAGGAGAGCTTCAATGTATCAATACATTCACCGCAAGACTCGAGTGGTCATCTCTCCCGGAATCCCCAGCCTTGAAGGAGATGCACCTAGTAGCCAGTCCACCCTCTCCCTACTTGTGGATGTGACGTAGCTGTACCGGCGCCGGTTTGCAATGGTGCTATGCCGGACTCAACCATACCGGCTTCAGCGCCCAGCTAATTTTCACAAGGAGATCATCCTTCCTGGTTTCTCTTTTGGCCTTGTGATCTATCCCCGTTCTGACACTTGCTCTTGCCCGATTGCTGGACTCGTTTTGTCCGGGGCTTGTATCTCATACCCCGGTGGCCAGAGCTGGTGATGCTATCGCGATGGCCTCGTCTCTTGTCTCACGCCGCTCGGCGTCCAGGATGAGCCGAGGGCCTGATACCGACTACCGTGACCTCGTTGGCTATGACCAAGGTAGATCTCGCACATCACTGTCTTCCGGAAATTCCTCGAAGTCTCGCGTCATGCTGCAACTGTGCAGGCGGCTTAAGTGGGTGGTGTTCGGCGCCGCTTCCCTGCTCCTAATCTGGTCCGCGTATCTGGCATTCGTGAGTAGCAAATGGCAACTCTGCTCAATACACAGCTTTCCGCTAACAGCAGCCCTCATAGTTCACATCCCACCTTGGAAATATCCTGCCCGGCCACCACTCCGCTGTCGAGACCATCTCTAACGTCGAACTCGAACACCTCAACGTCCCCGTTCGCAATGACAAGCCGAGCGCCTCGCGGCGGCTGCGCATATTCATGCCCGCCGACTCGCCGCATATCAACCTGTGCAAGACCATTATGTCGGCCGTCGCCCTCGGCTACCCGATGCCGACGATGCTCAACTGGAACGGCGAGTACAACCGACCCGCGTGGCACTTTGCCGGCAGCCACATCGCCAAGCTCCTGAGTCTCCTGGGCGGCATCGAGGCGCTGCTGGAAGGCGTCGAGAATAACGACGATGTGAGCGAGGACGACCTCGCCGTGTTGGTGGACGCATACGACATCTGGTTCCAACTACCGCCGTCGGTGCTCATCCAGCGCTACCACCAGATCAATCACGAAGCCGACGAGCGCATCCGCAAGCAATGGCAGAACAAGGACTTGGAGAGCGAGTTCCCCATCCCGCCGCCCCGGCAAAAACATCATCATCACGTCCGCCAAGGACTGCTTCCCAGACAGCTACTCAGGCTCAGACCCGCACTACGAGCACTGGCCGGAGTCGCCCATGCCGGCCGACATGTACGGGGAGGGCACCGACCAGGTTCCCTTCTCCTTCGACTCGGCGCGCAAGTACAAAAAGGTGCGTCCGCGGTGCGTCAACAGCGGCATGATCATGGGCACACTGGGCGGACTCAGAGACGCCCTGCGCCGGTGCAAGGACAAGGTCGACCGTGTGGCCATGGACGGCCGCCAGCTGTGGAGCGACCAGGCGCTGTTTGCAGAGGTCATTGGCGACCAGGAGCTGTGGCGCGAGTGGGCGAGGCATCTCGGGTCGTCGTGGGATAGCAAAGTCGCACACAACGACGTGTCGTCGCTGAGTCCCGAAGTCGGGCCCATCGCGGCGGCTGCGCTGCGAGGACGCCGCTTCGAGTTCGGCATCGGGCTCGATTACAACTTCACCACGATCCCGCCCACGTGCTCCGCCGAGGAAGACGGCAGCTTCGTCAAGATCGACGACGAGAGCGCGGTGAAGGCAGAGTCCGCCAAGGCCGGTGTGCCTGGCGAGGTGCGCGTCCGCGGGATCCCCAAGGAGCTGCAGGACTCCAAGACGCAAGACGCCTTGCTGTCGGGCCTCAAATGGGGCCAACTGCCGCTGTACACGGACTTCTTCTTCGGTACGACGCCTGTCGGCATCCATCACAACGCCTACGTCGGCGGCCTGAAGCCGTGGCGCCTCAAGCACTGGTGGGACAAGATGTGGTACTACCCGCGGTTGCGCGAGCTCGTGACACAGCGCCTGCGGCCGGCCAAGGGCAACGCCACGCCGCTGGCCAAGATCGCATCTCCAGACGGCAAGGACGACATCGTGTACTGGGCTCCTCGGGAGGACCAGCAGCACAAGGCGGTGAGGTGTGTTTGAGCCGTCGAAGACGCCGGGCGGTCAGTTTACGCCCATCGGGTGGGATGGCGTCTGCCAGAAGGGTAAATCCAAGAAGTGGTATGACGAGCTGTTTGGGGATGACAAAGGGCCTCTAGACATTTAGCGTGAGTGAGAGACAAGAGTATGACTGCATTCATGATGGAATTGGGAGTTGATAGACACGGAGTCAAACGCCGTTCTCGATCTGCTTCTTAGCCTTGAACATGGCCGACGTAATGAGTATTACAGCCCAGTCATGGCTGCCCAATACAACATGACGTCTCACAGCAATAGCCACAATGCCGGAGTACCCGATCAAGACGTAAACTGTCCACAAAGGGGGCCGACAGTCTGCATCTCCCGCGCCGGCAATCTCGTTACGATAATCGCCATGCCGCTTGACCCACGAACCCAGTCCGGCAAACGCCTCCCCCACGTTAGGCCCAACGCCTATTCCATGCCCAGACTAACGGCAGTCCAGCCGCAGGCCAGGGGTCGGTGTTGAGTCTTGGCAGGGCAGGACGTGCAGGCCGCGGAGTGACAATGCACCCTGCAGGGGATTCGCAATGCTTGCTTGAGGAAATGAGACTTGGAGACGCGGGACGGTTTAGAATGAGAATGACCGTATATCGGAGTCAACATTACTACATTAAAAAGGGCAGGAACACATTAAAAGAACCTATACGTTGCCAATGAGGGTATTGAACCACAGGACCGCCGCCCGTACAAACAAAGGAAACAATAACACCGTGATATCCTGACCGGATCGTTAACCCATGATACTTCGACCTCTCACCTGACGGACCTTTACAAGGCTGCCTCCTCAGAAATCCTCACAATCTCGCACAAGCTCCTGACGAAAATCATGTCTGCCTCTTGTAGCTCCACCTCCATCAGCCGATCCTCTCCACCCCCCTCCTCGGCCATCATCCGCGCCGTGCCAATCAGCCGCATGATACACCGCAGCAGGCCAGCCTCGATGTTGCGCGTTGTGTTGTCCTGTGCTGCCGACGACGCCCCACCGACGGGTGACATCTCGTCCTTGCCGAAGCCCCAGGCGGTCAGAGGCGTGCTGAACTTCTTGGTGATTCGGCCGCCGTTGGGCGGGCCAGGGAGTTGCGGGCTGTCGAGCCCTAGTAGAGACGCCGCCTTTTTTGGGATGTCCTCGTTCTGCGACTTTTTGGAACTGGCCGTTGAGGCTCGGTTTAAGGGCTGCGATTGGCTGCGGGGAACGCGGGAGATGTAGTTGTATGCGACCATGTGTGCATAAAGGGCGTCGCAAATGTAGTCCGAGCATGAGCCAAAGACATGCCGTAACGGCGCCCAGGCGTTAGGAGACGCCAAAACGTCCTGGCTTGGTGTCACATCCACAGGAACAACCTCGCTGGGTGGCGGGATTAGGTGTAGTCGCGTGGAGATGGACTCGCGACTGTGCCAGACCACCTTCTTCCACAGAGACTTTCGCGGGATTTGAGGTGTGAGGTCTCCCAATGACTCCCTCCATATATCGGTTGATGGGTGTCTGACCTTCTTGGAGTACGTGCGGATAGTCTCGATAGTAAGGCTGGAAGAGAGGAGCATCGTCTCTGGAAAGCAGGCAATGGACACCCTCAATGTCTCCATAACATCAGGCGGTAACGGAACTGCTTTCGCCAAGTCATCGGCAGGTATTTGGGAAACGTAAGGAGGGTTTGATCGATCGAGCCATGCCTGCACGGTCGGCAGTGGTGAGGGTGGTGGAGTTGTCTGAATGTACACGGTGCTCGGTCGAGGCCATGGTTGCAAGTCTGCATCAAAAATGCTGTCTTCATCAAACCCAATTGAGTCCACATTGAAATCGGTAAGGGGCTCGAGGGGATGTGCGTTGCTGATGGATGTGTCTATCTCATCTTCATACAAGTCGTGAGTGTGTCGGGAGGGCTGAAAGGATCGACGACGCCTCCGTGAAGCTGACTTCGAATCGGGGCCAGGCGATAATGATTGGGATCTCGAATATGTGCTAGGGGACGTCGTGCAGGCCAACGAGGCTCTTCGCGGAGGAACTTCGACCGATCTCACTGAATGTCGTCTCGAAGGAGGGTCGTTGATGGAACCAGTCTTCTGGTGACGAGGTGTCCTTGATCTGGCCAGCTCCTTGAGGCTCCCCATGCTGTCAAAAACTGAATCTGTGTTGGGTGGAGTTTGTGGTCTTGGGGATAGTGCAGCAGGCCGGTCGCTGGTAGTATCCTCCTCTTCGTCTCTGTCAATGTCGTCGTCGGACTCGTCGTTGATCCAGCTATTTTCCCGGGACGGTTTGCCGGATACCAAGGCCTTTGGCGATGGGGCGCTGCCACTGGCAGAAGTGAGGGACGTAGCAGTTGTAATGATGGATTGATGGCGAAGGCCAATTGAGGGACCTTCAAGCCCACCAGATGAGTCGGTTCCGGGAAGTGAGTCTAGGTCGGATGTTCCTTCAGTACCGTAGCTCCGATGTTCTAGGAAGGACACGACGGAATCGCGCTCTTCAATGGCGCCGAGAGATTGGACTCGGAGCGAAGCCGTCAGATAGGGCGATGTGATCATCCGACCAGGGCAAGACATGGTTCGTTGCTTGTTCTTTTCCTCGTAGACAAGAGCCGTCGGGGGGCTGCCGGCAGTCATGTTCTTAGCCGCAAACACGGCACTTGACATCTCCAGGTCTCTCGCGAGAATCTCAGGGAAACATTGGGATAGGTCGACGTTCATGGCTTCGTCGACAAGTTCACTGCCAGGTGAACTGCAACGGGTCTTCGGCAGTGACAGCGGTAAAAGGTCCTTCATACTTGAGACAGAACGTCGCTTCAAGATGGCAGGCGCTGACCTTCGTCTGGCGGCCTCGAGTGTAAGGGCTGGGTCTTCCCTGTATAAGTAGATGGCCACTGGGATCCTCGGACCGAGGACAGACATGGAGGCTGTTGGGAGACAAACTCAGCGGAGGTCAAGACAAGTCGGGCCTGAATGCCAGTAGGTGGGCAACAACACACAGGACGCGACAAGTGTTATATGACGGGCCTGGAACTCGGCCACGAGCAACCATGAGCGCCGATAGGCGTCGGGAGGGTGGATCTGAAAGCGGGCACACAGGGCAGAGATGACAGAGTCAAGGGAGACTGCTTATGTCGCGCAACCATGGGAATCGAGGGTCGCGAAAACGAGGAAGGATGGAGCCGCTGTGGGCAAGACTTGGGCGGGGTCTGTCGCACATGGTGCCAGCGAGAGACAGTGATACGGAGGGAGGCCAGGACACATAATGTAACTAACGGCGCCCTTGCAAGAGGAATGAGGTGAGAAGTTGGGTGGCGCTCCCGGGGAGCAGGTGGTTGCACCGCGAAAAAGCAAAATGCATATTGGTGCATTGCCAAAAAGTAAAATGGCTCCCAGCTCCCAACTAACAAGGATGGTAGCTTGGGAGGGCCTCGATGTGATTTTCGACTGGAAGTTTGGAAGGCCATGATCCTTGCATAGAGAGGGAAAAAGAAAAGGGACAAGAGAGGCAGTCGATTGTCGCCATATCGCCTTGATTGAGGTGAAAGCGGCCGCCGAACAATAGAATTCCAGCTCTTGTGAAGTCGCCGCGAAGCTGCCATGAAGCTTTCATGATGTCTCCACTTGGACAAAGCTCTCGGGCGATGGCACAGGCGACTGCACAACCAGGATGCCAAGATCATGTTGGCCACACTCCCAAGGGAGAGGAGGTATCAGGTAGATTCTGCCACCCCTTACAACCTCCTTCCGTCGACGTACACTAGCCCAAGTGACACGGGCCAGCGGCGGCGGAGGGAGACGCAAGATGCGGGAGGTTTAATGAGGGAATCAAAAGGGTGATGGGTACACACATGAGCATCAGCCTGCTACCGTTTCCCGTCATCGAGATTGAGAGGCGTGCCGGTTGGGGCTGGCTCCGGAATGTGGTTCAAAGCAATCACCGTGGCTCTCGAGCGTGAAACAACGGGACACAACTCAATCCTTTGCAACTCTGGCCAGATATCACGAGCGAAGACGTCACTTGAGTGCGGGCCATGGCTGAAACGAGACACTGGTATGGAGGTGAGATCTAGACTCTGTCACTGTGGTCTTCCAAGGTCGAGACTTTCCGACAGAGTCAATATGGTAAGCAACAGGCCCACGAAGGGCCAAGCCAAGGTCAGTCGAGCAGCCGAGACAGGAACCCAGAGCGAGCCGGCATCGCCAGACGCGGTGATGGGTATGAAAGACCCATGATTACCAGTCCCATGGGAGCAGCAGGCTGTCAGATGGATAGATTCGGCGGCATGCATTGCGCCATCAGCTTGGTGGACATGATGCTGTCTCGCAAACTCCGCCTCTGCCACATGGCTTTCAGGCGTCCGCATGGCAGCCATCCTTCCAAAGTGGAGAGCCGAGGGTAACATGGTTGAAGCATGCTCCATTCCTCGCTCGGATACGTACGATTCTGCGTCTGGACTGCAGCCGAGTGGTTCTCACGTCCCCATATTTGTGCCAAGTCTGCCTGGTGGTTGTCCGTCGAGGGTCGAGCATCGCGAGGGGATGCGTTGCGTCCAGGGATACGCGGATTTGATAGATTACCTGTCAATTAACAGACCGAGCGGGGGCAATGGAAAGCGCGGGGCCACGAGTTGAACGCGACTGCAGGCCATCCTCCTGCACGTTCGAGCAGTGGACAGCGACGCGAGGGGGGAAGTGAGAACTGATCAGAGATGAAGCGAGGAAAAAGAAAACATGGGCCCTGAGGCATGGGCCACGAGACACGGTTAACTGCAAACCGTTTAGGGCCGTGGGGTTGGCTACCGGCTGAGTCGAGAGTTGCGAGGTGATGTGAGGATCAAACAGCTTTACGGCATCGCGCTGCGCCGGCAGGGATAAGGCCCTTGAACCTGACCCTCCCCACCACGGGAGTGCACTGAAGGGGCACGGCCACTAAAAAAGGGAGGTTCGCTGGGGGATGTGCACAGGGGGAAGGTCGGCGTAGGGCAGGGCAGCGTAGGGCACTACGATGCGCTACAGCGTAGCGACATCGCACTATAGGGCCACTCCCGAACTCCCGAACTCTGGAAGGCACCACGAAGGACACTATCACAGGGCATTACGGGAGAGCATCGGAAGGTTTGCGTCCATAAGACGGCCCGGCTAGGCTCTCGCCGCGGCGGGCAACTTTCATTAGCTAGCCAGGCACCGCGATCAGAACGCAAGGGCTATTAGGGCCCTAGTGGCTCCGAACAGATCTATGAGATCATAGGTGTGCCCTAAGAGTTCCCTAGAGCGATGGCGGCTACAGAGGGTGGCAATGTTTGTATAAGACAGAGAGGCCCGAGAACCTCTGCTGCTACGCAAGCCACCAACTATTGGCGAGCAGGCTGCCCGCGAAAACCACCCAGCGCCGGCGACAGCGGAGGAGGATGGCCGCTAGGAATAGAAAGAGACACTAATGCCTTGCAGACGTAAACCCCCCTCCCCCCCAACTACGAGAGGGTGGTGTCCTTGGTGCTAGTTTAGCGGCTGCCACACCGCCCGCGGCTGGCATTTGGCGCGGACCTTGGACTCGCCAAAAAAAGAAAATATTGCCCGGATTTGGCCTCTGACCAAATTCCCCGGCCGCAACAGGACGACGCCCAAAAACCTAGGAAACAAGAGTCATTTTTTCCCCTGTGATCTTCCTGACGTTGCTTCGATCCAACGATAGTTCCGTCGTAGCCCACAAGCGCGGGCTGTCATCTGATTATTGCTCCAGAAGACGCAGCCAAAGGTCTGGGGTTGGTGCTGATTGGCTCCCCATTAAGCCCCGATCCGTCGGTCCCTGTGCGTCTCTGCGAATTCACGCCTCCAGCTTCAGTCGTGGACTCGTTGCCTGGTCCAGTGGTTTTGCTCGTTTCTGTTGCGCGTGTCTTGGCTCCGCAACGGTTCGTATCCGACAATCCGTTCTACTGCACGGAGTGCGGTGGACGTGCGAAGTACTCTCTCACCCACGCATCCACTTCCAACTCGAGTCCATATTGGTACGCGGGCACAGACCAAGCACCTCCAATTCCGCGGTCGGATAGCCTCGTCTGCAAATTCTTTCGTCGACCAGGCCGCAGCTTCCAGTTGGTCTGTTCAGGTCAATCCAGCTTCCGTCAGCTCGCTTCGCCCGGCTCGGCTCCAGCGTCATTATTCTCGCCTTGTGGACTTCCGGAGCAGCTCTCCGCAATCCTCGTATCGGTGGAGAATTTTCGTCCCAGCATCAAAAATCTTGACCAGAGCCAGCCCAAGATGTTATCGCAGGACTTCGTCTCGGCCATCTGCGGCCCTGCGCTCGCTGCCAACACCGCCATAGCCAAGGATGTCGGCATCTACTCACACGCTCTGACTCCCTCTCACGCCGTCAAGGCGACCTTCAAGAAGAGTTCCACCCCGGTCAACTGCCTGGCCGTCAGCGATACTCACATCTTCGCCGCCCAGCACCAAAAGGCCCACGTCCACGTCTACTCCCGTCAACGCGGCAACCAGGAGGCCCTCGTCCCCTTCCCCGAAAGGATCCGCAGCTTAACCCTCGCCGGCCAAGTCTTGGTCCTGGGTACCGCCGAGGGGAGACTGTTTCTGTGGGAGGTCAGTCAGCCCACTCCATTGCTTCTGCCCGCCACATGGCGTATAACTTGATGCAAGCTATATCTTCCAGCTACTGACAAGTCATAGGTGTGCACGGGCCGACAAGTGTCAACCCCCCCCTGCCATGTCCAGGCCGTTTCGTGCTTGGCTGTCACGCCTTATTACATCCTGTCCGGCTCAGATGACTCCAACATCAACGTCTGGTCGCTGTCACGCCTTCTGGCGCTGGACGTGAAGGCAGAGCATGAACCTGAGCGGACTCTGTCCAACCACCGCGGCGCCATCACCAGCCTAGTGGTAGGCCCGAGTACCAACTCCGAGACCAGCATATGCGTCTCTGCAAGTAAGGATAAGACATGCATTGTCTGGAACTTCCAGACCGGTCAGATTCTCCGGACGTTGCTCTTCTCAACGCCACCCCTCTGCGCTTGCCTCGATCCAAGTGCGCGAGCCCTTTTCGTTGCTTCTGAGGACGGCTCTCTCTTCCTCGTTGAGCTGTTTGGGGGCCCAAAGCCGGTTCTTGGTTCTCGGAGTACGGAACCCGCTTCCATTGTCATACAGGTCAACGCCCCGCTTGCAGTCTCAGACCCAGAGGCCGGTCAGCCGTCCTGTCTTGCTCTCTCATACGATGGAACCTCAATCCTCTCGGGTCACACCAAAGGCAAAATCTTTCGGTGGAGCCTGGCAGACCCAATGCCCACCCAACTGAGATAGCCAATCTCAACGCAGCTGTCACGAACCTATGTTTCGTCTCGCCACTCCCAACCGCACAGCCAACCAAAGCTATCAATGTTGTCAAGCCGAATCACAACCAGAAGAAGTACGTGTTCACTGCTCAGCTCGACAGTGATCTGAGTTCCGCCACACGGTTCAGTCAAATGCTCGACTCCAAAGGCTTCTCATCAGAGTCGATTGAGACAGCAATCCCCACCCTCTCCCCTTCGTCAAATGAGGAAGAGGACCCTGAGCTAGCGAAGCAGAACCAGCAATTCTGGGCCATCATCAACAACCACCCGGCTTTGCAGAAGCCTGATTTCCACCAGCCTGCTGCAACCCAAAGCCCCGCCTGAACGTGTCTCACTGCAAGAGACGCCGCCACGGCTGCAAGCGATGCAACCTTCTTTCCTTCGGATCCCGCCCAACAACACACGTCACTTTCCGTGCATGCCACCTTCAGCCTCCAAGGGCTCGAGCGTCATGGATTGCAGGAGCATGCATGTGAGATCCGATATGTGCCACACATATATAGCTCGCAGGGCGCTTGCCATGTCACCCTGCTGCACCGCCCTAACGCCGTCCAACGACGACCATAGGTTGTGCATCACTAATTGTGATATATTCAGTTGGGGGCATTTCCCTTGACTAACAAACCCGCTCGGTCCCCATACGCAGGACCTCTTCTCACAGGGGCCATGCTTGGTGATGCCTGGGCAAATACCGGTGTGCAACGCTCTGAAGCTTGTGGACACACACCTTGGGCACAAATGCTACCCAACCCAGGCCTATGCTCCATCTTGATCAGAATTGAACATGCAGGATGCATCACTGCGGTGCTTCGTAGCCGTCGCTCGGCATACAGATCACAACTGCCGGATCAAGGTTAGCCGGTGTACCCGTGGGTTGCGTGTGATGCAGCCGAACAAGAAAGGAATTGAGGGATGCAAGGCCCCAAGCTATTATCATAGTCCATCTATAGTTAGAGGGCCTTACAATCGCGGGGTTCATTGTCAGGTAATGTCCTCGAAAATGACACCCAATCGCTGTCTTTGCTCAATTATCACAAATCACACGGTACCTTCTCGCGCAATTAAAGAAAATCACATTCGTATTTACCCTACAACATATTAAGACCAAGGAAAGTCGCATACGCTGCCTTTGAGGCTGGAGCCGTACAATGAGGGGCAACTTTATGTGCGCAAACCCATGCTTTTGAGAGCAGCAGCTGAGAAGAGAACCAGCAACATATGGGGAATTTCGTGGGGTTGCAATGGATCGATCGATTCCAACAACGTGGGCGACTGGGATCAGTCACGAACTAGGGACGTCGCATCGAAATGGCCCCATGATGACCAAGGTGCTTTTTCCCATGATCCTTGATTGGCCTAGTTTTCAGTGAGGGCACAGGTCTTGAGGGCGTTCTTGGGCTATCGTATTTGGTCAAGCGGGTCATGCGGAACGAACGGCAAGGGTCCCTAGGGTCCCATCGTCGGGCCTGTTCTATTCCGTCATGTTGGTGCGCGCGTGGCAAGTGCGGTATTGGGAGCTTCTCATTCACCACATGGGTTATATCCCATGTCCAAAGTTTCCGGTATCAGAAGAGCGACGAGGCGAAGAGCCGTGCGGGCGCAATGCAAGGCAGGATCGGGCACGTCTTACAGTAAAAGCATCCTGGGTACTTATCCATGAGAACACGTTGATGGCATTCACAACTATGAATTAATAACCTCCAGCCAGGATGAAGCCGACACAACTCTCCTCCCGCAATCAAAAAGCCGACATTCCTAGATACCTCCGGCGATTGTGCGACAGTGCTAACAATTTTAAGTAATGTATTCGCACTGTTACATCACACATTTCTAACCCGTGCTTGCACAGTGTATATGTCGCCGTGCCTTTCCTCTCCGGGGAATGTCCGGCCGGAGCGGCAAATTTCTCCGCCCCGACTAACACCGAACACCAATCGCCAATGTCTTGCATCATCGGCCACCCAAAAGCCAGTCGCGATCTCTTCCTCCGCCGCTCCTCTCAATCCCATCCACCCCCAGAATGTCCGTTGTTGGAACGTTAAAGGGCGACATGCCGCAACAAGTACGATCACTCGTAAGTCACCTGCTTCTCCCCTTCGTCCGCGCGCTCTCCAGGATAGCCGCCTGCCCGAATTTCTTTCCAGAGTGGGAGGGCGTGAATGCCGGCGACTTTGAATGCACGACCGGCGCCGCACAACTTACCGATGTGGAAAGATTCGATGGCTAACATATGGGGCTCCGATTTAGTACCGCCAATTATTACGGCAAGGCGAGCAATTCGCCGCCTACAACTTCCGCGAGTATGCGAAGCGACGGACGAGAGATGCATTCCGGGAGAATATGACCGAGCGGGACCCCCGCAAGGTCCAGGAGCTGGTTCAGAAGGGTCTGAAGGACCTTCAGGGCCTGAAGGTACGCGGTGATATTGCTGCTGGTCATCATGGCGCAGGTCAGAGCTGACAGAAGGAACAGCGGCAAACGGTCATCAGCCAGTTCTACGAGTTTGATCGCTTAGTTGTTGAGGGCTCGCTCTCGGTACGTTTATTTCCTCACTGACCATAATCTCGGCGTATTGACAAGAAGACTAGGCCAAGCAGAAACACAGCTAGAAGAGACATTAAGGCAGAAGAAGCACGGGTATTTACGCCCTGATGCCGACGGCAGTCATAGAGGCTCACAGATGCGAACAGACACAACTGATCTCGCCGAGCTGGGGCAAGCCTTCAATCGACCATTGCAAAAAGGAGATGGAATGGAGTGTATAGTAGGAACTGCGGCAATGTATATCTATCGGATACCACAAACTGGGGCTGAAGGGCAGCAACAGCTCAGGCGAGGGCTGCACGAAGGCTATGAAGGCAAGGACACGTCATATTTGGGGTACTAGACGGCGGATCTCAATTCTAAGACCGGTACACTTATCCACGCCCGTATCTTGAGGGAGATGTGATCAAGGAGGATTTCCCGAGAGGGGCTTCAGGAGATTCCATCTTTCCCAGCAACCACTCCTCTCCAATTCACCTAGGGCTTGTCAGAGCTAGAATACAGACAGCTCTACGCACACTCGGCTCATTCAATCTATAAATGCCTGATTTGTCACATCATGCTCCATAGCAGTCCCCTCTGCGCATTTTGGTGCCTTCTCCTTGGCAGCCCCAAGTCCACGGAGCTTATGTCATCGTCAACCAGCCCCTGATTGGCCAGAATCTAAACACCAATCCTCACGCTCGTCGCGACAAAAGCTCAGCCTCTCTCAGCCTCCTTCGAAACAAACC
Source organism: Ilyonectria mors-panacis (assembly GCA_002991585.1). Taxonomy (NCBI): domain Eukaryota; kingdom Fungi; phylum Ascomycota; class Sordariomycetes; order Hypocreales; family Nectriaceae; genus Ilyonectria; species Ilyonectria mors-panacis. Next base: position 279,294 of record PPHJ01000050.1, read on the forward strand.
AGGCCACGGGCGCATTGCACGACACTTGCGGCACGACCCAATCGCAGCGCCCCATTTTTCCGACTTACTTCCATCACCATTTTTGCGCCAGCAGCTGTGCTCTAACGTCGGCGACGATGGCTCCAGGCGTAGGTGCCTACACGGTGGCTTGATTCTCGCGGCTTCAACTAACAGTGATGCACAGACGCGACGCGCGAATCGCAGCGGATACGCCGAGCACGACGACTTCGAAGGTACGACCGCGTTGTTTGCGGTTTGTGACAACTACTGATCATCTCCAGGTCTCCCAGTGCGACAATGGCGCCACGATTGGGTCAACGTCGCGCCGCCGCCTCAGCAGGAGCAACAGCAGCAGAACGACATCTGGTCGATCGACGTCATCCACGGCATGCCGAAGGACTCGCACCTTCTGCCGACGCATAGCCAGGAATTACTCCTCGCCGCGCGATCCGGTCGATTGTACAAGCGTCCCGCGCCAGTCGAGGAGGAAGAGGCTGACCCCGAAGCGATCCCCGAGAAGCCAGAGAAGAAGGAGGAGGACGACAGCGCCAAGGGATACAGCATCAAACTCTGGAAGCAGATTCCCCGGAATGTCGAGGCCCCGGCCGTCTCGCACTTGGCTAAGCGACGAAAGAACACCGTGACTATCGCCAGCAAGACAATCGAGGATAAGCCCCAGGGACCTACCGTCACTAGGGCGACTGTGAGAAAGGTTGATGCCGCCGGAAACCCATACACTGAAGAAGTCATCCTGGGAGAAGGTCGACAGGTGGAAGGCGAGATCATTTCCACCAGGATCGAGGCGGCGCCGGGTCTAAACGGCCAGGCCCCCGTTGCGGCACCTCAGAACGCAAGGAGACGACCACCCCCACCGAAGAGAAAGTCCAAGGCTGGTCCTGGCCGAGGCAAGAAGAAGGCAAAGATCCCTCTTCTTGGTGCAGGACAGCCAGTGGCTGCTGCGGCCCCGATAAATGGCGCCGCGGCTCCCGCTGCAGTCAAGCCCGAGCCGACTGGCGAAAACGTGAGATCTCCAGCTCGCTGCATGCAGTCTAACGCTAACCACCATCAACAGGGCATCAAGCAAGAAGGCGAAGATAATGCCAACCACGATAGCGAAATGGCCGATGGGGACGACGACGAGGACGATGACGACGAGGAGGGTGAGGACGGCGACGAAAACGAGGATGGTGACGAAGGTGCTGAGACACCAGCCGAAAGCACTCAGCACGGAAGTACAAACGGCGATGGCGACAAGGCTCAGGATCATGAAATGGCAGACGCTGTGCCCGCTGTTGAAACGTCCTCGTTTGATCCTCCAGATGTTGAGATGGGAGGCAACGAGGTTCCATCAGAGCCGCAGGCACCTCCCAACCCTCTCAGCCTCGCCCCTCCTCTTCCTCCTCTCAACCTAACCCCCAGTATGTCAAAGCTTGAGGGAAGCCCACTTAAGAACGTCATTATGCCCTCTCCCACAACGGAGGTTCCCCCGGATGTCTCACTAGATAACACATTCACCACGGAGCCCGTTGTCGAGAAGGTCGAAACCCCTGAGGCTACGCCAATCGTGGAGCCGGTCACGACTGAGCCTCCTTCAGCTGCCGCAGAAGAGGCACCCGAGACTACTACCGACACCATCGCCCCTAAGGACGAGTCTCCCAAGGAGGACACGTTGCTGCCTCCTCCGCATGAGCAAGTCGGTAACATCGCCACCACTCCCACTGCTGAGGACTCGGGTAGCACGGTTGCAGACAGTGCAGAGATTCCTATCGAGGAGGTCGAAACAGGAGAAGAAGCGATCCTGGAGAATCCACCCCTAGAGCAGGACGATATCACTATGACCGAGGACGCTATTAAGCAAGAGGATTCCGCGCCTGCCAGCATTGCCATGTCTGAGCCCGCAGAGCTCCCTCCTGTCGAGCCCGAAACAGTCGAAGACATCATGGAAACTGATGTACTTGCTGAGGCGCCCGCTGAGCCCACCCCTGAGGAGGCAAAGCCTGCTTCACCTCTGAAGGAAGAGACTCCTGTGGTTGCTGATGTTGCTGAGGAGCCTGACTTGCTTGGTGGATTACTTGGTGAGCTGGACCGTCAGGTCGATGAGAAGATGGAGATAGAGATGGAAACTCTGGTGTCTGAGCCAGTCGCCGAGCCCGCTGCAAAACCAACCCCTGAACCTATCCCTGAGCTTGCCCCCGAAGCTACTCCTGAGGCTGCTCCTGAATCTGTTCCCGAGGCTGTCCTTGAGGCCGCCCCTGAGATTACCGAGCCTGTCCTCGAGTCTATCTTCGAGCTTGTCGCCGAATCTGCCGTTGAGCCTGATGTCGAACCAGTCGTCGAGTCTGTGGTCGAGTCTGCAGTCGAAATTCCCCTTGAACCCGCCGTCAAACCAGTCGTCGAACCAGCCGCTGAGCCTGCTGTCGCTGCTCCCGAACTCGCTGCCGAACCGGCTCCTGAGTCAGTCCCTGAATCTGCTCCTGAGCCTGTACCTGCATCGACCGAGGCTTCAGAGGCCCCCGTGCCGGAGGCAGAATCCTCTGAGAAGAAGGCAGAAGAGCCTATCCCGGAGGTGCCCGTGCCCGAGGTGTCCCCCTCAGAAAGCCCGCCGCAGCAGACCCACCCGTCGAGGCACCACCTGCAGAGGAGAAGAAGGAGGATAATCCGGCGTCTTGAGCGTCATTGTGTTGGGAACTGGGAGGAGTACGTTTGACAGTTTGAGTGGATTTCATCAAGACAACTGTTTTGGATAGACAGATGGTCAGGATTGTTGGGGTCAATATTTTGGTTGAATGCTTCGTTTTTTTTTGGTTTGCTCTGGGCTGTGCAATACGGAGAATGGACTGGGTGGGCGTTTTTGTACAACAGAATCTTGCTATGGGAGAGGATCCTGGGTAGAGTTCAGTGAATGAACGGCCGTTTTGCTGGTTTAAACTAAGTGTTTCTATTCGTCATGGGTGTATAAACTCATTCTCTACTAGTAGTCTTGCTTTCAAGACGTGGGAATGGTGCTGTCGTTGGTCGATTTCGGACTCCCTGTCCATCCACATTCTGCACCGCCGTGCTTGTTCCGACGCTTGTATCTCCAGCTCCGTTGTCTATCTCCGGCAGCGCATACCGCCCATGAACGCGAAACCCCCGAGCATGAGCATTGCTCAACCCTAGCAGCGCAGCACTCAACACCAGCAACCCCACGAGCACAATGGCGCCGGCCTGGGTCATGTTTGCCGCTCAGCGCGGCGACGATGTACACGATCAGCTTAGCAGCAGCCTCAAAGTACCCGTCCAGGTGCGACTGCGCACGCAGCCAGGCTTGTGTGGTGAGGGCCTGGAGGTCTGCGTCCAGGCCGCGCAGGCGGACGATGTGGCCGCCGCCGAGGTCGATGCTGTATTCGGTGATGTGATGGTCAGGCCGTGCCGTGGTGGGACTTGTAGAGGGCGGTTCAGTGCGGTTCTTGATGGCCCAGATGTTGAGGACGCGGGAGAGGATGAGGGCGAGGATGATCGAGAGCCCCCACCAGTCTTCGAAGAGTATCATGAAGGTTGTGGAGGCAGCTGTGAGAACCGGGGTGGTAAGATACATCAAGTGGCTTAACCAGTCCATATCTGGGGGCGAGAAGTCATGAGACTCATCGTCTTCCTCATCTGCAATCTTTCGTCTCCGTCTAAGCACTCGGCGAAGTCGCTTCGCCACCTCCCATCCCGGCACGGATCCCACGTCGAGTGTAATGATCCCTTTCCTGTCTTCGCGACACAGGCTCAGGAGATAATTCACCGTGACGACGTTCTTGATGCCATATCGTATCTCCGGGCCTCCAGCTACGCCTGGTACTGCCGACACCGCGGGCAACGCGATCAGCCCAATGGGGGCTTCGCGGTCGAGGTACTCGCAGGCTTGCTGATAGTGCAGGCCCGGGGCGAGGACAAGAGAGTCGAGCCAGGATGAGCCGCCGGTTATGGCGGTCCTATGGGCGACGGTGCGGAGGTCGGCGAGGGCGAGGAGGCCGCTGGCGGAGAGAGTGAGGTTGGGGATTGGGGTAGTTGTCCACGACGATATTAGGGATCTAGGGAGGAGCTATTATGTCCTTGTTAGCCGTGGTTGGATAGTATCGACGTGAACAGCTTGACCGTACCTCCATGATAGCTGATAGCGTGCAAGATAAGCAAACGACGACACTTAAGATCTTAAAGTTGACTACTCAAGACTTAGCGCAAGCTCCTGGTCGCCGATTTAACCGTCCTTCGTTCCTTTATCTCATAGGAAGACGTATCGAGAAGTATCAAGGTGAGAGCGGGAACTAGGAATCAGACATCACACGCACTGTTAAACGGGACCTTCTTGGGGGGCAGCCAGACCGTCTGAACACCCTCTTCTCAATAAGGTAGAGGACCGCGGCTTCACTATTGCTAGATGATGACTATTGGTATGTGCACATGCCTTCTCAGGTAAAGTGTTGATGACGATGTTGATGACTGAGGTTGTTTGTGCTTGGCACGAGACATGTTGCCGCGAGGGGAGATCCTATGACACCCTGCATGGGGCTAAGTACACAAGGTATTTTTGCCTTGGTTAGGAGCCAAAAAAACTGCCGATGGTTGCTCACATTTTAGCATCTAAAATGAAACATGTCTCGGCAGGGTTTAAGCGTGACATGTTTCTTGAATTTGGCAGGTCAAGCGCCTCAATGTCACTCCATCCAGTCTCAGGATAGATAAGCCAAAGTGGTTGCGAAGCTTATTAATGAATGCGACCACCTAGATGTACACAGCAATCTACTGAGTCAATCCACGGATTAAAAAACGACGACATCACGATTATCAAGGTAGGAAAAAGGCAAAAAGAAAACCCTGAGTGAAGGGGTCTAGGAGTTATTCGACAGAGACAGGATTCGAACCTGCGATCCCTAGGGAATCAGATATCTAGGCTCATTTACTGGCGGATCCGGAGATCCTATTTCAATGAGCGCTTCAAGTCTGACGCCTTAACCACTCGGCCACTCTGTCACTGATTGGCGGATGGTATCCGATTGTGAAATGTGGGGGAGATTTTATGACTTATAAGGCCCAACCTGCAAACATTGGAACCAGTCTGCCTTTCGATCAATCACTTTTCACCGTCGCCATAAGACATGCACTCGTGAAGCTCAATTAATTAGTGATCGATTATCGCAAACGTCGCTTTACCCGTGGGCAGCAAGGCTATATATATGAATACGACTGCTTCTAGTCTGTTTAGATCTTATTCAGCTTCTCAGTATCGTCCGAGTTCTTTCGCATTTCCAAAACGTCCTAGATCAAGTCGACCAAGGGAGTCGCCACGCTGGTCTACCTTGGATGCGGGTTCCAGTCAGAAGTCCAAAGATCAGATGATGGGTCTTATTCGTGGCATTTATCAAAAGCATCACGGAGAGGGATTTCCGTTAACGAGACAATTTTTGTCTTCTTCGCAAACTTCCATGCGAGATATGCTATGATCACGATAGGGATATCCCTACGAAAAAGTTAGCCTCGAACAACGAACAGCATGCGCATGAAGTGAGAACATACAGATATGATGAGACAAAGCTGACAGCACTCCAGTTGCCTTTTGTGAAGACGGCAAAACCGCCTGTCAGGAGGATGGTAATGGACATGACCAACGCAGCGTATGAAGTATAGACTGAAGGGTGGTCAGGTTAGCTTTACGTTCATTCCAATATTCTCCTGCCCAAGTATCATCAACTCACTTGTCCAGGAATTATGCCACGGTAGTTGTGAGACCGGGATATTCTGTGCTTGCATAGCGCGTCTCAATCGGATGTGATTGAACAAGATAGCCGACCACGACACCAAGACACCCGCAGCAGTCAGGTCCACGAACCACCAAAACACGTTCAAAGCGCCGTTGGAGAGACTCATAAAACTAAGAAACATGAAGGCGGTAAAAAAGAGCACACACACCCATGGGGTGCCCATGAGGTCGTCTTTAAAAAGATGCGCGGAGCTTGGCGCTTGAGAGCGAGGCCGTACAAGACGCGGGTTCCTGCCATCAAGCTCTGGTTCGAAGCCGACCAAGCAGAAGTAATGACGACTGCATTAACAACGGACGGAATGGCGGGTAGTCCAGCAGCAGAAGCAGCAATCACAAAGGGACTTTGTGCGGCTGATCCATATGCGTCGTCCAGGCGCGTGTCGTTGCTGGCGACGAGCATGCCCACCACCAAGATGGCGAGCATATAGAAGATGATGATTCGGATAAAGACATTTCTGCAGGCTATCGGGATGGCTCTGCGGGGGTTTTTGGTCTCGGCAGCTGCCATTGCGATAGACTCAACGCCAGCGAACGAAAACACAGCGCTTGTCATGACACTCCAGTAGCCGAGGAAGTGACCTAATGGCCCGGTGGTGATATACTCGACGAAAGGACCGGGATTCTTCCAGTGCTTGAAGCCGATCCGGGGAGTGCCTGGAACACCACCCAAGTCGATCACCAGGCCGAGAATGATGAGGAACACGACGAGGAGGATCTTGAGCACAGCAAAGAAGTACTCGACCTCGCCAAAGACGCGAACAAAGGCGAGCCCAACAACGACGGTGAGGATGATGAATGTGATGATGAAGACGGAAGGGTTGACGTCGGTCCAGAACTCGAATAGAACGCAGATCGCAGTGATTTCCGACGGAATGGACAGGACATTGCCGTACACGAGGTTCCAGCCGATAGCAAAACCCCACGCCGGGTCGACGAGAAACTCGGCATGCCTCACAAAGGCTCCAGTAACGGGCAACAGCGCAGCAACCTCACCGAGAGCAAACTGCACTGCGCACACGACCAAACCAACGGTTGCATAGCCAAGCAAGGCGCCAAGGGGACCACCGCTTTGGATTGCGCTGCCAAGACCCAGGAACAGGCCAGTACCGATCGCTCCCGCGATGCCAAGCATGGACAGATGGCGCTCTGCAAGCCCGCGCTTGAGGTCGCGCTGCTCGGCGGCTGTCACGAGATCACCGTCCGCATCCCGATCTGACGACACCGACTCTTGGTCCACGGTGGGGCTAAGTGGTGGTCCCATATCCGAAGCTTTTCGATGTTGACAATCGACAGAACCTAAGAGAGGTGACTCCTCATCTTCAGGATCATGGCTCTTGCTCCTCTTAAGACAATGGCATCGGGGCCAATCTGCCGAATCCGTCGCCAATAGGTTCCTAGACTGGAAAATTGTGCTTAGCACCTACTCATTAAGGAGGATTGCGTTATCGGAATGGGTCCCCTGGACGGAGCAGCCTAAACCTTATGAAATCTGGATCCAAAATGCGGATCCATCCTGAGTGCCACCCTTTGCCTACTTTGGGGTGATGGCCGCGTTATGTGAGCCTCTGTACCCTCTTATTCTAGCGTCCTCGAGTGATACGAGGTGGCCCGTTCTAGCAAGAAGAGAGGAGGAGAAGCAAGGGTCGCGCGGCTAACGATCGAGTCAAGTAAAGATGCATCTCTTGGAAACTGATATCGCGGGAAGTGGGACAAGAAAATATACCCGGAGTATTTGCGCTTCCGGCCGATAAGACCCTGGATGGAGTGTCTCAGATGAAGGCAAGTTTCAATTCACTTAAGACTACCTAGTTATCATGACTTCGGGGAAAATCTTCTAGCCCGGTCCACTTGTAGTTGGATCGAACGACAAGAAAGAGTCCATGCTACGCCAGACGAACCCCGCAGACAGTATCTAAGATTGGTTCGTCAAAGACAGGTAGGGTGGCAGGATACGATAAAATCTAAATGAAGGATAGAAAGGCGAATTCCAATGAGGTAATGTCCAAATCCATATCTTTCGTTAATTGGATTCTGTTTTGTTTTTCCCGGTAATTGACTGTCGACGTGATCATAGGCCTGTCCTCCATGCTATGTCGTGATATGACACCATACAACAATACATGGCGGGGATAGTAAGCACAACAAGTGTTACGGTCAAACCATTCACGTAATGAACCAAAAAAAAAAAAAAAAAAAAAAGTGTAGGCCATAGGATACAGAGAACACACAATTGTTTCTATTCATGCGAACATTGTCCCTAGTTATCTTGGCATTTGATCGAGTGGTCGTTGCTAAAGCGCCTACCCTGGAGCCGTGCGATGACTAAGCGTCGCGAATCGTAACAGGTCGCCATAATGATGCATCAGCTTGAAGCTCTCCCAAGCTCCGTCAAGTGTGAAGCCGCAGCAACGCCCTCCACTCGACAATGCGGTTCTCACTACAACCGCTGCTCCTCCTAGGACTATCGTCGCTAGGAGCTGCCGTATTCCAGGACGAAGTCGGCAACATCGATTTCCATCACGCGCTCGTCGGCGTCCCCCAAGTCGAAACCTCCTTCTTCCATCGACCGCGAAAGGCCGACAAGGCCAGCCTCCTCTACACCCTCAGCGATGTCGGCGTCATCGGCGCCGTGAATCCTAGCAATGGAGCCATTGTGTGGCGCCAGCAGGTCGCCGATGACCTCACCAATGGCGGTGGCTTCTTGCGCGCAGCCAACGGCGAGCACTGGGTTGCCTCTGCATACGGGTCGCGCGTGCAGGCGTGGGATGCGCTGACGGGCCGGAACCTCTGGCAGGCCGAGTTTCAGGGCGAGGTGAAGGATCTGGAGATCCTGGAGCTGACCGAGAAAACGAGCAAGGACGTCCTGGTCCTGTTCGACGAAGACGGAACAACGGTTCTACGACGCATACATGGTACATTGGGTCACGTTGTGTGGGAGTTCCGGGAGACCGCAAAGAACACTCCTCTGCAGGTCTCGACCGACATCGCCAAGGTCTACGTGATTAGCCTTCATGGCTCGCCCGCTTCATACAGCCTCAAGGTTACGGCCCTCGACATTGCGGCGGGAACCCGCCTCGATGATCTGTCTATTGGCACCAAGGGCGATGTCCATGGTCCCAAGGACGTCATGTTTGTTGGCGGCAACTCGGCGGCGCCCATCCTGGCGTGGACCGACAGCACCCTCACCAAGCTCAAGGTCAACGTGCTGGGCACCAAGGCGACGCAGGAGATCAAGCTGCCCGCCGAGGCTGTCTCCGTCACTATCCATGCGCCCCACCTCACTCAGTCGCAGCCTCACTTCCTCGTCCACACCAGGACGAAGAATGGCAACAAGGCCGAAGTTTATCACACCAACCTGAAGAACAACCAGATTTCCCAGGCCTACGAACTGCCTCATCTTTCAGGCCTTGGCGCTATTTCGACCAGCTCCGATGGTGCCAACGTCTACTTTACCCGAATTACCGCGGACGAGATCATCATCGTTTCTTCCGAGTCACATGCCGTTCTTGCTCGCTGGCCCTTTAAGCCGGCTGGTGATGTTGAGCCCATCCATGCTGTCGCAGAAGCCATCAAGAAGCCCAGCGGCGAGGGCTTTGCCGTAAGGGCCGCTGTTGTGACCAAGGCCGATGACTGGATTCTGGTCCGTAACGGCGAGGTGGATTGGATCCGCCCCGAAGGATTGACTGCCGCGGTTGCGGCCGTCTGGGCAGATATTCCTGTGAGCGAAAACCTCGCGAAGGTCCTGGAGCAGGAAGCGCACACCAGCCCCCTGGCCGCCTACATTCACCGTGTCAACCGCCACATCAATGATCTCCAGTACCTGCCCGATTACCTGGCAACGATTCCTGAGAACTTTATGAGCAGTCTCTTTGGCGGTGCAGCCCCGAGCAAGAAGGAGGGTTTGCAGCGTGATACCTTCGGCTTCAACAAGCTCATTGTGCTCGTGACTCGACGTGGCCGCATGTACGGCCTCAGCACTGGAAACAACGGTGAGGTGGTTTGGTCTAAGACGGTCCTCCCCCAGGCTGCCGGCGAGACCCTCGATGTGAAGGGAATCTATGCCAAGGATGAGGGTGTCGTCACTCTTCGCGGCGCCAAGGGCGAGTACGTCGCCATCAAGAGCGAGAGCGGAGAGATTGTCGAAGTTATGCCCCCCGGCTCATTGTCCCCGGTCTCAAGCACCGCCTTGGTCGATAGCCCCTCTGGCAAGTGGCTTCTTCCCTTGGGAGCCAACGGCCAAGCCGGCGATATCCCCGCGGGCTGGACTCCTGAGCAGACCGTTGTCGTTCGTGGCGAGGGAGAGATTATCCGAGGACTCAAGTTCACCAGCGAGGGTGACAAGGCCGTCGAGCAGGAGATCTGGCAGCTGCAACTCTTTCCCGGCCAGAAGATTGTCGAGATCGCGAAGGCTGCGTCCCATGACCCCATCGCCTCGATTGGCCGTGTTCTGGGGGATCGCCGTGTCAACTACAAGTACCTGAACGCCAACACCATTGTGGTGGCTGCGGTCAACGAGGCCGACTCTACCCTGATGGTGCAGCTGGTCGACACCGTCTCTGGCCAGGTTCTGGTGTCCCAGTCTTACGCTGGCGTCGACTCCACCAAGGCAATTTCTTGCACCATGGCGGAGAACTGGTATGCCTGCTCCTTTTTCGGGCAACATGGCTTGAACGACGGCTCCAAGAGGACCATCAAGGGCTACCAAGTTGTTGTGTCTGACCTCTACGAGTCGGAGTCGCCAGATGACCGCGGTCCTCTTGGGGATGCGGCGAACTTCTCTTCGCTGAACCCCGTGGACACTCCCACCGGCCCCCCTCTCCCCTGGGTTGTTCAGCAGGCCTATGTCATTCCCCAACCCCTCAACACCTTGGCTGTGACACAGACGCGCCAGGGCATCGCCAATCGCCAGCTCTTGGCTTACCTGCCTGAGTCCTACTCTATTGTCGGTGTGCCGCGCCAGATTCTGGAACCGCGACGACCCGTCGGCCGAGACTCGACCGCCGCCGAGAAGGAGGCTGAGGGTCTCATCAAGTATACGCCCGCCATCGAGGTTGACCCCCGTACGGTTGTGTCTCACCAGCGAAGCATTGTGGGAGTCAAGGGCATTGTGGCGGCACCGGCCATCGTAGAGAGCACCAGCTTGGTAGTGGCCTACGGAGTCGATGTGTTTGCCACGAGGGTCGCGCCTAGCGGTGTGTTTGATATCCTTGGACAGGGCTTCAACAAGTTGACGCTCGTGTTGACGGTGGTGGCGTTGTTTGGCGGTGTGATGTTCTTGTCGCCTATGGTACGTTTTTGACCCCTCCTCGCCATCTTCGTTCGATTCTTGGCTCTATTTGCGCCACGCAACTATACTAACGCTATGTTCTAATTTAGGTGCGGAGAAAGCAAATCAACAGGAGATGGGAGGCACCGATGTAGAGAAAGCGAGGATTGGTGGCATGACATGAGACATATGGGACATATGGATAGCCTAATAGAGCTGACTGCCGCTGTGAGGGATCCCCGGGCCAATGGGGAGAGCGGGTCGGCATTCAAGCTGTAAATGGAGATGGCGATTTTCTTTTTCCTTGCACTTCGTTCCGATGTTCCAATGAGCCGATGATCGCTTTGACTGGGAGAGCGCCGTGTCTGCAAGTGACATTCGGTGTTGGGCCCGAAGCTGACTCGCGTAGGGCTGGCAGGGTTGTTCCGAGCTTGCCCAAGCTTCGCCTGGTAAGTGGGCGCCAGGATTCCATTGTATTGATGTTTATCTCGTCCCGCTGTCATCGTCTGCTGGGGTGCCGCCACGTCCGAATCCCTCGTATAGTATGAGGGATTGTCGATTACCGTCCCGGCGGGGGACATACACGATTGGCCTCTTCATCGGCGTCGAACTCTCTGATGGTGAGCGAAGCAGACGATTGGGTTGCCTTATTGGGCTCTCAGCATCCGCCTTCGCCGCTGGTCGGCGGAGCTTGGCGGGCTCAAGTGCCGCTGTATTGTGGGGTTTGAAGCAGCGGCGTCGAAAGCATTCAGAGGGTTCAGGTTCATCTATTCTAGGAAAGGAGCTAGACGAAGGGATGGTCACACAGGGCAGACTGGTGGAGAGACCTGGGCATTGGGACAGTCTTATTGGAGGGTGACGTTGCGGCTGTGCAGCGTGAGGCTTGAATAATGCCCGACAGAGACACATTGCGACATGTACCTTTGTACAGTGGTATTCGTTGATGGGCAACATGCGATGGGCCGTGTCAACTTGCTTTTGCTTTCTCTTGGTTCGGGCTGCTAGTCCTGATTATCATTTGCTTACCCGAGTCTCGGCCGTGTCCAAGATGAAGCGTGGATCCTTCGAAAAGCCGTGGGCTAGTGGCATGAGCTGAACCAAGTTGCTTGCCGGGATAGCCTTGATACGAGAATGACATTCTATAAGGCGCAAACGGCGATGGTAATCCCCGCATCGCAGGGAGTGAGTATACGGGCCTCAGCGGGATCATGTTGTCAATGTCAGTCAGTTCCGGCATCTGTTCTTCCTAGTTGTTGAAGCTGCAGCGGCCGGATCGGTCGGGGTGTGGTCAGAGTTGTTCTCTCTGTGGCCTTCCGTCCACCCATCCATTCACAGTCGGCGATCTCCCGGAAGGGAGGATGAGATGACGACGCTCTGCTGGCCAACTATGCGACGAACCGGCGATGCATGGATCGACGCAGTGAGGCAGCGCGGCGGATTGCCTTTTTTGCGTTTTGCTCGGCGGATTCCTCGGGGCTGAGAGTCTTACTCAGACTAACGGCAATGAAGGGCTGGCCTCTCGGCAGCGAAAGGATCGACCATCAATACCAGGAGCTATTCTGCAAAAGATGTCGAATTAGCAACGCCCAACGCACCTCGTCCTACCCTTTGCAAAGGTACTCCGCCCCCTAGGGCTGGATTGTGAACCGCCCGATGACGGTTGAACGTAGCCCGTACCATCCGTCTCTGGCCTTGTGCTGCATACCAACAAGCCTCCAATCAGATCACTACAGCTTATATTGGAAAAAAACGCCATGTGGGAAACCAAACCTCCCATCGACACTTTAACGTTCGCTTCCCCGTCTCTCGCTTGCCGGGCTAGCCCCAACTGCGCACCTGATATTCTGTGATACGCAAAGCTGACCTCGGGTCCTCGGCCTCAGGCTCCTAAACACGAGGCGATCTGCAGCCTGCAATTCGTAGGCGAATAAGCGGGCAGGATTGCTGGAATGTCAGAAGTGCGAGGGAGCTGATGGTGGTGTCGTATCGTATTGGCGTTTTGCGGGGTACTAGCGGCATCTACCGACTTATTGCACTTTGGACCTAGCTTGGCCTTTTGAGTGCCGACTCTGTGGGTGGTGTGGGGATTATTTTTAGCATACGTCAAGTTCCCCCGATGGGAGAACTCGCGATGGGCCAAGACTTGTGTCAAGACCCTCTCCAGCCGCATCGAAGAGGGGATTTGCTTTGCCTGAGGGACTTGTGACGGGCCTCAATATACTAGTGTGCATCGTCTGGTGATCTTCACTTTTGCTTCTTGGCTTGGCAGCCCAATGGGAAATCTTTTGCCTTCGCCGACGTCCCGTCCATGCAGCTCCGAAAGTAAGACTGCGCGCGAGACCCGGAGCGGCTGAGACTGGAGTCGTACAGAATACGCATAGAAATGCAGCTTAGCAGGTAACGGCTCATTCTAGTAGCGGTCTGGAGAGACACGACAGACGGTGGCATTGTTTAACGCGTGAGAGAAACGTTACGTTGTAGGGCTAGACTTGCTGAGTCGTGGAAAAGGTGCTCCTCTCGTCGAGCTTCATTAGCTATCATGGTAATGTCGATCCGGCTTACATTAACCATTGGACTACTGTGCTCTCGTAAGAGCCGTATAGAAGGTTCACAAATGCGAATACGGGGTCTGAGAGAAGTGTAAGTGAGGGGAGGATTCAAGTATGACATTGACGGCTCACATCAGACCAACCGAGGAAGTTGCCGCACCGAAGTAAGCATCGTATCCAACTCTCTTCTCCCTCCTCCTCACGACCGGTCCGACAGCCCTCTGCCGCCCCCCGTCCCGGCCGCCGATCACCCGCTCCCCATGACCAGCCTCGTCGTATCCAGCGGCCGGATCGTCGTTTTTTGGCAACCACCAGAAGGCTCCCTGCGATGCCGGGTGCGGCTGTACGAGCAGGGTGGGACGGCCGAGGGCGAAGCGGCCATCCAGATCGTGCTGTGGCTTGCAGTGACGCCTACGGGCGTATTGGAGGTGCTGCTCTCGCGAGACATTCGCTAGGATAGACTGCGCCGAGTTCCGAGGGGGGAGGGGAAGTTGGAGGTTTGGGCAGTGCACTTTGACTTGGTGACTTGGGCTCGTGTAGATGAGGTAGTCCTCCGCATTCAAGCTACTCACCCTTTTGCCCTCATAGACGAAATCAAGTATATAAGGAGCTCGATTCCCCGTCTCAGTCTCGAATCTTCACTCCTCACCACTCAAGCAAACTACCAAAGCCTCTCGCTCAACATATATTCTCTCTCAAGTCAACCACTTCCCAATCTTCAACAACAACCTTCAACATGCAGTACTCTGCCCTCCTCGTCGCCGTCATGGCCACCTTCGCTGCCGCTGCTCCCAAGGCTGCCCCCGGCGGCTACGGATGCACGCCCGCAACCTACGCTTGCGACGGCAAGTCCGCCTGGAAGGTCTGCAACACCCAGGGCCAGTGGGTCGTAAGTCTCTCCCCAAACCTAACCATCCCCATCTCCTCTCTCTTCTCCTCAATGGAGAATGGGAGCCTCCAGTCCATGACAATAGATGTCTAACATCATCCTCACAGTTTGCTGGTGACTGCCCTCCCGACACCATCTGCAAGTTCTACCCCCCCAGCAAGAGCCCCTACTGCGTTCCCCCCAACTTCAAGTTCCCCTAAGCGACATAACCACCACCGCGGGGCGACAATTCGCGCGAGAAAAGAGAACCGCTGGGTTTTGCGGCTTCTTTCATCTCAGGGCATGCGCGAACCTTTTCCCACTTCTTCATCGCTCGTTCACCATGAGATTTAATCCTCACTTTTTTCAACGAATACACGGGCCGGGATGTGGATGTACTGAAGCGGTTGATACTGGAGGATGAATACGGGGTTCTTGAGTTTTTTTGGTACATTTGCTTTTCATGCTCGCATGAGTTACGATCCTTTTACATTCGCCTACATTCATATAAACATTGGATGCGGGGTCCAAGGTTATTAGATAGGTAGCATTAGCAGCGACTGCAATCTACCACAATGCCCCCAAAGCTTACATGATCGCCACTGTGATAGCCTTTCACCATATATCTGATGGCTGACGGGAGATGAGAGAGTAAGCCACAGCATGTGAGTGTGGAAAAGGACATGGTATATCAAATACGATTTCAAGTTCATCTATCGAACTTTGTCCATATCCAGTCTATCTATGGAATAATATGTCCAGACCAAGTCCCAATGCAATAGCACCATGCAAACGCAACGCCAAATGCATCAAGCCGAAAGAAATAATCACAGTTCAGCAGTCTCAGCAGTTGCCCTTCCAGTTGTTGCCGATCCACTCAGCCATCTTGTATGTAAAAGTCCCCTCCATGTATTCCTCAACGTCATCCTCGCTGTAGTCAGCACCGGAAAACTTGAGGGCTGGGATGATCCAAGGTTCGATAAAATCGAGGAACACAAAGTCCACAGTCTCCGGCTCGCCATCCTCGGGGAAACCAATCTTCCCTTGGATACAGTTGGGCTGGTTGTAAAAATTGATGGTTTCGTGAACAGTATCGTCACCGTCGTCACCAATATCATCCTTGGTTGTGTACCCGGCAATGAGACTGGGCTCCTTCTTGAGATCACGAAGCTCCAGCCAGGGCTCCTCTGGTTCCTTAGTCTCGTCGGCAACGGCGACTGGTATAGGGAACCTCTGCTGCGGGATGGTTAGGATCCGAGTGTCAAGACTCTCTTCCTCAAAGATCCTGCCAGCGCTGTTGAGCAGGTCGATAACCTTAGAGGCTGCCTTGTAGGGAACATCCGGGATGTACCGGAATCCGCTCAAGAAGGGGCTCACGGTATACGTGGTGTCACGAGTAAAAGGACCCTTGAAGATGTCGAAGCGAATACCACCAGTGTTGGTGATGGCTAATCTCGGCTTGTCTTTGCGGTCCTTGCGAGTGATAATGTCGGGGAATACCTCGTCTGTGATCCACGTATAGATGCTGTCCTCGCTAGGGTACTTGGCGCGGCTCATCCATAGGGTCTTGGGAGCACACCCAAACTGATAGTCGAGATCAAGTGCCTTGCGGGCACGTGTAATTGTCTCCGAAACCCTCTTGCCTTGCTTGGTGGGAAACGTGGTCTCGTTGAGCCCAGTGTGGTAGTGCAGGCCGAACAGGTTGGTGTCAATGTACCGGCGCGAGAATGAGGCCGATGTGGTTGCCTCGACCTCGTCCGGGATATTCTTGATGCCGTCGACCGACACCCATCCGATGGTCTCAAAGTAACGACCACTGGCAATAGCAAACGCATTGGAGTCAAACTTGCGGGCATCGCGAACGTGGGCATGACCACCGAAGAAGGCTATGGGGATGTGCCAATTCTGCTTTCGTATAGCGGTGAAGATGGTCTTGAACTCTTCCATTCGCAGACCGACATGGCCAACGACGACAAAGAGATCGGGCTTCTCCCGGATGGCCTCCTGGAACCAATCCTCCTTGATAGCCTCAGCTACGGGCTGGACGACGGTGTTGTTGGCGTTGCCGGTAAAGTCAAAGAGAAAGCCAAATGCGACAATCTCGATGCCTTGGTTCTTGGTCTTGAACTTGCGGTATCGCTGGGCCTGGGGCACGCGGTCGCCTGTCTCAGGGTCGATGTAGTCGAGATTGGAAGCGATGTAGTTTTCCTTGTAATTGGGAACGGTAGTGTTGTGCTCGCAGTCGGCGGAGTAGGCTTTGTAGAGCTCGTGGTTGCCGGTGCAGAGGAGGTCGACTTCGGCCTCGGCATAAATGCCATACTGGAATAGGCCCTTGGGTTCGGAGGCGTCGTAGAGCCCATTTCCCTCGATGCGGTCACCGCTATCGATGACGAGGAGATCGATACCCATGTCGTCGGCCTGTTTCCGCATGTGGTGGGTGAAGGAGATGTAGTCACCCCAGTCGGCCGAGTATTGGGGTCTGGAGCTAATTAGCCTCGGAACAGCGACCTGAATCTCTTGCCTGAGGGGAGTTATACTCTTGGAGGTGTCCGCCCAGCCAGCCATGGGTGTCAGTCGTATGGATAAAGTTGAGCTGACCCCAGTTGAGGTCCCTCATGGGAGCGGCGACGGGTTTGGCGGCACCGGGCTGGGAAGCTCGGACGAGAGAGGCGAGGGCCGCGCCTGTGATTGAATTCCGGAAAATCATGGTGAGGACAGCAGTGGAAAAGACTCCAATGAGTCAAGTTTCCTCCAGTGGTGACAATGGAAGACGGTCGTCGCGTTGGCGCTGAGTTGGTAGAATGGGAGTGATAAGAGTGAAGATGGGGACGCGGGCGGCTGGGGAACAAGGCGCCATGACGTGAGGGGACCCTGATAGCCCGTATCTGGGGCCTGGGATTGGCTGGGTAGCTCCGGGATGCGAGTTTACATAAGCTCGCTGCTGGGACGCAGGGACCATCCGCTACTGCTACAGCGGCCATTAGCGGGCATCAGCGAGAGCTCGTGGGCATCACTGGGGTCGGATGCCTGTTTCGGGGGCAATGGATACGCTGGCGGTCAGTGCGTCAGTGCTGAGACTCAGCCCTCATGATCATGGGTCATGGGACGCTGGCGTTTCACGAATGACTCGCAACGACAAACATGGGCACGAGGCGTGATGTGCAGATATGAGGTTCATGGGGAATGTGTTTAAGTAATGAAGTTGGTTTTAAAGTTGTGATTAACTGCGGCCTGAATATGGATGTAAAGCTGGGAGGTAACCATGACCGCTCAACGTGAGACCACCCGGCCTGCAACGCCCTATTAGACTCTGAATAGGAACCGAGAGACAGCGTGGAGGTTCTATGATACTGCAAGACAACATGGAAACTACGCCAACATGACTCTAGGCTCTTTACGATATCTTAACACGTTTTCTCTTGCTGGGATTGTCGAGAATATTACGTAGCAATCATTTCCCCTCATCTGCCAATATGGTTGCCTGGCATCACGTTACGAGGTGACTATCCCCAAAACTGCAAAATAGACTCAGGGCCTTCGCTAGTAAGCATAAATACACCCAACGAACCCGAAGATTGCGACGCCTCGACTGTTGCGATGATGACGACGGTGACGTGGGCTGGCGGTTGACTGAATATTGGCCGCTTCGGCTGCTCAACATCATCTCCGAGTCCGAGGAAGACGACGACGACGACAAGTACGATGACGAGGATGAATACGACAACATGGCTTGCATGAAGATGGAAGCCTAGATCTCGGGTACCGGAAGCAAAAAAGGAATATTGTTTTTTGTTGGAGACGAACATCGTCCGCCGTATCTTGGGCGACGAGAAAGAGACGAGGAGTCGAGAGGGAGACGAAGATTCAAGCTCCAGCCTCTGAGTTCCAGATGCCAGATTCAACGTTCTCCGGGTTGTCATACCCGAAGAAACCGACCAACGACCGAAAGGCCAGCCCTACAGAACGACGACTCCTCATCCCAAACGCGAGGCAAGGCATACGCACTGCTTGCAAGGCACAACCAATGTTTGCCCTGATCGGGCACCCGCCGTATCTCGTACCCTCCGCCCATTGGCCGCAGCGCCATCTTCGAAATCTCCAGGTTATGTGGCCTCGTGCTCGCCTTGCCTGTTTGGGGGATGATGCTGCGAGGCCTGCTCCCAGCCCAGCGACCCTTGCGCAATGCCGCATCCTCAGCCATCGGCGCCGCGCTGATTGGACCGTTCCCGCGCACCAGCGTGGCCGTGGATCGCTTTCGCGCCGGTACGAAATACGACGAGGCCTCGCTGCCCCACTCCGGCCGCCAGCGATGCTTATTCCCCGGGCGGGTTGGGGATGATTGCGTCGTTGCGGCTCACCCCGGGCCCGAGGGGCGGATGTGCGACAAGGTGTATATAAGTCCTCGTGGCGAGTCTCTGTTGCATCTTGGATTCTTGGATATCCTCTCATCCTCATTCTGTTGTGCACAATCCAGTTCCCGTTGCAAATCCGAGTTGGTGCAAGCCATATGCACTAAATTTAGCAAGCAAAAAGTCTGTCAGCAATCGGAGGGTTCTGGTCCGGCTCCGTGTCCGACTCCGTCTCGCCGTCGACAACTTCACCCATCTTTCTAGTTCGGCTGCCCGACGTCACAACGAATTTGCAAGACTCTGGAGTCGAGCATTGATGACTCGGAAAACGACCGCAACGCCAAACAGAAGAAGTGACAAGATGCCGGCCATTGCCACCCCCAAGGTCTTGCCGGCTACTAAACCGGGTAGGTTACCGAGTACTCAATCCCCATCGACATTGGACTTCGCAATCACCTAGGTACTTGGTCATTGTCATGAGGATTAATGTCACTAGCAATACCATTAAAAAAGAGCAGACCCATAAACCATATCTAGGCATGGAATGCTAACTGCAACCCCTTCATAGGCCAGTCATCAAGCCCCTCGACCTTTAACGTCAAGTCTGAACAAGATTGCCACGACCTCTTCTCGCGCGAGGTCTCAGCCCTACCGGAGCGTGAAGTATCCGCCACCAGCCATGAATCGTCACCACCGATAGCCGAGTGAATTTCCTTCCTCGTGAGTGTTTCGCACTGATGTGTCCCACACTGTTAAGAACCGATCGCTGACCGGAGCAAAGGCGAATCGTCAAAAACAGACGGAACGACAACCAACGTCTGGATAGCAAGGACGGTGAAATCCGCCATGGCTGATATCCTCACCGGATCATGACCAGAGTTGCTAGTTTGAAGTATGCACCAAACGCACCACTGGATACGTTGGAGTAAGCAAGCTGGCTTCGGCTGTGCGATGCTAAAATGCCTCCGATGTGTCCAGGATGCTACGGTGTAACTCCATGGTACACGGAGAGATGTGGCTACGTCGTCATGTGCCATGACCCCTCCCCTCTGGGGCCGATAACACTTGGCTCTCTCGGCAGGGCTAAGGACAATCCGGCCGTGGCGTTTGCATGCTTGTGGGCATATGGATTTGGGATTGGATCCCAGTTGTGACTGCATGCATCTTTGATTTGGTGTAGATCGGGGCGCCCTTTGGGTTACTGCGCGGCTGTTCGAGTGTCACAAGTAACCCAAGGCAGTTTCAAGGGACGTAATGTATTAGATGGACATAGAATAAGGCGTACCAAGGCCTGTAAACTTTCAGTCATGGAGGATGGATCGGGATCTATGGCTCTGGCGATGGGAATGCCATCTGGGATCGATGGGGTGGACGGAAGAGGGACAGGGGAAGAAATCCTCAACTCAACTCAAGTGTCCTTATATCGGGCACGCCAACCTATTAATACAAGTTTAATAATTAACGAGTCTCACTGTCTGCGCTACCCTTGCACCCTGCCACGCCGCACACCACGTTTCTGTTTCGTCCCCACGCCGTGGCGGCATCTGGACCCATGTGACACCAGATGGAGGTGACAGGCTGACAGCCAGCAATTGATTCTGGGCGCGCCGCAGCCGCCACGCTGCCGCAACCCACCCGCACCCACCCGCCCGCCAACGGCCGGGCCGTATCCACTGGGTCCTTGGTCGTATTCGAGCGTCTTTTTTCGGTCTGACGACTTTTGGGGTTCTAGATGCCTTTTTAGGGATGTTTGCCCGGGACATGTTGGAGCCCCAATTTCCCCGAGTCAATCGCCGTTGACACGTAATAATCACCCGTCTCGAGGAGCGCAGGCCGCGTGGGAAGCCCCCACTGCCTGCGTCTCGGTCAGCACTGTAATCACACCCACAGCGCAAGCTGGGAGGGGGAGCTTGGGTCCGCCATCACCACTGGACCCCGCTGTGAAGAACGCCGCCGAGCCACTAAAAGCGCCGTGAGGCCGTGCCGTTCCACAGGCCGCTGGAGCGTCTGCCCCTCTGGGATTAGCAGTCGTTCTTGGCTCCCGGCAGAGCGTCCAGAGTGGGCGAGCCCCCACCCAATAATCAGGCTAGATCTGCCGACTTTGCTTTTTTCGGTGGGCCGGGCTGGAAATGGACCTCGAAAAAAAAGAAGGAAATTCAGATGATCAGAGTCAGGCCGCAGACGGCGCGAAACATTAAGACTCGATCCATCCACCTGTTCCTCGTCTCTGCATCTCTTCTTCCCTGACCCTGACCCCGACCGATCGCCGTTTTACTTCTCTCTCGAGTCTAACGGTAGCCGCCGATCCCTCGAGTTTTTAGACACTCCGTCTCTGCCAACACGTGGGCGCCCGCGCATTCGCAACTCAACCCCGCGCCGCTCTCGCCCTCCCTCTCCTCCCTCAACTTGGCCAGCTTCCCGTCGCTCCAGCCCATGTCGACTTGCTCCAACTCGACCCTCTTCCTCACATACTACGCCCGGGCACATCGTTACATGTGCCCCCTCAGCCAATAAGCTATCCAGCGAGCGACTTTGAGTCTTTGCGCTTGCTGCAAACTTCCTTGGGAACGTTTACAAAGACTTCACCGAATTTGACAACATTGTTCATCGGTTGAATTAAATACATTCTGCATACTTTGCGAATTACCTACACGAGACATATATACTCCCGTATACATTGCGACAGGATCCTACAAGGTACGCTCTTGCTGTTGCGCTGGTTGCTTGTGTGACTTGGCGCAAAACGCGCTGCCTTGCTTCCATCGCCGCACGGCGCAATCGCAAGACATCCAGACACGACAATGCTAACATGGGACCGCCGTACAGGCCCGCCAGTTGTATGAACGAGCATTCGAACTTGCTCAGTCCCTCCTCGACCAGCACGACCACGCCGTCAAGCTCGTCGCAAAACCACCCATCCTACGGCACCCAATTGTCTATCGACAACGCCACCACCATGTCCGCCGACGATACCAAGGGCTTTGAGTCGTCCACGGCCCAACGCGGTCCCCGCCAACCACGGCGACGCTCTCCATGACGAAGACGCCGCCGTCGGCCAGGGTCTGCACATCCTCGAGACCAAGTCGGTGCACTGGTACAGCTACTTTTCCACGGCCGACTTCTGGATCATCCTGGCCATCGGCCAGGTCCTCGCCCTGTGCATCACCGCTACCAACACCTTCACCACCTTCCTCGCCAACGCCGGTACCAACATCCCCGCCTTCCAGACCGTCTTCAACTACATCTTGATGTTCCTCATTTACACTCCCGTGTTCCTCTACCGTGATGGACCTGGTGAGTGGTGGCGCCTGGCCAAGAAGGACGGCTGGAAGTACCTGATCATGTCCTTCCTGGATGTCGAGGGCAATTACTTCACCGTCTTGGCCTACCGCTACACCAACATCCTGTCCGCGCAGCTGATCAACTTCTGGTCCATCATCTGCGTCGTCATCATCTCCTTCTGCCTCCTCAAGGTCCGCTACAAGCTCTTCCAGGTCATCGGCATCCTCGTCTGCTGTGGTGGCATGGGTATCTTGCTTGCGTCTGACCACATCACTGGCTCCAACGGCGGCCCTGGAATCAACCTGGTCAAGGGTGACCTGTTCGCCCTGCTCGGTGCCACTCTGTACGGCACCTCCAACGTGTTCGAGGAGTGGCTCGTCTCCCGCGCGCGCGTCTACCACGTTTCTGTCCTTCATGGGCCTCTTTGGCATGATCATCAACGGTATCCAGGCTGCCATCTTTGATCGCCAGTCCTTCCGTGACGCCACCTGGAACGGCGACGTCATCGGCTGGATCATCGGCTACACCATTTGCCTGAACGTCTTCTACTTCCTGGCCCCCTTCATCCTTCGTATGGGCAGCGCCGCCTTCTTCGACATTTCGCTGTTGACGGCCAACTTCTGGGGTGTCATCATCGGAATCCGGGTCTTTGGATACACCATCCACTACCTCTATCCCATCGCTTTCGTCCTCATCCTCGTCGGTCTCATTACCTACTTCCTTGCAGGCAGCATGCTGGGTGACTCCAAGAAGCCCTGGCTCGGCGACAACCAGAAGGACGGCGTTGCCGGTTACGGAACTGCCAAGCTCAAGGCCCTCAACGCTGCTCGTGCGGCTCAGGCTGAGGCTGAGAACGGCACTGTTGCCGCTTGAGGTACTGAATAAGCACCTTACGCCGCGAGGTGGGAATGGGAATGTTGGTTAATGAGGACAGGAGCTGGGAGAGCCGAATTGACGTGGGAAACTGCGGATACTTGCTTTCTGGTTATTGTCCGTCTCTTTTTGGACAAAGGCGATGAGATCGAGTGTGCAAGAGTCCTGGAAGACTGGGATTTTAGTGACCTTGGTTGAGATAGACAACATCCATTCCACTAATACATAATCATACTATAATCCCATGTGGTACATCTATGGTACCCAGTACTTTGTGGTCTGACCCTGTCATAATTATGTCATTTAGCCACCACGACTTTGATGTCGCTTGTTGCTTACCTGGCCTCTATCCCTTGCTTGTGGCTGGAGATAATGTCTCATGTTAGCGCAAAGCTATTGGAGGTGGCAGTGCTCATCCCCGCCTCGCGTGGTTTGCTTTTGCGCCAGCTTCCAGTATATATTCGGGTGTTCCAACTCGCCATGATCTCCTGCTTTTTCTTCTGATCGTATAACAAACAACTGACCAGAGCGTGTCCCCAAACAACTTGTTACTCAATTAATCATCCCTCTATCTCAACACACTCCACCTGGCGGTGTCCCAGCTCATCATGGCTTCCACCGACAACACCAAGAACACATCGACCCCCTCTTCCGCCTCTGCCGCTGATTCCAGCTCCAGTGAAGCATGGACGCAGCCCAGCGGAGCCCCGCTGAACCAAACAGAAAAGCAATATCTCAAAGACAACTTTCGCGACGAATACCACTTCCTCCGCGATCACGGCCTGAGAATCTGGAAGGAAGAGACCGAGAAGACGGCCGTGTTGTGCTGAGGATGTACATGGAGGGAAAGCAGATTTACGGCTGAGGCGCGTACAAATTCTCCAAACCCGGAGCTCGGCCTGAATCAACATGATACCCAGTTTCATTGGCTTGCTTCCCCCTATCGAATGGCTGGAAACTGTGCTTGTTGGCTCCGTGCCATGTTGGACCTGGAGCTTAGGATGTGGAGCAGAGAATCAAGGTGTCGGGAAGGCGGAATCCGTTGGGGCTATTGCACTCTGTACGAAGTTTGACGACTTGATGAAGGGCAACCCCGCACAGTTTGATCTGCGATCGATCAACTAAGCAGTAGAGGCTATGTAGGAGCTGGCTCCCAAAATTCAGTAAGAGAAATGAAATTGAATAAGCATGCTTCAATGTACTTTGGGTTAACAGTCATCAATATCTCATTGAAAAGAGAATAAGAACTACATTGTAGTGTCTACCTAAGTAATAAACATTGAGGTTCTCAAGGGCTCTCTGCTGGAAGACGCAGACGCACTGTCCTACACTGTACTGTGGTCCCCCAACCAATGTTTGCTTTTCTTTTGGTACTGACCTCGCAGCTCTCAACATGATCGGACGCCCTCGCGTAAACACCGAATTCCTCATCTTCTTCCATCCCATCCCATCCCATCCCATCTCATCTCATCATGTCGCTCGGCCGGGACACGGATGCAGCGGCTCTCCCCTGCCCAGCCTGGGTATGGAGCAACAATTCCACCGTCCAGTGAGTCTTCCCACTCTCCCGCTGCATTTGCCGCCATTTGTCAATTGCGGATGGTGGTTGATCGTGCTACTTCCAGTGTCGCCAAGGATCGCAGTTGGTTTGGAGACGACTATGTTCCCTTCGAGTCCTTCGCTACCGGCCTGATAGGTACCTACCAGCAAGATGAAAGTTGTCGGAGTTGGTTCCGTTACTCTCCCGGTCAAGACATCTCCAAATAAAATCGGGCACAAGTCCCATGGCAAGCTGGTCCTCAAGAATGTCTTGCATATCCCAAGCAGCGTCTGCAATATCATTGGGAGCCCTATCTTGGATGACTACAACCTCAATATGAAGCCTTCGGAAGCATCTATGGGCACTATCATCGACCTTAACGGTAAAGCTATGGCGTACTTCAAACCCGCTCGCCAATCTCAACGATTTGAGCTACGGCTCAGCGGACCCCCTATCGGCCCACGACTTGGCCCGTCGCCCTTCGATCCCTCCGCTCATTACTTCATCCATGCATTATGGCCCGAGAGTGAGAAGGCCCGCTTCGACGCGTTCCGGAGGGCCCCGCCGTCTGTGCGCGCGAATGACGTTGAAAAGAAATACAATCCGGAGGATCGCTTTGCAGACAGCTCTTTTGATGAGAATGAGCTCACTTGGATCGAGTCAAACTGGGGAAATTCTCACAACTTCATGATTAGCTACGGACTTAAGTTTTACAAGAATGAGGATTGCTTAGAAGCCAAAAGCCTTGTGCATGCTTTGATGCATGCTGACGACGACGACGAAGATGATGACGACGAAGATGATGACGAGTCCGATGAGGAAGCGGGCTTTGCAGACCACCTCTTTGACGAGACAGAGCTCGATTGGATCCGGTCGAACTATGGAACGTCGACCAAGTTCATGATCAGCCACGGTCTCAAGTTGCACCGGGAACAGGACTGCGAGGAAGCCAAAAGCCTTGTGCGTGTTTCGATGCATGGTGACGAGTCCGAAGAGGAAGCGGACTTTGCAAACCATGTCTTTTTTGGGAAAGAGCTCGATTGGGTTCGGTCGAATTGGGGAACCTCGACCAACTTCATGATCAATCACGGACTCAAGTTCTACAAGAATGACGACTGTGAAGAGGCTCAAGCCATTGTCCGTACCTTGATGAGGGAAGATGATGACATCTATGAAGCTGCCATGACGGTGCTCCGCTCCCGAATGGCGAATAAGACTGTTCCACGCCGGGACCTCGCCGAAGCCCAGGACATCATCCGAGCTCACATGACTACCAAGGAGTGCCTCAAGGATGCCTCTGGCAGCGGCCAGAAATGAGTCTGGCTGCGGTGCAGGCGTACTGGACAACATCTTCTCGGACGCCGAGCTCCGCTATATCGACAAGAATTTGCCCAGCCCGGCGCTCTTCATGAGTAGACTTGGGCTTAGCTACGACAACAAGGAGCATTGTGACGTGTCCAAGGCCATTTGCCGAGGGTAGATGGCGGGCGCTACTGGTGGAAACAGGGATTGGCCTGGTTGATGATGGGTGTGAAGTTGTACGAAGGCGTTACTGATATGATTTCTCTCGCTTCTTTGGACAATTCGGGACCGCCGAGGTTTGGTGATGGACAGAACAATAACCAGCCATCGCTCCTTCCTGGCCTTAGGACGTACAGGATGGACTACGGTACTTATGACAGACAAGAGATTGAAAGACGCTAACTTTCGAATTAATTAAGATTTACCGTGCCCAGTGTTGATAAGAAGACTACATCGCATTGCCCGCCACATTCTCTCAATTGCTGTCTACATCCCCCAATGGTGGGAAATAAATGCCCCATCTAACCCGGCAATAGCACAAGCAAAGTGCGTTTCAGCTCGCGTTTTGAACTACGGCTTTATGGGCGAGGGTTGGAGAGAATAGCTTGCCATGGCGCTGCTGACGCGCTCCCTCTGGCGCAATTTGCTTTCGGGTGCGGTGTTTGTTTCCGTAGCTGCGCCGGTCTGTGAAGATAAACCGATCAGCGTTTGGGAGAGTGGCCGTTTCTTACACCTTTCCACCACCCTCTTACCTTTCTCAGCAAGTGACCAGGAGAGACTCCATTTCTGATTTGACACCTGAAGGCGCCTAAACGGCGCATATCCTACATATTCCATCCCATCCGCGCCTTTCCCTACAATGAGTCGCAACACTGCACCCTGGACTATTGGCATGAGCAGACACCGTAATCCGCACTGGGACTCGCGGCCTTGCACGACCTGG
Organism: Ilyonectria mors-panacis; assembly: GCA_002991585.1. Classification (NCBI taxonomy): domain Eukaryota; kingdom Fungi; phylum Ascomycota; class Sordariomycetes; order Hypocreales; family Nectriaceae; genus Ilyonectria; species Ilyonectria mors-panacis. The sequence goes on from PPHJ01000050.1 coordinate 306,051, forward strand.
TTATGGAGCAAGGAATGCAGCATCCATGCCGCCAAAGACCGCGTCTGGTTCGGTGATGACTATACCGCCTTCGAGTCGTTCGTCACGGACCGCAGTGGCGACAAGATCTGGGTCGTGGGAGTCGGCTCCGTCAGTCTCCCGGTCAAGCAGAGTTCAAACTGGCGCAAGGCCCAGGCCATTCTGGTACTTAAAAACGTCCTGCACATGCCAGACGTGCCGTGCAACATTGTTGGAGAGCCTCTACGCCGTGACTATAGCCTCGTTTGCCGCTCCTCGACACACAGCGGCCCCACTGTCCTGGATGGAAACGAGCAGGCTGCAGCCACGTTCGAGCACTCTGTGAAGACCAACCTTTGTTACCTACGACTTGCTGGTCCACCGGTCGGTCCGCTGCCTAACCCGGCGACCTTAAATCTCTATCGCATTGGCTCAATCTTCCTGTCTTGCTGGCCCCAGAGCGAGCGAGACCGCTTGGATGTACACCTAAAACCCCCGCCTGCACCTCTGAACGACGCCGAAAAGGCATTCCTCAAAGAGAACTACGGCCACCAGTTCAAGTTTCTCCACAGCCATGGCTTGAGCATCTATAAGGATGTCGACAGAGTAAATAGCCTGACTCTTTTGAGAGAGTTGATGGCTAGTCAAGTTGCAGCACCCGATCATGATGTCAATGACAATACCATTGTCGTGAAGGTCGAAAGAGCCGCAAGCAGACAAGAGCCCCGTGCTGTTCCAGTGGCTAACAGCAATGTAACCCCCCGCCCTGCTGGCATTGGCAAGGTTAAAGTTGAAATGGCTGCCGTCGGACAAGAGCGCCCTTCTCCTCTAACGACCAATACTGCACCGCCCGACTATAACCGTGTTATCAATATTCACAAAGCTGTCAAGGTCGAAGCGGATGCAGACCGTGCAGCTGACCGCTCTCTCCTGATGATCACCAACGCGGCATCTCCCGGTCATGCCAGTAGGCAAAGGCAAAGCCATAGCCGTGCCGTCGACGTGAACGCTCACTGGGCTGACCACATGTTTTCCCCGGAGGAACTTGCCCATATCAGGTCCAATTGGAACAACTCCGCCGAATACATGGCCTCCCAGTGACTCGAGTTCTACAGGGAATCGGACCGCCCCGACGCCCCAGTCCTTCGTCGTCTCCTGAATCATGATACTGAGGAAACCGACACTCATTCTGAGCAGGCTGAAGACGGTGTTAGAGACGACCTATACGAAGCCGCCATGTCCGTGCTGCGTGCCCGAATGGATGCCCGGCAGATTCGAAGAAAAGATCTCGAAGCAGCCAAGGACCTTATCGAAACCCACAGGGCCGCCCAGAAGACCACATCCATCAACAGTGACGATTCCGATGTCACTCCGATGCCCTCCAGTCCAGATGATTTGGCCTGGAACTTGGGAACCAACCCATTCGACCAGGCGGAGCGCCTATTCATCCAGAAGCAAGGCTTCCACTGGCAGAGGTTTATGAAAGTGTATGAACTCAGGCCTTGGGACCAACGTGACTGTGATATGGCCAGAATGCTGATTCGGCGTAAAATGTCTCGCCGTTAGGATTGAGGGCATGGAATGGTCCTTGACCGGTGCACGCAGTGTACGGCATCCGGCCTTGGGGTCCGTCATTTTGTTTGCTTCTTCTGATAGAAGAGCAACGGCGGAGCGAGGACCATTCTATCCCAATGATATCTGCATGCAACCTCGATGTGCTCGAGATTGCTCCCCTATTGTTGAACACTCCTGTGTATGAACTACTGTTGTAAACTACTGTTTGTAACCACTGCATTGCTCTCATCTGTCCGAGAAGGACATTGAAAGGGGCCAAACTACCTATAAATGAATGGAGATTTGCAGGTTGACCTGACCACTCAACCTGGCCGGAAGCAGTTGGAGATTGGAGATGCCGTGAGGGATGCTGAAAGTCTCTGGAGATGGGCAGAGACGTGGCAGAGAAGGAGTCGGAGGGGTTACCGAGACCCAAACTGAGCTGATATTGAGACTATCTTATTGATAAGGCACATGAGATGGCTTCCCAATTATGATATCAGGAAGTGATACTCATCCTCAGGTGGTTTTATAGGTAGTTTGGCCTTATATGATGACCAGTCGCATAGTCGTGTCCGACAGGTTGTTGAATAAGGCCAAGCTACTTATAAAACCACTTGAGAATAGATATTGGTACCGGCATCATTTTGGGTCGCCGAATCCCATGTGATGTAATGTTGAACGCACAAGAGATTAATTTTGAGCATTACTGTTCACACATATAGCTACTGCTACATATAAATTACATACCTTAATTTGATTAATAATGATCTACAATCCTTATCAAGTAGTTTAGGAAATAATATTTAGAAGATTAATTTTAATATTTATTCTTTATAAGAATTATTTATCTTTATCAAGTCTGATTTAAGAAGGAGAATAATTATTTAGTTTTATTATTTGGTAAGGACCCCACTCTAGCTGAGGCTTTAGTAAAGAACTTGTACCTATGTGTGAATAGTAATGTACTCGTGTGCGAACAGCAATACTCTTAATTGTTTGTCGTAGGCTATTGTTGGTACCTTTCTACGCCATATTCACAATTTGACATGAAAGCATCCGCATGTCTTTGATCAGTGTGAATGCGCTATACAAAGTCACCGAATATCATCTTATACCGTACCCAACAGTGTTGTCTCGCTTTTTGTATTCCTAATGGCTGGTGGTGATTATCTGGCCCAGTCACGACTAGTTTGATGTTGCTTGTCACTCACTAGCTTGGCTGGCCTAGCTCCTCTTGATCTAAATTTCTAACTGTAGATAGATGGCTGCCCAGAGGTGGACCCAAGCGATGGGAAGAGGTAAGATATTGCAGTCACTGCATAAAATATACATTGGTGAAACCAGTCATGTATGCTATACTAACTGCTCCATTCCTGTATGGCGGATAAAGACAAGATAGTACGGGGATGTCCATACCAAGAACTTGTCGCCGAGCTTGAGCGCAGGCCTCCATCAAGGCCAAGGCTTCTTGAGATCGGCCCTGGCTTTTCCAAGTGAATGCAAGATTGGCCATGCTGGTCAGTGTATCCGGATGGTCAGCTCCTAGTTTCGTCTTCTGAATCTCCGTTACTGATATCAATAGCTCCTCAGCCTCTTCCCATCGACCCTGGTCCCAAAATGTACCTGCAAGATTGTTCATGCTAGTTAGTGTAGAGGGATGATCAGTTCCTAGTTTCATCTTCCAAGTCTCTATTACTTGCATCTCCAGCTTCTCAGTTTCCTCCCATCGGCCCTGATTCCGAAATATGTTTGCAAGGTTACCCATGCCGGTCAGTGTATTCGGATGGTCTGCTCCTAGTTTCGTCTTCTGAGTCTCCACCACTGGTACCAATAGCTCCTCAGCCTCTTCCCATCGATCCTGATCAAAAAAATGTACCTGCAAGGTCACTCATGCTGGTCAGTGTATCCAGGTGATCAGCTCCTAGTTTCATCTTCCGAGTCTCTAATACCTCTATACGTAGCATCTCGGCCTCCTTCCATCGGCCCTGCTTCGAAAGTGTAGTTGCAAAATTGCTCATGCTGGTCAGTGTATCCGGGTGATCAGCTCCTAGTTGTATCTTCTGAGCCTCCATCACTTGCACCCCCAGCTTCTCGGCCTCTTCCCATCGGCCTTGCTCCCTGTATATAAACGCAAGGTTGGCCATGGCAATTAGTGAAGAATGATGTTCGTTGCCTTTCTGCTCTATAAATATACTTGCGGCTTCGGCTTGGTGCTTTTCTGTTATATCCCAGATTCCTTGGATGATGAAATATGCTCCCATACAGGATAACAGCTCGGCTCTAGCAATAGGCTCCACGTTATGAACGCACGTACTATTTTCTAGCACAGCATATGCATGTGGCAGCATCTTGAGACATGCATCACGAGCTTCGAACTTGCCGAAAGGGTAAATTGCCATTGCCGACATTGTCTTGAGTGCCTGTCGTGCGAACTCGGCCATCCTACCCTTAATGGCAAGCCATTTCCGCATCACTAGTTGGACTAGCCGGTGCATGTCCATATTTCGGTCTTTGTCTTCTGAGATGAAGGAAAAGGCTTTGAGAGTGCCTAGAGCTTTTGTAATTGTCGCTGTTCCAATGGGATCTGCATCGTTCGGTTGTATACGGTCGCAATACTCATCCACAAAATCTTTTTGAATCGCCTGCCGATGAAAGAGGCTGAGAAATGATAAAATATCACTTGTGAAAGCATCTCGCTGTTGTATCTGCTCAAAAGAGATGATCCATGTCGCGGTGACCGCATGTGGTGTCTCCGAGTCTCTGCCAACCGTCTCGAATGGCTCACTTAGACGATCAACTAATTCCGAGTCGCTCTCGTCTAAGAGATGAATGTACTCATTGATAGGTATGCCATTCTCTTGGATGAATGCCGCTGCCTGTGCCAGAGCAAGCGGCAAATGCTCAAGCTTGGACGAAAGAGGAGATGTCTCATCCTCCAAAAGCTGGTCATTGTCCAAGATTGCACACAGCAGCAAATGTGCTTCATTGCCATCCATTTTGTCCACTTCAATCGGAGGCTTTTCTCGGGTCAGCTTTAATCCTGTCTGCTTGTTTCTTGTTGTGACAAGGATTGATCCGTGTCTGCACTCCGGAATATACTGTCCGAGGCCACAATCTGTGCCATTTGCTGCAATGGCTGTCTTCGATGACCCTTCCTCTTGGTGATACCGGAAGAATAACTCAGTATCGTCAGCGTTATCAATCACCATCAACCACCGGGTCTGGTAGGTTGTCTCTAGCCATCTTCTGACGAGGTCCAACAAATCGGCTTTTGGATCATCATGTCCAGGTATATTGCATTCTGTTGCGATAGAAGCGTACGCCTTCTGAAATCGTTCTGCGTTGCTGGCATGCACCCAGAATATTGACACATCGGGGCGTGTCTCACGGAGCCAGTAAACATAGGCCAATGCAATTTGTGTTTTTCTATGAGAATGTTAGTTTGCAAGCTGAAAAGACCGAGAGCTAGCATACCCAACACCACCGAGGCCGTGGAGTGCCACCCTTGTACGCGTTGCTGACTCGAGTGGCTGACCTAAACCAAGTTGTTGCTTGAGGACGTGCAGGATCTTGGATCTGCCAACAAAATCTGGGTTTGGATTGTATGGGACCAAGACTGTACTTTCTTAGTAGAAGAAGCTGCGAGTGTTTTCTTTTTCGGATTACGTACATTTTGTCTTCGACTGAATGCGACTCTGCACTGTTAATGCTCGCCGAGCAAGGCTCCTAAGCCTCTGGCGAACGTTTGTATATTCGTGGTCTTGAGGTCCGAATTTCACCATGTCGGAATGGTTACGAGCGATGGCACAGATATGCTCGGGACCATTTTCCCAATGACGGCCATGTGTGTGGCGGACGATTTTGTATAATACAGCTGCCGGTCCTTTCATCTCCCAGCGTCCATTTTCGTCCTATGCTAATTAGCTCCCTTCATATACAGGCAACATAAGACGTACCTGTTGTGCGGTTGGCGACTTGAGCGTTTCATAGAAACAAAAAACCTCTGAATGATCCTTATCGCCCAAAGCCGTATGAAACTCTCTTTGTTGAATAGTGAGTATCTGCGAACTAACATGGCCAATCGACTCGACTAGGAACCTGTTTGGGCCATCCCCTACCATCGGGAGAAGCGAGCTGATGTCCATGCCATCATGTGGGACTCCAAAAAAGACAATCCCATATATGGCCTGAAAAAGAGTTTGGTCGTCCTCATTCTCTGACTTTGACAATGTCATCAGGGCCTGTAACAGATGTTAATTTGCATCAAGCATTCGGTATATTATAGCTCTTACCTGCTTCACGATTAGGCCCCCTAGGCTGTGGGCGATCAGGATGATCGGTCTCGTTGCTGAAACGGTCGCGAGCGCAAGGAGACTGCTGTGGAACGCCGTGGCGAGATCTTCTATGTTTTGGGTGTTCTTGCTCTCCGCGACTCCTGACCCATACCCGTAGATCATGACCCGTGCCATTCGCTGGCCAGTCTCCGATAAGAGATCCTGTGGGAGAGAGTCACGTAACCACATGTGATTCCCCCCTCTCTCTTTGAATGACCCAAAGGCATGGCCGCCAAGACCCGATAATGCAATGACACTGATAGAGTTAGTAGGCAAGTTTTCTGTCGAGTCATCTACTTACTCAATTTTGTGATCACCCAGTTGCGGAGTGTAGAGGGTAGTGATGCCAAGAAAGCCCTTGTCAAGCGTGATGGATTGAACAGGCGTGATATCACCATCGGGTGACCTCGGTAGTTGGATTTGCTCGCTCTTGTGACTTGTTGAAAAAGGCGGGCGGTCCTGGAAGGTAATCGTGGCCGTCTTGGAAGAACTGTCGATTTCTTGGGCTAGGGATTTGACAACTGGGGTAGTGCCTTGGCGATCGGCGAGGAAATTCTGCAATCGTTCTGCGCTCCAGTCAAGGGGCACGCCAACGACCCGCCATGTGGTGGCACTGTTTGTTTCCTTCGTCTCGTCCGCGGATTTAGTACCTTCAGATGTCTCCTTGCCCACACGTACAGACTCTGGTATCGATCGTGAGTGCCTTCTAAAAAACCGGCGCCAGGAAAGAGAGCCTGCGTCATCAGGATGACGGGCTTGCCTGACCATATTGGTGTCCTAGCTGTCCTTGGAGCTGAATGTCGTCGGTGCGGCAGGCGCTTGTGTCGGATGCCGTGTCACTGTTGGTCGGTGAGAAGGACTGGCAGATATTGTGATGATACGAAAACCAATGCAAGTGGGGAGGAGGATGGAAAAAAGCAGGGTGTGAGGGACAAGAGGAGACAAGAAAAGGATGACGGGCTGGCAGCCTCGTGCGGCTGAAATTATACAACCAACAGCGACCGCAGCTTCCTAGGCCCCTCGGCCTTGCCTCGCCTTGACCGACCGATCTGCAGCTTCCGTCCAGTCCCAGTGACTTGTCTCATTAATATCCCCTTCAGAAACGGAAAACCCAAGATCTTCCAACGACTCTATCGGACATGGGTACCACAGTGAGTACATATACCGATATTATACAACGAAAACCCGCTCAGCTAGGTATTTCGCTCTAGACTTGCCAACTAGGCGCGCCTTTTATAAGGAGAATGACCCCCGAACGATAATCAACACGACATTGCCGCACCGCTTCCGAAATCATGACCAATTATCAGACCCGAGAGCAAACACGCAAGAATCCTGTAGCGCCGAGCCTCGAACCACAAAGCAAGGTTCACAAATACACTTGGCTTGCGGGGATCCCACGACGCCCCCTCCATCGACAGGGGTTGCTTCTGCGCACCATCTACCTATCGAATCGAGTCCCCCGATGGACGTCTATACGGAATGCATGGAAGACGTTTATGGTCGCTGTCATGAAGCATATTGACGCCCGAGTGCTGCGCTAGGTCGATCGTCGCGACGGACGAGCTACGATGGTCACGCCTCAACAGTCTGTGCTGCTACGGCGCCGCCGGTGTGGCACTGCACAAGGGTAATACGCAAATCTGCTGAATCGGTAGTGAAGATGTACCCTTCAGTTCAGGAGCGTGTGAGAAACACCGGATATAAGCTACTACAATACGGCCCGTCTCTCGCACCGTCTCTCCTCATCATGTTATGAACGCTCACGAGAGTTTCATTTTTGGTTGTAGGGTGTTAGTCGCCACCTTTTCCAACATCTTCACAACTCAACATGAAAGCATCCGCATGTCTTTGATCAATGTGGATTTGCTATATAACGCCGAACATCATTCCAGTTCATGATCCAGTTACAACTCCTCGCGCCAAGGGTATCTGCGGCCTGAATGTCAGAGCCCGCCCGCCTATGTCCAAGTGTTCTGTCTTCACATCTTTCCCAACCGTCCTTCGTCATGTCCATCCATACAAGCAACGCTGTATTAGCGAAGCGAACAAACAAGCTTGTGCCAGAGTTCTGACTTAGATCCCAAGCCTATATAATGTCTTTACAGCTATTTACCAACCACGCCCTCGTCTGACTGGTCTCCCTTCCCTTTCAGCAAGCCGACCCGCCGGTCGTGCTCACTGCGCAACTGTTTCTCTCCTGTCGGTACGAGTGTTTTTTCTTCAAGGCCTTCAGCTAGTGCTGGATCGCCCACCCGGAACTTTTCCCGTTGACCCTCGACGCCGCATAGCGGATTCACACTAGCCGCTGCTACAGCCTGGATGGCAGACTCGGCCAAAGGATTCGGTTCGCTTCCTCTACCGTCAGTGGAGGCTCATCGATTTCATCGGTCCGGGTGAAGCTAGGCTCAACGGGTGAGGTAACAGCGGCCTGTGGCGGCTCCGTGGGAGATTGCCGCGGCGTTGTTGGTGATGCTGGACTGGTGGATCGTGCCGTGGGAGTATCCGTCGATGACCCCTCGGTCTGCGTGGGGCTCCCCGTCCGGATTGCCACGGGATCCGCCGATCGTTGGTGATCCGTGCCTTGTGAAAATGAATCCCTACCAGCCGATCGATTCATTGACGGAGCCAGTGATGAAGAGTACAGGCTCATATCATCATCCGAGTCTGAATAGTCCTCGTCATCATCGTCACTGCGGAGCGTGACTCCATCTGCATTGTCACCAACAGCTGTCTTCAGCTCATCCGACTCCGTCTTGAGCACCTTCTCCTCCGTATTGTTGATAATCAACGGTATCTGCTGCCTGAGAGCTCCTGCTCGCTTCCGATCCATGCGGAGAATGTTGCGCATCAGGAACAGCTCGTGCTTCTTGTACGTTTCGAAGTACGCCCTATTCGTCATGGCAGCAGCGTGAAGATCGTCCAGCTCACCGATTTCGCACATGATTCGCAATCGAATGCTCTCGGGGAACTCGGTTGCCACGCTATGTGCTTGATCCTGGGCGGCCATGCGTCCTAGGCCCTTGTTGAGCTGAGACTGTGGTTCATGTTCCCGATGCTTCGAAAGCGCCCAGCCATGACTTTTACCGCTGATATCGAAAAGGGTAAGTCCCAATACACTGTTGTAAATATCATTGATCGCTGCTCGGAACGTTGGACCCGGATCACATACACCCTCATGAACTGGTGTTGGGGGGGTGGGAATCCTCCTCAGAATATCCACAATTTGCGCGAGGCTCCTCGGCGGAGGTTGTGACTCGGGCATGTGAGATAGTACATTCGGCCGCATAATGTGAGGGAGAATGTGCATCTCGTTGTACACTAACATTAACCACCCCATGTTCGTCGCGTCGCACCAGTGGCTGCCCTTCGGACACCTTGGTGTGCTTGTTAGCATCGTAACGGGAACGGTGGCTGCAAAATTTGTGCGGGGTTCAGACGCCGATGGTGACTCTGGTTCCTCGACTGGGTTGGCTGCTGGTGGTCGGAGATATTCCTGGGCAGTGTTGACACAGCAAGCATGGACCTGGGCAACTTTTGCACATCGGACAGCCCATATCTTGGTCTTAATCTTCTGGGGCCACGGCTTCGCTTGCAGCTCCTTCTCATCAACGAGGTTGAGAATGGCCGTCTTGGACATGCGCGCGAGAACAGTTGTCGCAGGCCAAATGCGTAACTAATGACCAAGAGGCCGTCGGGCATGTCGTCCGCTCCTTTGTGCATCCACTGCGGCAGCCAGCGGTGCTCGACGATCAACTCCAGCGGCGAGGTGCTCTTGTACCTCATGCAGCACTCGGCAATCGCAACAAACTGTTCGAAGGTGACCTCGCGGGGTACCTTTTCATTGTGCATATGGGCAGCGTGGAGGAGGACCTCGAGGGAATTAAGACGATTCAACTCCCGTTGCGGCATGCGGTAGAGTCTCGCTTCTGACCCATCCTTGCAGAAATATCTGCTAGGTGGAGGCGGCAGCTGGGCTAAGATGTCATCGTCATCGAAGAGGTGTAGACTGCTGGAGTGACCCGCGAACAAGCGAGCAAAGATGGGAGATGTCTCAGCCAGCATGTAGGAAGAGACTCGGAATCGAAGGGCTGGGTCATGGGGGGATGAGTCGCCGGAGATGTTGGAGAACTCGAGGATGGCATCGCCATGGGGAGAGATGGCATACTCTTCGAGGGTGCGGTCGGGCGAGATGCCTGACTCGGCGGTCTGTAGCAGCTGTCGTATATCGTTCAACTCTTGCTTGACTTTTTCATAATTACGAAAGCGAATCTCATATCTTGGGAACTGTACATGATGGTTAGCACAGATTCAGTTCACTAGTCACGCTGGGGGACGCACAAATTGAGGATCCGCCGACATCACCCGAGTTACACTGGCGTTACGCATGCGAAGAACGGCCTCCTTGCGGAAGCGCTTACTCGCAAACAAAGCGTCAATCATCTCCTGAGTGGCATCGCGTTCATAGCTCCGATAGGTATCGGCAAGGCTAATCTTGAATGACTCGGTCAGAGCCTCAAGAAAAATCTTTCCAGTCACGAATGACGCTCAACCATGTGTCGTTGGTGTGGGGTTCTTTAATGACACTTCCAGACACAACCTCAGCGAGGCTCCGGCCGCTGAAGGAGCTTCGAGTATCGTAGACCGCGCCAGGGCTTCGGGGGGACTCGAGGGAGGAGTCTCGGCGTGGGAGGGTGTCAGCGCCGTTAATAATGTCTCGATTGCGCCGGAGAGCCTCTTGGAGAATGAGGCGGGATAGGCTGGCGCATTGATCCTTGACTTTGATGAGTTCCTTGTATGCAGCGTCGACTTGATGGGGCGTCGAGGGACCGGCGCGCATGCGCTGGACGATGGTCTGGAGCTGGCGGATGTTGGAGTCGGGGCCGTCGAGGGAGATATTGGCTGAGTGGGAGTCGGGTGACCTGGGATTCAAGAAAGAGTCGTTGGGGTCTGATTCGGAGGGGCTGAGATGGGACCGATGCTGCTGGACAAGTCAGATAGTCTGCTTCGAGAGACAAGGCTCAATGATGCGATGCACATACCGAGTCCTTGCTGACGCTGATGCTCGAGATCTTGCGAAGAGCAGAGCCCCAAAGCCGCATCTTGGCGCCGCCGGGAGGCCCGGCGCTCTCGGTGCTACTCCTCTGGATCATGTTGGCTTTTCCAAGTATGTCGTCGCGGCGGTCGTCGTCGTGGGTGGAAGCGGTTCCTCGGCGGGATCGCATCAGGCCGCGGTGAACAAGGCAACTTCAGTGCCAGCGCTGGGCCACAGCATGATAGCCACCGCGGAGATGCGAGGCCCCTCGAGAGAACGAGGGCAGCCGGGCGGAGAATCTAGACAGTTGGGTTTTGCGGTTGTTGCGCCGTGGCAGCAGCGTATGCGCTCGTCAAAGTGGCGGGGGCTCGGTGGAAGGGGAATGACGTCTTCAGCGTAACGGTCTCGATCTAAGGTCGCAGCGTCGTGGGCCGGCCGGTCCGTGGTTTAGTCGTCGCTTGATCGTGGGACCGAGGCTGATCGTGGGTGGCTGTTGGAGGGGGAATTGGTAGAACGACACTGAAGGGGGAGAGACGGTGGTGCAAGCTGTGACAGAGGCGTCCTAGTTCAAGGCCAAGGATTGTTTGCCAGGCCGATACGGAGAGTCAGTCAAACTTTCGGCTATTGTCGTCGAGGCGGCTTGCTGGGCAGTCCGGCCTGGTGCTGGTCCGCCTGCGTCTGTCTGCGTCTGCGACTTGGGGTGGGTGGGCGAAGTGGACTCTGGTCGGCTGGGGCGGGCGGTTGCTGTCCACTGGGGAAGGAAAACCGGGGCAGAGGACTGGGTCTTAACTGGGGCAAGACTTGGCGAGATTCGACCTGACTGGGTGAGACAGGGAGTGACAGGGCTTCGGAACGGGCCTCAGTTGGAGGACAGGGGTCGTGGGTCCGGGGAGGAAGAGTTGGGTCGTAATTAAGTGCGTGGGCATGTACGTGTATGTAAGAGGGAGAGGAAAGACGACTGTTGAAGAGTGAAAGGTGAGAAGAGGGGAGAGATGAGACGAGGGACGGGTGTTCAAACACAGTGGTCGGGCACGGGTCTTGTCCACCTCGTACTGTATGCGTAGGCTTGTGGAATGGTGGCCCTACACAGTGTCTGACAATCAGACAGCACAGTATAGGGATCAAGACAGGGCGTGCTAGCTCGGTGTCGATTGTTGACTACCAAGCAGAAAAGGAAGGCCGTCAAACACACACCCAAATCCCCGTAAAGAAAACAATGGCCTTTGTGGAATCTTGTTTCGTCTTGGGAATTATGCAGAAGCCGGGTCGAAAGGGAGTAACCGTTGCAATCTTAATGCGTGTGTTGCTGAGTACTGTAACATCGGTACCGTCCTGTACTGCTAGCGGTTCTGCTAGGGGAGTTGAGATTGCGGGGGAAGCCGAAAAGATGGAGAGAACAATTAGTCACGAGACAATCGTTCGCAATCGCACGCATCACTGCCAAAGACGCCCTTTATACCTTCGCGCTGTACCAGATCGCCTGCATCATCCTCACCGCAGGCAATGCACATACTAGTCAGCCCTATCTGCGGACCGCTCGTGATCTTTCGAGGCCATATCTCCTCGCTCTCACATCAAGCCTGTCAGCTGAGTCCTAGACCGAGCTAGCCTGGTAGTTTTCGTACTGACAGTTGGACGCAGATGTTTGGCCAGGCACTCACTAATGGCACGCAGCGGCCACTAACCCCAGAAACCTCGTGTCGCAGGCGGTTTCGGACTCTCGGGCAGCCACTGGTCGCCTCACCACCGAAATAGAACAACCACATATATTTCGCAGGCGCATCGTATCCCAGGCAGAGCGAGCGCTGCCTGTTAGGTCGCCCGTCTAGCCACTTATTGTTACTTTATTGATGCCCAAGTTGCTGTGTTTCATCATTGCTGATACGAACGCCCACCTGCTGAACACGGGGGACAACGTCAAGCCCAGACCGCAAATAGTATCACATGCCCGAAATATACCCAAACTACGGAGGGCCCTTTCAAAAGTCTTGTCCCAAGAAAAAGCAACGATTCCTGGTCAGCCAATCACAATTAGGCTAAGTACACTAAGTACTTCCTACTTCTCATAAGCCCTGAAAGGTAGCAGATTACAGCACACCATCAGCCACTAGGTCCTGGACAGCAGCCCCTAATACCCCTGAAGCTACAGAAGGCATAGGGGATAGCTTGGGGACGCTGTCACAACCTCTATGTATCTCAGGTAACTGACAGGGTACAGGGATGTGGTGTTGCTAGCGCTTGGACAAGACTTTTGAAAGGGCCCTCCGTAGGCACCGAGAATACATCAGAAACAACGAAACAAAGACCCGTTGATCGACGTCTCACATCAACTAGCAGCCCGCATTCCTCGCGATTCCTCAACTTCCCGTGTCCACAGCCCACACAGATTTACGTGCTCGCCCTGTCCAAGCGCGCCCGCGCCCGCGCCGGCCCCCCCCCTCCCCCCAGCCCTGCAACAACTCCAGGCTTCCACATAAAAACGATGCTAATTCCCCAGATTCTCGGTGTGCGTCCCGCCCGCCGGCAGATCCAACCCAGCCTCTCCCGCGCCACCCCGGAACTGCGATTCCAGATTTCCGGGGCCGACGAGATCGGAAAGTTTTTTTTGGGCCCAAGAATTTGGGACGGATGCGCCGGGGGTGTTGTCGGGTTTGGGGTGGGATGCATTGCCAGTTTGGGGGCCGAAGAAGGTTATCAACCACGATCGGAAGCCATTGAGACAGAACTCAATTGGAATCGTTCATGTATTTTGTACAAATGAAAGACATGCCGAGCATAAAACGACCCCAGAACGCTGTAAAATCGAAGACTATTCACTCTTATGCAATCTACCGTATCCCATTCCAATACTTATTCGTCTTCTTCGTACTGCTCACTGCTTGCTAAAATTCCATGCCATCACAGCTCCCCCTTCACATCCCCCAGCACAAAGACAACCCTTCCCTTGCTGCCGCTCGTCCACTCGGCCTCCACATCATCCATGCGCACCTCGCGGATGCCCTCCTCCCGCACGCCGTCCAACACGCCCAGCATGCCTGCAGCCTCGGCGTCCAGCGTCTCGGTGCTCCACGCGCCCGGCCCGGAGCCCCGCACCGACACGTCCCGCTGCCGCAGCCCCGCCGCCGGCACCGCGCCGTCCAGCCCGGCCATCGACCCGATGCACACCCAGGTGAGCGGCGTCGTACCCGCGCGCGTCGTCGGCGAGCCGAGATAGGCGCCGATCCACGGCCCGTAGAGGTAGTCCAGCACCACATCGACGTCGGCGGCGACACCGAAGTCTGTGTCTAGGGGCGTTTCTTTCAAAACGACAATCTCATCTAGGCCGAGCGTCCTCAGCGCAGCTTCGTTCCTCCCGGCGCCGATGACTCGGGTCGCTCCGAGCATCCTGGCCACTTTGATGGCCAACTTGCCACTCATGCTCGTGGCCCCCAAGATGAAGCACGACCAGTCCTTCTTTTGACCATTCTTGATAAAGTCGACTCTCTGCCTTAGCGCCATCCAGCTGCTCATGACGGGGTTCATCAGCCCCGCAGCCTGCACGGCATCCACTCCGCTCGGCAGCTCGGCGACGCTGCTCCGTGGCACATTGACCAGCTCGGCGAAGGTGCCCGTTCCAGCGCCCAGCGTGTTAAAGTAAACCTGCTTGCCGGTGCTCACATCAACTCCAGTGCCGTCCACGCCAGGTGTATGCGGCAGGGAGACGGCTGTGTAGTGCTTCCCAGAGGCGCGGGTGCGGACGAGTTGATGCAGGCCTGCTGCGAGGACGCGGATTTGGACCGTAGAGTCGTCAGTCGGCGTGGCGGGCAGCGGCACCTGGACGGCCTTTGGGGAGGCGCCCCATTCCGCGACCTGGGCTGCGAGCATGGTCATTTTGCTTGTGTTTGCAGGTTTGGTGAGTCGCAAGGGGAGTGTCTGCGTCGTCGAATTATTAATGTATGGGTGAGATACTTGATTGTATCAACTCTCCTCCCTCGTTTGCCCGGGACATCGAACTTTATACGTCCCCGCCTCCGCAGACAAACTCATGCATCACATATCAATCATCATCACCTAATTCTAAGCTAGTCGTCAATCTGGCTCATTTCCCGACGTCACCCAGGCACCCCTCAGCCGCTCTGGATCTTGCTAGGCTCCCATTCGACACTAGAACCATCACAGAGTTCTTTCTAAGCCGCCATTGGTGCATGACTGATGCTGACTCTGCTGACGGAACATCGGCACCTTCAGGCTACCCACTGCTCCAGAAGCTCAAAAAAAAAAAAGCATGTGTGTCATATACCTAATCAACGGAAACCGACGTCATGATCATATCCTTCTTCCTTAGCCAATCAATCAAACTTTAGCCAAGCTTCTCCATATCACTCCGCTGTTGTCCCACGCTCCACTTCATCGTCTCTAGCATCACACTTCACAATGGCAATCAATCATCTTTAAAACTTTCAGTTATCTCATTTTGTGCTCCGTTACATCTGTTCATGCTTTTGTGACTTCCATCTATGCCGCTGACCGCTTTGCCCCATGCCCTTTTGTAGCCTGTAGGAGATATAAGTGGTGTCCCTTTCCTCCCAGATGGGTTGTCTCTCAACGCAATTGTAACTGTGTATATATAACGCCTCGCCGGCCATGTGTTGAAGACGCCAACGCCGTCCCTCCAGAGCCATCCGTTCGTCCATCAATCATCCCCCCTCCTCATTCCGTGCCAATCTCGGCTCGCACACCACTATCAATGTGGGATAAGAAGCTGCCGCAATGATTGTTCGCCGCAATCGTACACACATGCTACACACTCACTCATCCTCTCCTAGCTTGGACGCATCCAGAAGAATGTCCAAGTCTCCCTCCCTCCCACCCGTACCTGGGAGACCTGCCTTACACTCACATCTTGGTTGCTCGCTCGCTTGCTTTCCACGGCCAGTCCGTCCTATCCAAGA
Source organism: Ilyonectria mors-panacis (assembly GCA_002991585.1). NCBI lineage: Eukaryota > Fungi > Ascomycota > Sordariomycetes > Hypocreales > Nectriaceae > Ilyonectria > Ilyonectria mors-panacis. The sequence continues at coordinate 321,905 of PPHJ01000050.1, forward strand.
AAAGCACGATTCGACGTTGTAAATCAAGTAGCCTCTGCACCCCAGTCAAAGCGTGGGTGCTATCCGGTGGTTGATGGAAAGGCGGCCCAGCCATTTAGATACCGTCCCACAACTGGACATCCATTAACCGCCCTTTCGTTCCGATTCAAGCTTAGGAAGCTGTTCGCTAGCTTGCTGGACGATCCCGTTGGCACCGTTGGTACCGTTGGCGCCCTTTTTCTTTCCTTTGCCACCGGCCTTTTGCCATCCTCCATCACTCTCGCTCTTTGCACCACGAACATGGCCATTTTCTTTCGACCCGTTCATACGTTGCGCCTGAGTAGTTGGCTTCTGCGACTTCTGAGATTTTGGGCCCTCCTGGGTTCGTTCATCTGGCTTCGTGGTTGTCTTGGAGGCATCTCCTCGACCTCCTTTCGCGTTAGATTGCGCGCTGCCCTTTTCCTGTTTTAGAGGACCATCTGGCTTTCGGATGACAGTTGGTGACGGCGTTCGATTTTCGTACACGGGAGAAAGATGTGAAAATTCAGGCCCAACTGGGTGCTCAATGCGGTGGTCTGAAATTGCGAGGTCGAGGGGAGCAATCACTCCATTCTGCGGTTGCCGAGACATTAAGCGCTGTCGGGTAGAGGGCGAGAGCCGCGAGGTTCCAACAGCTGTGGGATCTTGAGCAGTCTGAGGCGAATTCAAGTAATACGAGCTCATCATTGCAATGCGCTCTTGGAATGAGGCATTTTCAGGTGGCGCATTAGACCCGTTGGCGACTACTGGTGCTCGATCAGGGGCACTTTGAGTCGGTGAAGGATCTTGTGTGACCGGGGCAGCGACGGGTGTAGTGATAGGGCCGTCAGCTTGGTAGCCTGGGACCGCATTGCCCGTGGTCCCCTGAAGAGCATTATCGAAGCTCGAGTTTCCAGAATCCTCTGACGCATTGCTCTCTGTCCCAGAAGGTTGACGCGGACTGGTATTGGTCATACTCGTCTTGAGACCAGATCCATTCACCACCAAGGGACGCGCGAGGTTCCTATTTTGGGGAACTGATGCAGCGGGAGCCGAAGACGTGGCTGATGAGAATGCCCGGGCATGCCCAAGTGGTGAAGGCGAGCGCGATGTCCTCCTCATCCTGCGATCAAGAATCGTTTGGGGATGTTGATCTGTCGATAGCCGGCGTCGCCCTGGGCCAGAGTTCTCCTTCGCCAGGTCGCTGAATGCGAGGCCATTAGGGGCTTGCTGCGGCTGTGAGGACTGCTTGCTAGGACTTGAGTTCTCTGTCAAGTAGAATGAAGAATACTTGCCCTCCTCCGACTGTGGCGAGTCAGCGTGCGCCGCCTTGGGCGTTTCGTCCGATTCGCCCTCGTCGGGGGTGAAGTTTGGGATCCCGCCAACATTAACATTTCTCGACGAAGCACTGGCTACACCATTGATCGACTGGCTTCCAAAATAGCCCGCTGTGGGCTGGGATGACGGTGACCGTGACGCTGGTTGAGAGTGCGATCTTAGGGAGCTGCTCGACGCGGAGACCCCTCCCTCATTGGTCACAACCGACCGTTGCAGAGAACGACGGAAATCTTGGTTTGCACCGTTCGTGGCCGCGGGCGAGGTAGGATACTGTCCATAACCAGCGCCGGCCTGGGGGAAGTATGGAGAGCCGAGCGTCATGCCATAAAGAGCATAGAGCTCGGGTCGGATAGGAGCGCTGAGGGGCGGATTATCGAACGAGTTGGTCCTAGAGCGGTCCGCCGACTGCTGTCCGGAGGCGGTGCCCGTCGACATCCTCTGCTGCTGTTGACCCATAGCCTGATGTTGCATAAATGCTGGGGAGTGAGCATACAGGTGCAGTTGCTGTTGGTAGGCCATATGTGTCATGAGATCCTGCTGCGTGACCTGGAACGGAAACTGCGGGTTTTGATACCATTGCATGTCCTGTGGCATGCTGACAGGTTGAATAAACATGTTGTTGGTGTCATAAGTCGGAACACTCGATGACGCTCGTCGGTTGGGGTTCCCGTTGTTCCGGTGGAAGTTGTTGTTGTGCCGCCCTCCTCGATGGTTGCCCCGCCCGCCACGACCCGAGTGAGTCTGCGAAGAGCTCCGTAACAAAACGGGCCTAGACTGAGGTGGCGGTCGAGTCCACACACGCTCTTCTTCCTTGGGAAAAACGTACTGCTCGCATGCCTCCTCAAACTTTGCCTCCGAGATTAGGTCGAACGCTCGTCGGAGTTCTATATGCAGACCTCTGAAAGAGTACTCATCCGCAGTGTTGCCCAAGTTTCGGTTAACGTTGAAAGGCTCCTCGACGCAAAGTTGGTTGTTGATCGCATAATGCCACTTCTTTTCCGTCTTGGTCACCAGCTTTCCGGATCTCACAGAAAGGGCGTGCTTGTCGTAGTCGAATTCGTGCGCGTAGAACCGAAAGAACTGGAAAAGAAGTTCAGCCACTGAGGACTTGTTCTTGCTACCAAACCCGGAGAGCTTTTTCAGATCATCTGCGAAGTCGCTCACGGCTCCATCTGGCTTAGCCAGCTTGTGTGGCGACTGGTGGAGGGCGGGCAAAACAGCCGGGTTCCGAAGCTGCAGGAATGCGATAATCAGGCAGATCCAAGTGTAAGAGCTCAAAGTACCACCGAAAGCTGTCCCATTATTAGCATTAACCCAGGATAAGCACCCAGCTGCGGTAGGAACTCACCAGCATCATTCACTATCCTCCTCCTTGTCCAGTGCTTAATGATCATCGCTAATTGCCGGACTCGAGGATCGGCCTCGACGTATGTGCGAACCATGCGGGTATTCTCCAGCGCAAGAGTATTGTTGACATTCATGTCGCAGGCAAGGCCCAATTCAGGATCCCAGATCTTGACGATTGGTACCTTGGCTGCGGAAATGCACACTACTTTTTCCATCCCCCCTGGATTGTTTATCAGCGCTGCCGAAATTAGAAACATGCGAATTGGTGCTTACGTCGTGCCAGGAGGTCAGCGATCATACAAACACCCTCCAGATCGTGCCACGGGGTTGTAATGCAAATATCAACTAGACACATGTTAGAATCAGTCCAAAATGCGGGTTGCGCGTGGGGCAGGATCAACGAACCATCCGAGTCATCCGAACAAAGCAGGTTCCCTGAGGAGCCAAAGAGATGCACCTTAATGTCGTGTCCCGGCCACTCATCGTTGAAAATCGTCTCCAATTTTAGCACCAGCTTCTTGCGGTTCTCTTCAACTGAATCGGTGGGTAGGAGTCGGTCGAAGACCTCGCGCATATCCGTAGCCAACTTCTTCTCATCCTCCTCAGTCAGCTTGCTCTTGACCGTTCGCAAGTCCAGCTTCTCGAGGCGGTCATTGCCAACAGAGTACGGTATCCTCCTTCTCGAATTTATCTGAGCAGTTTCGTATTTGCATCCTCCTAATCGAGGGGGCAGGGGCCGCAGCGACGGCAGAGTGCTGTTGGTCTCGGAGTAGGCGGAACGGGGGGAGTGGTTTGTGGTGGCGGTGGGTGAGGGCTCGCGATCCTCGAAAGAGAACTGACGAGCGTGTTGATGGGGGGTAGAGGGCACCGAACTAGAGTGTGCCTGCTGGGAGGTGCTGGCCGACGCGGCAGATTCCTCGACAGGTCGGCCGCTTGCTTGGGAGCCATCTTGGGCGGAACCTCCTTGGAGGCTATGACCGTGCGGCTCTTGTCTGAGTTCTGATGCGACCTGCTCCCATGGCCTCCTCCTCCTGTGCTTCCCTTGCCGGCTGAGCCGTCCTTCAGCGACGTCTTGCTCGCAGATCGCGACCGGGGCGCGGCTTGGATGTGGGGGCTGAGACGACAGGAGCGAGCGGCGGCGTTTGTAGACCGCCTCCCGGGCGGGCGAGATGAGCTTGTTGTAGTGGAGGAGCTGGGCGTGGTAGATGTTGGATTGCTGGGGGAGGAGAAAGGGGAAGAAGTCTATCTGGGGCTGCTGGAACTGTGCACCAGCCGCGTCGCCGAGGAGCGAGCCGTCGGGAGCACTATGGCTGCTCGGGGTTGGGGTCGTAGCTGTCGTCGTCGTAGTCGTCGTGGATGTCGTTGATGTCGTGGTCCAGGGGCTAGGAGGGTAAGAATGTTGGGGTTCGGCCGTAGTGGTCTGGGTGTCCATATGGAGCGAGCGAGCGAGCCCCGGGACTGCAAAGGGGTGCGGGGAGCAGCAGGCCGTCGTGACGCAGTGTCGTGGCTTCAGACTTGAGGAGATGTTTGCTGGGTGTGTCGGTTGATTGCGGGAGAATTGAGAAGGCAGAAGCAGTGACGGCGGGTAGTGTTGAAGGCTGTAGCAAGTCTCTTCGCGTACGCATGCAATCCAATCCAATGCCGGGTGAGGAGAAGCAGGGCCAAGGGGATAGTGAAGCCAAACGGCGAGGCGCTGTTCAAGGCTGTTCGAGACGGCTGGCAGAAGGACGTAGAATCGTCGAGGGAGCAGAAAACGAAACCGGGACCTGAGGTCAGACGAGACGGGAGCGGGGAACAGCGCCTTCGACGAGCGGGTGAGAATGGGAGACGACGACGGTTGGCCGTGAGGCGAGGTGAGGCGCGCGGGATAATGATGGATGGAGCAGGATGGGGATGGGACCGACGGAGGCGCTGTGGGGGGGCCTGCCAAAAGGGGTCGTTCGGTGCGAAGAACGCCGGGTCGACGCGCGTGGGGGAGAGCGGAAAGCAGTCAAACGGTAGCGAACGAGTTTGGAGGCGAGGCGAGTCGCAAGAGGCGGCGACGGAGCGGGGATAGTGAAGAAGAGACGGCGGCGAGGGCGAAGGTGAAGGTGATGCGCTGAGGGCGACTTTGTGAGAAGAGCGAACGTTCAAGTGCCGTTCGTTCTCTGGGGGACGACCTAAGTCGTTCTGGATCTGGGATGGATGTGGATGTGGATGCAGGTGAGTTGTGTGAGAGGCGTGTGGAGTGCGTTGGTCATTGCAGGCACTGTACGGTGCCTACCCTCACCTCACCTGGGACCTGCTTGGGGGGGGAGGGGGGCCGCTGCGACTGGTGCACCCACCCACTGGAGGCCATGCCGGAGCCCTTGCAAAGCAAAAAGGGACCGCCCGCCGGTCGCCGGCGCACAGTGATGCACAGTGCGCGGTCGCACAGCTACGGCACTAAGGCAGGCGGTCCCAGAGCACCCGAGTGCCAGACTGAGGACCTCCAACGGGACCACCAAGCGAATGGGCGCCCAAGCCGGGGAGGGGCCCACCGCCAAGAGACCCAGCAGGGCTTCAGCAGGGCTTCAACAAGGGCTCTAGCAGGGCCTAGCGGGGCCAACTGGCACAGAAGGGTCCCAGGGAGAAGAGGCGCCAGGCCATCCCTGGGCGTGTGCCCAGCGTCCGCCGCTCCGTCGCCTGCGCTGCGGGAGCTCGCCCAGCGGCCAGCGTGGGTGTGGAAGCTCATCAGGGGGAGGAGCCACCCGTGAGCCACAACGACACCGCACGCATGCGCACATTCGCTTTCCACCACCAGAGGGTAACTTGATGGGAGGGCCTAGCGATCCTCATCAGATCAGGTTACTACCTACGGTGACTATATTTATGCGGCCTCAGGCCATGGGGAGCGGATGGCACAGTGCGTGGGCGGCGAGATGACCAGACAACGACCACGACAGGATGCAATAGGAGAATGCAAATTACACTTCATCAACCGGGCGCTGTACATATGCACCTACCTTACTTCACTAGAGGCCCCGTAGGCTGAAAGTGTAAGTAAGGTCAGATAAGACACAGTAAAGGTGATGACGGGTCGGATTACAGCTACGACCCCGGGGACCGCCTCAATCGCAAGAGTTCACCTATTCCAGTGAGGACCAACATGAAGACGTTCCCGTACCTCCGTACCAGATCGTCAGCTCGCCGCCGTGTGTCACTGGATTACAGGGGACAGGGAACAGCGATGCCGTCGTCGGGACGGGACCCTGACGCCGCCAGCGCCGCTCACGCCCCCTCCAATGCCACTTGCCATACCTCCTCCCATCCAGCCCATGCTTCGCCCAGGTCCCTTTGGCTCCTCCGAAGCCCCCCCATGTCCTCTCGCCTGGGCTGTTTCGCGGCTACGGTGACGCCAGGTCACGACGCCGTCGAGCCACGCCCTGCTACACGCGTAAAGGGTTCCCGAGGTACCTTGTCCACCGGTAGCCAGCCATCAGACCCGTTGTTCCCATTCATCCCTCCCCTTCTGCGACGGATTCTTCTGGCTTCTGGATTCTGGCTTCTGAATTCCCGAAGGGTCCTCCAATTCCCCTCAAACTCAGTCGTGACAACAATAACCTCGACCGACCATCGGCTGGATTCCCATCAACCACCTAAATCTCCGGGTGGCGGGGACGGCAGAGACACCAACAACGCCTCGGCCCAAAAACCCACGCCGACAAGAGTCACCACACGCCGCTGGACATCCGGCCGCCACTGTAGCGCAGCGCAGCATGGTAGGTAGACAGTACAGTACAGCCCAGTGCGCCCAGAAGCCTCCCCGCCTAGAGTGTGCTCTAGGAGAAGTATCCGCTGCAGCCAGAGCCAGTCAGTGGAGGCGGGTGTTGCAATATGTAATTTTGTATGGAGAAATGGAGCTGCAGCGGAAGAGGCATTAACCCAAGTCAACGATGAACTGTATCTCCGTACATGGGCCCTCCAACATTTCTTGAATGCCATCATGCCGGTACATGGCACGGGTTCGGGTTTGCCCAACAACGCTTCCTTTTCGGTACCTGCTGAATTGCTCAGGTCAGTTCTCTCCTTGGGCTACAATAGAGGCGCCGAGACCCAGCGTGGGCCTCAATCCGTCCCCCGTCCACCATCGGCAATGTGCTCCCCCACCGCCACAGCACGCTCTCATTCTCCCCGTTACTCGTATACACAGGGCAGAGCAAGCCAGAAGCCAGAGCATGAGCTGCATGGCGGCGCCTCTGTCGTCTGTACAATGTGGTGGTGAGCCACAGAAGCCCGCTGATGGCCCGTGTCCAGTGTCCCTCTCACGGCCGCGGCGGCGTGGCGCTGGTGCTGCTGCCAGCGCATGGCCACCATGAGCCACGAGCCATCATCTCCCGTCACGCCTGGGCGTCATCAATCAAAAGTTGCATCTCCCATCCTGCCAGGGGGTGAATGGTGGTTGGCTGGCCTAGAGAAGCCCTCTAAAAAAGAGGCATCTCAATTGGGAAATATTACTTTTAGGGGCGTCTGGGAATATTGATTCTTCTATTGAAGCCTTAGTCGGCCTCGTGCTCCTCCTCTCCGACGTAATACCACTGCTTCTCCTGTCCTCCTATCAATCTCATCAACCGCTCATTCAACGCCGTATCCGAAATTGTCGGGACCCTCGCTCCCCGGGACACTCTACTCCAGAATCTAGCGCCGTCTCCGGTTCCCACCCATTTCCCAATCTGCACGCCGAACGTTCCCCCTTACCATTTCCCATTTCCCATTTCCCAGTGCTCCGGGAACTGCCATGGGGGAAAGCGGGCAGCAAGGGTTCAGAGGGAACGCAATGAGCCAAGGACGAGTGACCGGAAAGCCAAAAGAGCGGAGGGCTAAAATCCGCCAAAGGGAGCGCTCATGATGGTCGTATCCAGCATTGTCATCTTGTCATCTGTCTCGTCGTGCCTTGTGTCTTTTCCATGTCTCTCCGAGCCCGTCTCCTTGGCTTCCCGCCCGCTCCTCCCCCTGCCCGTCCGTCGCTCTCCCTTGTCCAGCAAACGACTTGGCTCCTTCGGAGCTCTCTCACCTAGCTGCTCCCTCTACTGAATTGTGGCGGGCGCGCGTGAGATGTGTCAAAAACGACCAGCGGAGCCAGACAATTCGACATGCACGCCCCTTGCAACGTCGATGCAATGCCGATGCAGGATGCGAGATGTCGGCTGGCCACCATGTATGTATGTACCTTGCCGCACGGCAAACGAGAACGAGCTCGTAGCATAACACTAGGCAAGGTAGCATTGCATGTAGCTGGCAATAGCTCTGACAGCATCCAACTCATTCCCGACTTGTTTCCAATTGTTCCGTTGAAGCTGCCATTTTTCCGGGGGGATGGATGGGGAGAGACCGTGGATCCCCGGACTTTTTGCTACGTCAGAACACCCTAACATGGCTTGTGGCTGGCTCACCTCCCCTAAACCTGTCACGACCCGCCAGGGCGCCCGCACCTCCGTATCGTATCGTATCGTGTCTATTCCTGGCGCGGTTGGTACCCGTGTCCGTTCGCACTCGATGAGAGATCAAGGCTGGGCATGCTTTTCCTCCGCTCAGGCAATACGGAAATGCGGCAGTGCCCGCTCAACGACCTCAGCTCTTCATTCAGGTGCAGCCACAGTTTTCTGGCCAGAAGCCTTTGTCTCCATTCTAACTCGCTGGGACGTCCAGCTCCTGCTTACCGCCGCGGTTGGCTTTCCAGCCTCGTTGAAGCCTCAGGCGCCGGATCTGAGGTCAGGTACAACCACACTGGTTCTCTAGTCCGACACCCCTTTCTATGGTCCCATGTGAGCATCATTACGGATGGATGAAGCGCACAGTGCGAGCCATCGCTACGCCTCAAGCCACTTCTTTAAGCTTACCTTTGTCCGTGGGGGACTGATCTCGTCATGTTAGAACGATAACTGGTCGAAAATGAAGGCACAGTGACATCCCTCAGCAAGATGACGGTCGCTGAGTAAGGACCTCACTCTCCCTAGCCTATGCTCATCGTTGATTCTTTACTGTCCCTCTTGTTGATCCCAGGACCCTGCAGGATCGCCCAGCGGCCAGGGTATCACAAACCTCCCGGAGCGTACAACACATCGCCTCCCCCGACCCTCGCCACTTAACTTAGCTGCTCAAGCTCTAAGCTGAGTATTGTGGCGGCTCACTCGGCATGTACAACCTTGCCAAGACGCCAGTCCCCCATATAGCCAGCTGAACTGCCGGCTACAATGTGCAGAGCAAAGAGCTGTTTCATGCACTTTGGCTGGCTGTGGTACACGGGGCCTCTAGAGACAAACCGTGGAAGCTGATAATTGGTATTCTATCTTTCAACTATGTAGCACCAGGGCTGCGCCATCTGTGCCACCAACCGCCCCTGAAGAAATAGGCAGTATGGACACAAGGTTGACGAGGGATCCTGGTGCCAGCACGCAAGGTGACATGTCTCAGTCTTCAAACCCATATTCGTCAAAGTCCCCGAGCGAAGACAAACCAATCCGCACTCCCGTCTCCCTCCGGTTCCTGTGACTCTTTTCTTATGCCGTCCCGTGACGCACACAGATCAAGTTCGCCGATCCGCTCAATGTCGTCACTTCGGAGTCGCTTGGATTCCCTCACTTCGGGCAGATACCCGTCGATCCCTGACTTAAGACATGTATCACCTTGTGTCAGTGAATCCACCTGACTCATCTATTTGTTCTGGATACAAGCACAGCCCTCCACAATGATGGCTGTGCATTGCGTTCGCCTTCATTACAACTACATACCCACCAGTATTATTTCAACCAGTCGGCCCGGGATTTCATATTCATGTCATCTGGTTGCAGCAGGTAGAGCTACTAGCCCGGTGGAACCCCCATGGAACCCGAGAGTTATGTCAACGCAAAGTCATCCCAGACGGGACCTGCGCCATGGACAAAATCCGTTTCTTTCGTCGGAGAGAACTACCAACTTGCCGGCCTACCTAAGCATGTGTCAGGCGACCAAGCAACGTTTCAACAGCTTAGAATGCCATTGTGATCTGGGGTAGGTGAGATGTGTCGGTGAGATTCTCTCATGCGGCACAGGCCCATTCTAATCCTAACCCACTCTCCTCGTTTCTGCGGGAGTCCTTCTTTCCGCAATGTGATTTCCCAAGAATTGGAATGAAACGTCATCTATCTTCTTTGTTTAAATGTTTGCATACTACTTTGCCAACCGCGGAACAGCTGTGTCCGCCAGGCGAGCATGGATGACGACCTCATGTGAAACCCCACAATATATCCACCAATTGTGCGATGACTATATGGCTCGGACTTACCCGCACATCTACGTACGTTGGTATTCCAAATTCGTTCTAGAAGCCGTACCGACAAAGGTTCAAACTGTTTACTATTATCCTGGTGGATGTATCCTTGTGACGGCTGAGCATGATGCGAGGTGGGTGTACGAGATTGTCCCACAAATAGGATTCAACTTTTTTCCGTCTCTCGTTCTCGGAAGAAGGGCCTAGCACCAAGATTAAGCAACATAGAAAATGCGAAACATACTCGCTGCCACAATATGACAACCCCTCGCCTTCTGCAGCTCTTCCAGTCACCTTTTTATTTATCCATGGAATATCAATCTGCGAAGTCGCCCTTCCGCCAAATCCTCCGGTGAGGGCATGGTGCTAAAGGATCCTTGCCCTAGCAGGAAAGCTTAACATCTATCAACGTACCACTGCCGCACGACATCACTCAAATCCACCGCCATACTTTCCGAGTAAAGTTGAGACTAGAGAGGATGGGTCTACGGCACGGGCGGGAGCGTTTTCCAACTTAAAACTACTTTCTTCGTGTTCTTCCTCCAATCTGATTCATGCACGTGCTCAGATAGTTGCAAAAGCGCTCTCGTCTCATAATGAAAACAGAAGACTGAAGAATGTAGAGTAGCCACGTGGCTCTCCTTACCTATCTGCAAGTCCGAGCCGAGAGACAGTTAGAGGCGTGGGAGAGAACCACGGCTATCGAGGAAGAAGGGCTGGTATTCACGTTGAAGACCATTGGACCTACAGCAAATGACTTAACCGAGGCCGAAAATGATTAATAGACCAATCCAATACCTAGCTGTCCAAAGAAAATACCCGAGTCTCTGGGTTGAGCCAATGTAAGACATCCAGGTTAATCTTCTCCGTCCCACACCTTGAACAGCGCCCAGCACCAAGCTCGGGTTCAGGCCAAAGAGTCGAGAGAAGCCCATTCAACTGCAAAGATGTGGATAGCTCCTTCGCACTAAGCACTCATTATCCCCCGGCACGGTATGCGGATGCCACTCCGCCACGCGGGTATCTGCAGTGCGTCGAGATATAATGACATGGAAAACTGGTGTGGTGGCTGCAAGCCGGGCCGAGTAATCAGCCCACGAATGTCTCGTGCTGTGCATTTGTTTTGTTACTAGTTCTTTATATGCGATGCCAGCATAACACACAGTACATGATGTTGGGGGTGTGCTTGTCAGATTCAACCATTACACCATTTAGCAAAAGTTTAGGCCTTATTGCATATTGGCTTGATTGTCTGAGTTATATATTCCAACAGTGCTCCATAGATCATGGGTGACGTTGGCAGCAGACCCCGCAGGCCGACGACTTGCAGCAATTATCGACGTTGAAAAGAAAAGAAACCGAAGAAGAGATCCCGGCAGAGATATTTTTGAATTGAACAATTTGCCGGAGACGCGGAAGCCAATCGACACGTGGGGGTTCTGGAAGTTAATTATGGAGTTTCATCTACGTGTCCGGTCATTGCCGAGACCAATCCGTCGGCTGCGTTTTGTGAAGCTGGAAGTGTCGTGCGCTCGTCGGATCGCCATGAGGCGACCATGATGACCTCGGTTCTACAGTAGCTCAGGGGAGCCTAGTCGTCCCAGAGGCCGCTGTGCAGGGCTGCCACGAGGGCCCCTGTAGCCCCCTGTAGCCCCCTGTAACCTCCCGTACTCCAGGACCCCATCAAGCCCTGTGGACAGTAGGGCGGCTCCTCGCTTGGCGCCCCTGTAGCGCGGTGCAGCGGCCCCCAACTGGACCTGAGGATGCCGGACGAAGAGGCTACGGGGGACACACGAGGCAGACACCCCCTGGAGTTTCAGCTGCAGTCAGCCTCAACCTCCAGATTGTCCACAACGTGTCTGGATGCAGTGGATGGAGCCTCAATTCATCTCAACCCCATCGACCAACCCCCTTTTACAGGACCATCTCATCTCCGGCCCGAGCCGCATCGAGCAAGCACGCACGCGAACACGCACGCACACACGCACGTTGCGTTGTTCAATTCGACACTCTTCTTATCCTCCGTTTCGTCAATTGCAGCTCATGGCTGTCAAAGATATTGCCCCAGTCTCGTGACACTCCCGTCGCGATCCCTGTCCAACATGTTCTCCAGCTTGACTACCAAGCTGGCCCTCAAGAAGGCCGGCCTGTCCAGCGACATGCTGGACTTCTCCGGCCCGGCCCGCCCGCCGCCGAACAAACTCAGGAAGAAGCCGCCGAGCCAGCTCGACAACGACGACGACAATGCCGGCTGGAGCGGCTGGATGTCGGTCAAGTCGCTGCCCTTGAGCGTCCAGCCGTGGCTCAGCCCGCCGCCGCCTCCAGTCCACGTCGCCCGCGTCCCAGGCATTGGTGACAAGGCGCCGCAGGACATCGAGAAGAAGCTCGTTGTCGGTGGCGGCCGCCGGGTTCTGCTCGTCTTCCTGCGGTGTGTTGGCTGTGCGTGTATGTCACCTCATCCCATCTCCACGTTCCCAAGTTTCCTTCCTTTTGAGGCTGAACGTGAGCCAAACCTGCGTGTATCATCTCGACTAACAAACAACCCTCAGTCGCCCAGAAGACGTTTCTCAATCTCCGCACCCTCGCTAACCGCCACGGTGATGCTCTGACGTGCATTGCCGTGTCCCACTCCTCTGACCAGGCCACCAAGAAGTGGGTCGACATGCTCGGAGGCGCCTGGAGCGTCCGCGTTGTCATTGACGAGGATCGCGCCCTCTATGCTGCCTGGGGCCTCGGCCTGGGCAACATGTGGTACCTCTTCAACCCGACCACCCAAGTGCAGGGGTGGAAGGAGACGGGCTGGCTCGGCGATAAGGTCGCCGGCGCCATCCAGCGCAACGGCATCCAGGAGAAACCAAGCCCAACTGCTGGTGGACCTGGGGGCGAGGATGGAGACGACGGTCCCATGACAGTCATGGGCAACAAGTGGCAGGAGGCCGGTGCGTTTGCAGTTGACGGCACGGGGACGGTCATCTGGGGTGGCAAAGCGCTTCGGGCAGATGATGTCATGGACTTGGACTATGGGGCAAGGATATTGATGGCCTAGGATGGATAGATGATTGTATTGAGACAATGCATTATATGAGATGAGGATGAACGCATGAGGCTGGGAGTTTGGCGCTGATGTCGTTTAGGGGATAGTTGGATATACAGATGCTTAGTTTCATCAATATCGGTTTACATCATTACTGAAATGCCGCAGCATGTCGTTCACGTAAATATGTACCAGTGAGAGTTACTGCTAGAATAGGAGTGGATAAATTCACTATCAGATACGAACTCGGTACTTCTTCACAAATTTGAGACTCCTATGACCATGAGGGAGGCGAGGACGATGTCATAGCTCTGGATCTGCCACTCTGGCGTGCGGAGGTAGTCAAACAATGAAGAGTATTTTATTAAATTCAAGTTGATAAATACAATAAATGGTCATTAGGGGATAAATACTGAGGCTAAGTGTCTTTAAAATTATTTCCTAATCGATGAACTAATGTATTAGGTGCATCGTATAATTATCTTTAATATTAGAGCATGTATATATGTGTGCGAAAAGCAATGCTCATAATGAATGGGGTTGCAGATGTAAAGAGAGAGAGGCTTGCAAGACAGGGCCGGTACTTATATCAATTAGCAATAACCAGTTTGAATGGTACCCCGGGGCTCCCAGAGTAAGTAGTGTTACTGCTTCTCACTCACCCAGCGACCGCTCTCTTCAGCTTCTGGTATTTAAAGCCTCGCTTTCGTGACAGGGAGTAAGGCCGTGCCAAGAGTCCAACTTCTCTTGTTAATCGAGTCCCTTTTGAATCACATGGTGCAAGAATGTATTAGTTCGCCCAGAAACGAGGTTACAGCGTGTCGGCAGATGCTTTTGCTCTAACACCGGTTCGGGATAATTGGGATACGTCAGTATTTTGATCATCTTCCGGGGGCTCTCCCGAAACCACTGTGTGTAACAGATTCCGCAATGATACCTCTCTATTTATAGCAAATAGTTTATTTTACGCCACTAAATATCTCTGAAGTCAGGCTCCCTTCCCAAGGGACCTTGATCCCAGTGAACTCTAATTTACGAATCCAATCATATAGCCACTGTGAGGTTAGGATGTCCTAAAGTTGCAGCTGAAGAGGAATTACATATATCATCACCTAAAAGGCGTCTTAAAGAAGTTGTACTTCAGAAAGCCAGCTTGTGCCTCATGTCTATTCACGATGGTATTTACACAAATCTTAATACCCTTAACATTACACCTTCTCAACCCACTCCTCCTTTCCAACACATCTCGTAATCTCGACGCCATCCTATGTCTCATGTTAGCCAGCTCCGGCAATCAAATAACCAAGCATAGGACAAGTGCTGGACTTACCGGAACACCCGTCGGCTCCCAACTATTCACCAACACACTCTCATACACCAACCCGGGATCTCCCAGAACCTCGGCGTTCAAGTGCTCCTGGCCCTCCCGCTTCTCGTACTGCTTCGCCGTCCTCTCCGAAAAGCCCTCGGCCACGGCGTTACCCTCGCTCGTCCCCAGCGCCGCGCGCTTCTCGGCCACGCTGCTGCGCACGTAGGCCAGGTACGGCGGGTTGCCCGGCTTGATGACGTTGTCGGCCGCGAGGACGCTGCCGGGGCTGACGAGGTGCAGCTGCTCGCACAGCTTCAGGTCATACAGGTAGGCTGGCTTGTAGTGGTCCAGGAACATCAGGTCGATGCTGGACAAGGCGCCCTGCTTGTGCAGGCGCCACAGAGAAGCGTCGCTGGGCCCGACGACGACCTTGACAATGTCGCTGAGGCCCGCAAGATCGATGAGCGACGTGATGACGGCGGCGAACTCGGGGTTTCGCTCCAGACTCCAGTATCGCGAGCCGCCGACTTGGCGCACGGCGGCGCCGAAGAGGATGGTTGAGTATCCAATGTAGCCTCCCAGTTCAACCTATGTCGATGGTCAGCACAAGTTCACCATGTCTTGTCCGTGCGAATAACGGTACTCACCATGGTCTAGGGCTTGACTTCCTTGATCAAGTCCGTCACAATCTTGCCCTTGTCCTCGCCAACGTTCATGAGATACTTCTTCGTCCGCGCATACTCGTCAATCACGGCAAGGATCTTCTCCGGCGATCCGCGAAGCTCGTCAATGTTGGGTTGGCTGTAGACAAAGTGAAGCAGCTCAATCTCACGGCCATCGTCGAAGAAAACAACGTCTTCCTGCTCGACGTAAGCCTTCTGCTCATCAAACTGGGCCATCTTGTAATTAATGTATAAATATCCCTCTCTTCGAAGATTCACAGAGTCAGAAAAGAAAAGAACGGCGCGAATCCTGCTCCTTTATCATCGAGGACTCCCTCCCCCTCATCGTGGGGCATCGTCATCAGTGGTAAATCCGGGGACAACTCCACATTAAACCCCACGCGCGGAGCGGCCTTCTTCCCGGCCGCGTCGTTCGGGTTGGGGATTCCGGAACAGCGGCGTTGCGCAAGCTTCTGCATGTAAAGTCACCTGCTTTCGCGAAACGGAGAGATCCGAGACCGCGCCTATCCGCGTTATGGTGTAACTGGCTTTTTTTGTGATATTTAAGGTTCGGTTAGGACAGGGATATCGAATGCGGTCGGGCTACCTGCAGTCTGCATCTCTAATTGTAGTCTCATGTGTAAAACAACCGTCTACCACTCATTTTGCATGTGGCAGTCCCAAAGTTCAGGCCGCTGCGAATACGGTTTGGGACAGCGCCGACTACGTCAAGGAAAGGTTGCTAGCTAGATACAAGTAATGCAGACCGAGCATCATTAATAAATAGCATGACGCAGAATTCATCAGTCAGACAAAGTGGATGCAGTCAACGCCTGAGAACAACACTCCTCTAACCTCAATCACTGCACACTAACGTTTTGCAACAAGCTCAGATTATGGCGCCTATCCCGCAACCTCCCTCCCGATGCCCTGCCTGAAAATCATCCTCGCAAGATTACCCTCGCCATGTGCTACCCACGAATGCCTAGCCCCCTCAATGACCATCTGAAAGCGCAAGACACCTTTCCCTGGCCGAGCAACCCGTATAGAAACCAACCCCTTAAACCGAGCCTGTTCCAAACCCATCCCAAACTAGATCAACGAAAGACAAGAAGGAAATTTAACGCATATGGAAAGAACCCCCGGAAAATCCACCCCCAAACCCCGGTTGATGCCTTTTTTTTTTGTTGTTATTTCGTTTTCGCCGTATATAAACGCATGTCGTGTTTTCTTTTGTTGGAGTTGAGGATTGACCAATCGTCCGTATATCCCTTCTCATGACGTGCCCTCCTTCACGCGTGCCATCAAAACAAACACCGTCGCGGAAGACTCCGAACACGCCGCTCCGTGTATGCTTGCATAATGTTGCAGTCGATTCGCAGATTTGCCTTTCGGAAGCAGTGTTAAACGCCTCCATGTTCACTCCGTTCAGGGTATTCGTTGTTGGCCAGTGGGACGTTGCCGATCCCATGAAGATGACGAGCGCCGTAGGCACCATGCCTCCCAAATTTTCGTCCCAAGTTAACCCAAAAGCGTCCGTCCCATCCCTAAACAAGACCGCAATCCTCTGAATTCTCCGTTCCGTTGCTGACGCATGCAGAAATCGACACCCCCTAACTGTGAGGACGCCGCGATGTGATGCAACTCCTCATCAACCATTCCAAACCAGCAGCCAAACCAAAAACAAAATCTCAACTCCTTTGCGGATGCCTGTCCTTCCATTCCATTTCCCCGAATCAGACCTGCCAGCTCCAACCGGATCCGCGTAGTGATATAGCATGCTTTCTTCCTTCCTTCGCCCAGAAATGCCAGTCTTGCCCGTAGTAAGGAGGAAGAGCGAAGAGCGCCAACACCTAGTTTCCGCCCAAACCAGACCATTTGACCGTGTAAACACTAATGGATCCCTTCCTCCAGCGCCCGTTCCCATGCAATTCACGACACCTCAGTCCCAGTGTTCAACCCGGGCTTGGAGCGTTCAAGCTCCTTAACCCCAAACGCTAGCGGGGGCACCGAGGCCAGAAGACTGACCCCAGACGCCGTTGCCGCGGCCCCAACCACCGGGGGAGGCAAGAGGAGTGGTTGAGCGCTTTGAGGAGGCGGTCGTCGCGGGAGTGCCTGAAGGACGGGTTCCAATAGGGGCAACAGCATTACCGGACTGGCCGGGCTTCGACCCAGGGGCGAGATCCCGAGGAGGAGATCCGCCGGTTGGGCTGGACGTGCTGGTGCGGCTCTGGTGTCCAACAGCGTTGTCGAAGACTTTGTTAGTCGGGCCCGAGGCCTGAGGGCTAGTCGTGCTCTGGGGACGACAGGTAGGCTCAGCAGGAGGTGCATTGCCCTCGCCGGCAGAGCCGGGAGTACCAGCCTCGGCGGGAGGAGCACGACCGATGCTATCGAAGGTCATAGGGGAGTGACCGCGGATGCTGGAGGGGCCGCTGGTCACGGGAGCACCAGGGCGAACAGCACCGGTCTCATCGACATAGCCGGACTTCTCGGCGAACGGACCTTCACCGTAGAGAGCGCTTCGCTGGCGTGCAATCAGCTCCCGGGTCTCCTCCTCAGACATGTGCTTGTTTCCGATGGAAATCTCAGTGAGGACAGCTACGTAGAAAATCTGTTAGCCCAAGTTCAACGGAAACAGAATGGATTACAGTTGTGCTGTTCAAAAGAAACGGTTTGAAAAGGAAAAAAACATGAGCGGCGTCCATCGACTTCTTGAGCCGCCCATGGCCAGAATTTTCTATTTGTGATCTTTTTTTGTGATAGTAGGAAGTGCTATACAGTAGAGGGAGGCCTACTTCGCTGATATTGCTGCTCCGTGTGCAGGTTTCGAAGCTCTCGCTCCCGCTGAGCTGCCATCCTTCTCTTCGCCTGCATGACCTGCTCCGCCTCGTTGGAGCCTCGCGAGGGCTGGTGGCGTTGGTTGGCGTAGAAGTTCTGAAGGTTTGGACCCTGAGGACCGCGGGCATCGTCAAAGTTGTTCACAGAATGGGAGCGGGGACCAGAGCCGTGAGGTGTTCGTCCGTCTACGAAAAAGTTGATGGTTAATCGTGGCGCTCGTAACGCCCGCCAGTCCCAGTCTACTCACCAAGACCTGGGGGGAAACCTGGCAGGACTGTTGGGAATAAACCATAGAACTTACGTCGGCCACCCATTCCATAGCCCTTGCCTGATTTTTGCAAGTTCTCGTAAGCTCGATCAACCTCTGTCGAGCAATCATTCGTCAGCATTTATTGCGCCTCCAAACGGTGTCACCTGTAGCCATCTTCGCCACAGTCCGCTCTGTCGACTCGATGGGAGCATCGTTCTAGTCCGGCAAACGGCGGGATAGGGTTTTAATAGTCGCAGGTGATGGATTTGAGCACATACCGTCGAACTGATAGGAAAAGGCGTAGTCATCCTGGGGCTGGGGGCCGCTGGCACCTGTTGAGGATACTGAATTAGTTGAGGAATCTCGGCCGGGGTCAGTTATTTAGGGCAAAGCGTACCAGCACGGACAGGAGTGGTCGAGCCGCTCTGATGCTGATGATCCCAGTTGTTGCTGGTGTTGTTGCTTTGGTTGTTGCTCGGGGTGGACGAAGCCGACCACTGGGCTTGGGGGTTGTCGTAGTAGGACATGTTGTCTTGTGGGATTCCGATACCGAGTGGAAGAAACCGGGAGGATGCAGCACGTAGCCGACTTTTGAAATTACTGAAATCTGGCGTCGAAGGAAATCTATAAAGGACGGGGTCGGATTAGCTTGAGGAAACGCGACGAGTCGGGCGGCGACAGGATGCGATAGTCGAGAAGCAGCGTGATGCGACGAGGGGGTTCGAGGGAGATGGTGGAAAATTGCCGCCTAGGGCCGACATCAAGATGCGATGCGTCGACCATCTGAGACAGGATCCATCGAGAACCACCAAAAACCCTCCGAGCCGCCGTCGCAACACGTTGACTAATCGCTCGGTTCCTTGCACGCCTGCACCACAGTATCGACTCACCCTGGTTGGAGGAGTGCTTCGTCGTCGACCGTTGCGGTGTCGTTCCGGTAGAGCGCAAGGGATATGCCACGGGCCGCGCGAGTCGGGAAATGGCACACGCGAGGGCCTCGGGAGTGCGGAGAGCGCGGGCTTAGAGCGCGGGATCACAAAAATCAACCACGAACCGGGAGTTGCAGTCGATGCGCGGGCCGCTTTTTGACAGACAGGAGGTCTGGAGAGAGACGGAGACGGAGGCGGGAGGAGGGAGGAGAGGGAAAGAGAAAAGAGAGAGAGAGAGGCAAAGTTGAGGAAGGTTGAATAGGTGTGATGGGGGGGGAAAATTCCAGGTGGGAAAGGAGAGAGGGAGAAGGAGCAGCCCAGTCAATCCATCAATCAAAGTGGAAGTCACGTCGTGGGGACGGGACCACTTTCGACGTGCAGGTGGGCGCCAGCCGGCAACTTGGTCGTCGAGTACAGGTGGCAGTGGCAGGTGCGGTGCGGTTCGGTGCGATGGACAGCCAGCGAGCAAGGTAAGGTACCTGGGCTGATGTACTCTGTCTGTTCTAGGCAGGTCGGTACCTCGCCCCGGAAGCCGTTTCTTAGGCGGGTGCAACGCACTCTTAGTGGGTGTGAATCGCTGTAGATGGACCCGAATTGGGGGGGACACCGCGCCCGGGCCGGGTCGAGGGAGGTACCCGACCCAACGGTACCTCTTCCTCACAAGGCAAGCGACGCCGTACAAAGTACTGGCCTACCACCTTGCCTGACTCCCGTAGTCGGGCCCCGTCCTCGTCCCTCAGGTGGTGCGCTACCCAAGGTGCGGTAGGCACTTTGTACGGGTTATTACTACTGCCTTATGTAAGGTATACGACGGAGAGATGAGATGAGCTGAGACCTGGGGGATAGGCAGGCACGATGGCACTGGAGACACTTTTCCCTCTGAGTAATGCCCTAGCAAGAGTCAACTGTCTCTCATCTGCGTGCACCGCACCGGTCTCTCAGTCCCATCACATCGTCAAGGCTGTACAGGTACAAGTCGCGCATCGAATTCCACCGAACAACGACAATTTGTTCTGACCCCCCTCAAAACCCTGGCCCACTCGCTGTCCGTCAAGCACAGGCGCCCCATTTGATTTGATAACCGGGCTAATGACGGACACTGAAATGACGATGTGTGGGGGGTGTCGCGTCTTCTTGGGCATTGGGCCATGGTTGCCAGCGGACGGGTGGGTTGCCAGTGCAGCTCGGGCCTGGGAACACTGTGCGAATACATCGACACTGACACGAGATGCATTCTGTCTTCTCCAGCTGCAAACCAGCGAGCAACGGCGCCCGACATGCAGCACAGCAACACCGTGAGCTGGAAAACAAACCACCACGACGTTCCCAAGTTGCCAACGGCTGGCAGACACATGCACGGCCGCACCACCTAGGCCAACTCTGGGCCTGGCCCTCAGGTACCACGCCTCCATGTCCCATCGAATCCAGCCCAATCCGAGACTCGCATGTCACCGACTCGCCCCGGATGGGGTCCTGGGGTCGCTTCGGCCGAAGCCCGTCGTCCCGTCCCAGCTCGCGCCATCCGTTTAGCGCCCTAATTAGAGGCCTGCAACGCCTGTGAGATGCCCTGTGAACCCCTTGATTGCCCCTAGAGTGCACCCTAGGTACCCGGATCTGGGCCTGCTCAGCGCTTGGCCCCAGTGGCCACAACGCCCAGATGCACCCGCCAAAGCCTTCCAGGCTGTCCAGGACCCCGAACGCCCTGGCACGACAAGCACGGCCCCCCGCCAGACCGTTCCATCCAGCCTGATTATCTTGCCACCAGCAAACCCAACGGCAAAACATCTCGCATTAAGCATCGTCAGCGGGCTTCGATCTTCGTTCTATGACGCCTTGTTTGGAATTCCAACCAACCACGAAATCAATCAACCGCCTTGACTCAAAGGCATCCACAAGCGAAGGAATCCACAAGAGCACATGATCGCCACTGCGAAAAGACAAGTCCGGCGGTCAAGTTTGTCTCTAGGTACCTCGACGGCGTCAACTTGGGACTCAAGTTGGCCGTTAACACTGTCTAGATGCACTCGGACGTCATGTCCCACTCTTTCTTCTCTCATCACCGCTCTCCCTCTCTCACTCCTCCTCGTTCACTGCAACATCGCCCGTTGTTACCAAACTCCAACTCATCTTGATGCTGTGGGGTCCCAAATTTCAGCATTCGCTGTTGTCGCTTCCTAGCGGCCCCCTTTTTCCCGGCACTGCGGGTTTGATTGTGCGTCTACTAGGGTGCTCCATGATGTGGGCTAGGCTGATTCTCTTCGTCGGATCCCGTCCCGCCAGGTCTCATCTCGTCTCGTCTCGTCTCTTTTCTCGAATCCCGAATCTTCTCAGGTAGCCGCCTCTCTCGATGCCGAGCTACCATGTCTCATCGCCATGCAGCTGATCTCTGCAGCCTCCATCACCATGTTGGAGATGAGCCTGACTCGCTGGCCAGTCGCAGTCCCTCAGCTCATGAAAGTGCCAGCTCCGGGTCCAGCTCGCCCTCGGCTATCCTACAGCCACAAACACAATAGCCATACCGACCAGTCCCTATGCCCACTAGCTCTGGGCTCGTGAGGCTCCTCTAAATTGTCCAGTCGCATCGCGATACGACCCTGGGGCGTTCTCATAGATGATTCCATTTAACATTAAGACGTTCGTGATGGAGGCTCTCCATGCAATACGATGGGATAAGACGTGTCCAAGCAAGGGTTCTGTCTACCCATCATCCGGATATGCACCTAACTTCATCCTACAGTCCATCCGTGCTGGGGGCCACTCCCTGCAGCTAGGACCGTCCTATCTCCCCCACACGACAGTGGCGTGCAACAAACTCGCACCCAAGGCGATGGATTCCCTTCGGAGTGGTATATTACACCGAAAAAGACGTCTCCATCTCATCTCGGTCTCTGCTTCTGTAGAAGCAAGATGGGCCGGCCGTTACAGCTCCATAAGAGTCTGGCAAGGCTGTCGCTGCAAGATGGATCTTACCAGCACGAAGGCCGAATCTCAACCACGGGATGCCCCAAGCTGGAATCGGCAACATCGTCGTCATCCATTGCTCTCCCGTCTCCCCAGTCTTACTCCCGTGCCAAGTACTTCGTACTGGTAAGAAACTCGGGACAGTGACTTCCCAGCCATCACACCTCAACGTCACACCCTCAGCGTCTGGTCATCAAACGTTGCCGGTTTGGGCCAGGATGGTTCGATGCTCGGCCATCCCCTACTACCGGGGATCCTAAGCCTGTCAGGTTGACCCTCAGCCATGATGCCAGTCTGCGGAACAGATCAATCCCGGAAATCGTGAACCGTCCATTTTTGGCATCTTTCCCCTTTGGACATTTTGTGGATGGATCGTGGCTATCACATAGCGCCTGCTGCAGCATTTATCTTCAGCAACCCGTTACGCAAGCCGCCATCCCGCAGACGTTGTCTACACACAGTGCCAAAGCCTGCAGGGTGCCACCCTTTTTCCTCCGAGGCGCCAGAAGCGGCGTCTAAAAATCCGCTGCCAACATTATCACACCCGAGACTTCCCCGACATGCCCAGAAGTTTTCTCAGGGTGCGGCTCCATTTGTGCCACAGCTGGCCATCACCACCTGAAACTGCCTGCAGAGCTGTCAACTCGGGTCTCTGTGGCATTGTTGTCTCACCATTCTACCCTCCGCCCTTCCAAGCTGTCAAGCTATCGGACCTCATTTACTTCGTACAAAGTAATCAGATCGGGGGGACGGCGCCTCCAAGATCCCTTATTCCGTCCCATGAACGCCATGCATTTAGGGTGAGCACGTGGTCGGACGGACTGCTTCACACGACCCCGAGCTACTCCAAGTAACCTTCTGTGAGCCGAGATCGCAATGTCCACTTTAGGTGGTCGCGGCGCCTGGTTCCATACTTGGCCTTAACAGGTCCTGTCCTCCTTCAAATGCTGACCAAGTCCCGAGCTAACGGCCTAGATGACAGGGATATCAATGGATGGGGACGGGTGGTGGAGAGACGGGCCCGCCGAAGGACCCCCGTCGCCCCCACATCGAGTGACCCTAGGGACTTGCTTCTTCGGCCTTGCTTCGACAGTGCTTCGACCGGGCTTCGACCCTCGTCTCCATGAAGATTGATGCCATAGAATGAGAGCCTCACCGAGACTGCTCGCATCTGAGTTAGATTCCATTCTCTCAAAGTCTGTGTACCTAACCCCCCGGTCAATGTCCAGCTGGAGCCAAGTATGGCAACACATATCGAGTCACGGAGCAGTGGAGTAAGTCATGGAGAAACCACCGCCCCCAGTCTCGTGGAGAGCTGAAGGTACTGTATCTACACCCGATGCTATCAAAGTACCGGACTCCAGGCATCCGAGCGAGTTTACCCGGCCGATAGTCCACAACGTGACGTGACTTCTGGACGCCCCTTGGCCACGTCAACTCCCTCTCCACGTATCAATACTGTCAATATTGAAACTCAAAGGCCCGGCTAATCTACACCCCGGATTTCCCAAATGCCATCGTCATTGGCCTAGCTTGCACGCATACCTATCTCGTCACCACCATGAATACTGGTACCGAGGGCGTTTTGGCACGTTTCGTTTCTGATTTGCTGGTTCCTGTTCCTTTTATTCACTCCCCTCGCCTTGCGACCCGCCACTCTTAGTACTGTCCGGTGGGCAATAATGTGGACATGGGCCCGGGGTATCGCCTAGCTTAGTCCCGGATTGTGGGCGATGGTGATAAATCCTGCATGAGCGTGCTGTGTTTTACGTCGCGGGCCATTTTCCAGTTCCCAGAGGTGTGTCGATGATAGGCAGGCAAGGGGATTGTGGCAATGCTTTCCACTGTGTAACTTAGATGACTACTCGACTGGATGCCTAAACCATTACAGCGCACGTTGGGTGGCTTGTACGTCACGTACCGCCCAGGATAAGCGGGCTATGTTAGTCGAGTTGTTTCTCAAGTCGCTTCCCTACAAAGGCGGTTATGTTTTAATGTATTTTCTTGGTCGCAGTGCTAGTCCACATCGTAGTCCGCCACAACCTGATCGGACACACGGAATTGATTGGGCGAGATGCGCAACAAGCTCCTCGTTCTTGATTGATCGCTCAGCTCAGCTTCAAATACAGGACGAATCAGACTCTTCACCGTCAATTTCTTCGTCATTCCCACTTTTTACATCTCGCTTAATTCACCTCGCCGTAGTTTGCCAATGCCATAATAAGTGAATTCCACAGCGTTTCCCGATATTGACAACGAGCCGCTGGTGCGATAACCCCAAGGACCTATCGGGCCCAGTTCCATGGTCAACTTGCAGGAGCAATGTTCTCGCTCGCGCAACCGCACATCCGTCCCCGTTACAATTTTACATGTTGCTTAAACCCAAGATGATCATGTCGACGACGAAACAGGACACTCTGTTGGTGGAGCCTGACAGAGGTACAGCCTCACTAGCTGATGTGTCTGGAGACAAAATGATGGAGCTGCTCTAGAACTGTAAGCTTCCTTCCATGATCAAATCGTGACAAACCCTCGTACAGTGGTTGCTAACATAACCCAATTCCCTCCGGACTGGTGGGGAGAAGGTGAAGCTTCTCTAGCAGATAGGTTCAGATGGAAGAAGGTTTCGAATTATCATCTTTGACACAGAACAAACAGAGCCCGGGCAGTCACAGCAGCAACGAATTGCATACCATAGTCTAGTCCCTATGATCTATGTTGTTCGCAAGTTTTAGGCACATCCCAACATTCCAACAAGCCGTTTAAGGCTTAGGGTATGGGCTTCCTCTCCCCAACATGACACCACAGTTAGCTTTTCCAGCACCGGTCGTAAGGGCCCTCTCGTTAAATGACCACGCCTTCAACTTTGAGTTCCCGTGAAGATTGATAGCAGGCTCGCCAATAATATTGACGCGGAAGTTGATGCCGATGAGAGTCAATCTCCTCAACCACCCTCGCCACGCCTATCAGACGCCTCCGGGACACGGCTCTCAAAGAATGGGCCACTCAAACGCTTTATCACTATCCCTAGCGGAGTTTCAACTTATACAGACTCTCACACCAGCGCCGTGGCCTTATTATGCCAACCGCCGCTGAAGCCGAGGCTCGTATTGTTTACTCAAAATCTTCCAAGATAGCAAACGCTCGATCGTGATAATTCAAATCGACGACGATACATTGGTAAACCCAGACCTCTGCAACTATCGGACCAGGTCATCAGGGTTGCTACATGACCAGCGAAGAAGACGTGTTTATCAGATTATCCGCTGCCTTCCAAGAACTCAGGAGGGGTGGGATCAATCCATTCCTTAAACCAAGAACAATGCACCACGTTGGATTCACATATCTTGGCGTCCTTCTTTCTGTTAATATTTGCAACATCCCCCAATTCCAAATGCTCTCTTTAGAAAAGTCAAATGAGTGTGTCGGCAGATGTACGACCAAGTCCATTCCATTCGAGAAAGAGGTCCTCGAGCAAGAGTACATCCTGAACGGTTGTTCGCCTGCTCTTGTAAACGATCTTGTCCCATCTGATCTCTTCGTGCATGTATTCCTGAGCCCTGGTGACCACCCAGGATCAATGGTGGCAGAAATGCTCCCTCAGAAGCTCCGCAGCAAGATTTCAGAGAGAGTTCTGTCCCTAATGTCTTCAATCCACCTATTGATTAGGGTTTCCACATCGTCGAAGGGGTCGACTGGCCAGCGACGACATAGTGCACTACTGGTATTGTTCTGATAACTACAGTATTCATCATTTCTTTGTCTATCGCAAAAAATGATGTTCAAGGTGGGACAGGTATTGGGCTATTCCAGCGGTCTTGAAATCTATCATTGTGCTTAGAGCTCTTCGTGACGGGTTTTCAATCAATCCTCCCCCACGATGTCATGCGAGTGCTAGGATACAAGAAAGACGCGATTTCCAGGCAATTCTAACACATGAGTACCATTTTCTCATAGTTAAAGACCTCGAGGCCAAAAATACAAATCCAGAATTTCCAATGGAATTTGCGATCTATATAGAGTAGAAACTTCATCGTAGCTAGTCGTTGTTCGAGAAACTTCATATCAGGTCGCGGAAACAAAGTGGACCATGCCAGTTTATGGATTTGGAGTGACATGTGCTGTTCATGAAAGTGTGTACAAGACCAAGCTCGAAGAGGTCAGATTAATAAATCAAAGGCAGATGTTCATGGACTGTTCTACAGGTCTCAGGATTTCCAACTTAGTACATAAATAACAGGATTTCCCAGCGTAGGCTCTTAATCACTTGGATCAGTTATAGATTCCAAGTCTAGTCCACAGGGTAGATGCACAATCAGAGTATTTCATGTCAATACCTCTTGCACTATTACCAAGAGACGGTACCAGACCGTCCCTTCCATGTTTGGGGATGGAGGATCTCAAAGAAACCACCCTTCCGGATCACGAGGGGAAGGAATCAACAAACAAGTAAATAATAAAAGAAAATTCACTTCCAGATGGGCAGGTGAAAAGGAATAACAAAGAAGGGAGGAATGAGGAAACTCCCCTTTCCTAGTTATTGGGAGAAGAAAGTAACAAGAGAGTCTACGTACGATCACTTTCTCTCGGAAAAATCTATCTTCCTTATCAACAGGTCATGATCCTACGTGTCCCATCTTACTTCTTGGGATTCTTGTCCTTGCCGTCGGCCGTCTTGGAGGCCTTCTCAGCGGTGAAATTCTGGAAATTAGTACCGGCTCTATAGCCGCAGGACAGGCACGCAATGCAAACGAGAGGGTTCAGTGGCTTCCCAGCGCAAAGAGGGTTGGCGCAGCCCCAACCGTAGCCAGAAGTGGAAGGCATCCTGGTTGATGATTTTAGCGATGGTAGACTTTGTTAGTTGATTGGCAGGATTGGGGAGTTGGTGGAGGTTTTTGGGGAGATGCTGAGATGCGAGAGTTGTAAGGAAAAAAGAAAGATGGATTCCTTGGCGATGAGCCAGAAAAGTCTAGTCCAAAGTCTCTGAGAGAACCCAGAACACTTGTTAGTGATAGCGAGATCATTAATGCGGTGTTTCGAAAACTATAATCCTGTCCTGTAATTAGGACACACCAGCTTAAATTCATAATCTTAAGCCCAGTATGGAATTCTTATAGAATATGACATGCTATGGATTCGCGATAGGAAACTCAGAATGAGGTACAGTTGAAGAATATCACGCTACACAGCCATGTTAGTTGTACGAACAGTCTTCAATGTGTGTACGAATAGAGCTCGTCAGTGAAGACGTTACCCTTCAACCCTGGAGCGAACTAGAACTGTCACCGAACTACAGAGTAACAACACCCACAGATTCATTCTTCCTCCACACCTGGCGAGGTTAAGAATTCCACAAGTCAATTTCAAAGACAGACGTCTTAAAGGCCTCACTTAAGAGCAGATGGCTAATAAATCATAATTCTAAACTTGTTGGGGTATTATTGTGTATGTAGAGAGAAAGTATGTTCGTATAAATAGCAATGCCCATCCTAGATTTAAACCCACATATTCCCTTATATACCTGGTATTCCCTGCCTAGATCATGCGCCTCAGAGGGTGTGCCTCAGTGTTAAAGACATACTCGTCCAAGCTAATCAAATTTGGATCACTGAAGATAAGATAAAAGTACTTGAGCGTCTCGCCCATCCAGAACGACTCCATCGAGTCCACCTGGCGGGCATTCTCTCCCTCAACAGTGACATCCCACACGGCCGTGTTGGCCAGTTCAGTCTTGGTGGTCT
The DNA here is from genome assembly GCA_002991585.1 of Ilyonectria mors-panacis. Classification (NCBI taxonomy): domain Eukaryota; kingdom Fungi; phylum Ascomycota; class Sordariomycetes; order Hypocreales; family Nectriaceae; genus Ilyonectria; species Ilyonectria mors-panacis. Next base: position 349,578 of record PPHJ01000050.1, read on the forward strand.
CCTCGATGGCCTGGAACATTTCCCATGCTGACGCAAGGAGATCTTTACGACCTGTCACGCGGTAGAGAATGAAGACACTCTCAATGGCCTCGGGTCGCAGGATGTACCGCCGATCCGGGACTTCAGTGAAGCCCTTGGGGAGGTGTTTCTCGGCAATGATGGCGTCAGCCTGCGCCGTCTTGCCCTCTTCGCCGTTGACGCGTTCCAGGACCTGTTGCTTCCAGCGGTTGTCGTCCCATTGACATTGCTCCCGGGATTCGCAGGGGGTCATGTAAAAGGTCTCCGGCATTATTCCATGCGGGAACGCCTTGTAGGTGTAAATGCAACCGTCGGTGAGCTTGTTCGCAATGGTCACATCGCCAGGACGAGCGAACAGTTTTCCACCTATTGCCAGTGTGCCGCCCAGGAAGCACACGAGATGCTGTCCCTGAGTTTCGAGCGTGACGGCCGTGTTCCCATCTCTCATTTCCGTGTGCACCTGTCCAGAGATGAGAATGTCCTCATTCGTGGGCGTCATCGGGCGGAACAGGGTGTGTTTCATCGCCACGTCCATTGCCTTTTCGTACATGGTCTGGTAGACGGGCAGCTGGCCGCCGAGCAGGGCAGCCATCTTGGGTAGATACTCGTAGGCTGAATCAGCCATGGCACCGAGAGTGAAAGTCGAACCAGAGTTAAAAATCATCTGCTTAGCATCTACAATGAGCGGCCACATGCCCGGCAACTCGGACGAATCCTGTTGCTCCGCCATGGCATCTGCGATGCGCTGGATGGCGTCAAACCACTTCGAGTTTCCGGTGAGCTGGGACAGGCGAGTGAACTCCATGGACAAGCTGCCAATCTCGGCCAGGAGCACGCCGGAGCTCGCGTTCTGCTCTGCGTGGTCGGCGGCACCATGGAAATTCCAGCGTGTGACGGGCATGCGGTTGGGCGTGTCGAAGGCTTTGTAGAGCATTTCACCCACCTCGGCAGCCTTGTGCAACAGGCGGGTGTCGCCGCTGAGATCAAAGGCGGCGAGAAAGGCACCCAGGTAGCGGATGTTGGTCTCAAAGACATTGATCTCAGTCATGTCCGTATTAGTGAAGTCAATCGCATCAATCGCATTCACAGCCTGGGCGAAGTCGGTCTGCAAATCCATAATCCAGAGGGTGTCGAGCGCGTCAACGAGAGTAGCGGCCCAGCCGCCAAAAGTGTTGCGACTGCCGCCTGAGACGGGCATGAGTTCGTCGGACATCCAAGCGCGCTCCTTGTAGGACTTCCATCCTCTGAGAAACGACTCCTTGACTGCATTCTGGCGCTGCTCGCGAGTCTTGCGCGCCGAGCTTGACTCGTAGCCGAATCTTGTCTGGACCTTGGGGAAGGTCTGGGGAGTGCCAGTCGGCAGCATCTGAACCGACCCATTTGGCCGGTTATAGGCACCGACGGTCCTCCAGAAATACGTGTCGTCGCCACTTTGCCGCCAGGCCGAGGAGTGGATAGGGCGGTTGCGGTCATGCTCCAAGACGACGGTGTCGCGACGACTGCTAATCCAGAAGTAGCAAAGCATCAGCGACATCAAGCCGCCAGCCCAAAGAACGGTTCTATTGCGGGAGAACATGGTGGCTTGTCCAAAAGGAACGACGAGACATCCGAGGAGGCCGACGGGCGTCTGATGGCGGATGGTGGAGGGAGATAAGCAGAGCTGAAGGGAGAGAAATGAGCATCAATCGCTTACTCTGTCCTGGCGACCAGAGGACCAGAGGACCAGAGGACCAGAGGCTGCCCCGACGTTCCTAGCCTGGACCTGCAGGATCGACCCCCTTAGCTGTGAAACTACCCCCCTGCATCCACCCGCTAGGCTTACTTGATCAGCCTTAATCACCTTAACATCGCCCTATGAGATGCTCCACATGCACTCCCTTAAGCCCCCAATCGCCCCCTACAAGCCACCATCATCATCATGATCCGATGCGCCCCCAAGAATAAGCTGGAGGACACCTCCACCAAGATACACAAGTACCTCCTCTGCAACTCGATCATCCACAAGACATGGCTTCACCATTGGACGTCCTAGGACACGCTGGCTTGGCCACCAGGCTGGCTGACTCAATTTTAGCCGTAGCGTTGTCGGTTGGTAAACTCATAAAAGACTTACATTGCATTGCCCAACCCCTGGACTAGTGTCTCCGCGTTCCTGTATGTCTCACCTTTTTGTGAATCTGTCATTCCTTGCACCCGTGAAATCCGCCGCTGGCCCACCTCATAGCCACTTTTCCTCGCATGGCATTGGACATTATTCCGCTTGTCGCGCAGTCGTCCAGTTGCCCGCTACAGCTTAAGCCGTGTATTACTACCTCAACGGCCCAGGCCAGAATGACGTGCCATGCTAGGAGGACACATCATAAACTCGGTCTGCGATGGCTGAGGTTATGGGTATCTCTCCAACCGCATATTCCCAGCGAGGAGAGACGAATTAAGAAAATGGAGCCTCGGGACTTTTTCCTGGAAGCTGCATGGATGAGACCCGGCGTAGCTCAAGCTGTCGTCATTCTGCGTCAACCCTGGTACCGACTTTTCAGGCAGTGACGCAAGCATGAGTAAATGGAAAATACTGCAAAGGTGGAACAACTCAAGAAAAGATGGCATAAATTAAAGGGTGCTCTCTTGCCATAGTAACCCCTTCTGCCATCGCAACCATCGATGTGTCTCCGACGACGACAACCTCGATGACAATATCTGAAGTCACCTTCGAGGTCATCAGTTCCAAACCAAGCAGGCGATCCCCGACGCTGATCCCAAAGTCGCTACCTAGTAGCCACTGGATATACACCAGGACAATACTAGGGTACTCATACTCAAACTACGATATATAAAGCACCATCTGCATGAGTCCCAAAGCCCTCGCAAACACATCCTAGATATATCATTTAGAATTTGTTGATCTGTAATAGCAAAGATGATTTTTGATAGGACCAATAGTGGTAGCCTGAAATGGGGGCTCATTAAAATACTACCTACTGAACACTAATCAATCAGAAAGTACAACAATGCCACGAGTAAAATAACAACCAGCAGCACTCCACGCCGCATCCCGACTATCAAATACAACCTTAGCCAGAGACAATAAGCAAGACAGCAAAGCGGCTACCATGGGGCCACTACCTAGAGGAGGCGGGATCTAGCCCTCATCGATGATTAGGCCTCCGAATCCCACCTGATGCTGTTCTGGTCGATTCCGCCCATCTTACAATTTGGCAGGACTTCCAGTTGTAGAATTGTATGTCATTAATATCGACGTATCCGGGCCCTTGGAAATAGAAGTTTAGATATGCTCCCTCTTTGTGCCCATTCTCTGTTCTGTGAGTTTTAATAAATTATTTATTTGCTGTTTTCTTCAGTTCTTCTTTAAGACTTGCCATCAGACTCACCTCAGTCTGTGATAAAAAACACAACCTATATTTTGCGTTGAAAAGAGGCTCCAAATAATATTTGATCTCCTTCATTCGATTGTCATGAGCGGCCAGCATTGAGGCTTCCTCTTTATTTCCAAACGGTCGAGAACAATCCAGTGTGGTCGATTCGTCGATTTGTGGGGTTTCAAAGTCCTCTCCAGCTGTATCATCTCGTCCCTGCCCAACCATGTAATATGCACTATTGATGGGAGTAGCGCAGTTTCTAGATGGCTGTGACTGTCTCAATAAAATAGGGTATTTGGATCTAGTAAATATACGAGAAGAAGGTTGGTCCTGGAATCTGATTCCGTATCGTTTCTATAATGGGTAGAATCAAGTATGGGACCCTTCGGGAGAGTGAAATGCGGCATCTGTCTAAGTGCGTGGAACTTCCATCTCCCGCTCAGGCCATCAGAACTCTCTCGCCGTATCCCTAAGCACGCTTGCTCAGGCTATTGGAGTGAACCCATGTTAATAGTAACTGGGGTGTCGCTGTTTGCAAAGATAGGGGGCCCGGTTGGAAATCAAAAGGCGGGACCTTTGTTATACGCGGATTGACACATTAAATCAGGCTGGGTACGAGGGAGAGGGTCAGACCATCCACACCAGGCTCGCCATTGGAGAATCAGGATTGTTCCTAGGCATCCCAAAAGCCACCGCACCTTGCATATTCTGTCTGAGGCAGCTGCAAAACGCAACCAGAGATTGCCTCATCCATAGTGCTCTCAAGACTCTGAAGCGGACGCCGAGGCTCCAAACGTTCGAGCAGCAGGACACGACAGGCTAATTCCCATGCTTCAGACACGTGCACCATAAAATTCCAAGACAACCTGATCAATCGCCCACAATGCAATAACTACAGACAGGCAGGAATGAATTAGTATGTCTCTGCCTCGTCGTATCCAACGTTACGCGTGGCCTAAAAGGATTGCCCGTATTCGCGACGGCGATAAGACAGTCGAGACGCGGGCGTGCGCTAGACCGTTGCGTCATTAGGGACATGGCCCGGCCACAGCCCCCCGGAACCAGCCCAGGCGCCTTACCAACCCGCCAAACCCACTAACTAGCCCTCGCTGAACTTGACGTCAGTTGACTTCCGCCCTTCACCACCACACTCCATCAGCCGCGACCACCACCCATGCGACGCATCGCCAAATGCCATAGCCTCTCCCTCTGCCCGCGATGCAGCCCTCCCCGCAGGATCCTGGGCACGTGGAATGGTATCAAGAGGAGGACCTCGAACTGAATTCCTTTGACGGCATGGACGACGGCGACGACGACGACAGCAACGAGGAGGAGGACGACGACGATGACGACTCCAGCGGCCTCCTGCTCGACGACCCGGATCTGCCGCTGACCATGACGCCGAGCGGCCAGCACACCACGCCCACGCCCCGATGGCTCACAGGCCGCAGCCGCGGCTGGCTACTGCCCTCGTCCTTCTCGCAGTCGCCCATCTGGCAGTGGGCAACGTCGTCGCCGCTGCTCAAGGCGCTCGCGACCCGGCTGCGGACGCTCCTCCGGCCGCGCCTCAGCTGGCGCTACGTCGCATTCGCCGCCGTGTGCCTCTACGTCGCCTACTGCTTCCTCACCTGGCAGCCCTTCTTCTCGTCGGCGCTGCCGGCGTACACCGGCCCTCACGCCGTGGGCGCCATCGACGTCGAGGTGCCGCTGCACAAGCCGGTGCGCATCTCCGACACGCTGCTGCGGGACTCGCGCGGGCCGGCCTTCGAGGTCGAGACGGTCCTCTTCACCCTCTACTATCCCACCGCGAAGGCCGCGCGCTCCAAGAAGTCCCGCCATCCATGGGTCCCGCGCCCGCTGAGCCTGACGGCCGAGGGATACGCCCGCATTGCGCACGTCGACAACTTCGTCGTCCGGCCCATCTTCACCTTTGCGCTGTGGCTGCTCGTCGGTAGTGTCGGCATCCCGGCAAAGGTCGACGTGCCGTTGTTCGGCGCTAACGGCGACGACGGCGAAGACGCCGACAAGTTCCCCGTCATGATCTTCTCCCACGGCATGGCCAGCTCGCGGACAGACTACACGCACTTCCTCGGCCAAATCGCCAGCCGCGGATACGTCGTCGCCGCCATCGAGCACCGGGACGGCAGTTGTCCCGGATCCATCGTCAAGATCAAGAACAAGAAGGACCGGCGAGTCGTCCTCCTCCGCGAGAGCGATCTCGAAGCCGAGCCTCCCTTGACCACGGCCAAATTAAAGGAAGAGCAGCTCGCCTTCCGTGAAGCCGAAATCACCGGGACCATCCGCGTGCTGCAGGGCATCAACGAGGGTCGTGGCTTTGACGACGTCTTCAAGCTCAACTCGCGATCCGAAGGCCACGCCCTTGCCGCCTGGGCCGAACGCCTCGACTTCAACCACCTCACCATCAGCGGCCACTCGTACGGCGCAACCGGCGCCCTCCAGGCCCTCAAGACGGCCAACACCACGGGCAACCCCGCCATTGGCGGCATCATCCTGGACCCGGGCAAGGAGAGCGGCCAGCTCAACGCCGACATCTCGGTGCCGATCCTCGTCGTACACTCCTCGTCGTGGTCCAGCCAGCACAGCATCTTCTTCGGCCGCCCGCACTTCGACACGGTGCGCGACCTCGTGCGCGGCGTCGCCGACCGCATCGGCGCCTCGTGGTTCCTCACCAGTCTGGGCACCGCTCACCCGAGCATCACCGACGCGCCGCTGCTGCAACCGCTGCTGCTGGGCTGGGCCACGTCGACAACGATGCCTGTGCGCGAGGCGTTGGACGAGTACGTCAAGGTGTCGCTCGACTTCTTTAACTACCTGGAGAGGGGCGAGGCGACGGGGGTGCTGCGAGAGGAGACGACACATGAGAAATACGGCAAGTGGGTGAACGACGACAGGAAGAAGAGTTTTCCAGAGGACATGGCAAAACACTGGGAGGTTCATGTAAGTCCTCAACATTCGAGGTGATTAGTTAGCCGGCGTTTAGGATTTCCTGTATCAGTATTAGAATTGCAATGTACAATTCCTTCCTTCAAGAGGTGATGCCAATCATCGTTGAACCTTGCCCGCGTATCCTCGTAACCCACTACTTCACCGTCTCTGGAGGCTCCAATATGTCACAACAGCTGCGTTAATTGTGTATGTGTCTGTTGCAAACTTCTATCTGGTCTGTCTAATTCAGGATCCTGCAGCGACGTCCCTGTGCCTCCAATTCCCTTGACCCGCCGTAAGGTATATACAACATGAGAACCCGGTGGCCACTCTAATATAGAAGCCACGCATTAAACATTCCATGTCGACAGGCTCGACACGATCCTCCAATAACACTATTCCTCTCACACCAACAATCATATAAACGCCGCTGGGGAACTCCCCATCCCCGCACCGGTGACACTGCCTGGTATCCTGTTGCGCCGGCTGTTTAGAAACATGTCCACCATCATCTTACTTCCCATTACTTCCGCGTCAAGCCCCAAGCGACCCTGCTCGCTGTCTTCTTGGTCGTCGCTGTATCCATCAATTCGTCTCCGAGTCCGAGGTGTTGAGTGGCTGGTACTCCAACCAGATCTCTGCGCCGGTGATTTTCGTTCGATTGCACCAGTCATACCCGGGCTTGACTGAGCTGGCGACCCGTGCCACCCGGTGGTACGCAGCCGTGTGCGACGTTTTTGCATTGACTCACCATGGGAGGAAGTAAGACGGCCAACGGTATTAAAAGATAGCTCGCGAGGTGTCTCTGCAAACTTATCGGGAGTGTTGGTTTCAGAGTTATCCTTCGCCATCAGAAGCGAAGGAACGGGTCGGGTGTGTTTTCGAGGGGGAATTGGAGGACACTTACCCTGCCAGTCTGGAAATTCGGCAGCCCCAGGAGCTTCATTCTCGTCGGAGGATAGCGCACCTCTAGCAGAACTGCTATGTGGTATGATGACATCTGAGTTTGAACGAGTGTTTCCCTCCACAGGACTCAATGGGCTCCGAGCACTTGGTTCATTGGATTCCTGCCTCGTGGATCTGAGAGCTTCCTGGGGTGAGTCAATCTCTGCTCTTTCTCTAATATGCCCTAATTTTAGAAGCATATCCGATACTTCCCCCTCGGCTTGGGCCTTTGATGGCGTGATCGGAGCTTCTAACTTTGAAACGTTTGCACTGAGCCAGGTCTTCCACTCCACTGAGCTGGCAGTTGATACATCTCGTTGATGTTGAAGGAGGGTAGGCTTGTAGGTGGGCACGTCAACAAAGATTGTCGCATCCCCATGACTCTGGGATGCAGGTCCCACAGGCAGGTTCTTTAGTGCTGGCTTGACATCATCCGTCAAGCAAGAATAAACGCTTTCTGCATACGCCATTCGAGGGTCTCCGTCGGACCCTGCACTGCTGGTCCGGCGTGTGGGAAGGCTGATGGCAGACAGAGACTTCAAATATTTCGACCCAGCCAATTCTGGGTGCTCTTGTTCTTCGGAACCTAGCATACTCTCTCGCAAAGCGCGGCGGTACGGGCTTGCTGTGCGAAATAGATGGCAGGTCGGACTAGCAAAGAAGGCCGAACTCCTTTGTGTGAGTGTGGTTGGCGGTTCAAGCTGCACACCCGCAGCTCGTCTATGTGGTGAAGCCGGTTCGTCTTTGTCCGCGGTTGCTTGAGATTCAGAAGCTGTGACTGCCGGTGTTGCTATCAACCCTTTTGAAGAACTTGCGTTTTCGCAGTTGGAGGTGTTTATAGTCGTTAAGTCGTCCCCTTGACTGCCGAAGACATCGTCATCGGCTTGTACACTCCGGATAGTGGATGTCCTCCATCCTTCTCCCGAGTTGATTCGGTCCTTCAGTGCTTCTTCTTGCCGTTTGATATCTTGCATTCTCTTCATGAGCGCAGAGTACACACGCTGGCTGTCAATTCCCTGTCCTGGGGAGGTCTCCTGTCCTTTCCCCGCCTCTCCGGGTTCGTCTGCGGCTCGAGAAAGGGTTGAAATATGAGCGCAATTTTCTTTGATAATGGACAGACGCTGGCGTTCCCAATCGCCCACGCTCGAGGCAGTATTGGTGACAGAGTTTGACCAGCTGGTGACCCGAGACTTGTCGTCAGGAATCTCGTGCTCACCACTGTCGATGCTCTCGACACTGCCTTTTCGAGACCTCATCTCTTGGTGTGATGGAACGGCGTGCAGCGATGGAACATGTGAAGGCACTCGAAACATTGATGCTTCATGGTGAGTCAGGTCATCTTCTAGGCGTAAGCAGCTTTCGCCGTCAGATTCGCAGAGGTCCGGGTCATTGCCTTCAGTCCCATTGCCTGCTGCGCTTTTCGGTCTGGAAAACAACCCTTTCAACTTGGTCTTCAGCGTCTTGGACACCTTTCGGGCAGTTTTTCGAAGTCCAGGCTGTTTGGATATGGACAGGCTATGGGTGGAGAATGTCGACGACAAGGCGGTGCTGTTGTTGCTGCTATTGCGTAGGGATTTGCGGAATCCCAGAGAACTTTCGCTTCGCTTATTCCTCGACCTAAAGAGCATCGAGGGTTGAGATCTCAATCTCGATTGTCCTTCCACCTGCTCCCGGAATTTCTCTCGGGCTAATTGAACAGCAAGATCATTCTCGGCGCGGCTAGTTGAACGAGAGGCTCCAACAAAACGACGGCTCTTTAGGACGCTCAGTGAGGTCGAGGGCCTAGGTGGGTGATCCCTTGGGATAGGATCATTCTCCTTCTGCGTGGGTGTGGAGCCGGAATTGGCAGGCTGTGGGTTGACTTTCTCGGGAGTTCCATTGTTGAAGTGATACCCTGGGTTGAGCGGGTTGAAAGTAGAGAACATGGATTTTGACTTGCGCAACCTTCGGAATGACGAAGGCAGTGAGTCAATGTCATCTTCTGGGGCATAGCATTGGTCTGGTGCTTGAAGAGAATCTAGGTAACGTCTTGTCAGAGCGTGAGGGTCGGGTTTTCTCCTGGAGTATGACATCGTTGAGGCGGGTCTATTATCCATATTACCAAGGACATGGAGGCTCGAGTTGTCAACATCAGATGCTCCTGGGTTGTCAGTCGCCCTTGACGCCCAAGGTTCTTCGCGGGCGAGCAGATGGCCCAGCGAAACGTACACTCTGCTGTCGCCTGACTCCGGAAGCACTCACTGAGCCATCCCCTCTGCTCCTCGTGCTATGGTTCCGTTCTAAACCTTGTCCTGTCGAACTGCGTGCCCCATCACTTCTGTCGAGGTAGAAACTGGCTGGGTCTCTGGGAATGGCAGCCATCTCGTGAGAACGCCTGCTTTGGGCCCGGTGATAGGAGAGCACAGCCGCGATGTGTGCGTCTCGTTCCGCGGCAACTGGATCGATGACTTCAAGGAGGTGAACAGAGCTTCGGACAATGGAGTTGGTCGACTTGCTGCGACTCAGTGGGCGGCGTTGCTTGTTTCGGGAACTGTTGCGACGGAGCATCTCCAACCGACGACGCCTTCGGTTTGGGGACTTCGAATCTTGTGGTAAAAAAAATACCGTTCACGGCGGATGGGTGAGATGTTGGTATCAAGCCGTGCGTGCGGCCAGAGGGTCTCTGGTTGACGAGGAACTAACAAAACACTAAGACGGTTAAAGACGTATGGTGGAAGCCAACGGCGATGGAGAGATGAAATGATGTGCAGTTGATGAATGTGACGCGCCCAAAGAGAGTTGGTCGACGGAGGAATCGCCCTCGAGATAGCATGGAAGTCCTCGTCATGGCAGGCCAGAAGCTCCATGCTCGCGGGAAGGAAGCAGTCGCTAAGCCTTAGCATGGGAAGAGCCGACATCTGATGAGCAAGTGCAACCAAATCTCACGAGGCAAATCGCAGGCACAACACCCTTAAGGGACAACAATCACAAAAAAAAAAAAGCACAAAGAACTGAGTTAATACAAAATGAAATGTATTCTTATCAAGAGGGAACAAAGTCCCTCCCCTATATGTATGCAACCAATCTCAGTGGCCCAAGTCAAGCCACCGAGGACACGACGCAATGACGATGACGACGGAAATGTCAACGGTCTACGCCCTAATTCATATCAATTGTTACCCAAAACGAAACCCAGCAACCGAATCCCCGTCCGCAATCCCAGCGAAATGCATAACCAATACACCAATGATGATGATCCTATTGATGATCTTACAGAGAGATCTCCGAGAGGAACTGCTCAATCTCCTCGTCGACGAGATCGTGGATCTTCTTGGAGAACTTCTCAGCCTTGTTGCCGAACTTCTTAGCAGTCTTGACAATCTTGCCAGAGACAACCTCAAAGTCGTCCTCAATGTTGGCCTCGATATCCTCAATGAAGTGAGGGACGTCCTTGAGGGTGGCCTTGTAGCCACCAGCGGCAACGATCTTGGAGAAGTTGCTGCAGCCACCACCGTTCCAGGCCAACAGGTTGGGGGTATCGTCAGGAATACCGGACAGAGTGCCCTCTGTAGCGATAGAGACGAGGCTGTCCTTCAGCTCCTTGGGGGTGATGGAGGCAACAGCGTACTCGGAGTCCTCAGCGGGCTGGAGAGACAGGTAGTAGGCCAGGAGACCGGCGATGTGAGGGGAAGCCATCGAGGTACCGGAGATGGTGTTGACGGCATACTTGGAGCCAATCCAGGTGGACTGGATGTTCAGGCCGGGGGCGAAGATGTCAGTGCACTTGCCGTAGTTGGAGAAGTAGGCACGCGAGTCATCAAGAGCAGAAGCGCCAACAGTGACGGGCTCGACGGCGGCAGCGGGAGAGTAGTTGCAAGCATCGGCGTTGTCGTTACCGGCAGCCACGGCGAAGTGAACGCCAGTGCGGACAGCAGCGTTGACAGCGGCATCGAGAGCCTGGGTCTTGCCACCGCCCAGAGACATGTTGGCAACAGAGCCCTTGAAGCCCTTGCGGTCGCCGTTCTTGGCAGCCTTGACCTGCTCAAGATGGCTGGTGGCAGCGAACTCGACACCCTTGACAACATCGGACATGGAGCCAGATCCGTTGGATCGGAGGACCTTGACGGCGTAGACCTGGGCCTTCTTGGCAACACCGTACTTCTTACCGGCGATGGTGCCAGAGCAGTGAGTGCCGTGACCATTGCCATCCTCATCGGCATCGCCAGTGGGAATGGTCGCGCCCCAGTGAGCTCGGCCCTCAAAGTCGACGTGGTCAGTGTTGGTGCCGGTGTCAATGACGTAGGCATCAACACCCTCACCACCGGTCGCAGTGTAGAGGTACTTGTTGAAGGTACCGAAGTTCAGGGTGTTTCGGTGAGAGATACGAGCAAGACCCCAGGGAGATTGCTTCTCGGTCTTGCCGTCGCAGCTGTCCTCAGTGACCTTGTCCTGAGAATCGATGGGAAGCATGGTGTGAACGATGGTGTCTCGCTCGATGAACTCGATCTAGGTTTGGGGTTAGCCTCGGCTCAGTGGCGAGGGAAGAGAGAGTGGCTTGGACTTACATCGGGATGGTTCCGGACCTGCTCGATGACGGACTCGTGGAAGTGACCAGCGTAGCCCTTGAATTCACCAATCTTGAAGGTGTGCTTCATGCCGGAGAATGGGACGAAGTCATCAGCGGACTCGCTGCGCTTGCGGAGCTCGAGGCGCTCCTGCTCGCCGCCAGAATGGATGTCAAGGATCCAGTTGTGGTGGGACGACGCAGAGGAATCATCGACGTGGTTCTTGAACTTGATGATGTACGAGTCCGGGATGCTCTCGGCCTCGATGGAGCTGAGGACGGGAGCGGACTTGTCGTGGATGGTGCCAACGCCGAAGGTGCTGGCGCTGGCGGCAGCGACCAGCGAGAGGGTGAGGGCGTATCTCATGATGACGAATCCGCGCGTGCGAGGCGACAGAGCGGACGAGGTTCTGGGATGGTCTACCGGCGACCGAAAAGAGCAAGAATCAAGCGTACGATCTACAACCCTCTAAGATGATGGGATTGGAGAGGGCGATGCGGTGGATGATGGAGATGATGGATGAGGGGAGATGATGGAGGAAGAGAGAGGATGGCGAGCGGACCCGGGGTAGATAAACGGAAGGAGCACAGGCGTGCGACAGCTCCGGTGTTGCCTCAGCGGATCAACGCGGGCCACTGCGGGCGAGCAGTGTGACGCATCCAGCCGCTGGGGTAGGTGATAACAGAGGTGGCTGAGCGCCAAACACGGTTTAGCGGCGCCATGGCCATCCAATCCTGTGACGCACTCCGTTCCCAGGGCGATGCGATAACGGCAGCCGCTGGATCCCAGGTACCTCGGAGCTCCCATGACGCTCCGTGCGATCGCCCTCGGGCTGGCACGGTATGCCATGCGCCCGCCTCACGAGTCACGACTCTCGGTTGCCTTTTCCCCAACAAACAGCAACAAGCGCCAGGGGTTCTACTAAATAACAGTAATGAGCCATTTGCCATGCTGAGCACGCGAACAAACTCTACCAGAGCGGTGGACCACAGGCTACTGGTAGCTCCCCTGGATGAACTACGTAGGGAATACGACAGCGGAAGGTCCCAAGGGCTGATTGTCTCATCCCCCGCTCGGCTGACGCCGCCGTTCCCGGCCAGCCCAGGTCGCCTTGGCCTGCACAGAGGCTAGTTACTGACTGAGGCGCTGCCGTTTCCACAGGCGCAGTGCTCGGGCTTACCTCGCAGCGACCACCGGTTGGAGAGCCTGGTCTCAGACCATGAACGAGGCGAGCACCGTGTGCAGAAAGCCAATGGGTCTCATATGCACTGTCTGGCGGCCGTCATGGCGCATGTATCCTGCTCGCCGCAGGCCAAGGTCCCCACACCAGGGAGAGCTCCCGCAAGGTACGTCGTTACGTACAGTGTACCGCCGGCCTAGAGCCCTGCTTGGTAAGGCAGGTAGGTACGGCCAACCCAACTCAGTTAACGCTGCACCCAGGAGTTCCCAGTGTGTGCAGTGTCAGAATGCGGGGGGCCCTCGGCTCGCAGGCTCCGATTGGCCCCCCACCGGGCCGCAATCCACCTGATCCATCAAGTCAGACGACGTCCCTGGCACGTGCCTGGCGTGGAAGCCAGGCCAGTGTCTCACTCTCAGGCCCCCAAGACACTGCCCTGGATCCCTGGTGAAAGCAGCAAGCTGGACAAGCTAAGCTCGCCTCAATCAATGGCGGGAATCAATCATGGAATGGGAAGCCGCAGCTCGGAAAACGTCATGACTTCGACAGCTCATCATTCCCCATGCCGCAGGCAGCCTGCAGCCTGGTCTCGTTTCCGTCAATCCATGCTAGAGCAAGGCACTTCCGCCTGAGCGCGTTGGGGGAGATACGCCGTCATCGCCCATTTTGGGCCCAGCCGCGCCCCGTCCCCAAGCCAAGCCTGGCCGGTCGCCTTCGCTCTGTCTCAAGGTAGCTTTATCTCTTCCGTCTTCCGATAACGCCATCATGCGCTGGTCGTCGCTCATTCCAGCCGCCCGACTCCACACTCTCAAGGTACTGTACCAACGTCCTGCCTGATTAGATAGGCATGAAGATACGGATGTCCGTATCTCTCGCTCAAGCACGAGGAACCATTACATACCATATTAAAGAGGGGTAATTAAGCCTCGGGTGAGACAGGCGACTCCGAGTGGCGACTGAGTCGTTGTAGGCAGACCGTCCCTCATCTGTATGTCTTCCCATGTAGTTAAGAGAGACTCGAGATGGATTCTCATTAAGCTTCGCTACGTTGCCTCAACCTTCGCAAATTCCCATCACGGATGCCCCGTTGCACCGTTTAGGACGCGCCCTCTGTTATCTTCCGTAAACAGTACACTGTGCATATTGGGTTTCAACAAAGCAACATTGTCACCAATTGCCATGATTCGTGTCGCGTCATTCTCATGCAGCCCCCATCTTCGCCCACTCGCCAACTTACCCTACACCACTCACCCGGCTGCCATCAAGCTTGGCCATGCAAGGCTGAGCAGGGATGGAAACTAAGTTGTGGAGGAGTATGAGTAAAGACGGAAGAGTCTCAGGTCCTCGAAATGGATATCTCTCCCTTGTATCCGGTTTTCATCCCTTCCCGGCAGGTTGGTTTCCGCATGCGGAGTTGTGAGGGACAAGCAGAGGAAGAGATGTCACTCAGCCTCCCTAACTCGAGGTCCCAATGGCCAGAGCCCACAGCCCACCAGCCCCAGGCGGGGCCACCCCTAGAACAGCAGGGCTAAGCCACACCTTCAAGGCTGACCGTGACGAGTTGGTAACCGACACAAGCACTTTGTCCAGGCTCCAGTTCACCAGCTGCTTGAGACACTCATTTTGTTGCCAGCATCGCGTGCACGGCTCACGGCGCCTGAATTCGAAAACCACTGCAAACGTCTCGATACCGCTGCCTACTTCCTGCCGGCCCCTGGCCCTACGATCGTCGATTCGCCCCCAACCTCATGCGCCCCGCGCTCGTAGCTCCAACAAGCTCGAGATCTCGCCTTTCGATGCCGACTACGACTGATAACAACCTGGACCCTTGATGGGCTCTGGGAAAGTGGTTTTGGAATAAACCGCTGGTTCCGCAATGAATACAATGGCCTCCTTCTCGAGGAGATACCGATCTTCTACATCGGTCTCGAATCCGCCTAGCTCCAAGTCCCTCGAGATCCTCGACGGCCTGCTCTCTGGGCTCGTCAAAGACGCGGCCCTCCAACAAAATGACGGATACCCCGAGATCCCCCGACTATCAAAGACCCTTCGACACATTGCCCAGCACATAGCTGCTTCGACGACCCCCGTCCATCAAAATGACTTCCGACACGCCAACGGCTTCGAGCGCATCCTCAATGTGCTGCGTGTCTTCTCCGGCTACTACAACCCCGATAAGCGGAGCGACTCGGATATGCTGTCTTTCTTCAAGCTGCTAGGTGAGGCCTTGAACGTTCTCTCCGCAGCCCTAAAGGACCACTCCGGCAACCGGAGATTCTTCAGATATAAAGTTGAAGGTGGTGGCTGGGAAGCACTGGAACAGGTCATCGCCAGCATTGGGCTGGGTGGAGCTGAGCCAGATGCGTGGATAAGCTGCCATGTCTTTGGGAAGCTGCTCGCCTTTGCTCTCGACGACGAGGGGCTTGATCTACTCTGCCAGTCCATTGCCAAAGCTCTCCGCCAAGATACGGACAATTCTTCTACAAATGGCGACGATGATAGTTCAGGGACAGAGGAGCAGTGGGATTTGGTTTTGGCCAAGTCGGCTGAGAACATTGCACCAGGGGTGAAAGAAGTTATCAACTCCAAGGCCATCCTACGACACCCGGAGATTTTGAGAGCAGTTGTCAGCTTCTGGACTGCCATCCCACGACTGAAGAATGGACCCGCTAGCCCAGCTGCCCTACTTGTTCTGGAGACGATACAGTCTGTCATCTCTGTCTCAATCTATAACCGGGCTGCTGTCCATTCAACTGGAGTCCTATCCCAGTTCCTCAGAGTCGTCTTTGGCACTGACTCGGCACTGAGCCTGCCTGAGCGCGAAAAGGTTCTGGCCGTCTGCAAGATGCTCATGTTTCTGGGCGTCAACCAGCCTGCAGACACACAGTTCTTGCTTTCATCACCGAGCCCCGAGGCATCCGAATTTTGCTTACAGATGGCGGCCAAATATTCTGGGCCGCCCTTCTTCCAATTCGACCTCTCATTAACCGGCCACTCCTCCCTTGAACTTTCCAGCCTTGGCCGCTCATTCCCACCCCAGTCAAGTGGTGGATATACCTTTACGGCTTGGATCCGGGTAGATAGCTTCGACCCTACTGCGCACACGACTGTCTTTGGCGTGTTCGACTCTACTCAGTCTTGTTTCTTGCTGATGTATCTGGAGAGAGACACACACAACTTTATTCTTCAAACCTCTGTCTATTCCAACAAGCCTAGCATCCGGTTTAAGTCAGTTTCATTCCGAGAAAATAAGTGGTATCACATCGCCATTGTCCACCGGCGGCCAAAGACCATGACTACCAGCAAGGCATCCCTCTATGTCAACGGAGAGTTTTCTGAACAGATTCGCTGCAACTACCCCCATTCGCCCCCACTATCGAACGGAACCAACGAGAGTTTTGCTTCTTTCAACTCGAACCAGAACAAAACCAACCCTGTCCAAGCCTTTTTGGGAACTCCTAAGGATCTTTCAAACCAGGTCGGGCCCGGCCTTGTTTTTTCGAGATGGTCATTGGCTTCTGCTCATCTTTTCGAGGATGCATTGAGTGACGACTACTTGGCTGTCCACTATGGTCTCGGGCCGCGGTACCAAGGCAACTTCCAGGACAGCCTGGGAGGGTTTCAAACCTACGAGGCGTCTGCCACTCTGGGCCTGCGAAATGAAATCGCCCATCCCGGAAAAGAAGAGAGCTCCGACATTCTCAGAGCGATCCGTGACAAGGCCAGCTCATTGCTTCCAGAGTCCAAAATCTTACTGAGCATACTCCCCTCGGCTACATTCCCTGAGAACGTCCAATACTTGGACACAGGGTTACTGCGCTCAATGCCGAGGAACTGTGCTCGTAATCTTTTTCGATCCTCTAACCAAGAGGGCTCTGCCTTGGCTATTAACTGTGCTGTCCCATGCCTCCCCGATACCTTGTTCAGGCAACAAGGTCTGGCATCGTTTCGGGGCAGCCCAATTGTTGCTGTTCCATCATACCTGGACGAGAATCTGTGGCGCCTGGCTGGTTTCACGCCCCTGGCGCTGAAACTTTTCGAGAGAGCGTCATCGACAGATGAGACTGTCCGTGCCGCTGAAATGCTGTTCCACTGTATACGTCAGAGTTGGAGAAACAGCGAAGCTATGGAGAGAGATACTGGATATGGCATCTTGGGTATGCTGCTCCGTGTCAAGTTGGGATACGGCAACAGCGGCCGCAATGATGCTACTGTGTACCGACTTCCTATCACCAATGAGGAACGAGATCGACTGGCATTCCAGCTTCTCAGTCTAATCCTTGGATTCGTTGGATACAACCATGCCGACCCTATCGAGTCATTCATCATCAACCCTCTCGCCTACCGAACCCTGCTGATTGATTTGGATATTTGGCGCAAGTCGGCGCCGCGCATCCAGGAGCTGTACTACAAGCAGTTCGTCACATTCGCCGTCAAGAGCAAGTACCATGAGTTTAATAGCCGGAGGTTGATTCGGATGAGTGAGTGCGCCCACTATATCACCACCTATAGCGATGCTGACATGGACTATAGGAATTGTGAAACGACTGCTAGATGCCATGAAAGGTGAAGTGGTGTCAGAAGATACGGTGCCCCATTTCATGGGTGCCTTTGAAGTTTTGGTCAGGTCAAACTTCAGCCAAGAGGTCCTGAGGTCTCTGGCGCTGTTCATCACATACGCATTCCACTCGCCACTGTCGTCACTGTCACGAACATCACGACCTTTGTCGGCTATATCAAGGTCTAGCACTCCCGCCCCGATAAGGAGAACTCCAATCGACACCGGGGCTGGTAGTAATTCACCTTCTGGGTTGAAGTTTCTCACGAAGAAGCAGCTCGGCGTCAAAGTATTGAGCATGTACTCTCGCATCTTGTGCGAGAAGGGCAACACAACTCATATTAAGAAGTTCGCCCGGACAGTGACCAATAAGGTAAGAACTAGTCCAGTCAACCTATAGTCTGCATACTCACATTTCACAGTGGCTCCTGTACCTGCTGGCGGAAAATGACCCGGAAGTTGTTGTCCATGGTTGCAAGATCCTTGCTCGACTCTTAATAGTCCATGGATCGACCTACACTGCCAAATTCGCTCTCAAGTCTGGTGGCTTCATCATCATGGCGAGCCGACTCAAAAGGTTCTGGGATATGCCGACCTTGTGGCCAATTTGCTTTAGTATCTTGTTCGGATACGACGTTTCCGAAATCGACTTTGACAGGAACTTTGACTTCTTCAGTCTCCTGGAGCTATTCGGCAAGCGCAAGGTTGTCTACCCGGACTCATTACTGGTCGTCACCGCGATGTTGCAGCATGGTCTCAAGGATGTGATGAGACATCAGGATGATCCAGACTCCCAGCAAGCAATACCAGCTCGTTCAATATCCTGAAGAAACAACCTTCTGCTCAGGATATCCGACCGCGGGCAAGTTCTATGGACCTTGCGGCAGCCCTTGAAACTCGATGTACGTGAAGCTCCGTGACACAATTTTGCTCTACTAACCATCAACAGTGAACTTTACGAGAGACAGCGAGCGAATTGTGAGTCACGCAGGTGTATTGCACACTGTGATCCGTTTCCTGCTGGACCTCCATGCGCGATCGAGCGAATTCCGTGATTTCGCCTTGACTTCGGAGTGGGTGAGGCTCTTGCTAGCTGCTCTGTATCCCATCATCGTCAGCGCCGATGCTGTGTCACCCGAAACTGAGCTGAACTCTGGGAACTCGGCACTCACCTTCGAAGGCACCGACGTCATCATCCGTCCCGTTGGTGGCAGTGGTTCAGCAGCAACACCAATTGTACGGACAAGCAGCGTTGATCCAGTCCCATCTCCACAGTCCACACCCCCGAAAGGCACGCCACTCCGCAGAGCGTCGTCGTTCATCCTCCTCACAGCCCACAAGTCGCCGCTTGGCCCAAGCCCAGCCCGCTTGAACCCAGCACTGTCACCCCGGAAGAAAGCACCAAAGCAGAAACCTAGCAGCGAGATCCTGGAGGGTCTTGTGGAGCTTGTTGTAAGTGTCTTCATGGACCAGCTGCTCGCCCGGAAGGAATTCCCCGGATTTGGCCTCTTCACCAAGGTCCCGCCAGGCTTCCAGGAGCATCAGGCTTATTTTGAGTCTTACATCCTGAGAAATGTGATCGCTCAGCTCACCAGCAATATCCAACTTAACCAGAAGGCAATCTGCGAACCTCGAATCATCACAAACCTGGCACGATTCTGTCTTCACATGTCAGAAGCAATCTTTGAGGGATGGTTCATGAATGGCGCCGAGACCTTGATTGAATTTATCGGCATGCTTTTAGAATTCCTGCAACGACCCGATATCGCTAGCCTGAAGAGTGTGCGGCTTTGTAGTCAGGCCGTGTCCATGGTCCGCAGTTGCCTGCTGAGGATCATACTGTTGAGATTGTCTGATTTGGACAACCCCCAGACCACAGAACTTGAGGCGAGGGATTTCATGAACAAAATCGTATACTGGCAAATGTCTATCCTGGCCTGTTTCACTTCCGAGGATGACTACCTCAAGCTCTTTTGGTATCAGCTGTACACAAAGTTGACGGATGACAAAAAGACGATCCGGCTAGCTGCAGCAAACTTTCTGCGGATCATTCTGGTACAGAAGCCTGACGAATCTGCAGCTTTGATTCACTCATGCATGTCCCCAGACCAGAAGCAGCTGTCAAAGGACTTTCAGAAGCTGACTGGCGTGGATGACGAATCGTTTTTGGATTGGGTTGACAAACATCGCCCATCGTTGGATGTCCTCTTCTTTGGTGGTATGTCAAAGACGTGGGAAGACTTTGTCAGTGCGGAAAACACTCATACTGCTGAGACTGCCAAAACTCGCGTGACAAAGCGCAAGGAGAAGCTCAGAGCATGGACCTCTGAGAACAGCAACACTGACAAGATCATGATCAGCCATGACATTGGTAATAGCGCTTGGATGAAGAGCATCTACAACTCAGAGTACTTCAAGTACCAGCGCATCATGCAAGATCAACAAGACGACTTGGTCTTCCTTAGCTCGGCATATAAGAAGATGGAGCGAGACTTGAGGCGACCTGGTGCCGTCCTTAGCGAGTCGACCCCGTCCAAGTGGAAGCTCGATCGAACCGAAGGCCGGAACCGAATGCGACTGAGAGTGCTCCCTGACTACAGCATGAACATGGACGAGTATCAGCCAAAACGGAAGACAAGTGAGATCATGCAGACGCTGCGGATCAATACCACAGCAAGCCCAGTTCCGTCAGTCACAACGAGCGCGGTGACACCGTCAACCAAGATCGCTCCATCGAATCTTCTAGATGGAAACGACGCGGCCCAATTTACCGAAGAGCCTGATTCATCTACAGAACCACCGAGCTCTGGGGTTTCTCCCGAGGACGATTTTGAGCTTGTAGATGATCCAAACGACCCCAACGAGGGAGACGAAGGCTTCGAGGACAAGAACAGAAAGGTGATGCGCCGACTGGAGCATGGGGATCAAGTGCAAGCGGCGTACAACATCTCCCGTATCGTCGGACTGGAAGCATGTGAAGGCATTCTTATAATAGGCAAGGAAGCCTTGTACATGATGGACAACGTCTTCCAGTGTGCCAACGGAGACATTGTAAATGTGTGGCAGGCGCCTCCGGAGGAGCGCGATCCGTTCTCTCAGATCGTCACTGATGCGAAGACGTCCGAGAAGCGACAGAATGCTGGACTCAACGATCAAGAGTCGAGGCATTGGAGATGGCATGACGTGATCAGTATCTCGAAACGTCGGTTCCTCTTCCGCGATGTTGCCATTGAAGTGTTTTTCACGGATGGACGGAGTTATCTGTTGACCACCATCAACCCAGCCGTGCGCGACGAGCTGTTCGTCAAGATGCTCAACAAGGCTCCTCACACGAGCGGTGCCAACGCGCTGCCAAACCCCGAAGATGGTTGGCGGCTAGAGGCACTGAAGGTCTTTGACGAGTCGCCACAAGGATTTGGATCCAAGTTTGGCACGTTTTTTAACTCGTCCCCGTGGAACCCTATGATGAAGCGATGGCAGCGGGGTGAGATCTCAAACTTCCATTACTTGATGATGGTGAACACCATGGCTGGACGAACGTTCAACGATCTCACTCAGTATCCTGTCTTCCCTTGGGTCTTGGCCGACTATACAAGTGACTACCTCGATCTGGAAGACCCGGCGACATTCCGAGATCTGTCTAAGCCGATGGGTGCGCAGACTCCAAGCAGAGTCTCAGGGTTTGCCGAGAGCTACACCGCGCTGGAAGAGATTGGAGAGATACCTTTCCATTATGGAACTCACTACTCCTCGGCCATGATCGTCTCATCGTACCTGATCCGCCTGCCGCCCTTCGTGCAGTCCTACATCCTGCTCCAGGGAGGAAGTTTCGACCATGCAGATCGTCTGTTCCAGTCAATCCCGGACGCGTGGAATTCAGCCTCTAGTAGGAATAAGGCGGATGTAAGAGAGCTCATCCCCGAGTTCTTTTGCCTGCCCGAGTTTTTGACAAACATCAACGGCTACAACTTTGGCAACCGAGAAAGCAATGGTGTGAAGGTTGACCATGTTGAGCTTCCACCATGGGCCAAGGGCGACCCGAGAATATTCATTGCCAAGCACCGAGAGGCACTGGAGAGCCCATATGTCAGCGAGAACTTGCACAAATGGATCGATCTGGTTTTTGGCTTCAAGCAACGGGGAGAGGCTGCCGTGGAAAACCTGAACGTGTTCCATCATCTGTCGTACCGAGGTGCTACCGATTTGGACAGCATCACGGATGCGAAGGAGAGAGCTATCATGGCTGGTGTGATTCACAACTTTGGCCAGACACCGCACCAGGTGTTTGCAAAGTCTCATCCATGGCGGGAGCATGTCCGGTGCCCAATTCGCCGGCTTGATACTGGCATCTTTTCACTCGTATGCCTACCGAACCCGCTTCTAGGTAAGTTGTACCAGTGCATGAGTCTGAAGATAACCAACTAATGCATGACAAACAGAGAGCCACGAACGTGTGTCAACGTTGATGTACGCCCCGAAGCTGGACCGGCTCCTATGCGCTTCCGCCTTCCGCCTGAACCTCCCGTCCTATGACAAGTTCCTGGAATGGGGATACGCCGACAACAGCATCCGCTTCTTCATTAGCGACAACCGGAAGGTAAAGCGTCACTACATCCCTGACTATGGCCGCCCCGCTAACTCCCGAAAGCCGGCTGGCCTCTTCGAAAACCTCCACATTGGACAGATTTCGTGCGCGTGCTTTGCTGATTCCAAGACGCTGATCACCGCCGGTGAGGATTGCGTCGTGTCGGTCTATGCGCTGCAAACGGCCCCAGGTAAACCAGTGGAACTCCTACCAAGGTCGAGTCTGTTTGGGCACAAGACGCCAGTTACCACGATTGCGGTGAGCAAAGCGTTCAGCACCTTCTTGACGGTATCTTCGGACGGACAAGCGTTCCTGTGGGATCTCAACCGGTTGTCGTTTATCCGCAAGCTGCCATTAGTACGCCCAGTGGAGTGTGCTCGGATCAATGACATCTCGGGCGAGATCCTCCTCTGCTCTGGACCGAATGTGCTTTTGTACACGCTCAACGGCACGCTCCTGCTTGATCAAAACCTGTGCTTTGAGCAGGACGACTATATCCACTCATGTGCCTTTTACGAGGGTGCAGGAAACGAGTGGCTGGAGAGCTACCTTGTCTTTACAGGACATAAGCGTGGACGGGTTAATGTTTGGCGCAGGACCATCACTGGCGGCCGATGGACACTGGAGCTTCTGAGGAGGCTGGATCATGTGGACTACAAGAATGAGAAGGGTGCGAACACGGAGGCGGGGATGACATGCATCACCCCAATGCCGACATGTGTGTATACGGGAGATGACGATGGCCGAGTTGTAAGTTCCATCCCTCAAGCCCTCCCGCAATTGGGCCATTACTGACGCATTCTAGTACGAGTGGAATTTCATGAGCAAGGACAGATAGAGTCTAAGTCTACCAGCCAGAACGACGGTACAGAGTAGCCATCGTCAATTCTCGATGTAACATGCCTCCGCGGGAATGTTGTTGCGAGGGTGGGAAGAGCGTGGGAGGAGCGTGGTTTTTTTTTTGCTGTATTGACCTCGGGCGTTGAATGGCATCAGCGTGTTAGAGCATGTTAGAGCTCGAAGTGAGAGAGAGCGCCTATATATATCGGGTGCTCTGTGTGGTGCTCTGTATGGATTATAGGAGCGTCATGGAAAAGATTTGTAGCGTCAATTGCTGGATGGACCTCGGTTGTCCTTGTCCTTGTCCTCTGTTCTATCCTCCTCTGCTGTCTCCAACGCCGTAGTTTGTACAATGTGTGCCTATCGCGGTTTCCCACATGCGTCGTCCTCGGACCATTCCCACAGATACCACGGTTTACTCGTCATCGTAGCCGGTTAGCTGTTTCCGGGGGCCGGTCGGGACTAGAAGCTCGGGTTAGATTTCCCTCTTTGATTCCCACTGAAGGTCAGGTTCGGGGCACAACGCACCAGGGTAGGTAACGGGGACCGGGGGCGCATCAATGTCGCCGAAGTAGTATCGGATCGGGGGCACAATGGGCATGGCGACGGGGCCGGCGGCGCCGATGATGACGGACCAGAAGAGGGCCGGGCGTTCGCGGGCTGCCCAACGGCAGTACTTGAGGGGGGTGGACCAGAAGAGGGGCGCGGCCGACGACATGGTGGGCGATATCCTGGCGGCGGGGGAGAGAAGGTTAGCAGGGGAGGACGTGGAGGGTGCGGGAGCTGAGGCGGCGTACTCAATTGGCGGTAGAGATGTCGTGGGATTCTTGTCGTGGTGTTGATGAGCTGGAGACGACCTCACGAGAGGCGCCCTTGGCTCGGTCCAATCGCAGGAGCGGAAAAACCAAGCGCGGGAGTTGGATAATCCGCTTGCGAGGGGAATGGCGCTAAGCCTAATAAGGGCGGTTCAACTTTGCGAAGATGTCAGTTTCTGATCTGTGTTTGAGTCTAAATTTAGTTCAATGTGGTAAAAAACACCCAATGGATGATGGATAATACAGACTGATTATTTTAGTTGATCAAGAATTTTATGCGGGAAAGGAATTGGGAGTTCTGGTGATCCTCTTCTATTATCGTGTAGCTTGGAGTCAGTTAATTGGGATAATGATTCCTGAACAGGCCTAGCGCCACCTGGAATTTCTGGCTTCTTTTCTCAAACACGTCTGCTTCGACGTACGCACACCCAATGTGGCAGCCCCACACACGCTTGGCAAGGCTACGTATCCCTCAACGCAAGCTCACCAAGCTCCCCCCGAGCTGTCCACGTCTGCGTCTGCGTATCCAGCGTGTTGCTTCCAGAGACGCAATCGCAACCGCACCACAACCCAATCATTTTCGCGATCACCACAGCCCAAGATGCGGTCGCTCGTGAGTTTCGCGCTCCTGCTCTTTACCGCCCTGGTTTCGGCCTTGAGCTCTGCCGGCAACCGCCTGCTGGTCGTGGTGGACAACGTCGAGGAGAAGGATGCGTATTCCATCTTCTTTACCGATCTGGCTGGTAAGAAATGCGTCCGCCATTGTGTTGCCGACGCATTGGTGTTTTGCATGTGAGACCACGGGGCTGATGTTTTGCGATAGATCGCGGATATGAAATCACCTACGAGACGCCCAAGAGCGATGCGTTGAGCCTGTTCGAGCACGGCGAGAGGAACTATGATCACCTCATCTTCCTGCCCTCCAAGATCAAGGGTTCGTTACCTCCTGCGTCGCCTCGCTTCCGCGACTGTGCTGGATATCCCATGGATCCTCATGCTGACTCGACATAGGTCTCGGTCCCAACTTGACCCCCAACACCCTCCTCAACTTCATCAACGCTGAGGGCAACATCCTCCTGACCATGTCCTCTACCCACTCCGTCCCGACCTCGCTCGTTGCTCTACTCGCTGAGCTCGACATCTCGCTCCCCACTGAGCGAACTGGCTCCGTCGTCGACCACTTCTACTACGACACCATCTCCGCCCCCGAGACCCACGATGTTCTCGTCCTCAACTCCCCCCCGAACGTCCGACCCGGCCTCAAGAAGTACTTCGAGATCCCCGGCGCTGCCCTCACCCTCCCCCACGCCGTTGGCCACAGCCTCGGCTCCGGACCTCTCCTGACTCCTATCCTGCGAGCCCCCGCCACGGCCTACAGCTACAACCCCAAGGAGCAGGCCGAGGTCGTTGACCCCGAGGACCTCTTTGCTGCCGGACAGCAGCTGGCTCTCGTCTCCGTCATGCAGGCTCTCAACTCGGCGCGCTTCACCGTTCTGGGCTCGGCAGAGATGCTCCAGGACAAGTGGCTTGAGACCAAGGTTGCTCGACCTCAGGAGAATGCCCAGTACACTAGCAACCGGGAGTTCATGACCGCTCTGTCGGCTTGGACCTTCAAGGAGCTGGGTGTCTTGAGAGTCAACAGCGTTGAGCACCATCTCGACGGCGATGACGAGATCAACCCCAGCATCTACCGGGTCAAGAACGATGTAGTATGTATTCGCTTTTTTCGTCCTTGTTGTCTTCAGTCCGTCCGTCTCTAACGCGCACGTAGTTCTACAAGATTTCCGTCTCCGAGTACGCCTGGCGTCGCTGGGTTCCCTTCCAGGTTCCCGAGGGTGACGCTTTCCAGCTCGAGTTCTCCATGCTTTCTCCCTTCGAGCGCCGA
The DNA here is from genome assembly GCA_002991585.1 of Ilyonectria mors-panacis. Taxonomy (NCBI): domain Eukaryota; kingdom Fungi; phylum Ascomycota; class Sordariomycetes; order Hypocreales; family Nectriaceae; genus Ilyonectria; species Ilyonectria mors-panacis. Next base: position 375,265 of record PPHJ01000050.1, read on the forward strand.
GACCTCGTCGCTGAGACTGAGACCGCCCGTGAAACCATCTTCACCACCAACTTCACCCTTCCCGACCAGCACGGCATCTTCAACTTCAAGATCAACTACAAGCGACCCTTCCTCACCCATGTCGAGGATAAGCACACCGTCAGCGTGCGCCACATGGCCCACGATGAGTGGCCTCGCAGCTACTCCATCTCCGGAGCGTGGCCCTGGCTGTCTGGTATCGGAGTCACCGTGGTGGGCTTCGTGGCTTTCAGCGCCCTGTGGATGTACAGCCAGCCCGTCAAGACGACCCCGGCTGGTGCGAAGAAGACTCAATAAAGGTGAAATGGATTTGGGAAGGTGGATTGTACAATGTTTTTGAGACACGAGGGGCTCATGGATGGGCACTCGTATGTAGAGTAAGGACAAAAAATGGAATGACATAGATGCGCATTTTCTCGTCTAAAGTATCAAATTGGGTTTCTTCATAATTTGGATCACCGTGCCATCGCTTCTGGTCTCAAGAGGTATGCAACGTTGGGATTGGATTCATGTAGTGCTACTCGGGTATCTGACGCAAAGCCTGCTTCCCTCGCTCAGAAGATTGCTCTTCGAGTATGCCTCAGCCCAGATACAAAAAGTGATGCCCTCAGATTAGCTCTCTTGGGTTCTCAATGACAACCCGCGGTGTAGACCGAAGCCCTCGCAACCACCACAAGGATGGATGCCACCGCTGCTGCCTGCAAATTTGGCTTTTTGGTCCTGCATCATCACCGAGCATCTTTTGTATCTCGAGCGCTTCCTCCTGTGTCCCCCACGACCTGAGTGAGCTCAGCCTGCTCCGATTGAAAACTATAACATTCTTGAATCACAAGCATCTCGCCAGCCCGCAAGCGACCATCTTTCACTTGCTTCTTGTACAGGGTCAGCTGTCTTCGAAGCGGTAGAGAAACGGTAACTGTGGGTGAGAGACGACTTCTTCGTGTGTTGGGTGTCGGTCATTGCGGCTATGTGAGACTCGACAGTGTTGCGGGGGACAAAGGGGAAAGGGAACTCGGCCTGCTCAGATCTCTGTTCTTGGGAGGGTCACGCTCGCAAAGGGTGGTTTCAAGAGAAACCAACCCCAGGGAATCACCATGCTCTGGTGAGCGTTATCCTCATTGCAGGTGGGTGAAACGGGAGAATGGGGGGGAGGGGAGAGGGGAGAGGGGATCTAGGTTAGCATCCAGACAGCAAGCAACAGTTCAATGCCTGACGCCAAACTCCTGAGACATTGACAAACTCATAGCGATGTTTCCGTATTGATATTCTCATAAATATGTTGCCCATACCGATATTGCCAGATCCGGAACACCAAACGCCTTGAGAACAGAGCAGAAGCAAACGCAGAAAGGAATATACAAAGCAGCAAATAAGGAAACGCAGAAGGGAATGCAGAAAGGACAAGGATCAGAAAAGTCCAGAACCGGGTAGGAGTGTCGTCAGGATCCGCTGGGATGTTGACAGAGGTGAAGAAGGCTGAGATGTGAGACGAGAGAAAGCTGAGAGGCGATGTGCGAAAGGCGATGGCGGAGAGGCGAGTTTGACGAGGAGAGGAATGGTGTCGGGGCTGTGACGGTGAACGGGGGTATGCCGGTAGACGGTAGGATGATAGCGGAGGGTAGTATGATAGCGAACGGTAGGATGATAGCGAACGGGGGTATGAAGGCGGACGGTAGTATGAGAGCGAACGGGGGCATGTGAGGGTTCGGGAGCGGGTCGACATGATGAAAGGTGTTAAGGTGGTGAAGGATGAGGTCGTCGGGATGGTAGGTGAAGGATGCGGTCGGGGTTGACGAGGGTAAGAAGGTGACGAGAAAGTAAAGACTTCTTAGGCTGTGGGGATGGATGAAGGTGGATGAGAAAGGCGGATAGAGTAAAACAAGGAATGCTGTTCCTTGTTGTGATGAGTTGTGTTCTTTGTTGTATGATGAAGAGGAAAGGAGAAAAATCCAGAGGCGAGTCGAGAAATGGGCGGTTTTCTTTTGGAAGAAGTCATAGGAAGCAGCCGTAAACAAATGACAGGCACGCGAGGCCATCGGGCCGTTGGCAGCTGGCAGAGCTGCGTTCACAGCCGCCGGCTCTGCTTCCTCGTTGACAGTGAATCATGATGGATGAACGAAGTTTAGCTAAGCTTGCTGGTCGCGGTTGAAACGCGTCGAGCTAGAGAAGGCTGAAAGCGCCAAGCCCCAAATGTGGCTGAGCGCTGTGGCTGACACCCGGGACCTTGGGGCGCCGCAGTCATAGCGAGGCTGGGAAAACTTGAGTGTGGCATCCAAACCTCAACCTCTGGCTCGCCGTGCCACGAGACGACTCCCTCCGCCCCATTCTACCTCGCCGACAGCTGAAATCCCCGTCAAAATGGTATGTACCTTTTTAGAGAAGCTCTTGGTCAGCGTGGCTAACCACCCTGTAGGCTCGAAACTCGGAAAAGGCGCAGTCTATGCTGTTTCGCTTCCGCGAAGCCCAAGCAGCTGACCTCGGCATCATCGACGCCGGCCGAACGCGCCGCCCTAAGCTCATCACCGAAGTCGAAGCCGTACCCTCTTGCGAGAAATGGCGTGGTCAGGTCCTCAAGGAGATCTCGCGCAAGATGTCGCGGATCCAGGACCCTGTTTTGAGCGACTACCAGATCCGCGATCTCAACGACGAGATCAACAAGCTCATGCGCGAAAAGCACATGTGGGAGGTGCAGATACGGAATTTAGGCGGGCCCAACTACATGCGCGGTGGTGGAAAAATTTACGACGAACAAGGGCGCGAGATACCCGGCGGCGGCAAAGGATATCGGTACTTTGGGCGCGCACGCGAACTGCCCGGCGTCAAGGAGCTGTTCGAAGCGGCGCGGAGTAAAGGCCAAGACGACAAACCGCTGGAGGACAGCAAGGACCTGCGGCGCAATGTGGATGCCGCGTACTACGGCTACGCGCCTGATGAGGAGGACGACAAGCTACTGGAGTACGAGGCCGAGAAGGAGCGACAGGCGGTGGAGCACATGATGCAAACCGGACCGAAGGGCGCGCCTGATGGTTGGGAACCGCTCCCGGGAGATGCAGGTGACGGAGAGACATGGGAGTTGCCTACATTAGATGAGGTGCAGGAGGAGTTGATTGAGCGGAGGCGGCGGAAGTTGCTGGAGCAGTTGTGAGGGATGGACGAAGAGGACGGGAAGAGGAGATTTCACAAAAGTTACAATACCTGGTCCTGGATTCTTGAGCCGGTGTACTGGCTCATTGGAGGGACAACGAACCAACTGGACGATTCACGTCGGCCAGTTTTGATGTGTTGAGGACATCTCACGCCAAGGACAAGTCGACTCCCTCCGCCGTGCAGCGGCCCAAGTCTCCCATCATTGAAACCTCGACAGGAGATGGACGAGCACATGACTACGGCCATCGTCATGCTTATGCCATGACGGTGCTTCAGTCTTGCTTACTTGGCCAAAGACTGCGAATCACGGGAAAGATAAGAGGCACAAATCTACGAGGGATAATTGGATGACAACGGAAGTGGCGGTCGTTTGCTTCTTGGGATGGCAGTGCAGTTTGGACTGCAGAGCGCATATGTATCAAGGTCCTGGCGTTTCGGGTTGAATTGATAGGTTGGGCCGGGCTGGCTCCTGGGGTATCGAATGCGAAAAGGCGGAAAACATAGAAGATCCGAATGCAACGATGACACAATGACGTTGCACCAGAGCGCAAGGGCCGCAGAACTACGGGGTTGTCCTGGTTCTCTCGCACATTATAAGTTTTTTTTTTGGGTTTCCCATCTTGTCTCTTTTTTCTGCAACTGGCTTGCACATCGCCATATCCCGTTTTCAACGGCCGCCACAAATCCAGCGAGTCGGGACGCGGCAGCACGCGAGGACGCGACAAAACGGCCAGTGGGGTGAAGATCAACGCGAAGATCAGTGGATTGCACTGCAAAAGTGAAACCCCGGTGGCTTCCTTGGTCTCGTGAGGTACGAGAAGTTGGGATTGCGTTTGCGAGAACTGCACTGGACGATTTTGTTTCGGCTGCGGTGTTTGGATTGTCGATCACAGGATTCCGGGTCCGGGAGCACACAAAGGCCGGGGTGGTTGTGCAACTGGGGTGGTAATTAAGATGACCCCACCCATTCATAAATTACAATTCGTGAGTGGTCGCGGTAAGGCTGTCAAAAGCAATGAACTAGACGCATGAACCCTTTTGCGGGCGGGCCAGGGCCGGGATGATGCCTGGAGATGAGTTTGTTTGTCGTTCGGTTTAAGTGAGCACAGGTACAGATGGGAGTTTGTGGCGGCATGGGGAGAGGATGCGGGCTTTGGGTAGTGTGAAAGTGATAATGAGTTGTGCTAGAACTCATGGGGAAAAAAGAAAAAGGCATACGGCCAACCAAGCCAAGGACGATGGGCGGGAGAATCGTCGTTTCAGGGTCAGCCGTCGTTTCAGTTGGTGCGATCGCCAGAGGCAAAAAGACGATCGTCATGCCGCCATGTGACGGGTAGCCTGTCGGGGGCGGAGAAGGGGAGCCGGATGGACAGTCAGATTTGATCTCACCAGTTTCTCGTCATCCTTTAGTTTATGTAGTAGTACCTGTGCACTATGTAAGGAACAGTCAGTACGGGGGATGTGACCTTCACAAGCGCTGACCCCCCCCTTGTCTGTTCCCTCACCTGGTTCCCCTGGTCCCCAGGATGGAATCCCTGGCCACGAGCTGCCGGTTCGGGCGTGGATAGGCCACCTGAGCGACGCCTAACGGCTAACGGGGGAGACTGTCACAGTGACGGTGGTGGTGCTGCCCCTTTTGGCGCTGGGTGCTGTGTTTCTTTGGAGGAGGAATCCAGGAGGAATCCAGGGTCTCGGGCGTGGGAATCCGGCCTTGGGACGAGAGGTCCCCTATTCCGCATGCAAGGTACCGGCACGGAGTCCCCATCGGCCGCCCGAACTGGCTGGGATACGTCCCGTCCCCGTCTAGTTTAGGCCCTTGAGGGGGGGGACCTGGCTCATTTCTGGGCCATTTCTGGTCCGGTGTTTTTGGGGAGAGTGGTGGGAAGTGGAGCGAAAGTGATGAACATGCATGCTCGCGGCTCCCATGCTCGCGGCTCCCATGCTCGTGGCTCCCATTCTCGCCGGGCAGCCTGGGCTTCATCGTGCCGTCCTGGAATGCCCTCTCTCCTTCTTCCTTCTTCCTCTTCCCTCCTCGTCTTCGTCCTGGATCGAGACCGACGACAGCGAGTGGCTGTGGCAATTCACACACCCTCTCTTCGCCCCCCTCTTCTCGCCTCTCGCCGCTGCCGTCCGGCATTTGCGCCAATCCGACCTCCGTTCCAAGGCGCAGCCATTCCCTTAGCCATTCCCTTGCAGCTATATTTTTGTCTTTTTGCCCCAGAAACAGCAACACGCCCAAACTCCAGCGCCTGTGGCAGTGTCAGCGGCGTCTGGTTATCGACCGCTCACACAGTCCTTATTTCTTTGCTATTCCCCCTCCCGTCTGCGACAGCCCTTTTTACGCGATCCTTTCGATCCTTCCGGTCCTTGATTCCCCATCTATTATTTCCTGTAGTTATTTTTTTGGTCGTCAACGACGACGTGGTTGCGCTCGGATTTCAGCTCTTCAATCTCGACCCCGCGACGGCGCAGGTCCAGCCCCTGAGCAACCTCTTTCTTTAGCACCAACATCCGCTCGCAGCCGGCCCTGGGACTATTATTGCACCTGGCTCCTTTCCAGCCGGTGCCGAGACACGATCAAAGGAACAACACCACGAAAAACTCAACTGAGACAGAAACCTGTCATGATTCCCGGTCCCGAATCACCATCACAGTGACTCCATCTTCATCATTCCATTCGCGCCTCTTCATCTTTCAGCTCTCACTTTCATTCCCGGAATACCGCTAAGCACACACCACCCACCACCTTGGACGACACCACACGACACTCTACGCTACCATACGCTACCGACACTATTTCCTGTACGATTAAATCACCACCAACCTAACCTAATCCCCGGGCAATCTGCGCCTCGTGCGCATCACGCCTCCTCGTTAAACCGGGCCCGTTCCCCAGGTCTTGACGAATCTGGGCGAGGGTTAGAACACCAAAAGAAGGACTGCCAAAAGAACAAAGTGGGCTTCGCATGTGCATCCACACGCGCGCCCCAGCTGCCTTCAACATCCTCTCGAAATGGTCTCCTTCTTTGGCCTTAAGCTTGGGGGCGACAAGAAGAAGTCCCAGTAAGCATCTACTCTCTCCTTTCGCCTCCCTCATTTCGTCATGAAGCCACATTCTCCTAACCGCACAATGCCTCTAGCGACAAAGACAAGGACAAGCACAAACAACCCTCGCGATCCATCCAGCACTTGAACGACCAAGGCAACCCCAGGGAATTGAACCGCCTAACAAACAACTTCTCCCGCCCAGGCCGTCCGGATACCGCATGTTCTACCAACGATCCTACTCAATGGCGCGCCCCGTACATAGGAGGCGGAGGCGCAGCGTCCTCCATGGTTGACCTGGCTGCGCCCGAGCTCCTGGCCTCGGAAGCTCACGATTCCACTCATCGGACCTCAACATAAACACCCGCTTCAATGGCAGCTCCACGAGCCTCGCCATGCCAGCACCGATTGGTAGCCCTGCTGCAAACAGACCCGGAACCCCTACGAGACCCGGGACGGCAACCTCCAAGAAGACCGAATGGGATAACCCCTTCCATGTGCATTTCGGCGGAAAGGACTCGGTAGGCAATACGCCTATATCCCCTACTGCAGGAAAGAACTCCCTGGAGCAGTTTGAATTCGGCATCGCGGCCAACCACAGCAGAGACACGAGCAACCCAGCAATCAACGGATATCCCTCCCCGCCCCCGTCCATTCTCAGCGGCGATCAGCCCTTTTCTCCCATGAACCCGGACGGCCGTCCCTCCAGCAGTCGCCGTAATGCCCCGAGTGCCCTGCGCAATGTCGAAATCACCGGCCCCAGGGCGCTGCCCAGCCCAGCGGCATCGGTGGCGCGTACGAGTGAGGATGTCTGGGATATACCCGTGATCCGCAACGTCCAGGCCAAGCGCGACACACTTACATTCCACACGCCGCGGAGGCAGAGCTTTTCCATGGAGGTCGACGATGTGGACAAGGGCAAGGGTAAGCCGATGGTGGAGGGACTGGCAGGCAATTTCACTGGCTTCGACTTTGGCGAAACCGTGAGGAGAGGAAGTGTGGGCAAGAACAGTCTGGAGGCACCCAGCATCGACAGTATTAGCCCGACTGGCGGCGTGGGGCCACGGCCGTTTGGAACTGCGAGAACTGCCAGTCCCCTTCGGTCAATGCAGTCGACGCCTTCATTATCGAATGAACCGAGAACGACCAGGGAACGGAACACCAGTGACGCACCGTCCGCGTTGTCCGCGTTGTCATCGACTCAGGAGTCCATCGGCCGCCGGTCCCCGGTACCACCGGCTCAACCCACCTTTCCCGCCCAACCACAGCAGCTTGACCTGCTCTTCCGTCCGATACAAGCACCGGCTCCAACATCCCCGGTCCCGGCGCCGCCCAAAACCGCCAACATCCGATCAAACAACGCCCCTCCAGCTTCCGCCTACGGCGTACACCCGGGTTACATGTCCCGTCCTCTTGACCCCCCGCCCGTGGGTTCCGGCCCCGCGTCGACTCGGACTCGCGCCGCCGACCACCTCCAACGGTCTCCGCGTCCCACCCCCGCTGGTCGACCGGTCAGCTGGTGGCGGCGTCAGCAGTCTCAACAGCAGCACCAGCACCGGCAATCTTCGTAGCCCTTACGGTCCTCCTCCCGACGAGGGCAGCTACCTGCGTGCGGAGAGTTCACCACGACCACCCCCTGAGGCTCGTGCTCAAAGTCCTTTTGCCCGGCCGACACCTGAGGGAGATTTCCCTGTTCAAAAGGGTCTTCCCCGCGGACGCCGACCCCCTGCTTTGGAGGGCCTTTCACCGGAACCTGGTGGCCTTGGGCCTAGGAAACAGCAGCGCCAGCGTCCCATGTACCCTCCTCCGAAGGCTGAGCCCTCACCCACGAGCGACTCCATGTCCAAGAACAGCACCGAAGACCACGGTTACACGCTTCCCAACTGGAACGACTTCGATCGCGCCTCTCCTCACCGATCCGCGATGCCTGCTCCCCTCTCTCCCTTCCGCACCGATTCTCAACTTCCGCAAACCCCCCCTGCCGACGACGGCACCCGCCGGCCCCAGTTCACCTCTTCTCCCATCTCCCCGAAACCTCCCAGCCTCCCCTCGCCGTCCTTCTCCTCGCTCCAGACATCCATCTCCAGCTCCAGCGAGACCCTCGCCAAGAGCTTCGAGACGGCTGTCGATCACATAACCGTCAATGATTACAACTACCTCCGCACTCGGCCCCTGATCTCTCCGGTCATGGGCGACTTCTCCCGCCCCTTGAGCCCTGCCAATACCCGCATGGAAGCCAAGAAGGCCCCTCCGCGCCCAAGTCCCATCACTCTCCCTCCGTCCAAGGGCACGGAGCGGGACAGGAGCCGCACGCCGACGATCGCCGTGGACCAGTTTAATCCCGGCTTTATCTGACCGACCTAAGCACGATCAACGAACAACTGGGAGTTCAATGAGATGAGTTGGATGATACCTTGATGACAAGATGTGGACATGTAATTTTTTGGCCAAGGCCTCTCCTCGTGGCCCGTGTATGAGTTTCTCTCGGGCTAGCGAATATCTTTCTGTGTTGGATATACTGTACATAGCGTTGGATTTTTTTCTTCTTGTATATAACTGCCAGGAAGGCAATATTAGTGATAATGTGTAAGGGAAGGTAATGTTATTGGCTTGTGGCTGAGGAACCCTCTTTAATCGGCCAAGCTTAAACTTCAATGGAGAACTCCATACAACGATCAAAGCATCCTCAAATCCTTCTTGAATGTCTCCCTGGGTACTGGGTAACTAAGGCATATCCTGCCCCTCTCAGCTTTCTACAGTTGTGAGTTGTTTTAGTATGCCGCTAGCGGTTACATTCCGTGATCAACGTGGTAGGGACTTACATAACAGTCAAATTGGGGACAACATTCTGTATCGACACAAGAAGCCTATCGGCGCATGCCGGTTATGTTTCTGCTCTTTATATTAAGGGACTTGCCAATCCTAGCCCGGACAATATGTTAAGGACCAATGTAAACCTTCATGTTGACGAAGAGATAAAATGGAGTAAGAAGACATTCATTGTGATAGCAAGGTTTGGCAAAATTTTGAGTGAAGTAAATTATATCTTTAGTATTTGACTGCGAGATCTCTAAAGAGGTTTAGCTAATTTGCATTCTGTCGTCTTGGAAAACTATGTAAATAATTTTTCTTTGCTAGGACAAGTAACCAGTCGATGATCTTTCGTAAGGAATAGAGCCGAGACATCAAGCTAGTTAAATGACTGTGTTCGACAACATCTGCTATAAAGTGCAAGTGGTGCTATAACAGATGTTGGCGTGCTGGTTGCGGTTAATATATAGTCAGGCATCTTGTATTAGAGTTCCACTTAAGCATAACACTTTTGAGGAGGCGATATTTTCTCGTAATTTAGTATGTACCTAAACTCGATAAATGGTAGATCAAATATAGAGCATTCTCGACGGCCTCATTTCGGCACAGCCCATGTTTCCAAGTATGACAGTGTAGCGTTACTGTCTGTGATATTCACTTGACGTGAAGTGATGAGACAATGGGCGACGTAACAATTTGAAGAGCTATTCTCTGCACTGTGATGTTGAAACTACAATGGAGCCGAGACATTTAACTCTCGATTGACTTCCAAATCGTGGTGCTTATGAGTGTCCATCTGTCTCGAATTGCAATACAGTGTGCTTGTCCAGTTGAACCATCGTCTTATCTGTATTTCGGTATCTTGCAAAATGAAGATGTAGGAAGGGAGTAGAACCGCCGTTAGCCAAGTTAGGTACAGCACTCATTGGACCCCAAGCATTAGATCGAGATCTGGAAATCATAGATTTTTATTTACCCTCCGTTCTGCCTATTTTAGGTTTGTCCCGTAAAAACTCCGTGGTGATGCAAGCCCCCTCGCTCCCAAAATAAGTAAGTACAAACCTCGCCTCGTATCTTCATCACATCAAGAAAAGCACTGAGTTGCAGGTCCAGCGCAATGTATGCCCTTTTCATAGCGGAGCTGGCCCTTCCGAGTGTCTAATCCAGGAACAGCCTCAGGTTGCCGCCAATGTGCTTGAGGTCAAGCAGGAATGAGTCGTGGCCGAACAAGCTCATCTCCTCGCTCAACTCCATGTGCGTGACGTTGCGGTTGCCGGCGAGGCGGACGGCCTCGGCGACCTCGCGCTGCTGCCAAGCAGGGAACAGGATGTCGCTGGCGACGCCCATGACGAGCGTTGGGGTGTCTCGCAGCGGGGCAAGGCCGAGGATCAGGTCCTCGGGCGGGCGCGAAGAGCCCGGGATCGGTGTGTCGGTGTCGTCAATCTGCGAGCCGGGTTGCTCCTCGTAGGGCTGAGAGGGGAGGGTCAGGCTGCAGGCGGCTTCTGGGATGGTGGAGGCGATGCCCGAGGCGAGCTGCTGTTCGCGCTGGGAGCGGCGCTCGTGCGTGGCGAGTTGGTTCTCGCGGCCGAGGTCGAAGAGGTCCATGGCCTTGCTAACGTAGAGCAGGCTGTTGGGGTCGTGGTTGAGGCACCACTTCTCGCCGGCGTGGTCGAGGTACGTTTCGACGAGGAAGTCCGGGCACAGCGCCGGGGGCTTGCTCGGGTCCGCGCGCCGGCGGCCGAAGCGCTGCTCCCACTCCGGGCCGGAGCGGTAGGTGACGGTGGCAATCTCGCGGGCCAGCTTCATGCCGGCATGGGGCGGGACCTGGCCGTAGTAGAAGCCGCGGTTCCAGTTGGGGTCCATCATGAGGACCTGGCGCTGGGTGTGTCGCATGGCGATGCTGTAAGGGTGGCTACGAGCGCAGCCGCTGATGGAGACGATGCGACCAACGCGCGAGGGGAAGAGCACACCGGCGGCGAGCGACTGCATGCCGCCCATGCTGGAGCCGACACTGGCGTATAACTTGTCGACGCCGAGGGAGTCCAGCAAGCGGAACTGGGCGCGCACCATGTCCTGCATCGTCAGGATCGGGAACCGCGTGGCGTAGCGCTCGCCATTGCCCGGGTCGATGCTGCTTGGCCCTGTCGAACCGTAGCAGCCGCCGATGACGTTTGTGCAAATAACATGGTACTTGTTTGTATCGAGGGGCCCGCCGGGGCCGATGAACTTCTCCCACCAGCCGGGCATAGGGTTGGCCTCGGTGGAGTGGGCGTGCGACGAAGCCGAGAGGCCGGTGTGGAGGAGGATGACATTGGACTTGTCGGCGTTCATCTCGCCCCAGGACTCGTAGGCGATGTTGAACTCGGGAAGCGTGCCGCCCCAATCAAGTAGCAACGAGTCTTTGCAGTGGTAGTTTTGCGTGGCGCCGGAAGTGTACGAGGGTTCGGGGCCGCTGAAGTCCGTACCAAATTCGGTGTTGACGGTCTTGCCAGCGCCTAGCTTCGCAGATCGGGTTTCGAGGGCGTCGAGGCAGGGAAATGACATGGCCGGGTTCGAAGCGGCGCCGGACCTTCGGGCCGGCGAGGAGTGAAGTTGGCGGGTTCCATTGATGTGGATTTGGGAATGTCGCTGAGCTTCGAGGATGCAGGGACGAGCGCCACTTAGACTTCTGTGTGAAGACAGGGCGGTTCGAAGGCCGCGCCCCGTCGCGACGAGGGCCCGGGAAGACTTCATGGCGATATGGAGGGTAGAGGGATCGGAGATGTAAGAGGGGAAGAAGAATTGGGTGCCATGGAGTAAGAATTGCAGTGTTTGTAATCGTTGCGCGGAGAGCTTTCGGCTTCTAAGCGTCCACGCCGACGCCGCACCCGGCCGATGCATGCAAGGTGGGGCAAAAAACCACGGCTACCGGGTCCGCGTCAATGACGCCATTTCACGTGCGATGATCCCTGCATATCGATAAGCATGATCTATCGATAAGATAGAGCCTGACAGGATCCACCTGCCGGCACCCAGCATTCCGTGGCTCCATTGACGTCAGTACTGTGTACGTACGTCACACTCCGTCTTGTGGTCTTACCTCAACTTCAAGTTCAATAAACTGCTGCCTCACCTGTCTTCTCGTTGGCGTGGAACACGTCATCTTTAACTAAGCCCAATATCTCAGCCTTAACTATAACTCCTTCTCTCTCCTTTCTCCTCTCTAGCTTACTCCGCACATGCTTCTTTATCTCGCCATCTTCTTCCTGAGCTACATCATCATGGCCAACATCCTCCCCCGTGCCGTTCTCAAGAGCCTGAAAGGTATTGAACCTCAGGGAGGCGCCAAATCAAGTGGTGAGAGTGACACGAAGGACGGTGCTGCTTTCAGCCCATCCCCTATCGACATTGTTGTGGCCAGGATCATGCTTGCGCGGGGTCTAAAGCTACCCACTGACTTGGTCAACGCTATATTCGACCACGCCGAGTACTGGGCTCACTCGAGCAAACGAAATCGATTACATCGCTGAGCATGGTGACCCCCTGAGCATTTTAGGAAAGAGTAGCACCAACAACAAGCTTGTGGTGAGTTGTAGAACCAAGAGCGCACTAATGTTTTAAGCGCCGCTACTGACATGGTTCACAGCTTCGAGCATTTCCTGTGGGGTTGACGGGACTGACGGACGCGAACGAAAGGGAGCTTGCCGAAGAGCTGGCGTGGGATACGAATGAGGCCAAGCCACTACCGCTCAGTAGGGAGCATGATCCCGAATACTTCAAGCAGCTACCAGACTATCCTATGCCGACACTTGTCAGACCTGTCCGCAAGATTGTCTTTTCTATCTGCAGCGCAGACCAAGGATGGGGAGGTGAACTTGGGAACAAGGGAACATACAAGGGCGCTTGGAGCTGGTTCGAGGCCGGCTTAGAGAGATTCGACGCCGATCAGACTTGTGAGTCGTCCCGCTAACCGTAATTTGGAAATTATTAACCGTGCAAGGCACTCCCGAATGCACGTATGACGTCCGATTCAAGTCACCCTTGTCCAAAGAATCGCCACTACCTGTCTGTGGTCTACGACCTCTGAATCCTGAGATCGAGCCTACCCGTGAAGGTAATGGCAAATTCCAGTACAAGCATCCGATCAATCACATCGATTCTCTGGTAGTCCAGCGCAACATGACAGCAACGAAGAACCCTCGCGACCATAAGATTACATGGTCGTATCTGGATAATATCCGGAGCGATTCGTCCGAGGCCAAAGAGATTGATGAGCAGCAGGGCAGGGGGAGGGAGACCCTGGATGGGTCATTCGTCAGGGATTTGAAGCTGGGAGACGTGGTTACGCTATGGGCGAAGGCGAGGTTTCCGGGCTGGAAAAACAACGTCGAAAAGGTCAAGATAGATGTGTACTGGGCAGTTTAGGTTTGGGTGTTTGTATGAGTTCAGCTTTCACCACAAGAAGTCAATTTCGGCGGATAAGATTGGAGCTTCAGACATGGATCTAGGTATTTGAGTTGAGAAAGAATTTACACGGGAGTCAAATTACCGGATCGATCTAGCTTGGCTGACAGTTCCTTCTCCAAGTTTGAAAACCCATGCCCCATCCCTTAAATTTTCTAGATCAACAGTAATTGTACAGCTTCTAGTTAACATGGAGTCACCTCCAACACACCAAAGAAATGAATAGGACTCTACACCGAATCTCTCAAACCGTCTCCAACTCTCATCAAATAACCACACTCTCTAAACGCTCACATAAGGGCCGCTCCCTCCTGAGGCTGAATTTCAATCAAGTTGCCATCGGGATCGTTGACGAAGATCAGCGGCTTGTTGAAGGGGGTCAAGACTCCCAAGATCAAATCGCGCTCAGCTTGAGACAGCTGCGCAATCTTCTTAGGGGAGAGGCTGGTGGCGGTGGCAATGTCGCTGGGCACCTTGAGGTCGTCGTCCGTTCTCTTGATGATTTCAACGCCAGGGTACGCGTCGAGTCTTGCCTGCGTGGCTAGGATATCGGGCACAACCATGCCGATGTGGCCAAAGGTGTTTGCGATTCTCGTAGACGCAGGGAGGCTGTTGTCGGGAGTGTCGAGGTGGACCAACTCGAGGAGTCCCTCGGCGTTGTTCTTCTCTCGGTTCAACTCCTCGGCCGTCTGGTAGCCGGTGCCGTTCTTGCCGCCGTGGCTGTGGCCCAGGTACGTGATAGAGAAGTGCTCCGAGACATGAAGGGTAAGGATGTGCCGCAGGCCGAAGATTTCAGTGTAGAAGTCCATGCTCGCGGTGAGGTTCATGACGTTGAGGCAGAGATGGTTGATGAAGTAGCCAGTGGTGGCTGGATCAGATGCGATGTCACTGCCGACCTCGGGGAATGGGTAAGTCGATGTTCCATTGGTAGGGACGGATCGAACGCATCCCAAGGTGGGCGAGACGAAGTGGCTAGCAGCCAGGAGCGCGGTCGCCGCGAAGGAGCTGGAGAGCATTCGGACCATGATCGCAGGATGTGTAGTTGGTGTGGTTTGTGGGTAGGTAAATGGGTTGAGAAAGGATGAGTTGACGGTGGTGATGAGCCTGAGAGAATCAAACGATCTGTTGATGAATACAGCTCTCTTTATACATGGCGAGATCATTCGCAAGCATGAAGATCAAGGCTGAGTCCAAATCCCAGGGATTCCCAGCCTCCAATGACGAAATCGTCATGAAGGCCCATCATCACGATCCCTCCGCCATAATGCATCCCGGATCCTTTGCTCCAAGTCGCTTAAACGAGATTGCTATCCAAGTAGGGCTGTGGCAAACAAAGCGGTAAGGACCATTGAGTGGAGGGTTGTAAGTGCCCAGCATCCATCGCGGGGGACAGGCACTTTGGAGGCGATCCTTCGTGGCAATGCCAAGGACTCTCTCCACACTTTTGACACAACGCTGCGCACGGTTGAAGCTATTCCCTTTCTGACCAAATAGCCGGATCTCGCCAATCCCGACCCATAGGGCTTAATTAGATCGCAACCCCGTGCAATGATACGATTTTCCACTCCGGCCAAGCATACCGCTGTTTTTGATTTTTCTACAGGATCACCAGGGATATTGCTATGAGACGGATGAACAGGAATCAAACTTGAGACACTGGGGAAATCCTTTGAGCGCAGCCAGCAAACCGGTTTGCTGGGACAGATTGTGTTGGTTGGTTTGTCGATTTGATCCCAGCCCAGTGAGCAGGGGTGTTTTGAACCGGAAGATGAGATGGAGATCCGCGGGCCCCGACCTTCGGTCCCGAAAAACGGGCGAACGCGAAAGCCGAGGACGAAGACCCGACAAGTTCAACCCGAGTGCTTGGCACCGATGGCTTGGGTGTGTAACGCGAGGGATTGACGCTGAGTTCCCAAACTTTGGCCCAGCACATTAGAGAAGGGCGTCTATACTGTCACGTGTAACTTTCATCAAGATGCTCTATCAATCATTTACTTCCTGTCTTATTGGACTTTTGTATGGCCAATTGCGGTCAGAAAGAATTTTAACAAATAGCTGTCAACCTGTCCGATAAAACGAGGCTAGTGAGAGAAGCTGGACAACTTTCTCCAAACAAGGACACTCGAGCGAGGGATGGGAAACACCGGATGTAATGAAGAAAATAGGACTCATCCTCGTCGTAACCGCGTTTAGAATTGACAATTTGTTGCTTTTTGAAGCGCAAATTCAGGGCAAATTCATGGATTGAGGCGGTGATTTGTGCGCTGTTGGTTCAGGCTCGCTGCAGTGTGGTTTGGTGGCTGAGTCGTTAATTTTGACGTTTATTTTGACGACCCGTCAGCAGACGAGCTTCATGATTCGTTATCCCATCATCACATTCATCGACGCAGACGCATCACATAACGTATGCATTTGCGCGAAATGAGATACGTCGCGTACGCAACTACAATCTTAAGCTTCTTTCCAGCATCACCTCGACCGCTCTGTCTGCTGCCACGCTCGAATTCGCTGATCCGCGCGATGTCGACCACAACGCTCACGTCCCACAATGTTCCGCTCAACCTGCCCGATGGACTCTCGCAGGATCAGCTCCTGGTATTTAGGCCATTCAATGTGAGTGGAGATTCTCTTCCCGGGTACCTGCACAGACAGGGGACACTCGCTAATGCCTCCCAGAGCTGGATCGCCACCTTTGACCAACTCGCTGCGCCTCCAGTCCAACGCAGCTCACCCATTCCACGCGGACCCGTACGCCCTGCGTGCCGTCACAATCCAGTCCTACGACTACTTTGGCGGCGGCCGCCTCGGCTTCGTCAAGCTCGCGGCAACCGTCTCCAACTCGGCGGGCGAGTCGCTGCCAGCCATTGCGCTCCTCCGCGGCCCGAGTGTCGCGATGCTGGTGATGCTCATCCCCGACGACGCACCTCCAGACTCGGACGAGCGCTACGTAGTGCTGACCGTCCAGCCCCGCATCGCGGCTGGCAGCCTTGGCTTTGTGGAGCTGCCAGCGGGCATGGTCGATGAGGAGGGAAGCTTCAAGGGCGTCGCCGCCAAGGAGATTGAGGAAGAGCTGGGGGTCACCATTCACGAGGACAAGCTTACCTGTCTTAGCGAGCTTGCTGCCCCGCAAGAAGAAGCCGGCGGTGAGGGCCTGGCCAAGGCCATGTTTCCCAGCGCGGGCGGCTGCGACGAGCACATCACCATCTTCAGCCATGAGCGGCGAATCCCACGGGACCAACTGCAGGAGTGGAGCGGGCGGGCTGACGGGCCTGAGGTCGCACGGGGAGAAGATTACTCTAAAGGTGGTTCCTATGAAGGATGCATGGAAGGCGGGCGCTCGCGATGCCAAGTGTCTCGCTGCCCTGGCCCTCTGGCAGGGTCTCCAACAGGAGAAGAAGCTGTGATCGCCCTAGCTTTGCCCCATCTACAAGGTCTATCGCCTCAACTATAGTACACAGCCTCTACAGCTTCAATCTCTGGGCAATCAGGATCCCCTCCGCAAAGGTTCCGATGCGGGCGTCGATGGCACAGCCCTCAGCCTCAAGCTTCTTGCACTCGTCCCACAGGTTCGCCAGGGGAACGGTAAAGACCTCGATGAACTCATTCTCCTCCAACTCGGGCTTCGGGTTCTGGTTCTCGGGCAGCGACATGTCGATAGAGACGTGGACCATGCGCAGGTTGGGTGTTGCAGAAGCCCGGGTCGTTGTACATGATGGGCGACGTCTCCGTCACCACACCCACGTAGCCTGTCTCCTCCTTGAGCTCGCGCACGGCGGCCTGCTCAGCCGTCTCGCCGGCGTCGATGAGGCCGGCCGGGACCTCGATTGTGACCATGGCGATTGGGGGCCGATATTGCTTCTGCAGGATGATTTCCTTTCCGGTTGGCTTGTCGAGGATGGCGACAATGCCGACGCCGTCGATGTCAGCGTCCTTGGGCCGTGTGCGGCGCTCTGCGGACTCCCATGTTCGGGTGACGCCGTTGGGATCTTGGTAAGTCGTCCTGGAGGAGATGAGAGTAAGCGAGCGTGCAAGATGAAGCTAGAATAGAGCATCGTTACTTGACTAGCTTGGTCCAGCGGGCCTCCTCCTCGGGCTGTGCGTACTTGGTTAGGAGCGAGTCAATCAAGACGTCGGATAATGAAAGCGCGTACCAGTGGCCCTGTGGAGAGAATCTTTGCATCCGAAATCGACATTGTTGCTGTCTATGTCTATTCTATCTGTTGGTTGTAGTGTTGTAGTGGAGCAGCTTCGTCGCGTGGCAGCTCGAGCAGTACCCCGCCGAAGTTCGGTGAGGGGCAGATGACTACGTCAGTGATTGGTTACCCTAGAGCCAGCCAGGCACGCGTCCGAGATTCTCAGCGCCGGTCCAGGATTGAGATGTTCTCGTATTAATATTTATAAAAGTGATAAAAAGGAACCGATGGATATATTTTCTATCCAAGTGCTTCATTTAAGGAGCGTTTATTTCAACTATGATATTTGGGAAGATATACTCATGTTGAGTAAAAATAGTTCATTATTCCTTCGCAATATCTAAAAAGAATGTGACTATCAGCCGCACGTCGAAATTACAATACTGAGTCTCACTAAACTTGCATCTGGCTTCCCTTTACCAAGTCTTCGGACCAAACGTCTCTCCTTCGCCTACCGTCTTTAAAATAGCCGCATAACTCGCGTCCAAGGTATTGTATACACCCACATTGCCCCACCATTGTGGAATCGTCACACCAGGGAACGTAATCGCAAAGAAGATAATGATGGTGCTGATAATCAGGCCGGCATCCAACGCCGCCGCAGTCGTGTAGGCGTATGTCTTCCACCAGCCATTCCACTTGGTGCGGACCCATTTGTTGACAATGAGTCCCACGATGGCCCATGTTGAGAAGCTCAGCGGCGTAGCTGGGGGCAGCCAAGCCATCGCACCTAACATGACGGGTCCGTGGAAGTGACGGAAGAAGGAGAACTTTAGCACCTTGGTGAGGACATACAACAAGATGGGGAATCCCGCACCGATGAGCCAGAACCAATTGAATACGGAATACATGCCGCCTTCGCCAAACATGCGACGTGGGCCAATGACTCCCCAGACGATACTGGACGAAAAGAAGGCCCTACCGTTGGGACAGGTGAAGTGGTCCGCCTGCTCGTTGTCGCAGATGTTCTCGATGTTGCCGAGCGTCCAGTTCATGACGGCAATCTGCACGAATGAGGCCCAGATGGTGGCTACAACTTGACAACAGAAGGTGACCCGGGGCGGAACCTTCATGTAGTGGGCCATCTTGAGATCAGCACTGTAAGTCTGAGCCTGACCGAGTGTGATTGTGCTGAAGACCTTGAAGATCATAACACCAATTGGGCGCCCCGGGATCATGAATCCAGCGAGGAACGGGGAGACGACGTTCAGGCTGAGCAAGATGTTGGAGACGGCTAGAATCATGGTTGTCGGGATGATGAAGACGAGCGCAATCACGATAGCGACGAAGAACGCCCACCATGGGAGCTGAGAGTTGTAGCCCTCGGTGGTGGCGAAACCCAGCCCGACCGAGACAAGGAATAGGGCGAGATACCACCAGTCGGGGGCTTCGACGTAGTTTCTCATCAACTTCATGTGAATATCTGGCTCTTGGTTACGTGCCGCTCGGAACCGGTACCAGACTTCCTTGCCGTGGTATAGTCCGATATGGACAAAGGCCGCAGTCAGCGCCGCAAACGACAGACCATAGTTTAGCGCCAGAGTGGGCGACAGGAAGAGCGGCGAGTACTCCTTGTACTTTGCATCATCAAAGGTGAAGCTGTCTCCGAGGATCTTGCTAACGTTGTAGTAGCCTTGGGTGTTATCAAAGGTCTGCGAAGTGACAATAGGCAGGTACTCTGAATAGAGCGCGCCCGAGTACACGATTCCGATTGAAGAGATGATGACGAAGAAAAAGAGACCGATGAGAGTGTTGACGTGGGAATTTGTGGGGGCCAAAATGGGATCACCCAAGTACGCCGTGACATAGGTCCAGTCAAATGTGATGGGAATGAGAGAGAGCCCAGTGAAGCCGCCAAAGAGCTGGTTAACGACAACATTGTTTGGCTTGGCCCACGTCACAAACGCAAAGACCGAAAGCCCCTGCCATAGGACTCCGGGGATCCAATAGTAGCAGAACATGCCGGCAGTCACAATTCCGAACCAACGATACCTGCTGATCAGCCATCCGTTGGAGTGGGTGCCGTCGCTCTTACTCTTGTCGTGTAGAGCATAGAAAAGGGACGTGTTGGCGAACTGGCTCGGCCACATCATAGCGGCTGGCCAGATGAGGAATCTTCGGAACAAGCCCGCTAGAGAGATTCCAATGAGCTGGGAGCTGAGAGTGAAGAGCAGCGCAAAGCCCCAGCCGAGATTGACGTTGTAGAAGGGCTTGCCCTGCAGCGCCAGCAGGGCGTTGGTGCTGTAGGTGTAGCTGATGGACACATTGGACATGAGCGTGACAACGACGTGTTCCTTGATTGTAAAAGGACCTGGGTTGAGAGTCCAACGCACGCCAAATGTGTTGAAGACTCGCGTAGTCACGACCTTCGCCCAGAAACAACCGAGGGGGTAGACGAGCAGCTGGACAACCAGGGCAGGGAAGTTGATGGCAGGGCTCCTACGTGAAGTATGAGTATTTAATATTGACTGGTACTGAAAGAGCTTACCTCATGCTCAGGAACATGTTGAGAGCAGCGCCAATCGTTACGAAGAGCATACCCAAGACCCAGGCCCTAACAGTATTTGCGACCTCTTTGCCATCGGTGTTGCGAACAGCGGCTCGCACTTCCTCATAGGGCGAGTCCTCTGAGAAGACGCCATCGGGTTGGGTGACTTCAGTGGCATCAAAGTCCACGGGAGTCTTGCCGCCGGTGCCGATCTCTTCCTTGGGGCTATCAGAACCACGTGGGCTGGGCGTGGCCTCGGTTGGCCTTGAGCCCTTCTCGGGAACCTCAACTGGGTCGACCGAGATCCCGTCTACAGGATCATGGCTTTTAAAGGGATTCTTCATTGTGAACAAAGTCGCAGTGTCTAAGACGGTTGAACACGAGAGAGGCCAGTCAATGCAACGAGGGGACAACAGGTGTTAAATACTACGTTCCCCACGTTACACACCTCATTAAGAACCCATGAGGAGGTTTTGATCGGCATGGATTGAGTTTGCCTATCCACCCGAGCGTATGGAATCTTTGATAAAGCTGACCGCTGGGCCGGTCGTTCGAGGGCCTGACGTGGGAGGGTTGCAATCTACAATGGGCCCTTCGCGATCGGATCATGAGACCGAGGTCGGCCAACCTCTCGTTCCCCGACGAAGGATCAGTTTCGCGCAAACCGTCGGAATGAGCCTCCGGTACTCAATCACCATATCTTTCGTCTGGAAAAGCGCGCCAAGCGGTGCCATAAACGGCAAGTTGGACGGAACTCAGTGAGGGGAAACCCAAGCGTCGAACAAAAGAACCCTGTCGACGCAATGGCACCGTATCTCAACCCCCAAACCGGCATCACCAGTCCCCACAGATAAGCGGCGCATGGTGGTTGTGTGCTCTGTAGGTACGCAATCAGGCTCGAAACCTATCTGAACTGGGCAAATTAAACGAGCATGGTGTGAGGGTGTGCGTGAACACCCCGGCCGGAGGCTCGACTATCGGAGGTTGAAGCCGGTCCGGTTGGGGTGGCGTCTGGGGAAGACTCCACCTCGGAGGTATTTGAGCGTCGTCTGTTAACGTTACACTGAGGATTTGTCCAGGGTTTAATGCGAATCTGGTTAAGAAGCAACGCCTGGTTATACGCGAATTGCCTGCATACGTCGGGTCGGATATAATTATAAGTGCAGCCGGCAAGGATTAAATGTGTGCATTCTTGATGATCATTTGGCTATCTTTCCTTTCGTTATCGCAGTCAACACAACACAGCATCTTTCTAGGTGCAAGGGCTCGAGTAGGGATTTCTTGGTTCTCGCCGTCTTAGTACCATACCCTAGTCTAAGCATGATTAAAGCGATGGGTAGAGTGACAAAGTGAGTAGCTGATGATTTGAAGCCAAGCGAATGTATGTAATTTTTGCCTATTATATCCAAAGGTATATACAAAAAGGTAACTATTCAACTACCTGAGGCGGCGCATCTGAGAAGACGCCAAGCATCTGGCCTTGGAGGCTCCCTGAACCACCGGCTTTCCGAGCTCGGTCGATTCGTCGATGCTGCAGACCTTCTGGCACGAGCTTGCCTCAGCAGGACCGTACAGGATCTCAATCCACTGGATCTGCTGATATGCAACGCCGCCCTCGTCCATCTTGCCGGTCCAGGAGCCGCCATTGCTCCAGGCGTTGAAGATCAGGGACGAAGCATCCTTGGGTACCTGGAAGGAGTTGACAGCCGTCTGCAGGCCATCGACGCTCCACACGGTCTGGTCGGGGGTCCAGTCCAGACGGTGGGTAGCCCACTTGGACCATTTAAGGCCGTTGGCGAGAGTGACGGTCTCGGAGGCGCCCTCGACCTCGCCACCTGCGTCGGTGTACGAGGGCTGGTTGGTGTAGTGGATGACGTTGTCGTCGTCCGAGGTCAACACCTCAATGTCGGCCTCCTGGACGTTGGCGAGCTCTGCAGCGTCACGGTAGGTGAACATGGCGGTGCAAGCGCCCTTGGAGCCGATGGTGCGAGCGAACATGCGCATCGAGGCATACTGGTGCTGCTCGATGGTCTCAAACTCAGAGGCCGACTGGAAGCCATCGTGACGAGCAGTACGCATGGTCAAGAAAGTGTCGCTGGCAGGGACATCGTCGGTGTTCTTCTGGATGTAGACGTTGTTGAACGTGTTCTGCATGGGGAAGTCGGCGTCTTCGTTGGACCAGTTCTGCAGGCCCCAGGTCTGGGCAAACTCGGACTCCCAGTTGAAGTAGTCGCTGGTGAAGCCGGCATTGGCGTTGCTCTCGAGGGTGCTGATGAGGTCGGGGATGCTGGCGTACTGGGACAGCGAGCGGAAGTCGAAGAACATGTGGTTGGCGTAGTAGGTCGGCTTGGTGCCGTTGCTTAGATAGCAATCGCACTGCGAGTCGTCGACTGTGGTCGCTGCGAGGGCGGCCGGCGCGCCGCAGCAAGAAGAGAAGCAAGGAGGGACTTGGAAGAATACATGATAAACAACAACTCAGTTGAACGAACGAATGAATGATGAATGAATTAATGGCTTGGTTGGACTACATCGTCATTGAGTTCGAGCAGCGCCAGCCTTATGTATGCTGTGGTCGTCAGGATGAGGATCCTTTCCCCTTCCCAGTTAGACTTGAATATTTGTTTTGAAGGTTATCCATGCTGCTGGAAGCATGGGGCAAAGGATGGCACGTTCGGGATCATCACGCAGGATCCATGGCATGTCGGCGAACGGGGCGAAGCAAGACATCGCGCCTAGCCATTCCTGAGCAGTGCCGGATAAGTTTGGGCCATGAAAAACATGCCCGCTAGAGAGCGTAGGGATGGATGAGAGCCAAGGAAACAACGCGATAGGCCGGGTCGCATGTTCCAAAACATTGTGGACAGACACAGCCTGGGGAATTATCCCCTGTCGCGTGGGTTGAGGATCGGATCACTGGCTTAGTCTCATCGGTTGCGAAACACTAGCTTGAGGCTGAAGCCTGACAGGGCCCAAGGGGACGTTACAGAGCGTTCTTCTCTCGTGGTCTGCATGATCGATGTAGGATTCGAATGTCATGGAGGAGCGGGAGGATGAATGAAGGGATTGGTTTCGAGTATGTCATCCCATAGCGACATCTTCAGATTGATGATCGAATTGCCAGATTACCTGTTTGTGCCATCATACAGTATTCAATTCTGAACAAGCTGCTTTGTGCAGGTGCCAGTTGTCATTTCATTCTTTAAGCGGATGGGTCTGTCGTGTGTTTTAAAAATCATTTCTGCTTAAAAAGAAGCCCCGTCAGCGATTCTGCTTGTTGGTGTCGATCGAATGGCCATCGATGGCCGATTCGAGAATCCTTGCCGCTCAGTGCCCCCCTGATTGGATGAGGTACGGTTGAAGGAGAGAAGGGGTGCGACTTGAGCGGAGTCGAGTGACTTTGTGAGGCGGCGCAGGCGAAGGATTCAATGAATCCAATCTGCTTAAAAACCCCATCTCGCTGGGTGAGTCCTGTGAATCTTACTGCTGCGTCGTTATGTACAATCCATCGTGAGACGGTAGGAGCTCTCTCTGGTTGTGTGAGCAACGCCACAACTGCACACCAAAAATCGAACCAGAAAGGAGTCTACTTTGTAGTAACCATAACTCTCAACCATGATTGAGCAGCGCCTCCTCCGGATTATTTGCCACCTGCTGGTTGAGCGCTGAGGCTGATATTACGGGGAGATACGAGGGGTTTGGCGTGTCGCAGTTCTTTCACAGCCACCTCCGTCCACCTGGTCCAGGGCCCAGTCCAAGCGTTTCTCACTTGGTCTGAGCGGCATCCTTTAGCTGTGGCTTTGGCGGGAATGTCCGGTGGCTAGACCCGGACTGCCACGGTCAGTACGGCCGTTGAGTCCGGCGGTGGCTAATGACGGCTCCGGAGCTAATGGGCCCGGCGACTGTGTCACTCAGCTGAACGAGCCCGGAGGTTCCGAGCGTCCGCTCCGGATGGGCCGGGGAGTTTAGCCGGCGGGCGGGCCAGCAGTCGGCCGTGTGGAGGGCGGCAGATCTGAGAGTCGAGAGACATGCAATTTTGCACATTGAACGGACAGTGCGTCGTCGGCAAATCGTGGTCGTTCGTAGCTCCTCGTTCCCGAGATTGCACCGTGCCCTTCCTATTGTTCTCGTCGAGGGCGTCTGGATTGGCGCCTTGTGATGCTGCCTAGCCGTCTACGCGGCCTCTTGCTGTCCGTCATGGATGCAGCGTGCCTCGGCGTCATCTTCCCAACGGCCACATCACTATCCTCAAAAACGCAGTCAGCAATCCGTTCCTGGATCCGCATTATCTGGCCGGACGAGTTGCAAGCGCTGAAAGTCCGGGCTTCCCCCATGTCCACGCCGCCTTGCAGCCCTCACCACGTCACGCCCTCGTCAGCGACGAAGCAGAATTGGGACAACGGGACCGCGAGATGGCATTGGTATGCGCGCATCGAAGGGACGTTTGTAGCCGACGTGTTGCTAGATTGCGCGGCGTGGCTCCTTCGTGAGTGCCTGAGTGAGGCTGGCTCCAATCGCATTCTACGTCAGAATACGAGTACCTGACCTTTGAATTTGGCCATTCCGCTTTGGGGAGGTCGGTATCTACGCCTCACGACCTCGCAATGACGATCTCTTTGTTGTTTCATCCATGTCGCCAACTTTCTTTTCCGTCGTCATACATTTCATTATGCTATTTATCTATTCGTGATACCCCCATTCTCTCATTTTACCACTTTCCTACTGTGCTCATCCTGAATGAACCCTGACTTGGTTCGAACATCCCACATTCTCTCCCTTCAATTTGCACCATGTCGCCCACTGACCTGCGCCCAGACGACGCGGTAGATTCCGATGTCGAGAGCGAAGGCGCCGACCTCCTACAGGCCGACTCGACTGAGCATTCACCTCTGTTGCGAAATGACCTGCCTCCAGATATCGTTCCGGCCAAGTCGTTCCGGAATCGCGTTCTGCTCATGTGCATCCTCTCTCTCTTTATCGTCGAGGTCAGCCAGTTCATAATGGAGCCGCCACTCCAGAAGATCATGGAAGACATCATCTGTCGCGACTACTACCCTGATCACGTCCTTCGAGTGCCCCGCATACAGGACAATCGCTGCAAGAACAACGAGGTTCAGAAGACGCTAGCTATGGTGAGGGGCTGGTCCCTGGCCTTTGAAATGGCCACTCGTGAGTTACCCGGTCTAGTCGGTGTCGTGAAGGAATTAGTAATTGACATAGCCATGACAGCCATTGTTGCTCAATTCCCCTTCGGCATCATTGCTGACAAGTATGGCCGTCGCCCCGTCTTGTTCCTCTCGGTATTCGGGTGCACATGCCAAACTCTTTGGGTCATGGTTGTCTGTACGTCCAACTCTTGACACCGCTGCCCCCTTGCCCATCGCTCACACCCCAACAGTGTTCTTTCCAAATGTTTTTTCCATCTGGGCCGTCCTTCCCGGAAGCCTATTCTACCTCATCGGAGGAGGCGGGGCCATGGCCGGAGCCATGGTCTGGACCATTGTCGCCGACGTCGTCCCCGTCGCCGAGCGAACCTCGGTGTTCTATCAGTTGACCGCTGTAGCGCTTATGATCAACGTCATCGTCAACCCAATCGCGGGTTGGCTCCTTCAATTCGATCCCTGGATCCCAATGTGGCTGAGCTTTGGCTTCCTCGTTCTCGGAACGCTTTCTACGTTGCTTATTCCTGAGACTCTGTCGCTTCGGCGCAAGGCAGACGACAGGCGACGAAATGGAGTCAATCATGAGACCGGCCATCCCGAAGAGAACGAAAACGGGAATGGCACGCTCAAACACCGTATCCTGCAGCAGGCTTGGTTTACCATCAAGAATGACATGGGTCATGTCTGGCGATTCATTTTTGCCTCGAAGAGCGTCATGATACTAATCTTGGCCCTTTCCGCCTATTCGCCCATCAGACTGGCATTCTCCAACATCTTGCTCCAGTATATGACAAAAAGATTCAACTGGGAATGGTCTACGGTTGGTACTCCTGCTGAAGTGGACTGTATACCTTTACTAATGGCATCTCAAGGCAACCTACATTTCTACCGCTGGTATCCTTGCGACCGTGGCCTCATTGCTCGTAGTTCTTCCTCTTGCATCAATTTTCGTTACGAGACGTTACCAGTACGGTCCTCTGCAAAGAGATCTATTTCTCGCGCGGATCTCAATTTTGTTCATGGCATCTGGACTTCTGCTCATGACAGTCGCCGGGGTTCCATGGCTGTTCATCACATCACTTGTCACCACGAGCTTAGGAAATGGCTTCAGCGCATTATGCCGGGCGTTGCTGAATGCCGTCGTTGAGCCACATACTGTTGCGACACTCAACACGACCATTTCGCTTGCCGAGATGCTCATGGCCCTGGCCAGCGGCCCGGCGATGGGCTGGTTGCTGAGTGAAGGGATGGACCTAGGAGGTGCTTGGCAAGGACTCCCTTTCCTGGTTTTGACCGTGTTGTCAATTGGAATTACGGCGGCCGTCTTTGCTTTCAAGATTCCGACCGGTGTGGCACAAGCCCGTGAAAGCTAGCCTCGTGTTGTCTAGATGGTGGATGTGGATGTGGACGTGGATTATACTCGTGATAGAATCAGGCAACAGATTCAAGGGCCAAGGCGTTCTATTATGGATATGGGGGAATTTCTGTTTCTTTCAATAATTTAGACGTATAATACTTCAAGAGAAATACATCATCTCAGCACGATGACCACTCTGGAACCAGTTGTCTTAGCGGCACGAGCGTTGAAATAACCATAATGCAGATCTTCAAAGCATCAAGATTATTATAATCTACCTCCTCGCCGTAAGATAAACAAAAGCTCTATGGCGATTTTCCATTTTAACTAAAGATTAGAGAACCTAAGAAACGCTATTCATGCAGCGTCATCTCTAGGTTAGAACCTCAAGGTCCAAGGTTCAACAGGAGCTAGAGAGCTTTGGCTTATCAGCTTATCGATAAGAGAAGACCCACTCTCCACACTCCATCCACCCCGCTGCCGCCTACTCCACGGCAGCTCCAACATCCATTCACCATCGCTTCAGCCTCGAAACCCTCCCCGGATCGCAACACCTTGTCCTGGATAACGCGCACCTCTCCTCCTACCGATCTACTTGGTCATACCACCTATCTATCGAGCCGTACGAGGCCAACCGCTACCATGTCGGACGACGAGGATTTCATGCAGGAGTCGGATGAGGAGCAGCACGTTTCCCTCTGGCCCACACCAACACATGCTCTGGCTGACCGTATCTAGGTACGACTTCGAGTACGAGGAAGATGACGACGAAGACTCCGGCGATGTCGACATCGAGAACAAGTACTACAACGCGAAGCAGCTGAAGCTCTCCGACCCCGAGGATGCGGTCGCCGAGTTCCTAAGCATCCCCCCGCTGGAGGACGAGAAAGGAGAATGGGGATTCAAAGGCTTGAAACAAGCAATCAAGGTAGAATTTAAGCTGGGTCAATACGAAAAGGTGCGTTGGGTTCTCCGACATCACTGCCAACATCGCGCTGATTGATTATTGCAGGCAGCCGAGCACTTCGCCAAGCTCTTAACCTACGTCAAATCGGCCGTCACCCGGAACTACTCCGAGAAATCTATCAACAACATGCTTGACTACATTGAGAAAGGAGCCGATGGGCCCGGGGCCATCCGATGCATGGAGCAGTTCTACTCCCTCACTCTACAGAGCTTCCAGAGCACCAACAACGAAAGGCTATGGCTGAAGACGAACATCAAATTGGCCAAGCTCCTGCTCGATCGGAAAGAGTACGCAGCCGTGTCGAAGAAGTTACGAGAGCTTCACAAGACCTGCCAGCGGGAGGACGGCTCAGACGACCCCAGCAAGGGCACATACTCGCTCGAGATCTATGCCCTGGAGATCCAGATGTTTGCTGAGACCAAGAACAACAAGCAGCTGAAGGCCCTGTATCAGAGAGCCCTCAAGGTCAAGTCTGCGGTACCCCATCCCAGAATCATGGGAATTATCCGAGAGTGTGGTGGCAAGATGCACATGAGCGAGGAGAACTGGAAGGAGGCGCAGAGCGACTTTTTTCGAGTCATTTCGAAACTACGACGAGGCGGGCTCATTGCAGCGTATCCAGGTTCTCAAGTATCTGCTCTTGACGACAATGTTGATGAAGTCTAACATCAACCCGTTCGACTCGCAAGAAACTAAGCCGTACAAGACGGACCCCAGAATATCAGCCATGACGGAACTTGTAGACGCCTACCAACGGGATGATGTCCACACTTACGAGAAGGTCTTGGCGCGTAATCAAGACATCTTGGACGACTCCTTCATCGCTGAGAACATCGACGAGGTCACGCGTAACATGCGAACCAAGGGTGTTGTGAAGCTGATTGCGCCCTACACTCGAATGAAGCTTGCGTGGATCGCCAAACAGCTCAAGATATCCGAGCCGGAGGTGCAAGATATCTTGGGCTTCCTCATCATCGATGGAAAGATCAGCGGGCGGATCAACCAGCAGGAGGGACTTCTCGAAATAACATCTGACGCTGACTCGGAGCGAATCTTGGCTCTCCAGGGCTTGAGACCACATCGATTTCGGAGTTGTTTGGGACCATCTTTAGGGACGGTGATGGTTTCCGCAATATTGAAAACTCGTCAGCAGAGGACCAAGGTGTGGACGTGCAAGGCATCCCGATTGGCAAGGGGTCAGGTGGCCGTGGGCCGGCTCTTCGGAGCAAGAAAGGCAAGGGAATCGCAACGGGCTGGCCATGAGGGGATCCCGTAGACCCCCAACGGCACTCATGATCAGGCAGATACCACGATTGTGCATAGAGGCCTTGCAACTCAGTTCTCAGTTTCTGTTGATACGCCACCAAAAGCTAGCACAGTTCGAGAAGCGGGAGTTGCATGCGTGTTTGTCCGCCATAGGATGAAGGACGGGATCTGATATGGTACAACGTAATGTCATCGTGTGTTTGTACCGAGCTATGGCGGGGTGGCAGCATAGATCGATCAATAATAGAACGGAAGACGACAGCCCCGGACAGCTGAACGTGGATCTCAGCAAAATCGAACCAGAATGACGTAGGAGACGCTCTGAATATGGATACAGACTCTATGGTGTTGTTTGCTCATCCCCTGCTATCCATCCCGTATCGACTTGGACCTAAGACATTTGGTGATAGGCAACGGATGTCCAATGGCCTTGGAGTTTCGCCGCATATTTTCGATACCTCACCCCTCTAAAGCACCGCACGGGCTGCAACGTTGGCAGCATGACGAACGCTGCAGGAATGGGGAATTGAAGGGTGGTCGGTTTACAGCTCAGCCGCCACAGTGGGTTGCATAGTTGCACGAAAGACATGAAGGAGGCCAGTTACGTGACCGAGCGGAACCGGGGGCCACAGCGAGAGCCAGAGCGGGACTATTCCAAGGTGGGATGGATGCGGGGACAAGCAGGCAATGTGAACATGTTTGGCAGTGCCCAGCGATCTGGCCCAAGATCTACGAATAGGGGGCTGGGGTTGAAGTGCACTCATGTAGGGCCAGCATGCATGCCTTGCTGATCAGGCCACAGATATTAGATGCAGACAGATGGAGTCCACAGAGGAATTACAAATACGGCAAATGAGGCTGCTGGAGTCGCGACAGTGCAGGACAAGCGGTCACAGATATGGCGTTGAGTTGCATCACCAGCAACAGGCAACAGTACCACGAGTACAAGCACGAGTACAAGTGGGAGTACAAGCACAAGACATTCATTCCGACCAATGCCAGTTGAAGAGGGGTGCAGCTGAGGCGTTCTCTTGTCCCACAACCACAACGCATCGAGGCTTTAGATCTGGCCAGAGGGCTGGATGCATGGCCGTGAGGCTTGAGGAGGGAAGCTGAACGGGGGCCGCGAACGTGGGTGATTAGGCTGTAGCATGTAGCCGTCGGGTGTAATCCACAGCGGTGAGGCAAGATACATGGACGATATTAGGTTATGGGTATTGGACTGCCGTTGTTCGTAAGTAGGCTGCCTTGGAGTGTCTGACCGTCCACCCCTGCGGACGGGAACCTCGGTATACGAGAAGCAGATAGATTGCCCAATGAAGTGTAGCGTCCGAGCGATGAGCCTGTGTAGCAAAGGCCGTTCCAGAGTGATACACAAGGCACAGTAACCAGGGCAGACGTGACAATTGCCCGAAATCAGTATCATCGAAACCACGGGTGTTACTCGGGGGACTGGGGGAGCACAAGAGATGCGGCAGCCGCAAAGGAGCAGCGGAATTGAGGGCACACGATGCCAGAGCCGCCCTCATACGAGGTCGTTTGCGTCATCAGATCAGGCTGCGGATCTTGGTGGCTGATATTGCTTCTACGGTAGTGTAATGATCTATCATATATTGCCCAAGAACCCGGTGGGAGGAAGGCCACTGACCGGGTGCCTGGCTCAATCCCACTCTGCCACCAAAGGTCAACGGCGGTGAATCCAGCTTCGTGACTGGACTGACCAGAAATAAGAAAAACCGTCCTGTCTGGCGGTGGCGAGCCTGTTGTCGAGGCGGCATGATGCAGCTGCAGAGGCCCCCCCATGTCTGTCCCGCCCAGGCACCAGCTCGACGCTCGTTCACCGCACGACGACGAAAAGCCACGGCTCGCTGCCGCTTTTACGAGTATGTTCTCTTGATGCCCATGTCCACACACCTCTCGATGGAAAGGATCGGGTCGGGCCCGGTCCCGGGCGGTTATCAACTATGCAGGCGACCTGTCTCTGGCTTGGTTGCAAAGCGGCTGATGTATGGAGTATGCAGCTTTGACTATGTCAAATATGAGAACCTGACAGCGGGACAGACAAGTGAAGTTGTGGGTGAAATAGCCAATGAGAGAGGCCTGGCGGACATGCAGGATGCTTCTGGTTGCAGGAGGCTCAAAGTGCGGCAGCATGCAAGCAACCAATGAGGCGTCTGGAAGAAGAGGAGAGAAGAGCGGCGAAGGGAAATGGGTTGCTGAGAGTCAACCGGTCAAGAAATCCAGGACATTTTCTTGCTCTGGCAGACGGGATGATGGCGATAGTGCAGGGTCTAGAGTGGACAGACGTCGTCGTCTAGTGTCTGGAGGCGGATCTGGATGTGGATTTATGCCGGCACTCTATTAGTGTAATAGTCAATTAATTCTCCAACGGCACAGGGTACGGAGGACGGTCCCACCAGGTCTCGTAACGCATTCGCACAATTGCAAAGGGTGCGACCCCAAGGCGGCTGGTTTCACGAGGTTCCGGGTATTAAGGGCATTAATTGATGGATACAACGGGACACGGGCAACGGAGCAGGCACGGGACACGGAGCAACGAGAGACCAGGGCGGACGAAAACACTGGCTTCAGGCCCTGGAGCCGATGGGTGCACGGAGCGGCGAACGGCCGGAGTCGCCCAGTCCAGTGTTGACGCAACGGGCTCAAGCCCCCCTCCCCGGCCGAGAGGTGGCGTGGCCACGCGGGTCGAGCCAGCGGGTGGAGTTAACTATTGTTTCGTCCCAAGTGCAAGCGGCCTTTCGGCTGCTCGCGAGGGTTGACTGCTAACTACTTCGTGCGTATTCCTGAAGACAGGGAGGGTGGAGCGCTGTCAGCCGCAGCCGCCGCCGTCGCCGCCGCCGCCGCACTGACAGTGTCCGGCTCGGCCGCTAAGACGTAGTGTTGAGGTAAAAACAAAATAAAAAAGAAAAAAAGGGAGGAAACTTGGGAGGGAATATTGACGTGGTCCGTGGGGTTGGAATAGCACACGGTAGCCGTCGATGAAGGGCTTGGGAGCATGGGGGAGAGAGGAGACAACAAGGGGAATTTCTCGGGATACCCCCCGCCCCCGGAGGTTCCGACCCGGACGTGAGATGCTGTCATAAGAGCTTAGCGGAGTTTAGTTTGGCGGTCATACGAAGTAGGTTTTGGTCTGGGCCTGGGGCCGGAATGACGTTGGAGCTTGCGGTCGGGGTGAGAGCTACTGTGCTGTGATGCCACCTGGATATAGCAATGTGCACTATGTAAGTGGTGAGGGTCTGGAGTATGGAGGTGTGTGTCTGTCCCATGTGGTGTGCGTGCGTTGCGCGCATGTGCGTCCCGGTTCGTGGGTGCGGGTGTGTGTGTGTGCCATGTGCCGGGTGCCACAGTCAAGACGACACCGTTGCTTGGCCTGCGTGGGATGGTGGAGAGAGGATCGTCAGCCTGTGGAAACCTCCAAGCAAGCCATCAAGGCAAGGCGGAAAAAGAAAGCAAGCAATCCAAGACGAGACAAAGACGCCAATTCCTGCATCCCCTCTCCCCTCCCCCCCGCACCGCCTCGAACAAACACCCATGTCGGTCGTGGATGTGCCGTACTGCCATTGTATTCTGCAGAGCGAGCCGCAGTACCATGCTTCGCTCCGTGAGGAGAGGAGCCATGTACCGGTATTCCCAAGTATCATGGCCCACGGGGCGTCGCAGGATGAGCTGGCGGGCGGTGGAGACGTTTCCCGTTTGTTTGCTTGCTTGCTCGTCTGCCTGTCTGAGCGTTGGGTCTGGCTAGTTGCTTTGGCTCGCTGGGCTGGGCGTGTATCGTCCGTCGCCGCACCGTCCGTCTTCCCGTCTCCCGCTGGCAGCGGCCCGTCTCGCGGGTTCTGTTGCTCTTGGGAGGGAGGCAGGGGGGAACTGTTCACCGTCGACCTGGACGAGTCGAGAAACCATATGAACCCGCCGGTTCCCATCTGTTTTGCGGCGAGCAATTGCGTAGTCAACTCATCTTTGTTCAAGACAAGTCCCCAGATACCAACCAGCACCGAGCTGGGTCAGCCTGGATCTGGATTCCGGCGTACAGCCCCCTGTTCCCCTGCTATCACAGTCCCTGGACCTTGGTGTCCATCACTATATCCTTCCATCTGCCGACTACACATCGTTCCCATACTAGCTACGCTTTCCCACTTGCCCCTTTCGTCCTCATTCGCCTTAGCTTTGGGTGATCGTTTGGATCCTCCTTCAGCACGTCGTTGTCTCCCTCTCCTTCGGCGCCTTAGGTTGAGACCGTTGATCCTCCCCCTTGTCAGTGCCTGTGCCTTGTGCCTGTGCCTGTCCTGTGCTTCGGCGTCGCATCCAGAAGCAAGGAAGGCGAGCAGCGAATCAGCGCTCTGCTATTCTCATCATCCTCGGCGGCAGCAGCACCACCGCCGCCACCGCCAACACCAACAGAAACACGAGCAACCAACCACCAGGGCCTCGTCGCAGCACCAGCAGAGCCGTCTCTGTCTGTAGCAACAGAGCCGCCATACCCATTATCCATTTATTTCTCTCCCCGGGATCTCTCGCCGTTCCCTTCCTCCTCTCTCGCCGTCAGCAACAAGAACACCTCGGCGGAATACCCCTGTTCTGGGCTATCCCCCACGCGCATTCATCAGTTGTCGGCCTACGACAACGTACGAATTTAGTAGATAAATTATTATCACAAGGGCACCCGCCGTCCCGCAACGCAAGGGCCACACGGGCTTGCAGGGTCAACGCTGCCCGTCGATCCGGCCGAGACAGGTCGAGACGAATCCACCTTCCGTAAGCCAGACGAGACCCGCCGTCCTCCCAATCACCGACAACCCTGGTCTGGCCCGTCTGCCCAGGGCATCGCATCTCCAACGTGGTGTCACGCTTCCCGACGTTGAGGGTAATTCATGCGCCTCTGCTTCCTCCGCATTGCCAATCGCCCCAGGCAATTCGTCCAACCCGGTTGCTGCTTGATCTCCAACACCTCTTGTTGGCTTCCCTGCCTGCCGCCGCATCGACTCTGACCAGGCCACATCAAACCCCAGTACACACCACTCTCAGCATTAGCATCACCACTATTGCCCAGGTACCCTCCCGGCATCAAGCAGTAGCACCAAGGTAACACCATCGCCATCGCCATCGCCATCGCCATCGTCATCACCAAGACTAGCACCATAACCAGCACTTAGAAACCATTGCAATCTCCCCATTTCCACCCGTTTATACCGCTCCATCCTCATCCCATCACCACTCCCGCTGTTGCTCTCTCAGCCCTCAGCCTTCAGCAACATTCAACACCCCCTAAAGTCTGTGTCCCCGGTTCCCTGCCTGCCAAGCCCCACCGGCTTCTAGTAAGGGACGATCCGCGACAAGACACGACCAACGCAACGCCCGCCCACTCACACAGGGCTCACGCACACCACGCGCACGTCCATCCACGCGCACGGAGAGAGCCGTGTTCGGGAAGTGGGAAGAGTGGAAGACAGCTTCTACCCTTACCAGAAGACGTAGACCCCGGACCCTTGACCCGACAGCCAAGGCAGGGATTTGCAAAAGCCCATCGCATCGACTACTAGTGGCACAGCAAGTCGGACCAGTCTTGGGACTCCACGGCCGAACCAGCGAACCAGCCAAGGACCTAGAAGAAGGCTCCGTCAGAAACGCGCCACAGCCCAGCAGAAGCACCCCAGCAGTGCGAACGCACGCACGCACGCACGCACGCACGCACGCGCACAGCGATAACGCCCCATTGTCCACGGGAGGCACAGTCCGTCTCAGGCCTTGTTCAACACCCTCACTCCACTCCACTCGTCTTGTAGATGCCCTGCAGACAGTGAGTAGACACGGCAACATTGTCATACACGCCAACGGAAGCTGATCCGGGGTCATCGACAGATCCGATCAATCCCCCCTCATCCGCATCATCCCCATCCACGTTGCAGGGTCCCTTTTATTCCCAGAGCCCGACGCATCGTTGCTTTCGTTGCTTTCCCGCTCCAGCCGTGGTGCCATCTCATCTCCCACGCGGCTGCCACAACGTTGCAGAACCAACGACTCCGAACTTCTGTTCCATCCCGTCTAAACTAGCTGGACTAAGAACCCATCGTGTCATCCATTCTCTATCCGCTATCCCATTAGCTCGGGTCTAAACCTCGTTCTCCCTTACGCGAATTACCTACGCTGCCCGCAGTCTGTCACTGTTCATCACGGCAGCCTCACTGCCCTCCGGCCATCCTCTCACTGCCTTCCGCTAACCCTCCGCTGCCCTCCACTTCCTTCTTTTCTCGTCCTGTTCTCTCGCCCTACTTCGCCCTACCGTCACACCTCCTCCTCAACCCTCATCTCCACCAATCACTGGCGCCATCGCCCACCAACCCTCTTAGACGTACTTGGACGTACCTGGACGACTGGAGCCATCGTGCCCGCGTCGACCCAATTGCACTCTTGCACCACAGCCACGCACTCGGTCCTGCCAGGAATTACGCACATACGTCGATCGAATCGAAATCGAGTCGCAACGCATCGTCAACGGGAGATCGTCATTGCTCGTTGGGTCCCCTCGACCTTTCCTTGCTTGGCCTTGGCTCCTGGTCATCAAGTGGAGAGTCGTCTCGTCTCCAAGTGGACTCCTTGTGGACTCTACACACCTCGACACTTGACACTTGTGTCGACGGACGTGTCAGCCAACCCCTAAGTCCTGTGCAACCGCATCTGCCGTACACCCAACAGGTCCCGTTCCCTAGTTGCGCAAGGTACCGTACCATAGTACCGCCGCCCGATAGCTCGACGTGCCAGGTTGCTGCTTATTCCTTCAGTCGTCGCAAGGCACAACCGCAGCCGGGTGTCCAAACCCGCCTGTGCGACGCTCCATCCTTCCTGTACTACCCCTCGCGGCCGTGCTAGCCGCGCCCGTCGGACCTTGGATCTCATTAGCACGGCGATTAGCGCCCTCTCGGCTCACTGCTCCCACTGCTGTCTCTCCGCGCCGTGGCCGCTTTCTCGGAGACAACCAGCCTAGGACGTCTCTTGCTCCGTCCAAAATCCGAAGCTTAGTCGCCAGCCCGATTCCCCACCGTCGAATTCCCTGCGCCCGCTGTGGTTTACCCGCTGGGATTACCCGCTAGGCCACCCGCTAGGCGCTCCGCTAGGCCACATCACCCGCTGTCCGCCCGCTGTGCTAAAGTTCCCTAGCTCCCCTCCTCCATCTCTCGTCTCCCCAGGTGCCTGGACTCCTCGGCCACCGAGCGGCCAGTGTTACAGCGCCCCTCCCCAGCGCCCACTCGCTCCCCAGCGCCCAGCGCGGCGAGCATCCCACTGATCCACCAGCAGTCGACAGGGCTCGGCAGGGCAAGACAGGGCCTTGAACGGGGCTTGTACCGGGGGCATTGACGGGGCCATACATCGCTCCATCTACCTAAAACCCACGCCCCAAAGCAGCAGCGGCGGTAGCACGAGCACCACCGTACCAGCAGCAGCGGCAGCGTACCTACCGACCTACCGACCTACCTACATAGGTCTCCAACTTGCAACCTCCCAGGTCCCAGCTCGCTGGGCTCACCTCGTCCGCTCACCACTCCCCTCTCGCGTTCTCTCAAAGCTACATCCTTCCGCTCCGTCTCCTCTCCTCTCTCCTCCCCTTCCTCGCCGCACCTTCTTTCCATTCCCCTTCCCCTTCCCCTCTCCAACACCCTCTCCAACACCTCTCCAACACATCCTCCCCGCCCCGAGAGACGATTCAACAAGGCATGTTCCAGCCTCAACCCACGCCGTTCGCCTCCAGCAGCTTCGCGTCCTACGGCCTAGCTCCCGAACTGGACTTTGGATATCCCGTGTCAGCCGGAGGCGGAGGAGCTGGTGCGCCCCCCGGGTCGCCCTACGACTCTCAACCGCAACAGCAACAACAGCCTGGTGCACCACATCAGAATCCTCACCTGCAACGCCAGCAACAAGCCTCGGCATCGCCTGCTGCTTCTCCCTACGCACAATCCACCGCTTCCTACACCCAATCCACCACTTCGACGACCTCGCCACCGCCGCAGACCCCAACGAACCGAGACACTGCTCAGGCGCACCACCACCAGCACCAAAACCTGCTGCAGCTCCGCCAACAACAGCAGCAGTTTCAGCAGCTGAACAACCAGCCGCACCACCACATTTCGCAGCATCAACACCACCAGCCGCGCCAAGCGCCACGCCAACGCTACCCTCCCAACTTCGTCATCATCCCCAAGATGGAGGACCAGCAAGACCAGCAGGGCCAGCACGACATTGCCGCCCAGCAGGCTGCCGCCAAAGACTACCAAGCCGTCCACAAGGCAAGTCGCGACTCTCGCGCCCTGTCGCACACTTTTACCCTCCAAATTGCTGACCATCCGATCTTGCAGGGACCTTTGGTCGGCAACAAATTGTCCAGCGAGGCCATCACCGCCGAGTATGCCAAAGCCGACCAAGTCTACGTCGAGAAAACAATTGTGCGTCTCCCCAGTTTGCGAAATTGCATCATCAGCATACTGACACCATGTCTCACCAGGCTCTTCCCCAGACATTTTCCCACTATCGGCCCATCCAGGGCGACGGCAACTGTGGCTGGCGAGGTGAGTCAATCGACCCATTCCACCCACAACACATGATTCCAGAAGAGTGGTTCAGGCCCAGATGCCAAACCCACTCATTTCCCCCAGACACGACTCCGCTCTCCGGCGGCACGTTGCTTTGTCTGGCCCTGCCGCCCGTGTCTCGGGACCCTGTCTCAAGTAACCTGTCGAATCTTGGCTAACGGTTTTGTCTCGCAGCAATTGGATTCTCCTACTTTGAGAAACTCATCGATTCAGGCGATCAGGGCAAGATTGAGGGCGAAGTCGCCCGACTGATGAGCATGAACCACATGATGTCTACTGTCGGCGGCTACGCTTACTTTGAAGAGTGGGCCGACGAGATGTTCGGACTACTTCGAGAGATTGCTCAGAGCATGGATAGCCCTGACCCGCAAGTGCCACACTTACTGCTCCTTGAGCGGTGGAATGATGCTGCAGTTAGCAGCAGCATCATCTACTACCTTCGCTTGCTCTCCGCCACCTACCTCAAGGCTAACGCTGCCACTTACGATCCCTTCCTCCCGGAGGTAGCTGGAGGCGTCATTGGCTACTGCAACCAATCCATCGAGCTGGTCGATCGCGAAATTGAGCACCTGGGCATCGTCGCCCTCGTCCATATGCTGCTCCAGCCCGTCAACTTTGTTCTCGAGATCGTCTACCTGGATCGAAGCCCTGGCAGCCAGGCAAACCGATATCGCTTTCCCGAGGAGGCCAACGGCCAAGACCCTTCAAACCTTGGTCCCATCATCTACATGCTCTATCGGCCTGACCACTACGACATCTTGTACCTCACGCCTCCCCCACTGGCAATCCCGCTTCCAGTGCCCACTGCTCCGGTGTCGATGCCTGTCAACCGAGTCAACCACATATCTCACCATACCCCGATTACCAGCACCCCCATGGACCTCGGAGAGTACTCGTCGGTTGACTTTAGCACGCTATCCATTATCCCTGGGCTTAACTCGATGGGGATGGCCCCCTTGGCGCCCCTCCGCCCACGACCTCTGCGCAGCAGCAGAATTCATGGATACCGCAGTCTTACGACGGGTTGCCAGCTTCATCCCCTCAGACTCAGTCTCAGCCAGCACCCACCCTCATGGCATCACCACAACCCCCATCCCCACCCACTTCCATGTCAGCCAGCTCAAGCATAGGGCCCAACCCGCCAATGGTTGCTACATCCGGGCTGGGACCTGCACTTTTGCCGCCGCCGAATAACAGGACGCCCTCCGGTTACCACATTCGATTCAGCCCAGTTCAACTCGAATACGAAGAGAATAGGACCGGCATAGAACCACATTTCAATGTCAAGACAAACACGTTCAAGAACAGCATATGGAATCGTGCACACTATGGAAACCCAGACTTCCACCCCGAGGAATGGAGCCCGGACGATGAGCATGTTGATGGAAGAGTTGGAGGGAAGCGGAAACTGAAGAAAGAGTCGTCTTAGATGGATGGGGTGGATGGGTATGGAATCGAGGAGATGCATACGCTCTGAGAGAGATTCACGGCGGAACAACACAGAATGGTCTCAACAAGCCATTTTTCTTACGACATTAAGCTGTTGGGAGCATGTGGGGGAGCTCAGTTTGGATTCGTTAAGGAGGTGAATGAAAGTAGTTGGATGGGAGGCACTCACTGTTTGATACCCCCCGGAGTTTTGCGGGGATGGAGAACTGGATCATTCAACGGAGGAGGGGCAGACTGGCCAGCAATTGATTGCTTGGTGAAAACGGTGTTGTTTTCTTTTCTCTGCATGGGTCGGCAAGCCATAGGGAGTGTTTCCTTTGTATGCATGCTCGTCAAGCAAGGAGGGGGAGTGGGGTAATCTTTGGCGGTTGACCACATGCAGCTTGGGGATGGAATTTGCAAGACGTTGAGTCTCGGATTGGGATTATTAGGACTGGGATTGGGCATGGGATTGGGCATGAGCTTTGAATGATTTGAGATGGAGGGATGAAAGGGGCTCATTTTGAATGAGCAGGACATGAATACGCCCCGGCACACACGCACACACAGCATTCATTCAAAGACGTCTTTTTAGTCGAGCCTATTTTGTGACTACGGGGCGGGGCATCAATCGGAGCCATTATTTTCATGGTGGTCAATACCAACTGAATCATTTTCTTCGTCACTACTTTGCAGTACTATTGACCGACCCGCATGATGGACTCGGTGCCGTTTTCTAATTCTTTTTCTTATTGTTAGTGCGGAACAAATAAGATACTCGGGTTGCCTGGTTGAGTCGGATATTTATGGCGTTGTGTTTTGGGTGGCGAGTGGGTTCTGACGAGGGGAGGCGAGGCGGCACAGTGCAGGTGTCTTGGGTCTTGCTTGGTGTTAACCAAGCTCTGTAGGGTTCTAGCCAGGTAGTTGTCTCAAGAAAGAGCATGTCAGTGTTTGTTATGCGTCCATCCGTCTGCGTGGCCCCATGTGAGTGGAAGCGTGACGGGGAGAGATACAGTTAGTGCACATAGTACGTGGACATAGGCGGCTTAGACCGACGACCGACAGGCGTGTTGATGTGGGAGGAAGCGAGGGGAGGCGGAGCGATGGGCAGGGAGGGCAGGGGGCGGGAGGAATACCGGAGGAGGGAGGGATGGATGTACCGTGCCGTACGGGTGCTTTTGGTGCTGCGTCAGCTTTGGCATATGGGGGATGTGAGGAGCGAGGTGGAGTTGGCGAGGTGGAGAAGAATGGGCATGGAGACGGGACAAAAACGTGGTAGCGAGGGCGGTTCGGGGTTGGCTGGTTGGTTCGTTGCGAGGCCGTGGGCGGAAGTTGTCTCAGATCGAGGAGCTGCATTGCCGATGTTTTGAGCAGATGAGAGAGCCCGAGGGAAACTTGGGTGAGTCAAAGGGGAGGTGACGGGATGTGATGGGAGGCATCCTGGATGGGTTGGAACGGAGTTGTAGTGGAGGTGGTACCGCGCTGTAGCAGATTGACCGGGAGCGGGAAGAAATGACATGCATCCAGCAGGCATCCAGCAGGCATTCAGCATCTGGAGCTCTGCCAAATGCACCGTCGACTGCACCATCGCGACTTTCTGTAGTGCACCTGCAGTCCTCGCCGTCTCAGTGCATTTCAGCCGCGGCCAAGACGACGTCGCCAAGCAGGCCATCCTCGGTTCCAGCCATCTCCACTCCGGCCGCCGCCGTTGGCTCAGCACC
Source organism: Ilyonectria mors-panacis (assembly GCA_002991585.1). Taxonomy (NCBI): domain Eukaryota; kingdom Fungi; phylum Ascomycota; class Sordariomycetes; order Hypocreales; family Nectriaceae; genus Ilyonectria; species Ilyonectria mors-panacis. The sequence continues at coordinate 415,908 of PPHJ01000050.1, forward strand.
GTACGTTCGTTAGTGTAGCGGACTCTTTTTTCCTCTCGACTCTTCTCTTGGTAGTTCCTTGGACGTGGGGGAAGCGGTCTTTGTTTCGATGGGGCCAGACAGAGAGAGAAGAGCGGCAGTTGTAGTTGCCTCAAGACTTCTGGGTCCGCGGCGAATGGCTATCGATCTCCAGAGCCGCCGTCACTTGCACCGTGCGTCTCTAGCGGCCCTGAGTGGGAATGACTAGGAAATGGTCGCCGAGGGCGCGATTTCGCTCCGTACACATGTAGTGAGATGACATCGCCGCCTTGTCATTGGCGACTGCGGGTGAATGACTTATTTAACGCTCTGGGGGTCAAAGCCTATCAACGGGGTAAAAGGCCGCGCGAGACATTTAAAAAACAACAGCCCAACGTGAGCAAGGGGGGTTTTTGTTCAGGGTCCTTGGGGGGTTTGCACTTGGTTGTGCGTTATCGAAACGCCTCGTGTCGACATGTCGAATGCAGCATCTCGGGCCGCTGACCAAGCTGCCGGCCGAGACGAGCATGCATTGAAGTTCTGTGCATGGTGTGTGTGCGCGCGTGTATGTGCGTGAGAGAGAGGGAGCCCTTACGGCGTAACACATGCGGACAGTACGCAGCCAAGGCCTAGTTATTTATCACTGGAATCGAAATACTGAGTGGACGGAGCCGGAGCAAAATGTCCAAGATTCCCTCCCTCGCGGCCCGTGCTCGACGTTTTTTTGGGCTTGTGTTGGTGATAACATCATCATCATTGTACGACTATCGGCCTGGGCCCAGCGTATGTCACGCCATACCATGGTCGAGAAGGCCTTCGCGGCGAGGCTGGACCTTTGGCGGCAGACCACTTCCTTTCAGCGCTGCGCTCTCCAGCTACTGACCAGGACGCCCCGACAAGGCTATTGACGCTCGTGGGCTGGCGCAACCCCGCTGGCAGCATGGTCTGGACCGTCCTTCCGAACACGTTCTGTCTGTTAAGCGTGGCTCGCCTTGAGGAATGAGGAGGTTTGGAGGACAAGGGGGGTTCCACTGGGGAGCGGGCCGGCGGGGGTCGTTGGGGGCGTGGTGGTCAGGGATGAGAGAGGATGTGCACGCAGGGATATTGGCGCAGGGATATTGGACGTCGTGCTGCAACTGGAACTGCGGGCGGATCTGGGCGAGCGAGAAGCCGGCCGCAGGCGGTGCGTGCGTAGGTTTTCTGCATGGGCCGCCGTTGCTGCATGCCGCGTGCTTGCGGGAGGTGCTTGCGGGAGGTGCTGCGGTGCTGCGTGTTGCAGGTCGACGTTGAACCGGCTCGCATCGCGGGTGGATCTCCGCAGCGAAGTAGAGTCGCACCGGGCGGCTGGGGTCGCCGGGCATCAACAGTCCAGTAGGAAGCGAGCGTCGGCGAGGAGGGACGAGAGACCGGGTTGCCAATGAAGGCTGAAAGGAAGGGGGAGCCTTGTCCGTTTGTCTGCGTTCTAGTGCGAGGCGAACCAAATGGCAAACCACCAGGCGAGGCGAGCGAACAGGGCGCATCGCGTGGACGTGATTTGGCCGTGGTGGTAGATTGAGATGGACTGGGGCTAGGAGCTATTGGCATCATGGGATGATGGGGAACTAGGGGGGGGGAGCTATGGGGGAGGGACTTGGGGGAGAGGGGCCTGGCATAGACTAGGTTACAGGGCATGGCATGGCATGGGCTTGTGGCGTCCCCGTGCGGTGCTGAAAACGACGACGAGAAATCACATGTACTGCGTACCTGGTATTTCATTGTGCGGTACGGAACGGAGTGCAGAGTAAACGAGAGCCAGAGCCCGGGGAACGTCGTGTATGGTCGCATCTGTCGCATCTGTCGCATCTTGACGTTGCTCCCCGAGCGAGAGTCAAAAAAAAAGTGATAGAAGTTCAACAGGTGACAGAGGAGTCGTTGGATGCGTGTCTGACTGGCTGCTCGCGCGCGTCTTGAAGGCGGGACGACGTCAGAGGCAGCGGCACAGTGGAAGCCAAAAAGTCACGTCGCACCGGCGCAAAGCAGACAACCTAGCCGCCTCTGCGTTCCTCGAGGGTCGTCTTGACGTATTATTTAGCCCCGGTTTTGTATTCGTGCGCTCGAGCCATGAAGCTGGGGATGTGTCCAGGCCAGGCCGGTAGTTGGTTAACTGTGTTGCGGACATGGCTTTCAGCAGTGCCACGGATATGCCGGGGATGTGAGCAAAGACACGGAAGCAACTGGATTGGAATCGGCTGTGACTCTGCAACTTGCAGCATCTGAGACATGGAAAATCTTAGACAAAACTACTGACAAGTGACAACAAGGAACACTCCCGCCTTCCTTTCCGTTCTTCTAGCCTGCGGTCTCTACGTAGGTAGTATGCGGGCGTGCCCCGTCGGGTCGGCAGTAGCAGTAGGAACACAACCCATGGCGCCGCCTCCGCCCGCCCTCCGCCCGCCGCCCGGCCCTCGCCTTCGCTGAATCCCACCCCCCGTCATCAAAGTCGCCGCATTGGGGAGCCGGCACCTCGGAGGGGTCGTTCAACCCTGACCTGACGACGTCTGAACTTTGAGCTCGGCCGGGCCTGTGTGGCTCTGGTGGAGGTGGATTAACTGGGTTCTGAACGCAATAGCTCCAATAAAGTCGGGGCCGCGACGGGCGAGCGACGACGACACGACGGCGGCCGAGAACCACTTGCGCACACAGACCCTTTTCTCATTCAGTACCAACAGACCAACCGGCCAACAGACCAGCCAACCATTCATCCACCTCCGCATCTGTCTCTCCCTCATCTTCTTCTTCTCCCTCCTCTCTTTCTCACAATCTCTTTTTCTCGCACATAATCTCTCTTATCTCTGCTTCTCAACTCGCGCGCCTAAACCGGCCATGGACGTCGGTCTCCCGCCGTCCCCCTCGCCCTCTCCCCCCTCCCGTTCCCATCATATTTGGCGCTTCTATTAGCGACCGCGATCTGCAACCGGTCGCGACTCTCCCGCCACCACGGCTACCTAGGAAGACTCCACTCGCGTCCGCAGCCTCACTTCTCGGTTGCCTACTCTAATTACAGAACGACGATACCCGCCTCTATTTCTATTCGCCTTTACGATTCCTTCTCCTCTACTTAATTTCTACTCCAATTCCGTTTGCGACAATGACGGGCCTAGTACCACCAAGACGGCGCAAGTCTGCCGCATCGTCTGTCGCATCGTCTGCGACGGCCCCTCTCCCCCACAACATGCCGCGAGATGCAATTGACGACTACCACGTCATCGGAAACCTCTCTGTCGACATTGGCGATGTCAGCCCCGCCGAGGACGACGGTGCCGACCTCAGCGACACCTGCTCCAACTTCTCGACCGTCTCGGAAGACTCTCTACCTCTCATCCGCGCCTACAGCCATACATACCATGGATCGGGTCAGCTCATGACGCCCAACGACGACTCCGAGGCCCGTCGCATGGCCCTGCAACACGAGCTCTTCCAACTGTGTCTCGACGGCGGCCCTGGTGGACGCTAAGCTGCCCCTCGAAAACCACACTCCCGACAATCCCTTCCAGATCCTCGACGTTGGCGCCGGCAGCGGCATTTGGGCCCGCGACATGGCTCAGCGCCATCCCCAGGTCAACATCCTCGGCATCGACCTCACGCGCGCCCTGCTCCCCAATGACGTCCCCACGAATGTCACCTTCGAGATCGCCGACGTCATGGACCCTTGGCCCCCACACACCTACGACTTCATCCACATGCGCAACTTGGTCGGCGGGCGGCATCCGGGACTGGCAGTCGCTGCTGGCCCGCGCCTACACCCACCTCAAACCCGGAGGCCAACTCGAGTTCACCGAGATCCGCCCACGCTTCTTCGACGTCGACCCCGAGCAAGCCGACCTGTCGAGTACCCTGGCTGGCGCAAAACTCAAGATCGGCGCCGCTTGTTACGAATACGAGATGGCCTATGTAGACATGTGCATGAAGCTAGGCCTGGACTTTGATCCCGTTCCCCGCATACCAGGGTGGCTGAGTACCATGGGCGCCGAATCGACACGCGAGCGGGTCGATTGGTTGCCCGTGAGTAGTTGGGGAAACGACCCAATCAGCCGAAAGAAGGGCGAGATATTAAACAAGATGATTGAATGCGGTATGTGGAACGAAGCCTTAATTGGAGGCGTAAGCTGACGTTTGTGACAGGCCTGGAGAACTGGACCCTGATGCTATTTGGGCTTTGTGGATGGGAAGAGAAGGACACGAGGGCATTGCTAGCGCGTGTCCTAAAAGAGGTCCAGGATCCTGAGCTGAAGAGTAATGTGAAAGTGTAGGTTCCCATCCGGAACATATTAACACGACTAAGCTGACGTCTTCTACTAGAACATTCATTACTGCACGAAAACCGCCTAACGCACCCGAGCCCTCAGCTGAAGTCGACGAAGCGATAAAAGCTGCTGACGCGGCAGCCGGGAATAGCGAACCCTCAACTAAAGCTACCGCCGAGGCGGTACCCAACAACAGCGGGCATGCGGACTGATGCCCGTGAACGACAACATCATTTGGCCTGTACGAACAAATTCATTTCACGATGGAAGCAGGAATTGCACTAGAGACGATTGAAACAGCACGGTTGAATGGCGACCCCAACCGGCATGTACGACAAAACAATGTATTTATTTCGGAGTATATATGGGCGAAATCATGGACGGCGGTTACGGAATCATGGACGGGTTAAGGGCTGTGCATATATGGATCAAGTACATAAACATTCGGGTACACATCTGCATACTAAATGAACACATCGACAAGCACACAGCGTCCCGTCCCGTCCTTTCCCCAGATGTCGTCATGGTGATCCTCGCCCATGACACCACACCCACAAGATATCCCGAGATCGACATGCCCTTCCCGCCGCTCGCATCACTAGCCCACGTCAATCCCCCTCGGGAAGGGCATTGACTTTAGTAATATCCCGAGTGCAGAACCTTTTCGGGGCGCCACGAGGGAGGGTCAACGGGGATGCAGGTTGCATCCGTCCACACCATGGAAACTGGCCCACAAAGGCACAGGAGCTGAGGCGGGGGCGGGGCAAAATTTCGCTGTAGGAGGGGGAGCTTGATGGTTCCGCTTGTGGGAAGGGCTTTTTCGGAGCTTTCTGGGTCAATGGCTTGGGTGAGACTGGGGGAGCTTGTGATCTTGCGAGATCTTGGACTACAGGAGGCAGTGGGTGTACATGGGTGGATTTGTCGTGTCGTTTCTATTTACAGCGCATTTCGTCATGTGATCGGACCGTTTGTGTCACCACAGCACCATTACATCACCATCTAGATTAAATTGGGCTGGGAAGCTGTCGCAAAGGACGAAACGATGTGAGAAAACAGAAACTGAACCAATTGAATAACCTAGGCTTTATACAAAGACAAAAAAAAAAATAAAAAAAATTGCTGCTGGGTATCTTCAGCCCAAGACTCGACACCGCCATGCCATGATTTCGTATTCTGCTATGCGATGCTTGGCGCACTCCCATCAAAACTCCGTATACCACCGTCTACACCGTCTCGATGTATCGCTTCATTTCCCTGTCGGTTTGTTAGCTATACATTTATGTCAAGAAATGTCGCCAGGGACTTACCAATCCGTAACAGCCTCGTCGTACAACCGAATCTCGTGTTCCCTGGTGCCGCCGAAGTGGTCTACAAAGTCGTCGCCAAACACCTCTCTGGCGATGCTGTCCTTGGCCATGAACCGCGTCGTCGCCTCCTTCAGGCTCTTTGCCAGGCGCTCGCCGCGGTCAGCGTCGCCGCCGACGTCCTGGCCCATGGCAAGGGGCGGGCAGGGAATCTCGAGCTTCTTCTCGATGCCGCGCCAGCCGAGGCCGAGAATGGCAGCCAGGACGAAGTGAGGGTTTGTGTCGGCGCCAGGTACGCGGACCTCGAAGCGCGTGGCCGAAGGCTTGGAAGTGGGCGGGGTGATGAGGCGGACGGAGGCGGCGCGGTGCTCGAGGCCCCATGATACGGTGACGGGAGCCCAGAAGTTCTCGACGAGACGCTTGTACGAGTTGATGGTGGGGGCGAGGAGGGGCATGATGTCAGGGAGACCCTCGAGGACTCCAGCGAGGAAATGTCGGCCCAGGTCTGAGAGGCCGGCAATATCCTTCCACTTGGCATTCTCGTCCAGAGTCTCTCTCGCGAAGAGATTCTTGCCGTCCTTGTCGACGATCGACACGTGCATGTGGCCGCTGTTTCCAGGTAGGCCTTGCTTGGGCTTGGCCATGAAGCAGGGGGTGATGCCGTATCCCGTGCTGACGCTCTTGACAACGTACTTGAACAGGGCGGCGCGATCGGCCATTTGCGCAATCTCGCCGAACTCGAGCGCGGCCTCGAAGACGCCGGGGCCGGACTCTGTGTGCCAGCCCTCAATATTGCAGTGGAAGGCTTCGCACGTCTTGAAGACGTCGTAGTAGTATTCCTTGTTGTGGACGGGGCGGGTCAGGGAGTAACCGAACATGCCCTCTGTGAGTGCGGGGAGCTGGTGGGGAGGGTTCTGCTGGAGATAGGCGGCGGTGGAGGTGGAGGATGCTTCGGGGTTTCGGAATTGGAAGAATTCATACTCGGCTAGATTTGGGGAGAAGCGTTAGAGAGAGATGTACGGGAATCGGAAAGAAGCAGAGGGAAGCTTACCACCAGCCATGGCGCCGTAGCCCGCACCCTTCAGCTTATCGAGCTGAGACTTGATAAGGCCACGGGGGCATGCGCAGATAGGCTGCTTGGTATCTGGGTCGAGGAAATCGACGAGGAAGAAGGGAACATTGTCCTCCCAGGGAATGCGGCGAAAAGAGGAGAAGTCGGGGATGGCAAGGAGGTCGTGGTAGCCGTTCTGGGCGTTTGAGATCTTGAGCTCGCGAATGTACGTCTGGTCGTGCATGTCCCAGCCGAAGATGACAGAGCAGAAGCCGAAGCCAGCGGTGGCGATGGACAGGAACTTCTTCTTGGAGATCAGCTTGCCGCGCAGGATGCCGTCGACATCGACGCCTGCGAGCTTGACCATGGTATCATTTTGGAGGACGCTGGCAAGGTTCTCGACCGTGACAGGGCCGTCGGTAGTGGGAGCTGCGGATGCCATGCTGTGCGAGGAGGGCGGACTGTTGAAGCTCGCAGGATGGACAAGAGACGTGATTGAGCGACAGAGGGAGGAGATGAAAGAGGAGAAGAGAGAGAAGAAGCGAAGCTGAAGGTTAGGAATCTGGGAGCGTCAATGCGACGGCGATAGCAGGGCTAATTGAGGACTTAGAAGCTGGTCGGGACCTCGGTGCCGTAATAGCGGAATGGCCAGCCGTGCAGCCGTGGAGTCGCAAGTGTGGGGAATCAAGAGGCGGCAGTGGGATCAAGGGAATCAAATCAAGTAAATCAAGCAAATCAATCCACGCAACCGCACGGAGAGAGGTGGAGATTGTCTGGACGAGGTGGAGAGCAGAAGGCTGAGGAGCGAGGAGAAGGGCGAGGAATTGCAAGGAGGAGGAGGCGGACGGGGGGTGTGTGTCTTGTGATGTGGGCGTGGGAGCGCGCAGGCGGGATGGCACAGCGCGGCTACGATAAGCCCCAGCTGCGATAAGGCTTCGGTGACGTAGAGCGTCGATGCTCTAGTGCGGTTGCAGTTAGTGCCGCGGAGAGGTCGTTTTTAGCGGGGGATGGATCATGGAGATGTGCTGAAACGGTGCGCTACCCGCTGTCTGTGTCCTCTCTGTGTCCTTGGAACAAGATCTGGGAATCCTGAGCGAACGAGCGAGTGTAGAATGGCGATATCCATGGTCCTCTTTCAGGAAGTTGGGATGGAAAACGGACAGAACCGAGGCAGGCCGCAGATAAGGGACATCTGACCTTTCCGACCACCATCCAATACCGGACACACTCACGACGCTCGGTTGGAGATGCTGGGATGATGAGGTGCCGGGTTACCGGGAGATAAGAAGCAAAGCAACCATCACCACTCGTGCTGCGCGTACGTATGTCCCTGAGGCCGCACGTGCTCATTTCCTCCTGAGGCATCGGCCAGCTCCAACCTCGCAGTGTGAGCAAGTAACCAAATTGTCGGCTATTCTCACAAGTCACATCCATCTCATCTCATCTTAGACCTTACGGCATTGCGCGCGGTGCGCCGTCTCCAAGCTGCCCCAACCCAATTGCCCGCGCGCTCGCTCAAGACCGAGGCTGCGATCCGTTCGGAAGCTGCTCCGTAATACCACCAACCTGGACGTCATCTCCAATTCATCCCTCATCCTTCTGGCCCGAGCTTGTAACCCGACAACTGGGCGCGCTTGGGATCCCCTGGCCTAAGCTCCCCGCCATGCAGAAGGAGTTGCCCGATCCAGCGTCCAGACACATGTGCAGTTGAGCCGCCGTGCGTGGGGTCCGGAACGCGACGTCTTCTCGTAGACATGGAGAAAATAGTGGTATCCTGTCTTCCCAGTGCGACGATGCAACCGTCGCAAACCATCTAGAACCGCGCTGCGCCGTTCCGGTTGACAAATGGATTTGCCGCGAGTGGCCGTCCCCCACCGGCCGGATCTGACATGTCCCCCTTCCCACGGCCACGCATCGCCGACATCGCGCACATGCCGCTAGGATGCGGTGCTGCAACTGGACCCTGAATGTGACATCCATGTCCCAGATCAACGCCCGCAGAGCAACCCGTCATCCCACGAGGCTGGATTCTTGATACATGAGTCTTGGGTAAACGTCTTCAGCAGAGCGTCCCCTCATTAACGGCCACTGCCGGCGCTCCGTCGACAGGTCTCCGCTTGTTTCTTATTCGATCCCGAATCCCGAGTCCTCAGCCTCTCAAGTCGCTCGTCGGCGCCCACGCATCCACTCCAGCTGCCGCCGCGCTCCGATGAGAGATGCTAGCGGGTCTGATAAGCTCCCGCCTGATCAGCCAGCGCCGGTTCACGTCTCGTCAAGCAGTGCTCACTGTTAACCGCGACGCAAATGAGGGGTCCAAAGCCCACGGTAGCTGGCCCACGATGACTTGACCGCGACAATGCAGCCTCTGCCGCGCCCTCCACCCGCCAACGCCGTTGTCGGTCGGAAAGCCAGGCAAAAGAAAGCAGAGGGTTGGGCCATTGGAGTTTCCTTGACTCATCACGAAGCTCTAGTGGTCCCGTGTCTCCTCTCCTGCACCACTTGACCGTCTTTTTTTGCCCTGCCGGTCTATTCCCCCCCGCCTGGTCATCCCTTCCCCCTGCTTTCCGGTGTTGTGCTCTTATCGTAGCTCTCTCGATAAGCTTGTCTCGCCTCCCCTCAATTGCCATACCTCGAATACATAAATCCAACACATCGCATACATCTGCCCACTTCGCCACGTTCCACTCTCAACCCAACAACACTCTCTCAACCTTGATCCCGACTCAATCACACTGCCACTTATCAACAATGCCTGCTGTTACCGGATCCCAGTCCCGCGGCCGCCTTGCCGGCAAGAATGCCGTCATCACCGGTGCTGCTGGGTGAGTTTGCCTGTCCCATCTCTGCCTCATCTGGTCACAGCTATCGACTGTCGACACGATCATGTCCCGCATGGCTGACACAATAACTCCAGTGGCATTGGCCTCGAGACCTCCATCCTCTTCGCCAAGGAGGGTGCCTCCGTCTTGATGTCCGACATCTCCCTCCCTGCCCTCGAGAAGGCCGCTGCCAAGGTCAAGCAGCTTGTTCCCGATGCCGCCCGCGTCGAGATCTTTGTTAGTCCCCCTCCACTCCATTTCTGCTCTATCCCTTGCCCCATTCCCACTGACACTCTTCCCATTTCTAGAAGTGCGATGTCTCCAAAGAGACCGAGGTCCAGGCCATGGTTGAGACCCTCGACTCCTGGGGCGGTCTCGATGTCATGTTCAACAACGCCGGTATCATGCACGCCAAGGATGACGATGCCGTCAACACCCCCGAGGCCATCTGGGACCTGACCCAGAACATCAACGTCAAGGGAGTGTGGTTCGGCTGCAAGCACGCCGTCCTCTCTCTTCGCCGCCACAACAAGACCAAGGCCTCCATCATCAACACTGCCTCCGTCGTCGCCCTTGTCGGTGCCGCCACTCCCCAGCTCGCCTACACAGCCTCCAAGGGCGCCGTTCTCGCCCTTACCCGTGAGCTCTCCATGGTCCACGCTCGCGAGGGCTTCCGCTTCAACAACCTGTGCCCGCGCCCCTGAACACCCCTCTTCTCCAGGACTGGCTCGGTGACGACCAGCCCAAGCGTCAGCGCCGTGAGATCCACTTCCCCATGGGCCGCTTCGGCGAGGCCATTGAGCAGGCCCACGCCGTTGTCTTCCTGGCCAGCGACGAGTCCAGCTTCGTCAATGGCCACGACTTTGCCGTCGATGGCGGCATGACCAAGGCCTATGTCACTGCCGAGGGCCCTGCTGCCCCCGCTCCTCAGAACAACGCCAGCAAGGACTCTTTGGAGTAAGGGAATGTATGTCAATATGATGCGAATTGTGAAGATGGCGTTTTGGAATTGCCTTGTTAAGTAGGCAAGGCATGGAGCTAGGAATGAACCGAATTGTATGGAAAGGACGTCGATGGTTGTCGGCAAGGATGATGAAACTGGATTTGACTATCCACCCACCCATGCACAAGAGAAGCATGATACAAAGGGAATTGGGCTCGTCATCGAGGGCTCTAAGTAGTTGAATTCTTTATTCATATGATAATTTACACAAGCAAATCCCCCAAACTCCAGCCCATGCATTTCCATCTCATTCATTTCATTTTCACACGTAACTACATCTAATGAAACTGGCCCTCAGTGTTACCCTCACCCATGCTCTTGCTGCTGGAGCTGCCACTCTGAATAGCGCCCAGGATACCGTCGATGTAGCTGGCACCGCTCCATGCCTGGTGCGTCAGGACGTCGCACTTGAGGTCCTTTTCGCGACGCTGCACCAGGTCGACGTAGGCCTTCATACCCTCCGTCTTGAAGTCACGCGCCAGCTCGGTAGTGATGGTGGCGTTGGAATGCAGCCCCGCCAGAGAGATGAGCTGCAGGACGAAACCCTCGCGGGCAATGTCCCAGATGAACGACTTGAGCGTCTCGTCGGTGAAGCCGTGCGCCATCCAGTTGAACGACGGCGATAGGTTGTACACGAGGCCCTTTCCGGGGTACACGCTGCGGACCTCGCGGCCCAGCTTGGTGGCCACCTCGACGTTGGGGTCGCCCGTCTCGACCCATAGCAGGTCAGCGTAGGGGCCAAAAGCCAGGGCGCGCTTCGTGGCGGCGTCCATGCCGGCTCGGTAGTGGTAGAAGCCCTCGCGGGTGCGCGGGACGTCCCAGTTGAAGTAGACGGGCGTCTTGGTGTACTGCGACGCAAGGGCGCGGCGACGTGAGATGCCCATGTCGCGGTCCTTGGCCGTGGCGGCGAGGTACTCGTCGATCTGGGCCTGGGCGACGCCCTCGCTCTGCATGTGTGAGACGGCGGCTTCGTCAAAGGTGACGAGGTTGGTGCTCTTGACCCAGTTGGCCTCGAAGGCGTCGATCTCGCTGCCGGCGGCGCCCTCGGCCTCCATGGCCTGGATCGTCTCGGCGAGGGGCTCGATGGCCGAGTCGGAGACACCCAGGATGAACTCGTGGTCGCGGACGTCAATGGCCGAGGACAGCAGCTTGCCGGACTCGGAGTCGGTGCGGGCGATGACGAGGTTCTCGCAGCCCATGACGTCCCACTGGAAGCGGGCGGCCACGAGGCGGTTGATGTGCTCGCCGACGGGCACGAGCACCTTGCCAGCGAGATGGCCGCACTTCTTGCCGCCGTGGAGCTGGTCCTCGAAGTGAACGGCCGCCGCGCCATTCTCGGCAAAGAGCTTGGCCAGCTTGAGGACAGCCGAGAGGCCGCCGTGGCCAGTGTCTCCGTCAGCGATGATGGGGCGTAGGTAGTCGACGTAGGGAGTTTCGGCGCGCTTCGCGGGAGTCATCTTGCGGCGCAGGTCCCACTGCTTGCGGTCGTGCATGGACTGGGCCTTGGACAGGCGCTGCACCTGGTTGGGGACGGTGTTGTAGGGGTAGTCGCCAAAGTCGGGGGAGACCTCGTTGGTGCTGGTGAGCAGCGAGGAGCAGGCCCAGCCGGAGATGTAGAGGACCTCCTGGTGAGGGGCCTGCTGGGTCATCTGGACGGGATCGATGGCGCCCACTGCGAGGGGTCGTGTTAGTGGCTGGTGGTGTTGAGGGCAGAGGTGCGCTTACTGGTGTGGATGGGCTCGCCGTTGGCCTCGCGCTCGCGGATGAGGTTGAAGAACTTGGTGGCCATGACGGAGCTGGGATATTGCGTCTTCTGCGAGCCGCGCTTGCTGGCGACGTCGGCGGCGCTGTAGGGGCGCTTGATGCCCTCATATCGCGGGGAAGCCCACCACGCCTCGATCTCGTTGACGCTGGCCTCGTAGAGAGCGTCCTCGGCGATACCGGGCTTCTGCGCCTCGGGGAGGAGCTGGAAGGCATCCGCGGGTTGAATTGGCACGGGCATGGCGCGCACGGCGGTGGTGGAGAGGGCGCGGACGGAGACGGCGAGCAAGGGCGCTCGGGGCGAGGCGATTCGGGCCTTGGTGGCGGAGAGCAGCAGGCGCCGGGGAGCTCTGGAGGCGAACCTTTGCATCATGGTCATGGCTCCGCGAGTGGACTTTCTGCTGCACCGCGCACGACTGTGGTTGTATGCGGAGGCAGGCAGAAGAAGCAGAGGTGGAGTTGGTGGTTGTATGTAAGAGGCAGGGTGGGCGTTGGAAGTTGGTGGTGGGATTACAGATGGAGCTCGGCTGATGAATAATTATGACCAAGGTCTGAGCTTCTAGATGTCTCCGCGATGACAAAATTTACAACACCACGCTATAACCGAACAACGACCGAGTAGATACAAAAGGCAGGGCTGAGGAGACGCTGCGACAACGGACCGCAGCCAAGACTAGGAATTGATTAAAGGCAGCTCGATGACCGACCGGCGACCGAAGCCAGCTCCGCCGCACCGCAGACGCAGCGTGCTGGACATGACAAAAGCTGATCATGTCGAGAATCAGAAGCTCGGTATTCACCGATCCTGTTACAGCCTTGGTTAAACGGCAAAGCATTGCCGAATGGATTGGCCAATGACGGGGCTACGGGCGGCTGTGGCAGCAGCTGGGTTGGACCTTGGTTGGAGATGGTCTTGGACCTGGGCCGGGTCCTCGCGGCTTTCCTCGGTTGTGGCCTGGCCAGCCGTTAACGAGCCGCCCTGCCTCTGCTTACCGTGGAAGTTGGGGAGGAGACCAGGAGAATCCGTCCTGTCGTCCGATACGTGCAGCCCTGGCCGTACGCATTCGTCGAGCAGCATGCGCCCAGTGGCGCGGTGCGAGAGGAGGGGAAGGGCAGACGTGGTGGTGACGGAAGGCCTGTCAGCCAGCTCGGGCCTAAAAGGGACGCGGGAACTGGACGCATTCCATATCTCTTCCTCTCCCGGACGAGTCTCCTGTCGATCTCCTCTTCTTCTTTTATCTTTCTCTAGATTATCGCCTCCAGGTCAATTGACTCCCATCGCACAGTGAGTTGCTCCGAATCCCCCCTCACCCCAACGTCGACGTCACCGTGTCGATAAGCGCGCCAGCCAGACCACCACTGAACCCGACCCCGCAATTATAGAACTCACCCCCAAAAACAACAACTGATCTGTGCCCATTTCGGCCCCCGCTATTCGCTCGTCCGGCTGTTACCCCAGATTCAACCCCACGGGTTTGATTTATAGCCTGGGAAGCCGCGGCCCATTGTCTCTCGGCTCTTACCCTTTGAGCCCGCCTCCTTCTATTATTCCTCCTCCTCCGTCTCTTCCTCTTCTCTTCTCCCTCCCCCAGCTTCATCTGGCATCACATCCGTCACCATGGCCCTCCGCTTGAGAACATCCACCCGGGCTTTCAAGGTACGTGTTAGCACCTCAATTGGCCAGCCCCGCATCTTGTGCGAATGTGTAAATCGGAATACTGACACTTTCTCCCTCGCAGCCCTTCACCCGCGTCGCCCTCTCCGGCGTTCGCGGATATGCCACCGCCGAGCCCGACCTCAAGACCACCCTCCGCGAGGCCATTCCCGCCAAGCGCGAGCTCCTCAAGAAGGTCAAGGCCCACTCCAACAAGACTCTCGGCGAGGTCAAGGTCGAGAACACCCTCGGCGGCATGCGCGGCCTCAAGGCCATGGTCTGGGAGGGCTCTGTGCTCGACGCCAACGAGGGCATTCGCTTCCACGGCCGCACCATCAAGGACTGCCAGAAGGAGCTTCCCAAGGGCAAGACCGGCACTGAGATGCTGCCCGAGGCCATGTTCTGGCTGCTCCTCACCGGCCAAGTCCCCTCCACCAACCAGGTCCGCGCCTTCTCCCGCCAGCTCGCCGAGCAGGCCCAGATCCCCCAGTTCGTCTCCAAGATGCTTGACGACTTCCCTACGGATCTCCACCCCATGACCCAGTTTGCCATGGCCGTTTCCGCCCTCAACTACGAGTCCAAGTTTGCCAAGGCCTACGAGCAGGGCCTCAACAAGGCCGACTACTGGGAGCCCACCTTTGACGACTGCATCTCGCTGCTCGCCAAACTGCCCACCATTGCCGCCAAGATCTACCAAAACTCGTACCGCGGCGGCGGTGCCCTCCCCGCCGAGGTCGACCTCGAGCAGGATTGGTCCTACAACTTCGCTGCCATGCTCGGCAAGGGTGGCAAGAAGAACGAGAACTTCCAGGACCTCCTCCGTCTCTACCTTGCTCTGCACGGTGACCACGAGGGTGGCAACGTTTCCGCCCACGCTACCCATTTGGTTGGAAGCGCTCTGAGCGATCCCTTCCTGTCTTACAGCGCCGGTCTGCAGGGTCTCGCTGGTCCCCTTCATGGGTATGTTTCGAGCCTATAACTGTGTTTAGTCAATTTGCTAACTCCAACTAGACTTGCCGCCCAAGAGGTGCTCCGATGGATCCTCCAGATGAAGGAGAACATCCCCGCCGCCTACTCCGACCAGGACGTCAACGACTACCTCTGGTCCACCCTTAACTCTGGCCGTGTCGTTCCTGGCTACGGCCACGCTGTGCTCCGCAAGCCCGATCCTCGATTCGAGGCGCTCATGGACTACGCCGCTGCCCGCCCTGAGATTGCCCAGGACCCCGTCTTCCAGCTGGTCCAGAAGAACAGCCAGATCGCCCCCGAGGTACTCAAGAAGCACGGCAAGACCAAGAACCCCTACCCCAACGTCGACAGCAGCTCTGGTGTCCTGTTCCACCACTACGGCTTCCACGAGACCCTCTACTACACCGCCACCTTCGGTGTCTCGCGAGGTCTCGGCCCTCTGGCTCAGCTGATCTGGGACCGCGCCCTGGGTCTTCCTATTGAGCGACCCAAGAGCATCAACCTCGAGGGTATCCTCAAGGAGGTTGAGGGAAAATGAGTTCCGCGGGTTGAATGAAAAGTAAATCGCATGAAGTGACAAGAGCAGGATCTAAATATGTATATACCGGTTCATAAAGGACCTTGACAGCTCATGAGTGACACCAATTCCAGTAGTTTAGCCTCGTCGCGTATAAGTTACTGCAACTCTGTAAAATGGGTTCTTTCTCTCAAAACTTTGCCTATGCATAACTCCCCATCGCTATCTATTTATTTGCCTCCGAGACGCCATATGTAAATTCACTCATCCCTCACTCAAAGCTCCTTGTCGAGAACAGCAAAGTAGAGGTCATCCCTCAAAACCTTCCCGCTCGTAATCTCAGCGTACGGAAACGGTTTCGTCTGCTCCGTCTTCCGGTATCCGCGCCGCTCATACCACGCAATCAACTCGTTGCGGATCCAAATAACGTTCAACTCCAGGCGTCGCGCATCCCACTCCTCGCGCACATACTCCTCAACGCGCTCGAGCGTCTGGCGGCCGACACCACCGCCCTGCCGCAGCGGGTCGACGGCAAACATGCCAAAGTAGCCGACCTTGTCGTCGCGCCGGAGCACCTCGACGCAGGTGACGAGGGCGCCGGCCGGGTCGTGGCCCAGCAGCACGGCGCCGCGGGGCTCGGTGATTTTGGCCAGCACGCCGGCTGCGTTGATGCGGTCGCCAGAGAAGATGTCGGCTTCGGTGGTCCAGCCCTTGCGGCTTGTGTCGCCGCGGTAGGCGGACTCGACGAGGGCGAAGACGGCGTCGGTGTCCTCTGGGCTGGCTTTGCGGAATGTGAGAGACATTGTCGGTGGTGAGGGAGATGAGAGAGATTGAGTGTGAGAATGGATAGTATGTGTTGTTGCGAGTTCAATTGATGAGTTCCTGATCAACAAAATGGGCTAGGGAGTTGGCAGCTATCTTGACATTTAAACCAGACTCGGCAACTGCGACAATTCGCAATGGCAAAAGCGAATGTAACGGCCGCCTCACCTCATTCAGCTTCCGAAAACCGGACAATCCACTTTAGTATAAGTCCGGCCGCAGGATCCCACCCCTTGCTATGGATTTAAGCGCTACCTGCTAGGTGCGCCCTTTACTTGACATGGACCTAGTCAATTTTGACATGGTTTTGACATGTTCTTGACATGAGGTGGCGACGGCGCCGCCGCGCTGACGTTGGTTAGTTGGTTTCTTGGACTGCTGGGTTCTTTGGCTTTCTAGGTTTTGGTGTAAGAATTTGACAGCTTTGTCAACTAGATTTGTCTAGTCTGACAAATAACAGGCTCATTTCCTGTGTGCTAGGAATCATCTTTATAACCCCAGAAACGAGAATCTGCCGCAAAGATTAGAGTGACTGCATGGTTAAATCTCTTTTTACTTTATTTTGGTCAACGCAACTTAAACACGATTGGCTTTGGCTAGGGGCTTGTCAATGAACATCAATCGTAATGTCTCATAGAACCGACACATCGTGGTGCAACCTTACGAGAGTAGATTGACCACGTCCTGTATTTAAGGACAGAGACTCTCCTGCTTCCTCTAGCTACTCTTTAAGCTGTTTGGTTACCTTGTACTAAATCCTGCCCTTGATTCCGACAGTAATATAAGCACACTCGACGTCCTGATCACTACTAAGACCTAAACCCCATACGATATGCGCCTACCCTATACCTCCTGTATCGACAAGCGCGGCCGTCACACTTTAGTCCATAGACTGAGCACAGCCCTTTCATATTATAAGCAATAAAAAGAGTAGCAAAGTACCGGTATCTCAGACTGCCTAATATGTCCACACAATATAGTTATCTAATATGAAACCCTCATCATAAGCCTCCCCTCTTCCACCGCCAGCCCGGCAGAGGCATGGCCGAATCAAAAACCTGACGTTCCTCGTGTTTGCTCCCCCACCCGCAATGCTCATTGACTTCCGATCGACCTCGAAGTCATGCCGTCCCGTTACTGGCACGGCAAGACGATACCAAGCTTCCTGGCCACAGAACAACTCGTCTAGGTCGACCGCCTGACGCACGACACTCTGAAGCTCTCGACGAAACGATGCGAAGCTCAGCTTGGATCGAAAGCGCTCCATCATACCTTCCAGCTCGTCAGTCACGTCAGCAATCCTTTCTTCGCGGTCCTGCTTCAGGCTGATGCCCGAGACTAGATCTGTTGTCAAAGCTTTCCACCGATGGAACAAGGGGGCTTGTTCATCCCAGTCCTTTCGTGGGATGTCTTTGGATAGCTCCCTGCCTATCGCAAATTCACAGTTAGTTTCGCACTCCTGGTTGCTGTCCCAGAGATAAGTCTTACTCAGCTTCGAAAGTTTCCCGCTATGCCTCCCTGCCCAGCACATGGCTCCATTCATCGCCGAATCCCCAAAAACCAGTTTCATGAGGACATTCCAAATCGCCGCCTCTATCAATGCCATGCCGCACTTGTTGTCTGCCACCGCTTGTGCATAGTAGGGTGTGAGCTCTTCGAGGTGGTGCCCCTGCGACTTGGCCCAGCTAATCATCTTGGTCTCCTTTATCCCCTTGAAGTAGTTGCTCACCAGGTTTCGCACATCGTACGACAAACTCTGCCAGTCTTTAATGATCTCGGTTTCTGGGCGGTGGAGTGGGGACTGAGTTGGCATCTCGGCGGACTTGCTAGCAGCGTCGGTTACGCGGACGCGGAGGCGGTCTATGGTTTCGTCTGCTTCTTGCATTTTGATATCGTGGTCGGCGCGCTCCTGTTCAATTGTTGTCTCGGTGGCCCGTAATGTCTCCATGATGTCATCTCTTTGCGTTTCCAAGTTGGCGACGTCTTTAACTAGCTGATTCACCATACGAACGAGCTCATCCTCCTTCTGCGTCTTGTTTTCAGGCTCGATGGAATTTGCGGCCTGGATTTGGTCATGTGTCAGACCTGGTCCCGTGCTGTGAATTGATTCGACAGCATCGCGCCTGGTTGGATTGATGCCAGTAAGATTTGTTGCCTGGGCCGGTTTAGGTTCCGGAGAATGCATTCTTTCCTCAGAGATGGGGATCCCATTGGCAGGCTTTCTAACCAGAACTAGGGACAGGTTCTCTCCCATCTTTTCGCTAGTATATTTAGTCACCTGAGTGCGAGCTTGAGGCAAGTTTGAAAATGACCCTGGAA
Source organism: Ilyonectria mors-panacis (assembly GCA_002991585.1). Lineage (NCBI taxonomy): Eukaryota > Fungi > Ascomycota > Sordariomycetes > Hypocreales > Nectriaceae > Ilyonectria > Ilyonectria mors-panacis. The sequence goes on from PPHJ01000050.1 coordinate 434,407, forward strand.
AGTTTTTCCTGCCGCGTTGAGTAGGGCTTCCGGGCGGTGCCGATTCACCAGTAGCGGGCCGTTGCCATCCTTGGTAACAGTTTTAGGCGACCTTGGCCACAAACGAGTAAACAGCTGCTTCGGGGATTTAGGAAGGGAAGTCCGAAGCGATTCCAGTTCGGAGGCAGACATGGTGGTGTTGGATCGGCCCTGCTGGCTTCTAGATCGCCCGTTTCTGTGGTGGTTTCCGGAGTTTCGAGGGTAATGGCCCGAATGCGCGCTGCGAGGTCTCTCTGCCGCCAGTGATCGACCGTGGGATGTACTGGGCGGGTAAAATGTGCCCCCTGTTCCCCTGGTGAGATCGTACAGAGAGGTGGCCATGTGTCGCAGAGTTTGTTCTCACCGGATGGGTGGCGACGACAAGTTTACGTTGGAAGGTAATTTACACGAAGAAATAGAGAAGGAAGACAGCGTGGGAGTTTGAGTGAATGGATTCGAACGCTTAGAAATTAAACAAACGACCGAGAAAAAGTATGGAAGTGGCCAAGTCCTTTGTTGAATGATAACGAGGCTGTGGGAGGTAACTGGCAAACGCTTGTTGGGTCACAGCGCAGCAGCCCTGGCTTCAGCCCAGCCAAGGCGGACAATAAGGCAGGCATGGGTCTGGGCCACAACTGTGAGGCTGAATGGATATGTCAAGGGTGAATGCTGCAGAAGTTCGGAAATGGCAATTGGGCGTATGCCGCGAACCACCAGATATCAGGCTGCGAGTCTAGAACGCCATGGTTGGTGTGGCCGTGTGACCAGGCTGAACTGATAGAGACATGTCAAGCTGGCCGCAACTTTCGGCTGTCTCATGGCAGTTGATCTATCGATTGGGGGCGTAAGCCTTGGCGCCTGAATACATGAGGAGCTGAATACGACCCCCGCTAGGTTCACCCACTTCAATTCTGACGGCATATGCGGGTCAAAGGGCGCCTGTCATTGATTGCCTTGTCCTGTCTCGGATCTTGAGCCGAGGGGCAACTTAGTCTACACTTTGCACTTTGCCTCGTATTAGCGGCATAAATTCAAAATCAGGCTGCGTTGCGGGCACACAAGCCACGGTGGCGGTTGGATCCATGGCTTTTGGGTGCCTCTATCCGTCAGTCTTTACACTACCAAATCTAACAAAACTACCAAGGGAACGCCATGAAAGCTGCCTCAATGCAACTAATCAGAATCGAGACATCACCCCCCAAGCCCCAACTGGACCACAAACACGGTCAAGTTCACAACTGCCGCTAGAATCGCCGCCGCGCCCCAACAGCCGCCCTGTTGCTGCTTGTCATGGCCTGCCTGATGCGATCTCGGATGGACGAGCCCGGACGAACCCTCATTTGATTTACAGATTCGTCCATCCGCCGCAAGATCTTTTCTACGTGCGACTTTTCCTCGCGCAGATGCCGAATCAGGTCCTTGTCCCTCGGCTCCGCCTCCATCGCCCGCTGTAGATGGGACTCGAGTTCGGCCGCTTTGAGCCGATACGCCTCGCCGTCGTCTTGCAATCGACGCAACAGGTCCGAACCGACAGACGTGGCCAGCACGGTCCGGTCCTCGTCAATGATCTCCCTCTGCACGTCGAGGACCACGCTGTCCATGCCCGCGAGCTGGAAGACGAGGGCGTACGCCGAGTCGGAGGTGCCATCGAACTGGGCCACGTACGAACCTTTCTCCTCCATGGGCGCCCAGTAGCGGTCGAGAAGCTCTTGTTCGCGCCGGAGTGCCTTGCCACGATCCTCATCCCTCAACTGATTCCACATGGTCGTGACGAGAATGAGATTCTCGAGAGCATGGCCTCCAACGAGCGATTCGAGGAGCCGGAGGTACGTCATTGACGTTCCTGTCATGCGGTTTTCCGTGATCTTGTGCAAGTAGAGAACCCCTCGTAGGGGCACGCCCAGCGCGTGTTGGGCTGCCAGAAACTCGGCAATCTCGGTCAAGACCTCCCCCTGCGGTCGTGTTGTGTCGTCGAAGCCCGGCGTGTCGACGACGGTGATGCTGCGCTTCTCTTCATCGTCGAGGAAGATCTGAACAGCATTGCACTGCGCAGTTTCTGTAAGATCCTGTAAGCTTGTGCTTCTTTGCTAATCCGGGGTGGAACGTACCTGAATGCAGAGAATGACCCTCTGTTGCACTGTGACTCTTGAGCTGGTTCAAAAAATAGCTTTTTCCAGCTCCAGTCACCCCCAGGACAAGTATGATGCCCTCGCTTGAGAAGTCGTAGTCTTCCATGATGCGCCTAAGCTCGAAGGAAAAGATGGGCAAAGGATCGGAAAACTGGTGGTGGTGGGATGGATTATGATTGATCAACAATACTGGGATTTCCCTCGGAAGGCAACCAATCCAAGGCAATCGGCTGCACACAATACATAAACTTCCTGCGTCGTAAAGAGTTCGGATGAACCTGCATCAGCGGGCGGCAGCCAATGCGTCACACCGGAACGAGGCTGGCCAACAATTCGCCTACCGCCCCCTTGCGGCGATGCCGAGTCGTCTCGTGCATCACGCCACACACCCTCAAAGTGCCTTGCTGCCTCGTTTAGACGCACTCTAGTCAATAGCGTGGTTGGGGGCTGCACTTGGCCATCCCACCGCTAATTTGTCTCAGCCTCAAGATAGGTGAGGCTGCCGGAGCCTGGTTGCCTCTGGACCTGCTGCCTTTGTGATAACCCTCTTCGCTTTTTATTTCAGGCCAGCAATCCATCCCGAAAGCCCTTTCAAGAAAGACCATTCCACCTTTAATCTGTTGACTTTGTTGTTCCTTGGAGATGTTTTCGTTGCCAGATCGCTCCGTCTCTGGAACACCTAGGGTGGGCAATTCTTCCGGAAAATTCATTGCCATTGCCATCGACTTCGGGACTACGTGAGTATTCCCTCGTTCAATTTCATTTCCATCGAGCCCAATTATCTGACCATGGTTACCCTCCAGTTTCTCCGGTGTTTCGTGGGCCTTTTCGGAGCAACCCGACACCATCCACGAAATTTCAGAATGGCCTGCGGCATACCACAACAACTGTAATGAGGTGCAGGTACCGACACAGTATGACATCCAGTCACAGAAATGGGGCTACGAGGTCACGCCAGATATGGTCCCGATGAAGTGGTTTAAGCTGCTGCTGTTGAACGACGACGACATATCCAGAGATGAGATTCGCCAGTCCAAGCCCATGCAAGAGGCTCGTAATCAGCTACTTCTTCCCAGTGCTCCAACAGCTACCGAAGTGGTTGGCCTCTATCTCAAGAAGCTATGGGATCACACGTATAACATATTAAAGGCGAAGCTAGAGATTGATAATCTACCCCTACGAGTCGCCATTACTATCCCTGCTATCTGGCCGCCTTACGCGCAAAAGGCCATGAGGGAGGCAGCAAAGATTGCTGGTATCACCGCAAAGAGAGATATTGGCGCCACCACGTTGGATCTTGTCCAGGAACCGGAAGCTGCGGGACTGTCGATTCTCTTTGAACGTAGCAATTTGCCTGAGATACAGGTGAGAACTACATCCTTCACCTAAAAGAAAAGATGGAGCATACTAATTCTGGCCACAGGAAGGTGAATCGTTCGTCGTGTGTGATGCTGGAGGTGGCACTGTTGTATGGGCTCCTTTCCACGATCCCTCAAATTAGAGACATGTCCCTGACCCAATACCAGGATGTCATCAGCTACACAGTCATTTCATATCGTCCTTTTCATATCAAAGAATGCGTCAGGGGTGACGGTGAGTAGCCTACACCATGCACTTGTAGTCTTCAAGTCTCTAACACATGCAGGAAAACTATCTGGTGCGGTTCGAATCGACGAAGCCTTCGAAAACCATCTCAAGGGGAAAACCAAGCTGAGATTCAAATCACTCAGCCAAGCCGAATACAATACTTTCGTCATGGAAGACTGGGAGAGAGGCGCTAAAAGGAGTTTCTCAAACGAGAAACAATCACGACAATTTTTCCTCCGGCCGCCCAGCAAAGCGTATAAGAAAATGGATCTATGGCGGGGCAAGGATACCTTCTCAATCAGCAGGTCAGTTAACACATCAACCCAGGCCGTATTATCAACCCAGCAAACGAATTCCTGCTAACCCACTGAGTAGTGAAAGAGATGAAGGCTTTCTTCAGCAGGTCCCTCACCGGTATCCGTAGTCTAGTCAACGATCAGTATAAACAAGTAGAAAGGGTCACGGGCAAGCCACCCAAGGTACGTCATATAAACACATCGCTATGCCCCTATTCTCATCAACGATTAGAAAATTCTCCTCGTCGGAGGTTTGGGAAGTTCTCTCTACATCCATGGCGTGTTGAACGATCAATTCAAGGGAATTGTCCTCAGACCCCTTCGTGGGTGAGTAGCCATCTCTGATCCCTCCATTCTACTACGGGCCGCTGTTCGTCTGCGACAATGCTATGCAAAGACTAACCTAAAAACTCAAGATGGTCGGCTGTTGCCCACGGAGCCGTAATCCGCCTCCTTCGCGACAAGATGGCATCGCAATCGCAATCGCAACTCTCAGCCAAACAGCGCAAAGTCTTGGCTAGCTTGCCGGACGTGACAGCGCGGAAGTCGAGGTTCAGCTACGGAATCGTGGCAAGCTTCCCCATCAGTGAGCTCAGTGACTTTGATCCTGCCCACGACAATAAGGGGCGCGATCCCGACGGAGTCATGGTTACGCGACGGATGCAGTGGTATCTGAGAAAGGCATGTCATCACTCCTTACACACGTACCAAGCTAGTGTTTTAACATGAGTTTTAGGGTGATGAAGTAAGCAAAAGATCACCTCTTTTGATTGAATATCACAAGTTCGCCAAGGACAACGCACCAGCGAAGTGCACTTTCGATATTAAGTATAGTTCGTCCGATTTCCCGCCTAAGCGGCTCGACTCAACAGTGAACGATCTGTGCCGCATTGAAAGCGACTGGGACAAGCCGTTTTGGCAGTGGTCGCCGGCGGTGATGCGTCGCGAGGGTGGAGGCGATATGATGATCTAGCGTTGGCTATGGGGTTTGAAGGAGAGCCCAAGTGGAAAGTTCGAGTGGGGTCAAATCAGACAGAGCACGATGTCCAAGTCGAGTACATAGGGTAATTGAACAAGCAAGTATAATGACAATAATCCAAGCTACTGCAAAGAGCATGTAGATTGTATACCCCTCGAAGATAAACTAAATACAGAATGAGCAAAACTTTAGATGTTTTATCCGTTTACGAGTACCATATTAAACTCAATCGCTGTTAGGCTACCTGGGCCCATAGCTGATGATTTGCTTGACCAAGCAAAATAGAGATCTCCTCCAGGTAGGCAGTTATTATGGCGTATACCTCATGTTGCGATGTCGGAGAAAGCTTGTTCAAAGACCTCATCTTGTCGAATCGATTCGGATTTGTACCGCCAGGTCTCACCTCCGTAGAGATCCATGGCGGCAAACGAGAATGATGGTGGATGTGGAGGTTTGGTCCGTGCGTGCCACAGCTCAGCAAGCGTCCGGGTGCTGGCGCCAAAAATGTTGCTGCGACGACAAAAAGAAAACGTCCTGAAGCGCGCAGTCCGTCGATAATTTAAACAAAAAATAGAGGTCCTAGCCAGGTTCGAACTGGCGTCTTCGGAAAGCAGATTTTAATGTTAATCAACTGTATGGGGTTAGTTTGAATTTGCAAGGCATGAGAAAGGGCGACATACAATCCGACGTCCTGACCACTAGACTATAGGACCGGTGGATGTTCCGACGTCTTGTTAAGAGAAGTTAGGAGCGTGCCGCTGGTAGCCTGCCAGAAATATAAAGAAAAAAAAGGAAAAAAGAGAGGTCCTAGCCAGGTTCGAACTGGCGACTTCAGAAGAACGATGATTAATCAACTGTTGCGGGTTAGTTTGCGGGTTTCTAAGAAACCAGATGTGGGGAACATACAATCTGACGTCCTGACCACTAGACTATAGGACCCATGTGGTTCGTTGCGATCATCTGTCACTTTTCCATTACATATACGCAACACTCTGTGTCAGAGTGAAATGATCCTACAGGGTAGACTTCTTTGGCACAAATCCTAAGATTCTGTTGGTAAATCTGGAACAGAAGCAGAAATATTTTGCGTAGTCAGAGCCGACCCTAACATCCGTACACAAGGCGTCTACTCCATCGGTGGTTGCGAGGTCAAACGAGTCGTCATCAAGATACCCAAAATCGAGAGATGGAATGGGAAACTCCAAATCCGCCGCTGTATTAGATACGTCGGGCCATACATGGTCTTCGCCCGTCATTTACGGCATGCCAAGGCCTGGCCGAGGCACGTAAGTTACTGGCACGACGGAGGGTCCCATGAGCCCTAGTTGGGCTGCGCCCGTAGGACCAAAGCATCCAATCAAGACATGCCTGAGCGTAGCATCCGGTTGGTAGACTTGCACTGCTCCAGGTGCTTGTCGTCTTTGCAGGCCATGCAACACTGAGTACAGAGGGTTGATCTACCCCCATTCTCGATGCATCCTTCACAAATGGCGAACCTACGTACGTGCATGTACCTCTCCCTACGTCATCACGTTAGGTTTTTCTTTTTTGTCCTCCCTAGCCCAGGTTCCGTCCTAGAGCCACTGTTATTATCTGTTGTCTGTATTTCTCCATCACGGCGGTACATTATACATATCCACCCTTATCATCCGTGCCGTTGGTGTCCCCACGTATTTTATTTTCCTTAGTCTCTTGGTCAATCTCGAGAGTGGATGTACACAAACTGAAGCTAGCCACTAACCCTCAGGTTGTGTAGGCCCTCATCTCGAGACGAGCTTGTCTGAGCTAGCTCGCCCCAGCTCGCCCCGTTGCAGGGATTACACTATGTTTCCGTAACAAGCCGGCCGTTGCCGTTCTGGATGCATTGACTGTGCTATGTTTCGTCCAACTGCTTTCATCATTTTGGAGCAATACCATTTGTGTCTTAGAGTCTTTATTTTCTCTTTGCCCCGTGCTACTTTTTTCACCATTAAGCAATTGCGGATCGTCAATACCTCCACTTTCTTTCAGCCTACAGCGCCGTCAACCAGGGTCACTGCCACCCCAAGGTTGTCAAGGCCTTAGTTGACCAGGCCGACCGCCTTACTCTCAGCTCCCGTGCCTTCTACAACGATGTCTTTCCTAAGTGGGCAGAGAAGATCAATCAAGTCTTTGGTTATGAGATGGTCCTCCCGATGAACACGGGGGCAGAGGCCGTCGAGACCGCTATTAAGGTTGCCCGTAAGTGGGCGTACAAGTTCAAGGGCGTTCCCTAGGATAGGGCACTCATCTTCTCGGTTGCCGATAACTTCCATGGCCGAACGGTATGTTCTCAGTCTAGGTCCCGTTTATTCTTGCGCCTTGCTTGCTGACATTAAGACTTCTAGATGGCTGCCATTACCCTGTCGACCGATACCGATTCCAAGGACAACTACGGCCCTTACCTACCGAACATTGGCGCTATTAACCCTTCGACCGGCAAGGCCATCCGATACAACAACGTCGCCGACCTCGAGGAGATACTGGAGGCTCACGGAAAGGAGACCGCTGCCTTTATCTGCGAGCCCATCCAGGGCGAGGCTGGAGTTGTCGTACCCGATGAGGACTACCTTCCCCAAGTCCAGGCCCTCTGCAAGAAGCATCAGGTACTATTTATTTGCGACGAGATCCAGACTGGCATCGGCCGGACTGGGCGCATGCTTTGTTCCCAGTGGGCCAACATCAAGCCCGATATCGTCACTCTCGGCAAGGCTATCTCTGGAGGTCTGTATCCCGTCAGCTGTGTTCTTAGCAGCAAGGAGATCATGCTGGTTGTTGAGCCTGGCACCCACGGTTCGACCTATGGTGGTAACCCCTTGGGATGTGCCGTCTCTATCCGTGCCCTAGAGGTTATGGAAGAAGAAGACTTGACAGCGAAGGCCGAGCGATTGGGCCATGTGTTCCGAGAGGGTATCAAGGCTCTCAACAGCCCTATTATCAAGACTGTTCGAGGAAAGGGTCTACTGAATGCCACAGTTATCGACGAGTCCGCCGCGAATGGGCGGACGGCTTGGGACTTGTGCCTACTCCTCAAGAGCAAGGGTCTATTGGTAGGTGGCCTTGATTAACGTACATGTTGACGAGGTGCTAATAGTTCATCCACAGGCCAAGCCCACTCACGGAGACATCATCTGATTCGCTCCTCCGTTGGTCATCTCGGAGGCTGAGCTGCAAAAGGGCCTCAGCATAATTGCCGAGGCGATCAAGGAGCTGCCAACTGTTCAGAAGGCTGAGAGTCACTAAATGAAACCTCGTTTTCTACTTCAGACTGCGCGGGCCCATTGAATGGTGCAGCAAACCGAATGAAACAGAACGTGGTTCCTTCAGGGACATCACCAGGGTGGGAAGTACCTTCACAATTATGATGATGACATCAACGACTAAAGTGCCGAACGTATCGTCCTATCAATCTGTCATGTACGTTTCCATTGAATAGATAGGATTTTGCCACAAAATCTGAGTGGTAGATGACTTGGAGGATGACTGCCAACAAGCATCTGTTGTGGGAGCGGGATTAAAAAGACGTCGAGGCAAAAAGATGAATGGAGTAGATAAATCGAACCGGCTATTTCCATTACTGAAGAAAGATAGATCTCCAGGCGCTGGGCATTTTAGATATTGAATCCATCCATTGTAAATCTAGCTCAACGCCAGGGGTCACGTGGAGACAAATTGGAGAGTAGAGTTGGAATAGTGCAAAATTAAGACATGAGGAACACCATAAAGCCCGTCCCACTTGACCGCCCCGCCCGTCATGACTTTGCTGTGCACTCCTCTCGAACCATGAAGCAACCAATGAACCGCAGTACCGAGGGCTGCTGGACCTGCAGGATCCGGCACCGGAAATGCGACGAATTGCGGCCCATCTGCAAAGAGTGCAGCGACCGCTTGATCAGCTGCCATGGGTACGGGCCGAAGCCTGGCTGGGTCGACGACCCTTCTCAGCTCGACGCTGAACTGACCCGAATCAAACGCGCCGTAAATGAAAACTTCCGCCGCAACAAGAGGCTCCGCAAAGGCCGTTCGTCGACGGCTAGGAAACCGCCCGACGGCCACGAGGTTCTGGACTTTTCGGAACCCGTAGCATCAAGAGCCGTCTCGCCAAGCGTTGGCATGCCCTATCGAGAGTCACATCTTCTGATTCATTATCTCGACTACATATTTCCTCTCCAGTTTCCATACTATGTCGATAATCCCGAGCTCGGAGGCAGAGGCTGGCTCTTCTGGCTGTTGATGAGAAATGGGCCGCTCAACCAAGCCATCCTCACACTCTCAGCCCTTCACCACCACGCACGATTTTCTAACAAGACTGGAACTACGGAGCGAGAGTTAATCGAGTATCACACTCGCGCGCTACAGGGGCTCCGGGAGACCTTGCTCCAGTACCAGGTTGATGGGTTTGCCGCGAGCAATGAACGGTTGATTGACTTTCTGGGGTGCGGCTCTACGCTACTCAGTTTCGAGGTACGTCCAAGTTGAGCTTGCTCCCGATCCCTCTTTGCGCGGTAATTGCTGATCATCATAGGTATTTCGGGGTGGAACGGCGAGTTGGCAGCCACACCTCAACGCGCTCAGCATGGTGGTGGACAGAATGGCTCCTTCTCCAACTCAAGTTCCCTCCGGACACCAGGGAGCATTCTTCAAGACCGCTCCGAAGGAAGCCGACAGCGTGGAAAATGCCAAGGCGTTCATGGTGGCGACTTTACTATGGTTCGATCTTCTGGCGTGCACGTCGTGCGGCACATCTCCAAAGATCTCGTCCTACGAATTATGGCTCGACCATAGTGGCATTGAAATCGGGCCCCTCATGGGCTGCTACAATTGGACTATGAAGGCTATTGGTGATATTGGGACACTCAGCGCTCGAGTGGCGTCCGGGGGCACCGAAGTCCCAGCTGAGGCCTTGGACGTCAAGAAACGACTGGAGGCCGGGCTGAGCCAGCTTGACTCGGCAAGAGAGGTACGCGTTCTTGACTCAAACTCGTGGCGAGGGAGGCCCCTGCTAACGGCCGAATCTCAACTAGCCACCAATACCCAGAGCCCATGCTGTGTCGCGTGTCTTTGCGACAGCTGCGCTTGTGGAGCTCTATACTATATACCCAGATCTCTGTATGCCGGATTCAGGTGTGGCAGAGGCTGTGGAAAGGGTCATGGCTTCCATTCGCGTTCTTCCAGAGAGGGTATCTCTTCGCGGTTTAACATGGCCCATCTGCATCGCAGGCTCCATGGCAAACCCAGACCAGCAACTATTTTTCGAGACGATGATGTCAAAGATTCTGAACCCGTCAGGACCGGGCTTCAGCAACTGCGACACGGTTTTCCGCATCATGAAGCAATGCTGGAATTACCGAAGAAACCATCCGGGCTCGCCGTGGAATTGGCGCGACGGCATGAAGGACATGGGTATTTGCGCTCTTCTGGTCTAGCGGGAGCACGTCCGCTCGTGTATGTTGTATTTAGATTGTTTGAAATATCATAGCGAGTCTTCTCCAGGTTCCCCAGACCTTCCATTCCCCCAGGTTTCTGCTCTATCCTCGTGTCTTGCAAAGAAGCAAGGAATGTCTGTGGGTGCGATACCAGATCTGTGGAGATCATTACGTTTGTTGCAGTCGACGCGAGGATGAAAACGCCACGAGGTGGTACGACAGCTGCAGGGCGTGGGGTAGGGCGTAAGCTATTCCATTTTGGATCAGTCCTGGGAAGGAAAGTCGAGGCGCTGCATAGAGCCGAGCTTGTTAACCAATGTGAAAACCGGCTCGGGCCAGCAGAAGAACATGGCTGGGGAAGTGGACATGGACGACCCTATCACGGTAAGCGGGAGTCTTCCGGTCAATTGCAGTACCGGCGGTATGCGTAGCTGCTATCTCGCCACGAGAGGCTTTTAAGGTCAGCAGCTCCATGGCCAGAAGCTAGAGACCATCAAACGGCTTCGAATGGCAATGCTGGGATGGTACGTAATGCACTAGCTGGCTTGCTTGGTCTAGATAGTGGCGGTTGAGGGACATGTGAGGCCCGTTAGGTAATTTTGGTGTGCCCCAGGAATTGTTCCCATTTGACGAAGCATAAAGCCTCGCTGCATCGTCTGAATGGACCTCTCGTGGCTTCGCCTTGCTATTCCCATCGACGCCACTGTCCCCTCCTCTTCTCATCATGGCTTCAGCCGACTCTACCGCGCCTCCCGGTTCAACAACTCTCTTCATAAATGGCCGCATTCTATCAAAGGCCGGGGTTGGTCTTGAGGGCCAGCCTACCTTTACTGACTCGCTTGTCGTGAGCGATGGTAAAATCGTTGCGCTCGGCTCTCGAGAAGACCTGGTCGCAAAGTACCAACGGGATGGGGTTACCGTCCAAGACCTGGGCGGGAAGACGGTTCTCCCCAGCTTCATCGACGGCCACATGCATTTCCTGCTCCTTGGCCAGTCGTTGAGGAAGCTCAGCCTTGACCATTGCAAGTCGCTCGAAGACATCCTGTCAGCGCTTAGAGTGTTTGCCAAGGCGAATCCCGATGTACCCCGCGTCCTAGCCAAGGGCTGGATGCTTTCCATGACCCCCGATGGCGTTGACGCGGCCATGTTGGACGAGATCGATTCTCGGCCAATCTTCATCGATTCCAAGGACCTGCATGGTGCCTGGTGCAACTCAGCCGCGCTCGCTGAAATAGGCGTGGCCGATATGGCGGATCCCCCTGGAGGCAAGATCCAGCGCGACGCCAATGGCAGGCCGTCTGGTGTTCTAACCGAAGGCGCCGTCTTCACTATTATCTGGCCGCACTTGGCCAACGTTGCGTCCCAGCGAGAGCGGATGGATGCAATGATCGCCGCCACCGACGCATACAACGCTTCGGGATATACTGGCGTAGTCGAGATGGCTATGGACGAGGCTGCTTGGGAGGCGCTTCTAGCTCTTTATGATGAGAGACCAGACCTACCGCTGCGTATAGTTGCGTATTGGCTCATCAAGCCATCCCGGCACCCACGCCGATCGACTCAGACAGTTGAATCGTGCGATTGAGCTGAACGCAAAGTATAATAAAGCAACTTCACCTGATCTTCGGATTGCCGGCATAAAGATCATGTGTGATGGCATCGTCGATGCGTGTACGGCATACCTCTCCGAGCCATACTCGACGGTTGACTCGCCTGCGCCGATCTGGTCTCGGGAAGATCTCGAGCCCATTGTACAAGGGGCCTCGGATGCTGGGCTGCAAATCGCGCTACACGCCATTGGAGACGGAGCCGTGCGAATGGCTGTCGATGTCCTCGAGGCACACACGCAGCCGGGAGGTCGCCATCGCATTGAGCACCTCGAGCTTGTCGCCCCCGAGGAGGCGAGAAGACTGGGAGAATTGGGAATCACGGCCTCCGTCCAGCCCGTGCACGCAGACCCTGCGATCCTACGGGCTTGGCCGCGTCTGATCGGTGAGGATCGCTGCGGCCGCGCCTTTGCCTACCGCGACTTCGCCGACGCTGGCGCCCTGATGGCGCTCGGAAGCGACAGCCCGACCGCCCCGTGGGACCCCTTGCATAATATTTACATTGCCACCACGCGGCGATCAGCGCGGGAGCCGGAGAGCCTAGAAATTGTGAATGAGCATTTCCGACTGGGCGTTTGCGAGGCCATTACCGCGGCAACAGCCGGTGCGGCGAAGAGTGTTTTTTAACGAGGACCGAACGGGGAGTCTCGAGGTGGGAAAGTCGGCAGACATTGTGATAGTGGATATGGAATGGGACGCACAAACGCTGCTAAAGGCGAAGGTCAAAGAAACCTGGTTCAGAGGAAAGAAGGTCCGGAGTTCAGATCAATGAGCACACTCTTGCGATTGATTAGATTAGACGAATATGTTAGTCCAATGTCATTAAGGTTCACTCTACAATAGAGACGTGACCTATTCGGTCATTTATAATAAGGCCGAGTACTAGAAAACTTTTGTTCCCGCCTTTAACCTCATTTTTCCATCCCATCATCATCAAGCTGAGTCTCGAAGGTGGGGTATTTGGAGATTCGCTATGTATGAGCCGCCTTGCCTAATAGCCCCTAAGCTAGGTCATGGTCATTGTAAGGGCATCCTCGGAGATGGTATTCAATAGACAAATGTATGTGGGTGCTTCCCACGCCACATCTTCGTGTCCAGGGGTAGTCGTTGAGATGTAAAATCTGGGTATTGGTAGGATACTAGAGAATTCCCATGTAGGCACGCTAATGAGGCTCTACTGTCGGAACGCTTGGCCTACGAGGGACGTAATGGATACTGAAAACCCGACAATGAGTTCTGTTGCCATAGTTATCCTTTAAATGTGTGGTAGATTGAATGCATAAAAACACCAGTGGAAAGTAAATTTTGTGAAATTGAACCTGGCACCCCAAAATACTGGGCAAAATATTGGGCATCGTATAAGTGAATAGGTTGGTATGGGGTTTCCACAGAGGGAATTCATGCCGAACCACTGGACATAAAGCTGGTAGTGACGAGTTTTCATTAGCGGTGCCGTCACGGCCGGGTCGCGCGCGTGTATCCGGCGTCGGCTCGGCTTTCCTTCCCAGGACGGGGCACCAAGCCAGATTTAGGCCGGAAACAGCTGATGGCACTCCGTATTAATCCCGTATTACCAATGGTATTTCATCGCGGCTTCCTTCGGGCCTCCGGGGCTCCACAATCCGATGCTCGGAGAAATCGGCCAGACCGGCCATTAGCCCAGGTTGATTCCCTCGACAAGGCCGCTACCAACGCCCCACGCACCGCACTGACTCAAGCATCGCGGGAGCAAAGGCTTCTTGCAGGACCAACACTAGGTTCCCAGTCCATGCCTCAGAGATTATATCATATTCAGTGGCTGATGTTTTGTCTCAACACACGGCCGCGCGCTTGTACCAAGGACAAGGTCGGTAAGCTATCTCCCCAGTCCCCAGGTTGACATGGAGGAGAACATCTGGAGACGTTTATCTCCCCACATCCGGGGTCGTGGTGCCATGCTTCCATGACAAGTTCTTTGATGTCGTGGTGGAGAAGCTGCTCTGCTGGACCGGCCCAGACTAGCCAGACTTAAGGAGACTCAACGCTGTTATATATATCCACGCCTTGCCCTACTTGCTCGTCTTGGATATCTTACTACAGAAAACATCTTTAACTTTCCGGAAAGCATCAAGTCTTGAGGAGACACTTCCCAATCTCTTCTCGCCATCCACGACGGCTTTGTTACTGCCTCACCCTTCCTCTACGGCTTTATCATGGACCACGGGGTCACCGAAAAGCGCGGCAACGACGCTGCAGGAAAAGAAAATAGCGATGGAGATGTCATTGCACCCAATGTCTCAAACAGCGTTGTGCTCGGCGAGGTCCTAAACGAAAACGGTCGCTCCGATGTCGAAAAACAGAAAATCCAGCAAGGAGATGCCCACTTTCACCGCCTCGGATGGAAAAGACTCACAGTCGTCCTCATCGTGGAAGCTATCGCCCTTGGAAGCCTGGGCTTACCTTCTGCCTTTGCGACGCTCGGCATGGTTGCAGGCGTCATTCTCTGTATCAGCATCGGCCTCATTGCAATCTACGCCTGCTACATCATCGGACAAGTCTCGCTGAAATACCCCGGAGTTGCTCACTATGCCGACATTGGGCGGCTTATGTGGGGTGGCTTTGGATACAACCTATTCAGCGTCATCTTCATCTCTCAGTTGACACTGGTTGTCGGATCGCACTGCCTCACTGGCACAATCGCCTTCAACAACATCACGCAAAGCGACGTTTGCTCTGTTGTCTTTGGGATCGTATCAGCTATCATCCTATTGCTTCTTGCCATACCACCTTCGTTTGCCGAGGTTGCTATTTTGGGCTACATTGATTGCGCTTCAATTGGCTTGGCCATCTTAATAACCATGATTGCGACTGGTATCCAGGGTGCCCAAGCCCCCGGCGGATTGGCCGCTTCAACCTGGTCCGCCTGGCCAAGAGAGGACCTGAAGTTTTCTGAAGCCTTCATCGCTGTTAATAGCATTGTGTTTGCATACGCATTTGCAAGCGCACAGCCGTCATTTATGCAGGAAATGCACACTCCAAAGGACTACATCAAATCCACTTGGTCGGTTATGGTCATCCAAATCTTCGTTTATACGCTCACGGGAGCCATCATTTATGCTTTTGTGTGGGCCAGGAGGTTCAATCACCTGCCTTATTATCCG
The DNA here is from genome assembly GCA_002991585.1 of Ilyonectria mors-panacis. Lineage (NCBI taxonomy): Eukaryota > Fungi > Ascomycota > Sordariomycetes > Hypocreales > Nectriaceae > Ilyonectria > Ilyonectria mors-panacis. The sequence continues at coordinate 449,607 of PPHJ01000050.1, forward strand.
CCGGACCCGTCGTTTCGAGGATTGTTTTTGGAATTGCTTTACCGGTTATCTTCATCTCGGGCTCGATTAACACTACGATCGTTTGCCGATATATCCACGGAAAGATCTACGAAGACTCTGTTGTCCGCTATGTCAACACTAAGAAGGGCTGGATTACATGGCTGGGACTGGTGACTATCATCACTTTCGTTGCCTGGATTATTGCCGAGGCTATCCCATCTTTTCCGAGCTATTGTCGATTAGCGCATCTCTCTTCGTGTCTGGTCTTTCATTTTATTTTCCTCCCGTCATGTGGTTCCTCCTACTCAAGGAAGGCAAATGGTATGCCAAAGAAAACATACGAAGTGCTATTTACAATGGCATTGTCTTCCTCTTTGGAGTTATTGTACTCGTGGCCGGGACATACGCTACTGTTGCGGAACTGGTAAGTTTCGAAGTTATCAAATGTCGGTATCTCACACTAACATGCTCTTCCGATCACCACATTCAAGTCAGGTTCCGTCGGGAAGCCATTCTCATGCTAAGCATTTCACTTCATGTTGGAGGATCAATAACAAACTATCGCTGGGATCTTTTATTTCACTTCTTAAATACACTCTGTATAACCGAAATTTTGACGCGAGGTGGATTCGGGAAAGACCCGTGTGTGAATTAAGTCGCGAGGCTGAGAACCGAGCCTCTGGAATGGCTTTCTCTCAATTCATTGCAGGCCTATGGGCTCCATTTCTATTGAAAATTCCCGGTCCACCTTTTGACATGACTGTAGTAGTGGGCATGGGGGGGGTTGCTAATTGTCTTGTTCTGCATTAGGTCTCATTGATCTTGAGAGGGCCTAACGCGTAGGGTTCTTTTGGGAATCCGTCGTAGTTTTTGCGATGTCTTGTCAAATACAGAACAGAGATCATTGATACGATCAAAACCTGGTCTGAGGAGGTGTCGTTGAGGATACTTGTTCATGAACCTTGCCTCTGTCATGCGTGGTGGAGGTCCCACTAGTTCCGGCCCTTCTGATGATCTAGTCTATAGACACCGATGCGAACGGTAGCTGTGGAAAACCACATTAATGTCGAGCGATACTCCGCGATAGCGTGTTGCATGGCAATCAGAACCCCACTCAACCGTCGGCGAAGACGTGGGTACGTCGGACTGGCGCCCAGCAAACTCTCCAGCAAATGACCCGATTCTTTTTTCGTCACTGTGTCAGTTACAGGCGATCTGCTCCTGGTAATTGTAGTGATGCCTTCTGCATTGAGATTATTGAGCTCTATGTACTATCCCTAAGTTCTCTAGTTTAAACAAATACCCAAGACCACCTGGTCGCCCTATCCTATTGCAGTCAAAGCGTAAAGTACCTAGGCCTTGAACAATCCTCCATTGATACCATTGACTTTGATCAAACCTAAATATCGTAAACAGTCGCTTTCATCCTGAACAGGCCGGTAAATGAAATAGTCGAACTTGGCAGCCCTTGTGGTGCCATTTACATCCGAGCAAGCCATGCCAACAAAGGCGCCAGTAAAGCTGCCATCAGCCGCCTTGTGCCCACCACATTCGTCAGAAAGGAGCGATGCATCAAGGACCGGCCCGATTTTCTTCAGTGTCTCACCCTCTAGAGCGTAGAAAAATTGAAGAGCAGGCCCTCGAATAGTCAGCGCGAGTCTAATCTTTCCAGACTCGGGAAGCTGGATAGGCTCATCGAAGGGAGTCTTGAGGTTGCCATCCGGAAAAGATGCCTCAGACCTCATAATAAAGAGCTGACGCTTTCTATCCGAATGAGCCGTTACTGTGAGATAAAAGAAATTGAATCGGCTGTAATAAGTAGTGAGACCGGCGAACTCCCGCTCGTCTGTGGGAGAGAAGTCGATGGTAGTTTCAGCATCGTAGGAGAAATGGGTCTGACGACGAGCTACCAGCGCTTGCTCGAACCATGAGCCAATAGCCTCGCGACCAAAGAGCGTGAGTACGCTGTCCCTGGTAGAAAAGATTATCTCTGGTTCAGGTGTGCGGAGCCACTGGAAGTCCTTGTGGAGACCGTCCTTGAACGTATAGCGCTGCTCGGCCCAGTATACGCTTTCATCTCGAGTTCCGGGAACATCAACGTAAAGAGAAGGAATAGGCCCGTTCTTGATGTATAGCCAATCATCTTCGTCCCAATAAGCCTCCTGTATCGCCGTCTCGCGTCCAAGCACACTCCGACGATTCTGTGTAGTCGGGCGGCTTGTCAAATGCACGACGTACGTCTTCCCCTCCGGTGTCTCGACGATGTCGCCATGTCCAGCACGCTGCAAGGCGGCGAAGGGCGCATCTCTGGCGCTAAGAATATGCTTCTGGGGATGCAATTCATACGGGCCCCATATGTCTCGAGAGCGAGCTAGGGTACAAGAGTGTTGATAAGCGGTGCCGCCCTCAGCCGTCAAGAGGTAGTACCACCCGTTTCGCTTGTACAGGTGAGGGCCCTCGGTGATCTTCAGCTCCGTGCCTGTGAAAATGTTCTTCTTGGGGCCGAAAAGCTTTCCAGATTCGGGATCAAACTCTTGCAAAACAATGCCGACGAAGTGAGGGCGGTAGCGATGATCCCACAATTGGTTAACGAACCATTTTCGGCCATCGTCATCGTGGAATAGGGAAGGGTCGATTCCCGAAGAGTTGGCGTGAATAGGGTCAGACCAAGGTCCCTGAATGGCAGGAGCACTAATGATGTAGTTGTATAAGTCTTTGAAGGATCCATCTTTCCGCTTAACGTCCGTGTAAACAAGCCAAAACTTGTCACCATCATGAGTCAGACAAGGTGCCCAAATTCCACTGCTATCTGGGTCACCTCGCATATCAAGCTGACTTTTACGAGTCAACGGACGGGTGATGAGATCCCAGTTCGCCAGGTCTTTGGAGTGATGAATTTGAACACCAGGGAACCACTCGAATGTTGACGTAGCGATGTAGTAATCATCCCCTACTCTGACAATAGAGGGGTCCGGGTTAAAGCCGGGAAGGATGGGATTGCGAATTGGTGGCATATTGTCTCAAGGATCGGCCAGAAGGGTGTACAAAGGTTGTAAAGAGGGTATATTGAAAGGGAAAAGAATCAGGAGCAGGCAGAGGGAAAGCCCTCTTGGATCCTCAGAGTATTATAATGTTGATCTCTGTGTACGTATTTAGCCGGTCTTCCAGTCGTGCTTCGTCTCCATAAATAGTTTGTTGATCGTGCAGTGAGAATGACGCTAATGCTTCAGTGCCCAAGAGTGGCTCCACCGTCGCGGAGTATCGCTCATTATCTATATTTATAAACTCATTGTTATTCCGAGGCGTTCTGCACGTGCTCCGCATGTACCATTGCGGAAGGACACCATATGATGTTCACCCAGGTGAGGTTTAAGGACACCATGGATTAGGATTAGAGTCTACGGATCTAGACCGTTAGATATCGCCCCAGACGCACACGCACACTCACGTATGAAACCCGTAGATTCCGGCTATTGATGAGTTGGATCCGGCAGTTACTAGGCTGCGGCTGCCGGAGGATGAGTAGGGCGAATTGCCGCATGTTGGTTCATGGCGCAATACCTGTCTAGGTGCATTTCACGATCGGGGGACTCGTATACTTTTAATACAGCCAATTGTCTATTAATATAAAGCTCAGGCTCAATAATCGACACCCTTTATATTTGTTTGCCGCCGTTATTAATTTATCTCTACCAAACGCCACGCTATGGTGCCAATGTTCATTATCCTCTCCATGTCATCTACCATTCTCGTTGTGCGAATGGCCCTACACTTCTCCAAGTATCAGCACCCCTTCAAGCTCTCGACAACAGGCTTGCGCTCTTGTTTGAGTCTTTTCCATCTTGTCTCCAGTCCAATACAGGTGGCCATGCCGGCGGCCGCGATGGACATGGCAAAGACGACTTTCAAGCCTTGCAAGCAACCATCAATCACAGCGTCCCGCTGATCCATGGGGAATAAGTGGCGAATCTCCGTAGCACCGCTCATGAGCAACGTATTCTTATCGACTTCAGGAGAGTTGGTTGCGACATGGAGCACAGAATTCGCGAGGGAGTGTACAATTGGTAGCGCAATTGGAGATAATAGACTCCACCAGCTCAAGTCGCCAATTACTTGAGAGTTTGCTGCTAATAATAAGGATAAGATAGGCATTTAGCCTTTATTGTTTTCTTAATGTTTGCTGGATTCTTATTTTCCTTGTACAAAATGAGAGACAATCGCCTTATGCATTTCTATGTCGTGTTAGTCGAGTCTGCCAGCAAATTTATTTGTGAGAGCCGCGCTCTAAACTCCTACTCGCTTTCCACGGAACCTGCAGCCCTCGGAACCTCAGCACAGGCAAACTGCTCCTAGCTCTGGTTAAGCATGATATGAGAGACCCCTTGAAACAGGTTGCTAGTGGATTGACTGATATAAATTCAGTGCAGGATGCAGATGGTTTGCATATCGGCGTGCTGATCCGCAGGGCGAGCGGAAGGACAGCACGCACTGGATATAGTGTGTGGGTATCATCAATGGCCAAGTCAGCCTCTTGATGATGGCGCCACCATCACGCCCCCAATGAGAGAGTTATCCCATCTCCAAATGTCCAATGATCGACATTCGGGTCGAAGGCATTGTATCCCCGTAAGGTGCGAGTGGGTATCCTCTCGATGATGGCTGGGACGGCGTGATAGTAGTTCTAGAGCGGAATGGTTGGCGAAGGGGATATTATATTAATTAATAGGTTTGGTAAATGGCTGGAGGTACGTGTAGACATGGCGGGAGAGATGAATCTTGGATGCATCTTGAACAGTTGTCACTTCGGCCGGGGTATTTCAGATGATGTCTTTGAATGGCTCGTGGCTTAAAACAAGACAGCGCTCGTGGTATGGAAGCTTGATGAACTTCTAAGGTATATCTAACCCATTAGTACATTCCAAACCTATTATTAAAAGTGTTTGGTAAACTAGACAATCCTGCTTGCATTGGTTGTGAAAACTGATTTTATCTGGCCACTTCACCCACTCCACCTTTAAAGCTCACGTTGAGCCCGTGAACAAGATAATACAGCGTGCATAACATTGGTGTAGAAACGCCGTTCTCTCTAGCGATCTCGACCACATTGCCAACAATAGCATCATCCTCCATCTGTCGACCCGCAATAGCATCCTGCATCATACTTGGCGCTACGCCAGGCCATGGTCGGGACGTGAGAAGTCGTAACTGGGAATCCACGACGTCATCCGTGATACTTTGGTATCCGGCGGCTCTAGCAGTAGCAGCAATCTCCATCATGACGTCTTTCATGAAAGCTGTCGCTCCTTCGGCGCTCTGGAAAAATTGAGTGTCGCGGAGGCGTGAGAGTGCGCAGATGGGATTCTCAGACGCGTTGATGAGAATCTTCTTCCATCTCTCAATTTGAACGTCATCGTGGTGCTCTGCTGCAGCTCCTCCCTCGGTCAGCATCTGGCTTAATGTCGTCGCAGTCTGTTTGTGCGATGCTGATGTCTTTGCTGGAAAGGTTCCCAGTACTATTCGATCAAGTAGTTGGTGAGAGAAGATTGCTGGGGCAGTTTGAGTAAGAGCTGGATAGAGTACAGCGCTAAGAATCGGATTCTCCGGGAAAGCCTTGTGGAAGGGCTTCTCAATGCCAATGCCATTTTGCATCAGGGCAATTGTAGTGTGTGGTGAGACTGCAGGATATATCGGATGCGCCTCCCCCAAGGCCAGGGCCGCAGCCTTGGTTGTTACAAGGATGTAGTCAAAACCATTTCCCTTGTGGTGCAGTGCCTCTTTAACAGAGCGGACAACGGTTGGTCTGACAACCAGGCCATTTCCCCAGATGGAAGAATTAATGGTAAACCCATTTTGCTTGGCTACCGCGTAGTTGGACCGGCAAATTGCGACAATGTTTTCGCAAAGTACACTTTTTGACAGAAGATAGGCACATGCCGCCCCAATGCTCCCAGCGCCGTAGATCAAAACCTTCATCGCAGGCTTGCTTGTGGCCATGGTGGTTGGTCTAAGAGTGCTGAGTTGGGCAGAAACAGGCGCGCGAATCATTCATCTGTTGTAACAAATATTTCCTCGCCGACTTGGAATTTGTGTATATAATGGCTTGCATGTAATATCATGTTTACATTTATGTAGCTTTTTTTTTTTTTCATGTGAGACTTTTTTAATATACTGAATGAAGGACACTTGAAGTGGCGCCCTTCAGACCGCCTAATCGCGCCCTACAAACTGCCCGCGCCCTATTCACGCCCTTCGGACCAGCCAAGCACGCCCTATGCATGAAACACGCCCTATTTACGCGGCGGAAAGAAAATTCTCTTTCCTTATCTTATAGCGCTGACAACAATGCACTTACAAATACTTGCGTGTAGTGTCAGAACATGCCGTAATGTATTTAGATTGAGGAAGAGATTGTTTACAAGGCGCTTAATTATGGCAAGTAGCCTAGATCGAGTCTACATAATCTTGGAGAGCATTCTCTACCTTGAATGCATGTTCTATTTCCCATCCTGGGGGGGCTTATCGACTTCTTACTTCTTTGTTCTTTGCGGTAATCGAAACAACCAATATAACGAGATTGCACCCAAGATATTAAAAAGGATGTGTGCACACATGATTCCAAAACACATCTAATTTTCGTCTGGATCAGCCCGAAACGCCTTTGAGAAAGGTGTTTGTATCAACAATGGGACAGTAGGAGCAGTCAACTGTATCTGCCGGATTTTCCACACGACCACCAGCAAAATCGATGTACTTGGACATGTAATCGCCACATGTCGAGTTGGAGGGAGGGTCGAAATGAAGGTATTCGTTCGAGGCACATGTGACAGTTGTGTCAGCCACAGATGCTGAGAGTAGGCCTGATATGAGATAATGGAATGGAGAGATTCGGTACATGAAGATCCAGAAGTGTGGGAAAGAATTCGGGTCGGCTAGGACGCCGCAGAACAGAAGAGTTAGGGAAAAGCAGAGGTTGGCCAGATTACCACCCGTCTCAGCAGTCTCAATGGCAGCGATAGCCATATGAGCGAATGCACTGGAGAAGAGGATGAAAGCTAGTATTAGAAGCTATACCAACGCTCCCCTTTCATTTACAGTATCTGTGGGTTCTGCGTTTCGGAAGAGTCCAATGGGATAATACCAGGTGAAGTAAAGAAGGGTCGCACAGATGAATCCCCAAGGAATCTCCACCATGATGTTTGCTAGGATGAACGAAACCCATGGATAAGCTTTGGATGGCCCTTCACGGCTTCGCAAAGTGCTCGTTGAGTGACAAATTGTGGCATCATCTGTTGCACAAGCTGTCCGAATAGAGATGTAAGCATGAAAAGGCCAAACATTTGGTTTTGCAAGCCCTGCTGGGTATTTGGAGCCTTGAAGAAGGAGAAGCCGATGAATAGACCTGGAAGCCTTCATGTTAGTAACACGTTGTACATGATATAAGCCTTGGGAATTTAAACATGCCGGTTGCAGTGACAAGTCCAAGCTTGGAATAAATATAGCTCGGAGTCCGCCAATATTGCTGGAAGATCCGAACCAATGACTCATACATCTGAACTGTAAAAGAAAATGCGAATTCTGCGAGAGAGTTCTCATAAGTAGAACCGGTAGCCACTTGGCTGGGCCTCTCCTTTTCCCACTGTTCAAGCTGTGACTTTACTGCACACCGTTCTGGAGATTGTCTCCAAACTGCCGTCCAATCGATATCTGAGTGCGAACCTGGAGCGGCTCCAGTGACATGGAAAATGTACTCGGCTGGATTTGTGTCCGCAGGACATTGAAAGCCACCGCTCGTTTCGAAGTAGGTTAACAGCGTCGAGGCAGAATCGCCTACCGGGCCAAAATAGACAGTTTGTCCGCCAGTGGTCAAGAAAAGTAACCGATCGAATTGTTCGAACAGGATCGCAGAAGGCTGGCGAATGGTACATAGAATCTCTTGGCTATTGTCTCTTAGTTTCTTGAGCAAACAGATGATAGACCAAGAAGTCTGAGAATCAAGGCCAGACGTTGGTTCGTCGAGGAAAAGAAGCAACTCAGGTTTTGCGGCAAGTTCGACTCCTATTGTGAGCCTTTTCCTTTGTTCGATATTCAATCCTGTTGGTGAATGTTAGTCGCTTGTCCAACAGGGTTTCTAGGGGCATAACTTACCTTCACCCGGCGTTCCAATGACAGCATCCGCGTATGATTCCATCTCCAGAAGATGAATGATCTCATCAACATAGTTGAGTTTATCTGCGCCAGAGATATGCTTCGGTTGCCTCAATATGGCACTGAAGTTCAGAGCTTCCCCGACCGTAGCTGTTTCAAGATGCAAATCCCGCTGCTGAACGTAGCTTGTCTTCCTCTGAAACGAAGCATCTCTCTGCTTCCCATCAACAAGAATATCGCCAGATACAACTCCGACTGATACTCTGCTCGCAAGCACGTCGAGAAGGGTAGTTTTGCCCGCTCCAGAAACACCCATCAAAGCTGAGGTCTTATGGTTAGCTAAGAGTCTGAAACGTATGGGAGTGGAGTGCATTACCTGTCATAGTCTGTGACTGGACCCACCCATCGACGTGATCCAGAATCCGTCAAGGTTCTCCCTTTATTTTGATGTCGTAAGAAACATCTTGCCACTGGAATAAGGATGTCTGCTTCACAAGTCCATGCGGGGTGCTTTGTTGACCAGTGTTCCCGTTTGCTACAAGCACAGCGTCTTGATCAGCCTTTTCCAAGTCTTTCGTCACAGATTTTGACAGAATCTTCGAGGACTTGCCCCTAGGAAAGACGAGTACTTCTCCTTTAGATTTCTTCGACGATACCAGGTCTGTCGCAAGTAGATAGGTCGATGTGAAAAGAACAAAAAAGCCCGCCACAATTCCGATATTCCTCCACATATGTGGACTCTTGTACTCGAACGCCGACTCGATGTACGAATCTCCATTTACCCAGCCTTGTCCGGTTACAGCTACAACAGCAGAACAAACCTGATTTTCGTCTGTGTATCCAAGGCCTTCGGGAACGAATCTTGAGCAAGTATAGTTGCGACCATGAAACTCATTGATCATCATAGCCTCGAACCCATACGTGATAGGATCGATGTAGTTGATCCACCGAGACAACCCAAGCATATAAGGCGTTGGTATCCCGTATCCGGCATAAATGACCAAGGCAATCATCAAAACCGCCGTCGGTGCGAGAGCTTGGCTCGATGTCCGAGAGACTGAAGCAATCGTCCGGGATAAACTTGACATGACTAAAGTTAGCAAGAAAGAGATGAGAACAAAAATGAAGAATTCGCCTGGTTCCCGTTTGAGATTGGTCATGAAATAAAGTACAAGATTGAACAGTATAGAGTTGACAACTTTGTAAGGCATATCTGTCAACATAGATGCCAATGCCTCGGCCGAGGGGTGATAGAGGGCGTAGCGCTTATGCTTTTCCACAATGGGCCGCTGTGCATATACAGTGAGAATCTCAAGAATGCTGCTGAAAGCGTTGATCAAAATGGCGAAGAAGAGAAGAGTTCCGCGAGAATTGAAGGACGATGTGTCCTGGGGTAGGTTGTAGAAGATGCTGCTGATAATAAACACACTGCAAAAACATTGCCTATCAACTGTGTTACAGTGAAGGTCGGATCTGCGGCCAGTCGCCTGAATCCTCTCCAAAGGCAGACTTTCACCTGCTGCCAGTATGAAAGCGTATAGGGCGATTCGGGTCGTTGCGAACGAGCCTGCTGCAATGTTCTTGACTGTTGAAACGTCTCGAGATCAGGACCACAAGCCCGTAAGATTGCGGATATGGTCCTTGACGACATGATTCAGGTTTTAGGCCTCCTTCGGGGAACTGAGAATCTTATCAAAGGCACACGCCAGCACGACGAGCAAGATGATGAGCCTTGGTCAAGCGAAGAGGATTTGCGGGACATTTCCGCAAATATTTCTCAAGACGACTTTGATATTGAATCCGTCGTCAGAACCCTACGAGCGTATGTCAGCTCGTCAGACGACGACGCTCGTGTTCGAATAGTCAACTACAAGGCGATCCATGGCTTTGAAACTTCATCTGACCTCAACTTCAAGCTGTACCTGAGGCCATTCATCTGGCCGAATCTTATCGACCTTGAGTATCTTGATTTGCTCAAGCAAAGAAACCCCACAGCCATGGCCATTCTTGCCCACTACGCAATCACTCTTGGGTAGTGCAGTTCGCAATGGCGGTGTGCAGATTGGGGGGTGAGAGACTCGCATCGGCTATTTCGGCCCTTCTTCCGGATACTCATTCGCAAGCAATTGCTTATCCGCTAGAGAAATTGAATATTAATTCCATATGAGACTTTGAACTCTGGCCGTCAAAATTTCTACTTACTTCGGCTGGGACCAGGAGAGCTTGCATTGGCAACATCCTTCTCATAAATCATACTCCTCATGTCTATCCAACAGTATAGTCTCCATAATAACGATTAAATCTGTTTGAATCGCATTGCTCTGTTGTGTCTTCCACGCGTGTTTAATGTCGGCCCGTTTTTCAAGACTGGGAGACATGTTGGCATTCTTAACCCGAAGTTATACCTGCCGATCATGCTGATGTACGAGATTTGAGACACAAGGTAGGGAGTGCGAAATACGAGATTCGATATACGGAATACGGGATACGAAATGCCGCTTGTCAGAGCACGGCGCATTGCTTTGCCGGCGCACTTCGAGACGGTTACGAGGATTGTATTCGACGACAATCCCTAAGGACTAGGCTTCTGGACGTTGCAATTGCACTGCCCGTAAAAGGAAGAATAGAAAATACGAGTGGAGATGTGGACGTAATGAGGTCTCGGACTGGCATGTCAAATACGGGTCCATGATGTATGTGGCTTCTACTACGCAATCTTAAGCTCTCCAGTTACTGTACTCTCTTTGAGACACTAAGAAGGCTGTGCTTTGCTTGGCAATGCTTCCGCCGCGTATTTAGTTTAAAAGGAACAGAATTTCATTTGCTATCACTTGGATCTTCCAAATTTCTCTAGACAAGACATCCTCTTCTTACCGACGAATCGACTCATCTATCTTCCTATCTTACTCATTACCCTACTCATATGGCTTCTACTTTCCATTTTCGAACTTGAATTTCTTTTGACGGCAACTTCTCAACTCCATATAAAGTACCGACAGACATTTTTCTTGGCCTCTTGCGTCTCTTAACCACCATACTTCGAACAAGATCGAGGTTACCAAGTCCACCTAACTTGGAGACAGCTCATCCCGTAACTGCTCTCGACAACGTTTGGCCAAGAACAATGTCCTCCGAAAGTTTCAACCCTTACGGTTATTACCTACCGTCTAAACCGATAGCTATCGCTGGAGCATTTGTCTTTCTTGTACTCACTATTATTCATTTGTGGAAGATATTTCAATTCAAAAAATGGTTCGGCTTCGCCAATGTGCTGGGTGGTCTGTGTAAGTCGTGCTGTTTACATTCCGACGTCTCCTGACCGAGCATTTGACTAACTTGCATATCTCTGCAGTTGAAGCAGTCGGTCTTGCTGCCCGCGCTTGCTCCCGCGACAACTTAGAAAAGAAGAAGCCGTTCATCATTCAAGTCCTCCTCATCCTACTCGCGCCGATCCTCTTCGCTGCGGCGGTCTACATGTTCCTCGGTCGCCTTATCCGTGCATCCGGTCATGAAAAGCTCTCCCTAATCAACATTAGATGGCTAACGAAGATATTCGTCGTTGGAGACATATTCTGCTTTTTGATTCAAGCAGCGGTGTGCGGGAAAGCTAGTTAATGCGGAGACTTCTAGCTCTATTTCGACAGCGGAAAACATAATTCTTGGGGGCTTGGGGCTACAGATTCTTTTCTTCTGTTTCTTTATCCTCTGCGCAGCTGTTTTTCATATTCGAATTTCGAAGCAGGTGGCCAAGTGGATTGACCCAGCATTGCGCTTGATACCGATGCTTTGGTCTCTATACATTTGCAGTTTCTTCATCACTGTTCGAAATATCTTTCGTCTCGCAGAGTATCGATCTGGGACGGGCGGGTATTTACAGACACATGAGTGGCCGATGTACGGCCTTGATGTCGCCCTCATGGCATTACTTATGGCTGTAAGCTTTTTCTGGTACTCCACACCAAATACTACAGAGCCTTCGGATCAATACTCCCTGACAAGGCTGTAAGAAAGCTTTTGCAAACAAAAGCGTAATAGGAAGATGGCGTGATTAGACGGATTTAGCATGTTGGGTATGGATCTTGGTGGAAAGGGTTGATTGAGTGAGGTATAGAGGAGAGGGGTTAAGAAAAATGAGACAGAGCTTAGACGCATCATAGGTACAGCTGCGGTCGGTATTGTGATGTAATGCACCATCCTTTATCATCATCTTCGTGGATGTGTCACTGCTTAACGCGTAGCAGTCATTAACTTGACTGCTAGAGCTCGTTGTGCTGTTGGCCGCAGTTTAAGTAGTCCGTAGCACGGGCATTGCCGTGTTTGTCGCAGACCATCGCCAGCACGCGATATCGAAAAATAGCCTCTGCCCTTGTCCTAGGTTTGGTGTATACTTGCTCCCAGTCTATAAGCTAGTGAGTTAAACCCTTAGCTGCCTTTGGTGCTGCAGCTGGCATCTTCCGATATTTAGATCGGGCTTCATTTTGCTGTTTGGCCGTTGTATCCCTGACGCTATCTCGGAGGTTAGTATACCAGCTTTGGAGATCCTCTCAGGATCAAAGGCACTAGTAACTGAATCTGTAGCAACTGTGTCGATTATCTAACTGTTTATCTTATTAACCCATATTTGCCCCTATTCGAACTCTCGATATTATTAGTCATAGTCCTCCTTTTCTAATAGAAACAGGGCCGTATCTTCAGCGGACAATTCACCGATGCGTTAGGCAGCCTGGATCGGGTCGGTTCTGAGTATCAGCTATGCCCATTAGCCTCTAGCTATAAACAACTACCAGAAACTTGAAACTTGTAAAATTTACGTCAAACTTGCACACCTGACCACAGCAACTTCCCCATTTCTAGGACACAGAAAGGCTTTCTCTGCATTCCAAACTCTACACAAGGCGAGGCAGTCCATACTAATCCAATCCCCCGGTAATGAAAATAGCTCCTTAACAGGACCAGCCGGAAGCTGCCAACAACAAATCGAAAACGCTTTTGAAAGAAAGACAAGACGGTTGTGCGAGAGAAAGGCAAGCGGTCTAGAAACCTGCAAGATCAGGTCGTTCGCAAGTATTTTAAATGGTACGTTCATTCGATCCACTTCGGCAGAACTTGCGGACGAAAACGAAGACGATTCGAAGTAGAGGAGAGTCTTTCCAAGAGAGTCTGGGCCTCCAAGTTGCGAAAAATGCACCAGTAAGTGCTTTTTGTCATGTGTGACGAGGACTTGAGTAACTTTGACCTTTCCACCGTCAGTGTCTGTGACCTCTAGCCTACTGAGAGCGTGATCGATAGGGAGGTCGTAATTATATCTCCGATGCTCCGCCAAGTCCCAGTCTAGAACTTGGACTCCCTTCGGTCCGAAGCCCAGGATAAGCGATGGGTCTTGAGGATGCAATATCCATTTTTGCATGGCATCAACTTCTTTCTCTCTTGAGTGTGTCACCTCAAGCAACGTCATGGAAATGACGTGAAGTGATGAAGCGGCCTGCACCAGAAGATGACTCGAGCTTGGATTTACCAGGAGGTGTAGTATAGGCCCATGGACAATATGCTGCATTTGAATCTCGCGTCTCGTATCGAAAGTTGGGTCGGAGGCGGAAGTTGAACCTGCAGTAACCGATTTGATGACGAGTTTCTTGCTTGAATCGCAAAAGCAGAGATAACGTCCATCATCGCTGCAACTCAGATTCTCGATACTTAGAAACCCTTTGGACGTGAAACCATCGGCGAGCTTGCCACGCTGCGTGTGGTGCAACTGCACTGTCCCCCTCTCAGTACCGCAGAAGTAAAGACGGCCATTTGGCAACGCTCCTAGCGTTGTTATGGAGTCAATGCTAGGACAGAATGTTGAAGATGCGATATGAGCCAGGCTGTTTGTTTCGCTTTCGCTCTCACTTTCGCGGCTTAAACCTCCAGTTGCACTCCCTGCGAAGCTCATTAGGGCGTTTGGCTCCCAAACATTAGCATAGTAGCCTCTAATGTCATAGAATCGATGCGAGGTCGGACTGAATGCAACATTGAATATTGCGTCCGAAGAGGTCAGCTGATAAAGTGGACTGAAGTCTGAGGTAACGAAGACCTTGACTGTGCCCTTACCATTGCCGGTTGCGAAGAGGCGACCGTCTCTGCTGAGTGATATTCGGTTCGCTCCTACACCAACCTCCTCCGTTTCATCGGTGTAGGGATTCCATTTGAAGACCACGCCCTCGATGTAAACACCAAGCACTTCGGGAGAGTGCGGTAGCCAGGCCGCGTCGATGACCTCACCTCGTGACAGCGCCTCCCTCTTCCGCCAGCAGTGACCGATGTGAACTGGACCTTCAGTTTCCCAAGCCGAGAGCGGATGGCCTCGATAAGCCACCGCAACCAAACTTCCGTCTTCATTCAGGGCAATGAGATTTGCTGCATTTAGAAAGTGTCCATCAAGTTCTAATTCTTCCAGATCGGCGACCAGTTGCCAGGTTGGTGATGGTTGCGTAAGATTGACTGATCTAATCTTACAATCATCAGTGCCAACGAGAAGCATCGACCGCTTCTTGTCGAAGAGCATGGCAAGTGGCCTAGGTTGAGACTCAAGATTTTCAATCGAAAATTTGCATTTCCCCGTCAAAGTCTCCCAGATCTTTGTCGTGCGGTAGCCATAAGTCGCAAACAACGACCCAGAGCTATTAGCCTCGACCAGATACACACGCTCTCTTTGCACAATCGGACTTGCCCGAGACTGTTCAAAGGTGGAAGAATCATAGATGAAGACACTGCCCGTTGAAGTCAGCACGAAGATGTAAGCCCCAGCTACCGAGATGGATGAAGCAAAGGCGCCGCCTCCTAAAGATATACGTGCAACTGCATCATCCCAGTTCTCTGCAGACAGACCCGACACCTGAAGCTTTCTTGACTCTGTCTTTCCAAAGTGCTGATAGATTGCCGAGTTGCGTGGACAGAAGGGCGCGATGAGTGTGTAGATGGCTCTGGGATTTCGCCTTAGATTCGTCCCAAACTTGCCCACCACCTTGACCAGATCGACCGACCAGCTTTCAAAGAGTTCGAGCTTCATTAAGTATAGATTGTCATGAGTGTGCGCTGTATTTTGGGTTTTCAGTTTGGTTGCGTACTTGGAAATATTCTTCGAGGCCTGAATTAGCACCTGAAGTTGTCCAATAAATGCAAGGTACTCAATCCAAGTCAACACCCAACGTCCAGTCAAGAACTGTTTGAGCGTTTGAACCGTAGCACGGCAATCAATCGGTGTTGAAGTAAGATGGCTTGACCACGAAGTCGCAGCATAGTTGACAAATTCTGAGACTTGGTTCATTACTATCTTCCCCTGAAGACCCGGTGCCATAAGGCACCGCATGCAACTCGAGAACAGATGCTCGTCGGCGGCACTGCGGTTGACCACAAAAGGATGGTTCTTGTCGTTACTGAGCAAGTATTCACGAGCTGTTTGATGGACCATAGAAATATTGCCACTGTTGTCGACTACCACGAAGCCGCAACACAAATCCACAATAGAACGCTCAAGGTCGAGTATTCCGACGGCGTCTTCGCCGAGTGCTTGAGAAATTTGTGCAACCGTCAAGACACTCACAGCACATGTTGTGAACTCTAGGAAGGTCGATGACAATTCTCTGTGCGCGGGAGAAAGGATTTCAGCCAGAGACAAAGCCATTCGGTCATAGAGAGCCTCCATACCAGCCGGTAGTTGTTGGAATGTCGCCTCAATTTCGGCCTCTCTATGACACAGGTTTATCTGCTCAACAGCAAGCCTCACCCACTAATTAGTTAGATTGCATACAAAACGAATGCGAAGTTGCGTAGATGACTTACAAGAAAGTTACTCTGAGCCCCATCCAAGACACGTTGCAAAACCTCCGCCTTGAACTCGGCAGAGCCGGGAACACTAAGTCCTCGGGAAACGTAACAACGCAAATCATGATCCTGCCCCGAGTGTATGCTTATTGTCGATAGTTTCAACCCTGTTGAAACTTTCAGAAAAGAAGCCTCCATGTCGGAACTTTTGCGGCCGACGATCAGCAGCCGGATTGGAGTGATGGATGAAGAGATTTCAGAGAGCAACTTGACAATGGAACGTGGGTCATCTGCCTCGTCTAGGCCATCAATGACCCAGAATAGTGGCTCCCTTTGATCATCTATCCGAAAGAGTATCGAACGGAAAATGCGTTCCCAAATCACCCTTGGATCTGCCGTTTCGAACTGTATCCCTTCTTCAGCCAGCTGAAGGACTCTTCCCAAAAGCTCAGGTGAAGACAATGCAACCTGGTAGGCAATTGAGCGGAGCAGCAAGCTCAAAGTCCGTTTCTTCTGGTCTCCAAAGCGTATGAAGAAGTATTGACAGCGGGTATCTTCTTCCACTAAGCCGTTGATAATGAACGAGGACATGACGGACTTGCCCGCAGCGGGAGCCCCGTTCAGCCAGAGAAGATGGTGCCCTATTTCGGACGGGGCGTATCGCCATGTACGGAACTTTTCATCCTGGAGAATCCACTCACTCGTTCCTGGTGTCCACTTGTCACGGAAAAAGCTGTAATCCATGGTTTGAATTTCGGGAATAGCGAGCACCATTTTTAGATCGAACGAGCTCCTTGGGCCGGACACAGAAAGTCTTTTCGATTTACTTGCAATAATCTTGCAAATCAGAGACTTGAGAATGTTTTTGACCGCGACGTAGTTAGGATCTGCAGGGCTATCGTATTTGCAAACACCCTTGTGATCAGCGTCTAGAGGCTTGGAAGTCTCTCCAGGATAGCCAAGGACAGAGGAATCCTTCTCTAGGATCATCTTGGAATATTTAGCACAGATTCGTGATTTTTCATAGGTTCTCATACCACTCGTATGCCTTTCAGTCCAATTGGAGTAGGTCTAGTCTCGTAGAAGGAGACAATATCCAGCTTTGGCGCGATATGGCGAAATTGCTCATTGAGCTTCTGCAAGCTAAGTGAGTGTCTTCCCATTTCAGATATAAACTGTTTAGAATTCGTGAGAACATTCGTCTGAAGGATTCGACTCAATACTTGGGCGAGATTAGTGCCGCGATGTGGTGTTGCGAGAAAGGTGATTGCCGTGATGGCTTTGATGATGGCCTCATACCCGGGATCATTCTGGCCTTGCATATACGCCTAAAATCATTAGCGGGAGTGTAGACTAAAATGGCTACAACAGACTCTGACCTCCTTGACTATAAGCCCGCCCATACTGTGAGCCACAAAGATCAAGGGAACCTTATCTGACGTTAGTGCTTGGCTTCATAAGTGTATCTGACGGACTGACATTTCCCATGTCCAAATCTTCGCCTTGCTCATCTCTAGCGTACTTGAGATCGAACAACAGGCCCTTGGCAAAATCTAACAATGATTTGACATTGTCTCCCTTGGAGATTGAGGCGCTATAGCCAAATGTTAGGATTCGTGCAAGGCAGATGTCAGGCTCGAGAGGCAAAAATGTTAAGGGCCAGAACAGCTCTGGATTCTTGCTTTTGGACCAAGTATTTCGAGAAGTTCCTCCTAGACCGTGCACAAAGACTATGTCCGCTTTGTGGACATTTGGAGGGGTGTAGACGACGCTGAGGCCCAATGATGAGGTCTCAATAGTATTGACTTCACTCTTCTTTCGAGACGTCGAAACACTGCTGGTTTCTGCAAGTGTCCGTTGTCCATTACTCGGAGGTGATACTGAAGATGCGATCTCCTGTTCCTGAGTCCGAACAGAGATACTAGGCACACTCGTACTGGATGGATGACGGGTGGGATCCGTCTCTTGGACCTCAAGCTGTTCATCATCGCTATTTCTCTTCTTTCTGAAGGCAGAAAACTTGCGAAACTATGCAAATATGTTAAATTCCCGGGTTATCCAGATATGCATCGTGTCAAGCAAATAGCGTGACTAACCATGGCGCACAAGAGAGTTTTGAGATGTTCTTCGCGGGGTTACAAGGCTGTGGTAGCCTGTGAACAGGGGTAGAGTGAAGCCTTGAATTAGGTAGCGCACAATGAAGGCTTCGAAGAGCGTCAATTTTCGTCGTTTGTTTCGTTTCGTGAAGAATTCAGGAACTTTGTCAACTGGGAATGGAGAATCAACAGACAACCGGGAAACAGGCTCGAGGGTCTAACCGCCAGCCTGATTGACTTCCGTGTATGGTCAAAAATCTGCTGTGCATGATAAGGTGGTTGGTCAGCATCACACGAGGCGCTTACGTGCGTACGTGTTGGTGTATTATGTGTGGTGGGACAGGATCCTCGTTGGACAGTTACCGATATTCCCTCAATGTGGGCGCGTGCACAGCCTCATCAAAGCAAATGCAATATTCCTCTTGAAGCGGGGTAAGAAGGCGCGTAGATTGGGGGCTGCATGTGCATGGAGTATCTGTTAATTTGCTTGGCTAAGCAAAAGCGAAGATCTCCACCATGCTCGGCAGTTATTGTGGTATGTATCTCATGTTGCTTGTCCACCAACAGTATGTGATCAGCCAGCAAAATGGAATGCTACACAATACAGAGCCGATAATGTGCCTTATGTACCTTGACAGACTCCCAAGATCCCTGGTTGCCAAGATACATTATCATTGGCCCCTGCTACATGGGTGAATATAAGCACACATCCAAGTCACAAACCGGCCGCTTCTGAGACACATGCCACTCAGACGTTGGGTTGATACATGAGGCTCACTTGTAGTCATTCTCAAAGTCTGAAAAAGCTACCAAGTATCCGACAAGATGACAGAGCTGGTTGAAGAGTGGGTGGAAGGCATCAACGGCAACTTCCAAGTTCCCAAGGCTGTCCTCAACGTTAAGATGCCCCCGCCCCCTATCCACGAACGAACGACATTATTAGCTAACGCTAATTCTTGAATAGCATTGCTCAAGGGAAGTAGGCTTGTGTCTGCCGAAAGAACGGCAAATATGCTTGGACAAAGACTGCAAAACCCACCGTCGTGCTAGGAGATGGAAGAAAGAAACGATTCTTTGTCAAGGTGGTCTCTTTGGCACTGGGAATGGCCAAGCCCAATAACTGACACATCCCGCAGGGTATCACCGGTCAGGGCGCTCGACCCCTGGTTGAAGGCGAGTATCATTCTGCAGTCGCTATGAATGCTGCTGTTCCTAAGTTCTGCCCGGAGCCAGCAAGCTGGGGGAATATCGCGTTGGGGACGACTATTACCATTTCTATCTCGGAGACTTCCACGATATGGATCTTACTACAACACCAGACCCAGTTCAGTTAGCAACTCGGCTCTCTAAGCTTCATCAAAAGGGAGTTTCCAAATGGCATGTTTGGATTCCATGTCCCAACCGTCATCGGAAAGCTTCAGAGAACCGTCACCTGGGAAAGGAGCTGG
Organism: Ilyonectria mors-panacis; assembly: GCA_002991585.1. Lineage (NCBI taxonomy): Eukaryota > Fungi > Ascomycota > Sordariomycetes > Hypocreales > Nectriaceae > Ilyonectria > Ilyonectria mors-panacis. The sequence continues at coordinate 469,102 of PPHJ01000050.1, forward strand.
GCAGCATCCTACACAAATCAACTCAAAGATGTCCATGAATACGACAGAGTTACTAACGGCACGTGGCGTGAGCTCGACATCGCCCTCAATCAACTGTATGATGTAGTGATACCGAGACTGCTTGGAGTCCTGCAATCCGAAGGCCACGAAATCACGCCGGTTTTGGTACACGGTGGTTTGTGGGACAATAATGTTGGCACTGACATGGAAACCGGTGATATGATCATATTCGATCCTGGGTGCACGTACTCACACAACTAAATGGAGTTCGGAACATGGAGATGCTCCTGGACTTTTCAATTCAATTCGCCCGCGTACATGAGGAATTTACCAGCGCCTCATCGAGCCCTCCGAACCGGCAGAAGAATGGGACGATCGAAATCGCCTATACAGTCTTCATCCGCACTTGACCGACTCCGCAGGCCATCCAGGGAGCCATTCGAGACAGCTGTGAGCAGAGATCTTCTTCTGTTCCCCCATATAATGTTGGTTGCTGAATAATCTCATAGAGCTTACAACGATATCCTATTCTATGCGAGAAATATGGGCCGTTTGACAGTGTCGATACGTATGACCCCGAGAAAGACATTGTCCTGAAAGGAGGTCACATTCCCTTTGTTATCTCACAACTATCCTGAGGGCGCGAGGCTTCAGGTTGAATTGAAGTCTAGGAAAGTCAAATTTAGTCGTTTTCTATTCAAGGGGAATTAAACGAGCCCTTTCACACAATCCACTGACCAGATTGCGAGGAATCTTCCGCATCTAGACTACTTTTCACTTCACTGTAATGTTGCTCCTCTAAAAGCTCAAACTGCGTTGTCTCCATGCTGTTCCGCAATGATAATCAACGACAAAGAGACCCAGCGCTAGTACACACAAGCCTGCCATAAATGTGAAGGTCCAGCCAATCCCTATCGCGGCTATCAAGTTTTGTAAAAATGCCATCATTATGGCTGCCATCGTACGGCGAACTACGTTGCTCGAAGCCTGTGCAGCCGCAGGCGTCCGATGGTTTTTATCCACCAGCAACGTGTTGTAAATCTATCTAGTCGTTAGTAGTCCCTTATTCCGGTTGAAATACAGAATTACGTACGCTGAAATCCATTTGCATAACAAGGCCTGCCACAAAAAGGAGAACAATAAGAGCGGCAATATGCTGCCTTGTTTCTTGTCAGCGTACTTGATGGAGGATGAGACATTAATAGATGAAAATCCTCATCTGTTTATAATGCAACACCCAGCCTAGACCAACAACTGTTGCACACGTGATCATCATCGGTATCCAGATAACACTGAGTCGAGCCTTTTGGATAGGGAAAGTGTCCAGATTGTCTCCCCGCCTTAAGTCTGTTGAGAGTCCTCGTTCCGTCCCAGCAAGATGGTATGCCCTGTCCATCAATTGTCCGCAGAATAAGGTTGAGACTACTGTGGCGGGCGGTCTGGGACTTTTGGGCTAGCTGGTCGCTAGCAGGGATGTAATAGGGATAAGTAGGGGAGGAAGCTGCACACAGAGGAAGGGATCATTATTGCATCTTTAATTTGAATTTTCTTTTCAGTCAGAGAGACAGACGTTTCGACGACCTTATTGTCAGAATTAATAGACACTTCTTGCTCTTAATTTTTGAGAGACTTTTACGAGACTATTTTTGACCGCAGTTGCAATCCTCGTCCGACCTCAGTCTTCCACTTCGCTAATTGACGGGCTGCTGCAGGCCTCATCGATACCTTGCCATCATTATTTCCTGCGACTGACCCGATAGAGCATCCGATTAGATGCCTTCCTATTAGGACACATAAGCCTCAGATCAATCCGACCATATACGCGCAGTCTAGTGCGGCTTCGGGCCGACCAAATAAGACACCTGTGCGACGCTTTTCTATGCACCCTCTTAAGGAATAGCAGATGATTTGGGTGTTGGCTATTGACCTTTTCTGCCGCTAAACTACTCCACCCAAGCCAAATGACAGATATACAAAGGCCAACTTGCCACCGGTCGAGGTTGTACACGTCGATCAACAGGACTGACAGCGAGGCATTAATGCATGTGTAGACAGTGCAGAGAAAGCCACAGGCGATTGCAAGGCCTAGATTGTCCTTGCGGGTAAGTATCTTTAAAGATCTTAAAGGACTCGGCATTCTTCGTTTCCGGTCATTAGTAACGTTGCCTTCGGTCCAGTGACAGAATAGGCGGGATATTGGGAATCTCAAATGTACTGGAGGTTTGACGGATCCATTGCCCACAATGTTACGTGATGTCTCGGGCAAAAGAAAGATCATCACAGTCAAGCAAGGCCCGGCAGCAATACTTAAAAACCAGAATATCCAAGCCCACCCAGCTGCATATGAGAGGCTTCCTCCCAGTATGGGGCCAATGCTCGGCGCGATCGTGATTCTGATATAATAATTAGGGTTAATATCTTGAAATACGGCTCAAGAACTCACGCGAAGGATACGAAATTGATATAAGCTCCTCTCTCCTCGGGAGAGGTAACGTCGCTGACGACGCCGTATGCGATAGAGAATGTTAGCCAGAAAAAAGATAGCAACTAGGTGTTCAACGGAAAGAAGCGAACGTGAAATTTGCCATGGCTTGAACCACACGAAGGCCCAGATGTGCTGCATAAGACTTTGCCAGTGCCATGCCAACGTTGGATCCCACGCAGAGTGTCAGAATTATGATATAGACTGGGCGTCGACCTTGAATATCCGCAGTATCTCCCACCAGGACTGGCGCTATTGTTGCCACAGCCATGTAGCAAGTAATAGCCAAGTTTATCTTGGCGACAGAGACAGAGAAAGAATTGGCCAGAAGCTGCAGTGCTGGAAAATATATGAAGCTGCTAAGGGTTGAAAAACAGGCGGTATATGACACCATAGCGACGATACACCATTTCTCAGCTCTGGTAAAGACGGAGTATTCGGGTTCCTCTGCAGACGCTCCCGCAGATCTCGGATCTTGGGGACTTTTTTCAATAGGCATCGCTTAGTACTTAGCTGAGTTAGACTTGAGTTCTTTGAGTGAGGGTTGCAAGGTTGGGGTCAGTCATGATTTTGATAATGCATGAGTGTTATAATATTGATTGTAACCTGTTAATCAGGCTATTACGTGGGGGAGGCTGTATATAAGGCGAGAATCAGCCAGCTTTACTTGTCACCATCCGGACGGACTGCGGAGGAGGTGGAACTTTCCATAGTCGCATCGGACCTCGCGCAGCTCGGCTGGCAAACCGGGCTCATAACTATCGCAATGCCGCTACGGCAAAAGGGAATGATCACTCCTCTTGCCGGTAGCGTTATCGTGGTCCATATCTCCGTCTGACATCCGTATTGGTGAAAAAAAGAAAAAAAAGTCTAGACGTAAAATGGACCTTTGAGTAAGTTACCACTATCTCAAGGTCTTCAACAGCCTCGGCAGTATAGCATAGCCTTCCACATTGTAGAAATATGTAGCAAACCTGCCATCGAGCCAGACGCGCAAAACCTTGATACCGACACTTTGAAGACTTTCGAGAAGATGGGTCAACTGGCTATCCTTCGAGCCAGCAGCATAGTAAAAATTGGAGGCCGAGAAGGACTTGGCCGCAAAGGGGTGGTTAAAGAGGACACGCCAAACAGCAGAGCTGTAAAGCAAGATAATAGCTTCATGTTCAATGATTGGGTCTGTCTCAAGATGCTGTTGCTGAGAATGTTGATTCTCATTTATGTAAGTTGCCTAAAGCTCAGTTTATATGCAAATTCTCAATATCCCCACGGAGAGTCAGCAAATGGTCTTGCAATGCATCTCAGCATCATTGGGATGAATGCCTCAGCATGCTTGAACGCTACAGGACTCGGCATGCTTAAACGAAACAATTGAAACTGTAGGATTCTGCCGATCAATCCTCCTAGTCAGGCGAATTAAAATTTTGTTCCGACAATACGAACCGTGAGAAGTACCACACAGATTAACCTGTGTACTGCAGATCGAGATGAGCTCCTTCCTGACTGGTATATAATGTGAGACCCGAAACGCATTATCTCCACCTGGGACCAGGCGCGCAGCGCGAATACAAGGATTCTGAGACCCGTCGTTTCAGCCGCTACGGCCGAATTTAAAATAATCAGCCCTCCTCAGTGAAGCATTCTAATCGGATGGTACTGAAAGTAGTAGCTGTTCTTCGTTCCCAAACTTGCGGTGCAAAATTTCCCGATTTGGTTAGCGTTTAATTCCTAATCAAGACGCCTCAAGGGACGGCTCGGGGACGGCTCGAGGAGAGCTCAGGGAGAGCTCAGGGACAGCTCAAGCACAGCTCAGGACAGCTCAGGGAGAACTCAGGGACAGCTCAAGCACAGCTCAGGACAGCTCAGGGAGAACTCAGGGACAGCTCAAGCACAGCTCAGGACAGCTCAAGGATAGCTCATGGACAGCTCAGAATTTCGGGTTGTATCGGCCTGCATCTGTCTCGTAAAGCAGCGATATGTGGCCCACTAGTTTGCTCAACACAGGCTTAAAAAATATTTAAAGTCTACAATTTCTCTACAGCAGAGTCCTCTCTCCTCCTTCCTTAATTCTTTTAGAAAATAAATTCAACTCACCCTATCTACATCTTTTCACGTGTTTATTTAACATATACTTTGAACTATCTACCATCATGGCGAAGAAGATAACGACCGCTGAGAGGAGACGTCGTGCCGAAGAAAATGGATACCATGACAGCGATGGCGAGATTGATGACAGCCCGGTCCTTCGAATTCTTCAACCTTGCACCGCGCAGGGCAATGGCACTTGATTTGAGTTCCAATGTTGTGTTGGAAATAAGCACATCTTACCGGAAATATGAACTGAACGGAGGAGGAGGATAGTGGGAAGGAATGGGGAAGCTGAGGAGGGTAGAGAGGAAGGAGTAGAGCGTAAGATGGAGGAACAGAAGCGAGGAGCATATCGTTGTAAATAGTGCACATTAAAACCTTTACAACCCTTCAACTTTGCACGTATTGGCGCACAGGATGTGATGAACTAGAATCTCTGATGCTAAAATCTACGCAATGCTCAAAGGTGGGGCTGCGCTAACGTATTCGCGACGCGCAATTGGAACTTCCCCCTCACAACATTCTCCGTAAAACGCAAAACAGACCTCTATCCAGCATATCATCGGCACGAAGGCGCATTGTTTCAAGCTTGTTACCCGTCAGCGGGATGACCAAGCACGGCTGTGACAGTAGTAGCCGCTGTATGAACCCATCTCCGACAGGGAGAGGGAAGGTTGGGAAGAGACCCTTGGCGCGGCTGCACGAGGCGGCCTAGAAAGTGTAAGAATTGACTTACCGGAGTACTATAGGGTAACTGGGAAGGGACCCAATGATTGGGCGACACATTTTAATGTTTCGGAATATTAAACTGAGCTAAGTGCTGCAGGGAATTGCTTAACATTCGACCGAGAAGTCTGCTGCGCCTCTTGGGCCCAATCGCCGATCCAGCGACAGCGGCAGCAAACCCTACGTAATCGCATGGTTGAAGTCGAGCGTTCCAGTAGAGCAACAAAACCATGCTCGTCTTCACACATTATGTTATTGGATGCGGCCCTCGACCTTGTGCAAGATCAAGGTGCTCCTACCGAACGATTCCGTAAAGGAGACCCACATGATTCTGTAAGCCTAGCCATGATTGCCCCTGACGGTACTGCTTCTGAGGAAAGCCAATCTTTTCGTCCGCTTCTTGCCATCATCCAAATGTGTCCCGGGACCGAACCTGTCCCAGGACCACACTTGTCCCAGGACTGAACCTGTCCCAGGACCGTGAGCGTCCCAGGACCACAGTTGTCCCAGGACCATAGCTATCCCGGGACCATAGCTAGTCCGCTAGGATTGTGCTCTCACCCGGCCAGCTAAATCTCTCCATCATCTAAGGACCCACCAAGCTTTGGGACTAACCGACGACAAACCTCGGCACGGGACCAAGCGCTGCACCTGCACAGGAAGCCGGCCAGGGCGTGGTGAAGTTTTGTGCTGAAGAGGTTAAGATTACCAGCCGCCCAAGTTCCACGATTCCATTAGATGATTTATCTTAAACTAAGACTCGCGAGGAGATGGTGAGTGTTTTCTTTTTATATTCTATTGCTACTTCTCCCCTTTGCAGTTATAGTAAATATCTATAAACTTAAATATTTCTAGGGCTAATAGAATTAGAGAGAGCTATTTATAAATACTAGCTCTTAGAGAATAGTTATAATTATATAATTATTATTTATAAAATAAAAATTAAGTTTAAATTTTCTATAGAAACCTTTTAATAAGTATTCTTTTAGATAGATATATTTAAAAGATAAAAAATAAATAAAATTATAGCTATAATTTATATATTAAAATATATATAACTATAAATTTATATTATTTTATTATTTAATAAATACTTATTATCTATTAGTATATTATTATTATTTAAGATATAGAATTTAATGTATTTAGATAGATAGAAATTAAAATTATAGTAATAATCTATATAATTAACTAAATATAAATAGAAAAGCTTATTAATATAGAGATTAAAAATAAAAAGAATATTATCTTATTAAAAAGCTTACTATAGATACTTATATACTTCTTATATTTTATTTTATTTTTAGTTTTTAAAATTTTATTAAGCTTTTTTTACCTTTTATTTACTATTTCTTATATTTTATTATTTATATTTTTATTTTTTATAATTATATTTTAACTTATAGTAGTAATTAATATTTAAACTATTATATAATTTTTAAGTTAAGCTATTATCTATATTATAATCTAAAAACTTATAATTTATTTATTTATTTATTATTCTTATTCTCTTTAATTAGTACTAATTATCTAAAATATTAACTATTTTAAAGTAGAAACTATTATAAATCTAGTTAATATTAAGTTAATTTTTTCTATCTCTAGCTAAATAAACCCTCTTTTTCTCTAGAAATTTTATATACCTTTAGATTAAAATTAACTTTTTAGCTAACTTATATTTATTCTTACTATAAGCTTATTCTATCTTAAGATAGAATTATTTTAAGCTTCTTTTTATTTTCTTTTTATTTTATTTTTTACAGTTTATTATAAATTATTCCTAAAAGTCTAATAGCTTTTATTTTAAACTTAACTTACTACTATTAAAATATATAATCTTTATCTATTTCTATTTTTAATTTCTTTTTCTTTCTTTTTTATCTCTATTTTTTAAAATAAGTTTTAATTTAATTTTAAGTTTCTTTTTCTCTCTCTTTATCTATATCTTATTCTAGCTTTAATCTAATTATATTTAGATATTAATAAAAGGCAGAACTCTCTATAAATATATTTATATTATTCTACCCTCTAAATATAATACTACTATTTATAATAAAGTGTAAATAGTTTATTATTTTATTCTTATAATAATATCTAATTAATATAGCTTAATATTCTATTAAAAGTATTTATTATATTTTAGGTATAAAACCTTTAACTATATTTATAGTTTAAACTTTAATAAGTTAATATTATTTTAATATTATTTTAGTTTTTAATTTCTTTTAAAACGTAACTTATTAAAATATCTATAGTATAAATACTTAAAGATATTCTACCTTTAAATATATTTTTAATTTATTATTTTAGCCTTTCTATATATTAATCTTAATAGATTATTAATTTAAAGTAATATACTGCTATTTGTTTTATTATTACTTTATATTAAACTGTTAAAATAGTTTATAAGGCTAATTTTAATTTTACTATATATTAATTAAATTTTATTTTAAATTTATACTACCTCTATTTAGAAGATTATTTCTATTAAAACTGCTCTTTTTATAGTTTATTTTAGTAGTTTTTAAGTAATTAATTTTAATACTAATTCTTAAATTTATATTTATATTAGAGCTATTTTAACTTTTATATATACTCTTACTTTTTTAGTTTCTAGCTCTTTTATTTTTAGCTTATTTAAAAAGTATTTAGTTAAATTTATTTTCTCTTTATTTAGTAGTAACTTTAATTTTACTATACTTATAGCTTTATTTAATATCTATAATGCTATTTTTAATAGTTTTATTACTTTTAATTTTTAGCTTTTAAATATATCTATTTAAGCTTAAATTACTCTTAAGATTACTTTAGCTTAAATTACTAATAAAATTAATATTTAATTTAATAGTTTTATATTAGAGGTTTTTAAGTTTTATTTTACTTTAGCTAATTTTACTACTAAATATACCTTTATTATATATTTTTTTATTTTTACTTTAAGCTTAATCTAACTAACTATTTCTAATATTATAAAATCTTAAATAAATATAAATTTATTATTCTTCCTTCTAAAGAAGATATATAGTTAATTTAATTTTAATTCTTCTTTTTAGTAATATTACTTTAGCTATAATTTAAGTTTTTAAAAGTCTATAAATAGTATAGTAATTAGTTATTTTATGGCTAAATAATTAGTATTTAGCTATAAATAGTTATATCTATCTTATAATTATTTAGTTTTATTTTAATATTCTCTTTTTTATTTATGGACTAATATAATATTACTATTACTCTATATTAATAAATTTATTTTCTTTTTATTTATATATTAACTTTTTTACTAAATTAAACTATTTAAGTTTATTTAATTTAATAAACTATTTTATAAAAACTGCTATTAATTTAAACTTACTTATAATTTATTTAAAATTCTAATAGATATCTATATTTTAATAGAATTAAAGTCTTTATATTATTATATTTTAACAGAAAGCTACTATATATTAAGAGGTATTTATACCTTCTTTATATTAATATTATATTAAGATTACTTTAAGAATATATCTTTTTAAAAAGTATATATTAAGTTTAATATATTCAGTTTGTAATTATATTAATACTACTACTAACTTTACTTTATAGAGTAATTTATATAGTTTAAGAATTTATTTTTTTAGTAGTTATTCTATAGAGTTAAATTACTTTAATTTTATTTTAAATACCTATTAAAACTCAGCTTACTATCTTTTAATTTACCTTTTAAATAGTATCTTTATTAGATTTTTCTACTATTTCTTTAGTTTTTTAGTAGTTTTAGTAGTTTTTAATATAGAATTATAGTAGTTTTATTTTAATATTTTTATATTTTTATATTAAATATTATAGTATATACTTACTAATTTAACTATTAGATCTATTTCTCTTTATTTTATATAAAACTTTACTACTTTCAAGTTTAATTATAAGTTTAATAGAAGGATAAAAACATCTATATATAGATATTTAATTAATATAAATTTATAAGCTTTTAAAATCCTTTTAATATATATCTATTTAAGTTTAGTAAGAATTTAAATTAAGCCTTTTAATTTATTATCTTTTAGTATTAATTTATACTATACTATTACTTTATATTACCTACAGACAGTAAGATTGTTAACTGCAGATAGTAAGGTTATTAACTGAAAACAGTAGGGTTAAAGTCAGAAGAGTTAAATTAAAGCTTAAGATAAAGACTAGTATATAATAATCTTATTGTTTAGCTACTGTCTCTTCTGTTATTAGGTGTAGTACTAACTGTTTGTCTCTATTGTTTGAAAATACTGTATGGCTTTAATCTATCTAATAATATTAAGTAAAGCTAAAAAAAACCTAAATACTATTACTTTATAACTAATTACTACTTTAATAATAGCTAGATATATTATCTGGCTATAGTTAAGTTAGAATTTCTATATAGTTACTATAAAATAGTTAATAGTATATCTCTATATAACTAGCTTTTTCTATAGTAATATAAAATAGCTAATCTATATAGGTTTTTAATAGACTTTAATTTTAAGTATTTTTATTTTACTTATTAAATAAATTTATACTATCTTAAGATTAAAATAGCTTTAAATTTAATGCTTACTATTATTAAAGTATAGTAATTAGTATTTAAATAAATTAAATTTTAAGCTATATATTTAAGATTAAATACTATATAACTTATAGGCCTTTTAAAGTTAAATATAGATTGCTATAACTATAGTCCTAAAGTTTATAAGATTTATATTATCTATAAAGATAATTATAGCAATTTCTTTAATACTTTTCAGTTTATAATAGAAGTTAAATATATAGAAAATAAAAAGTATTAATAATAGAGGGAATCTTTAAGAAACTGCAGTTAAAACTTAAATTAATATTATTAGTTTTCTATTTATAATTATTAAGATTATTCAATTTAATAATAATAACTCTAGCTATACTATTATCTAATAGAAAAAGCTTATTTATTTTAACTTTACTATTAGCTTCTTATATAAAGAAATATTAAAAACTCTATTAATATTAAAGTATAATACTAAAATAATACTACTTATAGCTTAAGCTATATATATTTAGTTTAAAAGTGTATAGATAGCTATTTTATAAAATCTCTTTTATTTATTACTATATTAAGCTTCTACTATTAAATTATTAGCTTTAACTACTTTTTTTAATTTAATTTACTATTATCTTCTTAAGAACTTTTCCTAATATTAAAAATAAAACTATAAGTTAATATAAGTCTATTTTATTCTTCTCTCTTTTATATCTAACTTTAGGGATTACTACTATATTTAAATACTAAAAAGCTATTAGAAATTATATTAAAAACCAGCTTATATTTATAATTATAATAATTCTTATAGTAATTTTAATATAATCTAGCTTTAAAAGTCTATTAGAATTTCTATTTAAGCTTAAAATCTTTTAATTCTAAATATTATATAGTAGTATTTAAATTATCTTATTAATAGATAATATCCTTAAAATATTATTAATTTAAAGTAGCTTTAATAGTAAATTAATATTTTCTTTAAGCTTTATTACTTTTAACAAGAATTTTACTATTAGTATATTTACTTTTTCCTCTTATATAGTTATTAGTTCTCTATTTAGTTATTTAAGTATTAAAATACTATTTAAACTTAAAGTCTTTTAGCTTTTAGTTTAAGTCTATTTTATTATTTTATAGGCTTCTTTTAGCTTATTTAATATTATATAGATTACTTCCCTCTATATAGAAGTCTTTACTCTATAAATAGTTTATTTCTTATAGTTACTTATATTTTAAAATACTGCTAAAGTAGTTTCTATTTAGTTTTTAGCTTACTCTTCTTATATTTAGCATTTTTATATAATAGCCTTTTATACTTTCTTATTCCACTAGTTATTTCTTAAAATGTCTTTTTTTTATATTTAGTATATAGAACTTTTTAAGCTTACCTATAGCTTATATTAGAGTTATATAGTAGTTATTTAGTTTTTTCTTTATATTTAAAGAGCTTAATATTAAAAGGTATTTAATATTTATAGTATATTAATCTTTATTAATTAGTCTCTAATTTAACCTTAAATTTTCCTTAAGTTAGTATTAGGCTTTAGTTAGTTATATAAATTGTAAAAAGTAGTTTAATTCTCTATTTAGAGGAACTTCTATATATTTTATATAAACTTTAAATAAGATTTAAATAAAGTTAATTACTAATTCTCTACTATTTCCTTCTTACTATATTATTATTTTAAGAGGTATAAATAATATTTAGTAATAAAAAATAGTAATTAAATAATAAGATTATTATATATTAAATTTTATTTTAAGCTTTAATTTAATTCTTTTAATTTTAATTTCACTATTTATAGTTAATAACTTTACTATCTATAGTTAATAATCTTACCATTTATAGCTAATAATCTTACTATTGATAAGTAATAACCTTAAAATAGTAATTTTATTTTAAGTAATAAAATATAAAAAAAACTAATATTTTTTATTATTAAAAAGCTAACTTTTCTTTTAATAAATATTTAATCTTTTTAACTTTAGTTATTTAATTTTAATTTTTATTATAGCTATAATTATCTACTAAATCTTATAAGTTAATATTTATAGAAATTTAAAGTATATTAATTATCTTTTATATTTATATAATATTAAATATTAATATAATACTAATAATAAAATAGAGAAAATAAAATACTTTATATATTATTAATTTTTTAAAACTATAAACTTTTTAGCCTATTAAGATTTCTTTTAAATAAAGTTTATTATTTAAGTATTTAATAAAAAATTATATTAGTTATCTTTAGCTATAATCTTTTTCTAGATAATATTAATAGATTAAATTTATAGAGAAATTAAATTACTTATATTAATTTATTATTTATCTAAATAAAAAAGGCTACTCTATTAATATTAGCTAAAACCTTTAAAATTAAATAGCTAATTTTAAAGTAGAAAAACTTTATTAATAGTATTAATAGAAAGATATATAACCTTTAATTTAAAAAGCTCTTATATTATATAAAGATAGTATAGATAATAGCTAGTTAGAATACTAACTAGAAGATAGATTTAAATAAAAGTTAATATAGATATTAAAAATCTTAGGATATTAAAGTTAAATTAATAAATTTATAACTTTAGATATTAAAGTTAAAATGGCTATAATTTAGTGAAAAAGTTAGATAGAATTCTAATAGATAAAAAAAAAGCAGCTTAAAATTTAAATTTAAACTTTAGTAATTATAATAAATATAATGAAAATATAGTAAATTTAAATATTAGGTTTTTCTATTAGGAAAATAAAAAAGTTATAAGATAGTACTTTTTTTTCTAGATTTTTAAAAAACTGTTTAGCTTTTTAAAAATAAAAATAAAATAAAAATAGTATAAATAAGATTCTTTTTAAATAACTTTATAGATATTTTTTTTTAAAATATATAGAAAATTTTATTATTATTATAATTAACTTAACAAATTTATATTTTAAATTATAGCTATTTTAAAAGTAGTTTAAAATTTTAAGAAACTTTTTAAAAATTGGATTTTAAAATATAAAACTACTTTAGCCTACTTACTTATTTAGCCTACTTATTTATTATATATATTAAGTACTTTTATAATATTATAATAATATACTTCTATATTAATTTAGCTTATAATTAAACTTTAAAACTAACTACTTAATTAACTATAATAATAATAATTCCCTATAGTTAATTTATTATATAGATAATATTAAGTCTATTAATATTTAATATTATTATAGAAATAAAACTTATATTTAGTTTAATTAACTTTTTTTAAACTCTTTAACTATCTATAAGAATATAAATTCAATTTAAATAGAGTTAGATACTTAAGAATTTTAGCTATAGTAATATCTTATTACTAGTAAATTAGCTTTTTATTATTATCACTCCTAAAATAATAATTAGTACTTAATCTTCTTTACTTTAAAATCACAATACTATTAGTATATATAAGCTAGCTACTCTACTAATAGTGGATATACCTTATTGTAATTAGAGCCAGTTAGAGGTAAAAATAGTAAGATAGATAAAATAGCAGACTGCATCCAGAACTATAATAGCCTAAGCACTAGTTAACAATTAACCTAACCGGAATACAGATACTAGGGATATAGTTATTCGCAAACACTATATATATCGGTAGACCTAAAGCTGATATAGGTTTTTTATTAGAGCGGGTTAGTTCTTTTAACAACTATCCCTTTAACTGTTATAAGCCTCCACCTCCATACCTAGCCCCCCAGAATCCTAGCAGGTGCTGATTGATGTAGAGGAACCTGTAGCAATAGCAGCTACGGTGTGGTTTCAAGCTATTTAATGTAGATCTTCGTAGCGCCCATAATGGATTAGACTTCTGCTGTCACCTAATTTGGGTGGGCGCTTGAGTACCTCTCAGTTATTCCATTTTAACTGGTTGGACATCCCGGGAGTGACCGCACTGGAGGTTTACGACAGTCAAAGGGATAGCACGCAAACAGTCCAAGTTGTCACGACCGTGCACCAACCGCCCCCACCACAGGCGGTCTGACACGGCAGAACTCCATGACCCACCTCTAGTCACACATAAGCAGGAATACCAGTGAACCAATGACAAGGGGAGCGACGTATAAAGGAGCGACGCGCTCCCAACGCCTTATCGCTCCCGCCCAAGCACACTTAGTACATAAGACGGAGTCATTACATAGAAATAGGACCATGGCTCCTTAGCTTTCAATACAACTTGGTTAACTTACCCCCTAGTAATCCGGGACAGGTCTTGACGATCGTCCTATGCGTGTCACACACTCCAGCCGCCCACGGAATAGTGAGCGACCAAGCGCGTCCACGACGCGCTAGCCCCACAGACCGCGGCTCAGAGTCCCGCCCAAGGAAGGGGCGATGGGCTTGCACAGACGTAGTGGGTTGAAGAGGCCGCTTGGAATGGAAATGAGGCGGTGGCTAAGATGCTCCTCGACACGGGCAAGGTCGACATGGCTGCGGAAGACGTATGCGGTCTGACTGCATCTCAATTCGCGTACTTTAATCATCATACAAGGATAGACGACTTATTACTAGCACGGGGGGGGGCCGACTATACCTGACTTTTATGGCCTACAGGTTTTATTCGCCGAACCCTCAAGTGCTATCTGATATAATGCTCTCCACCTGGTTCATGATTTTCCAGGATTATTCGATGTTAGGCAGTTTCTGAAAGCCTTGATAGAAGTGCTTAAGCTGTGCTTCTGATGATCTTGATTGCGGGAGGGGAAAGAGGCAAGGGCCCTTGGGAAGTTGGGGGCCTCAACGGGGTGTAGGAAGCGTGCCGGGCCTAGCAATTTGATTGATGATGTGAAGCCACGAAACAGCTACAGCGCGTCGGTACGCATCATAAAGCACCAGTTTCAGGCACGAAATGGCCCCTTTTGCTCGATAACAAGTCGACGAATCTCCTTTCTGAAGTATTATATAAGTCGCGCCTAAAACACATTTGTAGCCTAACTGCTACGACTGCTATATAATAAACTAAGGTGTTGCTGTAAACCCCTACACATCATATCCATCATCACCTTATTATTAACTTCAAGTCTCCTTCTATTAATATTATCCATCCCTTCAAATATCTCTGCTTCGTCGTTCCATCGCACTACTAGTAGGAGCCAATTAGCATTCGCTTGAACCTCGATGGCAAAGTCAGAAGAGTAATAAAGTAGGAACTCTCCGTCGACCTCCTCTCTAGGAGCGGGCTTCGGCTCCCTGTCCAGAAACTTAGGCTCACTGTACACCTAACCTAAGGAGGCAAGGCACCGCGCTAATAATAAAGCTAGACTAGAGGTACAACAATTTTGTATGTAGTGCACGCCAATGAATATGTACCCGCCGTCCTTTCCTTTTCAGCTTTCTGCCATCACCACCGAGCCTCGGGCTAGCCCCACAGATAGACGATATCGCGACTTTGCAACTGCATGCCTTCCGGCGCGTATCACGATGACCCCAGAAGTCTCGCCAACGCCGCTTTCGAACCGGTTTTGGTCTCCCTTACGATCACCCTCACCGCTGCCTTCATGGCTAGCATCGTCACCACCGCCGTCCCCGTCAGCACAGCTGTTGCCGCCGTCATCCTCGCCCTCGCCCTCACCCTCGCCCTCGCCGTCATCTACGCCGCTGCCGCTGCCGCCCCGACCAATGCAGCAGATACAGGGAAAAGAGATAGCAGCCCTTCCTACAACAGGCATATACGCTACTCACGAGGATGCCTTTGCTGCTGTACAAGCGCATGGAAGAGACCAGGGCTATGCTGTGGTCTACAGCAAGCCGAGCAACTACAAAGATGGTAAGGCTCGTCGTTATGAGGTTATCTGCGCCTGCAGCGGCCGTCCCTTTATCTTAAGATCTATAGGGCTTTAGAAGCCCTCAACCCATAAGACAGGCTGCCTTTTTAGAATTAAGCTAGTATAGCATAAGACTCTAGGGGACTGCTAGATTATAGGCATCCTTTGCGGTAACTATAATTATCTCTCTAATAACTCAGGCAGATTTCTAGAATACTGCACTTTATAGCTAAGCCAGATTAAGATAGTACAGTCTTTATTCTGTAATATTAAGCTGACAGCTAGAGCAATAAAGAAGATATTATAAGTAAGTAATCTAGAGCTCCTTGTGACCGTATAGGATATCTATAATATCTAAAGAGCTATATAATATAGGGCAACTAGGCCACTTATACCAATATAAGCTATAATTAAAGAGCTTAATAAGGAAGACTTTTGCTATACTGAGGTTCTTAATAATAAAGACTAACTGTATTTTTAGCTGGTTAATATAGATTACAACCTTAAGATATAGTATTGTTTCCCTTATATTATATAATATTTAATACTATATATATAATATAAATCGCTTTAGCCTAAAGCTCCTTCAGATTAACAGCATTATATCCCTTAGATTAGTCTTTTCTATTACCTACAGTCTTATGCCTTCAGAAAGTACTCTATTTTTCACCTAGACTCTATATTGCTTAAAGGAGTAGTTTGAGCTATTTTTAAGCATTTATAATATACCTGAAGATATATTTTATCCTTATATTATTATTACTGATTTTGCTGCTGCTGTTTATATAGGGATAATCTTAGCTTTTCTTAATACTTGGAAGTAGCTCTGTACTTAGTATATCGCGAAAAACGTCCTAAAGGCTACTAAGGAATACTGAATAAGCCTATCGGGCAGCAATCTATATCTTTAAGACTTTCTTGCTGATAACGATAATGATCCTGCTGAGCAGTCTATATAGAGCAGTAAGACCCTAAGCCCTAAGGACTTTAATAAGGTATAGAAGGCTATTATATATACTGAAATAGTAAAAGAGTGTGATAAGCAATGGGGGGAGCTTGTAGAAGAGTTTGCTTACTAGGAATATATATATCTTGTCACGGCCCAAATTGGGACCAGGCAGTCACCAACAGCAGAACCCTGACGTACCCACTTTTCACGTGACCTCACATCCCGAACTCACCCCGTATAAGTGAGCCCGGACGCCCAGCTCACTTACACCAGATGAGCCCACAGGTCAGACTCACTCTAACTCAGTAAGCCCACACAAGCACACCTAGTATATAAACACACTCCTTCGGCACTTTCCTAGATACTTAGCCTACCAGCTATCAATACAATTTGGTTACCTCAATCACCTTGACTCGCTACGCATCACTGTGCTTGACTATTACCAGATATAACATTTACTCTGTAAGTGACGCCCTAACCGCTCTGCTAATATAAACCTACAGTTTATCCACCAGCAACCAGTCTCTCGTCTACCCTAGATCACGTCTACAGCAGTCTAGAGAACACAACCATTACATAACTTCACCCTGTAAATCCCTTTATGCTAGTACGAAATCCTTCCTTCATAATGCCTTATAGACCCTCTATTAGCTATTCTACATCCTGAAGCTCCAGAAAGAGATCCTCAATGAGAAATTTAAAGAAGAAATTAACTATAAAGCCTACTGTATTTATAATAAATACTGTTATCCCTTACTTATTAATATAACTGAGAAGGTATTATAAAAAGAGCTTGGCCTTATATATAAGTAATACCTTATAGCTAAGGTATCTAGAATGCATCCTATAGATTATCCTATTGGGGTCTGTAGCGGTGCTTTTAATGCTCAATATAGTCTTCCTTATAAGTATACAATTTATAATAACTATCTTAAAGTTAAGGGTATTAGAAGGAATAAGGAAGTTATTATATTACAAGCTCTTAAGATTTCCTAGTTTGATAACTAATAGATTATCCATACCAACCTTATAAGTATCTCTAATCCTATTTTCTATATAATTTACTAAGTATATAGGATGAGCTTAATCTATACCAACGAATCTGCAATCCTAAGATTATCCCTCAAAGAAGGCAACCGCAAAATAACGCCCTTTCGATACCACAGCCAGCAATACAGCCACAGCTGGCAACACAGTCACAGCCGACGAGGCTATCACAGCCGGCATCGCAGTCAGCCTCAGCAACGCCCCAGGGGACCGATAACGCCAACGCCGACGAGGCAGTCACAGCGCCGCAGACCTAACCTACAAGCTAATAACCTTAATATCTTATCACAGGCTATTCGAGGCATCATAAGGGATAAGATAACGCAAGCACAGCCGGCAGCAACATTAGGCCAGCAAGATGTAATACAACAGCCCGTTATTCCACAAGTAAATACACAATCTCGGACTATCCAGCGGTCAGCTGCATCGCAGATTGAGATGTAGAGGCTGCCATCAGGATTTAAGTGCTTTAGTTCCCTACAGTCATCTCAACAGGGTCCTCATCCCAGCCCAAAAGAATATCCTCGGTTTTTCCCTCTGCCCAAAAGTCGGCCTCCTGTAGGGGACTTACTCCCTTCTATTGAGACTAACAGTCCTAGGGCTTTCTTACAGCCCTCTGCATTAGAGGCAGATACCATAGTTGTAGAGGGCTACAAGGAGAGTCAGCCAAAACGTCAGAGATGTCAGCATCGGGTTAAGAGGGGTAGGATGCTTTCGTACGAGCAACACATCGTCTTCGAGTAATAGTGTAGTTGTTGAAATCTTCAATCAAAGATATCACGTAGTCTGCTAGCATTTCCTAATCGGGAAATTGAAATCGTAAGCGCGATCCCTTATTCGGCAGGCGGTCAAGATCCCTGCCCGACTATGCCTAATTAGGAAATTGGACAGTGAGCCTAAGTTTTTGGACAGTGAGCCGAAGCCCACTCCCTCTCTAGTACCCGCTCTAGAGTCTCTTATCTAACAGCCTCTATATCCGCCACGACCACGCCTCTAAGTATACTCCCAGCTTTCCAGTTCGTCCTCATACTATACCCAGGCTCGTGTTGCTTTGCAATCCTTCCTCTGTCTTTTAGGGGAGGGGGTCGTCAGGGCATTCTGCTTTCGCCTGACTCGGGAGCTTGAGCTCGGATTGTTAACTTCGCAGGACTCCCTCTGCCTCTTTAGGCGCGGCATCATTAGGACAGTTTGCTTTCATTTACCTCGGGGGCTTGTAGCTTGGGATATAACAGAGCTCGGATTGAGCTTGGCTTCAAGTCGATCAAGCTAAGAGCGGATTGCGGCGAGCTCGACAGCAACGCCTTCATCACTGTCGGCGGCGTCAATAGCGGCATCAGCGGCATCAATTCCGTCATTCCTGTCAGAGTCGCTCGCTTCGTCGACCGTAGTGGCGTCGTTGCTAGCAACCCCATCCGCTGTATCGCCGTCATCAGGTTCATCGTACAGGTTCAAATCTATAGCGTCTTTGACAGGGGTATCGTCGCGGGCTACGGCATCGACGGCATCATATCTACCTCTAGTCTTGTAGTCGCTCGAGTCTCCAACCGCAGAGGCGTCGTCGCCCGCATCGACATCGTTTCCGGCGCGTAGTACTAAGTTGACTGCCCCTGATAGCAACAACAGAGACACAATACACACACATGTTCAAGGTCAAAGATGGTCACATAAGCTATCTAACAACACATATCTTTTAAACACCTGTAGCTTGTCTCTCCGGAGGACCGAAATTCCCGTAGGTGCCTTCAGCTGCCTAAGCAATGGCCACGTCACTACCTCTGTGTGGCACAGTCGCGGGCCAGCTGTTCTGCGTCCAGAATCTGCGAGTTGCCGCCTACTACCTTACGCCATCCATTCGCTCTCGTCATTCGTGATCCACTTTTGTGACGGCTCCTTGCAGCGAAGACTGGATGACTTGTTCAATGTGGCGAGCGCCATCCTGTCGGCAGCTGGTTTCTATCTTGCAACACTTTCCCGCTGCCGTATTTCCGACTTGTTAGAATGGCTTGGCGAGGATGTACCAAAATGACGGCATGCCTGACTTGACCCTGTCGCGTGACAATGCAGAATTGCTAGCCAGCAAATCAAGCTTGGCCACGAACCTGGCATTTTAAGAAGTCCGGTCCAGTTTGCCGATCCTGAGGATACTCCTGGTCACGGAATGGAGCGTGACATCTCCCGCTGCGGCTTATCTTGACGAGAGCGGCCTATTACATCCTCCCGTAGTAACTGTCGCAATACCGCTACGGCAAAAGGGAATGATCACTCCTCTTGCCGGTAGCGTTATTATGGTCCATATCTCCGTCTGACAGTAACATGCAGTGGAGCTTACTGTGTGCAGATGCGAGGGTGTCGATCGTAAGGTTTCAGCCCGTATGTTAACACTTTAGTTGTATATCGCCTTAGTAATAGCTCTCTGGTCAGGTCAGGTCAGGTCTGGAGAGATGACATGATTTTAATAGCTTTCTTATCGGTTCCCTGACCTTCCCGATTGCGTCGCCGCCGCCAAAGGACAAAAGAATTCCCGGAACGTGTCACATATCCGTTTCCTACAGTCCCTGCCACGCCTCAAAAAACTTCCCGTTATAAGTTATTGCAATAGGTGGCATGAACTATTTGATGGCTCGATTTTCATCTGGAAGAAAAATTACCATATGATGACTGCAAGCGTAGGATCAAATTTAACCCAGCCTACAAGCCTCTTGTTTCTACTTAAAAGCAAAAGCTAGAGACTGCCTCAGCCTGGGGCCATTGCCCTCACATTCGTAGCATCGCTCGAGCGCCCTTTAGCCAACCTCTAAAAGCTCTCTCTGGCCATGGCTCGGAGCGGAGCGGGGGGGACGATGGACCCTGATGGGATGATCTACATGATCTCCTCTCGGGACACGCCAGGTTTAGCACCTTTCTCAATCTGGTAAGGCGCTGTGTTCCTATTCAGGCTACCTCTGCGAGGCCACTTCGCCCTAGGTATGTGTGTGGCTTCTGGTGTGGCTTACACTGCATATTTGCCACACACTTTGTGACTTTTGCCTGAGGCCAAAACCTCGTGTTCGTTTTGACTTCTTTGTTTCCACTTCCCCTCTTTGCCCCTCTTTTCCACTCCTAATTTGCTCGCTTCAACTTTCGTGAACTAAGAAACCGAAACGAATGCGACGGTCATCATGTCACAGCAATTTTATGAGTATAAGAAACTCGCGGACCGACAACCGATATCCGACTCGTCACTATCCTTCCTGGTGGAGAAGACGACGGTATAAAACTCAGGATTACGCAGGTTTCTTTGGGAATACCTGATCGCTCCCGTGGGCGGGGCCAACATTTGGACCACGCTCGAGCTAGCCTTCCTAGTGGCTGGGAAGCGCATGAATCTCTTGAAGGACGCATTCTATATATCCACAAATCTGATGCTGGAATCACATCGACTGCCTGGCAGCATCCGAATCCCAGCTTCACTCCGTTACAAGACATCGCCGAAACAACAAAGAAAGAAGAGGTCCAAGGCCAAGGTGCTACCTACGAAGCGCTTTCGTATATCTGGGGCGGCGAAGATGATCCTCTGGAAGTTCTAATCGACCTTTCTTCCAAGGGTTCAAAGGAGGATGTGGCCGAAATACTGGTCGTGGTCTCAACAGTCCCCTTGCAATACGCTTCACTCTTGGTCAGACAGAACCTTGAAGGTTCATTACGACATCTGAGACGCAAGGACTCAAAGAGAGTAGTCTGGATCGATGCTGTCTGCATCAACCAAGCAGATGTTTGTGGAGAGAAACGCCCAGGTGTCTCGCATGGGAGACATATTCAAGAAAGCCCAGCGTGTCATTGTGTGGGTAGGACCATCCACTGAGGACAGTCAGCTTGCCATTCAAACACTCGACTATCTTGGGAAGCAGGTTGTGTCAACGACTAATCGGCGTCGTGCACCCGCGCCAGATGCTGCCGAGAGAACATGGTTTGAGTCTTTTGTTCAGCTTCCCTTTGACGACAAGACATGGACGGCCATAAGTGGCCTACTTCAACGCCCATGGTTCGAGCGTCTATGGGTGGTGCAGGAGGCGCACCTAGCTCGCAGGGGTTTGTTCTTGTGCGGCGAGGATGAGCTCGACTGGATGACCTTCCGCCACGCCATCCTAGCCCTATGGTACAACAAGGCGGCATCATGGACTTTACCACCAGTGATGAGGCTGATCGGAAACCTGGTTGAACTACTTCCTGAAAAACATCCAATTTCGGATGTGTTCTATCAAGTCTATAACAGATCTTGTACCAACTCCCAGGACCGGGTTTATGGCCTTCACGGACTGTTCCCGCCAAGTTTCAAGAAACTGATACCCCCGGATTACACTTTATCCGTCGACAAGGTATACAGGGATACGACGATCGCTCACATCAATTACTCCAAACGCCTAGAATTCCTGCGACTTTGCCACATAGAAAATCCCGAGGCAAAGATTGGCCCTTCCTGGGTTCCGGATCTGTCTTCCAATTTGAAGATCGCACGAAGACTGGATTGGCAGTTCGCAGCTGGACATTCCCGTTGTGAAGTGTCCTTCGAAATGCCAAACCAGTTGAACGCTGCAGGCATTCAATGTGCAACCGTCACGAGCATCCATCAACCTCTACCAGCAGGCGCGGGTGTGATTGAATGCATGCGTTTGGTGCGAGGATGGGAGCCTGATAATCTGGAGTCAGGAACATACGTAACTGGAGGAACTATGCGTGATGCACATGCCAGAACCCTTACTGGAAATGCGCTAAATGACAGGTTTCCAGATCGTGACTACGCTGGGTCCTTTGATGAGTGGCTCGCCCAAGACTCGTCAACAGCTCTTTTCGGTGTAAAAGCAAAGACACCTCTTTTAGCTGACTCCAAACCAACACCTATGGAGAAATTAGCTCTGTCCTTGCTTCCAGGTCGTGCGTGGGTGATGACATCTGAAGGCTACTTCGGTCTGGCACCGCCTGTCGCACGTACAGGTGAGTGTTCCCTATACGATTTTGGTAAGCTTAGCTAACTTTAGTCGATTCAGGTGATATCATCGCCGTCTTCCTCGGCTGCGAATCACCCATTCTCCTCCGTCCCCGGCCCAGCAATACGTTCCAGGTCTTGGGGGAATGCCTCGTCTTCGGTCTTAACGATGCCAACGCCCTCCTAGCTCCCCTTCCACCGATGTGGTCGGCCCGGGTTTTCAACGACTCAACAGGACTCTTCACTATTCTCCGCTTCTACAATTCCGAGACCAAAATCACTCAGGATGAAGATCCTAGACTTGGTCCACTACCAGAGGAGTGGGCAGCCATGGGTCGCAAGGAGAGGACCTCGGAAGATCCACGCATCTTCGCATATTTCAAGAATAAGCAAACGGGAGAGATTGTGAACTCCGATCCGAGGATGGAACCTGAAGCTCTAAGAAACAAGGGTGTGAAATTGAAGACGTTTGCTTTAGTCTAAACGGGAGAGTAGGGTACTTGGGGTAATGATGTTTCTAATGAATTTGTTAACTGCAAGTAGTATAAACTGAGTGTCTTTTTATTTATCTGCAAGAGAACACCGCTTCACTAATAAATAACTTGCATAAGACTCCTGGTACGCCTGTAAGTGCTGGGAGCTATATGATAAGCTTAATTTACAGTATGTAACAGACCCTTGCTAGCTAATATATATAAAAGCCTATTATTATATAATTTATGTAACCTTATCTATTTTCATAATGCAGCTATATTAAGGTATAGCTAAAGGTTGCCTTAGGATAGAAACTTTAGTTCTATTTGAGTTATAGTTAAATCTGTAGGCTGGGTATTTAGTCTGCAGTGTTAAACTATTGTTAGTTTTTTATAACTGTTAAGCTTTTAGTTTCTCCCTTTAGGTGTGTATGCTACTGGAGCTATTACCTTATAAAACAGTAAATTAATCTATATATTTATATAACTTTACCTTTTAGTATTAATATATTGTGAGCTCAGTTAAAAGTAGCTACTTTTCTTTTTTAGTTTTAAAGAAAATAAAATAAAATGTAGGGTTATTAACTATAAACTATATATTCTTAACTTACTTATTCTATATTATAAATTAGATAAATATATCTTTATAGTAGTAGTTTAGTTAATATCTCTATAACTTAAGCTACTAAAAGAGTATTATAAGTTTATTTTTTTTATTTACTATATTAATATAAAAAATACCTCTAAAGCTAATATATAATTTAGTATAGTTATTTATATTATAATCTATATTAAATTAGGCTTTAACCTTATTATATATATTAATAATAGTATTTATAAACCCTATTTATTATAATTAAATTACTCTAATTATTAGATAATTTAGATAATCTACTTTATAAACTAAATTATTAAAATTATTAAATAATTTAAATAATTTAATTAAGCTACTTAATATATTAACTTAAGAATCTAATAATTATTAAAATACTAACTTTTTAGCTATTAATATAATTTAGTTATTTTAATTTACTCTGACTGCTATATATTACTATAATATATATAATAAGTAAGTTAGTTAAATAAGTAAGTTAGTTAAAAATCTTAACTCTTAATATAAAATATTAAATAAAAACATAATAATATATTTAATTAATTAAAATTAATTGCTATATTCTTTTTTAAAGGTCTTAATTATAGTTTAATAAGTTCTTATATTATAATTAGTCTTTCTATAAGTTTTATTGCACTTTTCTCTTAATATTACTAGCTTTTTTTAACTATTACTTTTTAATAATTTAACTGCTATCTATATATATTAATATCTTTTTAATCTATTTTACTTTTACTCTTATTTAAAGTTATCTTTTCTTCTTTATATAAATAGGTTTTATTTACTTTATACTACTTATTAAAAGTCTTATTTATCTATTAAAAGATTTAGTTTTTAAATTTTAATTATAAAAGGTATACTTTAAGTTTATTTAATAGTAGGGTTTTATATATTAAGTATCTTAAGCTAAAAAAAGAAAAGAAAGAAAAGAGTAACCTTATTAAGAGATTACTGTAAAAACTCTATATATTTATAATATAGTTAGATATAAGTTCTTTTAAGCTAGACTCTAACTTAATTTCTTATTTTAAGTTTAGCCTTTAATATTAATAATACTATTTAATATATTATTACTTTTATTTCTTTAGAAGATAACTTAATTACTTTAAGAATAAATATTAAAGAGCTATTTTAATATCTTTTAATTTATTTTTTAAGATATTTAAACAGTATATTAATTTTAAAAATAACTTTTAGAATTTTTAAGATCTAAAAATTAAAAAGGCTAATCTTCTTTTTTTATTAGTATTAGAGTTTATAGCTATATATTAAGCTTTAATATAATATTTTCTAAATTTAAAAAAAAATAAGTTTAGCTTTTTAAAAACCTCTTTTAATATTACTTTTTATTATAGCAGCTTTATAGACAGTATAAAAAGCTAAAAGAAATTTAATTTTTAAAATATAAGTTATAAAGTATTTAATTAATTACTTAATTACTTAACTATATATTTTTTTAAGTAGCTTAAAATATTTAATATTAAGAGGCTAAAGTAAATAAAATAAATAAAATAATATATAAAATATAATAATATAATTCTTTTTATAATATAGTTTATAAGTAAATAAGCTACCTAATTAAATAAGCTACTTTAGCGGGCGAAAGGGACGAAGAGGAAGAAAACAACCCCAAATCGGTAACCTGATAAGGGCTCGATAAGGAAGCTGCTGGCTGCCCGGACCGTAAGAAAGGTCAGGTTGGCAAGGCTGTAAGGGCGATCCGGGCAGAAGGCGGCAAGGTCCCGCTGAGGGGTCGGTGTAATCAATAGAGTTAATGAAGGAAGAAATTCGTATGTCTCTTATCTGTCGTCTCTGGTATGTAAGATGATGAGAAGGTCCTGCCAGCTAGCTGGCTGCTTGAGGGCTTCTTATATCCCGTCCCTAAGCTAGGCCGGGGTCCGGCTAGGTCACAGACTGAATACGGGCTGGATTCAGCCAGTTTGCCCAGAGTCCAATTTGGACTGCCTCACTACTTTTTTAAACCTTTTTTACTTTCTATTTTTAAACTTATTTTTCTCAGTATATATATTATATCTTCTTAATTTAAAAAAACTAATTTCCTTCTTATAATTATAGCTATTTAGTAAAATTCTAAACTCAGTATTTAAAAGGCTATTTATATTTACTCTATTAATTATAATATACTTAAATATAGAATAAACAGCTAATATACTTAATAAGATATCTAGCTTAATTTAATATAGTGAAATTTAATTAAAAAAGATACTCTAATTATAATTATTATTAATTTTAATTTATAAAAAAATTCTTTTTAATTTAGTAATATTAAAAAAATAGCTAATATTCTTCTTAAGAAATATACTAAAGAATATATTAATAAGTATTAAGCTTTATATTTTACTGTATAATAATTAAAGCTTAAAATATATTTTAATTATATATATAATTACTAAAAGACCTTATATAAAAATCTAGCTATTATTAATATAGAGTTTTAACTTATATAAAATATAAAAGTAAAATATAATATTCTTAATAATAACTTTTATAACTTTAATAAAATTAAGTTTATAATAGATATAATTTTATTTTTAATAGTAATTATTAGTATAGAATAATATAAAAAGGCAAAATTAATATAGTTTTATTATTAGATATTAAGCTTAAGCTATTACTATTAAAGCTAAAAATAATACTGGTAATTATAAGCTAGTATTAGCAGCTAAAAAAGCAGTCTATAGAGAAAGTTAAATTTTAATATAAGAATACTATAGCTATAATTAGGTAATAGAATTCCCTCTATTAAATAGAGCTTCCTTATATATATATTAATTAATTTATACTGAATTTTTTCTATTATTTAAAGCTTTAACTTATATCTAAAAGCCTATTAATTACTTTAAGTTATAAGTCTAGTTACTATAATTAACATTATAATTAAAGTTACTATTTAAGCCCAGCTTAATTTACCTATTTTTTACTCTAATTATAATAGTAAGCTAAAAATCTAAAATAAAGCTAGCTGCTAAATTAAAAGCAGCCTATAAAAGTATTACTACTCCTAAAGATAAAGATATTATTAACCTAAAGATTAAAGATAATAATAATAATATAAGAGTTAGAATATTAAGAGATATTATCCTACTTAAGAGTAAGATTATATAATATAGTATTTATAGCTTTATTCAGTAAGTATAAGCTTTATACTTACTAAGTAAACACTTTATAATATAATAAACTCTACCTTTAAATTTTATATATTACTCTAATAAGACTAACTCTTATAATTTATTTACTTCTATATTCTACTTAGATTATTAGTATATTATATAAAATATAAGAGATATAAAATACTACTAAATATACCAGTTATATTATAACTATAGAATAGCTACTTACTATAATACAAAAAGAGAATTTTAAACTATTAGATATAGAAAAAAAAAAAAAAACTATTACTTAATACTGATAATAACCTTAATAAACTTATTTATAAAAACTAACTTATTATATTACTATATAAGGAGCTAGATCTATCTATATATAGCTAGACTAAAAGTTAACTTTTTACATTAGAATATCTAAAGTTCTAAAGAATACAGTCTTATAGCTCTATATTATAGAACTATTTAACAAGTATCCAATAAATATATAAATCCTATTATAAGTCAATACTAATTTAAATCTTACTATTAGTAATAATAGTTTAATAGACTATAGCAGAATAGTATTTTAAAGCTTAATAGTAAGAAAATTATACCTTTTAGATATATCTAATATAATAAATAAAAAGAGTAATAAAGTTAAAACCTCTAAAGAAATATAAAAGGCCTTCTTAGTATACTTATATAACTCTTTAAAAAAATACAATTAGTATAAAAATAGATAACTGAATTTATACTATTAAAGAAGCTAATAATATAAAAGCTATAGCTAAAAACTACTAGAAGATTAACTAGTTAAGTATAAAGCTCTATATCTTATTATAGACCTAATAGTAAGTATATACTAAAAACTTAATAAACTTAAAATAGAAAGATTTTATAGCTTTTTTATAAAAGTAGTATATTAACTTAAATTAAAAAAGAATTAAGCTTTAAAATAGCTTAATAGAGCTATAATAGCATATTAAGTAGTCTCTAATAGACTATTTTAATATATAGAGAGTAATTTATATATTTTTAGGTACAGTCTATATAGAAGATAATTCTATCTTAATATATTAATATTACTTTAGCTTCTAACCTTAAGTAAAGAAAGAAATCTAAAATATAAAAATTAATATTCTATAAGTCTAAAAGCTAATATAAAAAGCCTACTATCTATAGTAATATTTTAACTATAATAGCTTACTATAAGAGTAAAAAAGAGATTTAATAGATTAAACTTAGAAAAAATCATTTAAGACTTTTAAATTTAAATTCTTATATAGCTTAAATTAGACTAAAAAATACTTTTTCTAAAGATAGAATAAATATCTCTTTCTAGCTAGAGGTAGTAAGTAAGAATAAAGCTACTTAAGGGAAAATAGTTATTAAGTACTTAATAACTAAATTATAAGTAGAAGCTATAATAATATATATTACTATAACTATAATTAAATAGATTATTTAGTAGGATAATACTCTAAACTAAATAAAAAAATAAAACCTCTAAAGACTATAATAGTATAGCCTATTACTATATATATAGAAGAACTTAATTTTTTAGAAAATAAATAGGCAGAAAATCTTAAATAAAAAAACCTATATTTAAAGTTAAATTAATATCTATTAGTTAAATTATTTAAGATAGAATACTTATAATTTAAATACTTAATAAAAAAGAAGTTAGTATAGATATAGATACTTATATATAGATATTACTTATTAATAAGAGATTAATATAGAGACTAAACTTAAAGACTAGCTATAAATAGAAATCTCTAAAACTAAAGAGCTTTAATAAAGATATTATATTATTATTATTAGTATACTAATTAATATTCTTTTTAATAAACTATTAAGAATTTCTATAGAAAATCTACTAATTATTTATTAAGATATTATATTTTAAAGAGATAAATAACCTATTATTATCTAACATAGTTTATAAGTAAGTAAGCCATCCAACTAAATAAGCTACTTCCCCTAACCTCCCTACCTTTATCGCTTAATTACTATACTACAATACAGACAATCTATTCAAACTTACTATTACTAGATTCCTCAGATAATTCTAAATCTGCTAAGCAGGTTCGCACATTATAACCTAGCTGCCTGCAGGTACTATATCGCTATGCGCCCGTTGCTGCGCGCTTCAACTGACTACCATTTTGCCGTATTTCTTAAGCTACCTGCTGATCAATATCCTTCTGAGCTATAATATCTTGTGCCTTATCTATAGTAAGAGCCCCTCCTTGCCGCACTTAAGTCTTTTTAGCTCTCTAGTGCTTATTAAGTATCTTATTTGCCTTCTGAAGCAACTAAACCTATTTCCGTAGGATTATATTCTTATGCGTAAGAATCTGGGCACTCTTTACTAGATAGTCGATAGCCTTATAAGTTAGTGTTAGAGAGGTGCTTAGATAATGAGTAAGTTGATCTTTAATATAGGCAGACTGCAAAACAGCTTATACTGGGTTCTGTAGTGTTAAAGAGACTTAAGGGTCGGTGTCTTCAGGAGGCAGCTCAGTTAGTATTAGAGTCTGTAGCTTGATATCCAGCTTAAATAGAACAGCCTGAGGATTATAAGGGGCTAAACTGGCCCTTCTAAATCCTTCTATAATATTATTTTCCGAGAAAACCTTAAAAAAGATATTATAAAAGGCAGTTTAGCAGCAGAAAGAGACAGAAATAACACCCAACTTATTAACTTACCCTAGGGGAGATATATAGAGGATCGTCACTTAGGCGTCTTAGCTGGTTAGCCTAAAGCTGCACCAGATTATACGTATAAGGTTAGGTCAATCTGAGGCTTATATCTTCTGGTAGGAAAGCATCTAATAAGATAGAATATCAGGTCGGTTGTAGGAAAGTTCGCTAGTAAGGTATTAATAGAGCCTGCAGCAGCCTAATATCTAAGGGAGGTTAAAGATAGAGGCAGAATAAGGATTGTAGTAACTATTAAAATAGACTTAAATAAATCTCTTAAAAATAAAGATAATAAATTAATAGACTTTCTAGCAGCTTTAAGCTCTTTTGGCCTCTCTAACTTCTCAGAAGAATCTCTAATAAAAGAAAGATAATAATAATTCCTCCTCTATAATAGTACTAACCTCCTCTTTTAACCTTATCTAAACTACTCTAGAGATATCCCCACTAGTAACTAGCTAGCCTAAGTGTCTCTAACTGCCTATTATATCCCTCCCCTACAGTCTGATAATTATCCCTAATTAGGCTAGAAGTATATATAATATAATAGCCTTTCTATTTAAGATTCTAACTAAAGAAATATAATAAGTATTAAAAAAGTATCTTATTAGATACTTCTAAAAACTAATTCCCTCTATTAATAAAAACTCTCTACTCTATAAGCCTTTCTATTTATAACTATTTCAATCTACTAAAGAAAGTAAAATAATATACTAAATAACTATTATTTATAAGCCTTATACTAATAGTAATATTCCTTCTGATTGATCTTTATAATAGCAGAAAGGATAATATCTATATAGGCAGTACTAATTAGCTCCTCCTACTAAAAAAGAAAAATCAAACCTTTCAGAATATAAGTTATATAGATCTTAAACTTAGGTATAAATAGTATAAGTTGTTTAATAATATAAAGAAGGTTTATTAAGTTAGTATTAATAGTTATCTTCTTTATAGCCTTACTAATAGGAATATTAGTATACTCCCTTTATTCTTTAAAAACAGTATTATTATTAAAGTAGCAAGAAGCAGCCCTATTAATAAATTAAATAGTAGAAACAGTTAGAATCCTATAGGATCTAGTTTCTTAATAAGAAGGTAGGCTAGATAAGAGATTCCTTATTAAGATATCACTCCTAATAGACTCTTTACAAATATCCCTTATTAATATATCTAACCCAGCAGGCTGATAAAGGCTTAGGCTTTAGATATCCCTCTTAAGTTGGGATGCAGATAGTGACTTTAGAGGTAGCGATAGTAAGGCCTTAATCTTTCTGACTTCTTCTATTAGAGAAGATATTACTTCTTTCTCTATCTCTTCAGAACATCTAAAGGGCTTAGCAGTAAGTTTATTAGACTCAATAATAGAGGGAGCTATACTAAATAACCCCTCTTATCTCCTTAATACCCCTAAATAATACTATAGGTATAGTCTTAGGTGTAGGTTTAGGAGCTATTAGTGATTTCTCTAGGATAATTAAGTCTAGAGAGATAATACTCCCTTCTATAGCCCCAGGTAGCTTAGAGATTCCCTTCTGAACTTTAAATCCTCTCTTTTTAAATATCTTAATAAGGTTATTAGGTATAGTAAACTTAGCCTTTTAATAGTCTAACCTATATATTAATAAAGAGTAGAGAGTCTAACTGAAAGAGGTAGTAGGATAGGGAATAATTTAATAGGCATTTAGAAGTTTCTTAAAATTAAGGCTCTTCCAGCTAACTGAGGAGAATCTACTGAGGTTAATATAGAAATCTAATATTCTGAGTTTCTAATCGGCAGGTATAAACTTATACTTACAGTTAAGAGATAGATTAATTTTCTGATTAACTTTATCTAAACTCTTACAGTATATTAGATTCCAGATCTTAAGCTCCTCTATAATAGTATATATTAAATAAAGCTTCTAATATACTCTAGATTTAGATCTAGATCTTCAGTTTCTTTTTTTTAGCAGTCTTTTCCTTCTTCTTTAGCTATAGTAAGAGCTTTAGCTTAATAGTACTAAGCTTTTAGTTGTAAAATTACAGCTTAAAAGAGACTCCTGCCAGCTTATCGTTTAGGTTGTTAAAGAATAGTCTCTCCCTTAGGATTCCTCTCTATATCTATTGTTTATTCAGACTAACTATACTATAAATAGCTAAAGTTATAAGAAAGACTGTAAGAAAGCTATACTTCTAACTGCTAGACTGAGTAGAAGCCAGTATACTAAAGATAGTAAAATTAAAAGGAATACTATTAACAGTTATAATCTCCCTTTAGGTAATTCTAGCAGCCTTAAATTGTCCCTTCTTTTAGTAGTCTATTATATTAAAGAGGAAAAGTTACTTTACTTTAATATTCTAGATATAACTAAGCTAATAGTATCAGTTAGTAAAGTTAATAATACTAATAAGATAGTAACAGTTAAATATAGTCTTTTAAATAGATTAAAAGCTTACTATAGGATGGTTTTTTATAATTAGAATATCTTCTTTAAGAAGCTTAGTTAAAAAGGTCTCTTTCCTCTAGTTATTAGCTTAAAGAATATAGATATTAAGGTTAAGGCTGAAAAGTATAACAGCTATAATATCCCTTATTCTATAGGTTATAGTTTATAGAAAAGTAATAAGACTAAAGTTAGCAGATAGATCCTAATACTAAAGCTTATATTATAAGCCCTAGAGATTGCTATAGTAACCTTCCTAAATTTTAAAGTTAGTTTTACTAAAGTCAGAGTGCAGTTTAACAGTTTTAGCCTAAATTTTAATTAAGTTCTTATCCCCTAGAATAAAGTATTTAGTCTTCTTTTTATTTTAATAGAATTAATTTAGTTAGAAAGAATAGAGAGTTAGCTATTAGTTAATTCTATTAATTAGAGGTATCTTTATAAGGTTCTTATTATAGTAGAGAAAGCTCTCTTTTCTACCTTTCCTTTAGATAGTCTCTTTATAGAGAGTTAGCAATTTTATACTGCAGTAGAATTATACCTTCTTCTTTATAGCCTTATTAAAGGTAGCTATTATATATTAAGTTCTATAGTATAGTAATAAATTCAAAAGTTAGTCAGTAAAAAGAAAAGTAACTAATAAAATAGTAGTTAAGGTTTAAGCTTAATAGGGAAAGAATTACAGTATAAAGATATAAGTTACAGTATTAATTTCTATAGCAGCTAGAGTATAAAAAGAGTGTATATATATTGGTATTTTTAAGAGACTAAGTGTTTAAGGGTCTTTATACTATAGAGCTTAATTCTTTTTATAATAGTAAATTATAAAAACAGCAGTTATTATTTTCTAAACCTTCTTATTAATTTTCCTTTATAAGTTATAGTAAATAAAGATACCTACTTCTTATAATTTCTATACTTTATAATAAAGCCCTACTAGCTTAGCCCTAAGGTAGAGTCTCTTAAGTTTAAAATCTCTTTTTCTTCTATATTACTAATATTAGAACTTTAGCTTTATTCTGCCTTAGACTTTTCTTTTTTTTCTGTTATTGCAATATTAAAATAGCCTCTATAATAGTATCTCTTTAAGATAAGCTGATTATTCTTTTCAGTCTCCCTTAAGAGAAGCTCCCTAATATTTATTATCTAGCAGACTGTAGAGTTAAGGCAGATAAGTTCTTATAATAGACTAATACCTTTTAGAAGGATTAAGATACTATTCTTCTTTATTTCTTTTCTATATTAAAGCTTAATCTAACTTCAGCCTTAGTAAGATTCCTTATCTTTTTTCTATCAGTTTAGGTTATTTAATAAGATACTTTTTTAGGTTCTAAAGATATTTTAGGTTTAGGTTTGCAGTTTTTAAGCTCTTAATTAACTGGGCCGCCCTTTATATATTAAGTTAGATATTTAATTTTCTGCCTCCAGCTTCAGAAAGACCTTTCTTATCTAGTTCCTTAAGTAGCTTTCTTTTTAAGACTTAACTATTACAGTAGGAATAGAGCTTTTAGCTATTTATACTTTTTAGCAGGTTTTTATTCTAGCAGACTGAGCTTATTTTAAAGGGTATTTTTTATATAAACCTTCCCTCCTACCTATATCTTATTAAGGCTCTTATTATTATCTTTATTAGGGTTATTAATCCGGTTATATATTTTTATTATATCTGTAGTTATCTCTTAATAACTACCTACTTCAATAAGTATATTCTAACCTCTTTTCTATACTTATATTTTAGCTCTAGAATATATAAATAGAGTGTATACTAATTGCCTTTAGTATAATTAAGCTAATTGCAACTAGAAATACCTCTATAGGTATATAGCTTTAAGCTGCTAGAAAGACTCTTAGAAATTTCCTCTTAATAGTTAAGCTATAATCCTAAATATATTAACCTTTTATACTTCTAATATTTTTAACTCTTATTCTTACTCTTAAATTATAGGTAAATATCCCTCTAAGACTGATAGTATATTTAACCTTAAGATTTATTATTAGGCTTTTTAGGTTTCTATTTAAGCTTTTTATAATAGGTATTAGGCTTTTTAGTTAGTCTTAATAGGTTTCTTTTCCCTATTAAAAGAGAAAACAGTTCTTTTTTTCCATTCTTATAGAATAGATAGTTAATAGTAAATACCTAGAGAATAATATTACCACTTAGTTAGTACTACTTTTATTTCTTTTAGATAGGTTTCCTCTTTATTATTCCTCTTTATTATAAGGTATTATTTATAGCAATATAGGACCCCTCTAAGCAGTTATTTTATTAGGTTTTAGCTGTTAAAACTCTTTATATTTAAGTCTCTTTAGTAACTCTATATCTTGCCTTCTCTATCTGCCTCCCTATATAGCAATACTACTATCTCCAGCTGATACTATATCCCTAAACATCTAATAAGATATTCTAGACTGCTTTATACTGGTTTTTAGCCTTTTTATTTATCTTTAGAATATAGATCTGGAAATCCCCTTTAGGTTCTTTCTATAGACAAATAATAGACTCTATACTGGCGTTATCTAATAAATCTTCTGCCTTATTAGATTAATATATCTTATTATAAGATAATTCTTTATTAGATTCTTCACTCTTATTGTCAGTAGGTAGTCCCTAAACCTTAGTATCTTTAGGGCTAGCTTACTACCTTTAATTATTCTTTATAAAGGCTTTAAGTTAATCTCTATAGTAAGTTCCCTTTATTTCTATACTATTTAAAGTCTTAAGAATATAAGTTCTAGTCTCTCTTAAAATCTTATAAATCTTATAGGGTTCTTACTATTTAGGCTTAAGTTTAGCTGCAAAAGAAAGATTATAGTAGTTTTTAATATTATAGAGAAGAATAAAATCTCCCTTAGATAATAGTATTTTCCTTAGCTTAAAAGTATTAAATACAGTTGTCTTTCTCGCCAGATTCTCCTAATATTTCTTAATCTTTATTCTAGTAGTTTCTAAATCTTCTTTCTGTTTTTCTAGAATCCGAATTTAAGCTAAAATAATATCTTCTCTGCTATAGACTTTATTCCAGTTAATAAGTCTCTAGGTTGGGACTTTAACTTCTATAGAAAGAATAGGTTTCTATCTGTAGAGGAGCCAGAAAGATAAGTAACTATAAAATCCTCAGATAGTAAATCTATCTATAAGTAGAATTTAGTCTAATAAACCTACCTACTTCCTAGTCTTTTAAGCTTCTTAAAATAGTTAACTATAGATATATAACTAACTTTAATTAACCTATTTAACTTAGAATTATAGGTGGAAATCTTAGCTATTATAATACCTAAGTCGTCTAGCTTATTAGGGATTCTTTTTACCAGCTTACTTTTATTATTAGTAATAATCTTTAAAGGTATACTATAGTAATAGATAATCCTTCTGATAAACTTTCTAATATTTACAGCAGTTAGAGCCTTATAAGGTATAGCTTTAATCCATCCTGTTATATTATATCTAGCTTCTAGTAGAAACTTCATCCTATTGTTATCAAAAAGATACTGTCTGTTAATATAGATTTTTATTATAGAATACTAAGGGGCTATAGGCTTAGTAATCTCTATAGGCCTTTAAGCTATATAAATCTAGTAAATTAGGTATATTTAGATAACTAACTCTACTATATATCTAAGGCCTCACTAAAAATAGTAATAGAAAATAATTTAGATAGTTACTTTTCAGTCTTTATAACCTCTATTATAGTAAGAAGATATAATAAGATACTTTTAAAGCTCCTTATTATTAACAATAAGTATAGAGTTATCTCTCAGTCTTAGGCCTTATTTCTAGATCTAACTACTATAGATATAGAATTATATTGTCTTTCTCCTCAATCGCCTAAAGTCTCTAGCAGAAAGTCCCTTTAGCTGCTTTAGGGTAGTTAAGTAGTTCCCTAAGACTAGCTATTCACCTTTATAGTTCTCTTTTAGGCTCTTATCCTTAGGGCCGAAAAGAATAAAATTGAGTTAGATGTCGATTTTATCCTCTATATCTCCTTTAGCTTCTCAGTCTAAAAGGTCAGAAGAATCTTCCCCCTTCTTTAAAAAACTATTAGTAACTATATTTTTCTTTCCTAAGATATATCTAATAGTAAAGTTAAAGAGTAAAAGGTAGCTAATCTAGCAAATAACTATTAATCCTAATATATTATCTGCCCTATTATTAAGTTAATTAATAAGAACTCTAAAGTCAGTTTCTAAGATAAAAGAATATCTATAGATCTATATTCTTATATATCTAACTGTATAAAGAGCTCCCTTACACTCTAGCTTTATTATATTATACTTTTTCTTAGTATCTATCTAGATATCTAATTTAAATCTTATAGAGTGGTATTTACTCTCTATTACCTATATTAGAATAGCTCCTCAGCCTAAAATACTAGTATCAATTATTAAGATAACTTCTCTAGCTCCTTTAGATAGATTAAGAGAGATAAGAATAGGGCAGTAATAACCTTTTTCTTTAATATCCTTATTACTTCCTTCTAGACTCTATTCTATTCCTAAGAGGCATCCTTCTTTAGTAGCTTAGTAAGAAGCTTAGCAATCTAAATATACCCTTTAATTTAGATCCTATAGTATTCTATAATACTCAGAAAGACTCTTACTTCAGTTAGGTTTTTATAGGCTTTCTATTTAATAATCTTTAGGACTTTATCCTCTAAGAGCTTATAACTATAAATACTGTAAAGATATCCCACTAAAGAAGCAGCTTTTTAGTAGAAAAACGACTTTTTTACAGCAATTAAACAGCCAGAAAGCTCCATATTAATCAGAATAGTATTAAGGTTTATAAGATATTCCAGAATATATCTTCTAATATCAGGAAGAGACTCCTCCCCATTATAGTCCTCTAGAAGGCTCTTAATACTAATATTATTTAGGAAAGTTCTAGCTTTATTTAGTATTAGGTCGAAAAGAATCCTTATTATAATTCTAGTAAACTAAGCTACTAAGTTTATAGCCCCTTAAGGAAGGGTGCACAGCCTAAATAGACTAATAGGTATCTAGAAGGTTGTTAGGTTCCTACTTTTTATATTTAGAGAGATCTAATTATATCTAGAAAAGAAGTTAAGAACTAAAAGGATAAAATACATCCCAAATTTAATAGAGAAGTCTTCTATTCCTAGAGGAATTATACTATCCCTAATAGTATAAGTATTATACTTTTTAGCTGAGTTAATAAGGTACAGGCCTTTATTCTTTTTAGCTATAAGTATTTAGTAGTTCCTATAGAAAGTATAACTTTCTTTAATAATTTTATTCTTTAGTCTTTTCTTTAGCAGCTTAATAACCTTAGGCTTAGTTCTATAAGGAATAACTATATTACTGTACTGCCAAGCTGAATAGGGTATAACTTTAATAATCTATAGGAGAGTAATTCTAGAGTTAAGTTCCCCTTTTTCCTTAAAGGTTTAGACTAAGGCTTCTTTCTAATTGAAGATAATTTAACAGAAGATTTCCCTTTTAGCATTATTAAGGGTATTCTCAGTCTGCTCTATTAGAGCTTTTAATCTCTCGCTAAAAAAGCCTTAATCCCTTTTTAATCTTTAAGAATTTAAAAGTAATATAGTTAGAGAAGGGGGAGTTTTTTTCTAGATCCTTTTTAACCTTATTCTATTTCTTATCTTATCAGTATAAGTCTCCCTTAGGTATAGATCTATCAGAAGGAATATTATCTTTAGGTTAGATTTTATCTGTCTTTCTTTTGTATATTATATTAATCCAGACTGTTATATCCTTATAGCTGCTATTCTAAGTATATATTTTCTTAACTTTAAACTATATTAGATTGTTTTCTTTTATTTAGTCTTTAAGAATAATCTTATAGACTTTCTATACTATCTTTCTATTAATATATCTAATAAGATACTTAATATCATCCTCCTTTAAACTGTAGATATTCTTAATAGCCAGTTTAAAGAGTTTCAGTATACTTATAATAACCCCTTTAGTGCTACTTTATTAGTAATTAAGTTAACTCTTTATATTCTGTCTGTAAAAGGAGATATTAGATTAACAGTCTCTAGCTTATAGCTTATTAATATCTCTCTAGGGATAGTACTATAGTTAAAGGTAACTTTTATACTTTAAATAAAGAGTATCTTTAAAATAAAGAGAATAGAAACCGCTAATATAGGGGCTATATATATCTTCTGTTTAATAAAGATATTATCTATATAGATATTAATAGTAACAATTCTAGCTATTAGAACTAAATCTTTTAAAAAGAATATAGTTTTAACTAAGCTAGATATAAATAGAAGCCTGCTAGTTTTAACAATATAGTCTAAGATAATATTACCTTTAGTACTTATATTTAGAATAGCTTTCTAGGTATAACTATTAGAATACTTAAGTCTCACCTAAAGCTTTAAGAGATCTTAATATATTAACTATAGCTATAAGTCTATATTCTGAATAAGATTTATAAAAGCTTTTATTATTATCTTATTAGGTACTTTTCAGTTAGACCTCCCTAATTTCTTTCTATAGAAGATCTTCTTTATAGTTTTATTATTTACTACAATATAGTCTTCTAGAGTAAGAACAGTATTATCCTAGGTAGATAGAGAGGTTTTTTTTTAACTTATTATAACTGTAAGAACTCTATATTACTAAGCTAAATTATTAAAATAGATCTTAAAGAATAACAGACCGTTCTATATTATAAGCTCCAGCTCTTTCTGTCCCTTAAGAAGGTTTATTTTAACTTCCCCTAACAGCCTTTTCTTATAGAAAGAAGTAAGATCTAGCCAGATAGTATCAGTAATACTGTCAGCTATATTAATTAATTTCTTTACTATTAAGCAGCTAAATTCCAGATTATACTAAATTATCTAAAAGATTAAAATAGAAATCTTTATATTTAGAACCTTTTATCTTAAGGAGGCTCTATTCTTAATTAAAGTGGTCAGATAGATATTACTATTAGAGGTATTCTTATTAATAGCTTCTATTAGCTTTTAGTTCTCTAGCTTTATTAGCTAAAGAATCTTTAGTGTAACTATAAGAGGAATTAGATAATCTCTTTTAGCTTCTTCAGGCAGCTTCTTAACCCTAGCCCTCTTACTAATAGCAGTATTAAAGGTAATATTATTATTTAGAATTACAGAAGGCTTACTGACATCTTTATTGTTAATTAGAATAATGTTAGCAATAGGCTTATCCTTCTGACTGTCAGTAGGCTTTTTAGTTCTACTATTAATCTTACTAATAATTAGGTCCTTAAATAGCAGGTTCTAGTTCCTCTTTATAAAGTCTATTACTAGGTTTTATTTCTTCTAGTTGGAAGATTAGTTTCAGACTGTAAAGCTAGATATCAGACTATCTAAGAAACTGGCAGCTGGGGACTTTAGGAATTTCCTAATCTATATAACAACTAGCTTCTTAATACCGCCAAAAAGCCCTATCTTTCAGACTAACTTCAAAGGGATATTAGCTTCCCTTCGACCTATTTAGGCTTATACTAGCTTCCAAGTTAAAATCATAATAGCTAGCATCTTGATCTTTCTACAGCTTATAGTATTAATTGGGAAAATAACTAGGAATATAGCAGTAGAAGTATTTAATCTGCCTCTAACTATAGCTAGCATTAACAATAAAGTTCTAGTTATCCCTATAAGGTCCTCTAGGAGCTAGGTTGTAATTGTAATATGTAACGGTTGTGCTAGACCGCTGTACCAGGGGCAAAAGATTGGTTAATAATCGCTGTGATGGCGATCATCCGGGCACATTACTGCACTATAGGGCCCCTATCGCTGTTCAGTGAACTAAGCCGTAACATAATAAGGCTGGTTGAAGAACTTCTACTTATCTATAGCACTTTAGACTATAGCAACCAATCTAGCCTCTATATCCTCTTAGTATCAGACGGTATTAATACTCAGCTCTTAGACTAGCTTAGTAAGGAAATTAATAGCCTGGTCAGTCTTTAGTTAACTTAGCGGCTGAAATAAATATTCTATATCCTTCTCTAAGGGCCTCTCATCCAATATAAATTCTCTCTCCTAAAGCTCCTCAATTAGGTTTTTAAAAGACTGATTCTATTTGAGTAAGGATATTATAAGATTAACTATATTATTATAGGTCTTTACTTATAGCTTCTGGATTAAAATATTCTTCTATCTGTATACCTAAATAATAATCTTTTAGGGAAGAGTGTGGAAAATAATATAGAAATTGCCTTTCTTAAATTTCCCTCTATTATAGAGAGCCTCATACAGCTCTCAATAGGTCTTAAGCCAGTTAAGTATCTTAAGATTAGTTGCCTTTCTTATAGACAGAGAGTTTATCTTTAAGATCCTTTTAAGGGGTTAAAGCTGTTATTTCTTATTCTCCCTCTTAAAATCCTCTAGAAGCTTTATTTTAACTTCTTCTTAGGTGTTATATTTATAGGCCTTTTCTACCTTCATCCTGATATTCTTATAGGAAAAATAGATTAATAGTATCTTCTTTTTCTTATCAGTATAAACTCTGCCTTTAATATAGTTTTTAAATAACTATATAAAGCTAGTAATATTAGTCCCTTTAAATTTGTATTTAAATATATAGATAGAGATAAAGAATCCTATTTTACTGTTCCTATTAGCCCTCAAGTAGCCTTTATTGTCCGGATTTATCTTAGAATAGATATTTAACTCTAGAGGAGTTCAGTCTTATAAAGATAACTTTAAGCTGGTCAGAAGAGCTATAAGCTATAACTGGACCTATTTATTATATTGAGTTAGAGGGTAGCTAGTTGTATCTATAGGTATTAAATAAGATACTTTCCTTTTCTTCCTCCTTCTTCTCGCCTTAGTAGTGGTATTAGAATTATAAGTATAGTTAGAGAAATTTTAATTTCTTAAAGAATAATCCTTCTCTTATAATATAGCCTTAACTAACTATACTAAAATAAATATCTAACTGTAATAATATCTCTTTTATATAGAGAAATATATAGCTAGAAAGAATTTATAAATAAAGAATAAAAGAAAGTTAAAAGAGGGTTAAATATCTATCTTAAGTAGATATAGATTATAATAGTTATAAAAATCTCTTAAATTTGAACTAAAAGTAATAGAGGGGAATTATAGCTAATAATTAAGGTCTTTAATTAGCTTCCTTCTGTACTTTCTAGTGAAATCTCTTTTAGTAGGGTAATTATTATAATAATAACTCTCTCTTTAGATACTACTAATCTCTTTACTTTCTGTCTTCTCTATTTCTAAAGTTAAAACTCCTCCTCTTATATCTTTCCCTCTAAACTTTAGAATCCCAATACTATAGATAGATATTAAAACTAATATAGCTAAACTCTAATTCTTTATAAAATATTAAGTTATAATTATTACAGTAATATCTTTCCATCTAATTAATCCTTATATATTCTTATCTAGCTAATAGCTTATTAAGTAGAATTAGCAGTTTAAACCTTAAGTAAACTTCCTATAGAAGTAATTATCTAAAGATATTATTCTATAAGATACTTTTTAAGCTAATTGTACTTTCTTTTTTAGTTTAGCTCTTAAAGCTAAAAAGTTAGAGTAATAGTAAGCAGTATAGCTTAAAGTTTAATCTATTATAGATATTACCCCTAACAGAAAATATCTTAAATAGGAATTCTTATTTCTTAACTGGATTAATTAGAGCTTTTTTAAGCTTCTTTAGCTTATAGAAAACTTAAAGAGGTCTTAATTCCTCTATCTTTCCTTTCCTTCCCCTCTCGCTTTTCTTAAGTCTAGCAGCTTACAGTATAGAAGTATATCAATTAATCACTCTAATAAGTAAGATTAATTAATTTACCACTCTACTATAACCTCCAATTTAGCAGCAGAAAGAGATAGAAATAACACCTAACTTATTAACTTACCCTAAGGGAGATATATAGAGGATCATCACTTAGGTATCTTAGTTAGTCAGCCTAAAGCTGTACTAGATTATATCTATAAGGTTAGGTCAATTTAAGGCTTATATCTCCTAGTAGGAAATTATCTAATAAGATAGAATATTAGGTTAGTTACAGGAAAGTTCACTAGTAAGATA
Source organism: Ilyonectria mors-panacis (assembly GCA_002991585.1). NCBI lineage: Eukaryota > Fungi > Ascomycota > Sordariomycetes > Hypocreales > Nectriaceae > Ilyonectria > Ilyonectria mors-panacis. The sequence continues at coordinate 511,015 of PPHJ01000050.1, forward strand.
TTAATAGAGCCTATAGCAGCCTAATATCTAAAAGAGGTTAAAGATAGAAGCAGAATAAAAATTATAGTAACTATTAAAATAGACTCAAATAAATCTCTTAAAAATAAAGGCAATAAATTAATAAACTTCTTAGCAGCCTTAAGCTCTTTTGGTCTTTCTGACTTCTCAGAAGAATCTCTAATAAAAGAAAGATAATAATAATTCCTCCTCTATAACAGCACTAACCTCCCCCTTTTAACCTCATTTGGGCCACTCTAGAGATATCCCCACTAGTAACTAGCTAGCCTAAGTGTCTCTAACTGTCTGTTACAGCAGAAAAGAACTTAACCTTAGTTATATAGGTAATATAGTACTTTATTAGATTCTTAATTTTATAACTATATATCTGCTTTAGTAGATTAAATAGATTAATATTAAGTAGCTAAAGAAGATATAATAAGTAGGATAGTATATATATTAGAATAATAAGCTATTTCTTATAGAACTTATTAAAATTATAAGATAGATAACTCTTATAGCTATTAACTACTAATATTTAATACTTACTCTTTATATAGCTAGTAGTATACTAATTGAAATATTTTATTTAGTTAAAGCTAGTTAAATTATCTATTTATCTATTTACAGTAAGTTTAATAACTTAAGTAAGCAGAAGGTTATTATCTATATACTAATTGCTAAAATAGTAGGACTTTTTTATTATAATAAATAGCAGAAGTATCTAGCTAATAGTACTAATATCTTAAATTACAGTAATCTATTTCTAGTTGTCAGACTGTATTAATTTTACCTTTTTATATTATTTTATACTAATAACTACTATTAAGAATAAGATTATACCTATTATAAACTTAATCTTATTAAAGTTATAGAAGTTATTATTAAGAATACTATATTTCGCCTTTATATTCTATATAAGCTAAAACTATATATTAATAATAGCTAGATCTTTATATAGAGCCCTCTAGTAGTTATATACACAATTAAAATACATCTTAAGCTCTAGTTATTATACAGTAAAATATAAAGCTTAGTGCTTATTGATATATCTCTTAGTATATTCCTTAAGGAGGATATTAGCTATTTCTTTAATACTACTAAGTCGAAAAGGGAATCCTTAAGAGTTAATATTAATAATAACCTCAACTAGAGTATCCTCTTCAATTAAAGTCAACTGTATTAAATTAGGCTGGGTATCTTATTAAGTATATTAGCTATTTATTCTGTATTTAAGCATATTGCAATTAACAGAGTAGATACAGATAGCTTTTTAGATACTAAGTTTAGAATTTTTCTAGATAGCTGTAATTACAAGAAGGAGATTAGTTTCTTTAGATTGAGAAGATATAATATATATACTAAAAAAAGTAGGTTTAAAGGTGGGAGGTAAGAGAGGTTAGGAAAAGTAGCTTATTTAGTTAGGTAGCTTACTTACTTATAAACTACATTATTAGATAACTAATTACTAAGTCTTTTTAAATTAAAAGAGAAGGAAAATAAGTAAGATATAAAGGAAATTATAGTAAATAAAAAGGTTAGAAATAAAATTTACTACCTTATTAAGTAGGTAGAATAGCTAGTAAAATATAATATTTAAAAGCTATTAAAGTATTTAATTAATATATCTTAAATAGTTTAAAAATACTTCTACTAAAAGAAATAAAGTTATAAAAAGTAGAATAATAAGTAATTTAATAATTATTCAGGCAATATACAGTAAGTATATAAACTTATATAATTTCTATAATAAGCTAACTTAATAAGTTAGAAAAAGCTACTTAAGGTATAATAGTATAAGGCTTTAAAAATAAATAACTACACCTAAAAAGAAAAAGAACTTTAAAAATACCTTCTTACTTCTTACTATAGTTCTAAATACTATAATAGAGAGTTTTTTATATTTTTAAGCTATATACAGCCTTAGTTTAATAAGTAGCTATCTAATAATTAGTAGCTTTCTTTCTAATTAAAGTACTAATAAGATTATTATTATTATTATCCTTTTTATTTTCATTTTTAATTGCTTTTTAATAGGCTTTAATAACTATCTATTTAGCTTTAATATAAAGTAATATCTTATTCTAAAGATTATTCTTAAGATAATAGTCTTTCTTATTTTTAAAGCTAAATATAGAATTAATAGGGGTATATAGATATCTTAATAAATACCTAGCTTTAATATTAATACATAAACTACTAATAGTACTATAATAAATAGCAGAAGTACTAGTAAAAATAATAGAAAGCTTAAGAGTATTATTATTTTTATACTTAAGAATAGTAGTTTTAATAGCTATAGAAAAATTATTAGGAAATATAAATAGAGAACTCTCAGTAGATACCTTCTTTATTAAAGTATATTTAGCAATTATTAAATAATAAAATATTAGTAATAGAGTATAGATATAAATGGATTCTTAATAGTAAAAAGAAGTAATAAAGTTAAAGTGCTTATATAACTTATTAATAGATACACTAAATAATAGTTTAAACTATAGTATAATTAGAGACTAATAGAATTAAAAAAGAAAAGATATACTTAATAGTTAGTTTGAATTTTAGCTAGCTGGGCTATATATAAAGTCTTCTAATAGAAGAAAACTATAAATCTAACTTTAGTACTATAAGTACCTACTAAATTCTTAATAAAATCTAAAAGATATTATTATATAGTAAAGGCTATCTTTACAGTATATATATTCTCTATTATTCTAAAGTAAAAAAAGAGTTTTAAACTTTATTTTAATTTTAGTATATCTATTAGTATAGATATTTCTAATACTAATAGATAGTATCTATAAATTTAATAGAGATCTAAAGAAAGTTAGAATACTTACTAAATATCTAATAAATATAAGGTAAAATATACTACTTTATACTTTTAGTTTAAAATTTTATAGATAGTATAATAGAATATAAGAGAGCTATAAGTATAAATATAACTAAAATTATAGTACTTTTATACTAAATAGTAATAATAGAGTATAACTCTATCTTTTATTCTTTAGAATTTATTATTAGAGAAGATAAATTACTTTTTAAACTAAATTTTAAATTTAACTAATACTTTCTAAGTAGTAAAAATAATAGCTATCTTAATAGATATATAATAGATATAGAGTAAATAGTTAATAAAGAAAAAGAAAAATAGAAAATCTAAAAATTTAAAAAAAGAGAAAAAATATAATAGTAAATATAAAAATAATATTAGCAGTAGTATTAAAAAGAGAAAATAAGTATATAGAGGTTAGTAAGAGGTAAAATAAATATTAATAGCTAATATAGAGTTTAGTAACTAGCTGTATACTTTATACTAAATACTTAAACTAATAATAATAATAACAAACTCTTTCACTATTAAATATAGCTGTAATTATTAAAAATACTTTAAAATAAAAAAAAGTAGATATATTAAATTTTAAGTTATTACTATAACTAGGTAAATACCTTAAGATAAAGCTTTAAAGAGAGAGGAATAATTATAAGAGTTAAAGTATTAAGAGATATTACTCTACCTAAGAGTAAGATTATATAATATAGTATTTATAGCTCTATTTAGTAAGTATAAGCTCTATACTTACTAAATAAATACTTTATAATATAGTAAACTCTATCTTTAAATCTTATATATCACTCTAATAAAACTAACTCTTATAGTATTTTAGCTATATAGTAATATTAAAAGAATTAAAATTACTAGTAAAATATATTAAATATCTAAAAGAACTAAAGAATTACTACTTTAATATAGTTATTAGTTTAGCAGCAGAAAGAGATAGAAATAATACCCAACTTATTAACTTACCCTAAGGGAAGTACATAGAGAGTTATTATACAGACATCTTAGCCGGTCAGCCCAAAGCTACACCAGATTACGCATTTAAGGTCGGAACAATCTGAGGCTTATATCTCCTAATAGGGAAGCATCTCATAAGATAGAATATCGGGTCGGTCGCAGGAGAGTTTGCTGGCAAGGCATCAATTGGGCCTGCGGCAGCCCGATATCTGAGGGAGGTTGAAGATAGAGGTTGGATAGGGAACGTAGTGATGGCAAGAAGGTTTAAATAAATCTCTCAAAAATGAAAGCAATAAATTAATGAAATCCCCAGCTGCCTCAAGCCCTTATGGACTCTCTGACTTCCAGTGGGAATTTCTAAAGAATTAAAATTCGATGATGTCTCTTCTAAATAGATTTCTTTCTTCCCTTTTAATCTGATCCGGACTACCCTAGAGATATTCCTGCTGGCAACCAGCTAGCTTAAGTGTTCCTAACTGCCTGTTATATTAGTAATACTTAAAGTAGGAAATATATTAAAAAGAATAATAATAAAAAAAGTTTTATATTTAAAAATATAAAAGAATACTTTATATAGTATTATTATAAATAGATATATAATAAAAACTCTATATAAGCTACTGTAGTAATAGAGGAATTTTATATAATAAATAATATCTATAAAATTATACAAAATCTTATAATATAATACTTAAAATACTTAAAGAATTAGCTATATATTATTTAAACCTTAGTAATAACATAAATAAACTCTATATTTAAGTAAATTTAAAAATATAATAATATACTATTAAAAAAAGAATAAAAAAAATAACTATAAATTCCTAAAGAACTATAGAAACTATATTATAAATAGATATAAAAAAGAGTAAAAAGATTAAATAAAAAGCTCTAAAGTTATAGCTAGCTATTAAAAGTTTTATAAGTAACTCTATTAATTTTTAATCTTTTTAAACTTTTAGTTTTATTACTCTCTTTTTATTTCTCTGTAGCTTTTAGTCTTTAGAAAATACTGAGTTTAAATATATTTTATAGCTAAAATTTTAATTCCCTTTAGCTAGCTAGTAGTAAAATTACTATAGTTAGCTACTATTAGCTACTTTTAATTATACTATTATAAGCTTAAAATCTTTACTTCTAGCTTTATTATTCTAACTTCTAATAAACTACTAGTATAAAATATATATAAATATCTTCTATATAAATATTTAAAAATTAATAAAATACTAAAATAAATTAAGATAATATATATATTTCCTAAAATTAAGAAAATTATTATAAAAGTTATTAAGAAATATTAACTATATAGTAAAACTAAAGTACTATACTATAAACTATATAGAGAATTATAACTCTTATTAGTTACTAAATAACTATAGAACTTTATTACTATAGATTTTATTATAAAATTACCTCTATTAAAAAACTTAATAAGTAGAATCTTCTATAATAGTATTCTTATTATTATAAATAGACTTATAAAATTTTCCTATTTTATATTTTATAAAGAGTTAATAGATACTAAATAGTTTACTTATATATTCCTACAGAATATTATTACTATATATAACTTATTAATAAAGATTTTAAGTAATAAAGAACCTCTATTTTTATTTAAATTCTAATAAGCTTTAATAGCTTAAATAAAATTAAATTACTAACTTATAACAGTATTTAAATTATAAGTTAATAGATAAATAGAATACTTAAATTAAGTACTTAAGTAGTACTTATAATACTATATTAACTATAAATAAAATAATTAAAAAGAGAAGTTACTTATAGTATAATTAAGCTATAATATATCAGTATATAAAAGTACTAAACTTATACTAGCTTATATTTATTTCAGATTTACACTAAATATATATTATATATAATAAGATAGTATTATTAACTTTAAAGTAATTTTAATATTAAACTTATTAAAAAACCTTTATAAAAAAATAAAAACTAAACTTAAATTTATATAAAACTAATATAAATAATATTATAATAAAAAAAGACTGAAAGAACTATTCTTTTTAGAGGGGGATATAGTTCTATTAGTAATAAAAACTCTTTTAATATATAGATCTAGTAAAAAACTTAACTATAAATTTATTAAACCTTATAAAATTTTAGAAAAAATCTTAAAAAGTAACTACTAATTAGACTTACTATTAAAATTTATAATATACCTAGTATTCTATATATTATTACTAAAGTTAGTATAAAATACTATTATAGTTAGTAATATTTATAACTATAAACTAAAGGTAGAACTACTTAAAAAACACTAAGTTAAAGAAATATAAGAAATATAGAAATTTAATAAAAAGATAATATATTATATTAAGTAGAAAGACTACTTTAAAAGTAAAAATACTTAAAAACCACCAGAATATCTTAACTATATATAGTATCTGCTAAAAGCATTCTATATACAATATCAGAAGAAGAAATAAATTAAAAGTAGTAATAACAGATAGGTCTAATAACACCTTCTAGTAAACCCTGTCCTATATATTCAGAAAATCGTCATCCAGAATATCCTCAGTAGAGGAACAACGCTTAGAAGTAGCAGATAAAGCAGCTTAATATTAAACCTCCCACTTAGCTTCCTCTCGCTTTATATGCTTGAGCTCTTCTACGTTATTAATACCATACGATATAGTATGTATTATCTTCTCAAATCACAGTTTCTTTTGTTTTCGAAGATGCTCAATTTTGGCGTCCATTTAGCGACAAGCGTTCTCAGCCTCTTCTAACTCGGACTTAAAACAAGTATGGTGAGCAGCGACCTTTTGAAGCTGCTGAGGGAGAGTGCGGGTGTTGTAGAATGGCTTGTTTAGACGGATATATTCGAAACATTAGGAAGAATCGTCCTCTGACGAGGAACAAGTCGTATTAGTCTGCTTACAGAAGGAGCAGGAATTCTTTATAATGACCTGATAAGAAAAAATAACTTTAAGAAGGGCGTTATGCTGCTTGGTTTTCGTGGCAGTGGGCTTATATTTCTTAATAACATAATCAGCCATTATGGAAAAAGGATGAAGGAGGGAAATAAGCTTACTAAGGAATAGGCAGGTACGGGCGCGTAATTACAGGTCTTGAGGGCAAGAACTAACGGAGGGGAGATATCGTGTTATGACCTATGTCGGACTAGGCCCCGACCTCATCACATGCGCTGACAAGAGTACCCATAAAACCCACTTATTATAATTAGATCACTCTAATTATTAGATAATCCAGATAATCCACCCTACGAACTGAATTACCCGTTGGCATTGTGGGGCAAGCCGCCTACCAACCTCGTCCCGAGGTTGGTCCGGAAACCCTGTGTCAGCCGGGAAAATGTGTGTCAACGCAAGCTGCCGCCCTCAAGCTGTAAAATTATCAATTTTAGGATCATTATCTTTCAGACTTTATGATATAGTCATTTAAAAAGGAAACAAGCCGTAGCTAGGCTCGTTGGAAAGCTATGAAATAGCTGAAAACACACGAATTAACAGAAAATAGCAGAAATCGCATTTTCAGCCTCAATTGCGCTGCCTCTTCCTAGGGCCTGATTTTAGCAGCCGATCGGGACCCTGTTGACGATGCGTTGCCTCCGCCTTCCTAGTAGCCTGATCATCACGAAATTACTTCAGCATCTTCTTGATGTCGTCATATCTGCGTACTGTTGGCATTGGGTCGGGAAGTTGTGGTGTTATGATGTTGTCGTCATCGGCGTCATCGACTAGATCTAGGGCACCTGAAGGCGGCGATGAGGTTATCTCTGGAGGCGTTGTAAGATCAGGACTATCCTCGCCGCCTAGGTCATCGAACCCTATGAGATCGACTTCATCATCTTCATCATCTTCCTCTTCTTGGAGCGGCCCTGTGAGGGTGAATTCGATGTCATCATCATCGTCAGGCCAGGCACTCTGATCTATCGCGCGATAATCGGTCTTGCGGTACGGCGGGCTTGTTCTTGGGCTTCAGAAAGTGACTTCTTTGGCTGCTGGCTAAGGGATTTATTGTGTTGCTGTCGATTTGCTTCGAGGTCTTTGTATCGGTCGAGGTGGCCGGTCTCTTCGAGCCACTGGTTCCAAGTTAGTCTCGGCAGATAACTGACTCCCCGAGACTGAATTTCCTGCCGCCAAGCAGCCTTAAGAGCCCTTATCTCCTGAAGAATGATTGATCTTCTTAATCGCAGTTGAGAACGCTGTTCCTTAGCCTCTGCTGCTGCTATAGATGCTTCGTGTTGAGCCCGAAACTTAGGAAATCCAATACTTGTAATGAAGTCACCACTTGGCCTCACGCGCTGGCCAGTCTTCCTTCTTTTCCCATATTTCTCGATACGACTAAGCCGGTGTGACGCAACGGCTTCACGTTCTCGATGCATTAGGCCCGCCTCAGTTACAACGTCGCGGATGTTGGCGATAGCTTCAAGGGTTGGAGAGCTCATGACCTCCTGGTACCGCCTGTAGATCCGCTCTATCTGGTCTTGAGCATCCTGAAATCGAGTCTCTGAAGGCAACATCTTAAGAACAGACGGATGGATCGATTTTCGCTCTCTGCGGTGCTTAGCGACGATGCGGTCGATCACGGGCTTCGAAGTTGTAGGCCAAATACCAGCTTTTTCGAACCCTGATATGATGTTATGCCTCTTGAAGCCGTCCCTATAGATCTTCGAAAATACAGCAGCGAAGTCTTTACGGGAGAATGTTATATTGCCTTCCCGAATAGATTTCTGAAGTTCCTTCTGATGCGAGTTCTTCAGCAGCTGAAAAATACTAATATTAAGCGGCTGCGTAAGGTGTGTTGAGTGTGACGGCAATATGCAAATGATGATATGAAATTGAATGTAATACTGAATAGAATCGAAGCCTAGGTGGCTGGAGAAGCCGTCGATTATGAGAAGTTGGTAGATTCTATCCTTATCGTTGCGAATAGCTGGAGGCGCGGTTAATGTGATATGTGGCGATGAGGCATCTCGAAGCCATTCATCGCAGCCGAACCACTCTGTAAGAGTTACGCCTCTGTGACTAGCCTTCGCAGAAGTAAGCCAGGAGAATGCATTGAAGTGATGAAGCGATTCGAAGGTGATAAGTTGGTTGCTGAAGCTGGTCTCTGACTATGCAATCCTCATCCCTGGGATGGCATCTATATTGGCCCAAGACGTCGTTGCTAACGCCTTGAAGATGAGCTAAGGAGGGATGCTATTCCTAATCGCATTAGCATACCTAAGTTGTGTGCAAGACTTACGGTTCGAGGGATTAACAACTTCAAATCGTTGTGACCGCGTCGTGCGGACTACGAGGACTTGGATCCGTTTTCGAAGGCATCTGATGCGAATACCGCATTCGTCTTCATTCTAATACTCTGAAGGACTGATGCCGTGCTTAGAGATAACCTTCTGAAGGTTAGAGAAGAACTTCTTGATGTCTTTCATGTTAGAAACTTCGAATGCTTTGCGTGCCTTATCCACGCCCTTGAGGAATGTCGTCTTAAGCTCTGGATGACGACCACGGAAGTCTGAGTACTAGGACTTTGATATATGATCCTTTTCGACGCCTCTAGAATGCAGAAATTGTAGTGCAGTCTCTTCAATCTGTGACTTTTCTGCTGCAAAGCCGGATCTTTCCCACCAAATGAGATACGCAACCAGGGCGGATTCTTCAGAGGCCGTCAGAAGAGACGGGCGGCCGGGAGGCTTCGCAGGAACATGGGATGACAATGACCTCTTAGCAGCACGTCGAACGGCCTCTCTATTTTCATCAATTTGGTCCGCAACGGCGCGCAATGAGGGTAGTGATGCAGCTGCTTTGGCGGCGCTTCGTGTGTTATATGGTGTATTTGGATTGAGTATGCCAAGCACCTTCCGCGTCAGATCGGCCCGAGCTTTATCCGACGGGTTCTTCGGAGGCTGTTTTACCTTAGGAATGCCGCGTCTGCGAGGCATCTTGTGGGTGCGCGTAGTAGATCTGAAAAGATGATATTTTGCAGTGATTTTAGGCTGCGGTCGATGAAGGTGAGGCAGGATTTAGTGACACACAGTTTCCCGGCTGACACAGGGTTTCCGGACCAACCTCGGGACGAGGTTGGTAGGCGGCTTGCGCCACAATACCAACGGGTATTAGGATTATTAGATAATCTAAATAATCTAAGTAAGCTACTTAATATATTAACTTGAGGATCTAGCCGTCACTAAGATACCAGCTCTTTAGCTATTAATATAACTTAATTACCTCAATCTACTCTAACTGCTACATATCATTATATATTAACTATTACCTAATGTAACACTTTAAGTTACTGCTTAATAAGTAATCTAACTGCTTTACTAATATAGACTTCAGTCTATCCCTTAGGAAACCCGCTTTCAGTCTATCTTATACTATATACAGACTAGCCTGCAAGTATAACTATTATATATAGCAGCCCCTTTATAAGACCTTATATTACTAATATTCCCTCTTTTTTATTTAATTAATCTTTATATTAATAGATATTAGCAGCACTAGCTTAAAAGGTAATATAAAAAGTTACTACTAAAGTAATAATAAAATATCTAAATAGAGTTAGAACTTAATCTATATATAGACAGCACTCCAATTAATCCCGCCCTCGCTATATAAACTTCCTTAGGGATGCTCAGGGTCGCTCAGGGGATGCTTAGGGGATGCTTAGGAGTGCTCAGGCTTGCTCAGGGGATGCTTAGGCGATACTCAGGAGATCTCATGCGCTAAGCAGGAGGCCAACCCACCGAGGAAATTTTGCACCGTAAGTTTGGGAATGCACTATGAACTGTTCTTCTTGTCTCCTTTGTTTATTCCTATTGTCTATAATCTCCTTTATCCCTGCTATTGCAGACGCACTGTTATTACAGTCACTATCAAGCTGCTTTTCGGGTGGTTTTCTAGTCTCTCTTGCCCGCTACGCTCACACATACACGAAATTTACCTACTAACTCTACTACTTGACCGATTTTACTTAAATCACTAAAGTGCAGTATACACTATATAATATAGAATACAGTTTAATTCCTACGATAATGAAATTCTCTATAAATACTACTTCAGCTTTTAAGCCTTAACTGTAAGGTCTAGTTTCTGCCCAGTCCACACCAAGTTAATCTCATAACCTGGTAGCTGAATACATATAGGAACTGGCTCAACTATATACATGTCGCCACTAACATACAATTTCACATCGCCAGTGGCGAGACACGTTGTCCAGGATACATGCACAACCCCCATGGGCCCTCGGTCAACCACGCTCAGCGGCACGCTGGCATTAAAACAGGGGTACAGCCTCAACCTTGGCCTCACCTCAATGGCCTTCCAGCCCGGCGCCGCTGGGCGTACTCCTGCCACTTCAGCCGTGAACTCGTAGAGGGACACGCTGCCCCAGGCATGGCAGTCGGACCGCTGCGCGACGCTGTCTTCCACCCAGGTGGTCACACCCAAATCTAACTGGTCCAGCCATGGCTTCCAGAACGCATGAAAGTGTTTGTCGTAAAGGTCGCCGCCGGCGAGACTGAGAGCGCGCATTGTGTAAAAGGACATGGAGATGGATTCCTGCACGAATTTACCAGCCCTCGTCCGCTCCATGCTCTTGCGCAGCAGCTCCTGCGCCTCGGCGCCGCTTGAGGCTCCGCTCAACACTGCCCAGATCTGGCTATGCTGACTGTGCGTCACGGTCGCACCAAGCGGCTGTTGTGCGGACAGGATGCTGTCGGTGAAGAACTCACCGTCGAAACAGTGCTTTTGGAGAGCAGCGACCACTCGCGCAGCTCGCTCTCGATATTCATCTGCGATTGCTGGTCTCCCCAGAGCGCTGACCAACTCGGCTGCAAGCTTCAAGGTGTAGGCGTATATCTCGTTGGTGAAGGTTGAGAATCCCGTACTCTCACAGATTGCCGGATAGCCGTATGGCTTCCACTCTTGAGTCCAGTCTACGAAATTCCATACACCGCTCCCTGGCCCGAATTCAGTCCTTACCAACCCCAGTTTTGTATCGATTCGAGACTCAAAGTATGCCAGGACGCCATCAACGACGACTAGGAATCGAGACAAGAATAATTTGTCCCCAAAGTAGACATAATGGTCAGACAGCATACAGATCCAGTACAGGGAAAAGGTGGGGATGAATTGCTGGCGGTGTGTCGGCGCCCTGCTGGCGGTGAGGCTCATCCTAGGCTGGAAGGAGTTGTAGATCTGAATGATGGCCTGACGTGCCAGAACATCATCGTGAGAGATGCAGTAGGTGAAGAGTGCAGAGCTTCGGGTGTCCATGGCGTACTGCAGCTGTTCATAGAATGGACAGTCCTCGTAGCAGTCGTGCATGCAGTTCATCAGGGTACGGAGGCTGGTCGTCCACAGCTGATCGACGATTGCGCTGTCACCATCAGTTTGTCCGTGCTCATCAGGAGCTGAGATGGAGGCTCGCACGTCCAGTGGATAATGCGCAGACTCCATCTCGAGGCCGCAAAAGACCAGCTCAGTTGCTCCGGCGCATATCTCTATTTTGATGAACCGGAAAGTTCGGAAGTGGAACGGAACAAAGCGCTCCTCCGTCTCCTCGTCGTAATATCCGGAACCATTGAAGTCCGTTGTGCCTTGTAGGTAGTACAAGTCATGGGGACCCAGCAGCTTTTTCGTCATGTCGCGACGGTGAGCTTTTCGCCTCTCGCCTTTGTAGAGATCCGGCTCGTCTTCGTAGCTTTCCGCGTATGTAAGCTTCACATACCCTCCGCCCTCCTTGGGACGCTTGAATAGTACCCGAATGAATGCTGTCGTGTGGTGGACTGCTTCGAGTTCGAACTGATGGCGGGACCCCGGAGCGAGACGCAATTCGCCAGGAGGCTTCGCATTTCCGTCTCCAGCGAGCAAAAGCTTGTTCCAGCGTTCCACTTGCACGTCGCTTTGAATGTGATGTATTTCTGAGAATGTGGCCTTCTGGATGCGATACGTCGGTATTAGGCGAGGCGACAGGTGCCAAGGGGGTGAATTGCCGGTGGAATTTTTGAACTCGAGAACTTTGGCCGGTACCCATTCCAGCTGACGGCCGGCTTCCACTCTGCTGTGCACTTCATAGACGTGGAGAAAGCAATCCTCGGGCTCGTCGACGCGGAGCCGGCCAAACGGATCGATGGCTGCCTCCCAGAGGGGGCTGCTGTTGAGGAGCTCAGACCAAGGATCAGGCGAGTCGGGGACCACGATCCTCAGCCCTCCAGTAGCTAGGCGCGGGAACGACGTGGCGAACTGGGTCGAGTAGAAGAAGCGAAGAATATGGACGCCAACACAGTTGGTCCCCTCGACTAAATACGGCGCAATATCGACTTCATCATAGAACCAGAGATTGTGGTCCCCTTTGACCGGACCAAAGGAGACAAGTCGGCGATTGACATAGAGTTTGTACTTTGTATCGGCAGTGATGTGGATTTTCAGAGACTTCGGGAGCTCATGCGCACCAAGGGAGAACTGTCTCTGAAAATGTACGAACAAGCCTGCGGTATCGGGTTCATGCTCGGGGAATGATGGATGCCATATCCAGGTCCGATCGAAGGTCGCCGACATTGAGGTGGTTATGAATCGAGACACTGTAAGAACGCAAGCTGGCGGTGGTATGTCGAGGTATAAATACCTGCCCGTTTCATAAAAAAGAGATAGCGGCTTGTTTTACAATGGAGAGAGAGGGAGAGAGAGAAGGAGGGAGCTTGCTCAATACATCGGTGTTGGGCTGAGCTGACGGTACTTGTATCGTAGATTGCAAAGATGTTCGGTTTGTCCGAAGTACTCGGCACAGCATTCTCCAAGGAATGGGTGGCAAAGCAGGTGCTTTTATTATATCTCTGTAAAGATATCATGACTTCCCTGCGCTTGTTCGTTTGAAAGTCCGGTGATGGTTGACCCTGATAACAAGCGGAATATCTTGGGAAGTGGCATGACTCTGTAATTCCAATGAGTGGATCTCACAAACATGTAAGACTGGGTCGTTCGTCGGAACCCCGCCCCGTTCCGCGGAGTGCAACCCCTTGCCCGTGGCTCTCGAGCGGGGTGCGTATTTACCCAAACGACTAAGATTCTTTACGCGTATTTATTTTTTGAGCACACGATAGCGTGAATGTAGTAGATGACGAGCCTAGATTGGTAATAGTCTATTCTAAGGCGGGGTGGACATTCCCTTCTGACCACCCCAAGCCGCAAATTATCCTCGTACGGCAAAGGATTATGCAAAGCCGACCATCATTTCGCCACAAGAGGGGTCGATGTATGTAGACTAACACTCATTTCACCTGACGCCGCCTTCAATAACCTCAAGAAGAATTTATTCGTCCCCGCTTGCCCCATTTCCCCGGGACACTGCCTCCACCCACCCCATATATCCCTTCCCTTCCGCGGGATGTCCCTCTCCACGGGATCGTCCTAGAAACAATCCCACCGTGATCCACGTCTTTGATCCGACCAACTGCTGGCTTGAGAGTCCGTACTAGTTCCCAGGTCGTTCGCAGATACTCCGAGGACACGGCTCGGCTGCACCATGCCACCAGCTCATGCTTGCAATACCTGCAAGCGCCGGAAGGTCAAGTGCGATGGGATAGAACCCTGTGCCAACTGCCGGATATCAGGCCTTCAGTGCGGCTACAGCGCACACCGTATGAGGCGTGCCCCCGAAAGCCCCAGAGCTGTTGACCGGACGCCATCCCCGGCAGCAGCCTCGGATCCCAGAGCTGGCTTCGGCGGTGCTATTCCAGCGCAACCTGCCCTCGGTATCACCGTTGAACTACAGCAGGCCCTGGCCGAAACCCAACAGCAATCCCCTGAATGGCTGTTGAGTCCCGACTCAAACTCCGGAGAGAGTGCCCAGGTCCCCATCTTCCACTATGATGCTGTGCAGGTCCACTCGGCTTTGCTCACTGGCGTCGACGCACTCATCGGCTCAGAGTCCATCTTGGACGTTGCCCATGAGTGTATCGACTTCTTTGTGCAGTATCTATTTCCCAACACCCCGGTTGCACACGAACCAACTCTTCGAGCCGCCGTCACGCTTCTTACTGTCGACAGTCGTTCGACTCTTGCTGGCCCTACCCCAGCCTCATCCGACACCCATCACATAAAATGCTTGCGTAGATTCGCCTTAATCACTGCGCTCTGCGCCTTCGTCATGTCTGCCATGCCAGCACCTCCCCCATCACCATCACGGCGATCCCTGCTGTCCAAAGTATTCTTGGCAGCGTCGCGGGCGATGCTCCGGTTTTACGATGCGTACGACCTCGAACATCCAGACTCCACGTCTCTCACCATCCGCATGTGGCATTCGGCAGCGATGCAAAATACGACCGGCAGGGTAGGCACGTCTTATCAGTACCATGCCGAGGCCGCCTTCTTGGCGCAACGACTCCGCCTACATGATGAGGCGGCTGTTCGACAGCACACCGAACCAGAGTCTCAGATACTTCGCGCCAGCTTTTGGCTGTTATACCTGGCGGATAAAACAGCAATAGCGCTGGAAACGCGGGCCCCCAGTTTTGCATGAAGCCGTCTTCGACAGCGAATTGACGCTGCTCGACAATGGCGAGCAAGATGAACCGCTCCTTGACGCCACGAAACCCGTGAACCGGAACGCCCTTGAAACACGCCTCTTCGTCGGCTTCCATCTGAAACGGCGGATCTGGGCGGCGGCGGCCGACCTATTGGTCGAGATTAAGTCTTTCTCGCGCCGCGAAGCTCGGGGTGAGATCCAGCCGGGACCGGAGAGAGAAAACGAGCTTATCCGGCTCGCTGAGGCGTACCTGCTCTTCGCAAGCCTAGCGGACCGGCTCCCGACGTGGCTTAAGAGTCCCGACGCCGCCTCCGACGACAGAGATGCGGCGGATGAGACCGTCAGCGCCTACCAAAGGAGCTGCTTCTGGACCCAGAGGAGCAACATCATGACGGTTTTCCACTGCATGCGCCTGGTCATCCTGCAGAAATGTGTCGCCAGCGACCTCCCGTCTGTGGTCGGGCTAAACGGACAGGCCATGTCGTGCGCGATCCGCAAGACTGAGATTGTGCGGGACTTTTTGCACGAGCTGCAGATGGTGCCATTTTGTTGCTTCAAGGCTCAGGGAGAGACGGCGGTAAGTCAACATAGTTCCCCTACTTCCTTCAGAAGCTGCACCAAGTGGCCAACATCCGCAAGTATAACGAGCTAATTGGAACTCTTTGTTAGGTCGAACGGATCCGTCGCGTCGGCACCATCCTACTAGAGCTCGTTCACAACACGGAGAACAAGGTCATCGAGGAGGTGGCACGCTCGCAGTTCGGACAATTGTTGGACTTGTTGGCAAAACTGGATTCAAAGGCCTCGGACGAGCTGGCTGGAGGTCCAGCTTGACCTACAGCTGGCCAAGTCATCACGTCAAGGGCACTCTCCATCTTTCATGGGGCTATGATCAGCACACAGTCACGAGTGCAAACAACATATATTTCCTATAATAGGAGAATTAGGGGTACGGTATTTCCAGCTGGGATTCATAACAACACCCCGTAGCAATAGTCCCTTCCGTCTGCGATATTTCCGTCTCCGTAAGGTAATCCAAGCCAAGTTCAGAATCAGGCATTGTTACGAGGCTGTTTGTATGCCTTGCCATTAATGGTTGTAGTCAGCGTGCCATTCGCATCGAATAAGTTGGCCAACACATCGATCTCAAGGTGGAAGCCGTCTGCACTTGTCTTCTTAGTATTGTAGACGCCGCGGCCCGTCTGCACCAGATCCGAGTACCAGTCAACGCGGTTGAGGGTCAGGCTCTGCGCCGTGCTGGTGACGTTCTCCCAGCCGTTGAGGAACGTCACGCCGTCGTCCGAGTAGTTGTTGTAGGTGACTGCGATCTGGTTCGAGTCCGTCGCGTTTCCGGTCCGGCCGACCTGGACCTTGGCGTAGCCAGTCACCTTGGCCTTGAGGATGAATTGGCCGGGCTGAAGGCCCTTGCGCTCCGGGGTGCTGGCTCCGGGGACGTAAAGCTCCGCCCAAGGAACGTTGTCGGGAACCGGCGCAACCGGGACGAACTTTGAGGGCTTGCGGCTGGTGAAGCTAGCTAGGACGATGCGAATGTCCTTACCGTCGGGCTCCTTGGACGGATAGCAGGGCAGTGGGTTCGCGCCACCACAGGCCGGGGACTCGACGTGGGCCTCCCAGTAGACGAGTCGCGTTGAGTCGGGAGACCACCGCGGGTCGGCCTGCCCGTTCCATTCGGGATCACGGAAATCGCCACTGCCTGGCGCGCTGAACCCGGGGCCGTTGATCTTCTGACCATAGTAGTTACCGCGGTCGCCATAGTTGTCTAGGAGGTACGGCACGAAGAAGCGTCGCTGTCCGTTGTTCCGGGTGGCGGACGTCGCGGCCGTGCTGACCTGGTCGGTGACGGGAGGGACGTTACGCATTCCAGAGAGGAACATCTGCCGGTTGGTGCGCGCGGGTGTCCATTATAGCCCACCACTTACCGTCAGGAGACTGGTCGATAGGGTCGACATACTCTGGGTGGGTGGTGATGCGGCGGACGCGGCCGGTTTGCAGGCTGACGGCGAAGGCGTCCAGGTTGGAGGATTCAATAGGATAGCCAACGTAGGCAATCTCGTCTCCTCGGCCGCTGAATCCTCTAAGCTCACCAACAGAGATGGCACTCTCATTGATGTACAGTTGGGATCCTCGGGTCCAAAGCGGCGCGGGAAGGTCGCTTCGGTACAGGGTGTAGACGTTGACCAGATCATACCGCGGGGCGAGTGGCAGGCCGGTCGTAGGGGCTGGGTTGAACTGCAAGCGCGAGAAGTAGGCGAGCTGGCCCAGCTTGGCTCCGACGGTGAAGGAGCTGAACCCGAGATGAACGTTGTCTGGGTGGAGTCGAAGCTCCCGGATGCTACCCCCAACGCCTGAGCCATCAGGTCGGGTATTCCAGCGGATAGGGTAGATATACGTCCGCTCCGGGGTGCATTCCTCACTGATGAGTGGATAGTCTCCGCAATCAGCAATGTTGGTCCCAAACAAGATGCGTTTGCCGTCATGGAATGCCTGGGGGTAGTCGAAGGTCGGGTTCTGGCCGACAGCGTTCTTGGCCGGCAAGCCACAGGTAATACACTTCCACTTCTCGCCATTGGCAAAAGTAGAGCCGTCAGTCTTGATGATGATGATCTGTGAGCCGTTGTAGACGGAGGCCGGGTCGGGAGCGAGCGGCGCGCCGACAAACGGCACGAGGGCGAGGACGTGCTTGCCATCGGGCAGGAAACCCCGGACTGGAAATCACGCCCGCTCTTCACCGGCATACATCCGGTCTTTCGCGGGTTAATCTTGGTATTACATGCCCCTAGGCTGTTAGAGGTGATGCCCGGCGGGAGTGGCAATCGAGCAAGGCTGATTGGCTCCTGTCGAGGCGGTGCCGGGATAGAGTCAGCACCGAAGGGCCCTGGGACATGCTGGGGCAAGGCCATAATAGTGATTCCCTGGCTGAGCAGGGCCCAAACAAAAGCGACAAGAAGCTTCATTCTGGAGGATGCAAATTAGATACAAGGGATGCCGTCGAGTGAAAATCGAGAGCATGTAGGACTTGCTGTTGTCCAGTCACGACGGTTGGTCATTCCAAGGGTAGATATCTGGTATGTTTATATAGCCACGTTTCCGAGCAAGAAACGAAACGAAAAGAGTTTCCAGCTTACTGCATATGGTCTTTCACCGACGTGCTGCTAGCTATTCACGGGCCTTGCCACTTGGGCAACCCAACCCGTTCTCCAGCAATCCAGATCGGGATCTCGCCATTTCGGTCACACTCGGCGCGGCACCCAAAAGACGTAACTGCCCTCCAGATAGTTGCCAAGAGTATGGGGAAACCTGGGTAGATCTAACCTTCCCCGCACCGTAACCAATAATTGTCATGGCGGACAGAGAACAACCGAATACCGAGCTGCTTCGGCCTCGGGGAATGATCAAGGAAGGGTCTGCGGGATTAAACTTCACCAGAGACTGCCAGTCCCGATAGGCTGGAACTATTCGGAACGCTACGTCTCTACATTTCCAGTCCAATTTCGCCAAGCTTGTCCAAGGTCGGACATCGTCGTACCGGGTCGCGCGAATAGATCACGATGACCACGGGGAAGAGTGGTAACCTCGGGTCTTCTTCTATCTAGTACCGGTCCATTCCAATGGTCCGATCGATGCAGATGATCTGGAGCTGTGACTCTGCAGGGTGTTACCCACCCCTGCCAAAAACTGATACCCCCGAAATGCAGCTAGTCACGAGTCCCCGGAGAAGCCAAGCTCGAGAACCTGTCTGAAAAGCTGCCTTCCCCAGACTTGGCTTGCAGAAACAAACTACTGTTCAGCCGCGTGGGCAACACAGTAACACCGCATGGTCATTGGTTGGGGCATTCCGCGGAATGCGGGGGATACTCTGGGGACGACGCGGTGAAGCCAATCACGACATGGGTCGATTCTAGTTTGAGTCATGTCGCGTGATTATACTCCGCGGAGTGCTTTGGTGGGGTTCCTACTTCGCCGTTTCTGGGGCCCCAACCTGGCGAGATTACTATTCAGCCACATTTCAATTCGGCGTAAAGATGTCCGATTTACTCTCCTCGACGAAACTGCAGGACTGTCCTTGAGGACGATTCTGGATATCTCCCTCATCGGCAGCCAAATACGCCTCACAGCCGGACAACATATATTGAGCATCGAAACCACCATCCTCCAGAGTCGGTTCTGACAAGCAAGTTCGAGCTTCTTGCAATCTCGCTGACGCCAACACTCGCTCCTACTACAACCTCCTTCCACGCAATCTCTATCACCATCGAGACCATGTCGTCACAGCCAGAAGTCAAGGTCGCCCCATCAGGGGATGACGTCCAACATGTCGAATCGGGTCATAAGAGCTCCGACGCGCCCACCAAGACCGCTGCCCCCGTCTTGAAGTCGACCAATGACGAGTTGGGCATGTGGGGACACAGTTCGCACGTTCCCAAAAGTGGGTAGTCAATCCTTCGCCATGGCCAACTGTCATTGCCATTCAAGAGGCCTTCTGGAGGCTAACCATCTGCCAGGCCGTCCTCATCTGCAATCTGATGTGCATCGCAGCCGCGGCTGACGGGTATCAAATCAACCTGAATGGTATGTGAACCCCCTGCTCCGTGTGAATTAATATCCTGCTGACCGATATGGCTGGTAGGCGGCATCATTGCCAACCAAGGATTTACCAATCACGTTGGATTCCGCAACGACGCCGGCGTGTATACGCTCAAAGCAGATTATACAGCCCTCTGGGGTGCCATGCAGTCCTTGGGTCAACTCATCGGCCAGGTGCTTCTCAACCCCATTTCCGACCGCCTCGGTCGAAAGCGAACCCTGTACTGTCTGTGGATAATCCTCGCGGGGGTAAGCCTTCCCCGCCCAGCTGAGCTCGGCAACCAAAGTTTTAGAGTCTTCCTTGCTCATGGTTCTCGTTTCATTAGTCTCTCATCATTGAGACCCTCGTTCGCGATTGGAGGGACTGGGCCGGCGCCAAGGTTCTTGCTGGTGTAGGCATCGGCGCCATCCAGGCTACCCTACCTATATACGTCTACGAGTGGTCTCCCGTCAACATTCGCGGCGCCATGGTGGTTACCTACGGATTTTGGAACACCATTGGCAAGTTCCTAGCCAACCTCGTCCTCATGGTGTGCCAGCAGACCGATCCGCTTGAATACAAAGTTCCCATCCTAACGCAATGGGGATTTCTGGGGGTGATGTTGCCGGTCTTCCTTTGGCTCCCAGAGACGGCAGGTATGTCCCATATCTCCCCTTCGATTACGAGCCTGCACCTTTAGTGATCGCGTATCGAAACTAATTACTGTCCCCAGCCTATTTCGCCGCGCAAGACCGGGATGAGGACGGTAAAGCCACCCTGCGCAGGGTAAACGGTTCAGTCCAAGGCTACGATGTCGAAGTCGAATACGCTATTATCAAGAACACCATACTGGAAGAACGCAGACAGCAGTTTGAGAAGAACGGATCCAAGTCGGGTCAGAGTTTCAAGGAGGTTCTGGACTCGTACGCGGAGTGCTTCCGTGGCACGAATTTCCGCCGCACCATCGGCGCTGCCCTGCCGTCATGCTCTCAGCAGCTCTCAGGTCTCTCCTTCCTCAACGTCTATGCGAGCCTGTTCTTCAAGCAGAGCGGCTTTACCAATGCTTTCCTCATTACTACTATTCAATGTATGTCATGTTAAACGGGAATTAATACTTGATCATCCAGCTAACTGCAGACGAAAGGCTGTATCCAGCTCTTTGCCGCCTTCTGCCTCATGCTAGGTTCCGATAAGATCGGTAGGCGACTGCTCGTCCTCATCGCGATGGGGTTTTGCATGGGCACCCTGCTCATTGTGGGCATTCTGGGCCTCGTGCCCCAAAGTCAGGCCCTAATGAACTTTCTTATTTTTGTTGCTTGTGTTTGGTCCTTCTTCAACAGCATTGGTGAGTCTCAAATTCTGCAATGCGCTCCCTTTTGGTATCGAGATGCTAATCCTATTCTTGCATTCCAGTGGGAAGCCTCGGCGGCGCGTTTTCGGGCGAGGTCGGCGCACAGAAGCTTCGAGCTCGAACCGCCGGTATTGCTCAGGGGTTGGCGGTACTGTTTGGTCTCATCTTCAACACGACTGTCCCACTCATGCGTAAGTCTTTGCCCTTCCTCACCATGATCCAACCCACTGAACAACTGTGCTCGCGTGGTACTGACAAATGGTCGCAGTCGACGTTAACGGTGCTAACTGGGGCTACAAGACGGCCTGGCTGTTCTTCGGCACTGGCTCGGCCGCCTGCGTCGTCCTCTGGTTCATGCTTCCCGAGTGCGCCAGACGCAACGCGGCGGAGATTGACGAGATGTACGAGAAGGGCGTGTTGCCGAGAAAGATGGGCAAGTATGTCACGGAGGCTCAGCTGATGAACGTTCGTGTCGTTGGCCAGTAATCAGCCAGTGCACACTATGTAGTTGGATTCTTAAATAAGGAAGTTGAGTACATACCATGGAACTACGAGTAGACCTGGGAACTTGGAAACTCGAGTTGTTTACTATGTCTACTGTGGACCGAACCAAACTGTTTTAAGTGTTACAACCCATGTTGTAACATAAGCAGTGTAGTCCGGCAGTAAACCAGACCTCTATCCTTTACTCAAGCTCTACATTACATAGGAATACAGTTAACCTACCCTATGCCGTAAGCGAACCTATTCTCGAGGGCCACACCATTAATATGGGCTTTCCATTCTTAGGCAACAAAACACCGTTACGTGATTGCTAGAGGATCGGAGGGTAAGACCGGACGAAAGATACCAGCTCGGGAGTTACTCTCTTACGCTACCAGCCATGGACATGTCGAGCAGAGTGAACCAATAACACTCCTGGTAGTAAGTCTTGACAAGTTCCCGTTCGAGATATGGCATGTAAGTTTCTCGCATGACGGCATGTGTTTGGCTACTTGCGGTAACTTTGATGGGGTTATCATCTGGGACATGCACACTTTGACTGCTCTGTCTTCGCTCAAGGGCCATTCCGGAGATGTTTCAACCGTGAGCTGGAGTCAGAATGACATGATGGTACTCACGGCCAGTTTGGATTGTTTCGTGAGGTTGTGGGATTTCGAGGTGAGCACCATGCTATCCGAGCCTCTGCTGTATTGCTCTTGATTTCCCGCTGGTTCAATTGTTCTCCTGCCTCTTTTATGCTAATTTTATTCCAGAATGGCACACTTTTCCAAAGCTTTGGTCGATTCAAAGACCCTCCAATCTATTGCGCCTAGGTTGCGCATGATTTGTCCTCTTAATCGGCACCACAGATGAGGCAACGGGATTATGGAGAGGGACGGTAGATGGCGAAGAGCTCGTTCCGTGGGAGACTAATCACCGAGTTCAATACTTACAGATTCTACCCGACGTCAGGGATGTATGAGTTGTTAGACATGGTTTATACTCAAGAGTCACATTCAGACCCTCACGGGACCTAACACGGCGGCAGATTCTGGTGAAGACTGGGGTTTGTCAGACGGAGATATGGACCACAATACGCTACCGGCAAAAGGAGTGATCATTCCCTTTTGCCGTAGCGGCATTGCGATAGGGTTGGGTGACCTATTATGTATAGTATGAAAGAATCTCCGTACTAATCCCGATTTGAGATCAAGAAATATGTTCGCATTCAACCAAGGTTGCCAATGAGTCAGCTGATGTAGAATTCGATATTCAACCAACGACGGCCCGCGCCCAATGCCCTCCATCTCCCAGGTACCCTACAGACTACCATGTTAGAGAATGATTGAATGCATTAGCAAGATGACAACGTGGAATTATTTTTTATGGGCGGTGTGAGGAAGGTTGTCCCCAGAACCCCATTCTGAATTACTGGGGCCATGCTCGTGGGCGCGGCGTATTGGATGAAGCCAGATAATCGGCTGCTGACATGCATACATGACATCATGATGCACGAAGCTACATATACTGCTTAGTCTCTCCCGTCTAGTCGTGTTATCGGCAGTTCCTATTTCCTTCATCTGAAACCACCCACCTTTCTGCTTATTTTCCAGCTTTGCCGATGGAGTCTCCAGAGTTCCCAAAGCTGGACGACCTCTGGTTTGAGGCGAATCCCGGGAACTTGATTTGCTGCTTCTGTCAATCGCAGATTGGTTCAGCGACCCTTGCTCGGACCTTCTGCCTGTATGACCCAAGCCAAGATGACGAGCCTTTGGGGTCTAGCAAGATAATCCACACACCATTCAACGAAAACATCGTCATCTATGACCGACACCTACAATGTCTTCTTCAGAGTGGAATCAAATACTCCGCCATTTCTCACGTCTGGGATCCAGAAATATCCCGTACGCAAGTCCTTGGCAGAGGCTCTCCGCAGCCCCCCGAAGTCCGTCGTCGAGCAATTGAGCTACCCGTCTTCATACTCCGCGGTCTCCTAAAATCTGGGGAGATTTCAAAGACGGATGAGATTTGGCACGATTATATCAGCGTGCCGCAGTGGTCAAACGATGTCAAGGACAGAATTCTGCTTGCCGTACCCGACATCTACGGATCCGCGCATGTGACCGCTCTTCATTTTGAAGACCTCCGAAAAGAAAGCGTGCAAGCGCTTTACGGGGCACAGGGAACCGACAACCGTCTGAAAGCAATCACCGATATCTGCAATATCAAGTGGTTCAGTCGCGTGTGGACCGCCATGGAGTACGTTCGGAGCCGACAAGTAATCTCGATAGACGAAGACTACGATGTCTGCCCCAACAAGAATGACCCTCTCTTCTTAGACCAGATGAAGCACGTGTGGTCCGATGAGGTTTCGAAACACAAGTCAGCTCACGAACTCGAGGCTCGAGCGAAGATTGGCAAAAACATTGTCCCATGGGGCCTGGGGCCGCTTCAGAAGATGGGCAACGGGAAGTCGTCAGTGTTCGGGCTATCTTTCAGTCTTCTTTCGAAACGCAGGTGCCAGAGCAACCGCGATTTCCTACACGCCTTGATCGGCTTGGTCGAGCCGACTTATGACCGACCACTTGGACATGACTTTGACCGCGAGTATCTGCGTATCGCGAGGCTTTGCGTTGCTGCCGGCGATTACAGCCCTTTACTAATGACACCTCGTCTTGAAGATATTCAGAAAGGGCGGGATCTAAACCAAGGGTTCTCTAACGTAAAGAGTTGGCCTCTCGGTCCAGAAAAACATCCACCGAAGTTTTATCACGACTTTTCATTTGAGAACGGCGACCCTGTCCTCACGTTGGAAAAGTTCGGCATAGCCTCCGAGGTTCACCAGCAGCCCAACATCGACATCATGCACCGGTTTGCCCACGACGCGTCCATCGTCCTCGGGGCTACTGGGCCAGATCTTGATTCTTTCGTCAAAACGCTAGGAACCCGACTATACAATCAGGACTTTGAATTTATCAAGCAGAACCTATCTGTTGGTACCCGCAGCAACAGATTAGCAGACATACTTCGGAAAAGGGCCAATACAAGGGAGGAACACTGGCCACTAGAAGGGGAAGACGGGGTCCATTGGGTTGCAGAAGCAATGACGCTTTCTCTCACAAACCCAAAGGGCGAGCCAGGGACATCTATGAGCAAAATCGCAGCGAGCAATGCACATGGAGGCACTATCCACCTCGGACACGCTGGACGCAATTGTCTAGTCTCAGCACCCTGTACGGTATGCCACCTGCCATATGTGTTTCGAGCAGGCCTATTCAAGCCACCCAGGCATGTCAGAGGGGCTGTTGCTTACCGGAACCGAGGTCTCAAGTATGAGTTCTCTCGTAAGAACGGAGTGGGAATTCTTGTGAAAAATGGTCATATTGTCGGTCGAATGGCATGGGCTACTCCATCATGTGAGTGTTTGGAGCTTGAGAAGGTCAAAATTAAGATGCCAGCTTTGCCTTATCCAAGCCCGAGGCCTGATGACCTCTAGGTAGTACAGTGGGAAGCATAAAGTCCTGATCCAAAATAATGTACTGTATTGCTCGCTTACTATAGCTAGCGCACTTTGCCGCTTTACTCTGTACTCTATTTAAATAGCAGGGTAAAATATTAATAGTTATGTTTAATCTAATAAAATAAAAAGTATCTATTTTATTATTTTATGTATACTAAGTTTTATTTATATGCTTTAGGATCTAGCTTAAAGATTTTTATACTCACCCTAACCCTAACTCTTAAATGCAGATCCGAGTTCAATACTTTGGATCAGGACTTTGTGCATCCCACTGTAGTGGGCCATACCGAGAAGGCTGTCTCAGACGTGAGCCTCCAAGGGAGGGGTTTCAATGCAAATATTTGGGAGGAATTCGAGTATGTATTTAGAGCACTACCAAATGGTTGAGTGTCTGCTCACCACGCATGCTAAAAAGCTGAACCTATATACACGCCATGGCTGTTTCTTTACTTAGCAACCTTGGCATCTTCCAAAATCATGTGGGCCCCCTTCTCCGCAATAGCGTATATCGTAGCCTGGATGTGCGCACTGATCTGAAGCGGCATCACACTGGCGTCGATAACTCTTAGCCCCCGAACTCCGTACACGCGCAGCCGCTCATCGACCACGCCGCCCTTGATTCCAGCACGCCCACCCATGCCGCAAGTGCCTACCGGGTGCCAATCGGTGATGGTGTTCTGCACGATCCACTCCCGGAGGCCATCTTCACTGTCGATCGTGGCCGCAGACGGCGAGGCTGGTGCGAGGACGATGCCAGACAGCGGCTCCGTCTTGACAATCTTGTGCAGAAAGCGAGCGCACTCCTTCATCACGTCCGCGTCGAGGGCGCCGTGTGCGCCGCCATAGTATTGCGGGTCGATGACGGGCGGGTCCTCTGCCGTGGTGGGGTGGTCCTCGGCGGGAGAGATGTGGATCGAGCCAACAGAAAAGGGGTACTGGAGGATCTGCAGCATGGTTCCGTACTTCTTGCCGTCCTCGCCTTTGAAGTAGTTGCTCCAGTTGCCGAGATCGAAGATGTACTCAATCTGGCCGAGCTTGGCACGGCCGTCAAGTCGCTGCTTCAGAATCGCCTTCTTCTCTGCATCGAAAGCAGTCAATCCATCCGCCTTGGCGTAGAGGCCAGCAAGAGACTCGTCGGGTACGATGTGGGCGAGGGGCACGTAGCAGAGAGAGACGGGGAGAATCTGAGGGGACCGGTCCCGTCCCGATCGTACTGCTCCCGAGCCGCGACTGCGAGTGTCTCGTCCTTCAGCACGTCATCCTTGTTAGCGAGAAGAGGGTTGACCTCGAAGATGGTAGCCAGCACTATATCAGCCGAGTCAGTATAGCCTCATGTGGAGACGGAACATGATCCGGGCTGGTGACTTACTCAAGTGGTCCTGCAGGTTATCTCCGACAGTCGGGCTGTCCACCTTAAGGGACACATTAGCTTGAGCTAGCACCTTGCGGTTTCCTATGCCCGAAAGCTCCAAGATCTGCGGTGACTTGATGCTACCGGCCGACAGGATAACCTCGCGGGACACGGAAACCACGTGTTCTTTGCCCTGGCACGCAAATCGGACCCCGGTGGCAACACATTCGCCATCGACATCCTGGATGACAATCTCATTTACCGTCGCGTGAGTAAGGATGTGCAGGTTAGCCGGCGCAGCTGCGCAGTAGTCGGTGGCGAAGGATCGGCGGGCGGATCGCGGGTCCACCGCGTTGACAGTTGTCCAAACGCCGACGTTTGAGCCTCCGACGTGGGATGAGTTGGTCTCAACGCCCAGGGCATTGAGCGTGCTGTGCCAGAGGCGATGCGAGGGTGAGTAGTCGGTGGGATACGAGACTTGGATGGGGCCTGAAGTTCCAAACGTGTCTGCGTCATGGGATACGTCGTATTGTTCCTGCACACTCTTACTGGGTGGGTGGAATGTCTCGGATTTTTTGAAAAAAGGCCTGCCCCCAATCAGTCAACCAAAGCTATCCTGATACCGCCATTTTGCCATTTTGCCAGGCAAACTCGGAAAAAAGCACTCACAAAAGCTCGTCCCAACCCCATCCGGCATTCCCCAAGGCTTCCCATGCATCGTAGTCATCCTTACTAGCGCGATTCCAGGCCATATAGTTCAGAGCGCTGGTGCCTCCGAGGACCTTTCCGCGAGGCCAGGGTAGCCTTCGCCCCCCGAGACCCTGCTGCGGTACTGTCTCGAGATGCCAATCAAGGCGGCCGCCCAACGACCGCCCGTAGTGGCCGGGGATTTGGATATCCTCGTCATCTTCCGCGACGCCTCCCGCCTCGAGCACGCCGATGGTGTAGGAGGAATTGGCCTCGGCTAGACGAGAGGCGACGACCAGGCCGGCTGTCCCCCCACCGACGACGAGGAAGTCGAACTTGCGGGAACTGAAGTCGTCCGCGTTGACGGTTGTTGTTTCGCCCTTCATGGTGGTGGTGAAACCTGTGGCTGTGTATTCCTATCTCTTGGCCTGCTCGGGATTTCCCAGAAACTTATACGCCACGGGAGAGCGGCAGTACGAGAACTTTTCTGTCTCTTACGATAATAGACGAGAAGTCTACTGCCTCGACCGCATAACTCGGGACGGAAAGCGTACCTGTTAAATCATAGCGCCAGTGCTGCGGCAAGGGAACGGGTGGATGTCGTCGGAGGATGACGGATTGCTAAGCGGTCCCTCATCAACGCGTGCATGCCGTCGGGCTCCGCGGCGCTGCTGGTAGCTAGCCTGCACTGCACGCAATAGACGCGAATGGCCCCGGGCCTGGTCGAGTCGCTGCCAGGGACGTTCGGAGACGACAGATGGTACGTTTGGCTCTGGCTACGATGCTTAGCCGGGAACCGTTACCGAGCTCTGTGATCTGTCGAGACGAGGGGTAGCCAGCAGATAAAAGTCTGACAAGTCATGCTAAGATGAGGGGGAGGGAACGAGAAGGATTGATCCTACCTGGTCCGTCATCTCGGCTGCTCCCAGTCGCACCCAGTCGCATCCAGTCGCATCCAGTCGCACCACGTCAATACGTAAAAAAGCAAATCAACGTCCAAGTACAGGGGACCAGCCCAGGAAGCAGAAGCACCAGGGGCACTAGCGCGGCGACGGCTCTCCATAGTCCCGAGTCGTCAAGACTCGAGGCGTGGAGGCGTCGAGGGCGTCGTGGCGTCGTATCCTTGTATTCGTCGACGTCCAAGAATCCAACCAGGCGGGAATGCAAGGGGTCTTGGGGTCGTATTGGAAGCTTAGGTCGCGATTCTTTGCTTTTTCTAACCTTCTTAGTCGTTCGCGTTTCTCTTTTCCTGGTTTTACGCAATGCCCAAAGAAGGAATTGTTCCGAATACACTCGCACCCGCAGTTCCGAATCTCCATTGATGGAATGGTTTGGGGGTGTTCTAGACTGGCAGTGGGGGCGTCATACGGTTACGACCCCTGAAGGTTTAGCGCTAGCGTCCGCTGAACGACGGCCATGGGGGGAAAATGATAGGAATCCCCTCAAAGTGTATCTGTCGATCGGAAAGCAGCCAAGGATTGGAATAAAAAGAGGAGGCGAAAAAGAAAAAGTAGGCTCGAGCTTCAGATATAAGGTTGCGCTGGAGAGGGCGCACGTTTCCATACATGTTCTTGGAGGCTCGTGATGACGGCTTCATGCTCGTGGACGCATCTCAAGGTTCCGGGAGAAGACGCTAAACAAACTTGCAGTGCCGAAGTTGAGCTAGGGGTACGTAGTGCTCTATTAATTCTGCTCCATATCAGCTCCATTCTACTCCATCCTGCTCCATTTCTGCTCCATTTCTACCCATCGCACGATCGCGGGGACCTAATATTTGCACCAGACCGCGGGGAACATGGGCCGGAAACGGCCCGTTCAACCGCTGTCTCCGGCGGAGCCAATGTAACTGTATTTCGTAACTGTACTTTGGATCCAACGTTAGTCCAGATCCAGCATCACTAGGGTCCCTGGTCGGCTGTCTTCGTCTCTGCAGGACCAAAGTCAAAGGACGGAGCAAATAGTGCTCACTGCCGGACATCTTGCACAGGTGGGTGGCACAGGTGGGTGGGTGGCTGAATATCGAGCATGGTATAACGCGTGGGATACTGCCCGTCGCGCATAAACGGTTCGTTTGCAATGTGCCCCTGGCGGCATCCTCTCCCGCTTATCGATGGGCGCTCATTCCAGCCATTGAGCTTCCGTCAAAAAGAAAGGGGCGTTGCTTCTGTTTGAAATTCATTTCCCTCTTCTTGCGATCGTCCGCTGAATCGAGTCATGGCTGCTTCACCCATCCTGTCAACATGGAATTAGTAGACTCGCTGAAGATTGTGTCCTGGATCCTGTGGGTGTTGGGCGTCGTCGTCGTCGTGTGTCGGCTGTGAGTACAATGCAAATCTCATCCGCGCGGATGGCAGTCATCGATCGCTAACGACCAACGTGCAGAATCGCGAGGCGCATGAAGCTTGGCAAATGGGGCCGCCTCATGGTTGAAGACTACCTAATGGTCTTTGCTCTCGTGCGTGCCCAACCAACAACTCTTTGCGTCCAGCTGGCGATACTAACCCGCTGCATCCACAGGTCAACTTCACCGGCGTCGTCGTCAGCATCAACGAGGTCGCCAAGAATGGCAGCAACTACATGCCCGAGGACGTGGCCAAGGCCCTCGATGCCAAGGGGAGGGCCCAGGCCATCTTCGGGAGCAAGATGACCTTTGTTCTCGAGATCTTCACCCTCACAGCAACCTGGACAGTCAAGGCATGTCTGTTGCTGCTGTACGGTCGACTGACAGAAGGCACGTCGACACGACAAGGCTTGGCCGTCAAGATCGTCGCCGGCTACTGCCTCATGACCTACCTTCTCGTCACTTTCATGTTTGTCTTTTTCTGGTGCAGTCCCAATACGTACGAGTATTGGGAGGTCCCTGTCAGAATATGTAAGTCATCTCATGCGGGCGTTTTTGTGGCTGCTAACTGGCGTCAGCCCAATGTGCCAGTTACTATAACCACATGATATTCGCTACGGCGTGCAACATTTCATCAGATCTGATGTTGCTCTGCATCCCGATCCCGATCATGATCAAGATCCGTCTGCCGATGAAGAGGTTTGTCAAACTCAAAAGCCTAAGCCAACAACAACTGACAATTGCAGGAAAATCGGCCTTTGCTGCGTCTTTGGTCTGGGCATTTTCAACGTAAGATGTGTTTGCCGCCGTACAAGTCACGGTCACTGACAGTCCACAGATTCTTGCCGCAGTCCTGAACCGATACTACAACTTCAGCAACCCCAACTCATACGTCTTCCTCTACTGGTACGTCACCGAGGTCGGCGTGGCCATCTACGTCGGTAACCTGCCGCTCTGCTGGCCCGTCATTCGCCTCGCACTCGGCTCCAAGGGCGACTCATCAAACCCGTCATCATATCCGAACCCATCATACCCGGAAAATTCGGCCCGTCGCAAGACCCAGAGCCGCAACCCGCTCACGAGTAAGGCATCCATATGGGCAAAATTGGAAGACGAAGATGGCACGCGGACTGACGGGTCCCGCGACCAAGGCAGCGAAATTGAGCTCGTGGGCGGCCAAAGAGGGCCGGATTTGGTGAAACAGCCATATCAGACGGAGGCAGAGGTTAGCAGTGATCCCAAACCACATCGGCACAAGCCGAGCGACCACATCACGGTGGTCACGAAGGTGGATGTAACGACGACGTGAATGTGAAAATGCCCTCACTACCGTGGGGGCGGATCAAAGCGAAAAAATGGTGGCAATTGGCTACTTGGACGATGGGCGTCGGATAAATTCAACTAGAGTCTGATTAGCGTAATTTAACGAGTCGAGATAAAAGGAGAGTTCGAGGCTGTCGCGTTCAGGTGCGAATAATCCAGTGACATATCTTGGCTACATATCTTGGCTACATATCTTGGCTACATATCTTGGCTCCGGCATTCATATCTCTTGGTTCTCGCACAGCTCTTGGCTGCCGCATACTTTCTTGGCTCCCGCGGATTCTTGGCTATTCGGCACATTTATGTCTTGGCTCCCGCGCATTTCGGTGCTCCGCTCATCTTTTGGCCTCTTGGCTCCGGGTTATCGCTTGGCTCCCGCATTATCTCTTGGCCCCCGCTGGAGCCGCCAGGTGCGCCAGGGTGAAGAATGACTTGGCTTGAAACGGACATAGCGCGGCCGGGGGTAGCAATTCTCGTTTACCCTAGTATTTTACCGTAGTACTCCGTACTAGTTGCATCGGCATCCTGCAGCTAGTGGCCAAGTGGCGCGGCAAGGGTCCAGAGCATCGAACGCCAACCACCATCGCAGCAGAGTCGCAGAGTGAGAAAAAAGGCATGGGGGAAAAATTGCGCATAAGCTCCGTTAATCCCTGATGCTGCGAGAGGGGGCGGCGCTAGGACTGAAACTGTCAGAGCCATCTCCGGCCGTCTCGCGGCGTAACATGCGAACAACGGCGAAGGACCAGGGCGTTCCCTGGAGGTCTCAGCCGCTGCTGCAGGACTTGTTAAACAAAACTCTAGTATATTCCCTTCCCTCGTGCGCTGTAACCTTGCTCTCCCAATTCAGCTCCTACGTTTTCTTCTTTTGACCGGACCTCTCCTGCTTCTCTCGGCTAGGTCTGTTGTGTGATGCTGCACTGCGCGCCGTAGCCGCCACACCACCCGCACGTCCGTCCACGCGTCTTGTCCATCTATCCTTCATTTTATCTGTCCTATATTATCACTATATTCTTATCCGGGAGTCGACAGGATGGCGTCGCCAACTAATGATGTTGAGATGGTGGCCGAGAAGGGCGCCACCGTGAGCTCGGCGCCCTCTGCCGAGGAGAACATGAGCAGGCTTGAGTCAGATGCGCCCGCATCCTTGCTCAAGTCGCTCAACAACCGCATCGAGGGTCTCGCCGGCCTCGAGGCGAGAGGCATTGAGCGCGTCCCTCCGGATGAGCGCCGCCAGCCGGCCTCGCACGCCGCCGACCTCCAGGTCGCCGTGTTGTGGTTCAGCGCCAACTTGTCTCTCAACAACCTCGCTACTGGCCTCTTCGGCCCCATGGTCTTCGGCCTGGGCTTCTTGGACAGTGCTCTCTTGGCTGTGTTTGGAACTATCCTTGGTGCATGCTCGACTGCATACATGGCCACATGGGGGCCCGCAGAGTGGAAACCGAACCATGGTGAGTAAATCCTCTCGACCGTAAATGCGACCATGACTGACTCGGATGCTGCAGGTTGTCTTGCGTTACTTCATGGGGTACTGGCCGGCTAAGCTGCCGACTCTCCTGAACGTTGTTCTCATGGTCGGCTACACTACGATTGATTGTATCATCGGTGGTCAAGTCCTCTCTGCCGTGAGCGGCGGTAGCATGACCATCCTAGTCGGTGTTATTGTCGTTGCTATCGTGACATTGTTGATCGCTGTCTTTGGCATGGCCATCTTCCACAGATATGAACGGTATGCTTTCCATGCTTCGCTGTATGAGTAATATCAAACTGACCTATGTCCCAGATACGCTTGGATCCCCCAGGTCATCGTCCTCTCAGTCCTCATCGGCGCCGCTGGCCAATACTTCGACGCTTCCGCTCAGCCCACCGTGACCGGCTCTACACTCGCTGCCAACCGCCTTTCCTTTTTCACCCTGTGCTTCTACGTGCCCAACTCTTGGGCCGCTGCCGCCTCTGACTTCTACGTCTACTACCCGGAGCGCACCTCGCGGCTCAAGATCTTCCTGCTCACTGTCACCGGCCTGACATTGTCTTTCAACCTTGTCTACCTCATTGCCATCGGCCTCGCCACCGGTCTCGTCAACAACCAAGCCTGGTCTGACGCCAACGCCATCAGCACCGGCGCCCTCATTGTTGCCGCCTTCGAACCCCTCCATGGCTTCGGGCGTTTCTGCTCCGTCATTGTCGCCCTCGGTGTCATCGCTAACAGCACTCCGTCAATCTACTCGGGCGCCCTGGGATGCCAGGTCCTCGGCCGCTACGGAAAGGCCATTCCCCGGTGGACCTGGTCCTGTGTCCTGACTGTGATTGCCCTGGTCCTCGCTATGGCTGGTCGTGAACACCTGCTCGTCATCTTCCAGAACTTTGTTGCCCTCATGGGTTACTGGGTCATGCTCATGATCTGCATTGTCGGAATGGAGCACTGGTTCTTCCGCGGCCGCCAGGGCTTTGACTGGGCTGCATGGGAGGACAAGTCGTATCTCCCGGTTGGATGGGCTGCCCTTGCAAGTTTCATTATTGGCTGGGTTGGTGCTATTCTCGGTATGTCCCAGGTCTGGTACATCGGCCCTATCTCTGTGGCCGCCTCCGCGGCGGATCTCGGCATGTGGCTAGGCTGCGGATTTGCCATTGTGGTATTCCCGCCTCTGAGATATCTTGAGATGAAGATTTGCAAGCGTTGAAAATACCCGACACACTATAATAAGATAGATACTGTATATACTACCAAGTCTTTTATAGGCGCCTCCAAGAATGCCTCCTTAGCTACACTTAAAACGATATTCTCTAGATGAGACCGACTATATCATTACTAAAAGATCTCAAGTTCCAGAAATTGTAACATTCCCGAGCCTTAGCAACTTGATTCTTGATTACCCGCTCGTAGTTCGTCTTCGTGGCTGACTGGCGACTTTAAAGCTAATATAGACATGGGGCGGTCGTGATACACCACTTTCGAACAAGGTAGAATGCATGAGTATACCAATACAGAACCCCATCCGTCCCCGAGCAGTGGGATCAGCTACGCTAAATTTAAAGAATTCAAGACAAGTTGCACTCGGTTCTATGGTGCTCGCGGTCTTGTCGTAGGACCTATGCTGTTCTACCAAGGTGTGATTACTGCGTACGCGGGTTTGGGGTATGAGAGCGTTTGGTTGGATGTCTAAAAACCCCGGCCGGCCCTCCGGCCAACCGGTAGCAGGGTGCATTTTGCATCTTTCGAGAGACCCGCGCAGTCGGCGTAGTCCCTAAACAGTCCTGGTGAACTAGAATAAGATCCAAGTGCTATATGTACCGTACTACTACAATTTAGTGGTGGTTCCACCATTTTGCATAGTGCAATAGCAAAACTCCGCCCAGTCCCTCGGGCTACCCTCCACCATGAGGCGGAGATGGGCGCCGACAAACATATCAGAATTTGGCCTCCCACCTCGGTATTTACGCAGTAATCTAGATTCTTCTCTGTCTATCCAGGAAGAAGTCTTGTCACATCCTCAGCTCTCGGTTGTTGCGTCATCACAGCGCCCACATTGATTGGTAGATGCCTCATAAAGGCGTCTTATTGGTGGCCTCATTTCAGCTGCAGCGGGAGGCAGCCAGTTGCCTTTTTGTTGCCTGCCGTTTTTTTTTCCCTTCAAATCTACCCCCGCGCCGCTACGGCATTGCGTGTTTATCATCCCGTCAATGAGGAGGAATGTGGATGTCATTGTCCTGTCTAGAATATGGATCTATCCTGGCTTCTCCGCCGACACACACCCGCGACTCCATCCAGCAGCGAGGCATCAAAAGATGGCAGGACATTCCGTGTCCGCTGTGTGCCCCTCGCCTGGGACTCCGACAGGTTGAAGTCATTCCTAACGGATCATGCCAATACCGCCGGCCCAGTTATCAGGTCCCTCGCCTACGAGATTAATAGTCGATCTAGCACTTCCACGGTTGTGTTCCAGAATATCCCCGTCCCGCTCCAGACGGAGAAGGTATGGTCCATCCGGCTATCGAGTACGACCGAGAACCAACCCGCTCGGAACCAATACCTTACGCTCGACGACGACTTCTTCGGCATCACCACGCTATACACCCCGAGCCCGGATGATCATAATGTCGAGTAAGAAAGGGCACTGGTCGGAAGGGGTGGCATGTGCTGATTTCTTTAGCGTCATTGCATTGTCCGGCCTTGGCGGACATGCCTTCGACTCGTTTAAGGATAGACGCAGCGACTACATGTGGCTACGAGATGCCCTTCCGTACGATATCACCCACAAGAACGCCGATACCCCAATAGCGCGGGTAATGACCTATGGTTTTGAGTCAGGAATTTTGCAGAGTAAGAACATACAGAACTTAGCGGATCTTGCAACATCATTCCAGACAGCCTTGAGTGCGCTAGCTAGGGTCCCAACGACCAAACCGATGATCTTAATTGCCCACAGCTTGGGGGGGGTTAATTGTCAAACAGGTAAGACTCTTTACCCGCCTGGTTGTATCCGATATATCCTAATCCGCAGGATAGGCTCTAATATCGCTATCGAAATCGAAGAGTGAGGACGATGCGAAGCTTGTTCAAGCAGTATACGGAGTTGTGTTTTTTGGAGTTCCACACGATGGCCTGGATACCAGGTCGCTTATCCCAATGGTTGGTAATGGGCCGAACCGGTTCCTTATCGAGTCAATTAGCCGTATCAACCCGGAGATACTTCACACCCAGCAACGAGAATTCCACAAAGCACTGGGTAGTGAGGGTAACTCGGAGGTTTTCTGCTTTTACGAAACACTCGAGTCGCCAACCGTTCATCAGGTATGTATCGTCAATGACAATATATTTGCATAAACTAAGGGAGAATAGGATGAGCATGGCGACTGGACGATAACTGGAGCAACCGCAGTTTTGGTCACCAGGTCGTCTGCCACACATTGTCGTTCGTGGAAAACGGTCCCGAACATATATGTGCCATTGCCCGCACGCACTTTGACCTGGTCAGATTCAGGCCTCAGGACCACGAGTACGACAATGCTCGCGAGAGGCTGACTGGTCTCGCACAACGGGCTGTCTCGGAACGGCCTCCGACCCGAGCGTCGACGGAGTGTATGTAATCCATAGTATTATTGAGGTCCATGCTGAACGGTTTAGTGGTCCTTCTGGTTAAAAGCCCCGGAGTGGCTGAAAATGAAGCCATTTCAAGGGTTGATATTGACAAGGGGTCAGATGTTAATGAGATGGACAAGCGAGGACAACAATTCCTATCTTGGGCTGCAGAAGGCGGTCTTGAGGCTGTTGCAAGGCTTGCCATCAACAATGGAGCAAATGTCAACAGTCGTGATAAAGAGGGGCGGATTCCACTCTCACAAGCTTTAGAAGGCCATCATGAGGCCATTGCAAAGCTTCTTGTTGATAACGGAGCCGAGGTCAACATCTGTAATGAGCGCGGGCAGCTGCTACTTTGTTGGGCTGCAGAAGGCAGCCATGAGGCTGCTGTAAGGTTTCTCATCGATAATGGAGCAGAAGTTGACATTCGAGATCAGAATGGTGACACGCCACTTTCATGCGTTGCACGCCGTCGGAGACCTAAAAGGCGCCGTCGCAGTCGCAAAGTTTTAGGACGCGATCACGTCATTGCGAGTCTTCTGATCGACAAGGGGGCAACTGTTGATGCTTATAATAAGAATGACGACACGCCACTTTTAATGGCTACAAAAGCCGGTCACGCGGATATTGTGAGTCTTCTCATTGCCAGGGGAGCAAAGGTTGACGCTCGGGACCGGGTTGGCGGTACACCACTCTTTCGGGCTGCAGAAGCCGGGAAGAAGACTATTGTGCGTCTCCTGATAGATGGGGGAGCAGATGTTGACGCTTGTGATTTTAATGGCGACACACCACTGTTGCAGGCTAAAAAGCAAAGCGACGGGGATATTGTGCGTCCTCTCATCGCAGGTGGAGCAGATGTTGGTTAACTTGGAGACGCTAGCAAGCTCTCTTAAGAGGATTTGGGTGAGCATAGCTAGCTACATGTTGACCAGGGATTGAAGCGTTCAAAAAAGAAATAGATGGACAATTGCAAATGAATAAACGATAGCCAGTTCTTAGTGTGAAAAAGTATAAATAGTTATTAGTGAAGAAACAAAAGTATTATAGCTAATCTACATAATATTCTAATTAAAGTTCTGTTAAGGCGACTTGCCTATTGTGACGGTCGGGTCTAACCTAAGGGTATAGAGTAGGTCTGAGGCGTGAGGTGTATAATCGAGTGGATTAGGATGTTGCAGTAAGCAATATAGGTTACAGTCTGATAATAGTAAAATAGTAGATTTAATGTAACTAAATATATTAATAGCTGGTAAAGCTATCTGTCTATAAGAGTGCTAAATAAGTATCTATTTACTAAGTAATAATTAGTTGGATTATATAAGGTATTGGATTGTAGTAATCCTACGATTGTAATAATTCAGAATCGTAAGTATAATTCTTAGTGTAATACTCTATATGTGATTGAACGGAAAAGGTGGGTATCTATTGGGGTTACTGCCGGGCCTGACCGCCTGGTCAGCCTGGGCCGTGATATCTTTATTATCTTAATTCTTAGAAGAGCGTTTTGCAAGTACTTTAAGCAATTACAAATTCACTTAGCTTACAGTTGATAATTAGATTCGACGGATTGTTAGTGCTGATCGATAAGTTCGAATAGGGTTTTTGAAAGCCAATATTGCAGTGCAGAAGGGTCTCAAACTGGGCTCAGAAAAGCTGTTAGTGCACTCCAAGGCAGCGTAAAGTCTGAAACTCAGAAAACTGAGTATGTCCTTTTTTAGTCCAGGAAAAGTGTCTCTAAAAGCCTGCTGCAATTTTTAGGCCGCGGCAGCTATAGCTGAAGTAGCCCAAATCAAGAACCCTCGGCTAGCTTAAGCTCAAGACGGGGGCGCAACTGCTCAGTTCCGACGAGGGAAATGGAACTTGCTGGTGTGGAGATTGGGGTCATGTTCTGCCTGTATCAGTGTTCGTCCCCGCCTGCTGTCAACACTGACAAGCGACAATCAGACGTTGTTGGAGAAGTCTTGGGCGGTGACCCACGACTCAAGCATATCATATGCCTCATCGGGTTCATGGACATCCGTCTTCGAAGCTGCGGGATGTGAAGACTGTATCGGAGAGTTTGGTATGGAAGGGCCACCAACTGAAGTAAGTGTCCACGAAGCCTCCCACGGACCTGCAAAGGAACTTGGTACAAATTATCAGCATCCCGCGGATGCACAACAAGCCGGCATCGCTGTCTAGGTTTCTGTTGAGAAGCTCATGAAGCGCCGCGGTGACACCGGCGAAGCCGGGAAGAAAATATCTATAATTGAGACACGATGGGATAGGAGGACTTGAATTATGCATTGTGGCCCAAAAGGAGTACTTAGTTGGCTATGTCTAGCAGTGTCGAGTACAGCACTTGCCGAAGTTCGAGCTCGGAATGTCGATGGATATCGGGCATTCACACCAGAGCTGACACGGGCCGGGCATGATTGGAACGATAGAGCCTCTGTGGGAAGAGAGGGCACGACAGAGATCTTCAAACTCTTGGGAGCGTGCTAGAATGACCAATATGGCCATCCATTGTCGCCTCTTGGCCGGTGGATGGAGACCATCCTACCATGCTTGAGAACGAATAAATGATAGGTTGTTGGCTGATCAGTAAATTTTCCGCTTAAAAGAGAGAGCGTCTCTTGCAGGTTGAGAATTTTGGGTGTTGCGACGAAGTACCCAGAATTGCTGTACACATGCACGAATAGATGATGGATAGACGAATGGATAGATGATCATCAGGCTGTCTTCCCCCTGAGGCTGCGTTTGACCCTTGGCCAAGGTTTTGCTCTGGGGATAGCCTAGAGCCCGATAAAGGCCGGTCAAGGAGGCTGGCTTGTAGCAGTTGATGGGGTCACAGTACCTCGATCTACGTTTCCGTTTCGGATAATAGATGAATGAATGAACGGATGAATGCATCTATCTATGCATGTATAGCGAGGTTGCGACGTCAACTTTTACAGCAGTGCTGCAGCTAGGGTTGGGTTTTCAGCGCATCGAGGCCCCATCCCAGCGCAGACTACACCTTGTCCACCAACATTTCCACAGACAAGAAACCCAAAGTAAGTAGAAATTGAAGGTTAACCTAGATAGGCTACACTGCTATCAGAAGACCCTCAGCCATACGACTATATAAGCTTGGAGGATTCTGTCATTCCTCTCTTCTCAAAAAGATGACGTATTGTAATATGCGGGAATTCAGTCAACCAGATACTACTCTATCCTTGCCATCCACTCCTGTCTTGACACGATTCATACTTGTACCAACACGGACTTACCAGTCATTCTTCTTTACAGAACCGTCCGAGCGGCAGTACGAGAATCTGATGGAGCCCTTATGACGACGGAAGGCAAAGGGCAGCAAGTTTTATACATCACGCAGGATGGCATAATAGGCGGAACAGGCCTAGTTTCCATAAATCTGATGCAACCGGAAATGACGAGTGCCGGACAGAAATCATTCGCCGTTCTACCCATCCGGATGTAATTATTTTTGGAAGTTCCAAATCGATTATTGAAAATTGCAAGATCGCCCTATTGACTCTAAGTATTGACCTGACGAGAAGCAGACAAGTGAGATTCACATCTCCATAGCAGCCCTTTGCTCAGCTCTCTTGGGTCCTATCCCCTAGGGGATACAAGTGTAACGGAAGGACATATATATACATTCATCAGTTGGTGTGCGATTTGGAACCATGACTTTTTTTCAAAGTACAAGTGTTAATATATATTTCAGGCTTCCCAGTTGGGAATATTTCTTGGCGTAAGAGAAAGCCTTGATCACTGGCGATACCATGTCAAGAGTGGTAACGAGGACAACCATTCAGTGGCAAGTGGAGTGGGTTGGTTCTGAGCTGTGGCTGCCAACCGATAAGAAGCACTGCTCTTGATGGGCCGCGGTTCTGGGAAGTGCATTCTTCCGCTCCCGCGACCCAGCCTGATGCTGGGTGCTCCTGCTACTTACTACTTATTTAAATCCCGCCACAACGCCCGCTACTCCCCCTCCGGCAAGATGCCTCCCTGGTATATTTTGGGATTGGTAATTTTATGGCGCACATTCCTTGCAAGAGCCCATTGCTGCTGGGCCAGGATAGATCTCTTATTGTTTCATTGATATACCCTTAGACATAGTGGTATTTATTGAATTACCTTTGAACTGCCTTGTTCTCGTTGATAATCTGACATTCCACGCAACGCCTCCTACATCGATCACTTCCACCGCCCTAGGATGAGCCAACAGCGGCACCAAGCCGCTCAAAGGCCTTGGCGAATAACTTCCCCATCCCGTCTATGCCCTTGCTGTCGCAGAACTCGAGCAGATGCTCGACCTTTTCGCCAGTCGAGTCCAAGGTGAAAATGAAGAGGTTCTCGCTCTTCCAAACCCATTCCTCCGGGTCATCGTCCCCGATGATGTGTGGCTTAAAGGTAGCGTCGCCGGAAGTCCACACGGTGACCTGGTTGGCGGCCTCATTGGGCCATGTTTGCTTGATATTGACGCCGAAGGCCGTGACCACCCCCTGGAGTCCTTGGAACCGGCCGATGAGGTCGCTGCGGGTCGCTGCGGTACCGAGGCCTGTAGATTCCGGAGCAAGAGTGATATTGAAGGACTCGGTGGTGATGGCTGCGAGACTGTCGTGGTCGACGGTCGAGATTGCCTTGAGATAGCTCGTGGCGGTGTCGATGAGGGTGGATGCGGGAACCATGTCGGGCGGAGCTTTTGTATGACTATGAATCTACTTGAACTTATGATAAGAGAGCAGAATCGCGAGGCACAGGTAGTGGCGGGGTTGGTGTTTTTATATGCCTCACCAGACGAGGGAGTAAAGCTGACCACGGAGTAAGATTCTGGTCGTGGATAACTAGGACCCTGCCTGTCAGCATTTGATGCGGAAGATACCAAGACAGATACAGCTTAGTGGACACAGTCAGATTTGAGATATAAGCAGTGTTGGATCCGTCACGGCCAATTCGATCATGGCAATAGCATTCAATACGATGTGGAGACCAAAGATGATGATTGTATTGATGTTCTTGCTTACCTCAGACCCCTCTTTCCATGAGGGATTTTGCTGTCAATCTCACCCCCCTCTATAACTAAGATATTAGAGGATTGCGTCAGCCGAGGGTTAATCCAACAAGCAGTATTTCAGATGAAGCGGGGAAGTTGGCAGAGGTGAAGAAAGGGCAAGTGTCCCATGAAGGGGACTTCATCAGGACAGCGACGGAGAATTTTACTGCATATTACGAATCATTAATACCTTGGGTCAACAGGTTGCGGAAAGTGGTGTTTCCGAATGGCGGGAGATGGGACAGGGAGGACAGAGGATTGTATGCTCAGATGATGGACATCTTTCAGGTAGCTTAAAAGGATCCCGGGGTGTTGGCGGAGAAATACACTTGCGGTTTGACGCTCGGAACTGCCAGCTTGCAGTAAGTTCCCAAAGATCTCGGAGTCAGATTCGGCATCAAAGCTGGTCTCGACATCCTCATACACGGCAGTGATAGTCTGATAGAGACATACTTGCCCTGCCAACATTTCAGAGTTACATGACCAAAAACCTCATCCTCCTCCGTCGAAGGGAACTCGTTGAAAGCAACTGAATCCTGCTACCCCGCGACTGTACTATCTTGTCTATCAATCTGTATGTTGGACCTGGTCGACGTTGCTGCGCGCTGGCGTGGCCAACGCATATGTTCCGATGCCTTGTGGCGTGGAGTTGATGCGATTGGAGTTGCGTACAGTGGTAGAACAAGAGACAAGAGACATAATTTCAGCCAAAACATCATAGGGGAGGAGAAGAAACGATCGTGGGTTTCCAGACAAGTGCAGTTTAGAAAGAAGGTCAGAAGTAATTTCAACTGTTGAGGCCTGGAAGGAGCAAAGGTACCACTATTGCTATTTGTCCACGAACCAACTTCGGGTCTCGACAGTCAAACGTCTTGGCCAATTTTAGATCTTATCGAGAAGCTTGCAAAAAATGGGCAGGCCATTCTTTGCACGATCCATCAGCCGTCCGCAATGCTTTTCCAGCGTTTCGATCGGCTACTTTTCCTTGCTAATGGGGGCAAGACGGTATATTTTAGAGATATTAGCAAGTATTCGGAGATTCTGACTTCATATTTCCAACGCCATGGAGCTCCGCCTTGCCCTCCCGATGCCAATCCCGCTGAATGGATGCTGGAAGCCATCGGTGCAGCTCCAGGATCGACGACTGACACTGACTGGCAAGAGACTTGGAAACAGAGTCCCGAGTTTAAAGCTACGCATACAGAGTGGCGACGCCTCAAGGATGAAGCACCAGTTATCGAGACTAAGTATAGAATCACTGCCGATTATGATGGATTTGCAGTCCCCTTTCATAAACAGCTCATAGAAGTTACCCATCGAGTATTCCAACAGTAGTGGCGCACTCCGTCGTATATCTATTCCAAAACTGCCCTCTGTGTCTGCATCTCTGCATTCATTGGTAAGCATTTTGCGACGCCGTATCGTTCGTTGATACTGACCGAGTCAAGGTTTACTTTCTTCAAGGCCCCAAATACAATTCAAGGCCTACAGAACCAGAATTTTGCAGTTTTCAACCTCTTAACTATATTTGGTCAGCTTGTCCAGCAAACCATGCCCTACTTCGTTGTTCAAGGATCTTTATACGAAGTGCGCGAACGACCGTCGAAGGTCTACTCTTGGAAAGTCTTCATGTATTCCCAGATCATTATCAAGATCCCCTGGAATACCTTGATGTCAGTCCTCATGTTCGTTTGCTTTTATTATCCAATCGGATTGTATAAAAACGCCGAGCCTGAGGACCAGGTCACTGAGCGGGGCGCCTTTATGTTTCTCCTTCTTTGGGGTTTTTTTATATTCACATCTACATTTACTGACTTCACTATCGCTGGCTTTGAGACCGTTGAAGCTGGTGGAAATGTAGCTAATATTCTCTTCATGTTATGCCTCATGTTCTGCGGCATCTTGACTAGCCCTGATTCTATACCTAGATTCTGGATATTTCCATATCGAGTATCGCCGTTTACATACATGACGTCAGCCATGATCTCCGTCGCTGTCGCAAATACCGATGTTGTTTGCGCTGCAAACGAACTCCTTCAGTTCTCTCCACCGGCTGGCCAGACCTGCAGCGAGTTTCTACAAGACTATATCGAACTCGCTGGTGGGTATCTGCAAGATGCCAATGCGACTGATATGTGCTCTTTCTGCACCATTGGGAACACAAATGTCTACCTTACAGGCTCTAAGGCTTACTATAGCGAACGTTGAGGGAATTTTGGTATCTTTATGGCGTACTCGATCTTCAATATCGGGGGTGCTGTCTTTGTCTATTGGCTTACCCGAGTACCGAAAAAGCTTGGCAAATGCAAATAGGAATAAACTTGTATGAAAACAAATAATGGCACTGGACTCGTCTTCTGACGGGTGTTGAGCTTCTAGAAATGTAGTTTATGATAATAGAGTTTGGCTTTCCGATTTGGTATTGTTTTTGCTATACTTAATCATTATATGCCTAAGATCTGGCCTGGAGCATCTGGCATGTTCAAGATAACGACCGCGGTAAGTCTCGCATCAACTGATAGCCTCGGGCGTCTATATTCTGCTTCTGCTCATCTTTTCGAATCTGGGCCTTGCGATGCCGTTTCTTGGCTGCATCTTGAAGAGTTTGTGCAATACCTTGATGAAGTGGTGGACGTGTAGTTATGGGAGATATGAAAGAAATAGGATTCGCAATAGAAGAGGGAGGTAAGGTGCAGGAGATGAAGTGCAAGGGCAATAGGACCTATAGAAGAATAAAGCAGGTAGGGGGGAAGATAATAGGAGGAAGGTCGCAATATAAATACAGTCCTAATAGCAGTGATAACAATGGAGTGATAGTTGTAGTTATTGATCCAGGCTAGGGAGGACCAGCTATTACTTATACCAGTACAGGCAGAGAACCTTAGCCCCAACCAGCTCAATCATTCCTGTAATTTATAAGCACAAGCGTACACATTGAAGAAAACTAGGCAAGGCGCGTGTTAAACGAATACCCTATGGGAAGAGACGTATATTGGCAAGCGGTCGAAGCCGCTTAGACCGGCGTTAAATCCCGCCAGATCTAGTGGCATAAACCGGTATATACACCCGCCATTCCCTACTTGGCGCGTCGTCGCTTTGCGCCCCTCTATAAAGCGCCCCTCACCCACGTTTGCATCTCATCCTCCCTTCTCACCCCTCTCTATCCCGCCTCACTTGTCATTCCCGCCGAAGTGCCTCGCCCGAGCGCGCCCTCGTGGTTACGCTTATCCGCTTTCTCCCCTCCCTGCCTCCCTCGTTCAGGCGCTGCATTACCCGGCCCAAAAACTCTCCAGCGCCTAACCGACCACTCCGTGATGTCCCATCAGGAGCCGTGACTGAAATGGACTGCCAACGAGCCATCGTTGGCAAGCAAACCGTCACTCTGGTGTAGTTCATGAGACTTAGTAGTGCCATTGGTTTCTGGGATTTAGCAAGATAGGGTCGGCGATAGCCATCTAGAGCGCAAAAAGCGACGGGATATGTTCGAGGCGGCCGGCGAAGCTTCGGTGACTGATCGGCTGCACCTTGGGCTATCCTTGTAAGAATGGTGGTGTGTGCCTGTCGCGGAGTCCTTTATGTGGTGACATCGCCATTGTACAGCCCCAAAGGAACGTAAGCTTCTAGGCTTTTAAACAGGCTAAATTCAAGGAGTAAGCATTGTATAATACTAGTATGTTACAAATAAGAAGGATTTTGTCTTTATCTCCCTTTGGTATAGCTTGAAATTATATCTTGTAGTTACAGGCAGGTAATAGTGCTATTACTTATAGATCATATTAGCAGCCTGTAAATTCATAGAAAAACAAGTTAA
Source organism: Ilyonectria mors-panacis (assembly GCA_002991585.1). Taxonomy (NCBI): domain Eukaryota; kingdom Fungi; phylum Ascomycota; class Sordariomycetes; order Hypocreales; family Nectriaceae; genus Ilyonectria; species Ilyonectria mors-panacis. Next base: position 555,895 of record PPHJ01000050.1, read on the forward strand.
CAAGCAAGTGCCTTAAGTCCTAGCCGCTACCTGTCAATAAAGATTAAATTGCCGAGGTTATGTTTGAAGATCAGTCCTGCGTAAGGTCCCCGTGTGGGGTAAACACAATACCCTAGTCACTTCCTAGTTGATCTCGGTCTGTCGGTTGGACTGCAGATGCTTATATCTTTCCTTCAGAGTAGTGAGGTGAGATTACCCTTTAGGGTTCGATGTTACGTAAGAACTACGTTTTAAGCTTATGCTTATAATTCCGTCCACATACAACACGTTTCTACCCGGACCTGAGCATTTATTATAGGTCAGTTGGTCAGAAGGAGTAGGACTATGGTCAGATCAGACCGGGGGGATATGGTCAGCTTGACTGCATACTCACCTGATGCTCTTACCGAGTGCCCAGTAGGTGACTCGCAATTAACTTCCCTTGGCATATAGTAATAATAGATAGCCGTTGCATTTTTAAGCGCGAAAGCCCATCATGTTCTGGGTATAAAGACTAATACATCTGCCACTTTACAGATTCTCTTTCTTTTTACCATCAGTCCTTCCTCCAAAGAGAGAGACTCCTAACCCTCAATCCGCAATCCTCAATACTTATAATCTCAGCAATTCTTCTTCCTATCATGCAGCTTACCGCCTTTGTCACCACCCTGCTTGCGGCAGTGGTTTCAGCGAGAGATTTCACCTTGTATGATGATTCCAAATTTGGTGGGGCAAGCCATTTCGAGAACCGTTTCGAGGATGACGCCTGCTGTATGCGTACTCCTTCAACTTGTGAACAGAGACTCAGTTACTGACAAAGCCTAGGGAATATGAACGGCAAGGGGGACAAAGCAAGCTCTGTGCGAGGTGCCGGATGCACCACCTTTTTCCGGTAAGTTGACCGCTCATATTTCCATGAAGCATACGGACATTGGGACCAGAGAGCGAGACTGCCGGGGATCTAACTGGCAGAATTATGGCGACGCGTCCACGGTTCCAGAGTTCCTGAATGACCATATATGGTCATTCCGCAACAGATGTCATGGCTGTCCTGATCCTTTCGACCCGTGTTCAGTACCTAGAGGATGACGAGACCTGCTCCTTCGGCTATGCGGCATGCCTCCAGAAGATGGGCTGTGGCGGCCGTCCTGGGGAGGCTGATTGCATTGGAACTGCGACCGGTACGTTTTCCTCTTGTTAAACATTTTGTCCTTCTCCAACTAATACTAAGACACCAAGTTGCGCTATCGCCTGTTAATGTTGGCATCTGTACCTATGCTCCGTGCTTCTATGACAATGTGGCCATGGCATGCGGGAGGAAAACGGGATACTATTGCTATCCTATAGCACCCCTCTAGCGATAAGAATGAGCTTCTGAAGATTGCAAAGGAAGAGGCTCGTAAAACAATAAAACGGGCTGCTATCCCGCAGAGGCAGTTTCTAAGATTGTGATCCACAACCCTTAATACTACGTTAAATGCGACACCGCGGCTCCGTGTGCTGCGCAATCTGGTCTGTTTCTACACACAGGATGGAGATAGAGATGAAGATCATTACTAGAAACACCCGAGGGCCAGAAACGTCCCTCAGGGACAGAGCTAGAAACGTCCTCAGGGCCAGGACGTAAGCCCAACAAGTCACCAATCATAGCCATCACTAACCTTTTGCAGGCTAGAATGTACCCAGTGCCCCAGGGGAAGACGGCCCCAGATTATGCAAGCAGCGAAGCGGGGAAGAAGTCAATAGAAAACCGGGTGCAGTTCTCACACAATTCAACTTAATGAAAGAGGTGTAACCGGACGTAATGGACGTGTTGGGGCTGTATATGACCGCACAGTGAGAGTTCCTCTGAATTACATTTGACATCTGGTCCCCGGGGATCTTATTAAGGACAGCTCCTTAAATCTTGTGTGTAACCTGTGCTCTTCTCATCAACCGCACACCCACGCCTTATACGGCTGAGCCCTGAACTTGGATACTCTACTCCTAGTGGCTTCAACTATAGTTGATTCTTTGTAGATGAGGACTACAGCAGGCTGTTCGATAACCTGCTGTGCCCACTGATAAAACGTAGGCGCAGCATCTCTAAGCTGGTTGGGGACACTGGCTTGCACAAGCCCGTGCTTTGACAGGCTGAATAGGCGAAGAACGAATGGACCGGTTAGGATCTTGAAACTATGTGAGACTGTGTATGTGCCTTCACCTGGACAAGTTGGATCTGCCTGCAGACCGCTGTAATCGCCAACCACAACAACCAACTCTACAGCGCAACTTGTCCCTATAGCCTCGGATGTTTCCGTCAATGGACCCAACCTCCCCTTTGACGGCTGATGTAAGATTTTAAGGCTGCATGGGCTTGTTGGCGATATGGGGACTTGGCGCCGAGCTGGAAAAAATGCAGTCGTGATCATATCGGCGCATATGAATGTGAGGCTTCGCGACGAGAACGGCGGCAGGACGTTGGATCCTGAGGCGGAGAAGACACTCGGGCTCCGAATGACGATCTAGATGAGTCATCTAAGGCCAGGAACTGTGCTGCTTGATACTGAAAATGCAAGGGCTACCAGAGTCCAGATGAAAAGTACAGGCATCTACAGCGCCAAGCAGGCAGGCAAAGGATTGGTGATATTACAAGGCAAGGGCCAGGATGGATATAAACTCGCCTAACTAGAAAAGCAATCTCATATGCCTTCCACCTACACCAAGTCATCGAAGCCACATATCAAACACTTTAGTCCTTGTGCGCTGTATGCACAATTCTCTCCCAATCCTTTCCCCTGCACACACCATACAGCAAGACAGTTACCCACCCCCTGCCCTCGCCGAGAAACTGTGTCGAGGCATTCGCTGCCGGCCGGAGCTCCAGTTCCTCCCGCAGGTTAATCACCATTTCTCTCCCCCCGTTCCTATCAACAGGCCAGCTCCTAATCAGTATCTTTATCTAGCTGTCTACGAGCAGTTGTTGCGTAGCCCCCAGGGCGCAGATCGGGATCGCCTGCATACCATGCCGAGTCAAGCACCTCGCGCCCCTCAAAGCGGCCGAAGGTTTTCTATGATCACCTGGGCAATTTGATTCCCGGGTCACGAAACGGTCCACCTACATCGTGCGATGGTTACCACATCGTATGGATCTGCCAGCTGCATATTGAAATGACAGCAGCTTGTGCCATGCTGGACGAGCGTCACGAAGATGTGCCTATTCATCTGACCGATAGCAACACCTACACGCTTGGTCGCATCAAGCAACACAAGTCGTGATTGCTTGCTTGCAAATGATCCGGTATGGGACGAACAATGCGTCTAACTTCTTAAAAAACCTTCCCCGTACTTTTCCGTCGCTCCGCTTGGCTTTGATGGTGGGGACTGGGGGCGGAGCGCCTAGCAGTATGACCGACATTCGACTGGGTGATGTTGTTGTCGGAACGAGGCTGATGCATTACGATTCGGAGAAGACTCTCGGGGACAGGCAGATACCGCTGACAGTCACCGCTCGGAGGGTTCTCCACTCAGTACTCAACAAACTCGTGTCTAACTTACGATCGGAACATGAACTGGGCTCTAGTCGGGTCCCATCCATCCTACGGGAGAGGTTTGAGGAATACCCCGAGTACAGTCGCCCGAATTCATTAGATTTCCTATTCCGCGCGACGTATGATCACGTATCCCAAATATCTTTTTGTGAGGAATGTGATCGTTCCAACCTGGTTTCGCGAATCAATCGTCATTCAGATGATCCGGGTATACATTACGGTGCCATTGCCTCGGGGGACCAAGCCATCATGAGCGGCACAACTCGGGACTCCATTGCGCGAGAACTGAACGTGGTATGTTTCGAAACAGAGGTCGCTGATGTGATGGATGTCCTTCTATGTCTTTCAATTCGGGGAATTTGCAATTACGCAGATTCTCATCAGAACAAGGAATGGCAGAGGTATGCGGCTGCGACTGCGACTGCATATGCTAGGGAACTACTCGAAGTGTTGCCTGTGGCGGGAACGCATGCAGAAGCTGTGAAGGTGCCTGATACTCGTAAGTTATACCTTGCCAATATTTACTGATCGTCACATCTAACATTCGGTCGACAGAACAACACGTTTCTAGCGGTCATTGACGGGATTTGCCGGACTCCCTCAAATTCGCCCAATTCAAGTCTCGATTGTCAATGATCGAAACTGCCCACTCCAAAACATGACAATGGTTTCTCCAGCACCCGGACTACCAATCGTGGCTTGATCCTGCAAAATTAACGCAACATTTCGGCTTTTTATGGATCCATGGTAAACCGGGTGCTGGCAAATCAACGATCATATTAGCTATTAAACTGAATTTTAAAGGTAATAATAAATTGAAAATATAATATAAATAAATAAATACCAATTAGACTCTCTTAGGTGCAGTCTTTTTAGGTTATCTATCTATAACTATTCTGCTTATTTATTCCTTCCCTCAGGCTTCTCCAGTCAGGCTGTTCCTCTCAGAATGCCAAGTACAGGCTATACGGAATCCGGCGATTAGAAATTAAGCTACCAGTCAACCACCCCCACACGAATTCTGTGCTCCATCCGAATCTGCCGTAACGAAACGGGCCGAATTACCGTGCTCGAGAGCTTCAAATGGTGGATTGCATCACCGTGGGACTGGATAACACCAACATCCAGCAATTCCTTGACAATAACGGACCCGCAGCCACGATGTTTAAGTGCGACGGCTTCCCAAGCCCGAATCGCAGGAGCCTGCATGGTGAATTCCCATGTTCCTCTCCAGGTTATCACAGGTGGCTGCGTGCTCCCAATTGACCGATGGTACCTGAAGAGCATCGCCAATCCCTCTCGTCCGTTCCATATCTCCATTGTTTCAAGATTTGGCATTTTCATGGCCGCTGCTGCCGCTGCCTGGAGCATGTTGTCGATATTGGCCGGGCTCTCATCGGGCGCGAGCAGCTGTGAAGTCAGCGCAAGCGAAGTCAGGTTGGGCCACTCCCAGGAAGGTTCACGAGCATAGAAGAAATATTCGGCTTCCACCATGAACGACGCGGAGAGGTGCTCAAGCTTGAGACTAGTGTTGGCGACCGTTCGACTGAGATCAAAGGTCGGGGTTCGAATAAGCTCGAAAGGGATTGTTCCTGGAAAATTAAAGTTAATAAAACAATCTGGATACTGTTGATTGAAATCCTCGAAGAGTACGAGTTTCCGTAGTTGGCTAGAAGCGAGCGATTTTAGAAGCGTTTGGTAATCTACATCAAAGATGAGGATTAGTAGGTGGTCATCGGTCAACATAGCAACGAACACATGACAGAGAATGACAAACGAACACATCAGCACTCACTTCCATCTGTCCACCGCTGCGGATAGCAGTCCCATTCCCTCCAAGGCTCGTAGTGGATCTCCTGGAGTCTGGGAAGACGGGCAAATATATGTGACAGCGCGATCGGCTTCCATCGTCGGCGGTTCTGTTGACGTAGAAGCACACCTGTTACTGCCGGGATTAATGGCAGCGACTGCCACCATTGGTTTTCGGACTCCTCATCATCGAACTGCCCTTCGCCCATGATTTCCGCGAAGACTTTGTAAAAAGCTGTGCTGTTCGGAGCGACATATCGAAGGCCAGCATTCCAACCGTGCTGGTGGTCGTCAACTTTGGCCAATATCGACAGCTCTGTGCATCGATTCCGGCCGCACTCGTGGGAAGGAATATCAGGCCCAAATGTCAGATATTTGAACCAATGCTCGGAGTCGCTGGGCGAGTAAACGCTGATATCGAGCAGCAAGTTACCTTGTGGTTCCCATGTGGTGAGAGTTGAGAACAGATCCTGGAATGCCGTGGTAATAAGGATATTCTCCGTCTCGCTGAGGTACCACGCCTGCACATCGTCAGACGCACACTCGTCGCACCCATATTCTTGGAGTTCCAAGCAAAGCCATATATAGCCTACAAGAGCCCGATTACGGTGAATAATCGAACCAAAATTGGCGAGGCGTGACGGTGTCAGGGTGATTCGGGCGAAGTTGTGCCGCTCAATGATACGCTGCCACTCTCGCGACACTGTAGCTAAGCCAGCCAAGCTACAGCCGTCCTGCAGTAAGACTTTTAGGATCATAAGTCGAACATCTGCGGGAAAGCAGTGCCAAGATGTCTTTTCAGCTTTCATTAATGTGATTGGCGTCATTGTCACCAACGATGACAGGAAAGAGGGTCGATAAGGTACACCTTAACAGGAGGTCGTAAGACGAGAGGTAATTATTGTTGTTGTTTTTGCTTAAACAAAGGGGTGTCGCAGCGCAAGAAAAGATCACGACCTTATATGCAGCCTCAAAGGTGGCCACAAATGTGGTCACGAGCAGCCTCAAGGTGTCATATCCTGACACCTGTGAACTCAGTTTAAACTTGCGAAAAAAAAACTCTGTCGGCGTGTGATGTGACTCAGTGCCCATATAGGTCTTTAACCAGCTACCGTACCTCAAATACTTAAGCAGAGCCCGGATGCCGTAGCACCGCGACCATGAATCCCAAGACCCAAGCCACCACTTGTCGATGCCATTGCGACAGGCGCGATGCAATTGAAAGCCGAGCCTGAATCCAAAAGCCGTTTAATAGACCGCCGCGCGGCTTACCCCAATCAAGCCATTACAAGTCCCCGCCGAGGCCCTGCCTGCGCGCTGCCTGGTTGGACCCAAGAAAAGTCGCACCTGGTATGAAACGAGTCTCACTCGGGGACGATTGATTAGGATGTGGATGAAAAGGACTTAATATGGGCCTCAGATACTAAGCCATAGCCTAACCACGATAGAAGATTGACTGTCACATCTAATATAGGCCGCTGTTACACTATGCATTGGCGGAGTGTTCATTCCACTTTTGCTGTAGCCGTCAAGGTGGTATTGACGGGGTAGGGTACTAATTCATATCACTACTTGCCATGCCCATGAGGACGGTACTGATTATAGTACTAAATATATATTTCTATTATTTACAGATACTGTATAGCTTTCATCTATCTAATAATATCGAGTAAAGCTAAAAGAAAACACCAAATACTCTAACTCCTTTCGCATAATAAATTTACAACTGCCGGCGACTTCCTAGGCATATTTCATTTTATTTCAACATAAATATCATCAAAATACCAATCAAGCTCCAAGCCACTTGCATCTGCCAAAATTGAGAAGTAGTATTCTCCTCCTTGGCTTTCGTCAAGTAAAAAGCTCCACTGCCATGAATACCAGTCCATGCCGAGGGGCATGCCTTTTCCGGGCTTGGCTTCAAATGCCCTGTCGTTTTTGTTGTAGAGCATGATTGTCAGAAGTCCAAAGTCATCACCCAAGCTTCCGTTGCCTGTAGACTTGCTCTGTGCAGAGATGAAGATTTGATAGCTACCTCCTGCCTCAAGAGTGACTTTGGGGTCGTGACGAAGTTCCACCCTTCCGGAAGTAGTAGCTTCCAAGATTCTGATTGCATGGGACATGACGCCAGCTGGCTCTTGAACTCGCTGGATGTCGAAGTAAAATGTGTCCTCTTCTGTGGTAATGAGTGTCCATTCTTCGACATCATTATCAGAAAAGTCGAGGTTGAAAACTAAGTGACCTACGCACTAATTAGTCACGGTTTAGGCAAAACAGAGTGCATGATAACTCACCATCAGGTACACAATTAAAGCATCCCAGCTCATGAAAAGGTGGCCCCTTGCGATCTTGGCTGAATCCCATGTTCGAAATTTGAGTGGAAAAGAGCTGGCACCAGCTATCCATGTAGGAAAAGGTCACACATCCTGTTCTCCTGAAGCAGAGGTCGGCGCATGAATCGAGATCAGCTGCGGAAAGCAAGAATTCCCATGCTCCGTCATGGTTGGTAATGTAGCCGTGAGCGCCGCAAACTCGATTGCTCGGGGCAGGGTTCTTCCCGTTGCACATGTCACCAGAATATCCGAGGGACGGGGTCGAGCCGTATGAAGAGGACGTGGTCTCAGATGTAGGGGTGGTTGTTTTGGAGGGAGACAGGTCACTTGAAGTGACAGAGACGCCGGATTTGCATGGCTTCGCGTTCACTGCTCCGAGAACGAAGAACGCGAAGAAAGCAATTGACTGGGGCAACATGGCAAAGAAGCTAGGAAGTGACTGTGTACAGAATGTTTATTGAATGAGACATGATTCATGGCAGTACATCTCGTCTCTTTAATACTATATATCTTGACGTCTCGGACTCTCCATGTCAGCGGGGACCGTACATCATTCCCGGTGTGATCGGCGACCGTCGACATAGCTTGTATGCGTAGGCCATGCGGTGTTCACTGTGTGCAGGGCAGAATTGATAGAATATGCCAGTCATCTCCACTTTGTTTCGTGGGAGCCCAAGGACTGGCTTGCACCGATCTCGCTTGAAGCCTGGCAAGAGGATGGCTGAGGGATATGTGGCGCTGTCGCTTATTCTAATTAGCACCGTTGATGCCTGTCAAGGGTTTTCTCGCTGAATCAAATGAGGTCAAGGGCACCAAGTAAGCTGACTAGTCGGCCCTACTAACAACCCGCTGGTAGGGCTGATTGGCCTCCAACAATGTTTTAAAGTCGCCGACCACTAGCAGGTCGCCGAGGAATCCCGAGACGGCAAAGGGATACTACTGCCTGCATGAAAGGAGTCTATCGGGAAGGATGGAGATCCCAGCAGCCTCGAACGAGATCGGGGAGGCCGCAAAGCAGGTCCCCGGAACAGCTCGATCGGCATGTAAGCGCTTGCGGCGTCTTGACTTCGCCTTGAAGCATTCCCGATGAGACTGGGTTAGTTGTGGCGCAGCCTGGAGATATTTTCAGACTCCGGACAGTTCAACACGGTTGGATTAATTACTCAAATCTGCACGACGGTACCGGTTGCAGTGCAATGCATTGATCCAGCGTGTGCTTTGGGGTCTGCTGGGATGCAGAGGGTACAAATTGACAGGCCATACCCACAATTCGGAAATGTAGTGGATGGAGAAATAATAATAAAGACGGTGATTGTGAGAATTGATGCGCGTGGGGAATTGACGATGAAGATAAATATGCAGATCCACGAAGTCGATAAATTCACCATCAATGGCCAATATCACATTTCTATCCAGTCTTGGGCTTTGGCGCTAAGTTCCTCCACTCCTTTGGCGGTTTCCTTTCCCTGAATGGTCTCGAGGTGCTTGCTTCACGTCAATATCACTGATCTTCACAACGGACATGATCAAAAATATCTAAAGCTGTGTGTGGGAGTGTATAGCTCGTGATAAACATTGTTCAACAATGGTAAATTTTCTAGTGCACTTTGTTAGCCATCACTGCTAGCCATGGCCCATGGGTGAGATGACCCTCAGTCAGTACCAGAGAAGCTCGAAAACAAATCGGGGCTGGTCTAAAGGATTCCTCAGCCCGCCCATCACCGTAGGAGGCTCTGTTTCAAAGAGGATGCGCAGACGATGGTGAGGGCAATCAATACCCTAGGCGGAGAGATCGCGTTCGCAACAAGGCTTTTTTTGTTCAAGCAACGTACGAAACCTTTCACGTCGCTGCAACCAAATCATGTAGAACTCAACCAATTTTACGGCTCGATGCTAGGTATAAAACTAAAACAATTTTCTCAGAAGCGCCAGCGTTCAACCCAGTCTATGCCGCCCAACCGCATTACATGTGCAAATAAATAAATCTAAAATTCCAGTGCGATGGTATCACATGTGGGTTTCTTTGAGACTGAATTAGGCGTGCTTTTTAAACGAAGTGAGGGGCGTTGAGGAAGAGACCCATGGTGACACCACCCAGAGTTCCAGCAATGGGGATAGTCATGATCCAGGCCAAGACCAAGAGACCGACTCGCTGGAAGTTGACAGCCTTAAAGGTACCGTTGCACAACCCGACACCGACGGTGGCACCGGTGATGCACATGGAGGTTGATACGGGAAGAGAAAACTGAGAAAAAAGGAGGACGGTGACGGCGGCACCCATCTCCATGGAGCAGCCTCGGCTGGGAGAGTGGTAGGTGATTTTGTTGCCCATCACTATTGGATTCATTAGTAAACTTGTTCATAATATGTCTTTATTGAGATTTGCTTGCCTTTCATGATGTTATAACCGTATGTGATGAGACCCAGAGAGATAGTGGCAGAGAGGACAGCCAATTGCCAGACGGGGACTGTGGCCTTGGCCTCGGCGGCATCGCCAGTAGACCAAGCGCCATAGATAACAGCCCAAGGGCCGACAGAGTTACCGATATCATTGGCACCGTGGGCGAAAGAAGCAGTGCAAGCTGTCAGGACCTGAACGAAAGAGTAGGTGTGCTCGACCTCGTTGGGATACTTCTTGGCGTGGGCATAGACACGGGCCATACGCTCACCCTCGGGGTACCAGAGATACCGCTCTGAGCAGCATGTATATATCGTAGTGGAGGCCGTAGAGAAGACCGCAGGTAATCATCGCTGGGATACGGATGAGAAGAATGCGGATGTTGTCCAACTCGTACATCTGACCAGGGCCCATAGGGTTGTTGTGCAGAGTGCGCATAGCCCATCCGAGGGGACCGGCCTTCTTGCGGAGAGAAGCATGGAACTTATCTTGGCCCTTTTTCATGAGGTCCTTATAAGAGGCCTGGTTGGTCTCGGCAGCGACGAGGCTCTTCTCGCTATTGTCGACATTCTTGCTGGCCTCACCGGCCTCAGTGATGGAATCTGCGGTGATGGAATCGGGAGAGTTAGAGGACTCGTCATCCTCATCGTGGTGCTGAACAACGGCGTAATCGGGGACTCGAGCATGGATAGCGTCGGCAGGAGGGGTGCGAGTGAACAGAAGAGGACCCATAAGGAACATATACCACTTTACAGTATAATCCTTCTTAAGGATTCTAGCGTAGACGAAGGGGACGAAGAAGAGAGCGGCGAGGGCAGCGACACCAATGCCAGTGCCCATAGTGACAGAAGCGACATACCACGAGGGCTTCTTGTTGAGACCTAGGTTAGGGGAACCCTTGTAGACGATGGAAAGGGTGCAAATGGTCCCGGCGATTAGGAAGAAAAAGGGCGAGGTCCAGACAGCCCAGGGGACGGGGCTCTTGCGCATATGGACGACAACCTTGATGAGCATGAAGATAGTGGCACCGAAACAAGCAGAGATGGCTGGAGCCATGCCGAGTCCAGCAAAGATGGCGCCGAGACCCTTACCACCGTTCCAACCCCACTGGACCTGTGAGGCGCCGACGGTAGCGACACCGACACCAGCAACGGCAGAGATGAGAGAGTAGGTCGAGGAGACATGGGCGGAATGCTTGGTGCACCACATGACCCAGGACGAAGCGGCGGCGAGAGCGCAGGTAAAGGCGAGCATCTGGACGCCGGCGTTGCCCTGGAAGGCCTCGTTGGGGATGATGCCGTTCTTGATGGTATCGGCGGTTCGGGCACCGACGGTGATGGCACCGAGCATCTCGAAGACGGTGCCGAAGATCATGGCCTGTCGGTAGCTGATGGATCGAGAAGAGACACTGGTGGCCCAGGCGTTGGCGACATCGTCTGTAAAAGGTGGTCAATATGAGGAGATAAGACAGTGTAGATGGACTCGTGTGGCGGACGACGAGGTACTTACTAGCACCGTTGTTGTAGGCATCCAGCATGGCAAACATTGTGCCAATGGCAAAGATGTAGTCATATTGAGAGAGCGTCATGGTGACTGCGGGGGCACAGGTGAACAAGTGAATTCCCAATTGGATTAATTAAGAATGATGGAAGAATCCAAGAAGGGGAGAGGGGAAGTAGGTGTTGGGGTGAAGAGATAAGAGACACGGGGAGGGAAGGACAAAGGTTAAGTAGCAAGCGAGAGGTTTATATTACACAGATGCGGGCTGGGAGTGTAATACCGAGTACAGCATGCTGGGCGGAGCTTGTCTTGGATCCCCGGACACGCGATCGTCCCATGCTCGGTGCTGCGCGAGTCCTTGCTGTCTCGTCGTATGTGGCACCTGTTGGACTGACTTACACGCACTTCTCGCCGCTCGCCTCTCCACCTACACGTGCGGGATTCCAATGCTGTGTCACTAGCGTCCAGGCGTGTCTATACGGCCGCGAGTGAGAGCTTGCGCTCATACCAGCTTGGGTCACCGAGGGCTGGGAAGTGTACATACGTTGGCCCGCGGCTGTGGACGGGTCCACCGTCGGTGTTGGACTGGGCCTTGGCGTTCGCGATGGTAGACAGCTGGGAGTTTGACGAGCTGGTAATCAGCCCGTAGGTGGGAGCCAGCCAGTAAGCGGCTATGACGAGGCCATTGATAGCTCGGAAAGGCAATAGTCTAGAGTGCCTCGGGGCTCTAGCAGTGTTTAGGACGCCGGCCGGACCACTCTAGGGATGGGTCTCGCCCGGTCGACAGGTCTCCGCATGAAGACGGGCTTCGAAGACGATCACCGAGGGCGACAGAGGGGCCAACGGCAAGCAGCATGTTATCTGATGGCCTGGTAGCTGTTGGCCATTAACTCGTCCGTCTGTTTCGCATGTACGCCTCGGATCCTCTGCTCGGTGACCTCGATTTCCGGGATAGGCAAGGTCTCGTGACGCCGTGGTCACAGTCGCTGCAGTGCGATACTCTGCTGCACTGATGCTGCACTGAAGCTGCAGGCCATTGTAGGAGAGAGCCTCGATCGGTTCCCTGTTTAGTGTAGTGTGTCTGGCAACCAGCTTGGAAAAATTGCTTTGCGACTTCGAGATAGGCTTTGCATCAGCCACATGGGCCAAAAAGTATACCAGCGGGCCCACGTGGGGAAACTGTCTATCTCATAGGGACCGAAGTCACGAATAAATCTTGCCCGGCACGGTCTCGGTCGATCTGGGATCTGGCACGACTGCTGGAGTGTTCCATCAGATCTCCGGGAATGGATCGTAGCCACAGTCTCAAAGTAGGCACCGATTTATCGTGCTCTCCCAAACTAGGCGCATTCCTGGTCTAGCTTCAGCACTCTAAAATAACACTACTATTAACGAAAAGTTTAACCTTGACGAAAAGGTTCATATGAGAAAGTCCATGGTAGACTAGACCCCTTTGGCCTGCTCCCCCACGTGTGGCTAAAACCTCGCTCCTCTCACGTCGTAAAAGTGGGGTTCCAAAAGTCTTGCAACACACCCCATTTTACACCAAAATATACTAACTATATACAGCTATAAATATTCAAATACAGCTTCTAAAATTCTAATAAAAATAAAATTATATATTATATTTTTACTTAAAAGCCTATATATATCTCTCTGAATATATTTTGTGTTAAATCTCTTATTTATATACTTACTTTTACATAAAATACTGATATTTTAGAAATCTTACTCTACTGTAAAATACACTAAATCCTTCTGTAGTAAAAGATTTAAATAATTGCTACCTTTAAATTATTATAGTACTTTTAAATATTAAAATACTTAATTAAAAAAGGGTATATTATATAAATAAGTATTAAATTATATATATTTCTTGCTATATGTATTTTAAGGGATTATCTGATATATTTATTGAGTAGTGTTTAGGGTAAGTTTTGGTGTAAAAAGGGGTGTGTTGTAGGACTGCTTCAACTCAGACCATCCTCCCGCGCGTTCCAGACTTTCCATTGCAAACCGTTCGAGATGAGCCCTGGTCACACAGATTATAATCATGGCGAAACAAATCCCAGGCGACTCCAGTAGCTTACGTATAGCAATCCACACATGTCTGTGTGCGACGTTTGTTTTCCCACGTCTGTTCAAAGTCCAACATGACACGAGTATCTATCAATATCCTCGGCCGACTCCGTCGCATCGCATTTCCTCAATTCATCCATCTCCATCTTCATACCATTACCAAGCGGTCAGTTGCTTGGCATTGAATACCACCACCGCGGCTGGTCTCGCGAGCATCCCTAACCTCCCCGCGTCGCCAAGCCAGACGTGTGGAAGGGTATGAGATCGCCAAGCCTGTACGCCGCGCAACCCAAACACATCGTTACCAAGCACGAAAAGACGGTACGCCCCGGTCGCCAAGGTGCCAGGATTGTCCTATACGCTCTGTTCTGCGACATGAATCCTCACGTCTTGTCCTCGTTTTTGCTTCCGCCTCTGCGCTCATCAACACACCACCACACCCACCCTATCTATATCAAACCCCATCTCACGACCCATTAGCCAGCCAGGTCAGGCTAAGTGAAGCCTGCTGTCAAATATTCAACTGGTGCACCCCCTAGGTCGGTCGGCCGGACCCGTGGTACGACTTTAGTGCCACAAGATAACGGCATTCCTGTCGACTGAAGCTTCTCCAGCTTCTCCAGCCTCTCACCTAGTCCGACGGCACCTGTACTTCTGATCCTGGATATCAAGTCTCGGGTTCCGATTGTGTTCTAGGCATCGTTCGCGTTGATCTAGTGGTACCATGTTCCCAGCTTGGCCATTCGTGCCACATCCTTTCCAGCGAGGCTTGAGCGTCAATCTCGTGGAAGGAGATTCCCAGCTTTGCCATTTGCGCCATTTAATTCCACGACAAAGGCATCAGGTCTGTTTTAGTTATCTTGCGCATGTTAGCCATCGAATTCTAGGCCCTGGCGACGAGAAGCCTTCCAACAGTTTTTTCCTGGAGCTCGTGTCCACGTGAAAGCAACGGCATCTCTAATTGGCAGTCTTATTGTCTCAACACTCCACAACACTACGTTAACAAAATTCAGGTTCCTTGAGGCTTATACACAGCGATGTGTTGCACCTAACACGCGGGGTATCCTATGGTTCAATCGCCAGTAACTCAGTCCATGTCCCTCCACAGCCTGATCCGTGATTGTATTCCCACCCTCCAATGTAAAGACATATGGCTGCCAGTGTCGCAATTTTAGGTTTCTCTTCTTCTTTACCATACGTCATCGTAAAAGGCCATGTGGAGTTATAATAAGTTCTTCCAACTTGACGAGTTTGAGCGACCTCCGGCTTTCAAGACGTTGTTAGAACTTCTAACTATTGGGAGTCGTTGTGGAGCCTACCTAGATCTACCAACATATAGTAGGGTGCTCCGAGAATTCAGTCTTTCATTCCATGGCCGAGCATAATGAACAAGGCCTTCCAGACCCAAAACGCCAGATGATACGCATCATCGGCTGGTGAATGTGCTCTCCAGGATCTTGTGCCCTTCTGTGATGGGTAGCAAAACAGGAGCCCCTCCTATGAGAAAGACTCATATCGCTTATAGTTCCAGAATTTTATGTCTTCCAAGGATGATCCTCGAGATAGATTTCTGCTTTTCGCTTCTCGTTTCTGGCTCAGCATCATGCAGCGATGCACCGGCATTAGGATATCGGTTCATCCAATACAGTATAGCAGTATTCGTTTCTTTGATTACACATCTCGGTTGTCGACGATCATATCGCGCTGGAGAGTAGATATGCTGGTTGCTTCATCGAAGGTGAAGTCCATCGAGGTTGACCTACCCTAGACCAAGACAATTGCAGCTGCCGCCCCAGCCCAACCAGAACGCAGGAGTCCATCTTCCTGAAGAAGCGCTCTCGTCCAGGTCTTAACACCTTTATTTTCAGCGCACCATGGCCTTTCTGATTTAGAGTAATACATGGATAGGGTTTCCTTAAGTGGTAAATTAGTCTTCGCTCAGAGTGAAACTATCGACGTGTGACAATAGCTGAGAGTTCGATATCTACACCTATATCATGGCCACCACAATATCCGCCCCTCTCGGAGTCGGCCTAGCATCCACCAAAACGTGGTGATTTAAGCGCCAGATCAAGGGCGCGATCTTTTTAGTAGCCAGGTCCCCGAAGCATCCGGATATCTTGAAGCTCCTAGCCATTTCTGAACCCAAGTGTGATGTCTTCTTCAAACCTAGTGACAAGTCGTTCGTGGATCTGGTAGCCCGGACCCAGAAAGAGCTGTGATGTGCGGCAAAACTTCATGCAGGAAACATATTTGGCGATGAATAGGGAGGGACTTGCGACACATAAATGAGACGATAAAATCACGGCATTGGGACGGCCGGTGCCGTAAACAGCGACCAAGACCACGTTTCAAAGACTAATTAATACCTTACCAAGACATTCATGCTGACTACTATAATGAGCATTACCAGCACCAATCAGAGCACCCTTGGTGACCAGAGCAGTAGCTGCCCAGATGTGCCCAATGAGATCAAGTTCCCGCAAACTTTCCACTCTTCACTTCGCCGTACTTCGCCCTAATGCTGTCTTATACCGGACGTGTACAGTCACCGCTTTATTCTCACAAACACGGCTTCTAGTGACGTTTCTACTACCAGGTGAGGTGGCCGTTGCATGCACAGCTATGAATCACCCTCTGATGAACAGGTTAGTGACAGTACTGAGCCATTACCGTAGGGACCCGCGTAGGGATATTCTTGATCACAAGAAAGCCCTCGGAGATGAATTCATTACTCTCCATGTCCTAAAAGTGCTATGCGGTGGCTTGCTTATAGTGCGGTTGCCATGATAGAGCGGCAAGCGGCTGGTGAAGACTGTACCACCAATAACTCCAACACCTGACGCGTTCATGTCGTCAGGAAGCACAGCTGTCGCCCCTACCTAAAAAGCAATCATTTAACCAGCCATGACTCGGTCAAAATGCCAACTGCAATCAAGTGCCCAAGCATGTTCAACATCACCATGTGCGACCAACATCAGTTTCACAAACCGGAAGCCTCACGCGCAGTGTAAGAACCAAATTCTAATTCCCTCTATACGCCGGTATGCAAAAACAACGCCGAGCCTTCCAGAACGCTCCAATACTATATTTCCGACGGGTACTAAACGACCGCCGCAGATGATGACAATGGGAAAATGGTGAAGACCATGCAAATTTGACTGGTGGGCTTCCTAGCCACAAAATGGACACCGGGATGCGGACACACCGCGACACGCAAGTAGAAAACCTCCTGCTCCTCCTCAGACTCTCCTCAAGCTGTAACTTCTCTCCAGTTTCAGGTCGTGTGTTGTGTGGCGCCGTGAGGTCCGCCGGCATTGACCCTGGCGGGACCACGAAACGGATCCTTCGGGACGGGCCTTTATTCCGGGAAATATCCAGCGCCGAGATTGAATTGTCAGCACGATTTTAGACGGGCCATTCCACTCGAGAGCCGGTGTATTCCTCCTTCCGCAACCTTGCCACACGCTCAACTCGTCCTCCAAGATTTACAACCTACTCCATCCGCCGGAGCTGTACTCGTGTCCCTGGTTCGCAGAGTCCTCGCCGTTCTTGAACCCCATCAGCTCATGGCGCTCCGACTCCGTCTTCTCGGTGGCCGCCTTGGCCTCTGCGTTACCCGCACGACGCTGCTTGAGGAAGAAGAAGGCGAGGCCAGCGACACCGGCGGCCAGGGCACCTGCACTGCCAGCGTACACGGCCGTCTTGGTCGCGGTCGGCAGCGACTCCCACTTCTCGGCAGAGGACTTCTTGGGTTCTGTGTGGAGAGCCTCGTAGGCCGTCGAGTTGCCGCTGTTCTGGGTGTAAGTATGTAACAAGGTTATGGATCGGAATGACTTACGCAGTGATGTCAATGCTCTTCCAGGTGCCGCTCTGGTCGCCGTAGGAGTACTCCTTGCCGGAGCTGTAGTCCTCGACTGTGACGCTCTTGACATACATGTTGAAAGGGCCCTTGTCGTAGTCGGTGGTGCCGCCGGCCCACTCGCGGGTGCCATCCGGGAGCGAGGGATCACCGCCGGCCCAGATGCCGATGCTCAGACGCATGGGAGTTTGCGGGTAGTTCTGGGTGCTATTGGCATCGGCCGGCAGCAGGGTGCGGACCTTCTCGCCGTCGATGAACCACTCCAGCTTGGACGAGGTCCAGACAGTCGTGTAGTTGTGGTAGTCGCTCTGCATGCCGTCCTTCATGTAGTGCGACTCGGCGACGGAGAAGTCCTCGCGGCCCTTGCCAAAGTAGTTTGTCGTGGCGTGCGTGTCGTTGTAGCCCAGCAGCTCCCAGTCCACCTCGTCCAGGTCGTCGCTCAGCCACATCATGGAGCTGACGATGCGACGACGCCGCTGGCGGCCTTGAGGTGCAGCTCGGTGCGGCCAAAGAAGAAGTAGAAGGTGGTGCGGATGGTGGGCGAGTCGCCCTGGTTGGTGACGGTGAAGGTGGCGCCCTTGTCCTCGTCGTAGGGCACGTAGCCGACGTGCGTCTCCCACAGGTCGGTCGAGGGCGTCTCGTTGAAGTGCCAGTAGTGGCTGGTGCCGAAGGCCGGATTGGGTTTACAGTCGGTCTCGTTGAGGGGGTTGCAGTCGCTGGTCGTCTGCGCGACGGCGAGGCCCACGAGGGCCGCCGCCGTGGCGAGATATCGCGAGATCATGGCGGTGGTGGTTTGAGGCCGATGCGGGTACGGATTCGGCGTCGGACGGTCTTAAGCAGGAAATTCGTGTTGGCTCGATGGAGAAAAGGGAGCGTCTGTCGCGGAGTTCAATAAAGGAAAGGTGAATGACCGGCGACGAGTAAATTGAGTCGGCAACGAAGCGTCGACGCAGTAAATGAGCCGACGACGTCGATGAAAAATGAGTGACGGGGGACTGCAGACAATCAGTGCAGACTGAAACAGACCACGAGGATAATAAAGAGAGAATTCCTCGGGATCCGCTTCCCAAATCAAAGGAGGGACAGACAAGCCGGTACAAGTGCAAAAGTGGAAAAGGCCAAGAGAATTAAAGAAACAAGGAGTTCCCTCTGCCCAGGCCACACCAAGCGAATAGTCAGGAGGCCATCCCCAACTTTGGAACGCTGCGCTGGACTGCAATTTCAAAGGAACCCGCAGCGAACCCGCCAGATACACTCCACCAGCCAAGCAAGGCCCAAGCTAGGCCATGCAAGCTCAACGGGGCAAGGTTCCCGTCGTGGAAACCACCAGCCGCGCGTCTGTTCCCCCCTTGGAAGTCTGGGTTGAGGGTTGAGATATCCCAGCTCGACTAAGTTAGCATATCCCGGGCTTTTTCGTCTGGGGGACGTGAAACCGAGCACGTTGACTGGCGGCTTAAACTGGAGACGCGGCCGGGGCCAAGAGCGCTCGGCTTCTCGCAAGGGGCAATCCCTCTGAAGAGTCGACGAGAATATTACATTACTATGGTAAAAGAATATCCACCGAGCGACGACAGATTGGCCAGGTTCTCAACCCCCTTTGGTCATGGTCAATCCCCCCGGGCTGTGGAGATGTCGCTGGGCAGTCGTCAATGGCGGCATTGGTGGCAATGGACGGCAAGACGGGTCGTTATCAGCTGGTTCAGGGGGCCGCCTGTTTGATGTCGACGGCTTGGCGGGTTCTCACATAGCAGGGCAGATCTCAAATTTGGAAATTGCACATAGTCGCAGCCCGGCCCACGAATATCCGAGACAGACATGCGCAATGTGTCGCAGGGAACAAAACGTCGTTCGCGATATCGATATGATCATGTCCAATGACGACAATACCGCCATATTCCCTGCGCCCTCCACGGCTGCCGGCACCATCGGACCCAACCGCGCCAGCAAGCGACATCCGGGCTTTCAATCTCACCGAAATCTACACGCATGCGCGCGGTGAAGCGGCACGGTGGATGTGGAGTGGCCCTGCGGTAGTATTTCCCAGGAGTAGGAGAGCCCATCCCGCCAAAAATAGTGCCGTCGCAACCAGGTTTCTGAACCCATCCAATTTCGCCCGCGCAGACGATCCAACCACAGGCGGCGAGCATCTCATTTTACGTAGTACATGGCATTTCCACACCGGGCTCCCATGAACCAGGCTCGGACTATCGGCCACCACGGGGCGCGTCTTCAACGCCGGATCTGCCTATCCGCCGTTGCTAGACCTAGGAGTTCGGGCTCGCGGTGCCGGTGAATGCGCGTCGTGGTTTCTATTCTGGTTCGCTGCAAGGGTCTTGTGTAATTGCGTTCTTTAATCTTTGTGTATTCTTTTTTTTTTGGTTCTATGTTTGAGAAGTACCAGCTCCTATGGACGTGTTCATAAGCATAATAACTTAAATAGTAGCCAAAAATACCAAGTTCTATAATGAATAAGTGACTCCCCCGCTCCAAATTACACAACTCAACTGAGAAGCTCGACTGAGAATCAGACCAATCTCACCCTCGTCCAGCGCCACATGGGGAAATTCTCGAGAAACCCGTTCCATCTCGGTTCTTTTTCTTACGGCCCATGTCCTAGAATCGGGCAATTGTCAGCATCATTTTCACGATTCGTGTGATGGAAATATACTCACGTCCCAGAGCCTTGCCCAGCTTCGACACCTCGCGCGCCTGGTGCTGCTTAATCTTGGCCCGACGCGCCTCCTCGCGCGCCTCCACCTCGAGCCGCTTGACCTGCTCGCGGGCGTCGCGCACGCTGGCCCGGGCCTCCTCCAGCGCGCGGTCGGCCTCGCGCTCCATGGCCTCGGCGTTCTGCACGCGCTGGCGGGCGTCGAGCACGCTCGGGTCGTCCTCGTGGTTCATGTTGCCGTTGCCGTTGCCGAAGCTCCGCCGCAGCATCCCCCGGCGCTGCGTCGACGAGCTCGCATCCGTGCCCCGCCGGAAGAGCCCCAGGCCGCCGCCCTCGTTGTGGCCGGCCGTGTGGTACGTCGACACGGAGCTCAGCGATGTGCGACGGCCGGTCGAGCGGGTGGAGGTTGTGGGGCTAGGTGAGGGATCGCGGCGTTGGAAGAGG
The DNA here is from genome assembly GCA_002991585.1 of Ilyonectria mors-panacis. Lineage (NCBI taxonomy): Eukaryota > Fungi > Ascomycota > Sordariomycetes > Hypocreales > Nectriaceae > Ilyonectria > Ilyonectria mors-panacis. The sequence continues at coordinate 576,497 of PPHJ01000050.1, forward strand.
CCATGTTTCTTGGGTGTCTCCTCATAGACGGGCTCCGGGACCGTTTCCCGCGAAGGTTCACGCCGGGAGAAGAAGCCGTTCTTCTTAGGCTCATCGTAGACGGGCGATTGGATTGGCTCGAGAGACGGTTCACGACGGTGGAAGAAGCTGCCCTGTTTTCGGGGTGCTTCGTAGGTTGGCTCCGGCTCAACGACCGGCTCGGGTGAAGGCTCACGTCGACTACCGAAGAAAGGCATGTTGAAGTATTCTTGTTGTTAGTTGTAGTGACGCCACAAGTGACAAGCAAGTACGTGAAGTTAACGTTTGATGAAAATAGAATAATGACACCCGTTCGTCGCAACTGGGTTGTTCATCGCCTTTTACGTTCCACCGAGGACACAATGATCCCCAGAATAGTCGCTAATGACCTGGCTTCTCGAAGCATCAAACCTGCTTGCACGCATTGGAGCCATGTTTCTTGCTGGATTATCGCAGTGACGTCAAGAAGTGGTGTAGGGTAGACCAACCCTCAAGGGTGTCTCGAGGGTCTAGCCAACGACGATCCAGGGAAACAGGAAGCCCACCAATCACGGCCTTGTAATGACGCGCTGAGAGCCAGGGACTGTTCATTCAAGGAAAGTGATGAGCGTCGCATCGTCACATCAATCCTGAAGCTGGCTATGACGCTGGGTCGTGTTCACTCGGGAATGTCGCAGAAGCACGAGACGGCCAGTGTCGCATCTTGTGCCTTGGACAATGTGCCATTGCTGACAGCGCAGGAAGACCAAATACTCACGTCACCCAACATGAGCCGGACCTTTTTCGCGCATAAAACTGTCGTATTCAATTCCATCGAAGCGCCACGGACATCAGACTCCGACGCTCCCTTCTGGAAGCCGTGTCACACGCCATTCTCAAGGTGCTTGGTGACCTCGGCTACAACAGCTGCGAGATGCCAGAAGAAGGCTGGAACAAGGACGCACCCCTCTCGAGATGGGGCACCTCGCATAGCATCGATGCGCCCGATCTCAATGGCCCACGGGGGCGGTGCAAGTCGTGCCGCAAACCTGCACGATGGAGTGTCCCGACGTAACAGCACGCCGTGGCTCTTCGTATATGTGCCTTCATATGCATGCTGCGTGTGCGTCGGTTGGCCACCTCACCACTTCTGCTTACCCACAAAGCCTCACTGAAACCCACCCTTCCACCTAGACGCTGCGTGGAGAGAATAAATCCGAATTCGCATTGAACTTCGCTTACTAGGGGGGATACATGCCGGGGGAATGAAGAAAAAGATGACCAAAATAACCACATAGCAAAAATAAATCTGTCAAGGGCGGTAGATGAGGGAGGGCCTCTCTCCTTGGCCCTCCGCCTCCAGCTCCGCTACGTATCTCCAGGATGCGACAAATGCCGTCCAAGCACCGAGAACGACAACAATAAAAATAAAGCCCACATGCAACACCATGTCCCTATGTGCATATATGCCGCACTCGCTATGTACAATTGAAGCCCGACGGGATCGGGGAGGGGGGATGAGAATTCGAAAACAATTCGGCCGAAACTCCTGCGTAGAGGGTAGTGTAGGGAGGCGGTCGAGAAATGGGCCGCCATGCCAGGTGTCCTGGGGACACGTCGTAGAGGGATGGGTCCTGGCTCGCTTTTGAGAACATCTTTCGACGGGTTCGACTCGTGGCTCGTCTCCGGGGATTGGTGGTGACGAGGCGCGTGGCTGAGCTGAGGCGTTGTCCAGCTCTTACATGACGGTGCATTTGCTATCCTCGCGATCCTTGCGGACGCTCAGGGCGACTCGCGCGGCCTCGGTGAAGGCCTCGTTGACGCCGCGATTCTTCATGGCGGAGCACTCGAGGTACCGCAGCGCGCCTATGCGCCGGGCGACCTCGAGGCCCTGGTCGTAGGTGATGGTGGGCCGTTTCTCGCGCTGCTGGTCGCCGGCCTCGGCGTCCTCCTCCTCGCCTCGCCCTGTTCGCGGAGGTCGCACTTGAGGGCGACGAGGACGAGCTTGACGCCCGGGCAGTTGTCGGTGATTTCGCCCACCCACTTGGACTCGACGTTTTCCAACGAGTCCTTGCTGTCGACCGAGTAGCAGAGCATGATAAGGTCGGTGTCGTCTGCAAGAGAGGACCCCCGGTTAGCATGTGGGCGCGCGGGGGTCGAGGTGACGGTGAGGGGGTGACGGGAACAGGGGGCATTTACCGTAGGAGAGGGATCTTAGCCGGTCGAACTCTTCCTGGCCGGCCGTGTCCCAGAGAGACAGCTCGATGTGGACGCTGTCGACGAAGATGTCTGGGGGGAATCGGTTAGTCTCGTTGCAGGCGGTGGTGGGAGTCCAGGAGGGACGTTGGAGGAGTCGTACCGTGGACGTAGTTTTCAAAGACAGTGGGTTCGTAGACGGTCGGGAAGTAGCTGGCGCAATGGATCAGTCGGGGTCTTGGCCGGGAGCAAGCAGCATGGGAGGCGCGACATACCCTCTCGTAAAGACATTTAGCAACGACGTCTTTCCGCAAGCACCGTCGCCCCTGTTAAGCAGTCAAGTCAGCGGCCTGGTCTTGGTTCTAGGATGGATCGCGGCGGAAGGATCGCGATGGCGAGGTGAAAAGGCGCACGCACAGCAGGACCAGCTTGCGCTGAACCGTCTTGGAACCTCCGCAGAGAGCAGGCATCGTGTCGGGTTGTGGGGGGGAGTCGTCGTTGTCGAGGTTGAGGTCGGAGTCGGAGGTGCAGGATCGAGGACAGCGAGATCAAGTGATGGTGGAATTTCGTCGGTGTTATTGGGAACCCGGAGATTTGTCCTCCCTTAGAACCCTGACGGTGCGGTGCTGCAAAGGTGGTAAAAGGTTGGTGGTGGACGAAGGTGGCGGGCGCACGGCGATGGACGGATGCGGACGGGGCACTCGGGACTCGGATTCGTAGTGGGAGCCGCAATCGCAACCGCATGCGACTCGATGGAACGAACGGAGGCGGAGATGATGAAGGAGAGCGTTTTCGGATGCAGCGTCGCGAGGTGGAGGTCGGGTGGTGTGAGGCACAGGGCGGGTGGAGGAACGGTAGCCTTGTTTGGGGGTTGCACTCGGTAGGTAGGTAGGTATCGTAGGTAGACCGGGGTGGTGGGTTGGAAGGGGAAGAAGGGATCACGGATACTACCAATTATTGAATGGCAAGCAGCAGCCCAGTCCCAAGCGTCGATCTGAGGTCACGAGCAAGGGCAGAAAAGCGACACCAGGCGAATAATTACCTAGCACAACGAGAGGGGGAGGGATTCGGATGGGGCAGGAAATGAGCCGCTGGAGGGGGCAGGGGCGCGAGATGAAGTCAGAAGCCGTTCAGGTCAGCGCAGCGGCAGAGGGATAGACAGACAGACAGCAGGCAGTAAAAAGAGCAAGGAACAGGGATTGATGGATTCCATTAAGCCCATGTATGAATAGATTGTACAGCTGTACCTGCTTTACCTCCTCACCATGGTGAAGCTACTGTAAGTCTAGTGCTGTACTTTCCAGTGCTCGACTGGAGGAATGATGGTTCGAGCCATTGATTGGGCTGCGCCGGACTGGATTGGACAGGGGGCGACTCCATCCCCAAGTCACCACCTGTGGGCAGCGCGTAGTGGAGTTTTTCGGGGGAAGACGCTGTGATAGACCATCCACTGGGATGGAGCACCCTCGCTCTAATTAGTGCCTCTCCAGCGCCTGAGCCCCTCCTCTGCCACTGTCTTTCGCCCTGTCTTCAGCGGGCCACCTGCAGGGCTCAGGGCCGCCTCCGTCCGTGTCAAATTGGTGTCGACGCCTCCGGAGCGGGAGCCTGCGAGTAATTAACGGCTACCAAGGGAACTGATATTGCGTCCCGTAGGGACCTGCCTCCTTCTACAAGTGCAATCTGAGACCCGTTCTCTCAATTCCAGTGTATGATTTGGCACTCGCGTCTGCGTCATGGCAGATTAATTGATCCCCATCCACGCACAAAAGTCCAGAAATACACCGACAGAAACAGGCTTGGACATGTGGCGGTTCAAAGTTCACTGCCATCGCGCGGGTGGGTGGTGGTCTGAACCCGCCAAAGCCACCGGAACCAGGGCACCCGCTGCAGATGTGCGACAGACGTGCATACCGCGGACAAGAACAAGAGTCCATCGCACAGCGAGACGCACACACGACACAGTTCAATCGGCAGCTGAGCGACAAACAATGAAAGTCAATTCTCCACCCGGCCTCTACATAGAACATGCATAGAGACCCCCTAGACCCATGGCACGCTGCCCCCCCCCTCCGTATAAAGTTAGCGTGGGGGGCCTGAGAGAGTGTCGATGGCCCCCTCTTGCTCGTTAAACTCTGCCAACCTGGACGGGTCATGACTTGGCCTGGCTCGGCTCCAGTCTGGGCCGAGAGTGGTGCCCAAGAGCCTATGAGAAGAGAGCTTTCCACGTCGGATTTCCCCTAACAAGTGGGAGTATTCGTTGATGACCTCACCAAGATATCATGCCCAGGCCCTACCAATCTAGACAAAGGCCTATCTGGCCTGCTAAAGTTGTCACTGCCAATAGAACACCAAAGCAGCCCTCCTTTGTTGATCTCAGATTGGATCCGATCTCACTGCAGCAGCACGAGCATATTATCTGGCCTAATTAATTGTCCGACCTGTAACGTCTGCAGAGAGCTCTGTCCATCGCGAAATTTTACCTTCAGCCGCCCTCCTGACTAGCGCTGGTCTTCGAACTTCCCTACAAAGTTTACTGTTGTAGCTAGTGGCTGGGAGGGGTGGCCTCGGAAGCGAGGTTCTCAGGGGCGAATCTACCACGTTTTCTTCCAGGCGCAGCCGCCTTCGCAACAGTCGGCGCAACGTCTCGGATTGTAGCTGACCCGAGCCCTGCTCAGATCAATCTTCCAGCCAATTACTTGCGATTACCTGGAAATTTGGTATTGACCACTGATGACAGGCCCGAATCCGTACAGCAGTAGTGGCCGTGGTTTCAGCAGCTACGAGGGCCCTAACCCAACCATGGTTACAGGAGCCCGACCCTTATAGCGATAGCGGCTCGAATGGTTCCAGCGACTGGTCACACAGAACACACCCAAAGCCCAAGGTGTCTCGCACAAAATCTGCCGAGACAGGCTCATGGATTTGCATTACAAGAGCTCCCAAGAAGAAAAAAAGGCAAATAGATCACTGGGAACTTGAGCAGATGATTTCACACCGAATGTAATTGGCACCTTTGTACAAGCTAGAATTGACTGTGAAGAGTGTTGGGACTATACAATAGAGGAACTTCCAACCCTACAAAACATCTTCCAACAGTTATCAAATCCATCAAAATTCCACAATGACTACTCCAATCATCTGCAAAGCCTTCCAGAAGAACGCCAAGAGAAGCCCCGCATACCGCGTTCTTCTGGAAGACAGTGTAGATGATTGGAGTAGTCATTGCGGAAGTTATGGATTTGATAACTGTTGGAAGATGTTTTGCAGGATTGGAAGTTGGCGTCTTGACGACGAGAGATATCATCCCTCTTATATCATATTGCTCAGGATAAGGTTATTGTCTCAAGGTTGTTACCTACAGACAGCAAGGTCGTTGACTGCAGACAGCAAGGTTGAAAACAGAAGGGTTGAATTGAAGCTCAAGGCAAAGGTCAGTGTTGCAATAACTTTATTGATAAGCTACCTGTCTCTTCTGGTACTTGATGTAGCACTAAATTTAAATTTTAAAATTTTTTGGGGGTTTTTTAGCTTTACTCAATATCATCAGATAGATTAAAGCCATACAGTAATTTCAAACAATAGAGACAAACAGTTAGTGCTACACCCAGCACCAAGAGAGACAGTAGCTGAACAATAAGGTTGTTGCACACTGGTCTTTGCCTTAAGCTTCAATTCAACCCTTCTGACTTCAACCCTGCTGTCTGCAGTCAACGACCTTGCTGTCTGTAGGTAAAAAGTAGCACTAAATATATATCTCTATTATTTGTAAATACTGCATGGCTTTAATGACAATGAGTAATGCTAAAAAAAAAAGAAACACCAAATACAAGAGAGGAACGTTACGCCTTAAATATTAAGCGAATCTAATCCAGAGGGCTAGGATTAGCCAGTGTAGTGTGATGTAATTCATCTACTTGTCTAAACAAAGTTGGACGGACATAAGGATGTAGATCTGCGTGATGCATTTAAGTAGAACATGGATCTATAAATGTTATTTTGTAGCATGTGAGAACACGCCCCGTTTCGACAGATGCCATCATCTTCCACTTTCACTCCCATGTAATTTGTAGTCGAGTTACACTCACAACTGGTCTGTTTTTGTGCTATTTAAATCTAACATATTGCGTTGTGCCCTTGATTGCCTTGTACTTAGGATACGTTCAAACCCTCCAGGATGAAATGCGCCAAAATGAATACAGTCATTTCAGTTCTACTAGCTAACCTCCCCTTCAATATTCCTTTCACTAATTGCCACGCCTACTTACTGTGAAACCAAGGATCCTCTAGCAGTTCCTCAGCAGTAGGTCTCAGTGCCGGATCGTAGTTCAAAATGCGACGGATCAAAGCGATGATGACCGCAGACTCGGCTTCATCGATATCATCAGGCTTGTTTTGACCAAAAAGAGTCTCCAAGGAATCATCGATATGAAGTTCGGGATTGAAGAGGTCATCGTCGGCTGGCAACTCTGCTCTTGGGTTGAGGCGCTCTCTATTAGGTCCGAACCAGCACCCGGACCGTGGCCAAATAGCCATTATGTTGCTGGAAAGATCTCCGAGGATGTCATTTAGGGCCAGGAGGTGATCGTCGTCTTCTTCCATCTCTTGGCCTTCGTCATATGGCGCGACTGGGAACAGTTGGGTATTTGTGATCAGCTCATAGACAAGACATCCAAAGCTCCAGATGTCTATTTTCTCGTCGATCTTCTGCTTGAGGATTATTTCGGGGGCCCGAAAGAGAGAATGGCGTTACTATCTTCGTCGGAGGCTGGTCTTGGAAGAAGGCTATAATTAGATGATTTAGTTCACTGTCAAAGGAAACATCGAGCGTAGGGCTTACCAGCTCCAAGGTCTGAAATCTTGATTTCCAAGTTTTCAGTGAAATCGGCGTACTTGCAAAGTGACTGCCCCAAGGCAAGATATGGAGGCGACCATCTATCGACCTTGCCATCCAACCGCTCAATGTCGTCTGTCGTGTCCCAATAGTCTGAACTAAATCTGCTTCATCGACTTCATTCAAACCATGGACAGCAAATAACAGATTGCCAGGTTGTAAATCACCGTGAACCAAGTTGCGCCCATGCAGGGATGAAAGTCCGAGGAGGATGTGCTTCAAGATAATCTTGACCATCCATTTCGGATATCTCCTTTTGTCATGCATTTTCCGTACCGTGTCTCGGTATTGTGGGAGTTTGTCTACCCCCGACGACACGGTTACTCCCATAGGCTCATACACAAAGCACTTATGCGTGCCGTTGGGTCCCTTCTCATCGAAGTGATCTAGGGGAAGGAGAATATGTTTTGCCGGGGGTACATTTCCGTCTCGCGCAGACAAGGCCGATGCAATTTGAAGCTCAGTTGAGGCAGCAGAAACGGATTGGGTGGCTGTCATGACTTTGATGGAAACATATTTGGGTGGGCTTACATGACTAGACCTGGTCAGCTTGCCAACTCAAGAAATAGAAACACTCCAACGTGTAACTGGAGAAAAGGATCATAACTTACTCGCTCACCCCGAGCCATACAGTAGAAAACGAGCCATTGCCGAGCTTTCGGATGACGCGATACTTTCCGCCCGCCAGAATGTCGCCAAACTTGACGGGATGGAATCCACCCGGTCGATATGACTCGGCCGACTCGCAAGCGAATACGGACGGCTTGAATCGGTCATCTGCGAGTGTCTTTGGCGCTTCGGCAGGAGGTGTTGGAGGCGGTGATGACGATGACATGTTGAACGGTGAATATGATTTTCTCAACGGACTTCTGAAGTTAGTTGCAGGTGAGACGTTTGAAAATTCATCTTTGTCGTTCAGAATCCCATTGTAGTACTCAAAGACGGGACAAAGAAAATCACGGGATTGCTTGATAGCCTGTCAACTTCAAGCGACCAATAAATAGCGGTTATATTTATGGGACGGCAGTGAACGTGGCAAGCATGGACCCGGGAATGGACGTTTGGAAACCATGGGAACCGGCATAGTCAACTTAGGTGCTTAGCTGGACTTTACGATAGGCGTGCATTGATATGGGGCGCCTCCATGGATCCTCGCCGCCAAAGCGAAAGGGGATTGAGGACTGAAATCCGTTGCCTATTCTAAATTTCCTCGGGACGGGGGACAATAGTGTCCGACGGGGGCAATTGGCGTGGCTTGATCTAGTCCGTTTTCATCGTAGGAGCATTCTGAATGAGAGTCGCATTGAAGCAGCATGATTCAGCTGGTGTGGTTCAGCCGTGAACGAATTCGTCATGCAAGCGTCACATACACACTGTGATTATCCCAGATTGCTTATTATCTTATCGAGATGAATTAGTGTGAGAACTATCACCAATAGCTTCTGTTACAAAAATGGTGTTGCATTCGATTGCGTGTACGCCTATATTACATGACTGGCTCCATTGCGCCTATCGTTCTAGCTGCCCATATCCATATATCCATACTAGAGCAGAAACATATCCCTACCATCAAGTTCCGCTGTAAACCGACTAATCATCATCTCTTCGGAAGCCCTGTCGCCCCCGGCCCATTCGCTCCGCCAGATCCATCTTGCCGGCCGCCTGGCGATGCAGTCCATTCACAAAGCCCCGATCTCCCCCGCGCTCTCGCCCCTTGTCGTCCGCGTCCCGTAGTGCCCGTTCCCGCTCTTCCAACGCCGCCAGCCGCTTCACTCGGTCGTCATCCAGCTCCGACGCGGCGGATTGCATCGCCGCTAGCTTGCGTTGTCGCTCTTCCTCCTTGGCTAGATCGTTCTCCTCGGATCGAGCGCCGCCGCCATTGGGTTTCGGGCCCCGATCCCGAGCATCACCGCCGTAGCTCTTCCGTGTGTCTCTCCTAGAATCGCCGTTGTAGCCGTTGCGTGAGGGTTCAGAACGGTTGTAGGGTTCAGAGCGCCGCCGTCGAGACCGTTCATCTCCAGATTCTGAGTCTTGTTGTCGTCGACCATCATCCTGTCGGCGGTCGTCATCTCGGCGCCGGTGTGAATCCTGACGTTCCCAATGATCTCTCTCATTATCCCGTCGACGGTGTCGGTGTTCTCCCTCATCGTTGGATCCGTCCCGTCTTCGTCGAGACCGGCGGTCAGAGGACTCGTCTCGTCGCCTGTAGCGATCCTCGTCCTGTGACCCATCGCGTCTTCGGGGGCTTCGTGATCGTGAATGCGACCGTCTGCGTTTGTGGCGTCTCTCGTCGGAATCGGGACTGCGGTGGCGGTGATGTCTTCGTCGATGTTTCTCCTCCCTTCGCTTCGCTTCGACTTGTCCTTCTTCTTCTCGTCCTCGACACCCATCGAAGCGAGGAGTTGGCGGCGCCTGATCGGGTCGTTCATCATGGCTTCGTATGCGGCCTGCTCCTGTCGCTTGATGGCCAGCAAGGGGTCGTCGCGGACCTTGGCAGCCGTGTCGCGGGCGCTGTTGGCATTTTGCAAGGCCATGAAACTCTCCTCCCCGGCTTGCTTTTCCAGCTTCTTGTGTTCATTCCCCTTGATGAGGTTGTCGATTCGTCGCTTGCCCAGCAAGTACGCCTCGGTTTCTTCGGTGGTGCCCGTCTGGCCATCGGTAGGGCCTTGGTACATCCAGTCGACGCGATCAACGCGCTTCTTTCCACCGGCTGCCTCCAGCTGCTGCTGGAGCTCCTCCTTGGCGCGCTCCTCCTTGATCTCATTGATGCGCTGTTGGGTGCGCTTGCGCTCGGCGAGGGCCTTCTGTTCCTCGTCGTAGACGGCTGCCTGGTTGCGTCGCAGTCCGGGATGGAAGGACTTCTTCAAGTTGAGATCGCCGCCTCCCATAATGGGCAATTTGCGCTTCGGAGACTGGTTTGGTTGGGGGTTGAAGAATGAGGATGCGCTGTCGCTGGTGGGGTGGCGACTGACGTTTGGTTTGGAGGACTCCCAGCCTCCAGGCAAAAATACATTTATCGATGCCTTATCACTTATCGGGGCTTATCCGGCATATCGGAACTAGACCTCTTTTGGAATATTATCCATCGTTCAACAAGTGGAGACATAGTTTGATGCCCAGCTGGATCTCTTTCGTCGTGTACAATAACTTCGAAGTAGGTAACGTATACCGATATAAAAAGCGATGATAAGGTATTGTGAGATTGGTAAATCTCACGTAGAGGTCTCTTTGATACTTAGTGTCATAGAGCGCTTCCATTGACTCAGGTCCTCCATGGACTATCAGTTCATTGATCAACGTTCACTGACCAAGAGTCCGGACACGCATCATCCATGAGCAAATTCCACTGATATGGCTTGGTATTCACATGTATTGTACAGTCGTGTCTGGTGTCTATTTGCCACATCTTGGTCATTCGCGCGGGTCGTCCTTTTCCAATCCCAGACTGCCACACCGCGCCCAACACGTAGTCATACAGCTCTCGTTTCCTCGTTTGCGTCCAGCATTGAGATGTATTATCGCATTACCAACTGGCCCTCTTCACACCGGGCAGGTTTCCGGCCATGGCCTCCATTCGGAAGTTGAACTGCAGCTTGTTAGAACCTGGGTGTTTGTAGCTCGGCGGGGTGGCTTACTCTCGTCAGCTTGAAGTCGCTCAGCACACCGCGGCCCTGGCCTCCCATTATGCATCGGTTTCGGATCTGGGTCGGGCGGGTGTAGCAGTGCATCTGCGTCAGCTGCAGCTGGGCTTCGGCGCGGACTCGAGGAGGGAGGGTGGTGTTGCGGATGATGAATCGGAGGGCTTGCCTGTAACCCGTTCAGTTAGCACAATCTGCCTAGAATGGTCCCTTGTGTGACCAAGGGGTATGGATTGGACAGCGGCCATGGTAGTGTCGTCGTCGTCGTCGTCGTCGTTGTAGGATCGTGCCGGCTGTCCATCCATTCAAGGTCAGGGAAAGAGTTTGCGCACCTCTCAGTCTCGTTCTGCTCAAAGACCTTGCGCTTCGTGTGGTCGCGCAGGGTGCGGACATTGACGAAGCAGCCCAGGTCGAGCTTCTTCGCGCGGAACATCGACATGCTGGGCAATTGGGAGTGGGATGGCGATGATGCTGGCGGATGGCTTTGTCGCTCAGAGAAACTCGAGATCAGATGCGTGGGGGGTTTTGCCGAAGATGTACCGGGCCAAGGAAGGAACCTGCCTCGTCTCTGGTGTCGTTGATTGTCAGCCGCGATAGGAATTAAACGTCAATTGGCTCAAAGAAGAGCCTACTGGATTATAATCTAGGGCCATGTTTGAGCCGTATTTTTATTATTATTTTCCTCTCATTGTCGTATCCCCGAATCACCCAAAATCACCCAAATGAACCAAACTAGGCGCTTGCTGCAGTGCGGCCGGCCTCTCAGTGGAGCGTCGGGATTGCGGGACGAGATAGCGCCACCAGCCCGTATCCGTCCACGCCGTTCAGGGGATGTGACGCAGCATACCTGACCATGCTTAAGCCTACAGGAGGCTACAGGAGGGTACAGCGTTGGGGAGATAATCGTTGTTCGGGGTCGGATTAGATCCCATCCGTCGCACGGCTTCATGCCACCCTTTCTCATCCCATAGCTTACTCAAGACTCTCAAGTCTTACATCTGTCTATCCTCGCCACTCAGTGACTTCTAGTGCTTGCACATATGCTTGTGAGGCGACACCATGGATCCCAGCAGTGAAGGCCTGCTCAGGCCCAAGCGGTCCTCTCAGGACGGCGATTACGACTCAGATGAGCTGTCCGACCTCGACGCCACAGGATACCTCGACGAGGAGCCTCTCACCACCGGGGAGTCGTCGTTGCTCCCATCTAAGGAGCGTCAGTCCCGTTGGGCAGCTCGCTACCAAACATGCTGCTCGTCGAGAAAGCGCTGCTGCTTCACCATCGCCATCGTTATCTTAATCCTCTGGTCCATCATCACTGTGCTGGCGGCGTTGGCTTGGCACAAGATCAGTACCCCGCCACCTGACGCCCAGTCGCCGCCGTGGTACCCGAGCCCCAAAGGAGGCACCGTGAAGCAGTGGGCGGATAGCTACAAGAAGGCCGCCGACCTTGTGTCGCGAATGACACTTCCCGAAAAGGTCAATATTACTACTGGTACAGGATGGAGCATGGGATTGGCCGTGGGAAACACCGGCCCAGCCCTCAATGTTGGTTTCCCCGGTCTGGCTCTGCAGGACGGACCATTGGGAATTCGACGAGCCGATAATGCGACTGCTTTTCCTGCTGGAATCACCGTCGGGGCTACCTGGAACAAGGACCTCATGTATGAGCGTGGTAAAGCCCACGCCCTCGAGGCTCGCGGGAAGGGCATCAATATCCTCCTCGGACCCTGCGTCGGGGCTCTTGGAAGGATGCCCGCCGGCGGTCGCAACTGGGAGGGCTTTGGACCTGACCCGTATCTACAGGGCATCGGCGGTTCCCAAACGGTCAAGGGCATTCAGGATCAGGGCGTCATGGCCACCATCAAGCACTTTGTCGGCAACGAACAAGAGCATTTCCGCCAGCCCTGGGAGTGGGGTCTTCCCAATGCCTTGTCGTCCAACATCGACGACCGCACCATGCACGAACTATACGCTTGGCCATTTGCCGATGCTGTCAAGGCTGGCGTGGCTAGCGTCATGTGCTCGTACAACATGGTCAACAACTCGTATGCCTGTGGCAACTCCAAGCTGCTCAACGGCATCCTCAAGGACGAAATGGGCTTCCAGGGATTCGTCATGTCCGATTGGCTCGCCCAGAGGTCTGGCGTGGCGAGTGCGCTCTCGGGGCTGGACATGACGATGCCTGGAGACGGTCTCAAGTGGCAGGACGGCGACTCTCTTTGGGGTCCTCGTCTGACGACGGCTATTCTCAACGGATCTTTGCCGGTAGATCGGCTGAATGACATGGTGGTCCGAATTGTTGCTTCTTGGTATCAGCTTGGCCAGGACGACGAGAAATTGTTCGACAACAAGGGACCGAACTTTTCATCATGGACCAACAACCAAGTGGACGTCATTGCTCCAGGGAGCTCCTCTCCGCAGACAAAGGTTGAGGTCAACAAGTATGTCAACGTCCAGAGCAACCACTCTCTCGTCGCTCGCCAAGTTGCCATCGAAGGAACCGTCCTGCTCAAGAATGATGACGGAATCCTGCCCTTGAGCCGCGACGGAGCTACAGGCTCCACCAAGGTACAAAAGCGAACCGACAAGCTCCGCGTCGGTATTTTCGGCGAAGATGCTGGCCCCGGCCATGGTCCCAACTACTGCCAAGATCGAGGATGCAACCAAGGCACGCTGGGCTCCGGATGGGGCAGCGGCGCGGTCGAGTTCCCATACCTCATCCCCCCTGTGGACGCGTTGCGAGAGGGCTTCAACGACGACAAGGTCATATTTACAGAGTTCCTCTCGAACAACGTGCGCTCCAAGAAAAATCCCAAGGCCTTTCACGATCAGGACATTTGCCTGGTCTTTGCCAACTCGGACGCCGGCGAAGGGTTTCTAGCGTGGGGAAGTGTTGGCGGTGACCGTAACGACCTCTATTTGCAAAAGGGCGGCGATGATCTGATTCTCGAGGCCGCCGACCACTGCGGAGATGGATCTGGGTCAACCGTGGTGGTGATCCATGCTGTCGGACCCGTTATCATGGACAAATGGATCGAGCATCCCGGAATCAAGGCTGTGCTCACAGCTAACCTTCCCGGCCAAGAGAGCGGCAACGCCATTGCTAGCATCATCTTTGGAGACGAAAGCCCCAGCGGCAAACTGCCCTACACGATCGGAAAGTCTCTGGAGGCATACGGCGAGGGAGGGCAGATCATGTACTTGCCCAATGCCGTTGTGCCCCAGCAGAACTTTGACGAGGGGCTTTTCATCGACTACAGGCACTTTGACAAGTACCAGATTGAGCCCCGGTTCGAGTTTGGCTTTGGGCTCTCGTACAGTTCGTTCGAGTATAAAGATCTCAAGGTCACGCAGCGAAAGAAGAAGTCAGCGCTTCCAGCCAAGCGACCAGACGCTGCCGTCACACCGCCACAGCTGGACAATACCATTCCTGACGTGAAAGAGGCCCTTTTCCCGGACAGCATTCGCAAACTGAAGACGTTTGTGTATCCATACATTGACTCCGCGAAAGACATCAAGAAGGGAGACTATCCTTACCCCGATGGGTACGACGTAGAGCAGCCTCTCTCACAAGCCGGCGGCGCCGAAGGAGGAAACCCCGATCTGTGGGAGACATACGTGACCGTCTCGGTCATCGTCTCCAACACTGGGTCAATGGATGGCAAGGCCGTGCCGCAGCTGTACCTTTCGTACCCCAAGACTGTGCGAGATCTCGAGTTCCCGGTCCGCGTGCTGCGAGGCTTCGAGAAGCCGTTGATTAAAAAGGGAGAGAGCAAGACAATCGAGTTTAACCTGACACGACGGGATCTGAGTTACTGGGATGTGGACAGGCAGAATTGGGTGATGCTGGTGGATGGAGAATACAAGGTGGCGGTCGGAGAGAGCTCGAGGGACCTCAAAGTCAAGGGCACTTGGTAGCGTACAGTAATCTTCTGTTTCAAGTAAGATGGCGTGGGCCAAACAAATCTGATGTATGACGGTGCACATCCACAGACCCTGGTAGGGCTGAGGGAAGAAAATTGCCGCCAATGAGGTAAGATTCCAACCATCTTACCGACCGACATGTGCCAGGGACGGGCGATCTGTCAGATAGCGGAGATGGCTGGAAATGGAAGCTCTTTAAGAGCACATCACATGCTGTCGTCGAAAAAATTCGCCTTCGTTGATGAGACGGAACTGGCGGCAGCTTATCTCGAACAGAATCCTTGTTGCTGATGTAGTTGACCCAACCAATTGAGTCTTTCTTTGGGGTTTATGAGTTATCACCTCCCATAGAGACGGACCCTAGGCAAAGGTAGTCATCACTTAACCCCGAAACCAGGTCAACTGTGCTCGGCTGGCTCTGGAGTATGAGTCGACGATCAAAAGAACCGACCCCATGGCTGTACCCTCTGGCCGGAAATAAGACCTGTATTGCATGGGCGGTTGGAAATGCTCAAAACAGAAACCTCCCTTCCTGGTACGGACGTCCTCCGATGCGCCACACGATGAACAACGACGAGGACCACCCTCTCGACTGAACTCGAACCTAGCCATAGCCTCAATTGGGGTTGGAGCTGGATTTAGAACGCTACTTGGTCGCGTTGGGATATTATTTTCGGGAAATGAGGCTTCGAAGCCCGTGACGCTGTGATACGAAGCAAAACCGACAAACCATGGCCACCAGCCACACAGCCAACTGCGACGAACTGCGGGAAAGGCCTGTTTATATCAGGGCACAACGCCACCCTGCGTCCCGAGCGCCGTCATAGCTGCAGCCCAGTAAGTCGGCGTCGCGTCAGCGCGCGGAGGCCTGCGCCTGGCAGTGCCATCACCAGGAGGCAACTCCGCCGCCGAGGTGAGAGAAGAGCCGGGTCGTACGACCACCTGCCAAGCCCTGCTCTATCTCCGGCTCCAGCTAGGTGCCACGCGGCCCACTCCGGCCTTTGGCCCTCTGGGCGAGCCGGAGCGCGCGGAGAGGCTGGGGCGAGCTCCATGGCCGTGGCTGATATAAGCGAGCTCCGGGACTGGCGGGAGCCGGCTGACGCGGCGGCGGAGTAGGACGGTTGGCGTACTAGCAACGATTTCAACGACGGCAACTAGATGAAATGAAGAGGCCTCATTTTTTCGCTTCGTCCCACCGCTTGTGCGCGAGGTGTAAACTGAACCGGCAATGGGGGCGGCGGGACGGGGTCGCGATCCTGCAGCGTCGTATTCTCGGGCATCTCATCTCACTTGCAAGACCCAGCGCGGTGGGAAGGATGCAGGGCCACCGGATGACTTACATGGATGGCGACGGGACGAAAGCGGAAATGCGGCTATGCGCTTAGATACCCGCCCTAGGACGAAGCTGACAGGGCAGTGAGACCAGACGACTCATTGGCCTGGCATCGATGGGATCAAGCGCACAATGGGAACGGATATGGGAATGCCGTCGGCAGGCATCTGAACTCCGCGGTCGTTATTCCGCACATTACATTTGCTGACTCCTTTCGTCGGAGCTTTCTGAACCATCCAGAAGCCAGAGCCTGCATGACCGCCGTGTGGAGTTTTTGTCGCCATGTGCCGCGCCTAGACTACATCCCGGTCTAAAATCTGACGTGGATGCGATCCCATGTGCGACGAAGCTACCAAGATCAGGAATCGAGCTGCGGGTTGTGATTCGGATTGCGGCGCGTGGGGCCCTTTGCATGTTCGGTGCCTTGTTGGGAAGTGCCTTGGGGCCAGCAGGGCTGATACTCGACATCATCTTACCCGTTTGGCGAGGGGGCCACGAGACGAGCGATGGCAATCCAGTCGATGACGGAGATGGCTCGTCCAGAGAAATCACATCTGACTGCTGCTGGAATCATCTTCCATCATCTCATCGACCCTGTGCCAGTCTGCGGCAGTTCCCTCTTGCTGGGTGGCAATCCCGAGTTGGTCAGACGCGGAACGGCGATGCTCCCGCGAGCCCGTCACTAACATACGCTCCAGCCACTCGAAGGATGAATACACTTCGACCCGTGGCCCTCTGTGCCTTGCGGACGTCCCAAGCCGGACCCCGGTTCCCAGTAATAGCAGCCGCTGCAGCACACAGGCACCGTATGCGCCTCCCCCGGCCCGTCGTTTTCAATAGCCTACCTGGCTTCTATTTTCCTCCGTTTGCGCCGGGCAACACGAGCGGATACTGTGGCTCTGCAACGGTCGAGCTGGCCACCTTTTGGGGAAGTCGCCGGCCGAAGAGCTCACGGGGAAGCGCTCTGGCGTGGTGGGATGTGTCTCGTGAACTGTTTTGCACAGGGTGTTGATGAGCCGCTGGGGGTTTCTCTTGGCTGTTGTGGGAAGTCTTATTGGCCCCGCATCGTCTCTCAGCACGACTCACTCTTCTAATCAAAGAGTGGGAATCTGACTCTTTTCTCGAAAGCTGTGGTTGGGGGCGATAGAAGCCTTCATCGGTGGGTGGATAAAATACCCGTCGATGCTCTCGTCAAGGGAATTGGATCAACCTCACAGTCTTTTGGGTTATACTCAGGCACCTCGTATTCGATCTCGCAGTCATCACTTTATCAATTGACCTCACAATGTCGTCCTCCCGTCGATCTGGAGGGTCTAGTTCCCGGTCAGGGCGTTCTGGCGTGAGCACAAGTCCTTGTTCTAGAACAATCCCACAGAAAGTGAAAGAATCCGTTACTAATTCACCTTTAGACCTCGGTCAAGTCCATCATCAAGTCTCTCAAGAACCACAGTGTCAACACCCTCACGGAGCTCTGCCGCATCGAACGCATCGCCGCCTCGTGCGAGGACGAAGCCGACGCCAAGGCCTTCCAGGAGCCCATGACGGCGGCGTGGGTGTACTACGTCACCAGCAACCAGCTGCTGATCGAGCTGCGCGGCTTCACGGGCAACTACCCCATCAGCGCCGACATCATCCACGACGCGCACACGCGCGTGCGGGCGGACCCGGACAGCAACCGCAGCTGGAACCTGGCGTGGCTGTGCCTCAACAAGATGCGCGACGACGGCCTGATCTCGGGATACTCGGAGGTCGAGGCGTCCCGGCAGGAGATGTGGGGGGCCACGGCGCCGACGCAAGAAGAGGTGCAGCAGCTGGCCGCGTGTTTCGAGTATGAGTGGAACGTGGCGGTTGACACCATGTTGCGGCATTGGCAGACTCCGCCTTCGTGGTATTGAGGAAGTCTAGATCAGGTATCTAGGCATGATTGCGTTTGGGTTGGGTAGCGAGCGTGGTATTTTGAAGATTGGCCTTGCATTGTACACGATATAGAGCGATTGACGATACATTAGAGAATTTAGAACTGGTTTCTATCCTAAATAGCGAAGCAATTTGCCCCCACCTCTTTCTACGTTAAATGTCTTCCACGTCTTTCAGTTCTGTGTCAGTGTGTGCCCATACACCAGGCCAAAATGCCTTCTATCTACCTCTACCTCATCTATACCATGGTATCGTTAATACATACTCCCTTGGAACTCCTTTACTTTATAGCAGTAAATGACAAACGCTATCATGCAGCCTCTTCATCCGACTGGCGCTCCGAGTCGGACCCCACCCAGTCGTCGCTTTCGAGGCCATCTCTCTTGATGAACAGGGAAGCCGCCCAGCCGCAGACGGCGAGCCCACCGAACAAAGTGAACACGAGTATCTCGCCTTTGGGATGGACGTTTGTTGACAGTGTGAAGAGGGCCCCCGGACACAAATGGTCCAATGCTGCGACCTAGTGCTGAGAGGGTCTGGGCGATGCCATTGAGGGCGCCTAGACTGGCGTTTGATGGCGCCGAGTTGGTTATCTAAAGGGTTATTAGATGTGAGAAGGATATTAGGATGATTTGGCTTACCAGCAACATGACGCTTGACAAACCACCCACGGCGCAGATGTTTTTGACAATTAGGACAACGCCAAGCTCAATATACAGCCACATTTCTCCGCTACCCAGTCCAAACAGCGGGGCATCATCCTTGTATCCAACCCAAGGCATCATGATCATGGCGATTCCGATTCCGAGCAGCCCGATTTGATATGTGCCCAGGTTGCCGGCCCTGGCCTTAAGCGGCTGGAAGAGGAACGCCTGGAAGAGAATCGTGGCAACGCCGGCAAGACTGAGGCTGATTCCGATCTTGCTGGGGAGCAAATCCCGACCGGCTGGCGGCGGGGTATCGGCGAAGATCGGATACAGGCTGTTGAACGAGATGTTGGAGAGCTGGAACACGAGGTAGGTACAGAGGAGCAGGAACGTGGTGCCGCTGAGATGGCGCCATGCGGATTTGGGCGAATCTGATTTGGCGTCTTCGTCGTTGTCAAGACCTTGGAGGTCGATTTCGTCATCGTCTTCGTCATCCTCGGAGGTGGAATCGCCCGAAGAGAGCAGCGGTTCGTTGTGAGAGCGGCCGCGGGGCCAGCGTGCAATCCAAGAATCGCGGCGCGGCTCCGACTTTTTCCTGGAAAACAGAGACGTGAGCTTCTCAACCCAAGCAGGTTTCACGAAGCTGTCGTCGGTGTCGTCCAACGTCTCCTCGAACCAAATCCCCACGGCAATGAGACTGCAGGCCAGCAACACGGCAGCGAGAATGTTTGGTCCCAGAAAGGGATATTCCGTGCCTGTTTTCCCGACCAGCAGCCCTCCCAGGGCCGGCCCTGTGATGCCACCGAGCGAGTAGATGACGGGGAGATATGTAAAGGCCTTGCTCTGGTTGGAGCGGTCGGTGACCTCACCCAAGACGGTCGGCACGCAGGCGGCGTTGCCATTCAGCAATCCCATGGCGACGTGGACAACGACAATCTGCCAGTACTCCTTGCACAGGCCAAAGACGCAGAAGCAGCACATGAGCGAGAAGGTGCCCATCAGCAGCACGGGCTTGCGACCAATGCGGTCCGAGGCGTAGCCCCAGAGGAAGTTTGTCGACAGCTGGGCCAGGGCAAAGGCGCTGGCGAGGGTGCCGACGTAGAGGCCGCTCTCGTTGGGCGGGATGCCGGGCATGTGGGCGACCATCTCGGGCAGATAAGGGCCGATGGAGTTGAGGGCCGTCTGTTCGGCGAGCGATAGGAAGGCGAGGAGGAGCAATTGGCGGACCGGCAGCGGCGTCTCGTCCGCGTCGGCCTCGGAGACGTCGGAGCTGGCATCGGAGGGCGGCGTGAGTGGTGTCTTGGGCGGGGTATCGGGGAAGGTCTGATAGCGAGGCGAGGCATTGCGGCGCGTAGTGGTGAGCGTGGGGAATTGGCGCTCCGGCGTGGAACGAGCCGGACGAAGTTGTGCGCGCGACGGGTTTCGCTCGTGAGGGCGACATTCTGGCGGTAGTTGCGGCGTGGCGCGATGCGTGAGGGAAGACGGAGCTGGCGGGGAGCGAGTCGTGACGTATTTACGGCGCGGCGGGGGAGGTGACGGCCAGCGATAGCGGGATGCGGGCCGTCCACTGGCGCATGCTGGGGAGTATGAGAGGAAGAAGCCGGGAGGATGCCAGAGCCGATAATATTTGGAGGAGGAGGAATTGCGGCGAGGGATAAACGACGTCAACGATCCAGAGACACAGAGTCCTAAAGACCGAGAGGTGATTTCAAAAGGGCGGCTCTTGTCGCAGCGCCGCACCGTTGATTGGTATCGCCGTCCCGCTAGAGGATCCAGACACTAAGAAACGCACTACCGAAAAGCCACCACCACCACCAAAAACAGGCACAACACGCGCGCTGCAACGTTCGAGTCGTCAGGGGCTGCACCTCGACGAAAGTGGCGGAGCGCTGGCCAATCAGCAGCGGGCATGTTCCCAGGGCCCGGGTTTGTGCCTCCGCCGGGGAGTCGGGCGTTGGATGAAGTACATGCGTTGATTGCGCATTTAGCGCAGAGACTGGCGGCAGGCAACTGGTCCTCCGAGCGAGATCCGAGATGCGGGGATGGGCTGTGATGGAGGAGGGGTTTGTTGGCGCCTGAAGAAAAAGAAACGAGGAAAAGAAACGAGGAAAAGAAACGAAAGGGAAGCTAGCCACTGGTCCATGACGTTGTTTAGTTTGGTTTGGTTTGGTTTGGTTTGTGCCGCCGCCGCTTTGGTTTGGGGGACGGGTGAGCTAGTCGCTGAGCTAGTCCCGAGAGGCGACATCGTGAGGCTAAATCGGCTGGCGGCTTCACTCTCTCTGTCTCGTACACATTGCAAGGTGTTCATCCACGACGGAGATCCCACACATCCTATCTCCATCAAAAGACACGCATCTGCCTTGGCAAAGGTGGAGAGATGATGATAAATGACTACCACTTTCCTTGTCGGGGCATACGGCCGAAAGAACATTCTGGTGTCACGTGTATCATCACACAACATCACGACATACTGCTGACTGTATATACCACCGTACTGGTGCACACAATCCAATCGACCGGGTTCAACCTCACACATTCACCGTTGCACTGCCGACAACCAATGGAACAATCTCAATTACTCATTCACTTCATCTCATTCATTCAGCCTCTACACTCTGTTCTGTACAGTGTTCTGTAGCCGGCCGTTTTGTCCTTGTCCGTCATTTCATGCCTGTCCCATTTACCCTACCCTACACAAACGCCCGTAGAAACTCCACCAGCGCCATCATGGCCATCGCCTGGCCGTACGGCATGCTCGTCCGCGGAATGTCCTTGTAGTGCTGCAGGTCGTGTCCCATACCCGTGCCAAACGACGTGTTGAGCAGCTCGCCCTCGGGACTGATGTTGTCCAGCACCGCCTTGATGGCCTTGACGGCCACCTCGGAGTACTCCTTGCCAATGTACTTGCGCCGCTCCGCCTTCAGGATGCCGTACGCAAACCCGGCCGTCGCGCTGGCCTCGACGTACGAGCCCTCCTCCTCGGGCACGTCCAGCAGCGTGCGCCACAGCCCGTTGTCCAGCTGCAGCTTCGACAGCGCCTCGCACTGGCTGTTGAGCGTGTTGAGGAGGTGCGCGCGGATGGGGTCCTCGTCGGTGAGGCCCAGCAGCTCGACGAACTCGGGGATGACAATCGTCACCCAGCTGTTGCCGCGGCCCCACCGCGCGTCGGCGAAGTTGTGCCCGCCCTCCTTGAACGTCCACCCGTGGAAGAACAGGCCCGTCTTGGTGTCGAACAGGTACTGCACGTGGAGGAGGAACTGCCGCTTGGCCTCGGCGACGTAGTGCGGGCGGTTGAGCAGCACGCCGATCTTGGCCAGCGGCATCACCGTCATCATCAGCGTGTCGTCCCACAGCTGCTGCTCGTTGACCTCGAGGTAGGTGATGTGCTGCATGCCGCCGTACTTGGTGCGCGGCAGGTCGTGGTACGCCCACTCGGCCCAGCTGTCGAGCCACGGCAGGTACGTCGGGTTGCCCGTCTTCTCGTAGACGAACGCCAGCGTCAGGAAGACGGCCATGGTGTTGATGTTCTTGCCCTTGTGGCCCTCCTTGAACCGCGCCTGAAACCAGTCCTCGATGATCTTGAGGAACTCATCCTCGCCGGTGAGCTCGTAGTACTTCCAGATGCCGTACAGCCCGATGCCGTGCGTCCACTCCCAGTCGTTCCAGCCCTTGGTGTCGATGACCTGGCCGTCGGCGAGGGTCATCAGGAACTCGCCCGTCGTGTCCTTTATGTTGACCAGCTCGTGGATCAGCTGGCGGACCTGGCGGTGGATGTGGTCCGCCGCGATGCCGTGGACGTGGGTCGGCATGATGCAGAGCAAAAGCTAAACGGGCTAAATATGGAAGAAGCGTGTGTAGGCCGTGTAGCAGCGCGAATCAAGAGCGTGTCTCGTTCCCAGGTTCGGTCCTTCGGCTGGGAGAGTCAGGGTTTGTGAGAGTCGCGAGCGGTATGGCAACTTAAAGGGGCATGTCGCCGCGGGGCATGTACTGGTGGGTACCCTGGATCACTTGAACACCTGGCCACCTCGGTGCATGATGGCCTTGTTTCGGTCCGAAGTAGACCGAGAAGGCAGTCTTGTTGCCCATCCGTCTTGTCAGTTTTCATCTCTTCGATGCCTGACTGGCGTCCCACAACTCCACGCAACTCCACAACCTTCTCCGCATCCCCAGCGCTGTGGGGGTGGGGGTGGGGGCGGGGAGGCATACGCGGAGCCCTGTCGGCTAGCCTCTAAAGGCATCAAGGTTTGGGACCATGCGGAGCTTGACGTTTAAGTCGTGGCCGGGGCAGTTTGGGGAGGAGGCCGAGTCATGGTGTCGGGGTAGAAGCGCTCGAGTGGTGGCGTGGCGGGGGGCGCGTTCCCCATGCGTAATGTAACGAGATGGGATTGGAGTTGTGGAGGAGGCTGCCAGATATGTCTAAAACTCGTCCCGCAGAGACTCGGCTGTGTCGGGGTATGTGATGAGAAACGGTGTGTCGATTGCCTGACCTTGTCTGCGTGCTCCCAGCATCATTCGATGAAGATCCAACACTGGCCGTGCCATACCAATTGAAATCCTGTCTCTGTCCTCAGCGTCGTACCGCACCCTCACGTATCCCAGCGCCCATGGATCCCGCCGACGATGCCGCGTGGGCCGACAGCTGACGAGGGCATCCCCAAACCCGACCCTCTCACCATGGCGAACCGTTGGGGTTTCCCTGGCCCCAACCTCGGCCGTACCGCCGACCGCCGAGTCAATCGGCGCTTCGGGCCAAACCACGACGAGGAATAGAGCACCCTTGCGCTCCTCGTGTCCTCGGGCCTGTGCAGAAATCCACTCTGCTCCAGCTTGTCTGGGGGGGCCTGGGGAAAACGTCCACTCCGCTTAGCGCATGGGGATTTCCCCCGTTTTCCCCGGCTGGGGCGGATTCTTAGATAAAACCCGTCGTCGGCCCATGTCGGATATCTTCTGTGCACCTGGCAGCCAAGACTTCAAAAAGAACCTGGGCCTCATCTTTACCAGCTGTCGCGTCAGAATTCTTCTTCTCACCAAGACCTCTCAGCCCCTCTGCATCTTCAGCCATGGCGTCCAACGACATTGGCGCCTCCAAGGACATTTCGTCCACCGCCGATGGCCTGCAGAAGCGCTCTGTGGCCGAGGTGGAACGACCCTCGGTTGATTTGGAAAAGCCCACCGTGCACTCGGAGCGAGTCGATAAGGAACTCGCCGCGTACGCCTCCGATGTCCGCGTTAATATCTCGCCGGAGCGCAATATCGAGCTTCGCAGGATGATCGATAAGCGAGTCTTGGCTGTCATGATCGTGACATACTTCCTCCAAGCCATCGACAAGGGCACACTATCATTCTCGTCCATCATGGGCCTGCCCAAGGACACTGGCATGACCGACGCGAATGATAAGGTGACCCAGTCGGTAAGTCTGCTCTGCGACGCCATTGAAGAAAACTTTCTAACACTATATTCAGTACTCCTGGTTGACCACCTGTATTTACATTGCCATCCTGGTCGTCGAGTACCCCCAAAATTACATCATCGCCCGAGTTCCGATCGCCAAGTATCTTGGCTTCTCCATCATCGCTTGGGGTAGCGTCTTGGCCTGCCACGCCGCATGCACAAACTTCACCGGTCTAATTGTTGTGCGAACAATGCTCGGTATCTTTGAGTCTGCTTGCCAACCTGCTTTCGTTATTCTCTCCGCCATGTGGTATCGCCGAGAGGAGCAGGCCGCCAGAGTCACCTACTGGTACATGATGAACGGAGCCCAGCAGATCGTCGGCGGACTCCTGGCCTACTGCTTTTCCCTGATCAAGACTGGACCTCTCAAGTCTTGGCAATGGCTGTTTCTGACTTACGGCATCATCTCGGTCATCTTCGGCATCTTCGTGTTGTGGTGGATGCCCGACAGGTGAGTTCTTCCAAGCTGGCAATGGCCTCGCCCACTATAACGATCTTGAAATTAACACACACGGCCAGTCCCATGAGGGCCAAGTGCTTCACAGAGCAAGAGAAGCATGAGATAATTGAGCGTGTGCGCGATAACCAGACTGGAATGCAGAACCGCGAGTTCAAGCGCGAGCAGTTCATCGAGGGTCTCCTAGACCCCCAGGTCTGGGGATACGCCCTTATTGCCCTGTGCACCACCCTTCCCACCTCTGGACTCGGTGCTTTCGCCAACATCATCATCAAGAACTTTGGATTCTCTGTGCTTGAGACGCAGCTTCTCGCCATGGTGCTGGGCTTCTACATCATCATTGTGCTGCTCTCCTCGGTGTGGCTCGTCAAGAAGACCAACCAGAACCTTCTCGTCATGCTGGGTTTCTGTATCCCGTAAGTGCTAAAATGCAGGTGCTAAGGTCGCTGTGCTAATTATGATAGGTCTTTCATTGGTACTATTCTTCTCATGACGGTCCCGAACGAGACCACGGCTCAGCACGTCGGCCTTCTCATCAGCTACTACATCACCCTGTCTTTCTGGTCCGCACAGACCCTGGCGCTCTCTATGATTTCGCGAAACATTGCTGGCCAGACCAAGAAGACTGTGGCTGTTGCTCTCAACTTCATCATCTGGGCCGCTGGAAATGCCATCGGTAAGCACCCCACCTCTTGAATTGCGCTGCATCTTGCTAACCCGATACAGGACCCCAAGTTTTCCTCGCCTGGGACGGCCCGAAATACTTCATCGCCTTTGCCACCCATCTTGGATGCTACTCCCTTTTGGTTGTCATCATTCTCGCTCTGCGATGGCACCTTCGTCGCGAGAACATGAGGCGTGATGAATTGGCCGCCCAGGGAGTTGCTGAGGCCAGGGATGATGCCATGATCAGGGCTTGGGACGATCTTACCGACAAGGAGAACCTGAGCTTCCGATATGTCTACTAAGTGCAAGTGGCCGAGTTCAGAGTCTAGTCTACATGTCACGACAAGACTAGGGTTATGTCAGATACTTGTCACTTTGCGAGTTATTTGGCAGAACATGATTGAAGTCAACGTAATTTTATTAAATGGTACATCAAGTTGACTACCTTTTCTTCCGTAAATTTCTTCGTACTCTAAACTAATTCCGATTGGACAAGCCAATATCTCCATCTATCATCCATAATGAGTTGCATCTCTTCTCAACTCCGAACTGCGACCTTGGAAAGGGGTTGGCCGGTTGGGTGGAACCCGTTAGATCATTAGTTGTAAGTCCAAATCTCCTCAGCGCCCCAATGACCAGTGAGCGCGCCAATCTCATTGCCGTCTTTGTCGAGAGCCTCGGCGCCATCCCAGCGAGGCTTTCCGCATCGACAGCAGACGGTGCTGCTCATGGGGTTCCCAGCCGAGCAAGTCATGCTGCGATCATCGTCCAGGGCCAGCCAGCCACAGGCCCAGTGGGTGTGGTCGGAGCGCGGACGTTGCCGAGAAGAAGTCCAGGCATACTTGCGGGTTTTTGTGAAAGTAGATGGGGGGGTTTGGGAGATGAAGTGCTGTTAGCGACTGAAGGTTAGAGGTTGGTAATGGTGGGTTCTTGTCTTGGGTTGTCGGTTGGTGAGGAGAGAAGAGTTGGGTTTGGAGCCGAACCGTAGGAGCTTTATAGTTTTTTTTTGGAAGCAATTCACAATACGATGTTCTGGGATAGTTCTTAAGCTCTAGTGATAATATATGAATATAGTATGTTGTTCACGGAGGAGTTTGCGGAACTTGCGGCTGTGTTCCTTGGACACGATTCTTTGTAATGCGAGGCTCAAGCCAATTCACAGAGAGCATACGGTCAATATGTTCTCTACTACGGGATCTCCATAAATGGTTTAGTGTAATCAAGGACATTGTACTCATTTAATATCAGTGGCAGATCACACGAAGAAGTGGACTGTGACTGCGAGTGCGTCGAGACTCGGGGATTGGCCAAGACGCTAGTATGCGCCACTTGCGCAACATTTTTCTTTCTTCCTTCGAGTGGGCTACTGTGTAGGAGACTGGAGAGAAGTCAGAGAAATACGTGTAATTTAAGGGAATTTAAATTCTTGTTTAGAAAAAGTGGTTATGCATTGTTCACATAGGGAGGTTAATTGGAGTGTTTGATTTGTTTCATGGCTTAGTTGCTTGCATTTCTCGTGCCCACGTCCAGGTTCCGCTAGGAGTAATTCGATTTCCAAATGTGCGGTGGTGTATTTCCTTTAATAATCTATGCTTGGTATGTACTCATTGTACTGCCAAAACTCCACGCTGTTGCTGTTGATCAACGCCAGGTGTCCAATGTCCATGCCGTCTGAGTTGAGAGCCTTTGCATTCGGAGACCGTACCCGGCCGCAAGTCACACAGACCAGATCCTCCATTATGTTGGCCGTGCCGCAAATCGGGTTCCCTGAACTGGGCTTGTAGGAACATGACCAGCCGGTGTGGTCTTCGCGGACTTCGATGGTGAGAGCCGGCCCATTTATATCGACAGGCATTTCTGGGGGTTGACGAGAGGATAGATGATTTCTTAACGTATATATGCGAGACAGCTGAATGTTGCTGAATCTCGGGTGATTCCTATAGGTTGAGAGTGAATTTGGGGCTGTTTGAGGGTCGTGATGAGAGGGAATCACCCAGAGGCTGAAATGACTCTCTTATAGGTGGAGCGGGATGCACCTTGAGAGTGTTGGTGCTTGACAAAGGCTTTGAGTCAATGTGGTTTGGAGATAGTATGCCTTGATTATGCGCCGAGTTGCACACCGCCTGCTGTTTCTTTTGTTTGAATCACTGACTGCCATTGTCCAAGATGCTGCCGCTTGGAAGGTTCGCAGCGGTGGTGAATAGAATGCCAACTGCAACTGCATGGTGATAAAAGTTCGTTGCTTGAGGCGAAATAGGGATTTTGACTTTAGCCATTTTTGTAGGGAAGTAGTCATCCGAATGAACACGGAGGAATGAGATTGCAGATAGAATTCCACCTTGAGGGACGGCGCTAGTAGACGCAAGGCTCCTCTGGCCGTCGCCTCTTAGCCCTGATTCCCGAACATAATTATTTAAATTAGGATGACGGACTACGAGACCTAAGTATTTAACTCATTTAATCACCATCTGGTTTTCAAGGGAAAATGGAGTGACTCATCGGTACTACGGGGTGGCTTGAACGCGCATCATGAGGGCTGCTTGGTAGCCATCTCGCTTCCTGCGACTTTGTGCATGCAACACAAGCGATTCTTTGTGGCCTGGCAATTTTCGGGTAATACCAAGAGACATGTTGTGGCGTTTAACCAATGGGAGAAATCTAGAACACAAACCGGACTTGCATGATCAGTCACTGGTAGTGATCTGGTGGTAACGTCGGAGGTTTGCGTGGCAAGTGACACGAAGCCGGGTCGTGACGAAAAGGATCAGCTAATCAAATGCGAGGGCATGTGTGACGGACGAACATGTTTCCCAGCTCCTCGAAGCACTGTGAGTCAGTAACCGGAGCGCGTGTGTATCGAATCTGCCTCTTTCGGACGGGTTTGCTGGCCACGTAGCTGAAGAGCTGGTTGTGGATGGGGGCACAACACCCGGCCAGGTTACATGTCCAACTGTTTGTTCGAAAATACTACGAAGTGACGTGTCAACTGTAGTACAGCACGCAAACCTTGAACTTGCTAGATCCCGACATGGTTGGGGTCGTAACACGATCGGAAATGATCCAATGTCAAGACGGATTCCCAACCACTTTAGGATCTCCAAGTTCTACCATTGCCCTACCCCATGACACCCTCTTCGTCTTCCCTCTAGCACACATGCGTCGTCATCCCTCCCTACAGTGAACACAAGTTGGCACAACTTCTCCATCAAGCACCCTCCGTCAAACACCCCCATTATGACTCTTTTAGCATAAAGTTTCGAACAATTCTCCCTTTGAACCTTTCCTCTCCATATCTTCTGACGTCTTCTTGATACAATTTCGGCCCACAAGCTTTGCTCTGAGACTGTTCTCTCGACTGTTCACTCTGCGACTACTCTACTGCGACAGGCAACAATGGCAACCAACTTCCAGACCGAAATGGCTGTCGGGGGGATCTACGTGTTCCTCTCAGCTCAAGAGGAGCCTTTGGACCTTCAGTGGGCGTTTTGCTTTCGCACCAAACCTGTTGATGGAGATGTATATCAGATCCAAGCACGGGGTGCTGGCTGGATTTCCCAATATCCGTCGACTGACGAAATCATGGCTTCAGCGACACTGGTTGGTCTTTTTCAAATTGCGGCAGTCGAAGATTTGTCGCTTGAGAAGATCGATGGAATCATGACGAAGCACACGTCTTCAATCACCACTGACCGTGAATGGTTCAAGTGGATCTCGTCCTTGCTACAGGAAGAGGGGATCCTGAAATGCAGGGATATGGAAACATTGGAAGCAGAAATCCTCGACTTCAAAAACCGCTACGTCAGCAGTGATGCTAAGGCGGCGACGCCCGCCCCATTGGAGCTTCTCAAATCTGCGAGCTGTGACAGCATCGGTACAACTGAGGCTGGACCAGATCAGAAACGTGGGCGGAGAATGGTTACATGCTGTCACGAGTTGAGTCATGTTTGCACTGACCGGGATAACGGTGGTTCGTGGCATGGTGGCATGGTGGCATCCTGATGATGGAATTGGATATTTTAATGCAACTGTTTCAAACTCTGTGCCTCTTGACTTTATGTGACGAGGAAGCTGCACATCTACGTTGGGTTGAAAGGCCACCGTCGCTCGTTTACTTCGCCAAATGACCATGCCAAAGTAGGGCTATAGGACTCCTGAGCTTTTGCTACCTCACTCTAGCTCGGCAATGCGCCATATCCCAGCACTTCTTGCCTTCTTGCTGTCCCTCGAGCTGAAATTGGAGATGATGCCACATTCAAACTATACCGATATGACCCGTCGATGGCCGCAGCCGTCATTTTCATCTTGCTCTTCGTGGCCATCACCGGGTTACACCTGTATCAGTTTGTCAAGACAAAAACATGGTTCTTCATATGTTTCAGTATTGGCGGTCTCAGTAAGGCAAATCTAGTCACGGCACTTCAGTAACCGCGAATGCACACTAACCTCGGCAACAGTGCAGTGCGTTGGCTACATTGGTGCAAGTTTCCCTATTGAACTACTCGTGTGTTCCCATGCTGACCTCTACGATAGAGAGCCATGTCTGCCAAAGAAAGCCCCGATTGGAGCCTCGGCCCTTACATTATGCAGACTCTGCTTTTGCTCGTTTCGCCAGCCCTGTTTGCAGCAAGTATCTACATGATCCTAGGCCGCATCATCCTTGTCACAAACGGAGAGAGCTATTCTCCCATTAACAGGGTATGGCTGACTAAACTATTCGTTCTGGGAGACGTTTTCTCCTTTCTTCTCCAGGCCGCCGGTGAGTACGATCACTTTGTCGGTCGCTATAAAACAATATATCTTTCTAACCTCAGTTCACAGGTGGTGGTATGATGTCTGGCGGCTCGCTCGACATGCCTCATAACGGCGAGCGTATCATTATCATCGGACTTATTGTCCAGATCGTCTTCTTTTCCTTATTTGCCATAACAGCTGGGCTTTTTCACAAGAGGTTCTCGGCCAACCTATCCAGCATGCTCAACGCCATAGATATTCCCTGGCAGAAGTACCTGATGATTCTGTACATCGCGACAGTGTTGATTATGGTACGTTCAGTCTTTCGCCTGATCGAGTATGTGCAGGGCAATGCGGGCTACTTTATCTCTCATGAGGCCTACCTGTATATTTTTGACGGGTTTCTGACGTTCCTGACCATGGTGCTGTTCGCATGGGAACATCCCAGCGAGCTTCATGCCAAGTTGAATCGAGGAGGAACCGCTGTGAGGCGCGGCATTCAGCTGTACTGGGCAAAGTGAAACCCTAATACCGCATGTTGGGCAACAGAGCATGCGTCTCCTTACTCTGGCAGCGCGGTTGAGGGATATGTGTCTGACTGCCAAGCTTGATTGACGATCATGAGGATGATAAAACCGCTAAGGATCTAAATACTGTTTTTTTTATAACTTATTGTCCTAGTTAAAAACTCAAGGCCGGCTTAGAGCTTGATAGAAATAAAACTCCTAAGTCTGTGTGCCTCTGCAGTACTTTTAAGACGTTCCTTTTCCTTGGGTAACATTCTTCCGAGATCTTGCAACGTCTCCCCTTACTCTTATCGTTAGATGTGAGTGACTGCAGCCTTGTGTCAAGTTCCTGTGCTTCTCCTATTGCGATCTGAAGCCGCTCATGGTAACATCTCCCTTGAGATTCCAGCGCAGAGATCCTCATTTATTGCTCTTCTAGTTCTTGGTTTTCACTAGTTTTAGTAAATTGGGCTGGTTCTCGTTGCTTCTGAGCTCGATGCGTGAGATTAAACACGTTGCCTTCATGCAAGTCCTCCAAGTTGTCGGAGCCAATGCAAATATCCTGGCCGAAAAAAGAAAAATAGATGGATCATTGGATAAAAAACGATGTCAGTGATGCGTCTTGTCTCTCAATGGGTCCGTGAAGTTTGTTCGAAAACATTGATGACTGGTCTCGAAGCTGATCAGCGTCGTCAGGCACGCCACATCGATTGGAGGTTTTCTCTCTCGTTTGTCAACTTTGAGATCCGTTGCGTCGTCGTTATCTCGCACTAGTTCTGCCTCGTGAATCACACCGACTACTCGCGTGATGTAGTCGTTAAGACTTTCATACCTTCTGATCTGGCTATCTGGCTGTTCTGAGAAAGCGGTAGATCATCTCCCTGTCGGGATCCCGTTGCAGCAGGCCCTGCATCTCCTTCGTGTGAAACCCAAACCAGTTCGCTAGTGATGCGAATTCGAACAGTGCAATCTCATTTACTTCGCCCGCTCTGGCCCTGCAAGCTTTTTCTTCAGTCCGTTGGGCATATCCCGGTATTCCCGCAACGCAATAAGCCACAGCTGCCTATATAAGAGGATCAAATCGATCGGTTGCATCGACTCGGGCGTACTTGAAGATGGTCCGGGACACCTGAATCAGACATTTTCCAGGTGGCAGCTCCGAGTCTGAGAATGCAGTTTCTAGGGCAGAGTAGATGGTTTCCCAGCGCTTCAGACTTGCAAATACTACATAATACGTTGGGGTGGAGACTTGGTCGCGAAACAGCAGAATCGGTGGTGTGTGATTCAGGCTCCAGGCCCCTGAAACCACCGCCGACCGTTTCGCTGTGGTGACCGAATCATATATAAGAAGAGGAGGAAGAGCTTGCGATATACCCAAGTTGTGAGCCCCGTCGTGTTCTCTATTTCATCTAGGGAGCTCTATAATGATTTGACTCAAGCTGACGAGATGCAATGGGGCTAGAGACGCGAATAAGGGCGCTAAATCGACTCGGAGGACTAGGAGACGGAGGTTATTACCTAGTCTGCGATACACTGAGGGCTGACGACGAGGCTCAGTGCCGCAGCCAAGAAAAAGAAGCAAAAGACGCCGCTGCAGAAGACCCGGATTACCTGGTGGCGGTGGCAAAGCGCCAGAGCCCAGACGTTAGGACTAACAGTTTATGACATGGTGAACGCCGCCTGAGCTACAGCGACGGCGCTATGATAATTCTTTTTCCAGTCAGCCTCTTGGAGGAACCCATCCTATCTCCTCTGCAGGTTTATATATCCAAACTTTATGCTCCTCGTCCATCCGTCTATATATCTCAGACATGGTACAGTTCGTCCAGCCCTGCAACCACCACTGTGTCTCCGCCTTCTTGAGCATAACGCAGAAATGCGCAAGAATAGCCAGAGCTTCCTGGGTTGGAGCCTCCAAAAGAGGCAGGAAACCATCGATGCATTTGTAGATCCAGATAAAGACGTCTGTGACATCCCAGTCGAGTGAGTAATGTGCTGCTGCTCGAAGATTATTGATGGTTTCCTGGTATGTGTACAGCCTCTCCATGTCGTCCACAGAAGCGTTGATATAATCCTGGAGCTCATATAGCATGTCGCTTCCCCAAAATCCATCAATACCAAAAGGACATTGGAGTCCCCATCTACCTTCGCCGAACTTGTAAAGCGGTGCCAAAGAGTTGTCAGAAATATCATCTCCTAGAGCGTCTCTTAGTGCTTTCGTCCCTTTGATGAGGAATATCCAGTCCTTAAAACTCCCCTCCTCAGGTGAAATATCGCCAAAGGAGGAGCGTTTTGGGGTAGCCAGCGCTGTGATGAAGGCTTAGCTTTACTGTACTATGTTAACGATCGAATGGGCAGTTGGTGTGCTAACCGATAAAGATAGTCAAGGTGGAGAAGATGAACAGGCCAGCCGCGCTCTCCTTCGTCACACCATCCAAAACTTTCATGGCTTCTTGTGATGCTGCCTGGTGATGCGTCAAAGCGAGCGATAGATAGTAACCTCGTTGTTCCAATCGGTGATGCGCCAAATGTAGCGCAGAGAGGGCGAGAATCTGTCTCATTAGGTATCCGGATTCGAGAGCCAAGTGAGGCACTGTTATTCTCCAAAAGTTTCTCAGTAGAGGAGAATTTGAAAGAGTTGTATATGTGGATGTCGAGTAAATGTGGAATAATTCTAGATCGACGAGATTGATGCCACTAGTGGCGTTTGACACATCCTGTTTCAAGGTAGGAGTCGGTTTCGGCGGTACTGGCTGATATTCGCATTTTTCTCGCAATCTGGTACAGTTGAAGCAAGACGGTCTTTGTTCGTTGCACTGAGGTCAATAGCATTTAGCGAAGGCCATCGTGTTGGAAGACGTTGGAGTAGCTTCACCTTGATCTTGCGTTTCTTACATCCGGTGCAGCCCCTCCTAGACTTGGAATGGGAGATTCTTTGGCCCGGTTTTTGACCGCGCTTCCGAGGGCAAAGACAAACAAGAGATTCGCTTCGGCAATGAGCAGTCGAAGAAGGGCTCTGTGATGATGATTCCAACTTCGTTATCTCCATCGCGCATGAACGTAAAAGCAATGATGAGCAACAAGATGGAGTAGGGCTTTGAAGGGGCCAGTTTGCCTAGACAAAATAAAATAAAATTGATAGGGCTTGTACTTTAAGATGGCTCGATGTGCACCATGCATCGACACCCGCCATTTTTCATAGACGCTCCTTTAGATTAAAGCTCAGTTTTAGCTCCAAAACCATCGCAGTCAACCTTACCGCTCGCTACAGCGGCCGACAGGGGCACAGCGGATCCTTCAATCATGCTAAGATCGGACCGTGATAAGGGGGTGATAATTACCGAATCCGAACGAGGCTTAGACGAGGTTTGTGGGGTGAGAGAATGTTAAACGAGCAGTAAACGAGAACTCAGCCTAATTGGGTCGTTTTCGCTCGCTACAACAAGCTTGAAACAAATTTCCGCTGTGAATCCGTCCTCGTGTACAAAGTACGATACCGTACGAGTACGCGCTCCGAGCGCGAACCCTGATAACAGTTGACTTCAAGGCATATTGCTTACTTACCACATGCCAATGTCAAGATCAACAGAGACAGACAGCTGAAATGTGACAAACTCCCCGTTTGCCCCTCCAGATAAGTGCATCTTGGCTACAAGACCCTCAAGGGCCGGGCAGTTCGTAACAGCCACATAGACTCTTTGGGGGCCGGTATTTGGTGCCCCTGCTCTTGGATGCGGGGGATAGCTGGATATTCATGGTTGATAGTGTGTATGCGAAGGCTGTATGTCGCATGTATCGGGATATCGGATTTCTGCTATAAGCTTTTCTTCCTTCATCATAGGCGTCCATCGCCACCTGCCTCGCCACCGGCCTCGTTATCGGCCTCGTTATCGGCCTCGTTATCGGCCTCGTCACAGGCCTAGCTTTTCCTTGATTTTATCAATAGCTAGTTGAAGCCAAAGACTCCGGACCATCCGGAGCCTCTCGGCCGTCCGAGGTCATCCGAGGTCATCTTCATCTATAAGACTGACCTCAAAGACCCTCTATTAGATAGGAAGAATAGCAAGAGCTTTTCACACACACATAATCATTTCCATCTGCTAAGTGCAACACTGTACCTTTGTCGAATTTTGTCTAGAATGACTGCTGCTATAGGGATACCAGCATCTCTCTATATAGTGTCGCTCTAGGGGTGGTTTTGTACACCGGGAGAGCTGCACGGATAGCGTTTCGAATTGCTACGTCGATATCGTTGATGCTAGTCATTGTGTCAAATCCCACCTAGCCCGCCGCCGTATCCTGCTTTAAGGAGACATTGCCTTCAGCTATTGCGTAAGGCCGATAGCGTTGCCAAGACATTTGCACTCCTCTTAAAGATACCCAACCGAGCGCTTACGAAAGCGACACGACAGAAACAGATGACCAAAGCCAGATCTACGCTATGAGGATATCACGACGGAAACAGAAGATCGCACACAGTACCCGCGACACATGGAGGATTGTGTCGCTCACTCAGAATTGTTATCTCCTAGGCGTTAACCCAGATTTTGATGACTTCGAGAGTGATCACGACGCTGAAAATTGATGTAATTCCTAATCACACTAGGGAATCGTTAAGCATGCAGGACGAGCTTCATCACACTAACAGATTGTCAGAAACTATCAGCCATTGTCGAGATAGGGATCCTCGACTCTAGGATGGAGGGTGGCGGTCATCTTGGGCAGCACACAGTCACGTCGTTGAAGTAAGCTTTTCCAAAACAGCCAAATAAACGGTTGGACAATACCATGCGATACCACGAGATGCCACACAACACGACATATATCATGCCGATACGTACATTGATTTTGCGACGCTTACAGTTAGTGCAGCCAGTCCGTGACTTAGTGTGTGTGCGACGAGTCAACATCTCTCTTGTGGCTGCCAGGTCCGCGGGTTCGCACCGAACTCAGTAAAGAAACGAACGAAGAAGACGAATAAAGCGAAGGAAAAGGCCAGGCGTTGCCTAAGTATAGGGCAGAGTTTGCTATGCCATACACGAATGAAAGGTCGACGGGAGCGAGATTTATGCGAACCCGAGCCGTATACTCGCATCTCGCTCGTCGAAACGCGTACTCGGATACGCTAAGCCAGCCTTAGGCAAAGGTCGCTCGATGAACCCTCCAGTTTCTCCCCAACTCGGTCAATCCGGCATGGAGAGATGCTTTAACCTACTATATATTATTATTCAGGTCTGGAACTATACTCTCCCGTATGAAGAGATGGCTGAGCAGGA
Source organism: Ilyonectria mors-panacis (assembly GCA_002991585.1). Classification (NCBI taxonomy): domain Eukaryota; kingdom Fungi; phylum Ascomycota; class Sordariomycetes; order Hypocreales; family Nectriaceae; genus Ilyonectria; species Ilyonectria mors-panacis. Next base: position 612,128 of record PPHJ01000050.1, read on the forward strand.
GCGGATTCTGGGAGAGGAGATCATGCCCCGGCTGCGTCCGTTTGCCAGTGGATCGTATCTGAATGAGGCCGATTACCAGAATCCGAACTGGAAGGAGTACTTCTATGGCGAACCCTACGAGAGGCTAACCCAGATCAAGCAAAAGTGGGACCCAGAGGCTCTGTTCTACGCGGAGACGGCGATTGGCAGCGATGCTTGGACAGTGGCGGCTGATGGAAGAATGTGTCGGGCTTGAGGATGGTCAAGATTTGTGGCAGTGAGATAAGACTGGCCATCATCATTGTGTTCGTTCAGTTTCTGTACATAGACCACCCTCGGGTATAAGAAAGATGATAGAAATTACAGTTGTACGTGGGATCTTTTCGGAAAGAGAGACCCGCTCTGTATTGCTACCGGTAAGCAATAAATGCAGCGGAAGCTCCTAGTTAGCAGCAACTGCGGCAGAAGCCATCACCTGGCAATCCATCCTCACATAGGTAGGCACCTATGAATTCTCAGCTGGCATAAAATTTAGTCATACTTCGATTCTTCAAACTCACCCTACCAACCTGACTCTTCCTCTAAATTCACCACCGCAACTCCAACAATCCAATCTTGTTCCAGACCATTCTTCCGCTCCCATCAAGACCGTCCCTCCACTGTCGCGATGGCGCCTATCCCAATGGGTCTTGTCGCAGAGCTTGCGCCCGTTCACCCATTTACCAAGGGCTTCACCGCCGCGACCTGGACGCTCGCCGCCATCACCTTGGGCCAAGCATCCGGAGGTGAAGCAGCTGGTATTTCAACGGCCGACGTACAGTCGTAGGAATGCCTGACGCGTACACAGTGATGTTAAGGAAGCTGTTGGATTGAGACCTCGTGTGGCGGCATAACACGCCTGATCCGGACTGCTAGATCCCTTTGAGTATAAGATAAGGGACCCTATGACCCCCAATCAATGGAAAAACAACCTTCTCAATTTACTCACTTGATCAATCACTTCTGCTATTGCATACAGCAAATTGCGTATCCAACAGAAGCCTAAAGTGCGAGTACCCGCCAGGATATCGGACCATCGTGCGTCGTTGGCCGAAAAGTGGGCCTCTTCGCTATACTCGTACTCGCACCTCCGGTTTAATTAAGGAATTTTTCGCTGCCGACTGATCCAGCCGACTTATACAGGCAAATAGCAAGCGAAAGGAATGTCGGCGATTCATTCCTTTACCAAACATAACTTCGCCTTAAATTCAATATAGGCAGTGTTGCAGCTGGCAACGGTTTGAGCGTGCGTCTTTTATAGGTCGAATACGTGGGTGCTGCCTCTGCATGACCCACGGAGATATATTGCGTCGTCAGTTGAACTAACTCAGTTCGTGAGATCCGAGCCTCCTGGGGTCTTCAAGGTGGTTCTTATGAAGTCAAATTCGCTCACTTTGGTATTTTACCAGCATACATTTGTTCAATTGACATCCGACCGAATGCAACCGTGGGGGCGCAGGTAGCTTCATGTCGACGTTTATCCAATCGCGTTCTCCCGCATTCTTGTCGTACACTCGGATGGTACGATGGCAAGAGGGGGTGGGGGCGCTACCAGACTCTGCCGGAGTGGCGCTAAGAGACACAGCTTTAGCCAGGGGCGTCCTTAGCAATGGCGTCCTGGTTCCGCGTTAGCCAAACCCTCTAGCTATTCTGTAGTTCCTCGCCCGAAGCCCCCTAAGGAGATAGTGTCGACGAATGGAAAGGCGAGAACACTGCAGTCAACCTTGCCTCCAGCCTCAGTGGCTTCGGCTGCAAAGTCGGGACTTATCCACATGAAGACATGGACGGGGATGCGAGACATGCCAGTGGGGAACAATAAAAGCGCACTGCCACCACTGCCTCGCGATGCCCTTGGACTCAGTGGGCGAATGACGCTCTCATTGGTTCCATCAATACGAAAGATGTGTACGGGTAGGAGATATAGATCTTGTCTAAATGGCCGCTGTCGGTTCCTGATTAATTTAATCCTAATAAAAGAAATACTGTGCCGCATGGCGTTTGATTTGAGGTGATGGCCTTAAATAAGTCTACAATAGATAGTTATAGGTAGCTATGGTCAGAGTTGCATCGGTTCGCCGTCGTAGCTGGATAGATCATCTGGTCGCCCATGCGCCCTGTGGCTTCGGTGTTCGCACGACCTGACGTGGGGCTTGATGGTGCCAAATTCTGATTTTACTAGTCCCTGCCTCAGTATGTTTATATTTTGTATCGCGCTGTCTCCTTGTAGGAAGTGCATTGTGGAGTCGTTGGGCTGCGCCTTGTTCATTGACCAGGCCGTCAAGTTGAATATGGAAGTCGACTGCGAAGGGAAGGGACATGGTCGAAGCGTCCATGCCATGAGGAGGGGCCTCGAACCCGAAGTCATTACCGGCAGCGAAGCTTTGCGGCGAGAGAGCCATGGTGTTATTGTTTCCAAATGCTGCTTTGCTATAGTCCAGCTCGAAGCCGGAGTAGTCCAGCTCTGATGTTGATGCTCGCTCTGTTGGCTTGTATGCAGACGAGTTGGTGTCCTTGACTTCCTTGTGCAACTCTTGCTCCTTTTGTTCCTCTAGCTGGCGGGCCATCTCTGCCATGCCTGCTTCGTTTTCGGGGTATACCGAGTGGACGGGGAGGTCGATATCGCTGTTGGTTCTTACGCAGCCCAGCTTCTCGGCGATGTTGTGGATGACGGGCTGACCGTGGTCGTTCAACTCAGACTCACTCAGCTCCCATGGCTGGTTATTTCGTACCATCGAGTACAGCTTGTGCACAGTGGCAATTAGCCGCGGCGATGTCTCTATGTCTGAGAAAGCGAGAGCGTCAGGACCAATTGTAGGAGAGGGGTGGAGTCCACAGTTTATACGTTGAACCCTTACTAGAGACAAAGTCCGCGCCGCGCGGTGGACTTATGCACGTGCCTTAGTGGATGAACTGACAGAGTTCTGAGGGGCGGCTTTTGCAAACCATTATACTTAGGAGGAGGCTGAGACGTGTGTGGGAGACGGAGAGTGAAGCACCCGATTGCCCGAAGGGAGCGGGACAAAGGGCTGTGGGGCAGGTTTGGTTGCTGACAAGTGAGTGCATAGCAAGTTTCCGTAATCGACCAAGACCAAATGTGGGGGTGCCTGGTCAGTTGCTGCTTCCAAAAAGCCGTGTTTCTCCCCCTCTGTACGAACGTATGATAGAATCCGAGTGAATGCGATTGGATGGCAATTGGATCGACTTGTGGAACTGCAATGCGGTCATAAGCCACGATATGCGGGATACGAGATCGGAACGAGGGTCTGAGACAAGAGCCATTTGTCATTAGGGTTAAATGGAGATTAATAGCACCCTGGCTGGATATCCGAGTCTGCTATCCGACTTCTAGTTTTGCTTCACATTTATGTGTCTATCTATTCCTTAGATATAATTATCCTGTTAAACGGACCCTCCGTTATTGGTCGCGTCGTCCTAAATTGCCCAATTGCAGCGCCGCTTGCGATAGAGGCAAATCATGAGGCGCAGCCGCAATATGCCAAGAGCCTGTGCGCAGTGGACGTGTGCGAAGCTGGGCGGTTTAGCGATGATAGCATCCGCCACGAAGGGTTCACCCGTCCAATTATCCGGTAGTATGCAAGAGTTCCAGCAGTTTTCCAACGTTTCCTGGACCATGTAGCGCTTCTTTTGGATCTCGCCGGCTGCGAGACTCTCCATGCTCGGAATAAGGCCTGGGTTCTTGACCATATAAGCCATCAACTCGACCGGATCGCCCCCAATGGGATAAAATTCTAGGCCTGAGTCGTGAACAAATTGGGCAAAAACGTCATGCGTGGCGAAACGAACACGGTGACCATATCTCTGGAGTTCGTTGCCAAGTGCGATAAAGGGCTGTACATCTCCTCGACTGCCAACAACTTAAATGACAATATTGAGCTTGATAGCCCATGACTGGGCCTGGGCTCGACCCGAAGCTTCATCTTGCTCCGACGGTGCGCTTACAGAGTCTGATGCCTTGCGTTCGGCCGGTTGGAGGAGGTATGATAGTGTGCGCACTAATTGTGAGTTGCAGTCAATGTCGATACGGCCGTCCTCTGGGAGAGCTTGTCAGCCACAATGCGAGGCAGGGGCTACAGAAGAGAGTGGGGATCCAAGGGGGGCCCAAACGGCTGCGAACGCAGGACCGGTGAAATTTACCTCTGATCTTAGCATCTTGGTCGACAAGGTTCCCGAACATGGTGGACTTAGAGGGGTCGAGGCAGCTCGATCGGCGGGCAGCTCGGTGGCGTTGGTTAGATTGCCGGTGCTCGCTGCTTTTCTGGGGCCAGAGTATGCGGGCGGAGGAGTAAGAAAGGACGATTCATCGGCGTCGAGCTCATAGCGCAAAGTTCGCCGCTTGTCTTCCTCCATGGTAGTCAACCAGCGTCAACGTGTGGCTGGTCGGGAGAGCAGGGGAAAGAAACGTTGGAAAATCGGGAGAGGCTCAATGTTCTGATCGGTGCTTTGTCTGTGTAGGAAGAGGGTATGAAGGAGAGAATGCGCTACAGAATACCCTCAGATCTTAACAGATTCGGCCACAGCAGTGACCCATAAAAAGCGACGAGTAAGCAAGCGAGCATTGTCGGATGTGCTCCTTTATGTAGCCAAATTTGTTGAGTATTTACGGTACAACATGCCGGCGGCACATGACAGACTGCAGGCTGAAAGGGGCTGAACCATTTGCGACTTGAGCCTCTACTTATACGTGGGTGAGAAAGTTTGCAGAACCCGGTGCTGATTACACCTTCCATGGCAGTCAAATGAATCATCACCCTTTCACGCACACATTGGGACCTTCTCTTTCTTCTACTCTACAGGATAGCCTGATTTTGATACGTAGTTTGTGGTGAAGAAGTGGTTCTTGTGTCGTATCTCGTTTAAAATTTCGCTTGCGATTTCGCTCTTGACTTTGGTTCCTTGACTCGTTTACGATGGCTTCGTTTACCCACTCGTTCATGGGCCGAGAAAGGCGATTGTCAGAGCGCAAAAGTCTTGGGTGGACCGAGGGAAGACCGACAGGCTGCCAGGTGCCAGGATGAATCTGTCATCTTAGAAAAACTGGGCTAGTCACTCTCGTTCAAGCAACCGAGTTGTGGCTGCCGAGGACATACCCCACCACCCTTCATCACTAAAGTCCGACGCGATCCAACATTATCCCCCAGTTTGGTACCACTGGTCGATGATCTTGCTACGGAGTACTGCTCCATGGCCATCAAGCGATCCCGGCAATCGGTACATGCTATACAGTTTCCGGCCTGAGAACACAGCTCAATGAAAGATTACATTGCACGTATTGAGTGGGTCCCGTTCACGGCTTAAACCGTTTTCAAGTCATGCAGAAATTAGATGACATTTAACTCAACGCCAAAGGTGCAACCGCAACGGGAGACACAATAGGTTCGAAACACAGAGCAAATAGCAACACCCTGTCCGTCGCTGTCAGCTCCTGTTCTGCTTATGCTATGACGGGTATGTTCCATAGTACAGTACCCAGAGTACGCAGGGGAAACCTGAGTGCCATGTAGAGTTTAATGAACGGTATCGATGTTTAACCAAATCATGCGTACTGATGAGCGCCAGTGGCGCCTAGCGCACACCTTTTGTTGTTGTTGTTGTTTTATTACCGTCGTGAAGATTGCCTAAAGCTATCCACAGAATCCCCAAAGGGGCAAGACGATGTGCTAGGCTGGTATCAACAGCTGAAGAAACCTAAAGTACAGTAACCCGGGGCCGGAGCTATAGACACTGCTGGCCTATAGCTCGGGCCTGCAGTCACAGACCTAGGCCTAGACCTAGACTTAGACTGCAACCCTTCTTCCTCCTCTATCTAGCAATTAAGAGGCCCTATTTGACCTGTTATTTCGAGCCCGATATCCGTCAGCGGATTGTCAGGGCGGATGTCGGCATACCTATATTTATTAACCAGCTTGAAATTCTTCAGTATTCCTATTCCTACCTGCCGGCATTCAAAACCTCCAGAAATCGAGATCCGTATAATAGGAAAGACTGCAGATGGGAAAACCTCGCGGGAGCTCTTAGAGGGAAAAAACCACTGCAGCTAGCATCCATTGATCAGGGCCATCAAGCCAGAACCCTAATGCCTATAAGTAGCCCGATTCTGTGACTTCTTGTAGACCTGGATTAACAGCCAAGATCCGTAGATCAAGGCATCTAAGACCCAGAGGTTATAGTAGCCTAGGCCCATAGGCCGAGGCAGGTGCTAAGATGCGGTGGCCTTATGCACCTACGTGCCGAGATACAGAGGTTAGGGCAGCTTAGGCCCGGAGGCCTAAGCAGGTGCCGGGCACAGAGGCCAAAGCAGCTCAGGCCCAGAGGCCTAAGCAGGTACTAAGATGTAGTGGCCTTATATACCTAAGTGCCAAGTCGTAGAGATCAGGGCAAAGGTCGACGCCCACCTAGATTGAAGCTGGTGTCGTGATTGCTCCTGGCGGCTGCAATAGCTATACTTGCTGCGAGGTCTGGACCAGCATTACAGCATGTATAGGAGCCACAGCGGTGTCGTTTGGCCCCCGCAAGCCGTGCTGTGACCCTGCTGCTATCTTAGCTGCCCAGCTGGTCAGGGCAGCAAGCCTCGATTATAGCCGGAGCCTTTGGGCTGTGGCTGTGGCTGCTGCGTAAAGGAAGTCAACCCTCTCAATCCTTCCTTTATTGCAGTGTTAGTGCCCGATGGGCGCCAGCTGCTGCAGCAGCCAAATTTGGTGGGCCTGCAAAATTTTCCACGCTAGTGCTAACAGCCGCTAGTCAGGAAGAATTTTTACAGGAGAGAGTTGCCTAGCGCACACCTGTTGCACAGTACTTGAGTCAGCGCGATGCCTTTCGTAGGGGGTGTCGAAGGTTACGAAGCGCAATCACTAGACTTCGCAACAAAAGTACAACAAAAGAGTACAGACAGCTTCAGTCAAAAGTGTAACAAAAAAAATAAAATAATAAAAAGAACCAAATGGCAAGGCTATAAAAATATGTCGAATGAGGTCTTCTATATACTTATAAAATCATACTATGTACTTCGTACAGTACTTTGTATTGCACGTTTTGCAGGGGTTCCGCCGGAAACATCCCTGACGCGATTAGCAAACGTGGTAGAACAGTTACCGACAGCTAAGCTACAGGACCGTCTCCGAGACGGTCAACTGGATGTCCCAGGAACTGAAACCCACCGCAAACTTAACCTCGCCTTCGGGAAGCTGCCATTGTTGCGCAGTAGTGTTCCAGAAACTCAAGTCGCGTCGCATAACCAAGAAGCTCACAGGCTTGGTCTCACCAGGCTGCAGCCAGACCTTCTCGAATCCACGGAGGACCTAGGAAGGGGTGTTGCTTGGGACGCCGTCCTTAGGAAGGGTGATGTAGAGCTGAACAATCTGGGCACCAGCAACGTCACCGGTGTTCTTCACGGAGGTCGCCACGGTGACAATCGTCTCCCACAAGCTGGGGTTACCACCAACGTGGGGTCCGTCAGTCGCAAGAGGTAAGGCTGAAAGGTCGTTGGCCTTGTTGGAGACGGTCAAGTCGTCAGTCAGCTCGTACGTGGTGTAACTCAAGCCGTAGCCAAACTCGTACAGAGGGGTGATGTTCTTGGCGTCAAAGTGGCGGTAGTCAATCATCAAGCCCTCTTTGAAGTCGGACTGCCAAGCAGACGAGTCAAGGGCCCGCTTGCCGGTAATGTTGACGATGGGGATGTCGTAATCCTTGGGGTCCTTGGGGATGGTATACGGCAGGCGTGCAGAGGGGTTGACATCTCCGAACAGAACATCAACGATAGAGTTGCCGTCTCTCTCCTGGCCAGGATAATGGGCCGCTAGGATAGCAGTACCATTGGGGTTGTTAGCCCAAGGCATGGTGTTAATGCCGCCGCTGTTGGTTATGACAACTGTATTGTTGCAGAAGCGGGCCACGTTCTCGACGACGAGGGTCGAGTTCCAGTCATTTTCAAAGGACAGACGATCGGTGCCCTCCCGGTACCAGCTCTTCAGAAAAACCAAGCAGACCTCAGGTGTGGGATAGATGGAGGTGAAGTCGTCCTCGGTGATCCTCTCATTGGCGGTGAGATGCTGAACGCGAGCGCCAATTGACAAGCCCCGATTGCGGATGGCAGACAAGGGCGAGACAATGTAGGTGTGTCGTCCAGCGCCAGAGCCTCCGCCGGAGCTGAGGGCACCAATGTTTGCGCCCCAAGGGCCGCTACCGTCACCGGTAAAGGTCAGACCCTCAGATACATCGGCAGCGGCGTTTCCGAAAACACCAATTTCTTTAGGCGCTTTCAGAGGAAGGATACCGTTGGTGTTCTTCAGGAGCACAGTTCCAGCGGCGGCAATCTCGCGGACGAGCTTGGCATGATCACCTCGGACATCGCGCGCGGCAGGGGGGTTGCTGGGGTCTAAGCCCATGCCTATGAGAATCGAGTCGGGATAGTTATAGGTCCTCGCGAACACAAAGAAAGTGGAGGGATCGACGGTGGGGAAGTCGGCGGCATTCTGGTTCAAGTGGAAGTAAGGGGCGAGGATCCGGCGGGCCATGTCATCGACCTTGCTCTCATCCAAAGTGCCGTTCAGAACGGCCTGGGTCAGGTTACGACCTAGATACGAGGGAGGAGGGAGCTCCACAGCAGCCGCATTAGACATCGGTCCAGGCATTGTCATGTCCAAGCCGCCCTCGACAGAAGCGAGACCAGAGTGGGTAGCAAACCAGTCAGAGACAACATATCCCTGGAAGCCTAGCTCACCCTTCAGCAGGCCGTTCAAAACCTTCGAGTTTTCGCATGCATATGTCTGGTTAAGTCCGTTATAGTTGCACATGACGGATGCAACGCCCGACCTAACTGCATTAGCAAAAGGCCATAGGTAGAGTTCGTGCATAGTGCGGTCGTCAATATTAGAAGAGATAGCCTCGGTCTCGATACCCAGGGTGGGATACTAATACTAATTAGTATTAGTATTTAAACACTAATACTAATACTAGCTAGTATTAGTATTAGTATATACTAATTAGTATTAGTATATACTAATTAGTATTAGTATTTAAATACTAATACTAATACTAACTAATACTACTTAGTAATTAGTATATTAATTAGTATATTAAATACTAATTAGTATTTTTTTTATTTAAAAAGCATTTTTTTTTATTTAAAAATAAGCTTTTTTTTATTTAAAAAGATTTAACTTCTTAATTAAAAAATTAAAATTTCTTATTTAAGAAATAAAAGAAAACTCTAAGATTTTTTTAATTAAGTTTATAAAATTAATAAGCTTAATATTAATAAGCTTAAAATTAATAATACTTATTATTAATATTAATAATCTTAGTATTAATAATTTTAATATTAGTAATCTTAATATTAGTAATCTTAATATTAGTAATCTTAATATTAGTAATCTTAATATTAGTAATCTTAATATTAGTAATCTTAATATTAGTAATCTTAATATTAGTAATCTTAATATTAGTAATCTTAATATTAGTAATCTTAATAATAGCTTAGAAATAACTTAGAAAATTTTAATTTTAAGCTTTTTATTATTAATCTCTTTTTTATATCAATAAGCAATAGAATCTTCCAGTAATAAAGAAGTATTATATTAGAAAATAACTTTTTTCTTTTAAAAAAATCTTTCTCTTTTATAAGCTACTATTACTTTAATACCTATAGTATAGTAACTATTATTTATATCTCTTATATTATATTTTTAAGCTTTTTAAGCTTATTATATCTTTTTTATAATGGATTCTTATTCTATTAGCTCTGAAAATAACTCTCAGGATCTTATAGAAACTGAAAGTAATATTTTTAGCTCTATAGAAGTTAGAGGAAAATCTCCTTCTTTATCTACTATTTTTCCTTCTTCTGCTATATCTAATATAGCTGAAAATTCAATTGAAAATAGATCTGATTTAGAAGAATCCTCTTCTTCTATAAATCCTAAAGATAATATATATATCTTAAGAGAAGGGCTTTTTAATAGGATTTTATTACCTTATCAGCCTGGAAAAGAAGCTAAATATAAGCTTCCTTATACTAGGTAAGTATTTCCTTTTAATTATATATATATATTTTTATTAATTTTTTAAGCTGTTCTTATTCTAAAGAAGAAAAAGTTAAAGGTTTTAAATCTTCTAACTTTGTTAAGCATTATCAGAATAAGCATCCTAATATAGCTTATAATCCTAAATCTGAAAAACAACTTAAAAGAAGTAAGTTAATTATTTATATTCTATTTTATTTAATTTATATAATACTAACTTATAATTATAGAAAGAGAATCTTTAGATTTAAAAGATAAAAATCCTTTTTCTCTTAGTTTAAGAAATTCTCCTTTTTTTCCCTCTTTTTCAGAAGATATAGCTTATAAAAAGATACTTTATTTTCTTATAGAAAATAATTTATCCTTTAGAGCTATAGGCTCTAAGTCTTTTCAGGAGCTTTTAAGCTATTATAATAAGTAAAATTTTCTTTATTTTTATATATTATCTTTACTAATAAATGTTAGTGCTGGGCCTAAAGTTAATAGGCTTAAAATTAGAGAAATCTTATTTTTCTAATTTTAATACTAGCTTATTAAGGCAAAATTTACAGCTAGTAGAAAATATATCTTCTTTAGGGAAATTTTCTCTAACTTTTGATATATGGACTGCTAGTAATCAGACTTCTTATTTAGGAATTATTCTTATTTATATAGATAAGGAGTTTAAATTACACTATCAGCTTATAGGTAAGTTCTTTTATTTTTATTTTTTTTATAATCTTTATTTTATATTAATCTATATATAGCTTTTAAAAGCTTAACTGAAAGTCATACAGAAGTATATATCTATAGTGAATTTTTAAAAGGTATAGAAATATACCCTAGTATTAAGGTTAATAATATTCTTAAGTAAGTAATATTTATACTTAAAAAGATTCTTATTTTTTATATAATATACTTATATTTTATAGTATTACTAGAGATAATGCAGGGAATAATAATACCTTTTTAAAATCCTTTAAAGAAGAATATTTTAATTCTTTAGAAAAGGATTTTAAAGGAGATATTCGCTGTGTTGCACATATTATTAACCTTATAGCTTAAGATATATATTAAAAGATTATATATCTAATTCTGCTTCTGAAAAATCCTTATCTAATTATATAAATTCTGAAATTATATATTTAAATATAGATAATTTAGAGGCTAGAAAAGAGGAATTAGCTAATTCTCTTTTTTTACTAGTAAGTCTTAAAGTTTTATACTTTTTATATATATTTACTAATTTCTTTTTTTTTAGATCTTATAAGCTGAGTTAGAAGGCTTATAACTATTTTAAAATATACTTAAGAGCCTAAATAACTTTTAAAAAAGAGTATTTTAAAATATAAAAGGAAGGCTATTTACAGTCTAATAAAGGTTAAATTCCTCTAGGTATATATATATTTTTTCTATTTTTCTTATAAGGTTTTTATATTAATATCTTTAAATTAGATAATTCTACTCACTGGAATTTCTACTTATTATATGCTTAATACTCTATTAGAGATAAAAGAACCGCTAATTTATATCTTTAAAATTACTTCTAATTTAGAGTATAAAAGGCTATTTCTTTCTAATTCTGATTGGGTAGAATTAGAAGAGTTAAAAAAGATTTTTCTAGTTTTTTTAAAACCTTCTATTAAGCTACAAGGTCAGGTCTATACAACTTCTCAAAAAGCTTTATTTTATATATATATATTATATATAATAAGCTTAATTTATTATATATTTATTTTTCCTCTAAAGAAGAAAGTTCTTTAAAAGTAAGTAATTTCTTTTTTTTCTCTTTTTTAATATTTATATATTAATAACTTATAGGAAAGCTTTTATTATAACTTTAAGGAAGCTATAAATAAAGGCTTAAATAAGCTAGAAAAATAATTTCCTAAAAAGCTTTCTTATTCTAATTTAAGAGATTATAAGCCTTATTTAATAAGTATTATTTTAGACCCTAAGTTTAAAATTAATCATTTTATAAGTAATGGCTTATTAGCTTATTATGAGGGTATAAATGAGGATATTTTAAATATCTTTAAAGCTGAATTTATTAAGCATTTTTCCCTTTTTCTTTTTTTACTTATATTACTTTATATTTATTTAATTAACTTTAAATTTAGAGTTAAAAGAGAAAGATTTAGTTTTTTAACTTCTTCTAATTTAGAAGAATTAGAGGCTTCTTCTAGCTCTAATAAAGAAGATAATTCTGACTTTAAAAAAGACTTATATATTAAGACTAAAGAAAAAGAAGAAGAATTTACTCTTTATTTAAGTGAGGGTTTATTAGATACTTCAGTAAGTATTTTCTATTTTTTCTTCTTATTATTTATCTATATAATATACTAATTTTATATAGGCTAATCCTTTATAATACTGGAAATTACATTCTAAAAGACTTCCTATTTTAAGTATTTTAGCTAGAAGATATCTAGCTATTCCAGCTACTTCTGTATCTATAGAAAGTACTTTTTCTATTAGTAATAATATTATTACTAAATCTAGAAATAGAATAGATCCAGAAGTAGCTAAAAGCATTATTTTACTTAAAAGCTGGAATAAAGATAATCTTAAAGATTTAGAAGAGGAATTTAAGGAAGATTTAAGTTAGAAATAGCCTTTTTTTTATAGTTTTTAATTGATTTTTTTTCTTTAAGCTTTTAACCTTACTTTTAATAAACTTATAAATAAAATAGGTCTAAATTTAGCTATTTATATAGCTTAAAGGGCTGGATAAGATAAATAAAAAATATTGTCTTATTATTTAAATTTCCCTTATTTTATAACATTTTTATTTATTTAATTATCTTATATTTAAAATATTTCTATTTATAGATTATAATAACTTATCTATTTCTATAGCTTACTAAGCTATATAAGCTAAATAAAAGATTTAACCTTATTGTATAGACTTTTCTTATTTCCTTTATAATTTCTATTTATTTAATTATCTTATATATAAAATACTTCTATTTATAGATTATAATAACTTACCTATTTCTATAGCCTACTAAGCTATATTAAATAAATAAAAGATATTATCTTACTATTTAAATTATTTTCCTTTTTTCTAAGATTTTTATTTATATATATTCTTATTTATAAAATATTTCTATTTATAGATATTTAATTCTTTATTAATTTATTTCTTAAATTCTATATTAAATTTACTAATATATTTATTTAAATATATTATTTTTTATTACTTTTTATTCTTTTAAGTTTTAAATATATAAACTATATTAAAATAAACCTTATACTCTTTTCTATTTTAATATTAAATTTTCTTTCTATATATCTATTTCCTTCTATTTAATTTATAACTTCTTTTAAAAAAAAAACCTCTATAGGGTAAGTAATACTAATTAGTATAATACTAATTAGTATTAGTATTTAAATACTTATACTAATACTAAGTAATATTAGTATTAGTATATACTAATTAGTATTAGTATTTAAATACTAATACTAATACTAATACTAATTAGTATTAAAAATACTAATACTAATTAGTATTTAAAATCTTATACTAATACTAACTAATACTACCTTAGTATTAGTATACTAATTAGTATACTAAATACTAGTAGTATTTTTATCCACCCTGTCGATACCATCTGGGCTAAAGGTGTTAGATCGATGGGTTTCCTGCTCATTGCCGATGAAGTGCTTTGCACAAGCTTGCACTCCTATCTTCTGGATGCCTGTGATCGTGTAGTCCATGGCGACACCGGTGAGGTAGGGATCCGGCGAAAAGCTCTCCCAGTTACGTCCTCCCAGAGGGTGGCGCCCCAAGGCTCCTGCGGCAGGTCTAGCAGTAGAATGAGCGGTCAGCGGCAAAGACTCGACGAGAATGCTATCATTGGCCTTGTGTGGAAGTTAACGTACCCAAGATGAACCTTCGCGCCCTTTCCACGGAACTCGGCTCCAAGGGCCAGTCCACGGCGGTAAAGAAGATCTCGATCCCAGGTCGCTGCAGCTGTCAAACCGGCGGGGAAGACGGTAGCAAGATCTGCAATGCGGACTTTGGGTGTGGGCATGTTAGCAATGCTTCAATGGTCAAGATGTGAATATGGGGGGTAAAGCGGCGGCTCACCAGAGATTGGGCCGTCGGCCAAGCAAAGACCTGTGAAGTCGATCTCGGGAATAGGAGCGATGTTACCGTTGCACTGGGCATTATCGACCGTTCCCGTTGTCAACGAGACTTTCTGAGTCAAGTTGAGAAGAGAGACAGCCTCTTGTGCTCGAGCAAAGGCGGTCTCCCAACCGGCGCCATCAGCATGGGCTACAGCATTAAATTAGCAAACTGTCAACCTCATCATCAAGGACCAACTTCAACGCACGAGTGGGAAATATAGGGTCTGTTTTGAAGTGCTTCACGTCCTTCCCATCACATAGAGTAGTGAACGGGAGTGCAAAGGCAATGGTTTTCAAGGCCTGCATCTTGACAGTGACAATACTGAGCTTGAGAGGGAGGCTATGATAGATGGCTGAAGTCAAAGGGTCCTGGCTCCTTCTCAACAAGAAACTCATTGACTTTTATACAAAAGTTAAGGTAGCCTGAGGTCACCGCTCGCCAACTCGATATCCGGAAGTCTTTCGTTTATTGCGTCATTTTCGTAATTGTTTTTGGGGGAGTTGTTTTTCCCCCTTCTGTATTCCGAACACCCCTCTCTTTGGGATTGATTCCGGAACTGATAGCAAGCTCTCCCCGCAATCATCCAGGCCCAGCAGAGCTTCCCCGAAATGTAGCACGAGTCGAGCGAGTTGAGAACGAAGAACGAGGGAGAACGAAGAACGAGGGTAATCGGACCGAATTAAAAACTTACTAACGAGCATGGCAGACAGGGTACTTGGAGCACCCCGCGCGACGGCTTTGCGCCTCGACAACTCGCGTAGGACCGAAAACCCTCTAAATCATGACGGGCTTAAATTAAATGCGGAGCCGAAAGGGTTTTCCCCACCTATGTGTACTACCGACCGATGGAGCAAGGGGCCGGCTCCCTGGCTGACAAGGAGCAAAGCGGAGCCTTCCCGTGCCAAAGTGAGGGCCGTAGTAAAGACTATAGAGGGGGGGAGGGGGGGTGAACACGGATCGTCGCAGAACGAGACATATACGAGGTCCGTATATCGTGTCGATACTGAACGAGCAGCAAATAAACGGATGTTTTACGGTAATACGCTCCGAAAACGAAGGCCACTAATATCGGCGCAAGCCATACTCAGTATTTTACAAAAATAGCAATCCCAAGGGTCCACGCTTTACCATAGAGCTTGTAGTAAGGGATAATTGAAACGTACAAAATCCAATATGAAACTCCATCTAGGCCGGGCCTAAAAAGTGCATTCTAGTTATAAGTCCCTTAAAGGGCCGGAGTCTAACTTGATTCCTTTGCATCTTCATTTTCGTTCCTTTATCTTGCAATTACCTTCATCTTCGTTGCCTTCCTTGATAACCGTATTTTGATTTAGATTTTACTTTTCCTATTCTGAAAAGAAAAAAGAACCCCTTATTTACCTAACCTTACCGCCGATCATCGACATTTCCGTTCTCGTTCCAATTCCCGTTTTCTTAGCCCTTGGCATATCGCCCCGCCGCACGCCATGTATATGTACGAACGCGATGTATCATCATCATCATCGTCGTCGTTGTCTGGTGGTGAATTCAAACTCTACCACTACAATCCCACAATAGCCGGCGGCGTTGTATTTGTACTTTTGTTCTTTGTCACCACCAGCTTCCACTTCTGGCAGCTGTTCCGCTCGAGATGTTGGTTTGTTATTCCAATGGCTATTGGTGGTATCTGTAAGTTTGGGCAATTCAGCAAACCCGCCTTGAAGTGCAGAGACTGACAGACGTTCTTTTTGTCAACAGTCGAGTTCATCAGATATGCAGCTCGTTGCAAATCTGGTCAAGAGAGTCCCGACTGGACTCTCGGTCCTTACATCATTCAGTCTATTCTTCTTCTTGTCGCACCCGCTCTTTTCGCCGCTACGATTTATATGGAGCTCGGCAGAATTATCAGCATGGTAGATGGTGAGGGGCATGTCTTGATTCCAAAGAAGTGGATGACCAAGATCTTTGTCGCCGGCGACATCTTATCGTTCCTTTTCCAAGCAGGAGGTAAGTCTATCATGCTAGCTGACTTTCCGTCTACTCCTGACATGAGCTAATGATTTAACCCTTAGGCGGTGGTTATCAATCGTCTGGCTCGCTCCAAGCCCTAGACAGTGGTGCCAAAATCATCATCGTCGGCGTCTTCATCCAACTCTTCTGCTTCGGCGTCTTCATCGTTACCGCAATCTCCTTCCACCGATCGATTCTCCAAGCCCCAACAGGTCGTTCTCGTAGCAGCGTTCCTTGGAAGAAGCACATGACCGCGCTTTACATTGGCAGCATGCTCATCATGGTGCGGTCTGTCTTTAGGGCTGTTGAATATCTCCAAGGCTTCGATGGGTTTGTACTCCGCCATGAGATTTATTTGTATATCTTTGACGCCCTCCTGATGTTCTTTGTTATGGTGCTGTTCAATGGGATTCATCCCAGAGAGATTGCGGCCATTCTTGGTAATGGGGGGAATGCTACCTACGGCTGGAATATGAATTCGTACTCCGAACACGAACACCACCATCGCCTGAGATCAGATGCCTAATCCTCGCACTGACCGGCGTGGTTTAATATATCGGGCATATACAATAACATGGATTCGAGATCGACGAGCTATAGACCATAGATTTGGGGCATGGAGCTGGCGTTACCGTTTTTACCCTTTTCCTCTTTATTCATTTAACGTACATAAGCTACTCGCTAAGCGTTGTCCTGTTGATTGTATTTTAAGGTGACTCTAACTCTATATTGAATCAAGATATACGCTTCAGATTTTCCACGAGCCAGAACTCATATACAGCCAATATTAACTCCATTATAAAAACAGATAACCTAATAATGTAAACAGTAGTAATAGCTGTAACAGACTAATCTTCATTCTGTATGCTATAAATATTCACTAAAACTAATAATAAGAGCTATTATTAAATTAAGTAGTTTAGGCTGTTAGGTATATTAGTAAGATTATTACTGTATTAAGGAATATTATAACTTACAGAAAAACTCAGTCTATGGGCTATTTATAGTTATATTTAACTTACTAATAAATTTATACTATTTCAATTCTACTAGTAAAATAGAATATATTATTAAGAATAAAAATGTAAAGCGGGTGGACTGGACCAACCCTGGGTGCGCCTACCCAGCCTACTAACGCTTCCTGAGGGTTACGCTACGCACACACTATAGATAGAGTATCACAGAGATGACTGAAGCCTTCAAGCTTCAGTCTTAATACAACGCCTGTGGCACCTTTTGTACTTACCTGGCTGCGTACCTATCCGTGTACAACCTCTTTACAAAAAATGAGTATATTATATAGAGTATACTATATAACCTTCTCTATTTAGGAATTACTTAGAAGTATAGTACAGCTAATTGAAGTAAAAGTTTTTAGAATAACTATAAAGTTAGTAAGAAAAAGTCGGTTAGATATAATAGCTATAAAATTATTAATATTAAAAACTTTATATAACTTAATAACTATTATATTGTATAGAAATAAGTATGAACTTTACTAAAGACTATTAAGAATAATTATAGAGCCTGAAATTAGTATATAATTATTCTAATTTAATTTACTTTTTATTACAATTATTACTATAAGTTTAAAAGGACAATTTAAATAGTTAAGGCTATTAAATGCTAAATAGCTATATAATTATTTATTTATTAGTATTATATATATATATTGAAGTCTGACAAAAAATATAAGAAGCTGACGGTGATTTAAAGCTTGGTCCAGCAAAGGTCTTTTCTGCCTATGGCACTATGTTCACGAACGTAACCTGACCAAAACTACAACTTTTCTGAAACCCTGGTTACAATGTGCCCCATCACTTTGGAAGGACGTTACTTCGGAGTTGATATATTGCTAAATTTAGCTTTTCTGTCCGAATGCGCTTGGGGTGGTGTTGCTGGAACTCTGCATGGGTCATTAGGTATGCTGTCATCCTGTTATTCGGTGGCAGTTGGTGTCGGAATGGTTGCTACATCAGGCGAAGGTCCGAAGCAAGTTCTCTCTGCCTCGTAACCTTCGGACCCGGTTAGATGCGGGGTCTGTCGCCGACGGTCCGGGTTTGGCAGTGTATGATGTCGGCACTTACCCTTTCGCCATGGAAGACTCCTGAGGCAGGGAGCAGTATCAAGATTGATCCAATGTTCGATCGCGGGGCAAAGCACATTGGCTCCGAGACTGAAGCCGAAACTTCGAGGGGTCTTGATAACTCCTGACGGACACCGAAGCCGAAACACGGAGGGGCCTTGATAACTCCCGACAGACACCGAATCATAGATGCTGTTAAATAAACTTGAATGAGCATTAAAATCATGGTTTAGTTTAACGATGCACCTTACTCTCCTAGACAACCTGGCCATCATGAGTGCTCCGAAATTGACACCTGTCTTCAACATGGCTGTTTTCGCTGCCTACACCCCCAAGCGTTTCCATGGGGGATGGAAAAAGTCGCTCTGACAGTGTTTAATGGTAGGCCTCCGGACTTTGAATGGGGTCAAATGCTTATTCTAGTAGGAGAAAGAGGATACATCGAAACGATCGATGGGTCAACAAGGCCGGACGTCACAGGAGCATCCGAATGGATGTTGTACACACCCGGTCCGGGTGCTGCGACTGTAGATGCTAGAGCCAGCGCGGTCGGGTCCGATGGTACTACTAATCTGGACGTAGTACATGAGGATGTTAATTTTTACGCCGAGAGTTACGAGTATTTTTTCTGGAACCCCAGGATGTGGTTTTGACTTTGGGGAATAATACTTTTACACGGCACCTAGGATCTCAAGCCGGAGCGCAACGTTTGAGTGGGTTAATGATGCAGTTTCCTCGGCCGTGGGAAGTGTGAAATGTAGTGAGGATGGCAACACCATTGAGATTGGATATCAGATATTTAAAGTTGGTTAAGGTCATCGTAGCTATATACACTTAATATCCATGAGTTGCCATCAAGCACCCCAAGCAGTGTACCTAGCACGCGACTCCGAAGTCACCTCAGGTGACTCTACTTAACTGGTCTGGTAAAGCGGCGAAAGATGCGGCTTAGGGACCATTGTCATGTCCTAACGATAGCACAGCGTTTTTCAAAGCCTGATACGTTGCCGCTCTGGTTACGATCTAGCAGCGAACTCTTTGAATTACAACGCACCGCGCCCTTCAGTGTAGCGCTTATGCACCCACCCTACGTGACGCCGTATCACAGAATGCCTCGAAATAAGCCCGCGGCGATTCGATGTCTGAGCTTGGAAGGGCGGCTTCGGCACTGGCATCTTGGCACGCACGAGGACAAATGGCAGGCTGGGTTCAGTCTCGAACGAGTCCAAAAGGCGTTGCTCGGGGATTAAAACTTGCCTCTCTCGCAGCCTGGTCTCTATTGATTCCCTCTCTAGGCTTCCACATAGCACCTGTCAGCTTGAGCTTTATCAACACTAACCTTTTTGTCACGGCCCGGGTTGGGACCAGGCGGTTACAACTAACATTATTAAATGTCACGGCCTGGGCCCAGACGAGACACAGGCAGTCACGTCGGAACTCCCGTGACTAGGCCTGTTCCACTTTTCACTTCTACCAATAAACGTAGGAGCGACACTTGCAGGAGCGACGCGCTCCCAATACCCCTAGGATAGACACGGATCGTCACACATACGTGGATTATCACATCCCATCCTCAACATCCAGGTAGTACTCTCTCCCGCAAAGCAACTTCCTTCCAGCCCATCATTCAGCTAACATAGCTGAAATTGGAGCTGTATCCTGTCGGTGTAAAAGGCGTCAGTGTAGACTGAACGGAATTATAAAGTATGTCATGGCATTTCTTACTGCAAAGACTTGCATGTGGGCGATTCGACACTCCACCGACTCAGGATAGGACAAGACCAATCTGACGTGGCAGGAAAATGGAGAATCCAGGCTTCTTCCGTTTTTAAATGACATTTCTACAGCGCCAAGGATTGAAGCTCGAGGTCTTCTTGATCGCTCGCACAATACTTTGAGCACCCGATGTTTTTTCTAGATTCCACGACGGACCAAGCATTGTCTCTGCTTCTCGCAATTTCTGTTACGAGATGTGAGACAAATATGAACGTCGGAAAAGAATAGTGGAGAGCTTGAATACCTGAAAACCCTCGGGATGTTCCATTGGCCGTGACGAGGACGGCATATCGTTGGTGAAAACATCGGTAGCCATTCGGGTGCCCGGGTTTGAGTCTTTGGAGTCCGCAAGAGTATAAAACTTGGTAGTTAGGTCTCTCACATCCTGACCAATGCTGTCAGATAGCCATAGAGTGTTTTTGCTTGTGTCTTACACAAGCAAGAGGTGTATGAGGTATGCGTGGGTCACTACACAATTAATTTTTGCCTCAGCGTCGGCTTCGGGCATGGGCTTGGCATTTTGGGGCTTTGCTTGGATTCGGGTTCGGGCTCACGGCTCTCTGTGTGGATCTCTCGGGTTCATACTTGTACTTCGGTCAAAGCACGGCCTTGCACAGAAAGTAAGCTAACAATACGTGGACCATCGAGCAAGGCGGTACGAAACTCTCCCAGGATTCTAGTTCTTACCAAGGCTGGCCTAGCCTACACTTAGGCTGCACCTGGAGTGCAAATAGCCCTGTTACGGTACATAAGGTACATTATCAGCTCTGCATTGTGGAGCGTTCCCTTTTGCACCTGGCGCAACAGTTATGAGCCCGGTGTTGCGCCAGGTGCAAAAGGGAACGCTCCACAATGCAGAGCTGATAATGTACCTTATGTACCGTAACAAGCCCCCACCTAGCGAGCCCGAACGAGCCCCAAGCCGAAGCCCGGCCTAGGACAAGCAACGCAACTCAGAACCATGTCCGTAGTACGTATGTAGTATGTAGGTAATCACAAGCTAAAGCCGAGTAACTTGGATCATACCGCACATGAGTCCGGACCCATATTGACCCGAATACCGGAGACGTCATTCGTTAAAGCAGACGGACGAGCTGCGCTAACCACCCTTGAGATCCCGGATCTTGAAATTCGTGGACATTCAGTTCTTCCATCTCGATTTCATTTCTCATCTTCCCTCTCACCGCTAAGCGTGATAAACTTCTGCAGCTTGGGACACGAAACATTTCCACATTCTCCTGCGCCTTCCGCTTCCCTCTTCAGCAACTCCTAAGAATCTCCGCTATTGGAAAGTACTGGCTCATAATGGCTCCTTTTGCAAGCCTTTTCCGCTTTCGAGATGAGCAGGGAGCCATTCGGTATGGCGAGGCTGGGGCAGCCGAGACCCATACCAAAGAGACCCTCACCGGCCGCCTTGTTCCCATCTTCAGGGGCAACAATCCTTGGGATGATGATTTTGTCTTGACGGAGGAGCAGTGTAGAGTTTCAGAGGCATGAGACCAATTCTTCGTACTGTTCAATTTCTGTTGGTGATCCTCACTAAGATGGGTCGGAAATCAGGTTCTTTGTCCACTACCGCACACGCCAATCTTCCTTTGTGTTGGTCTAAACTACAAGCAACACGCAGATGAAGCCAAGGTACAGTTATTCCCATGTACAGCATTTTCCAATATCAGGACACTGACTTGCCAGATGTCCTATGGAAACCATCCGATCATTTTCACCAAACCTGCAGGTAAGGTTCACCCCCTTCACGAAAGGGGCACGGCCGGAGGCTCACCTACACCTGGCAGATGCACTTGCGGGACCCTTCGAGGATATTCCAGTTCATCCAGAATGTTTTTCAATGGATTACGAGGTACCAATCTCCCTCCCTGTCTGTATCATAAGAACAGTTGCTGCTGGTCCAGATGCCCCAGGCTAACCCTTTCGTGGTGTAGGCGGAACTATGCGTCGTCCTTAGCAAGGACTGCAAAAATCTGAAAGCGTCAGATGACGTATCTGACTATATTCTGGGATACACCGCTGGAAACGACGTCTCGTCCCGGTATTGGCAGATGCCCGAGCGCTCAGGGAATCAGCACGGCAGTGCTAAGTCATTTGACAAGTTCGCACCAATCGGACCTGTCATCACCTCGACTGATATTATTCCAGATCCGGAACAGCTTCAGATGGAATGTTTCGTCAATGGGGAAAAGAGGCAGTCAACCCATGTTGATGACCTCATTTTCGGCATTCCCTCAATACTCCAGCATCTAAGCCGGGGCACAACATTGCGCAAGGGCACGGTCATTATGACAGGAACTCCAAGCGGCGTCGCGGCCTTCATGAAACCGCCGGCGTGGCTACAAAATGGAGACGTGGTGGAAGTTAGTATCGACAAGATTGGTTCTATTAAAAACCGTGTTGTATTTGAGAACGAATCCTGACGTCAGTCACGGGAGAGTGTAAGGGGCCACGCCGTGAGAGCTGAGAGCACATCGTCTCCATTTTTCTCTAGTGTCCGGGACAGAACGACAGTCACAAGGGAATCGGTGAACAAAATAGAAGCCCACGCTATGCTGTATGTATTTGTCACGTCCACCAGCTATCCGGACCTCTGTTATCACGGAATGTTTGCTTTTCCCCTTTCAGCTAGGATTTCTAGGTCAGCTAGGACTTCTAGGACCTCATTACGGTCACTACGAGGATAAGACTATCTAGGTATATAAAGGCTTTCTAGAGCCCTCATTCCAGTCAGAAATCAAGAGCTTCTACACACATACATCTTAATGAATCTTTCCTATCAGATGCAACAATATTTTAGTCATCTAGCGCTCTCGAGGAAGCCCGCATGTAAACTTCATTCAAGAAGTTTCAAGTGTAATGCTGCAATCATGGGAATAGTTGCATCGCAGTCATAAAAGTCGAATGTGATAAGCGTACAGACAACGTAACTCTATGCAAACCAGGCAGCGATCAATATTGGACTCATGAGACACATCAGTTGAGATAAACCTCCACTTGAGCGTTGATTTACGTACAGATTATGTTGCATAATTTCCAATTCACTCCGTCCGGATCGGCCGTGTCCATAAGCAATATTGACGTAATTTCACCATGCCTACGCCTCATTTCTGGAATTCACCCATTCTCTCCAAGCTAAAGTCATCTACCTGCGTCATCACTCTCTCGCTAGCGGTGAATGACTCGATTGGTTTCACCACATCTACACCTTCCTTGTCGAGCTTCGCATCAATTCTGCCAGTAACGGTCTGCAGAACATACTCGGCAGCTATCAAGGAACCGAGCTCATCTCCCCTCCAGGCAACATGCTGATCCGGACGGATCAAGACAAGGCATCTTTCGTATAGTTTCTTGGCATGTTTCTCGTCTGCGAGATTGACGTGAGCCAGAGGAATTGATAGTCGCTCTGCCGCTGTGATGAGTGAATTTTGTCCCACATCTCTGTCAGAAAAGATCAACAGAGTCCAGTGTGCTCCAAACATGTCAAAGATGGGCATGCCGTCGGATAGGAAGACGTGCGGTGGTCGACTGCCAGGCCAGGTGGTAGGAGTGTACCGACGTGGAGTCCATGAAGGTTCGACGCCATCAGCATCCTGGCGGAGAATTACAGGCGATGTGTACCTGTAGCCCATCTCGATGCCAAAGTCCTTGTTTTCGCCATCATGGCTTTGGTAGTATTCATGAACCACACGACGAAGTCTGCGGCCTTCCTCTGTGTCGTGGTCCACGCGGCGCGGGTCTCCACCACTCAACAGCTCCTTGAGTTGGCCATGGACCTCAAAGTGGACGCCGGAACGCTCTACGTTCCGAAGAGCCACAGGTCTCCGTTCCACCTCGTAAGACTTGAGCAAAGTTCCTCCGGCTTGGCGGTTGATAACTGCGGAAAGCTTCCAACCCAAGTCAAAAGCATCGCATATGCCTAGGTTCATGCCATAGCCGCCCGTCGGGATATTCTGGTGTGCTGCGTCACCGGCGATGAATACGCGCTGGTTAGGACTGCTCCATGTCCTTGCAACAGCGATATTGGGTCTCCAGACAGAGCGCACTAAGATCTCGTCGATTTGTATTTCGTACTTGCCATAAAGGCCACCCAATACCCTGTACACAGCTTCGTGAGAATCTATTTTCTCAGGTTCAGCATCAACAGGCATGAAGAGATGCGTGGTCCATGTATCCTCTTCATCCTGGGATATAATGGCAGCTTCAAAGCCACCGGATTCACCGAGGAGGAAAATATGCCAGAATCTTCCTTGTTTATGTAGGCGTGTGAGATCGCGAGATTTGAAGTGGATAAGAAGGGCGCATGAAGGCCTATGATATATCATTCCCGTTAGCATGATGATGTACCTCTGGTAGTCATAGAAGTACTCACACTGGGACCCCGTCCAAGGGCAGGCCAAGCGACTTCCGGACCTTGCTTGATGCGCCGTCGCAGCCCGCTACATAATCGGATCTCCAGATAGTTCTGACACCAGTGTCGATATTTGTGACCACAGACTCGACGTGGTCACTTTCCTCCTTTACAGATTCGACTTTGTGGCCATAGCGAAGGTCGATGTGTTCGTCTTTGTCGCAGATTGCCTTGAGCCATCTCTCAAAAAATTGCCTGAGAGAGGCGCTGCCATGGCTCCAGTGGGAGGCTGCCATCATTATTCTCTTGAATCTGTTTGCGAAACTTGTCGACGCCGGGCAGCTCCCACCCGGTGATTGGTGTTTGTGCAGCGAGCCCTGTCGATATGAGGACATTCTGGTCGATGTGGGCGGGAACGCCCTGTTTGCGCAAATCATCAGCGAGGCCCAACTTGCGAAAAAGCTCCATAGACCGTGAATTCGTGAGATCCATTTTGGGCCAGCTAGTGGTAGTCTTGTTGCGCTCGAACAGGACAGATTTGACTCCGTTGAAAGATAAGACTTGTGCCAGGATGAGTCCTACTGGACCACCTCCCGCAATGACAACGGTTCCTCCAGGAACGACTTGGACGCTCTCGTGGATATATTTTTGCTGTTTTGAGCCATCTTGACTATGGTGAAATGCTGAAGAAGCACCACTATAATGAGTGTAGCATAAAGTAAAACCAAATGAGCTTTCAGGAGCGCGGGACGAAGTAGTTACACATGACAGGGCTTTAATAAGATGTCCCAGCCCTCTCTTCTACAGGACTATGTATAGTTTTGCTTATTATCTAATCAATCACAGAAATTGCCACAGTCTCGTACATCAGTCTGAACCCGACGCCGCCGCCTCGCCTAATGTAGTTATCACGGAGCCCGAAGTCAAAGGCCGAAACCTGGAGTACACCCGCTAGCTCCATCCCCGCGCATCTCACGCTTTTGAAGCGGGTAGCGCACGACCATGGTTCGGGCAGTGAGAAATGGACCCGACCCCGAGATGACCCTAGTCCGGAGTTAGACAATACGCTGCGACAGCCGGCTCGAAAAGTTCCGGTCAATTCCGCCGACCCACATCTGACATGACAACGTCCCTTTGACGTCTTTATTTTCATCACCCCTAGCAGCGTGAATAAAAACTGACTCCCAACTCCCTAAGAAGCATCGTAGCCCTCATAAGCGGACTAAAAGATTGTATATTGTCACGGGCTGAGGCCTGGTATATGGGCACGGGCTATGCTGTGCCGGTCCCGACCTAGCCAAACCTTCCCTTCAGAGAGCTCTGCTCTATACCTGCAAGCTACCCTTAGCTTAATTCCTTCTCCTTTCCTACTCCTTAGTCTTAGATAGACCAATCCACCGCACTCTTTCGTTGAACAAACCCAGAGCCAGCCCTTCACATCAAGATATAAAATCAGGTTGTTAAAAATATAGAAAGCATATAATTTTGGGCTGTTGCTAGAACGATGGTTTCTGTTTCGGAATACTTCTCTGACACAGATTGCCCCAGGTGCATCGGCTGTACTTGCTAACATATCTCAGCGTGCGCCAGGAAGCTCGCCAACTGCGCTGGTCGCGTCGGATCGCATGGCGGTTTCTGAATGCGTCTATGTTCCTGCAGACGGCCTGGAAAGGCTGCTTTGTCTTGTCCGATAAAATGGAGGCAAAGGACGGTACGCTCTGGGTGTCGAATGTTACAGTACGTCGCTATCGAAGAGCGTGGTATTCCTAGGGATCGGCGTTAAGACATAAGATCGGAGATATCCGTTGGTTCCAAACAACCCACTCCAATCCAACTGAAATGTACTTGTCGAAACTACTATATATCGACCTTGCACTGGGGATACTGCTACCCTGAAGTTACTTAGCAACAATATTAAAAGGTTTTAGAAGCTTAATAAGAATCTTCATAACCTTCTAGTTATATATATTTAGCTCCCTCGATGAGGGAACCTAATGTTTGAATTTACTGCATTTTCGTTGTGCACGTCACAATTGCCAAGGCCCAAGTTTGGGTTTCAAGCTGCTTTTTTTCCATCTGCCGGAATCCTGTCTAACTTTTTCGCCAAGCTGCAGCCATTCTAACCTTGATGTCTAGAGTCACAAATCCAACAACCCAACCTCCAGATCCCCAACGCCCATGTTGACCCTCATCCGAATCCGCCCTCTCTGGCGGATAATTGTGGCCATAATGGAAGTTAAAGAAATTGGATGATTGTTGGAAGGGAAGTTGGCCTCTCGACGATGGGAGACGTCTCTCTTATATCTTATTGCTCGGAATAAGGTTACTATCTCAAGGTTGTTACGTACAGACAGCAAGGTCGTTGACTGCAGACAGCAAGGTCGTTGACTGCAGACAGCAGGGTTGAAGTCAGAAGGGTTGAATTGAAGCTTAAGGCAAAGACCAGTGTGCAACAACCTTATTGTTCAGCTACTGTCTCTTCTGTTGCTGGGTGTAGCACTAACTGTTTGTCTCTATTGTTTGAAAATACTGTATGGCTTTAATCTATCTGATAATATTGAGTAAAAGCTAAAAAAAAAACCCCCAAATATATATTTAGCTAGTACTATAGACCTCCTAATTTTATCTTTTTATAAGCCTTTTTAGTTTTTTAGTAATTTTAGATATTATTAAAAAAGATACTGAGTACTTAATAGAGTAGAAGAGTTAATTCTATTATATACTTATCCAAGTTTTATTAAGTAGTATTATTAAAGATCTAGTAAAGTATAGACTTTTTTATTAGATTCTCTTTATTAAGACGAAAGAAACTACTTATAGAGTTATAGACTTGCTTACAGCTGAATCCCAATACTATTTCTTTTCCCCCCATTCTTATCTAACTGAACCTATGTAGGTTATATAGTAGCGCTATATTCCCTTCTTCGGTACCTAGAGGAACCATATAGCCCTGACCGAGCCCAGCCCGAGCGAGACGGATAAAACCTCTCTTCCCATTCGCGATTTTCCTTCAAGAATCTACAGTAACCAGAACAGGCCTGCTGCCTTGTCTCAACAATCTGCCTTTTAACACTTCCGTTCTTCTCAAGACTCGGTAGAATGCCCAAACAGCTTCCAATCTATCTTTTCCTTGAGGACCTCGCTGTATCGTAGCTAACGCCGGTTATTTTATATTAGGATAGCGCCACGGGACAGTGCTAGATTGATCATTTTCAGTAGGATGACCTAGCCTACCCTATTTTATGTAGAGGATGCAGGTTACACCCGAGCTAGCTGACTTTTCTAGGTGACCAATCTAGTCACAGCCTAGTCATCGGACGGAGCCCTTGGCTGGAATCGAATCCCAATACTATAAAATATTTCCAGCGCGCCGCTCTAGCTATACGCCCTAAAACCAGTAGCGTTAATCTCCTCCGTAGCCGGGTGGGACGACACGAAGTCTTCGTCCAAGTAACTAACAAAGTCAGCTTGTATCTCTTCGTACGAGTTGTCTTCCATCTCTCCATCCACGGCCTCGTCGATAGCTTGACCAACTTGTTCCTCGTCGTTATCTTGGTCGTCACCATCGGCTGGTATAATTGCAGCGAAGTTCTCCCGCTTTGAACCGTAGGGCATGGCTCTCACACAAAGGTTGAAAATGTATCCAGCACAGCGGATCCGTCGCTCTTCAGGAGAGAAGCCATGTCAAATGCAAGATTTTCAGTGCAGGTATCATTGTTGGCAGTATTGTCGAGTGTGAAGTACCCGACCAGGTCAGACCAACTCCGCCATCGAGATTTACATGGGGTTAAGGCGAGGGGGCAGTGTCACGCGCATCCCAATAGATCAAAACATCCGTCAGTGCCAGTTGTCACCTCCAGGGACAGCGAGGGACCCTCTCCACTTTTTGCCCGGCTTATCGCCCCTCAGGCTCTTCAAAGTCTTGTCTATGATTTTAAACTTGCCGCATCTCTCGTCTGCCATGACTCGCCACTCTGCTTGCAGGTTAGGTTGCGACATGAGAGTTAGAAAATAATTCAGGATTTTGTTACCCAATTACAAGTCTTTCCGAGTCTCGGCTCCAATTGTGTAGTTTCAATGTTAGCGTGCGCGTACCCTTTTAACTCTGCCCATGCGGTCCCATTCTGGCCGCTGCCACGGATACATCAAGGGTGCCTCACTAAAATAACTCTTCAGAAATAGTTCCCCAAAGTGAACCACTAAAGATAGTACGTATGCAGGTTAGAAAGGTTATTAGGAAAACAAGATAGTCCAGTCGACGTATCGCCCATTGTGACGGTCAACGCGTGTCTATTGCAACAGGCCTTGTCGCTTGTTACACCCATGTACGCCCAGTCTACTCTCACTATCACTAGAGGCCAGCTAGTCGCCTAAAAGCCTCGTTCTCCAACATCCTCAGACCGCCGTTCAAAGTCGTGATGTCCTTACTACCGGCCTTAAGCTGAGTGTCATACTTGCCCATGGCTATCTCGGCTAGGAACCGACCGAGGGGTTCCGTTGGACTAAGCATCCACTTGGCCGCGAGTCTGATCGGCGGTGCTATGAATGGCATCATCACACGATATAATAAGGGCGGTTGGGGGATGTAGGGCTTGATGCCGGGATGCTGGGAGGCGTCCACGAAGCCGGCACGAAACGATTCGGTCTGAAGACGGGGGTATGCGACCCGCAGCTCGGACAGCAGAGTCTCAGCCTCGCCCTTGATACCGCCGTAGTAAGGGCTGAAGAGGCCAGGCGTCTGGGTCGCACCTCCGGCAGAGATATAGATGAAGCGGAAGGGCTCGTCCGCGGGGCGAGGTTAGCGAAGGCCTTAGCTGCGGCCAAGGGGTAATCTTTTGTAATAGTAACAAAGTCTCTAGTTTCCTTTGGCGAGCGCTCTCAGAGGGACGAAGCAGGCAGTGTAGCGGCAAAGGTACTAGCGATATAGGCGACGCACTCTTTAGAGACCTGGGTCTGGCTGACACCGAGGGCCTAGACAGCGCCATTAGCCCCCTGAAGCTTGCTCAACACCTTAGGGTCATAATTGGCAAAGTCCTTGTGGATAATAACGTTGACCCTAGGGTCGTTAGCCCTTTCGGCCATGGGGACCGGCCTCCTACTGAGGATAGAGATTTTGGTGAAGTCCTTCATTTTGAGCATGGCGTCGAGGACGCTGGCGCCGACAAGGCCGGTGGCTCCAGTGAGGATGAGATGCATGACGAGGGAATGTGCGGTGAGAAATCAAGGGTTGGGCTAGTCTTGGATGATGACCCTAACGATATGAATGTATTAGTGAGATGGATGAAGGAATTGTTGTGGAAACGCAGGCGGGTGCGAAAGAGATGCCGGGAGAATGCGACGATGGTGCGTCTCAATCGTCTTCTTTATAAAGCTTCTTCCTCTACTAGATTCGGATGTTGTGATAACTCCGGTGATCCTAGTGGCTGCCGGAGATAAGCGGTGGCTGCAAGGATCGGAACGTTAGTAAATACTCTAACGTACTCCGCCAGCTAGTGAGGCTGCGCGAAACACCGGATCTTTCTGCTAGTCGGATTCTGCCACTGGAGCTTGTGACCTATCGCTTCAACTACTACTTCATTGCTTGCGGCGTTATTGAGAATAATATACCTCACCTCATTGTTTGCAATCAACTCGCACTCATCTAACCCCTCCACAAGGATGCGAACCACTCAACGTACATACTTCAATATATTGAGTGGATTGATGATCAACGTCAACTCATGTCGACTAGTGGCCCCTGCACCTCACCAATTCGGATCATGCTAAGCCCAAGGTAGTTAAGACAAGCTAAGGATTCAGCTTAGCGATCGATATTCAACAACAGGGGTAATTAACGATCTCGAGGAAGCTATTCGATTTGCAAGAGAACCTCTTACCTCGACTTCAGAGGATCACCCGGATTATACGCAGCTCTTAGTCAGCCTCGCGAACCATCTCAACGAGAGATACTCAAGAGTCGGTATGATGGCTTACCTTGAAGAGGCTATTAATCGCTCAGGACAAGCTGTTACTTCAACTCCAAAGGGATCTCTGGGTCGTCTAGGATACTTGAACAATCCTGCAAATCAGCTGGGCGAGAAATATGTAAGAACAGGCCAAATGGAGGACCTTCAGGAAGCAATTTGACATGCCCGAGAAGCAGCTCATACTGTCCCTCAGGGCGACCCGGAGTATGCAGTTCCTTGGCGATCGATG
Organism: Ilyonectria mors-panacis; assembly: GCA_002991585.1. Lineage (NCBI taxonomy): Eukaryota > Fungi > Ascomycota > Sordariomycetes > Hypocreales > Nectriaceae > Ilyonectria > Ilyonectria mors-panacis. The sequence continues at coordinate 642,700 of PPHJ01000050.1, forward strand.
CGCAAGAACAAGAAGAAGAGCTGATCCTGATGAGGCTATTCGATGCACCAAAAAAGCCATTCAAGTGTTTCCACAAGAACATCCGGATCGTGCAGGATGTCTACACAACCTTGGAAACTACCTCAGCGACCAATATTCAAGGACAGGCCTGATGGCCCACGTCAAGGAGGCTACTCAATTCGCAACAGAAGCAGCTGGCGTAACTCCAAACGACCACCTAGACCGCTCATCCTATCTGAATGACCTTGCCGGCTATCTTCACGACAGATACTTGAAAACAGGAAAAGTTGCTGATATAGAAGAGGCACTTTCCCGTCTCCAATCATCTTTGCGTCAGGATTTATCTCCAATTCTTGATCGTATAGAAGCTGTAAGGAACATCATTCGATATTCTGCACTCACTTCCGACTGGACCCAATCCTATAAAGCTTCACAGTTGGTGATTGATCTTCTTCCACAACTGTCATCACGACCACTCGAGAACTCAGACAGTCAGCATATACTTGGCTAAGTCGCTAGCCTGGACTCCAATGCGGCCCCCAGAGCCATAAATGCGGAGAAAGGGCTACTTGGTGCGCTCAGCCTGCTTGAGCAGGGTCGAGGATTAATTTCAACGTCTCTCGAAGAGATGCGAACAGATATTCTAGGCCTGCAAGAAACCCATCCCAAACTAGCAGATCGGTTCATTTGGCTGCGTAATGAACTCGAAATTCCCATACCGCGCGGCAACTTTGACCTAAATCGGGAGTCTTCCCGGAGGGCTCGAGCGGATCAGCGTTGCCAAGTCGCCAAGGAGATGGAGACGCTATTTGCCCAGATCCGCAAGCCAGACGGATTCTACGACTTTTTTGCTTGCTCCGAGCGAAAGAGAAATGCAGGCTTCCGCGCAATACGGTCCTATTGTAGTCATCAATGTTAGCAAGTTCTGCTGTGATGCCATTCTCGTTGAGGAGCAACGGATACGACTGGTCCCCTTGCCAGATCTAAATATCGATGATATTAGGACGAGATCATGGGATGGTAATCTCGGGCGTCCGGAAGTTATAGAATGGTTATGGGATGTCATTGCGAATCCGATTCTGCAAAGTTTGGGGTTCACGGGGCCTCCATCAATGACGACTAGCCGCGTTTGTGGTGGATTCCTATAGGGCCTCTTAGTAAATTTCCCCTCCACGTAGCGGGACGCCACTGCAAAGGTTCTTTTGATGCAGTGTGTGATAGGGTTATGTCGTCTTACAGTTATTCTATCAAGGCTATCATATATGGCCGCCAACGCCCTCCTCCTTGAGCAGATCTGGCTGTCCTTGTTGCCATGCAGCATACACCAGGGAACCCGTCGCTTCCTTTCGCAACCAAAGAGATACAGGTGTTGGATAGTATTTTTTAAGTCGATGGAGCTTCACCCATTCGAGCCAGAGCGTCGCAAGCAAGACATCACATCACAGCTGCTGCAGTGCAAGATATTTCATTTCGCTGGTCATGGTCACACAGATGATGAGGACCCATCAAAGAGCCACTTGCTTCTGGCAGACGGGAGCAAAAGTCCGCTGATGGTAGCTGACCTCCTGGCGATGAATCTTCGCAAACACTCGCCATTTTTCGCATATCTCTCGGCTTGTGGCATGGGTCAAATCAACAATAGGAAACTGTTCGATGAGAGCTTCCACCTAATCAGTGCATTTCAGCTAGCAGGGTTTCGTCATATCATTGGAACCCTATGGGAAGTTAACGATGAACTCTGTGTTGATATGACGAGGATTGCGTACGAGGGGATACGAGATGGTGGCATGACGGACGAATCAGTGTGCCGGGGTCTCCACAACGCGACTAGACAACTTCGAGATCGTTGGCTCAATAGGCAACCAAACAAAAGATTCGGCAGTGGAGCCATTGCGAAGGGAGAGGTTAGGTTGGACGCAAGATCGGGCGATGAGAGATTACCGAGAGATGCTTTACTAGACTACGAGGACGAAGATGATTACGACAAGGGGTCTGATTCGCTGTATTGGGTTCCGTACGTGCATTTTGGCGTGTAGTTTGTATTTCCTTACTTGAAGATATGTAGTGACTTAGTCTGTTTCAATGTACTCGGATACATCGAAGCAACGCACAGCGCATACAGTGATCGCAAGTAGCTTGGCGCCTTGCCCAACACGAGAACGTTCGGTAGCTAAGACAATTCATTCTTCCAATTACTAGCTCTCGATGAGAGGATGTGGTTGGAGCTGGTGAGCTAAACGAATGGGTTTACATCCTTTACTGCTGTCTGCGGTATTAATCAGTCAGAAAGCGTACGAGGACCTTGCCGCTAGATATTCGTTTCAGGTGATCCGACGCACAATGACTACGCTGCCCAAATTTAGCTGATTCGAGTCCATCTGGTGAAAAGACGCCATACCGCTTACGAGGGTGGTCTCGCGGTCCAGAACATGACTCGCAGGGAGGGGCTACTTGATGTTTTGCGCGTCAGCAGATCTGGTGTGATAGTCTAGCCAAAAGCAACACCCACCTCAGCCCTAAAGGGCCGATTTTGAGTTCTTGGCTCTAACCAGTTCGTCCAGTGAACCAACGGCCCGGCAAACTTGTCGGTAAATTGTCGATGGCGACCTGCATGTGAACGGGTTTGTGTCGCGTGGGGGTGTCCCCTAACCCTTTAGAGCCTTGGCGGGAACCGAATGGAACGTCTTGGCTCTCGCACAGGGCTGAACGCGGGTTGCCTGAATGAACGGGGGCAAGGGGCTCGGGATAGCATTTGAAGGTCGTTCGAGTGATGCTTAACGATGGAGACTGCCTACTTATGAGGTTCTTCTGGCTACCTAATGGTCAAGGTTTATGAAGGCAAAAGGAATGATGACTGGACCGAATCTTTGCTCTCCGACATTGTGCATTGTGCCACATTAGCGCGGCGGCTCGGAAGAACGGAAGAAACGGGCTTGACAAAGATGCGACCAGCGTGGGCTGGGTTGTGAGAACAGTTGATCGGGGCATACGAACGGAAACAGGCGCGTAAATACGCTTAGTCTAAGATTGACGTAAAGGTCCAGTAAACGCCATTGCCAAGAGGCTACGAACATACTACGTTGTACAAGGCAGCCTTTGCTGGCGATTGCTCCAGCGCCAACATAGCGGGACATAACCTTGTTCGGCCGGAAAGCGATAGCTTCTGTACTCCATTGAGTTTAATATTTGTGAAATAGCAATGCTTCGTGTTGACCGAACAGACGCGCGTCCGAACTAGGTGTTCATCCGTCATGGATCTCGTATTTTAAAATGGGTTATCTGTGGATACTGAGAGCTTATCCCTTTACTCACTACCAGGAGTCATGTAGTTGCAGGTGGTAGTGTTGGACTTGCAAGCCCGCGTGGGATATAATCTTATGAGTACTAAGTCACACATCTGTAGAATCGAATGATGAGTGCTCGTGTGAGCTCACGGAAGATGTCTGTCTGGACATTAACTATGTGGTAATGGTTCATCCCGAGTGGTCCTGCAGTAAAATTCTGATCCCGGACGAGACGGACCTCGCTTGTCCAAGGTAATATGGTGAGACGACCGGGGTTGCGCGGGTTTTTTAGCGCCGAGTGGGCAGATGACAGGAAGAACAAGAACGCATCCAACAAAGAATTGAGAAGCCATCGACAAGTGTCGCACAATAGATGATATACACCTAAGTGATGGCGTGTATCTGGAGCGATACTCACACCCATGGCCCAAACTGGATCATCAGTGGCAATCATTCCAGGCCGAGTCGCTTGCCGCGTCTGGAAATGTCGCGAGAATAAATTATCGGGTCCGGCCGATCTAGGCTGTCTTTGGACATTTAACCAGCCCGCCATGATTGGGGAATTTAAACCTCTCACTCCACCGTGAAGATCCTTGACGAACTTTTTTATCTCGATCATCTGATAAGACAAGGCCTGGACCGCTGATCAAAGGCGTTTTTGGGGCCATCTCCGGTGGATTCACCTGACAAAGGTGCCGATCTAGAGCCTATAGAACAGGGTCTATATCCAGTCTACTCCTCTCTGAGAAAGTCCGGCCGCGACGGCTCCACAGACCCTGGAACAGATCCTGCGAGATGTAACCTTACAAGGAGAGAAACTCGACTTGGTGGCGCGCTTTCTCGTCCATCATATCCAATCTAGTACGTACTAGAGGCTGCCCAACGTGGGATTTTCATCCCGCCTTGGATGGGTTCTGGATGGATCCTCAGCGATTGGCCGCTGGGACGATGAATGATGGATCTCCCGGGCCGAGCGAATGGATAGAGCCCGAATGACTGGGACTGGTGGGAGACCGGAGCCTTAAGCCCGGATAATGGATACTACAGTACACACTTGCATGGTATTAGGTTGCACCGACATCTCGTTGGTCGATTATCTTTCTCAGGGTCCATCCGCCGAGCGCATCATGGCTCCTCCCATGATATATTAACCGCGTCGCCCGCCTCCAGATCGGCAGGCTTCCTTTGCATGTCGTCCATCTGCAGTTGCAGCCTTCGCCTTATCCAACCCGAGTCTCCAATACCACTGAGGGCTCATCATGGCCAACATCAACTCCATGACGCAGCCCGTCGCCGAGGTCAACCCCAGTGTAACGGCCGAGATCGAGAAGCAGCTGGCCAATGAGAACATCGACGTGCACGATGATGAGAAGCCACAGATCAGTGACGAGGACCTCAACAAACAGGATGGCGCCAAGCGAGTCGAGGCCATCACCACCGTGTGGAACAACCAGGTGCTCATTGTCATGTTTGTCCTGTAAGTGCAATGTTTTGTGTGTTTTGTCCTAATCAATTACTAACAATGAACAAGCCTCTACCTCGTCTCTTTCACAGACCAGCTCCTCCAGTCAGTCCAGGGCAGTCTCGTCGCCTACATCACCTCTTCCTTCAGCCAGCACGGTCTCCTGGCCACCACCAGCATTGTCGCTACCATCATGGGAGGCGTTTGCAACCTTACCATTGCCAAGGTCATCGACATCTGGGGCCGCGTCGAAGGTTTCCTCTTCATGCTCCTCCTTGTAACCATCGGCATGATCATGAAGGCCACCTCCTACAACGTCGAAATGTACGCCGCAGCCCACACCCTCTATTGGGTCGGTCATTTGGGATTGGGATACATCATCACCATCATCCTGGCCGACATTACGAGTCTTCGGAACCGAATGATCCTGTTTGGATTGAACTCGACTCCCATCATCGCCACGACATTCGCTGGTCCCAAGATTGCCGATCTGTTCTACTACACAAACGTCAACTTCCGTTGGGCTTTCGGTGCCTTTTTGATCATCCAGATCGTCTTTTGCATCCCTGTTGCCATAATCTTCCTCTGGAGCAAGCGAAAGGCCGTCGCTCGAGGCATTTACCCCATGAGGGTTGAGAACCGCATTTTTATGGAATCTGTCAAGTACTACTTCATCCAGTTCGATGGTATGCATACATACCTCATTTAATTGGGTGTGAAGTCCCGCTAACCTTGCTCAGTCGTCGGCATGTTCCTTACAGTCTTCGGATTTTCACTGCTCCTCTTGCCCTTCAGTCTGGTCTTCTACGCACCTAACGGCTGGAAGACTGGGTACATCATTGCCATGATCGTCCTCGGTGTTGTTCTGCTAGCTGCATTTGCGGTCTGGGAGAAGTACTTCTCGCCTGTGCCCTACATCCCCTTCAAGTTCCTCAAGGATCGCACGATTCTCGGTGCTTGCCTCGTCTATGGACTTATGTTCTGCTCGATCTTGCGAGTATCTGTTATTTCACTAGCGCTATCACATAGCTTCATCTGCTGACAGTTAACCAATTAGCTGCTGGGATACGTACTACTACTCCTACCTCCAGGTTGTTCACGGCCTCACCATCACTACTTCTGGTTATGTCCTGAACTCTTTCTCCCTGATGTCTTCTTTCCTCGGTCCCTTTATTGGAATGTAAGCTCTTTACTCCACCGTCAGTCGTTAGGCTGCTCTAACATGTTACAGCGGCATTCGCTACCTCGGAACATTCAAGTGGCCCTCATTTGCCATGCTGCCCTTCGCTGCCCTAGGTGTCGGTCTGCTCATCAAATTCCGAACCGCAGATTCCGACGTTGGCTACCTCGTCATGTGTCAGCTGTTCAACGGCGTCTACAGCGGTGTCTGGGCTCTCACTGCCCAGCTTGCCATCATGGCTTCCGTAACGCATCAGGAGATCGCTGTCTCTATTGCTCTATTCGGCCTCTTCGGTTCCATCGGAGCCGCCATGGGATATGCTATTGCCGGAGGCTTGTGGACCAACATTTTTCCCGAGCAGCTGCTTGCCAGGCTACCCGACGACGCCAAGGAACAGATGGCGACAATCTACGGCGATATTACTGTGCAGATGTCTTACCCAGTTGGCAGCGACATTCGAAATGCCATCAATGACGCTTACTCGGACGTTCAACGAAAAATGGTCATCACCGGTATTTGTTTCATCCCGCTCTGTCTGGGCTGCATTTTGATGTGGAAGAACATCAACGTTAGAAAGCTGGAAGAGAGGGAGGGCAAGCAGACCAAGGGTACCGTTTGGTAAAGCCTTCGATGCTGGTTGACGGGAGATTCGGGAACTAATCTGGAACGTATTGATGATTCCAACTTCCCTCTCTGTCACCTTTACTTGCAGTTGCAGATATCTAATGCCAATGGTTTAATATACTTACCATACCTGATGCCATACGAAATGTTTATAATTCTTGAACTGGAGACTTTTCTTTGACACTTAGTTCTGCGCTGATTGGGGACGGGATACGGTTTCCTGAGTAAGAGTGACAACATAGTTCACATATTCCGATTGAGGCTCCAATCGGAGACACTTAAAACCTGAAAATCACTAGCTACATCATCTGGTGTAGGAAGAAAAAGAAGTTCAAATTCATAGCGGCGCCGAGGCTCTAAGCCGATCGGCTGCAGATCCAGCGGGCCTCATTGCGGAGAGAGGACGGGTTAGTATCAGCACTTCCCCAGTCCCACCCATCCTGAATGAGCCCACCATCGTACAGCCAGTGCTCTCCGGGAAGGAAATACCAGTCCCAAGATCGAAATTCTTCGCGGGTGTTAGCACACGAGTTGAGGGATGTCTTTCTTGTTGAGAAGGTAGCATGGTAGTAGAAACCCTGGTAGACCTTGGCATGGTTGAAATTCTGGCCACCCTGAAGGAAGAGATCATCGCTATTTCACATGTTAGTCATCGCGTAAAGGGATCGAGAGGTGAGGAGAGGGCTGTGGCTCGCTTCGATGAGGGGCGACCTACTCGTTTACAGTATTTTGGATCGCGTCCCACTGGATGTAGTCCCAACTGGTGTGCCACCCGAGAAGGGTTCCCCGTACGTGTCCACTGGCCGTTACCGTCGCCATTCCAGATGACAATCGAGTTCTCCCAGTCGTGCATGTGACCCGAATCCTTCTTGAAGTAGATACTATAAGCGACGCGCCACTCATTGTCGTTGCACTGACGGACGGTGAAGTACACGGGAAATCCATTTCCTGGTGAGTTGACTCCGTTCCAGGGCCCTGGATCCGCGCAGCCTTCGGCTTGGGCTGTGAAGCAGAAATCAGAGTCAACACCCTGGGTTTGGACGACGTCAGTCTCTGCAGCTTCGGGGTAGCATGGCGCGCGGTCCCAGGAGCGACCGAAATGGTACATGGGAGCAGCGGCAACGGCAGCGCTAAGACCACTCTCCGAAGGAGCAGTAGTGTTAGCGATTTGTTCAATAATGGAAGCTAGAGTAGCGAGAAGGGGATTGACTCACGCTCAAAAGCGCTACTTGGGATAGAGTCGTTGGCCATGACAGCGGCGGCCATGAGGGAGGCGATGCCGGAGAAGACGGTTTTTAGAGACATTGTAACGGCTCGCACTTGTCTTGGTCAAGTTGGTGCTCAAGATGGTGATAGTGGAGGATGGGAAGCTGGCCTTATATATCATCTCGTGTGCGCCGATGACACTTCCCGGCTTAGCATTTGTATTACCATCAGTGGCCATGAGTAACTCCGATCTTCGGCCCCCATTCACAAACCTGAATCGTCAAATGCTACCCTGAGTCCTACAGATCTCCCTGGATTTTGTGTTGTTCAGTCTAAAACGTCAGTGCCACGATCTCCGCTCTTAGATTGCGGATTAAGCTTTGGGTCTTTCGTCTGTATCGCCCATCCTCGCCATGTTTCGGCCCCCAAAACGGACCTTGAAAATATGACCTTATGCTCGACTGTCTCAGCGGAATAAAACTTTTCACCTGGCTGAGACATGGCAATGCACAATCAACCTTCTTGGTTAGGCTGGCCTCACGTGGCCAATGAGATACTGAGGCGTTATTATGTCACCTACCGGTACAGCCTGACCGAGCTGATTGTCTCCCGCGCCCTTTCCCCTCTTCCATCTCACAACATTTGACATTTTGTGCCTCAAATCACCTTCACAAACCGAGTCTCACAAAAGCGGGACGCCCGCTGTCCGCACTCCGCTGAGGATCAAGAAAGCCCACGCCCTGCGCTCTCCAAGCGTGTACCACACGGTCCACACCCGTTCGACTTGAGCTGTACACATTGAAGCATGGCGGTGAAGAAGGCGAGTCGTCGGCCTCAGTAGCCTGGAGTAAAGATCGTTCTTCTAACTTGTCCTTGCAGAGTGGTGGTTCGACTAAGAGGCTCAATGTCCCTGCTCGTCACAACCAACGTCATGCGCGAGCCCGACTCGAGGCATACTTCGAGGCGGTGGTGACAAACGCCGAGCACTGGGAGGGACATAGCACTGAGGTCGACGAGGAAATTCAGCTGGAGGCCTACAATGCTCTCGTAGAGAACTTATACATGAGAAGGGTGCTCGCTAACCACCACGGCATCACCGAAGAAGAAGTCGATAGACTCGTAGAGGAGCGTTCCTCCGACCAAATGGCTACTGAAGCAGCAACCGCTATTGTTCCTCAGTTTTCTGTCAACTATGCAGGTATTGCACCTTCAGCACCCGATAGCCCACTTCAACCGTTGTCGAGGCCACCATCCACACCATTTCCAGGTCATACAAATCCGACACACCGTGTGCCAGTCGTACCAAATGATATCCCGAGGATCACTGAGCCGCCAGAAATGCTGGGGCCTTGAACTCCAGCTTGTCGTTGCCCCCTATCACAAAAAAGAATGTACCTCGACCACAGCCCCCGATTCTCCCGCCTCTGTCTGCACTCCGGCTGCCAGACCCATATGTCAACTATATTGACAGCCTTCCGGTGCTGCCAAGTGCGAGCATACAAGACTCCAGAGACGGCACACATCATCTCATCCCGTATGGTGCACACAGTTTCCAAGTTCCCGTTGGCCCCAATACGATGCATCGGCCGAGGGTGCAACACGGTCGACCGGGAAATCTTCGATCTTTCACTTGATCCACTAGCGCCGGGATTTCCACAATTGAGTCGAAAGCCTTTCCTGGGCAAGGGGAAACTGCACCGTTTCCCGATAAGCAAGCCAACAATCTGCTGGAACGGGATCAGTGACTCGGAATATGCGGTGTGCTACTCACGGTACCAGGGTGTGGATCGGTACCAAAAACCAACTTCATTGCAGAGGTCAAAATGTAGGAAGTCGCTGCCTATTTCAAACACAGGTAAAGCCAATACAACTACAAGAAATTAACGTCGACTTCTATAATACCAAAATTGTCTCCCAACTCTATCGTGAAGATCTACGAAGATATCCACTCCAAGATCAGAAAGCATCTGGACTGTGAAAGATGAACAACTATGTCTAAAATCCCCAGACTTAGCAAATACTTTAAGATCAAGCCTCTAATCAGTACTTTCGACTCCTTAAACAGAAGTGCTGTATAATTTGTTTACAGGCATCACCAATGGCTCTTTGGTTAATGAATGAGAAATTGATGCCACCATCCATGTCCTTGGCATCGACCGCTGCAATTTTCACTAGCGACTGCTTATAGTATTGATGAATAGCCTCTGCCTCCCAGTCATTTGACCATTATGAACAATGAACAGATAATCTATCCACCGGTATCGGCATCCGAGTTTGCGCGTTGTATGGACGGCCTCGCGAAAGGTCTGCAAGTTTGGCTTGGATTCGATGGCACTTTCAGTGGTGGGCTTGATTGGAGTTTCTTCTTCCTAGCAGTGACCTACTAAATGTAGCTCCTTCGAATTTTTCATTAAGCGTACATGGATTACTCTATGAGGTAGAGGAGGGTTATGGAATGCGGTTGTTAGGTTTTGGGTATGGGTTTTAAGACACTCAATCAACCATGCGGAAGGTAGTCGGAACGCTACCCCAAATCTTATACTTGTATCTTGAGATATCTCATTCAGGCTTAATGCGGACTCGATCCGAGTTTCATTCATTCTTAGCTAGGCTGGTGGTTCCAAGAGTGTGCATCGGCTCGATGCTGACTTACGCGGCAGGTTGATGCCCTAGAAAATCACAGGGATGGTTAGCAGTTTCCTTGCATTTCAAGATGGCATGGACGATTTTGGAGGAGGATCTGTAAAGGAAACCTCGACACCAAGGACTTTATCGTTTTCTTCATGTTGCTCAGCGGCTGCAAGGTCCGCCGGGATTCCCCTCAATGCCGGCATAAATAATGTTGTGTAGAAGACATGCCGAATTGGCACTTTCATTTAGCTCTTTAACCGTTTCATAATAAAGCAAACAATTGTCTTGGCGCGGTTTTATTAAGAGCCGGAGCGGGAGCAGTGCTACGCGAAGGGGGGTTCGTGACGATCGACTTCAATCAGGCAACTGCAATTTTATCGCTTCGAGATGACTGATGGATGCCCTATTTTATTTCACTGCAATCTTAGTGCTCTAATGGGAGTTGGAATGGTCAGCCCTGGTTATTTTGCACTGCAATTTTAGCACTCCGAGGGGAGTTAAAATGGTCAGCGCTTTCACTGCAATTTTAGCACTCCGAGGGAAGTTGGAATGGTCCGCCCGCCACCCTCTTCACTGCAATTTTAGCACTCCGAGGGGAGTTGGGCCACTCAGGATACTGTACGAAGTACCGTGTACGGAGTCCTATTCACTCGCTTTGCATTCTGAGTGATGGGTTTGGTGGGGTATCCCAACTCCTCTCGCTACGAAGGGCTAAAATTGAAGTGCTTTGGGATGGGCCAATAGACTCCTGTATTGCAGAAAAATACCGTAAAAATTTGCTCACTTTGCTGTTCAACCCAAACAACGCCAATGTGGGACTAGGCCTGCTATAGCGAGTACATGGGCTGGGGAGGATACCAGAGAGCTGCACTATCCTCCACGGATTGGACAGATTGTCAACTGAGTGCGGCTCTTCTCACACTAACGTTGTTTGAGTTGACAGGGGGTTTTACGGTAGGTCTAGGATATCCCGACTCCTCTCGAAGTGCTAAAATTGCTGTGAAGTTGGGTGAATATACTGGTAGATGAGTGGTGGACTCGGTGGAGCATCCGAACTCCGCTCAAAACGCTAAAAATTGCAGTGAAATCAGGCTGATCATTCCAATTCCCGAGATGCATAGCGAATCCCAAGATATCACACAAGAACCGAGCCTGGTCAAGACAGAGCTGGAATATACAACACGTTATTGAGTGGTAAAAAATTAGCAACCAGCTTGTAGGGACGTACCATGCAGAGACACAGATTGGCACTCTCTGGAGCAACTTCTACCAACCCTTTCTCGCAAAGAAATGCCACCCTTCAACTTAAGAAGCGCAAGCAGGGGCCTCAATTTCTACTCCTCGCGGTCATCATAACTTGAGTTCTTCCACCGACCGAACAAAGGCATACAGTCCACTCTTGAGAATGCACGCTAAAAACCCCCACCTTTCTAGATAATGATATCTAGCCTCTCCCACTACCGAGTCAAGACAGGTGGAACCCCCCACTTACGCTGGACTCGAATATAAGAGACTCAGCGTACACTTCAGACGATTAAGGATAATTCAAACAAGCTGTTTCTACCTTGAGAATCTTCTAGGACCTGACTCCTTGTATAATTATTAATAATAAAAAAGCTTCTGGGTAAGCTGCAACTACTAGTAATCAGTAGGTTCACCTTTTGAAGTGCGCACAAATTATAGGAATGAAGAACTAATGACTTCAGTGTCCTCCACCGAAGTAGAAAAAATTACTGCTGCTCTCCATGCCTATGGCGCCGCCCTAAAAGGTCGCAATGTAGAGGAGGCGGTCGCGCTGTATACCGCAGATGGTGTTATAATGCCGCCCCATTTTCCCGCCAGCGCCGGCACCCAGGGCTCTACGCGAGTCATACACACGCATCTTCGCATCTGTACAGCTCGTCATTACCTTTGAAATCGAAGAGGTGGTCGTCATGTCACCCGACTGGGGTTTCGCCAGGACGACGGCTGAGGGTACCAAAACTATGCTCGCGACTCAAGAGTCAGAACCGCATGCCAACCAGGAGCTGTTTATAATGAAGAAGGTGGATGGAAAGTGGAAGATTGCAAGATATGCTTTCTCTACTATGAAACCGCTGGTTCAGAATGGGATACAGAGGAGCTGAGAATGGATGCTATTCGGACTTTGTACATTCAATCTAGTCCCACTGACCCGTTGTTAACACTATCAATGGTTCGGGAAAGGAGTCAATCAATGAGTGGTTATGATATGTATATGAGAAATATTCTATAGTGCCTAAATATCTTCTCATGTAACAGTATTCAGTTGTTTCGGTTCGCCTAGCCTGAGAAGGGCTCCCCTGGGACCACTCGATAATATTATCTACAGCTAACCACTATGGAAGAGGCGATAGATTGTGCGAGTATCCTTGTAAAAAGGAATACTTTGGCCACGCAAGTCTAAGACCCAAAGTAATTTGAAGTGGAGAGCCAGGTCGAATCCACAAGTTTAGCATTTCGCAGCTCCATCCTTCCAATCAATAGTCGACATTTTAGGGTACGGGTATCCGGTGATGTTGATCAAATCAAGGAGCGGTGTAACCAGTCCGTGAGTTGGAAGAACTCTATGTTATGGTTAAAACGTGCCTGTCGTTGGTTTGGTATCAGGGCCGGTACTTACATCGCATTCTCAGTCAGTCCGTCTCCCATCACCTGATCGAGCCACTGCCTCAGAAGAGCTTGATCCGACTGTCCAGTTGAAACACCTGCTTGCCAGACATCTGCCTCTAGAACAGCCACCGGAGAATTTCCGGAAGGGCACTTGGTAGTGACGAAGCTGTAAGACCAGTCTGCGGCGTGGGATCCTTGCTCTTCCCACATGAACCAGGCTTGGATATTACCATCAGAGTGGACGTAGGGGTTCGTGTCGCTTCACCACAAATTAGCCCAGCTGTAATTTAAAGAAATAAAGAGTTCAACACTCACTTGAAAGTCACGAATGTTGCATTCGGAATGCTGGACCAGTACTTTACTGCCATGTCGGGCACGATGAGCTTTGCGCCAGCTTCGACATATTTGTTAGCTCCCCCACTATGGTCGCGGTGGTGGTGTGTCGGCTACCAAGTTGTAAGCCAAACATTCGGGCAACCCTTTGCTTCTGCTGCTTACCCAAAGATGAGTGATCGGCTTGTTCAAGTTTTGAGCAATCCATTGAATCACCTTATCGCTAAATTGAGGCGGTGCATCGCACACAATGACCTCTGTCTCGAACTCGAGGATCATCTGTTTAATACCAAGAGGATCGTCATCGAGAATGAGCCAGTGTACCCAGGGGAGGTCAGAAATCGGCTGCTCTCCTTTGAGACCTTCCACTGTGACATTCTTGATTCCGGCCCAAAGCATGTTCGAACTGAACTCTGTTAAGCGCGCATGCGATAAGCCTTGGACTTTCTTGGGTGCTGCCTTCGGGAACATGCTCTCTTCTTCCGATATGCCATGAAAGAAGTCTGATGAAAAGTCTGGGTTCAATGTTATCTGCTCGATGACATAATCCTCCAGGACAGCATTGAGGTTCTCAGACGAGGAGTTGTAGATGCTCTGGATCTGATGAGGAAACTTGAGTCCTTCCACAGTTTTATAGTCTGTGAGGTAAAGATCAAAGGTTGACGCTCCATAGATCGAATGGTCTTCTAGGGTGCGGACAATGTAGGGCAGATTGCTGGAGGGATCAAAGATGACAGTGAGGTCGAGATGGGAATCGTAAACTGTATATTGTTAGACATGTTCTCGACAAGAACCGTCTCTCATACCGCTAAACATTTCCACGTTGTTGATGATCGTCTTTGAAACTGATGTACTTTTGCTCGATTTCAACTTGTCTAGTCAGCATGGCATTCTTAGACTGACCAGGGTTTTATGTACCTTAAGAAGGAGTCTTGGGTCGAGCATGTTGCCATGCAAAACCATGTACTCGGCAAGCGCAGCTATGGCAGCAGTTAGCACTTCAAATCAATTGAATAAGAGATGTCGACATACAATCCGTGTATCCGGACGCGAGATCCGGAGGAAGCCAAATCTGGTTGTTCCCATGGACGTAGCAGGCAAATCCATCGTCACCGCTCTGAACCACAAGTGAGAAGTTAAAAGGTTCGAGCGCAGGCGATGCCCATACCCAGTACGCTGTATTTTGTGAGCCTCATTCGCCATTATGTGTTGGAAGTGACTCACAACTGGGGACAAATTGCCTGTCAATTCGTTGTTGTAATTCATCCGAAGCGAAACTGAATGATATGTTTTGATGTCCTGAGATGGCAATGAATGTATCGGCTCTAGTCAACTCGTAGCTTTGCATGAGACTCCGTGAGCGATAGTTGCTACCAATTGTCAGAAAATGATGGGACTTTATGGCTTGGGATAGTACTTTGGGGAATTGTAAGTAACGCCGTGAAGATCTTTGAGAGCAGACTCGCCACCGAGGGCTTCCAAGGCCGAGTCAAGAATATCTCCCACAGAGCACGATGTCTCGGTCAAAGGAACAGCAGCCGCCAAGACGGTCGATAGGAGAGAAACCCCAATCAACTTAAAAGGCACCATGTTGGGAACAGGAGGAATTGTAAGAGTACAGAAGTAGTTGGAGTTGGAGAAGAGCCGATGATGGAATTGGAAGATGACGTATAAATTATTATCTGTTTGTCTTTAAATATCGAGTCGAGTCAACATTACGATCACCGCTTCTGATGCGCTTTGAGCACCCAAGGACTACACGGAACTGAATAGCTACCCCGGGCACGGATGCTCAGCGCGCGCAGCCCCAATAATCGGTAGGATTTTGCCAAGCTTATTACAGAACTTTGCTCTGCCTAGAATACGTACGTCTGAGCCTCCGTCTTACTGATCTCCCTAAGCCTTTCTTGGACGCGATTGGCGCCACTTGAGGTCATCTTACGCGCTTCTCTCCAATGACTAAGCCAGCGCGGTCGAGAATAAGCCTCCGCGCTCCGGTTGTCGAGCGGTGCCGACCTCTTAACCACCCCGAAGAAACTCTAGACTTCCATTTCCACTCACCATTGACCCAAATCAAGTGCGGAAATGAGTTTGATGCCGACGGATATCCCGCGAAGTGATGCGCCGCCCCAGACTTCCAGCCCTGTCGGGCTAAATCGGACATGCCAGGTAATTAATTGCATGCCGCCTATTCCCGTTCCCGCCAGTCCGCGGTGTCTAATATGGGACCTCCACAGGGCTGCCGCCATCGCCGGATCAAATGCATCATTGCATCACAAGATCCACAGCCAAATCAGAAGAAATGCACTAGGTGCACGAAGCTTGACATCGACTGTGTTTTTCTTCCTCCTGCCATCAAAAAGACGCGCCGGAGAAACGAAACAAGGATCAAAGAACTGGAGCGAAAGTTCCAACAGATCCAGCAGAGCATCAGCGAACCACGAAGCGCGCCTCTTGTCTCGCTCTCTGGTCCAAATGGAGACAGCGATACGCAATTCTCCGTACCTTCGAATGGCCGATCCCCGGCAACAACGCCCAGCACTCTTGACTCGTTACTGCTGGCACCTTCTCCCGATGATACGACAGCAGACCCAGTTTCGAGAGGCCTTCTCAGTCATAACCAAGCGGAAGGACTGTACTGGGCCTTTTGCCACAACTTTGAGCCACTTTATCCGATTGTGCATGTGCCAGAATCATTGACGTGTGAGGAAACTCGGATAACTCGGCCTGCACTCTTTCGAGCAATTATCACGGCCGCCTCCAGCAGTACAGATCCAAATCTCTCTCGAGCCTTGTTCCACGACACGGGAAAGTTCCTCGCTGAAAAGGTGGTGGTGTCTGGGGAAAGATCCTTGGATCTTGTCCAAGCCCTCCTTATCATGTCCACCTGGCAACAGCCTCCCGAGAAGTTCCAAAGACTAAAGTTCAGCCAGTCTGCACAGTTGGCAGCAACAATGGTCATGGATCTGCGGTCATCAAATGATGAAAACTACAAAATCCCTGATCCTGAAAACGCCTTTGTTCCATCAGATCACTTGATAGAGACTTGTAGGAGTTTCCTCGCATGCTATTTTCTCTGCTCCAGGTGAGTTCCAATTCGCCCATATGGGTCACCAAACTAATCAGACAATGTCTAGCATTGCGCTTTCGTTTCGCCGACCAAACGGGCTTCGCTATGGGGTCTGGGTCGAACGTTCCGCAAAGGTCCTTGAGATGGCTCCATTCCTTCATCCGAACGACCGTCGCCTCCTCGCCTGGGCCAGACTGCAACGACTCGCTGAAGAGAGTTTGACAATGGTTGGGTTTGATGAAGGAACGGCTGTAGATTTCTCCGACACTCGTACACGCTTCATCTTGAGGAACTGTGCTCAGGCGGTAACCAAGTGGAGACAGTCAATTCCAGAAGACATCATGTGTGGTGGGTAGCATGGTTCACTTACCAGAGACTTTGGCTAACTTTGTTGAAGGACCGCTTGAGATACACTACCAGATGATTCTCGTTAGTCTCGATGAGCCTGCACTCTACGGTGGCCACGAAATTGCCGACTTCCGCCCTCCATACGTGATACGGGCACTGCCATTGGAAAAGAAGCCCGCAAAGCGCGGATTGGATGAATGTCATTGGAGCAATCACCAAGTGTGCTGTGTCAGCCCAACAACTCATCACGGCGTTCATCAACCTCCCCGTCGAGGTCCTTCGATCAGCCCCAGTCATTACCTACACGCGAATGTCTTACGCTGTGATCGTGTTGATCAAGGTTTACGTATCGACGCAGAGAAATGGCGACAGAGAAAATTCGCTACTTGATAAGGAATGGACCCCCAAGCATTTCCTCGTTCGGGTAATGGAGAAACTGGAATTGGCTGCAGGTCAGCAACGCCTTGATATCTCAGTGACTTTCAGTTGTGTCCTCGCCAACTTGGCCAGATGGTGTGTTAGCAACCTGGACCAGAACGGCCTCTCCGGCCAGTTCATTGAGCCAATGATACACCTACCGGGCAAGACTACCAACAGTGACACAAGCAGTGTCAATAGTGATCCGAATCATTTGATGGTTCCTGGCTCTCTGTATGCCACTCCCAGTGAGCCAGCGACACAAGGAGCCACTTTCCAGTCCTGGTCAAATATGGAGGACTTTTCATTGCTCGGAGATCTATATCTCGGCACGTTGGGTTCAAGTCCTGGATCTGGTATGGTGAACAGCCTTCCAGAGTTTGACTTTGACAGATGGGACATAGGCAGCAGCTCGAGTTGAATGGCCAGTAGCACATCTCTGAACATATGGACGAGGCAGTCATATTGCATTTTCTCCCATAGAACCTTTATAAGCTTTATCCAAATTATGCCTTTTAGATACCCATCCAATAACTATTGAGTAGCTGCCTTTCCACCAAGGTCCCTGATCGACACCTGCAGCCAATTCGGGAAGGCGTTGATGCCCGTCAACCATGTCGCATTCTCAGGGAGGAAGATTTGTCCACTGCGACAACTAAATAGTTGTTTCAAAACTTTGCTGGCAACAAAGTCTGGTTGCATCATCCTCTTTCTTGTAGCTTCAGACTTGGCTGCTTGTAGCTTTGTCATGTCGGTTTCAACCCACATCGGGTGAACGATGGTGGTCATGATTGCAGGCGCCTTGTAGAGATGCTTAATCTCACATGATAGACCTTGATGGAACGCCATTATTCCGGCCTTGGTTGCTGCGTAATCCACAACTTTTGGTAGTGGCACGTAAGACATCAAGCTAGAAACCGTAACAATGTGTCCCTTGTTCTTCGAGATCATGGCAGGCAAGAACTGCTTGGTTGTTGACCAGTGCGAAATAACGTTGATGCCGAATATTCTTTTCAGATCATCCTGGGAAGTCTCAAGAATGGAGTGTGGGCCCGCGACGCCGGCATTGTTAATGAGGATTGAAGGGTGGCCCAGGGTTTCTCTTATTCCGTCAGCTGCTTCCGCGATAGCAGATTCGGAGGTAACGTCGCATTTCCAGTACGATACAGCATCCATCTCCGCCAGGTCCGAAGGTAGGTCCGCGTAGTCGAGAATTGCAACCTTCAATCCCTTTTCAACAAGACCAATCACAATGGCTTTTCCGATACCATTGCAGCCACCAGTAATTACCGCAACCTCTTTATTCCATTCCCAATCTTTCTTAGACGAAATCCGCCAGTTGTTCAGAGCGAGGACGTCAAAGAGACGACTAGTCGCTCTAATGAGCCCAAGAGAAAGGAGGAGCTTCAGAACAGCCCTCAAACCTCCGAGCCCAATAGAGTTCTGGAGGAGCCCCAGGTCGGATATTCGGCTAACGAGATCGGCAGGGCCATACGATATTAATGCAAGGGCCGATGCCGAAAGCGCTGGTTGGATAAGGGTGTCGCCGATCACAAAGCCAATTTTGGCCAAGGCGGGGATGATTGGTGCCATTATCGGAGAATTTGATACACAGAACCACTTCGGTGGATTGAGTAGGAATTCCTAGAGACAAGCGAAGGTTAGAAGGAATTTAAAGTGGCGACTTCGCAAGCATTTTATCCCTCTCACGCTCGTATGGCTCGGTTATTTTGAGAGCTATTATAGCAACGGTGTATGTAGTCCGCATACGTGGCATTTGTCAGTCTTTAGTTTCAGGACCAGAACCGACAGCTTCAGGCCTCGGTGGAGAATTGGCAAGGGAGTCACCAAATGAGAGTGCATACCGATAGACCGTGCCTCGGTTGATTTTCTGTTGAACGTCCCAAAACTAACTAGATCCGCGACATATCCGAAAAACGTGCTCGGTCCGTTGAGGGTCAGATGCTTTATTGGGGCCCGTTCTCTAGGGTCAGGCGATAGGTGTCTGGATCTAGAATAGGGGCCGGTTATCGGTCGGTCCATTTTCTGTGAATTACATGTGCTCATGCAGCCGGAGCGCAAAATGGGACCGACGCTCCGCTTGGGGTTGCATAAATTGGTGGGGCTCAAAGATGGGACCGTGGTCCAGAGGTGGTCTAAACAGGGTGTAACCAACAATTTGAAGTCACGATGACAGGGGTTTTGCCCTTGTTCCGGCTGTGCTGAGGTTATGTAAATCTCAGCTAATCAAAAAGGAGGGCCAACGACTTGAGAGCTAGAATGTGTGGCCTGCTTGGGGGGACGCGAACGGCTGTGCTTCAATGCATGCATGGAAGATTGCAAGATACATGCCAGATTACATCTTACATATGCAATTAAATTTCCAGCCTTACACTTATTAGTCCGAATCAGAGCGTGGACACCTCAATTATCTTGCCTAATCTCTGAAGTTGCTGTACTAGTCCACAGGCATAACCACCGCACGGTTACCACCACGATAGGACCTCTGAATGATCACATAATCGTAGTCCTCAAGTCTACGATCACCATTCCTACGTCAAAGTCAGATCCATGGCGTTGGCATCATTTTCGCCGAGCAAAGCTTCGGTGCCGAGAATCGGCGGGTAGCTGCACATCATGAAGCTTAGAACGGAGTACGGAGTATCCGATATTTATATCACTACTCTCTCTAGTTCAGCCCACATCGGTTAACACAAAAATAATCGGCCCAAGGTGGAACCATTTAGTTCGAGTTGAGGTCACGTCACTTCTGTGCTTCCCCAGTTTGGATAAAAGCCCGGCCAGTCTCTAAGCGATGAAACTAACAAGATCGGCTCCGCAGTCGCCTCATACCATAGTGGGTCACGCTGGAATGTGGGTTGGCTGCGCGTCTCTGGAACGGCCGATTGAATCACAACACGGCAAACATGCTTCTATCGATAAATTTATCTCTGACATCTAATAAGCATACAATAAGTCAACGTCGGGCTTCGAGACATTTCCTCTATCCTTTGTCCGAATCCGAAGCTAACCACATGAGATACCTCAACTCAGGAATTACAATTATGGCAAGACAAAAATATCAAATGTATTAATACTATATGCAATTGGATGAATGTATTGCGCTGTACGAAGTATAACAGCTAGCTTGCGGATCGCTCGATAGTGGCGTGGTGGAAATGCACTTCGTTGCAGGCCAGAGACAGAGCTTGTCGCCAGCCGCGAAGTCAAGAAAAAAATACCAAGGCAAGTAGGGGCCTGGATGAGAGATGGCAATGTGTCACTCATGAATATTAAACCCAGTGCTTCCCAAGGCATACAAAGGGAAATGAGTTAAAAATAGTGATGAGAGCAGTCGCGACAGCTTGAGTCAAACAAGGCAAGATAGAAAATATTCGTAAAGCTAAAGAAAAGAGGAAGCCTTCCCCCTCCAAGTTTTGGACCAAGCTGCCACTTTTAAGTAGCTCCCCAATTAACTCAGTAGTTGTCCAATTTCATTAAAACTCCTGCGTGCCTGTCTGCGCCATCAAGGCTGAAGTAGATGGCGGTTCAGCTTAGGTAAAGACACTCAGCACATCCTAGTTGAGCTCGCATTGGCCAAACCCGGCATTTCTTCTCGCAAATCACAGAAGGGTTTACCTACCCTTCATATGATCAACCTAACCCTAACCTACAGTAAACTCAACTCTCTTCTGTAAATACTTTTCCCCCGCAGCTGCTGTTAGCGCTACTAAAGGGGGGGGGGGGGATTCACAGGTTATCAAGGCCAGCAATAGCTGCCGGAGGCCCATCAGGCCACTAACAGCAGCAGCAGATAAGGAGCTAAGAGAGTTGACCTCATCTATATTGCAGCCAAGGCCGCAGCAACGGTAACAGGGGACCATATCGCAACTCCAAGCTGATCTCCCTACAGGCCCGACCTCGGTTATGGCAATGGAATATCCTCGACCAGGAAGACCCAGTCGCTGTTGTACAAGGCAGAGATTCGGTAAGGGGAATCCAGCGATATATGCTCTGGAACTTGAGAAAGACAATCTGCGGAGGCTCTGACTCGTTGTTGTATAACCATAGCTTTGGAGGTCAACCCCTTTTGCTTCCCAGAGCCCGGCTCTTGCAGCTCCGGCTCTTATAGCAAGGCCCTTCAAAGCCCGGCTCCCTCGCGGGCCTACATATTTAGGTCTCTCACGGTCCCCTATATAAAGACTGGTTGATTGATGCAGTAGGCATACTGCGCCCGTACTGTATGCGTACGAGCAGCGGGCCTGATATCTCTTCTTCTGCAACATTAGTCAATGGGATTGGAGGAGTCAGGAGGAAATGGGCTGACTGGGGTAGCTGTTGATGCATTAATCCCGCTGCAGACCCTATCCAACACCCTGGTATTTTTTCTATATATTTAAATCCTTCTATTCAGTTGGCCTAGTGCGCTATCTCGCTCCATCGAGGGATTGGAGGGACCTTGTACCTATATGGCGTTAATAAAATCACCATCATCACCTGCAGTAAACTAAGTAGGTACTAACTCTTCGACCTGTCAATACTATTGACCAGATCCACAAATCGTAACTCTAATCCGATAACAGCGAAGTGGTCTGTTATCATACAGTCCTACTTTCCTTCTTTGCCAGTAACTTCATGCTTTGAGGCTTCCAACAAGCTTGCACTCTGTTGGTGACCTTTCAGCCAGACGATCGCTGAAGTGAGAAAACGGGTAGGTAGCTTATATTCGAACTCCCCCGACTTGCGTTACTTAGTACGCAAGCTTTGATCTCCGCCGGTCAGCTCTGTCGAAGATCAGCAACGAATGCCAATTCTTGACTAGACTTCCTGGCTGTCAAATAGCATCTTGGAGATCATGTGCTGCCATTTTAGATGGAATCACGTCAACAGTGTTACATACAGCTATCTGTATCCTCTGAGCATTTCCCCTTGATATACGATAACAGTTCGTAGTGCTAGATGTGTGCTCGTTTGTTTGTAACTAATGCATAGCTTTGATCTATCTCATGATTTTGAGTAAAAATAAAAATAAAAATAAAAATTAAATAAAAATACGATAACAGTTCGACATCCACAGCAAAGAGACATCTTACTTTCTGCATCTTATTTGACCCCCATGGTCCACTTGACTCTCACATCAAACAGCTGTCCATATTTATATTGGAGATGGGCACTTCGCAGTTATAAGGTGCTTTAGATTGAGGTAGCTCTATGGAACTTCGAGAAAGGATAGCTAAGGTGTAACAAATGGCGAAGGGCGGGATGTGCATACCAATGCGAATTGTGATATGCAATGGCGGAAAGCGCGAGAGACGTGAAACGCGACGGCGAGGTGCGAGATGCCGGCCGAGGGAGTCGTTATTACTACTGCTGCAGCTCGGAAGTGAACTTCGAAGTCATTTTTGTGTTCCCAATTCCCGATACAAAAGACCAGGACCTACTTTCAGCCCAGTTCGGGACCAAGCCGGTATCTCTAAAGTCCGATTTTCCCTTCACATTGGCCGACATACATTCTCCGTAAGTCATTCGCTCCCCAATATATGTTTAAGCTTATTCTCGATTGGCGTTCTGTGCGCCCTGGCCATGCACTGAGCCTTTAGGGTCATATTGTGATGGTGCTAGTACGTGCTATCAGGCACTTCAGGGTTTTAGTAGAGTTCAGTCTCTAACTAACGAGGCACTACTTAAGTAGTGGCTCTGCCAAAAGTTCGGAAGGGACACGCTTTTTCCTTCCTTAATTCAAGTACACCTTTTGTCTTGCCTTTTCTCTTTGCTTCAACTGTCGCAGCCATGTCGCTATGATTCCCTTCTTGTCAGCTGATTAGAATGAGAAACAATGCATCGAGTGTTTTCAGGAACCAACGAGCATCACTTTTAACCCTCTTCGACATAGTTTGTTAGCGAGAGATGCACTTGATGCTGACTCGCCTAAAAGGCAGATGAAGTTGTCCCCAACAGGAAGGTTGCAGGGAAGAGGTTAAGTCAGCTGGCTCAACTTCTCAAGGGGGTAGAAAAGCTACTCAGGATATGACTTCCAATCCTTAGACCTGACCTGTTCAATGGGTAGAACAGCGGAGTGTGCTGGCCTTTCGGTTGTTATTTGCTGACCGTGGTAGCTTCTGATACTCGAGTCCATGTAGGGTTCATTATTTGCTAGGTTGAGCGAGTATTGAACAGGATCATGTGGATTTCGTCACTTGTCAGAATGCAAGGTCCAGTCCGATCTGGATTGGTAGGGTCCCATGAATTGCTTTGTTCGCCGGAATGCAAAGCATTCTATAAAGGCCAGTCTTTTTTACTATCCTGAAACTTCACCACTCTTCACCTCCATCAAAAAGCTTCTAACTAAGATGCGACCTCCACATCACCTCCAAGACTCCTATTCACATCTTCTACGATGTAGATACTATCTAGTAGCATCTTATGCATTCTATTATTTCGCTATATCTTTCTACATTATTTACCAACATGTTAAAAAGCTTGCCGCTTTCCCTTCACTCGCTTCTCCTCTGGCGGATGCCAAATACCCACACAAAGCATTTATCAAATGCATTCAGGTTGCGGGTCAGAGCTTCGTTGCTCAACGGACGAAAGAGGGGCCGCTAGCCCATTCTCTGTACCTGCCCTCGTGCCCTAAGTTCACGGGTAAGTTAGTTACCGAAAGAAGATCGACATAGACAAGTAGCGGTCTAGCGGGTTGGTGTCTCGTTTACGGCTAGGGTCTTTTTACGCAATACACAACCTAAGGCATACCCTAGACCTATCAATCGATTTACCTCTTACACTTCGCTTCTGGTTTCCAACTTTTGATGCTCCATTCATTGGGTCCATGACTGCCGCTATGATAGAATCGCACCGTTTCTTCAAATCATCCCTGAGATTCACCATCTCGAATCCCACGTCGGTGATATTAACCAATCGCTCGTGCCGACCGTACTTGGGCCAAGGAATTTCCTCTCCATGAAGGAATCGTAGCAGGCGGCGTTGGAACGCATAGACGATAGTTGGGTTGGTAACTGGTGTGGTCTCCTGATCGACATGGAAATAATCTCAATCGAGTTAGCCAGGGTCTCGAGTCAGCAAGCCAGCACTTACAGAACAAGTCATAGCCGTGGGTGGCAGGGGGTGCTAACACTATGTAACGGTATGTCCGGAAGGGAAAGGCGCGAGTGATACTGTATGCGTTGCATGCGAATATCACATCCGTCGTCCAATCCCAGGCTAGTTTCGCAGGGTTCGATTTGTAGTCGTACAGAGCTTGCATCTGTGCGCCGGTCTCATCCGTGGCATTAGGGAGCAGCTGCCTAACCATTGTTGGAAAGTATCCCGGTTGGTCTGTGTCGTGGGCAAGGCCATTTCCCTAAACACGTCAGCAATGAATATCTCCAGCAGGGGCGCGCCCATCACCTTACCTCGTCAGCCATGTTCCCAACGATTAGGGCCTTAAGCTTCCGGTGATAATGGCCTTGTTGAAATAAGATCGTCAGCATGTCAGGGATCGATTTAGCGTCGGGAACAGGCCCAAAACCAGGCGTAGGTCCAAAAAACTCCCCCGCCCGCGTCAGAGGGCATCTTGTTTATCAATTCATCGTTGACTTGACGGATTGTATCCTCAGGTACACTCCGCAGACACCCAAGTGTGGTGCAGTTCGCTGACTCGAGGATAGTCTGGAACATAGCCGCCTGGCGAGCTGAAACATTTCGTCGTGGGGGAATATCGGGAGACGAGATGAAAGCCTACATCCGTCAGTCTTGGATGTCAATTCTCCCTGATTTTGACCTACCTGCTGAAATGGCAGAGTTCCCTGGCCACCATTAAGCACTGTCAATAATTGAATAATTCCTGCCCCGGCGCTCTGCCCCATGACCGTTATTCTATTTCGGTCGCCCCCAAATCGGCCAACATACTTGGACGTCCATTCGGTCGCCGCAAGACAATCATGCATACCCACATTGGCATCCATGTCCAGTCCGGGCATAGAGGCCCACCCTAAGACACCAAGGCTGCCAGGAGATTAGCTTCAAAACCAGTCTCTTCAGGTGCTAGTTCGTACCGGTAATTATTCGCGACGAATATGAATTTCGAGTTATGTCCGCCCAGGTCAAACAATCCAAAGGATTGAACCACATGTCCTTGCTGCCAAAGGCGTATGCGCTGCCGAAGAAAAAGTGCAGCACGGGGACGTTGTCGCCTGGGCTCACATCTTCAGGGACGTAAATATCGAGGAACAGGCAATCTTCGTGACCCCAGGTGGTTCCATTGACCGTTGGAAATGGAGCTCCAGCAGGGGCTGACGCGATACAGTTGGTACTAGCCCACTGGGCGTATCCATTTCGGATACACCGTGACTTGGGTATGTTCGTATCGGGGCTTCCGAAAACGTAGGTTCTTGATTGGTGCATTCACGAAGCGGATGTTTTTGTAGATTGAGATGCGTCGTCCTGATCGAGTGGAGTTGATAAAAGTTGGCATATGGATTGCGTAACCCAGATTGACAACCCCAGCATGGGTTTCTTCGCCGAGCCTCGGCGAGGCTGTAACTGGCGGGATATACAGTGATAAAATTAATAGAATGAATCCTAGTCTGAGTGGAAGACCCATTTTCAGCTCTCAAGCGGGGAAATTCAAATGTAGAGTGGCTGGGTGTGCAGGGTATAGGGTAAGATATACGAAAATGATCGGGGAGCTTCACTCTCAAACGGAGAATTAAGTTGGCGCTCACACTTGAGTATTCCTTTTAAATGCCAAGAGAGATCCTATATTCTTCATTCATGAACATTATTAACCTCACTATCATCATCATCGTCATAATCGGTCTGTTTTTCCCCGTCTCGGTTGCCATGACTCGGACACAAGTAGTCTAAACGGATCTACAACAGGGATTACATCCTGTCAATCGTCTGTCAGCCGCTAGCACAGATCGAGTAAACGAGTCTAGCCGAGGACGTTGAGCCGTTGCCCGTCATGTGAGATCTGGCAGTCATCAATGGCAGGCATCAATGGCAGGCATCAATGGCAGGCATCAAATGGAGGCTGCTCCCAGATTACCCCGTCGCCTATTCTCGTGTATGCACAGTCGATCTGGAATGCCGCAAAGCCGACAGCTCGGATCGATTACTGATCTCATTTCCGATGGAGCCCCAGTTCCTTGTCTGGTGCCCGGCCCAGCCCACGCTGGCAATCCGCGAACACAGCGGCGCAGGTTCCACGTCAAGAGTCGCGGTGGATGCTTCGCCTGCAAACAGAGGAGAATCAAGGTATCCACAGCTGGCATGGCCTTTGACGTGCATATGGAGTGTCGGGACTAAGAATCTCGTAGTGCGATGAAACCAGGCCTATTTGCACACGTTGCGCGCGAAGCAACAGACGCTGCGTCTATGAGTTGGATCGGCGCCTAGAGAGTTTGTTGTCGCAGGACGGAGGTCTCAGCGGCCCCCTGACACAGCCGGTCTACAAGCCAATTGTTCCAGCGGCATGTGTTACTCCTGAAGGTGCTACGTCTGTTGACTCGCTGCTGCACCACTATAACCAGAACTACGAAGCCATCTCCGGAGGCATCTTGCGCCCAACATGGAAGCTGCCGGGCGATCATGGCCATCTTCTAGCCGCCACCCTTGCAGTCTCAGCCTGCCACCTCCGTCACCACACGGCCCGTCCAACGGCGCACGAGATTGCGGAGTGTCACCAGCAACGGGTGATGCCCCAGGGCTTCCAGACGGCGCTGCATCAGCGTCTAGATCAGTCGCGGTCCGATGCCCTGGTAACGACCGCCATGTTTCTGAACCTGCTGGCCTTTGCCTTTGCCGACGACGCACGGCTGTCCGCGTCTTGGGTCGTCGGCTCAGACCGCGGCCGGCTCGGGTGGCTTGAGCTGCAGCTGGGACTGAAGCCGCTCCTGATGGCTACGTCTCGGTTCAGGGATGCTAGCGCGCTGCAGCCCATGTTTGAGGCATCCGACGATGAGCGACCGACTCTCGGCAGTGCTGATCACCGTTTCACCAGCATCCCCTCGTCGTGGACGGCGCTGCTCAGGCCGTGCGCCGCGGACCGCTTTAAAACGCTGCCGTCTTGCAAGAGCCGTTGCGCGTCCTAGCGGAGAGCCGTCTGATCGATCCCGAGCCGGGCAACATCTTTATTTGCCTCCAGTTCGTGAGCAAGCTCGGGCCAGGGTTTGTCGAGCTGCTGCACTGCCAGGACGACCGCGCGCTGTGGATATTCGGCTACTGGCTCGGGCTGCTGGGGAGGTTTGGATTCTGGTGGCTGCGACGCCGAGTCGAGCGGGACTTTCGCGCCATTGTGCTGCACCTCGGACACCGCTTAAAACGAAAGGGCGGCGATGAGGCTGGTGATTGGGATGGAAAAGAGGCTACACTGTGGGAGAATCTGATACATGACATTGAGCGGCTGGAAGAGGACTGGGGAGCCGCCATGCGCCAACAGTAACAATTGACTTCATGCAAGGGCTCGCCTCGATGCGACTCCCCGCAGCGGGACTGTGTCCAGAACTACGGATACTGGAGGCTGACTACCGGGTGTCAGTTCACATCAGGCTTCGACCGCATCCGCATGCAATAGCGCATGGCAGCTGCAGGTGAGTAATGACAGTGCGCACAGATGCAAAATTGATATAGAACTGGTCTTGCACGTTTCTTTTCCGGCCGCAGCGTGGCAGCGTGGCAGCGTGGCAGCGAGGGAAGGGAGGATGGAAGCCGGAGGCCGGAAGCCGCACCAAAAGCAATGGGATTACGGGGATGGGGCTGGGGATGGATGGATTGTGCCTTGGTTCATCCAATCGAGGTTTCGTCATTGGCTTGAAACCGCAGCTGACCGTGCGCCATGGCAATGTCTTGCTGGAGGAGAGTAACAAGGAGGGCCATGTTGGTCAGTTCTCAACTTCTCAAACACGTTGTGTGGGCGCCCAGGCTGATGGCGGGCAAGATCACGTAGCAGCCAGTATGGAGCAGTAATACGGAGCAGTCAGCAAAAACGAACCCTGAAAAAGCAGAAAATGACAAAAAAAAGTGGTCAACTGGAACGGCGTTCCCTGCATGGGCTGGGCGTGATTGACCGGGAATGGGAATCCAGCGTCGCATCATTTCTCAGGCAAGGGTGGCTTGGTGGAAGCTTTTGTTCCACATTCATCTCGATGTGTCTGGGACGAGTCTGGCACGGTCTGGGACGAGGTCTGGGACGATCCTGGTGGCTACACAGTTGGAACTCTGTCGTGCCACGGGGGATTTTGTTGCAGAAGACGGGCCGGCGGGCTGCTGCAGAGATTTGATCGGCCGGATCCCTTCTCCAGCGGCTTGGATCGCCCAAGAGGAAAGTAAAAGCCAAATAAGATATCAGCGGAGATAAAACTAAAGCATCCATCCGGCGCGCCAACCGAAGCTACCGAAAGTATATATGGCGTGTGTGCCGCGCGAGCCAAGAGCTGGCGTACTCCGTTACAGTGTGGGACCTGGCGTGTTCCCAGGCGAAGGGATTGACAGATGATTGATCACAGAGGCCAAGAGGAGCCGAGAAAAAGCAAATGGATCCAGCGCTCTCCCCGTAGCTTGGTTGAGACCCGGAGGCCCACGGCCGTCTCCTCTCCACGTGCCGGCTCGCGACTCCACGACAGCTTCCCGCCACTGCCGAGACGTCTCTGGCTGGCAGCTGGTGGAAGTGAAATCCTTCAGGCGAGCAAGCTTGGCTAACACGGTAAATACGGAGTCAAGTTGATTAGTTAGTTGTTTTAGCTAGCTCCAAGGCCCCAAGGGATTTCGCACAGCGCGCACCCCTTTCCGCGGGCCCTGCTTGCCTGCGCAGTGGAGAGGCTAGCCGGTGTGTGACACCTCCCTAGCGACGACGTAGCGACGCCAGGCTCCGGCAGAGCAGAAGAGAAACTCCGCCGGGCCTCCGCGCCATGCTGGATCCGGAGACTTGTTCGCCGACTGCGTTCAGCCTCTGGCAGCGATTCGCACTCTGTACTGCCGGCGAAGGGCAGCTGGAAGTTTGGGTGGAGAGGGGGGGCGTTCGTATGGGCGTCCGCTAGCCCGTCTAGACCGCGGTCGCCCAGCGCTCAACAGGATACACTTCCCCTTGCATATTCGCGCTCTCCCGCTGCATCCTCCACGTGGCGAAGGCCCCCCTCCCCTCCCCGGCCGGGCGCTGCTGCGAGATGCGCGATTGCGCCGCGGGCGAGAATGATGAGCCCTGCGGGGAGGAGGGAAACGAACGGGGGGGCCAGACCGGGAAAAGGGCGCAGGCGGCGCTGGCGCAATCGTGAAGGCCTGAAGCCCTCCCAATTGCACATCTCCACCGAGTCAGAACAAGATTGCGACCTCTGGGTTTGTGAGTTTTTGTTGGTCGCCGCGGCGCAGGGCTAGGCGAGCCTGTTGTACGTCTTGTGTGTGTGGTGGCTTGGCTTTGGCCAGCGTCCTCGTCTCCATCTTGATCCTTCGCAGCCCATTGTTCGTGTCTGGTGTTCCGCCGCCGTGTCCTCGAGCAAGCGGGCTAGTTTCTAATACATTGCCATTGTAGCCATTCTTCACCGGTCGTCGGGGGGGCTTTCTTCAGCGCCGTTTAGACATTGTCCTTGCGTAGCAGCCGGCGGGCGCACTGATGCGATTGCGCTCCGAGGCTGGCGATGTTGGCGCCCGCGACATCGCCAGCACCAGCGCGCGGCCAGAGCTCGTCACAGCGCGGATCCGTCTGTCATTCCCCCGCTGTCACTGTGCTATCAGAGGCCTCTCGGCGAGCGTTGGAGCTCGCGTCGTTAGGGCCCGCTGTCGTCTCGCCCGTGGCCTCATCCGACCAACACGACTTGCCAGGGAGCCAACTTGGCATTGCGGGGGGCCAACTTTTCTTACTGGGGAGCTGCCAACCGTCAGCCGGGTCTTGTCAGTGACGGGGAAAAAGGCCCCTGGACCTGGAACCAAATCCTGGTCCTGGCAAACTTGCGGCGAGGACCTGAACCCCAGGATCTCCCAGGATCTGGGCTCTCGCGCCTGTGAGGGGCCGCCGCCCTTCGGGTCTGGGAATGAGCAATGTCTCAGCATTTTGCAATGCGATTGGCTCCGCGCCAGACCCGGTGGCTTGCTGGACGAAAGCTGGCACATCGCAGCTGGGGGGTGTGGACCCCAATACAGCCTCCCTGTGCTCCGTAAACTACCAGCTAAGTTAGCTTCTTCTCTACTTGCTTTTGCTTTTGGGGGGCTTGTTCTGGTGGTCATTGCTCGTCGAGGCTGGTTCCTTGCTGCCCTACGCAGTGCTGGTCTGGTCTCGGGTGACCGATTTCGAAAAAGCGACTGGTCGCAAGCTCCGATGATGGGAAAAAGTTCCGATGCGATGGAGCGATGCTGCTAGCCAAAGTGGTGGCCCAGGAGCCGCGAGCCGGGTTCGATCTCGACTCATTAACTCTCCCCATGCACAATCGGAAGCAATAGTCACATCGATCTGGGCCAGTCGATTCATTACTTTTGATTGCACTGCGCGGCGCCTCTGGCCTGATGCTGCCATTTCACTCCCGACGCCGGGCCCAAGCTATGCCAATGTCTTTGTGTTCTCGCGTGCGTCATGTATCACTCTGTCTCGAGTGCTTGTTGGGTCGCCCGCCCGTCTTACTCGGGGGCCCATCAATCCCCGTTAGCGTTTTGGTCGTTTCTGGCATCTTCTCGCTGCTGTGTCCGCTTGGCTGCATCGGCAATTGTCAAAGGCTTTGGTGCGAGGCTTGTTTCTGTAAATTAGTTACCGCGGCTGGGTCGTGGTGAAGCTTCCGTCCACACGTCCACACGCCCGCAACAAGCCCGCAATGCATCCCGCATCCCGCTTAACTCTCTGAAAGTTGCGCTTTGGCTTTTGCCGGTTCCATCGCGTCCTGCTCGTTGGTCTCGTTGGTCTCTCTGGCTGCTGGCCGCTGTGCCGGGTCTCTCTGCCCGCTCTCCCCGTCTCCCCGTCCCTCCTCTCCGAGACCCCCTCTTCTCAGCTTTCTCACGACGACTTCCCACCGTCCTCACCACCCCACCATCTCCGTCTACAGTGACTACGCGTAGCGTCTGCTGTCTGAGGCTCTCCATGCGGAATAGCCTGCGAAGCCCATTGCCCTCCAACGGCTTGGCCTGCCTTGCTGCTCGGACCTTGCACCGGGTGGGGTTACCCTGGGCTCTCTCGATGGGTGACATGGGCGCGCTGTGGGCTCCGTAGGACCAGAGGATCATCCTACGCAAGTACGAGGGGGTGCCATCGCTTGGTCTCGGCCACCAGCTCACAGACGCCGGCAAGTCGGGCCCATGCGAGCCTTTGACGGCCGGCCCCCCAGGGGCATGCTCACGTCAAAGCGTGCTCTAGCAGCTTAGGCCGGGGACGCCCTGGGCTGCAGTGGGCGATCCTGGGAGCCAAGTGGGTTCCTGATCTTGGGGACACTAGGGCAGACCATGTAATGCACTAGACTGGTTGACTGGGTACAACTCCTGGCACATTGGCGCCCCGGCCGATCCGTAGCGCGCACGACGCCGTCTCCACAGGCTGTCAAAGCGCGACCACGCCCACCCACCCCTCCCCGAGCTCCAAGCGGCGAAGCTAGGCCTAGGTACGACGAGGTACGCCGTGGTGGACGCCATTGAGTGGATGTACTGGACGCAATGGGTCTGTTGAGTGGACGACATGGACGCAGTGGACTGCCGTGGACGCACTCGACGCACTCGACGCAGGTCGGGATATCCACGACGTCCACGCCCGGCCCCCGTCGACCCAGTAAGGGGAACGCAAAGAACGCAAAGAGCATAGCGACGCAGCCTGGACCGTCCTGGGCGTCGGGCGAGCGCCATAAAGTCTGCTGCTCCCGCATTGCTACGTCCTCTAAAGAGGAAGCCCATGTCCACTTTCACGCTGACCTCGCCTCTCAGCATGAACAAGCATCACTTGACAGTGGGCACAGATCGAGTAGACAAGGAATACTCCTTCATCGAAGCTCTCTCCCTCGGCCCTCAAGAGTCCCTGTCCTTGGTGTCTAAAGAATCCCTCGGCCTCAACTCGCAACCCGCCACGCCTACTCTGCCCACCGCCCCCATCCCCCACGCTCACCACCTCCAGAAGCCCCCCTCTCCCCATATCCAGCCTCAGCCTCAGTCTCAGCCTCCCCCCCATAGAAGTCACCACCAGGCCGCCCCCCCTTCCAGGTCGCTCACCACCAAGAAGAGCGCCATCATGGCCACTTCCACCAAGGCCCAGACGCAATGTCTGGAGCTCTGCCACAAGACCACCCAGGTCGGTGACCGCGTGTCCATCCGCATGCTGGAGTACCTCAGCACCGTCACCAAGCAGCCTCACGGGCTCGACACCCTCGCCCACGACTTCCTCGACACGTGCGAGATTCTCTTCTCCATCGAAGCCGGCCTGGGCGAGTGCATCCGCACCGCCCAGTCCTTCCCCTCGGACGTCATCTCGGAGCTGAGCAAGAAGTTCCGCGTCACCCAGGCCGACTTCCAGCTGCTCGACCAGATGCTCAACAAGAACCTCGAGAACGAGCGCAAGGGCGCCATGGGCCGCATGCGCCGCGGATGGGGCAAGATCTTTGGTGACCACGACATCGAGAAGATGATCAACGCCCTGGGCAAGACCCGCGAGAGCCTCCGCATGAGCGCCCTCATGTTCCAGTGGAGTCTCGGCAATGAGAAGATTGAGAAGGAGATGGGCATTGGCTACACCGGCCTGGCCGCCGCTCTCGATCGCATGGATCACCGTGCCGGCGTCGCGGCGCGAAGCAAGCCTTCGGACCATGCCTCTCATTACCGTCCCTCGTCGTCCTCGCAGCACCGCGGTATCGAGGGCAACGGCGCCCCGTCGCATACCTCGCAGCCTCCTCTGCCTCCTCTGCCGTGGGCTGAGCGCTCCTCATCTATCCAACAGGAGTCCATCACTAGCCCTGGTGTCGACATGCGATATAGCGGCGGCACTGGCCATACTGCCAGCTCCGTCAGCTCCAACGAGCGATATCACTCTGGCACCACGGCTACCTTTGACCGTCTGAGCACCTTTGATGAGTCTCATGAGACTCGATCGCACTCGGGCATGTCTGAGAGCGCGCCGAGGCCAGCCTCGAGGAGCTAGCCGGTCTGGAGCTCAACAACAACACCAAGGTCGTCCGTCTCAAGGCCGACCCTGCCTCCATGCCTCGCTGGAACCCCCGTAGCTCGGCCGGCTCAGATGCCAACAACCTCAGGAGCGCCCTCCTGTCCGCCGTCCGGGGCAAGAACCACAAGCTCGTCGAGCAGCTCCTCGACCGCGGCGTCAACCCCAACACCGGCTCTGACCACCTCGCCCTCAAGGAGGCCGTCACGAACGGCGACGCCGAGAGCGTGCGTCTCCTCCTCCTCTTCGGCGCTGACCCCAACGTCACCGACCGCGATGGTATGGGCCCTCTGCTCGCCGCCGTCGACCGAGGCTCTCTCGCCTCTGCCGTGCCGCTGCTCAAGTACGGCGCCGACCCCAACTTGTCGGGCGGCCAGGACCACGACACTCCCATGGCCGAGGCCTGCATCCGCAACAACCTCAACATGGTTCATCTGCTGCTCATCTACGGCGGCGACCCCGACCAGCTCACCATCACCGGCGACACGCTCATCATCGCCGCTACCAACAAGAAGACGCCCAAGAAGCTCATCGACCTCGTGCTCGACTACGGCTCTGAGCCCAACCTCAAGAGCCGAGAGGGCAAGACGGCGCTGTTCGAGGCCATCCAGAACTCCCGCGTCGACATCGTCAACAGCCTCCTCGACCACGGCGCCAACCCCAACCTGCCCGGCCCCAAGCACATGCTGTGGCCCGCCACGTACCAGACGCCCTGTCTGCAGACGCTCCTCGCCCACGGCGCCGACCACAAGAAGTGCCCCGGCATCATGGAACTCGCGGCCAGCGTCAACAACATCGAGTCGGTGCGCGCGCTGCTCAAGGCCGGCGTCGACCCCAACGCCAAGAAGGACGGTGTCTATACGCCGCTCTGCACGTCGATCCGCGACAACCGCGCCGACATCTTCGCGCTGCTGCTGACCAGCGGCGCCGACCCCAACGTGCCCGCCAGCGAGTACCCGACCTTCAAGTGCATCACGCACAACCGTCTGCAGTACCTCCCGCAGCTGGTCGCCGCCGGTGGCAACCTCAGCTCGCCCAAGGGCATCGTCGAGACCGCCGTGAGCGTCAACAACATGGAGGCACTGACCTGGCTCCTGGATCAGGGCATGAACCCCAACGACAAGACCCCCAAGGGCCACTCGCCCCTGACCACGGCCATCCGCGAGAACCGCGTCGACATGGTCGATTCCCTCCTCGCCCGCGGCGCCGATCCCAACATCCGCGGCCAGGACTGGCCCGTCTGTATGGCCGTCCGCAACCCTGCCATCCTCAAGCGCATCCTGGCCGTGCTCGCCGAGCCCCGTGCCTTCAAGGGCGTCATGGAGATGGCCGTCGTCGCCGGCCAGCTCGAGTCGGTCAAGCTCCTGATCAACGCCGGCGTGTCCGTCGAGGACAAGAACGGCGGCGTCTTCTCGCCGCTCACCTCGGCCATCCG
The DNA here is from genome assembly GCA_002991585.1 of Ilyonectria mors-panacis. Lineage (NCBI taxonomy): Eukaryota > Fungi > Ascomycota > Sordariomycetes > Hypocreales > Nectriaceae > Ilyonectria > Ilyonectria mors-panacis. The sequence continues at coordinate 677,435 of PPHJ01000050.1, forward strand.
CGAGGACCGCCGCGACATCGTCGACTTCCTCGTCAAGGAGGGCGGCGCCGACATCAACTCGCCCGGCGAGCACCTGCCCGTCGTCAAGGCCCTGCGCCGCCACCGCGAGGACACGGAGATCCTCGAGTTCCTCCTGGAGCACGGCGGCGACCCCAACAAGCTGTACCGCGGCTGGAACGGCATCATGCAGGCCGTCGAGAACGGCGACGAGACGGTCCTCCGCCTGCTCGCTGAGAAGGCCGGCGTCGACCTCGAGGTCCGCGACGAGCTCGGCCGCACCGTCACCGAGATTGCCGCCTCGCGCGGCTGGGACGAGGCCGTCGAGATCCTCTACCAGGGCCGCCTGAAGCGATAAACGGACAAGACTGGATAAGAGGCGTTGGTGCGATGTGCTGTACGATGAACAGGACTTTGGGACTTGCTATGATGCTGCCTACGGGCATATTTGGAGTCGGGAGGGTGGCCATCAACTTTATCGGAGTCCTAGGTTGAACACTTGCTCGTCTGGCTAGACGTGACCGATAATTTCTCTTTGTAAATCCGATTCCATAGATCACTTTGACTATCTATAATTGAGGCCCAACGACAGCAGGGTATTTTCTTTGTCACAAATTGTCAATTCAATCTATCACTTGCATACACTCGGTTCATTGTTCACATCACTTTGTTTACACGGAAGGTTCATAGTTGAAGAGGTTCAGATTGCTATCCCTAATCTAATACACATTTTGACGTTAAACATACTATTGCATCATCCCTGTCGTGATTCTTATAGCTTGGTACCCATGTTCACATGGATGGCTTTAATCTGCGAGTACGCCTCGAGGCCAGCCTCACCCAGCTCCCGGCCGATACCGCTCTGCTTGACACCTCCAAATGGCACTCTGGGGTCGCAGTCCTGACTGCTGTTAATCCAGACCATGCCGGCCTCGATCTCTGCGGCAACCCGGTGGGCTCGTTCTAAATCGGTTGTAAAGGCAGCGGCACCGAGGCCGTAGGTGGTGTCGTTGGCAAGGGCAATCGCCTCCTCCTCAGTCTTGAATCGCACAATGGCGACAACGGGACCGAAGATTTCCTCTCGGAAGATGCGCATCTTGGGAGTCACATCTGTGAAGACAGTGGGGGCAATGAAGAAACCCTTGCCCTTATCGCCGACCTTTACGGGGTGGCCACCGGTGGCGAGGGTTGCGCCCTCCTTCTTGCCGATCTCGACATACTCGAGGACTCGGTCGTACTGCATTTTTGAGACCTGAGGTCCTTGGTAGGCCTCCTTATCCCACTGGGTGCCCACCTTGCTGACGGTCTTGACGGTGTCGAGGAACTGAGCCAGGAACTTGTCGTAAATGCCGTCCTGGACGAGGATTCGAGACGTGGCCGTGCAAATCTGGCCCTGGTTCGACATGATGCCGAGATGCGACCACTTGACGGCCTGCTCCAGTTGGGCATCGTCAAAGACAAGTAGAGGTGACTTGCCGCCGGTTTCGAGGGTAATGTTCTTGAGGGTCTTGGCTGCAATGCCCATAATGTTCGTGGCAGTTGCCGTAGAGCCGGTGAAGGCAATCTTATCCACGAGAGGGTGCTGCACCAGAGCAGCACCAGTCTCACGGCCGAGACCGTTGACGATGTTGACCACCCCTGGAGGGAAGCCAGCCTTCTTGATCAACTCGGCAAAGACGAGGATGCTTAGCGGAGTCTGTTCAGCCGCCTTGAGCACAACAGTGTTGCCACAGGCCAGGGCGGGGCCGAGCTTCCAGGTGGCCATAGACAGAGGGTAGTTCCAGGGGATGATCTGGGCGACGACGCCGATGGGCTGGCGGATTGTGTAGGCGAACTTCTGGGGTGTGGTGTTGATGGTCTGGCCGTAGGTCTTGTCGGCCCATCCCGCGTAGTATCGGATGACGCCGACAGCCTCGACGAGATCAGTGTCCAGGGCTTCTTGATACGTCTTTCCTGAGAGATGGTCAGTATCACGTTCGGCGTTATTCATCTGATTGACCTACCGTTGTCCCAGGAATCTATGGTGGCCAGGGTTTGCCGTGCCTCCGCCATGAGATCAGCCAGCTTAGCCATGAGTTGGCCCCGGTCCGAAGCAGGGAGAAGCTTCCATGAGGGATCCTTCAGAGCGGCACGCGCCGCCTTGACAGCCTTGTCGACATCGGTGGCATCGGCAGCCTGGACGGTCGCAATGACTTCTTCGGTTCTATCAACTCAGTCAGTGGCGTGGACATGCGAATGATGCGGGGGTTACGGACGCGGGGTCAATCGACGTGATGGTCTGGCCGCTGGATGAGTCGACAAACTCGTTGTTGATGAAGAGGCCGGTGGGCTGGTGTGTACTTGACACCGTTGGGGGCCTCTAGCTCGAGGAATGCGGGAGCCATTGTGAATGAAGTTGAGCAAGATCTCGAGGAGGATCTCTGGGAGTGAGACAGCGGAGACAGTGGAGGAGGAATGTTGCTCAGACGTCGTCACACGGATCAATTCTTTTATTGGAAAACGCGGCCGAGATCGGGAATCGTATCGTGCCTTCCAGTTAACCCGATGAGGCGAATATCTAGCAAGTGCGCTAGCTGCATGACTATCAACCGCGGCGCGTAGTGCGACTTCTGGCGATATGACGAAGCATCGTGGAACCGCGGGGTAGCTCTGGAGTGGAGACGCGGAAACTTTCCTTATCAGCCAGCGCATTCCCATTCCGCGCTACTACGAGTAATGCGATGACAATGCGGGCTTTTTGGCTGAGCAGATGACCGGCTATCACGCGAATCATGCGTTGAGGGGTCAACTGAATGAGGCTTCATCCTGCTCAATTGGTAAGTTAACAACTGCGGGGTACACCGCCCATAGCATATCCAGATGTGACAGGGAATCACCCCCAGTTCAGATTGGACCGAGAAGAATCGTCTCTTAGATCTAGACTCCGGCATCCTCTACCTACTCTACACCTTACCGACGTCTAGCCGCGTAGCCTCCTCTGCCAGCGCCCTCGGAATCTCCGCCTCCAGACCCTCACCGGTAGGTGTCCATCCGAGAAGCTCAGCCCCGCGGCGAGCCTTGCTTCGCGCGTTGCTTCCGAACAGCACGGCGGCCGCGGGTAGCAGCGAGTCAATCTCCGGCTTGTACACGGATTCCACCTCGGCGGTGCTGATGTAGCCCTTGTCGTGGGCCTCTCGCGCAATCCTCTGTGAGATCTCAAGCCAAGACTGGATACGTTAGTTGGCCGGGTTCTAGGCTGGGAATGAGGCATGGTTCTTACAAGTTCGTCAACGCCCGTCAGGTAGATGCCGTTCTCTCCCCAGAGCGCCTCATCCTGGTTCTCCTTTGCGCCAGCCTCAGCCAGGGACGCGATGAGCTTTGCAATGTCTCCAACGTGGACGCTGCCCCATCGGCTCTCGCCCTTGCCCACTGTGACGGCCTTGCCCCTCTCCAGCGCCACCTTGCACAACGTGAGGATCTGGATGCTTCGCTGGTTGATCGGCCCCTCGCCAACTCCGTAGATGATGGGCGGCATCACGAGCGCCGTCTTGATCGAGGGGTTTTTCGCCGCCACGTCAAGGAGGTAGTTGTCCACCACGCGAGAAGGGTGAGCCCGGACCAGCGAGCGAATTGCTGCAATGCCGTCGACATCGTCGTAAATCTGCGACGAAGCCGAACCAGCCTCAAAGGATGGGGATGAAACCTCTCCCGCCGCGAGAGCGCTGGCACCGGATATTTGAACCCAGAATGCTACAAGACGTCAGTGGCCGAATCTCGAATACCATTTTCCCACGCGGGGTGCCATGCGGGGGATGTCCTACAAGGGGATGCTCGCTTTGCTAGACCGCGCTCAATTGCCTGGAAGCTGCCCAAGTGCTTGTTTGAAGCAAGGTCTATACGCATGGTCAGCGCCATTCAGTCGTGAATGCTCTGGAATACTTGCGTAGAACGATTGATGCCTTTGACGCCTCCTCCTCGACGATATCCGAGTCGTCAAGGCTGCCCACTACTGCCCGAACATTGGGGAAGATGGCAGTGATGCGTTTCGCCACCTCGCCATCGCGGATCAGAGCCGCAATGGTGTACTCGGGGTGGCTTCGTGAGAGCTCTCGAAGCACCTGCCCGCCGACGTAGCCAGACGCACCAGTCCTGAAGAAAATCAGCTGCCAAATCACTAGCGCGGGGTAAACATGATGCGTACAAGAAAATGGAAGCCATGGCCGCGGATTATTTCTGTAATATCAGGTCAAAGTTTGATGGAGTGGTAGTACGTTTGACGAAGCTCGTCTTGTCGCACGTGAATAGGTACTTATATTGCTGTCACGCTTCGGCCATTACTAATGCGTGGTGAACTGGCAATTGGGAGCGAACGGGGCCAGAATCAGTGCGGGGATGGATGAAGTCATACGGCAGAAAAAGGTGCAAGCAATTGTGCACGTTAGGCAGCACAGGCGACAAATAATGATTAATAATGAAATCAATTCTAATCTTCTGTATTGGCCATGCATAGCCATGCCAGAGATATCACTGGGTGACAGTGACAGTCTGACGCCCAGTCGCCTGATTTGGAGCCGCCCGCGGAAACCTCCCCTTTTTATTGATATGGGGCGCTAAGCACGCTATACCTTGAGACACATGGCAACAAGGATAGCCGATCCGTGTGCCCCAGTTTCCCGCCTGGAAATAAATTTAGTGCTAGCCGTGGCGTTTGACACAATATGGGGCCTGATGGAGCTGACAAGAGCTTGCGCCACCTGGTGCTACTCTATGATCTTTTGGTATTCCTCGTGACTTATCATTTTCAGTTACTGCATTTTTAGGTCTTAGGCCTTGAAAATACTCTCGAGGGTCTCGAGGAGGATATCAGCTAGAGGGTGTTAGCTTAGTTGGTGAAGATTCAGAATGTAGACATACCGTGGTGCTCCTGGAAGATGAGCATCGGCCTCAATCGGATGGTAGAATCACCGCTACCTCCCATGTTGACGCCCTTGGCCTTGGCAGACCGGATGATTTCGTCTCGGCGAGGGCTGTCCCAGGCCAAGAAAGTACCCCGATCCCTACCACGCAGGTTCTGGATCTCGTGGGGGTAGCGCTGGGCGAGCTGCTCCAGCTTGCTGTAGAGGTAGCCACCGACACGGGCCGTCTGCTCAACAAGACCAAGCCTCTCGACCTCGTTGTAGATGCCACGGAAGAGCAGGGCGCGTGCAGGGTCGCCCATCCAGGTGTTGAACTGGCGGTACGGCTTGTCCGGCCGCAGAGACTTGTTGGCGTAGTAGAAGCCGGCAGCCTGGGCCTTCTTGGAGAAGGTCACCATGTCAGGGGGGCTGTCGAGGTTCCAGTGCTCGTGAGCCCAGAACTTGCCCGTGGCGCCGACGCCGGTCTGGACCTCGTCGATGATCAGGAGGACATTGTGCTTCTTTGGTAATGTTGCGGAGACCCTGGAAGAAGAAGGGGGTGGCATGGTTGTCACCGCCCTCGGACTGGATGGGCTCAACGACAGCAGCAACTACTGGGTTGTGGAAGGTAGAGATGATGCGCTCGAACTCTTGGAGACCTCGCTCCTCTTCAGCTTTTTGTTCTCGGCCACGTACTGGTCCAGAGGGTATTTAAGCTGAGGGAAGGGAGCTACTGGCCAGTCAAAGGCAGGAATATCGAGCTTGTGGACAGGCTTGGAGTGCGTAGTAGAAAGACTGCCAAACAGACGACCGTGGAAGCCCTTGGTGAAGGAGAGGACAGAGTAGTTTGGAGCACCCGGGGCTTGGTTGACCATGGCAGAATCAATCTCCTCCGCGGTAAAGTCCTTGCCGCCGCGCTCCTGGGTTCGCCGCCAGATGAAAGCAGCTTTGTAGGCCGTCTCGTTGGCATCGGACCCAGTGGTGGCAGTGAAGACCTGGTCAAGACCCTTGGGGGCGGCGCGCGCAGGATACCGGTGGAGAGGATCTCGGCCCAGTCGGCGGAGGGGAAGTTTCCCAGGGCGGGACGGTTGATGATGGCGTTGACCATGGCGGGGGACTGGGCGACCTTGGCTAGTCCGGGGTTGTTGTAACCGATGGGGATGGAGGCAATCTGGGCGAACCTATAAAGGTCAGGCTAAGGTGTTGAATTGGTTGGTGAGGTTGACTTACACATCGAGGAGAGTGTTGCCATCGCCATCGACAACGCTGACACAGAGTCAGTTCCAATAAGAGTACCGGGCAAATCCAACTACTTACTAGTTGCCATTGCACTTGGGGTAGTCCACGAGCATATTCAAGCTGCGAGTATCAAAGACATGGTCCAGCTCCTTGATAGCAGCCTGAGACCGCGGCCCCGGGATGCTCGTGCGCATCACCGGCTTGGCCGGCTCGTTAGCCAAGGGAGACACATTGAGTCGCCGCACCGAGCTGCCAAAGGTTCGCACAGCCCCGCGAGAGCTGCTGCACCGGGGAGCAAAAGGCTTGAGTGAGGATGCGTTGCAAGCTGCCTTTCGCATCGTGACGAGGGTTCAGGACAGCTGGGGAATTGTTCTGAGAGGGGAATTGAATGATTGACCGGAGACGCAGACTGGACATGCAGAGCCCACAGTGAGCAAGACTGCCTTGTATACCCATTTCCACGATACTGCGCTTGACCTCGGGAATTCGACACCTGCTTGCTCTTTCAGAACGGCCGCATCTCCACATGACGCTCTCACGGCATGTTAGTGTCGAGCTAGAAGCCCCAGCTCTCATGCAAGGATTGATGGCAGTAAAGTCGTTCCTAGCGGGAGATAGGCCGTCTGGCCGGCCCCACTCTCGCCGCGGAGGCATTCCTATCGTGGAACGACGTGCCTTTTCTGAAGTGCCACTTCGTCCTCGCGCTGAGATTCCTCTGAATAGAAGGCTTCGGGTGTCTCCCCCAGATTCTCGTTTCCTCTTGCATATTGCACCCGGCCGCGCGCAGGATCAGGAAAGTCGTCTTTTCATCTCAATCTGCCTTGCTCTGCGCGTTTGCATCCCCACTTGCCTATCTCGATTGATTGACACTCGCCGTCACTCGCCTCTCTTCTGACCGCGCCATGACGAAGCCGAGCGGTTCCAAGGTCGAACGCACCCGCACCTTTACAGGCTGCCGCACATGTCGCAGCCGTCATGCCAAGTGCGACGAGGCCCGTCCCCAATGCGGCACCTGCCAGCGGCTCGGCCTGGACTGTGGCGGATACGGGGCCCGGCTGTTCTGGATCACGGATGATTCGGTCCTCCGCCCGGAGCAGCAGCTGTCGCACCGAGGGTCGCAGTTCCGATATCCACTTTTCACCGGTGAGTCTCCATACCCTGCGTGGATATGCTCGGCCTGCTAATTGCGACAGAGGCCCACCGTCGGCTGATGAGCGCCGAGCTGTCTGACAGTCTGGGCCGCCAGTCGGCAATGGACCTGTTGGCGGACATCGACTCGGCCTGTGAGAAAATTGAAGACCATGAAAACAGCCTGTCGAGCCTGGTCAAGGGCCCATTTGGTGTTTTCCAGTCCCAAGATGAACCAGTTTCCACCTCCCCACTCTCCCATTCCTCCGCCTCCACCCACATGGTCAATGTGGACTCAGACCTCAGCGTATGTCCAGAGCCTAACGATCTCATTGAAGAGATCCATCGCCAGGACTGGACCGACCAAATCAACGAAGCCAACTTTGACCTATTTGTCGGTTCTCTTGACCCCACTCTGGGCCTGGGGCATGACGGCCACAGTCCTGGCCAGCTACTCATATCGGACCCCTCCATGAACAACTACTTCTTGGGGAACCCACCGGCAGTTGAAGGCTTGTCACTATTCAGTCCTAGTTTTGTCTCTCGCGCTATTGAGAGTGGTGCCATGACCGCCGATACAGTTCACGATGAATCCTCAACACCAAGCATAGATATTGCGCCTTCCCCAGGTCCACCTCCAGGTCTCTTACAACCCGCACTAAATCTCCCCGAGCATGCTGAACCATTGCTCCGTTACTATAAACAGCATATAGACGGAGCCACTGCTTCCATGCAAACCAAGCGCAAAATCCCCCTGGCAGCTGAATCTTCCTCCCCTGTGCCCTCGAGACCTTTGCCGAGCTCTCACTCTGGAACGGCACCTCCCACACCCGCTCCACCATCCTCTATACCCTCCTCGCCCATAGCGCGTTTCAACTCCACATGACGAATAAGCCGGGCTCCTTTGCCAGCCACTGGCGGGAAGTAGGCGAGCGCCATCAGGAAAAGGCCCAGCAGCATCTGCGCAATGCGCTACAGCTTGAGATGTTTGGGCCTAAGCAAGCCAAGTACAAAGAACTCCTCATGGCCATCCTTGCTATGGCAATGACCTCGGTATGTTCCTGCTCAAATAATATCGAATAGCACTAACGTAACTAGCTGTACAATGGTGGACATGCCTTTCGCATCTTTCTCCTCGACGCCGAGAGATTGATCCGCTTGCGCGGTCTGGTCAATGCGAATCCCTACAAGATTCGATTACTCCATCACATGTACACACATCTCCGCGTTATTGCTGAAAGTGTCTCCATCTGCCCCGAGAGCCTCATGAATGGCCCTATTCAGAACTCCCAAACGGCAGTAGATGTTCGGACATTCCGACTCGCTGAGGATTCTCTCAACATCGGCCTTGACCCAGCCCAGGAGAAGAGTCTCGAAATCGGTTACAAAGACATCCATCTGGAAATCCAGGGGCATTGGAAAGAGACGCTGTACCCAGTCATTTACGGAATCCCCGAGTCCCTGATGACGCTGCTGTCTCAAACAATTTATGTGGCCAACGAAAAGAACCGGCTGGAATCCCTCGCTCGCTGCAACCCAAAGCTCTCTGTCGACTTGGCACATCACGTGAAGACGCTAGAAACAAGCATTTGGTCTTGGTCTCTAGTCTCTCTCTCGGGCCACCACGGCCGCCGCACTTACTTTCCGAAGGGGGAGAGCTAATAGACCATCCGCATGCAAGGTCCATGGCTCTCGCTATCCACCAAGCCCTCGTCATTTACTTCTATCGACGTGTATATGATCTAAATGCCATGATACTCCAAGACATGGTGAAAAAGACTTTGGACTTCCTCGAGCCCTGCATGGAGCAGATGATCGATGACCAGGATTTTGCGGCGAGCCTCGCGTGGCCAGCGTTCATTGCGGCATGCGAAGCTGCGACGCCTGAGCTTCAAGAACAGGCACTCAAGTGTTTGACGGCAACTGACGAACGGGGCCTGTTCTTCACCCCGAAGCCGGCGAAGCAGATTGTTTCCTCAATCTGGGAGAAACGGAAGCAGACGGGAGATTGGACCCTGAGTTGGCCTGTTGTTCTTGTTGATTGTTAAATGAAACTTAATTCGTTGGAGGCGTTGATACAGGCGTATTGACTGTAAAAGGATTTTGGGCTAGGAGAAATGCTGTTCCCATACATGAGAGGATCGATCGTTAAATCGAGGCACACTTATCATTTGTTCACCTCCCCGTATTAAGTGTGTGCGTAAGCCGTAAACTTAGCAGTGGACATCCTTATCATTATTGCCATAAGGAGACTACCATCGTGTACAACTAGGTACAAACCCTTCACCTCAGTCCCAGATAAATCCATGTACGTAGTGTACGATTCGAATTCAACGTGACACACTGAGGCCGAATGCGCATTTTTATTAGTAAATCTAAGAAAAATAAAATATATTATTCGTAGGAATAAAATCTTAGAGTCTGTCTTATTTAATATTCTCTGCTACATGGATATATTTGATGCGTTGTTGATATCTCTAGCACCGGGGTATGTACTTTACTGTGCAAATAGCAGCGCGTGCCTTTTATCTTGCCCCATCTTTTAAGGCAAGCTATCGCAGCAACTCTTATTGCCATCTTTCCACCTCTCATCGCGCAGTAAGAAGTGCTAAATCTAGAATTCCCATGTTTGTCTTTTCAGTCATGATCTAGCTTGAGCTATCGTTCCAATCCTTTCCTTTTCGCTGCGTTGGTGAGCCTCCTCTGTACCTAGGATGTGGCTTGCGCTGAATGCAACTTCTAACAACAAAATATGTTGAATAAAAAATAATAACAGAAAACAAACGATTCACATAATCTGAGTAGATACAAAACAGTGCTCTTATCAGACTGCAGCTACTATTTATGCTATTTGCATTCAGAAAGAAAGATTATTAAAGCTCACATAGAGTTACATCTATTGAGAATAGCCAAGCAGGTTATGATAACATCATCGCTGATCCGTTTATAGTCTATGTTGGGCTTGCGATGAACTTTATGGGCTTTGCCCCCCCGATTCCGGGAGAGGGCAATTATCAATATTCTCCTAAATCGCAACATCTTCCACAAGAACCTGAAGCCCAGAGGCCTTTGATTGCAGAATGCAAGGATTCGAACAAGTGCGTTGTCGACAGGAGCAGTAAAGGTAAAATCGCGGGCGGCATATGTGTTCAAGGTGGTAGCAGGAATAGGGAAGTCATCGCGTGGACTGCCGACGTTAATGGTGGTTGAGATGTAGCAGCCCATGTTACCGTTACCGGAAACACTTTGGTTGATCGCCCAAAAGTACCTAAGGTTGTAGGACTTTCTAGCTACCTGAGGAGGGTTTCGCGTGATTTTGTTCTTCTGGCCAATGCTGGTGATGCTGGATAGACTGAAACAGTTAGAACCATGCGAGGACTAGTGCAAGTTACGCCATGTTGGAACCAGAACGTGAACGAGAGCTGTCCGTGAGCAGTGTCATGCCATCAAATACCCATGGAGAGCCGTACGAGTTATCATCAAAGTTGCCGTTGGTGATGAGATTGGTAACGGTAGCACATGGGTTTTCCGTCGTTGTGGTCGAGGTGGTGGTGGTGGTGGTACTCTCGGTCGTTGTGGTAGTGGTGCTGTCGGTGGTCAAAGTCGAGAGTTCAGAGGGAGTGATTGAAGGAGTGGTTTAACGAGTGGTTGAAGCAGTGGTCGATGCATCCGTGGTGGTAGAGCGTCCCTTGCAGGGCCAGCCTCTACCGCCGACAGGGCGAAGGCCACAAGCACAGCAACAGCCTTGGGAAGCATGATTAAAAGAGCGTCAATAGAAATCTCGAATGAGTAAAAAATCCGATGCAGAGCCAAGAGATGAGACGGGGGGCTCGATCCTTTGTAAGGACGCCGAAAAGGAGGCTCACAAAATTAGCCATCGCGAAACGGAATAGTCAGGTACTAAGCTAATATAGTCCGCGGCTGGCGCATTGACATTAGATTGAGCTGAGATATTCAGAGGCCGACCTAATCCACTCAAGTATAAGCTACCAAGGCTAGAGGAGAATACCGACGACCTGGCAAGTAAAAGGCGGGCGCTTTGCTCCATACATAGCCTGAGTCCAGGTTGGACGGTCAGGGGTATTTGGCTCTAAAGCCTACTACCTTTGTAAGCCTAAGATCACTAGTTTGCAAGCCTAAAGACAATAGTTTCAAGGCTGTTCCTTTTGGCTCACAGGTTATCATTTTTCATTCCGCTCATTGGCTTACAGAGTGGGCCAGGTGCATATAAGGCGTTGATTGTGGCGGCGGCTGAGAAGCCGAACTAGGAGATGAGGTGAGTATGCATATTTTTCGTGGCCTGTTCTTGAGATCAACGAGATCAGTAAACAAAGCCTGTTCAGCTTGAAATTGTTAAAATTAGACATGGATTAGAGCCGCTTTTCAAGAGTCATGCCATGTGCAAGATGTCACTCCCAGAAAAGCTCTACAAGAGAACTCTGATGGGGCCGCAAGCCGGATCAAGTTTTACTAGAATTTGCCCGGTGAAGACATTAGGCTGAGGCGTGACTCCTAGTCGGGAGAGTCGCACGTGGATGAACCGTTTGCCGAGAACCCGAGACACCTTGACGACTGGGGCATTTATGGTTTTATTTAGGGCTGAATTGCGGAGCGACGAACTTGGAGGGGACCAGGGTGATGAGATGACGGAATGTTAGCGCAGCATAGAAATTTCGGCCTCCAAAGTGATTGAATAACAACATGAAATCAAGGCTAATTATTCCTCTGGAAATGCCTGATAAAAAGTGATTTTTTTCTTATATTCATAATCTAGCTCCGTCCAATCATTTATTCTCTATTCATTCCCTTTTCATTTTAAATCCTTCTTACAACACACCAGCACTCTTGAGAGCAGCCTCGAGCTCCGTCCTGGGAGCTCCCTCGAGGATCTTGAAGGGCTTGCGGACCTCACCGGTCTTCCATCCGCGCAGCTGCATGCCGGTCTTGACGGCAGCGCAGTAGTTGTTGGATTCAAGGATCTTGCAGATGGGGAAGATCTTGGCCCAGATCTCGCGGCTGCGCTTAAGGTCGCCTTCGACGGCTAGCGCCTGCCAGAGCTCCATGGAAAGCTCGGGGATAAAGTTGGTGGCACCCCAGACGGAGCCCTTGGCACCGGCGGCAATGCCGTAGAAGGTGAGCGTGTCCCAGCCGTTGAAGGCGGTGATGTCCTTGTGGTGGGCGAAGAGCAGTTCGGTCAGGGCGGGGCCGTTGCCAGAGGTGTCCTTGAGGTAGTGGACGCCAACGGTGTTCAGCTCAGCAATCTCCTTGGGCGACAGGGTGACGCCACTGGCAGAAGGGATGTTATAGTAAACAATGGGGAGACCGCTGGCAGTGTGAATCTCGCGCATGTGTTCCCGCAGCTCCTCCTTGTTGGGAGCGTCATAGAAAGGAGGGACGACCATCAGAGAGTGGGCTCCAGCCTTGGCAGCGTGGACAGCCAGGTCGACGGCCTTGGCTGTGGAAAGCTCGCCGATGCCGGCCATGACGTGGGCACGGCCAGCGGAAGACTTGACGACTTGCTCGACAAGCTGCTTGCGCTCCTCGGTGGTGAGGGCAGTGAACTCGCCGGTGCTGCCGCCGGGGACGAGGCCGTGTACGCCGGCATCGATAAGGCGGTTGACATGAGCGTCAATGCCAGCGAGATCGATGGAACCGTCCTCTTTGAAGTGGGTGATCAGAGCGACCATGATGCCCGAAGGCTCCTGGACATTGTGGGCCATTTTAAATAAGTGGGTATAAGAAGAAGATGTAAATGTGAGCTTGAGAGAGATAAAGATGAAGGTGATGAGAATGAACAATAAAAGAACCCATTCATCCAACTTTGAGCAGTATTATATCCATCGGAACTTCCACCTTCAGTCGAAGCAGTCCAATGTTCCCCGCGATTTAGCGCGGGGCTCATCATGTCAGAGGGCGTCTTGCTCAATTGAATGAGGAAAGTTATCACGGCGGCGGGGCACTCTTACATGGCCCCTACCGGCACTTATTCGCTAGCCACCGTACGCCGATAGGATGGCAAGAGATAGCATTCTCGACATCTAGCCCACTTTGCCACATGCTCACATGGACAGACTGAATGGGAAGAGGAAAGTCAGCGCTGCATCGCTCTCGCCGAAGACGGAGGCCCTGGTGACGGAGGTTGAGCCGCGTTTCTGGATGCATTGGACGATCCCGAGACACGGGATCCCATCCGAGGGCATCATCCGAGGGCATCATCCGAGCCTGCATCACGATGGTGCCAAAGAACCGGCACGGATCGGCGATACACGCAGTCAATCTGATTTTCGCAATCTATTATTCACACTCGGAATGCCTGGACGACAAGACGCGACACTTGATGCCATGAGAAATGTCGGACGCAATTGGCTAGGTGTGGCTAGGCGTAGACAAGAATGCGCAGCCAGGACATCTCCGGCGAAACACTACAGCAACACATTATAGCAACGACGCGGGATCATGAATGAATAGACAAGTGATAATAGTCATGCGTCTTTTCCCACTAAATAAATCTATGGACGCTATCATATGCAATGCTATCACACTTTTACAGCTTGGCCAACATGCCGTTTCCGTCGAGGTATCGCAGGTGGTCTCGAGTAATGTCCTTGATCGTCTTGCATCTAAATAATAATTAACAAATGCAGAGATGCATGAAGTGTCGCAATACGTACCCGGCGAGAGCCATGGTAATCTTGAACTCATCCATGAGGATCTTGAGGGCCAGCTCGACACCCTCTTGTCCATTGTACTGTCGCGTGTCAGCTTAAAAGGTCAATCCACGCAGAATCGGGAACACCAACCGCAAGACCCCAAATGGGGATTCGTCCCACAAAGCAGTGAGTAGCGCCCATGGCAAGCGCCTTGAAAATGTCAGTGCCACGTCGGATGCCGCCGTCAACGGCAATGGGGATCTTGCCGCCAGCAGCGACGGCGCACTCGCGGAGAGCGTCCAGGGTTGCGGGGACACCGTCCAGCTGTCGGCCGCCGTGGTTGGAGATGATGACGCCGTCGAGGCCGTACTTGATGGCTAGGTGGACGTCCTCGGCGCCGTACACGCCCTTGATCCACAGCTGCAGCTTGGTGTTCTGTCGCAGCCAGGGAATGGCAGTCTCCCAGTCGAGCGAAGGATCGAAGTCGTTCTTGCTGTCGGTGCCGGCGTTCTCGCCGCTGAGTTCGTCCTTGCCGTCGGATAGCAGGTTGGGCCACGCCATGTCGTCGGGAAGAACAAAGCCATTGCGGTACTCGTTCAGGCGGCGGCCGAGCAGGGGAACGTCGACGGAGAGGAAGATGGCTTTGTAGCCGGCAGCTGTGTAGAGACGCTGGTTAGGCAAGCTAGCGTCATGTTTGGGAAGACGTCAACTCACCCTCAGCTCGTTGCAGGATCTGGAGGGTAACCGAGCGATCCTTGACAACGCAGACCTGCATCACGTAGGGGTTGCCGAGTCCCTGGGCGCCAACATCCTCAATCGACTCAGTCGCATACGAAGACAGGCCCATGCAAATACCAGCCTTGGCGGCGGCGCGCGAAGTCGCAAGCTCGCCATCGGGGTGAGCCAGGCGGTGCATCGCCGCGGGACTGAAGCCCAGAGGCAGCGCTGTCTTGCATCCAAAGATCTCGCCGCTGATGTCAACATCTTGCACGTTGACCAGGATTCGCGGACGGATCTTGTAGCGGTTGTAGGCCTCCTCGTTGTCTCTGAGTCTAAAAAGTGCAAAAATGCGACGTCAGCGTCAAGTAGAAGAATCGCGCATGGCTGTCTAAGATTGAGACGTGAGACATACGTTAACAAATCCATGGCACCCTCGTTGAAGTAATCTACACTCCAGTTTCAGCACGGTCCAGGCGTTTCTGCAGCTGGAATCAAGACACCAACCGCTGTACATCTTGGGAAGGTTGGCGCAGCCATGTTCCTTCAAATCCGCAATGGTGTGGACCTTGGGGTCGTAAGTCTTTCCGCGGTTGGCCATGGCGACAAGAGGAGCAATAGATGGGCTGTTGATACAATTGAGAGTGGTGAAAGATTACAGCTGCTGCTTGGGATGGCGACCGCTCAAGCTGGTACAAATATATTTCCGAGGCACGGCACTTGAGCTCGCAGCTTAGCTGACCTTCGGCTGCGCGTCCGGTGGATGCAGTGGGTCTCTCCCCGATTCGAGAAGGATGACACGATGAATTGGGCCATGTGATTTGGTTAGATAGACTGTCAGATAATCTGTCAAGTGTCAGCCGCGTTATCATGCCTCGATTGTGTACTGGGCGGGATAGCCTGCCTTTTCTGGAGGATGAGGCGAACAGGGGAACGGGGACTAGCCGACTTTCAATTGGGACAGATTGGGACAATGAGCATTAGCCATGATGCGGGGAACCGAGTCAAGAACGGAAGATGGGGTAGTTGGTGTTAGTAGGGACAGCTTGGGATAGCTAGCTCTCGCCATGAGCGAACGGATGCAATCGCCTATCTCCAAAGTCTTTTGGGAATTTTTCTTACCACATGGCTTTGCAATTGCACAGCCGGTGATCTCTTCCGAGTATTGTATCCACTTGCCTCATTCGCCGGGCATGCGGCTAGGCTTTGCGATGGAAGCATCGAGCAGACAGAGTCATGGCAAACGCGAATGAGGTTTCTTAAGAGATGCTGTTGCCGGCAGCTACTTACTCCCCGGTACATGTCTTTTGCTCTTTGCTAGGTTAATTGCCACAATGAACATCTCTCGAGCTGCCCGTCGCGTGCCTCAGCCTTTAAGGGCGCGAGCCATGATGCGCTCCAGCCATTCCGCTGCGATGCGTCCGTGGCCGACGACGCACTCCAAGATTGCCGAGCCTCTCTGCCCACTCACAACTTCATCGGAAACAACTTTACTCCCTCCGTGGCCACGACTTGGATCGACGTCCATGATCCCGCCACCAACAACGTCGTGACGCGCGTGCCCGAGTCCACCGACGAGGAGCTAAAGGCTGCGGTCAAGGCTGCGGAGGATGCTTTCCCGGCTGGAGGGACACGAGCATCCTGCGACGCCAGCAGATCATGTTCAACTTTGTGCGTCTGATCCGTGAGAACTGGGACCGTCTCGCTGCGTCTATTACCCTTGAGCAGGGCAAGACCTTTGCCGATGCTCGAGGTGACGTCCTCCGTGGCCTTCAGGTTGCCGAGACTGCCTGTGGTATTACCACCCAGATCACTGGAGAGGTTCTCGAGGTTGCCAAGGATATGGAGACGCGCAACTACCGAGAGCCCCTCGGTGTTGTTGCGGCCATCTGCCCCTTCAGTAAGCCGCACTTTAGTCTCCCGCTCGCTAGGCCCTACTGACAACTATTCCAACAGACTTCCCTGCCATGATTCCGCTATGGTCTATTCCGATTGCTACCATCACCGGTAACACGCTTGTTATCAAGCCCTCCGAGCGTGACCCCGGTGCCGCTATGATCCTGGCAGAGATCGCCAAGGAGGCCGGTTTCCCGACGGTGTCATCAACATCATCCACGGCACGCACCGCGCCGTCAACTTCATCATCGACGAGCCTGCTATCAAGGCCATCAGCTTCGTCGGTGGAAACGCTGCTGGAGAATACATTTACGCCCGAGGCTCCGCCAACGGCAAGCGTGTCCAGGCCAACTTGGGCGCCAAGAACCACGCTGTCGTCCTGCCGGACTGCAACCGTAAGGGCACCATCAACGCCATCACCGGTGCTGCCTTTGGTGCCGCCGGCCAGCGATGCATGGCTCTGAGCACTGTAGTCCTTGTTGGCAACGACACTCAGGCCTGGGTTGATGATCTGGTTGACGCCGCTAAGCAGCTGAAGACTGATGGTGGCTTCGAGGACGGTGCGGACCTGGGACCTGTTATTACCCCCAAGTCCAAGGATAGAATCGAAGCCCTGATTGCCTCAGCTGAAGAGGAGGGTGCCAAGATTGTCCTTGATGGCCGCGGCTATGCTCCTGCCAAGTACCCTAATGGTAATTTTATCGCCCCTACCATCATTGATGGCGTCAAGACCCACATGAAGTGTTACACGGAGGAGATCTTCGGCCCTGTGTTGGTTGTGCTACACACTTCCACACTCGAGGAGGCCACCAAGCTCGTCAACGCAAACGAGTACGGCAACGGCACGGCAATCTTCACCAACTCGGGCCCCAAGGCCGCGTGGTTCCAGAAGAACATCGAAGTCGGCCAGGTCGGCATCAACGTGCCCATTCCCGTCCCCCTGCCCATGTTCAGCTTCACGGGCAACAAGAAGAGCATCGCCGGCGGTGGCGTGAGCACCTTTTACGGCAAGTCCGGCCTGAACTTTTACACGCAGACCAAGACTGTCACCAGCCTGTGGAAGGGCGAGGAGGAGGCTGATTCTGGCAAGAGCGTCAATATGCCTACGCAGAGCTAGGGGTTTACTTTGGGAAGGAGGCTTATTGGATGTGGGAATATGGATGATAACGGTCCGGGTTTGGCAATTAAAAGCAACTACGTTAGGAATTCCCTGGCAGGGGAAGCATGATAGAAATGCACATGACATTACCCTAACACTCTCTGAACTCGATCGCCGTGCTTGGTATTCAATCACTGACTTTGCTGAATGACATGATGTTCGGCTTGCAAACCTTTCGCGTGGCCTTATGCGTCTGACTCGTGCCATCTGTAATTCTAACTGTGCCGTGTCATGGGACTTGCTTGTTACCTCAGATGCAATGCCTAAATGGCATCATACGTGTCCAAATTGGTGCGCTTCCCCATTTTCCATCCACAAGGATCATCGTAGTTCGCCATGCAAGACTCGCCGCGAAGAGGCGCTAGGCTGAGAGTCCCGCCAAAAGCCTAGGTGCTTACATTACGCATTGGAATGTGGCAATGGGTTCGTACCCGCGGAAACTTCCCCAACGCACCGAGCTGGATAGACCGGGCCCCGCAGCCGAGGGACGGTGGACACCTTTGATAGGCAGGGACTCAAAGCAGCATCCTTGGCGGCGTTGCTTTCTGTCCCTGGATTGCCAAGTTAATTCTGGCTCGCTATGACAAACAGATTCATCGTACACAGGCTGGATTGGCCATGTCCAGACAACCGGTTCTCGACGTAGGCCTTGCAGGTGGTTCGTCACCAGATGCTTGGGTGCCCCCCTGCCCCTGGCCCTTTGACTTGCCCAATTCTCCATTTCCCCATGGGGCGAAGAGATCAAGCTCTAGCTAAGTGGAGTTCAGCTGTCCACTCTTATCTATGCCCGCACTGAATCAGAGATAGGTACTAACGGAGTTGGCGACTCGCGGCCATGTGGTGAGGGGAATGGACAAGGGGTTCAGGCCTTGCCGAGTCCAGGCCCCCAGCATCTCACTATCGGACAAGTCCTGCGCGTGTATCTTGGCCTGATGTCGAACCCTACAGGGAAAGTCTTCACGGAGACCCTCCCACTGGCCAGTTGCCGTTTTCGAGTCATAGCTTCTTCGTGGACTCGATGTCTATAATAAGTTGGGATGCCATCGGACCCCAGACAAGTTTCAATTCCCCATTGTTTTCAACAGCAGTAGGATCCTACCTTTGCTTTTTCACTCTCTCTCTCCACTTGGCTGCATAACTTGTCAATTACTGTGCCCAGATGTCCATCATGGACAAAGAAACAATGAAGACCGAACAAGAAGTTAACGTTGCCCGCTCCGACTCCCTGTCCGCGCGGGAGGTCGGCGGCGCTCCCACCGAGGGACCGACGACCAAGCGTGGTCTCAAGTCCCGACATGCTCAGATGATTGCTCTGGGTGGAACCATCGGAACCGGTCTCTTTGTCGGCTCTGGCCAGGCCCTGCGAATGGGTGGCCCCGTGTTTCTTCTGCTCGCTTACATCGTCATCACAATGCTCGTCTACGGTGTCGCCACCGCCACTGGCGAAATCAGCTCCTATCTTCCCGTCTACGGTTGCTCGATGTCCTACTATGGCACTCGCTATGTGTCTCGAAGCTTGGGATTCACCTTGGGCTGGGTCTAGTAATTTACCTCCCGCCCTGGCTTCCTTGTTTCAGAACTGACAGATTTGTAGCTGGTATGTCTTCGCGATTACAGTCCCGGCCGAAATCAATGTTACCACGCTGGTCATTCAATACTGGAACCCGCCTGTACACACCGCGGTTTGGCTCACCGTTGTCGGCGTTGTTATTATCGCATGCAACTGTTTCCCTGTCAAGGTGTACGGTGAAACTGAGTTCTGGTTCGCATCTACCAAGGTCATCGGTATCATCGGTCTCCTCATCATGGCCGTGTGTTTATTCTTTGGCGGCGGCCCTTCCGGAGAACCAACGTACTTCAAGTACTGGAGCAATCCGGGACCGATCAACGAGTACTTGGTTGAAGGCGGAGTAGGACGGCTCTGTGCCTTTGTTGGTACCATCACCTTTTCAGTTTACGCCTTCGCTTTTGCTCCGGAGCTTCTGGTTGTGACGGGTGGTGAGATGGAGTCGCCCCGACAGAATATCCCTAAGGCGACGGTGCGATACTTCTACCGACTTGTTACCTTTTACATCCTGGGCGCTTTCGCCATCGGCTTCCTTGTCCCCAGCGACCACCCCGACCTCTTGGGCGGTGGAAGTGGCGCCGCCGCTTCTCCATGGGCCATTGCCATTCGCGATGCCAGAATCCGAGGACTCGACTCTGTGGTCAATGGTATCATTGTCATGTCCGCCTGGTCGGCTGGAAACTCCTACCTCTACCTGGCCAGCCGTGCGCTGTACTCGCTGGCTGTCGATGGAAACGCGCCTAAGATCTTCACTCGATACACCAAGTCTGGTATCCCGTATGTTGCGACTGCGACCAGCGCGTCTTTCAGCCTTCTGGCATACCTCAACCTAGCCAGCACCGGAGCCACCGTGTTCAACTGGTTCGTCAACTTGGTCAACACTGGAGGGTTCCAGAGCTGGATCTGCTGTTGCTTCATTTACCTCCGTTACCGAAAGGCGATTGAGGTTCAGGGCATCACCGACATTCCTTTCCGCTCGAAGCTCCAGCCTTACGCCGCATGGGTCAGCATGATTGGCTTCACAATTCTCCTCTTGCTTCAGGGATTCAAGGTTTTCGTTAAGGGATACTGGGATACTCCTACCTTCATCACTTCCTACATTGGTATCGTCATCTTCATTGTCCTCTACTTCGGACACCGCTACACAATTGGCCGCAACGATAGGTGGGCCCTTCGACCAGATGAGATTGACCTGACGACTGGCTTGGATGAGATTCTCGCGCTGGAGGCCCCGCCCCCTCAGTCGAAGAAATGGTACATGATGTGGAGGCGTGTGTTTGAGTAAGGAAAGGGAAATTATGTACATAGCACAGTACCTTTCTCAGAGCCAACTTACTTTCATCCTCTCTTATTATCGAAACCTCTGTTCCAATTGAAGGTTGATTGTTCCTTTCATTGAATCCCGGCGGCACTTTCAACTCAGTACCTTGCATGATGGGCAGTGTCGATCCTAGAATGATATCCGAATGATCCTGGCATTTCTAATTGCTCGAGTAATAAACGTCGGTCTTCCACGGCCAGTGATAATGCAAGAAACGGAGTACATGGTACGTTCAGGTGCAGTTTGTCTGATGCAAATCGACATGTCAAAGGTACCAAGCGTAGCCTAACTGTTACCACCCGAAACAATGAGCCCAGGGGATCGTAAACAATTCCCTAAAATTAGAAGAATAGCATAAACAAATGCAATGATACTAAACACCCTGTCTTAGGATTGCCAGTACTCGTCGGGACTCGGGATATGTTCTTCTATTATCTATGTCAAGCCTTGGTCCTTGCCTCCATTTGCCTTGACAACAGGATCGGAACGCGGCAACCTTGACCGTCGTTGCGTGTCTGGTTAAGGGTAAATTAAATTCGTCGTGATAATGTTGGTAAAAATGCGACAAGGGTTAGACTTTACGTAAAGACACTGTATCTGCACTCTTGACGCTACGATTGTATAAGCCGTTGAGACGTTGTTGTCGATGGTTCGACGGTAAATATCCAATTCCTGGGATGCCTTCTCTTGAATCTTGACCCTCAGGCCTTGGCACTAGGTGAAACAAATTCGAGGATATCATTTTCTATCCCCTATTCTTATCATTAAGTTGCAATCGATTACCTGACCTTCAGGATCGCCTTGCCAAAGTTCTTTCCAACAAGCATGTCCACCAAACCCTGAGCGGCGTTATCAATGCCCTCGGTCACATGCAGCTTCGCCTTCACACTACCCTCAGCAAGCCACTTCTGCATGTTCTCCTGGTGCTCCTTGGCATAGGCACCGCCGAACTTGGGGTTGCTGACCAAGAAACCCTCCATGGCGATCTGCTTCGCAATGAGCTGGATGAGACCCTTGGTACCCTTCTGCTCCTCGTAGGGGGTGTTGTAAATATCAATCTAAGTCAAGTCAGTATTTGAGTGTTGGAGATATAGATCTGAGGACTTACCATGCCGCAAACGGGTATTCTTCCGCCAACATTCAGGTTGGCAAGAGCAGCCTCCAGGTGGTCACCGCCGACATTCTCAAAGTAAATGTCAATTCCGTTAGGAGCCAGGCGAGGCAGTGCCTCCTTAGGGTTCTGCTTCTTGTAGTTGAATCCAGCGTCGAATCCAAGCTCCTTGGTGATGTACTCAAGCTTCTGGTCGGATCCAACGGAACCGATAACGGTCAAACCCTCGCGCTTGGCAATCTGTCCAACCACCTGGCCGACAGCGCCAGCGGCGGAGCTGACGAAGATGGTCTCTCCCTTCTGGGGCTTTCCAATCTTGTGCAGTCCAGACCAAGCTGTGAGTCCGGGCATGCCCAAAGCTCCCAAAAACAGGCCAAGCTCCAGGTTGTTGGGGTTGTAGATCTTTTGGACCATGAACAAAGCCTCCTTGGCCACGCGGGCGTACTCAGCGATGGGGACATATGCGACGACGAGATCACCCTCCTGGTAGTCCGCGCTATCAGTCTTGAGAACCTTGGAGACGGTGCCGCTGACGACGGGGCCATCTAGGTCGAAGGCTGGCGAGTATGACTTGATGGAGGGATCACGCATCTTGCCGCGCAGATAAGGGTCGAAAGAGGCATAGAGGATCTCAACGACGAGGCCGCCCTCGGGAGGCGCCTGCTCAAGATCGATGGGTCGATCCTCAACAGTGAGGTGCTCTCCGGGAACGGGCAGCCCAGTGGGGCCCTTCTTGAAGATGAGAGTCTTGTTGGAGGTCATGGTGAAGAGTTGTGATAGTTGGATAAGAGAGCTTAGCAGTAGATTGTAGATGCTAATGATGTTGGGCTCTTGAGGTTTATATGGAAAGCGGAGGTTGCTTTGTGACAAGTGGGACAGCTATTTGCATGCAAGGTGGCGTAGAATGCAGCTTCATCGCCGGCCCCACCGCTTCAAACTTGACGACGTGATGACGCCATGATGAGATCCAGCGCGCATTTCTAAGCACCCCCAAAAACGAATGTCGAGCTGGAACCTCGCAGAAGCGTCCGTGGCGAAAACGCGTGGTCGCTCAAGCATATCCAACGGATATCCGGCGCTTTGCCCGATTTCCCCACCCTGTGCCGAGGCACAATTCTAGCTTTGTCAGCGAAATGCACTGATGAGTTCTAGCGCGGATGTCGAGTTTGCCGATACAGTGGGGGGCAACAAGTTTGAACACCCTTTTGCGTACCGACCCGCCTGACTAGCCTAGTTGGGCCGGCTTTATTAATACCGCTTTTACAGCTAAATTTTCCCTCATTACTTTTTCTGAGGTAATATATATTAAGTATATTAAGCAAACACCAGTATACTAAGAAGCTCTATATTCTAGCGACTTAAGCCTGCTAAATTTTACTTACTTTACCCCTAAAGCCACTAAAGTTATAGTTATCTTCAGCAGGCAATCACCTGTAGCCACCTGGTATTTTATGTCCTGTTAAGTATCTAACAGGGATTAAAGGATGTGGCGTCCTTAGTGTGGGCAAAAACTTTTAAAGCAAGCATCATAATAAAGCCCCCTGTCAGGTGGGTCGGTACGTAAAGGGTGTTTAAACTTATTGCCCCCTACTGTACGAGACACATCGAGCACGCACCAACAGCGGAGTTTCAGTTGACAACTCCGCCCTATACTAATATTCGCTGAGTAAAGCATTGTGGTGGGTAGAAGATGAGCAGAATCCCTCATGATCTTTTGGCATTCTCAGCGAGAAGATGCTTTTCAACGAGTTTGGGTCACTGCTCTTAATTCGTCTTTGCGTATCTCGCTTTTCACGTCCTGGCCAGGGATACTGAATCTCAGAGACTGCCATCCGTTTATCCTTGAATGTTTAAGAAATCGGAAAATATTATAATTGCGCAGTCGATGTCAGTGGGGCTTGTAGAACTGCATATCAGATTAGGTGCTGATGTCAGACCGGCTCAGGATCCGAACGCATACTTATCACATGACCGGTCATAATTTGAGAAAGTGTGTGTAGGTATCGTACTTTTGTTTTAGCTTTACTTAAAGCGATGTAGCAGGTAGTTATCTGTAATAGAAGCACACATTTGGCACTACACCTAGTACCAGAAGATACAGTAGCTCATACAGTAAGGTTGCTATACAGTTGCCTGTATTAAGCTTTCAATTTAAACCTTCTGTCTTCAACCTTATTAAATATAGCCCTTACGGTCTGTAGACAATAACCTTTAAGAGGGACTGAAATCTCTCATCCTCAAGTAACAGGCCGACTTCCAATCCTGGAAAAGATCTCCCAACCACAAAAATCGAATACATGGCTTTTCCAAACCCCATTAGTTTACTCCCCTCATATTAATAAAGAAGCACATTAGGAAGCTGCCTTTCGACGTACTATTCAAGTTAGCAAGGTCAGCCATGAGAGCAACGAAAGGAGGATTCATATAAAAATATACTTACGTCTCGATACTTCCCCTCCATCCTCATACTCAAAAAGCACTTAAAAGGCATCGTCTCTGCTAACAAAAATTCATATAATTGGGCAGCATGGGGAGCACCAAGTTGGTCAAAGGGATGTAGGATGGCCTTGATTTCGCTTCTGACGATTTCCCACCCACCTTGCTCCTCTAAACCGAGGGCCACTATAAGGTGACCCAGGTGGTTTTGGAATAGTGAGTGATGAACCTTGCTCCAGACGTCGTGGAGACTGTCCGTCGTCGTTGCTGCGCCAGGAGGGATGTCATGAAGTTCGAAACCTTGGTTTCGCAACGTGGGAAGGTGCAATCTGATCCCACCCAAGTCACGTACTGCGAAGCCTTTGACTTCTTTGGTTTTCCTGCAGATACGGACGCACATGTTCTGGCCATGGGCTTCCAGGCCGATGCCGTGATTGACTAGTGGAACAAGGGTGAGATTGAGAAGGCAGGTGACGTACCTGGTCGATTTAATGAGAATAGTAGCAGTTAAATCGTAAGGGCTGACTTACTTCTGAAACCATTCTTTCTTTCCCTCCGGCGGGAGCAGAGATTCGGCGTGTGATTTCCCAACGCCACTGACCGGGCGCTGACTCAATGCCGACGCCATAATCAAAGACTCGTTCTGTAGATTGGCTCGCAGCTCCAGGTCCTCTCGTAAGATACAAGAGAGATGCTTGGCGTCATTGAAGTCGGCCTGGGCTCCGGTCACCCCGGCCACTTCCCGGAATACCCACATGTCCGGGGGTAGCAGCTTTTCAAGCAACCGAGAAACCTCTGCCCCGCCTAGTACGGTCCATGGAGTAATAGTACGAAGTGCCGAAGTGATTTGGCAAGCTAAAGAAAGTTTCAGGTGGTACTTGAATTGCAGATTAGGTTGGAGAGATACGGTGCGCATCGAAGCTTGCGCAGATGCTCGGTCGGAGCCCACGACTTGCACATCAGAAAAGCGAGAATCGATTGCAGGCCTCTGTTGTGCTAGACTGGGCACTATAACCCTATCCTCTGCGCAGCCACCGATACCTAACTTTAGTAGGAGATCGCCAAGCGTTGCCTCGAACGGTCCTGAAAGACGGACTTGAGAGCGTGGCACGGAGAGGAAGACAATTTCTGGGGTCAACATTCGCCATATTTCATCAGGGCAAATTTGCGGCAACGGTGCCTGCGTGAAGAGGGTTTTGTGAAGCTTCGTGAACCTAGTTTAGTCATGGCTAAGGATGATACTGTTCTGACAACATACAGGATGAGTCGGGTGGCCGGTAATCAATGTCTTTTCCCACTCTATGGCCGGACTGAACAAATCTAACTGCGGTAGCTGTGCGTCGACATCAAGCCAAGTCTCTGACTAAGTTGAGCGGATGGGTCAAGGATCTTGGGTGACTGACTGCATACCTTGATTCGCTGATGCATTCTGAAGCTCTCGGGCAATTTGGTCTCTCACAATGAGAGAGTCTCCATTGGCCTCTCCGAACCATGGATAGACGGACTGAAAAATCACTCCGGGATCCAGCTCTAGGCGGGGCGACTGACCATCACACTCCAATAGCACACGCGGCCTCAGCTGGTGTGGTCGGACCAAAGAGGTAATCTGACCTGCATCACCTAAGACCACTCTCTCCGGGATGAAATGCACCTTCACCATGCAGGTACTCCCGGAATCGGGTTTGGGACTGGTCATGCAGAGCCATTGGACTCGATCTGTACCAGCAGGCTCAATAAACGCCAGACAGAGGCCCTCGTTAACAAGGTGGGACAAGAGACGCCTGGTGGTCTCAAAAAAAGCCACATCGGTCTTGGATAGGACAGTCATTCTGATAAATGATGTGTGGTGTGGGCCATGCAGATAAAGAGGAATCCGGAAGAGAGATGCGTTGCAATTCCGGAGGAACTAGCTCGCTTAATATACTACTACGTACCGTTGCTCTGGTGAGGATTCGGGTGTTGTTCCAATAACCTCGAGAGCTACATCCTTCGGTCTGTCTACTCCAATAAAACACACTTAAGTCGTGTAACGAGGTATGTGATATTAGTCGCCTTTGATTGCAAGGGTCGGAGTGCACGCCCGCCGTCAGCCAAGCCCGCTTCTTCTGACGCAATTTGTCTCTAAAGGGCGGGAATGAGGCGGTAGGCCTATTACAGCAGCGATCAGATGTCTTACTTCTCAGCTCTTGTCTCACAATGTGCCACTTCTAACCTCCAAATGGCGGTAAGAAACTGCGTCGACCAATTATGGACGTGCGATTGGCTATTACAAACCTTGTCCTCTGCCGCTTTTTTTACCTAAGGTGAGAGGCAACGCCATGTACTTGTTATAGACTAGTAATTGACAGACGTGCATCTCAACAATTGGCTTATGCTCTGCCGTGTTCCGTATCTAGAGAGCGGGAGGAAAGACATATGCTTAGTGCAGACTAGCGATCGACTGTCGTACTACCACGTAGTACTGATTCTCAACAATTGGCTTTCATCTGCCGAGTTTTGTCTCTGACAAGCGGTAAGATCGGCAGTACACGTATGATTCAATAGTCTATGTACTCGCATTCCTTAAATAAGTTAGTCTGACGCAAGAGATAAAGTATTATTTACTACCAAGTTGAGTTCTGATTGGTTGATTCCCTCGTTCATCACATTTTGCGGTGGAAAATCTCTCAACTTGTCCCACCACGCGTCAATTTTCTAGAGTCTCTCTACGAAAAGGTCAATGTGAACTAAGGAATAAGTAAAAAGTAAAAATAGACATACAATCACGCTTCTCTTGGGTAGTAGCCAAAGGCACCAATTTTAGTATAAGTTATGCTCTGTTCACCCTGTAATGCTAACTCCCTTCAAGCCAACTCTTACCAGCGCCTATCAGGGCATGTTGGATTCTTTTTTCCCCAGTTATTATTCTTACCTCTGCCATGCACAAATCATGGGAAAGAGGTCAAGCCGAGCTTGCTTCACTCTCGCGGGTAGCGGCCTGTCTGATAAATGAACGTCTCGTTACGTCTGACTTCACCAATGAAGAAATTGTGCTGTCATACCCGCACATAGAGGAGGCGATCCGCGTTCATCTTCCTCAGCCTCTCCAATTCCATGAGGCAGTTCACGCGTCCGAGCTTTCAGGCGAGGTTACTTACAACCAAGGTGTAGTGTCAGATGGGGCACAGCTCATGCGTATATTTGGTACTTGGGCCAAGTTGGCCTCTGACAGGATCGGCAGTATCTGCAGAGAGCTGGAAAACTCGGTCGACAACTTGGAGATAGCGTACCAACGCAATCGGTCTCTTACCATTGACTCTCCCGCTATCGACTGGGAGCAGGCAATCGTGGAAGGTCATGGTATGCATCCATGGCACAAGTGCAGATATCCCATGGTGGACGACTTTGAGACAGCGAAAATTTTTACTTTGTGACTCTTCCTAGAGAGGAGATGACGGTTGTCGGAGACTACGATGAACGCATCCGCAAAATTGCCCCCGTCGATCCACCCGATGAAGGTCACATTATTCTCCCCGTCCATGCATTTCAACTGTCGAATGTCATGAAAGCCTTCCCCCAAGTCAAAATATTACCCCAAACCATCGCCGGCCGACCACAGAGCTCTGTACGAACTCTCTCTGTCCCCGATCCCGACTTCTGCATCAAAGTGCCACTTGCCATCAAAATCACGTCGATTATACGAACCATCCGGCCATGGGCTATCACAATCGGTTATCGAATGGAGCCAATCTTGCAAGTAATCGAAAAAGCAGCAGAATCCTTCGGTGGCTCGTTGAGTGTTGTCCGAGAATACGGAGCAGCCGCATCTTCAAGCGAGCACTTAGGCTGTATCATTCGCCAAAGCACGGAGTCCATCGCAGCTGAAACGGGGGATAGTATCATTGTTTGTGCTGCACTAGCCGAACATATCCAAGATATCTGGCGGGATGAGACCACCAAAAGTAAGCTGGAGCTGTTACGCGAGTTCTGCAGCCATCTCTTCCGTGCTGTCTTGCCCTCTGTCCTGCTGCATGGCTTCGCTCTACAGGCCCATATGCAAAATCTCCTCATCCGTCTGGACCCAGTCTCGCGGGCGATTCGAGGGTTCCTTGTTCGGGATTTGGGCTCGTTTCGGGTACACGGGGAGACGTTCTCGAAATCGACCTCGCTAGACGTCGATACCTCATGGGTCTTGACAAAGTCAGATTCACTGGAAAAAAGTGTACCGGTACATTCACAGCGTGATTCATGGCGACGTCGCTTCCATGATCCGCGCTTTGAAGGTAGGCATATCGGGATGGAGAATTGCCCGGCGCGAGTTAGAAAGAGTAATTCCGGTTGGGAATGAGCTAGCTCGCCAGACATGGTTGGATAGTCCAGTGTGTACATCCCGAGCTCATCTCTCGATGCAGCTGTTTGGTGTGGAGCGTGAATGCCAAGTGACGACTATTCCAAATCGCTTCTACCATTGCTCACAATATGAATAAGTATACTCAGCCGTATAGTTAGAATTGATTCTATCAATGAGGGAACCAAATGCCGATGCAATATTTGCGTATTTTTCATTTCGAATGTTTAAAGTCACCTGATGTCATCCATCGATAAATGCCTCACCCATACCATTAATGGTGGTCTTCTGACACAACTCACAGATCTGTGTCTCCATATCTCAGATCTCTCTGTCTTTCCATGCTCAGCTCCCGACCACTACGGCTTAAATAACTTCTATTACTACTCTGCGAGTGTGTTTCTTTATCTCATTGCTCCAGCACAAACCGGGCTCGTTTCCCTCTGTCCCTCATTTTTGCCTCTCAATCCCAGAGCTGTCACCAAACTCCCTAGTCGGAGAGCCTCACTGAGTCGTCGGGTGTCGTGTACCTATAATTTACATCGGAGTTCTTCAAAACACACAGAGCAGAAACGGGCAATGGAGAACCTTCACGAAACAATTCAACAAGGTCGGGGAGGGCTAAGTCTAATGTCAGACGGCGCTCCCGACCGGGCATATCAACTTGAGAGTTTAGGGGATGAATATTTGAACCGATACGAGGCAAATGGAGATATTATGGACCTTGAGGAAGCAATCCATCTGTACCAGGAATCCCTCAATCTAACCCCAGAGGATCATTCAGACCGGACACACCGACTTGGCCTCCTGGGGCATGGATATGAAACTAGAGGAAACAGAACCGGGGCAATTTCAGATCTTGAGATGGCAATCCAGCGATACCAAGAATCCCTCGATCTAACTACAGATGATCATCCAGAAAGGGCACATCAACTTGGACATCTTGGAGATGGATACAGAAACAGGTACCTTACAGGAGGAGCAATGGCCGATCTGGAAACATCAATTCAGCTATACCAAAATGCCCTCGATCTGACACCAAATAATCATCAAGACAGGGCATTTCGAGTTCAAAGTCTTGGTACTGGATACCAAGAACGATATCGAAGAACGGATGAAATGTCAGATCTTGAAGCAGCAACCCAACAATTCCAAGACGCCCTCGATCTGACACCGAATAACCATCCGCATCGAGCCTATTGCCTTTACAGCCTTGGGGGTGCATATTTAGATCACTACCGAATAGCCAGAACGATGGATGATCTTGAAACTGCAATTGAGTATTTACAAGAAGCCCTCAATCTAACACCGGACGACGACATAGACCGGGCACGACAACTTAAGAATCTTGGGGATGCATACCGAGAGAAATACCACATGACCAGAGAAACAACGCACCTTGAAATGGCAATTCAACTATCCCGAGAGGCCCTCGATCTCACACCTGACAACCACCCGGAGCGTGCACAACGGCTTCAAAGTCTCGGAATTCAATACCAAGATAAATATGAAGCATCAGAAGCAACATCGGATTTTGAGATGGCAATCCAACGATATGAACAGGCTCTTGCCCATTCCTCGTCCCCCGCAAGTGAGCGACTACCACCTGGTCAAGAATTGATGGGATTGTACGCCGAAGCTGAGCTCTGGTTAAATGCATACCAAGCCTCCAACACAACCATGTCTCTTATCCCCCTACTTGCAAATCGCTCTCTTGAGAATTCGGACAAACAATATTTCCTAAGCGAAGTTTCAAACATGGCTTCTGACGCGACAGCAATCGCACTCATGGCTGGGAAAACGGCTTATGATGCAATCCAATTTCTTGAACTCGGCCGCGGGGTGATCATAGGATCTTTGAACGAAACGCGTGGGGACATGTCCATGCTTCAAGAAAAGCACCCCTTGCTAGCAGAGGCATTCATCCAACTTCGAGACCGACTCGACGCTCGGAGGGCGTTGATGCAACCTCAGGTCAATCAATTTCCCGATGCTGGCCAGAAACTAGAAGCAACAATCCAGACCATACGGGAACTGCCTGGGTTTGATCGATTTCTTTTGCCACCTTCCGAGGATGAGTTGACGGCTATTGCAAGCGAGGGACCAATCGTTTTGGTCAATGTGAGCTACTACCGCTGCGATGCGTTAATTATCGAGAAGGGTGGGCTCAAGACTTTACCACTCTCAAGTTTGACCAGACGCGAGGTTGAAGCTCGCGCAATGAACATAAACAAGGCAGACAAAGAATTACTTGAGTGGCTATGGAAAACCATCGGTAATCCAATATTATCCGCCTTGGGATTCACAGAACCGCCAACTGAACGCAACTGGCCTCGTATATGGTGGATCCCTACTGGGCCTCTATGTACGTTTCCAATCCACGCGGCGGGGTACCATTCCAACAATTCAACCGAGACAACCCTGGACAGAGTGATCTCATCCTATAGTTCCTCTGTCAGAGTACTCATCTCCAGTCGCCAAAATCGCTCTAAGATAAGGGCTTATGATTCACAGAAGGCCATTCTTGTGGGCATGCATGAGCTCCAATATGCACCACAGGAGATTGACAAGATAGAGGACCTTTGCAACTCTATGCATTTACAAGCAATCAGGCCGCGGCCCTACCGAAACGATGTCTTGTCTGCTTTGAATGACTGCAAAATATTCCATTTTGCCGGCCATGGGCAGGCCAACCAGTCAGATCCATCAGAAAGCTCTTTACTCCTTAGCGATGGGTTGTTAACAGTAGCGAATCTTTTTGAATCAAACCTCCAAAACCAAGGACCATATCTAGCCTATCTCTCTGCGTGTGGAACAGGTCAAACGACACATGAGGAACTCGTGGATGAGGGGCTACATCTGATTAGCGCTTGTCAGCTTGCTGGTTTCCAGAACGTCATAGGCACTTTGTGGGAGGTCAACGATAGTTCTTGCGTGGATGTGGCAGTCAGAACGTATGAGTGGATCAAAAGCCAAGATATGCGTGATAAATCTGTAAGCGAGGGACTTCATCATGCGATTAGGAATCTCAGGGGCCAATGGATCTTGAACAATACCATGGGGGGCATGTTTGGGCAGGGGGTTGAAGACAGGGACGACAGCAACGGCCAACTAATCATCGAGCAACCGCGTTTGGGGCAAGGCAAGGAGAGAGCACCTAGGGATGCTGTGTTGTGCGAAGATCCTCCACTCCATTGGGTGCCATACATTCACTTTGGTATATAGATTATAAAGCAGATCTAGTATGAGAGTTTAGTGCAGCTTATTAAGATAATAGCAAGTTGAGGTTTCGATTTCGCATTTGCGATGACGCAGAGGTACGAAAATAGAAAGTGCAGGCTAGCTGAAGGGAATGCCAAACCAGCAACCAAATTTAAACACAACAAACATGTCCTGCCGATATTATGAGAACGGCAAATTGCCGAGATAAGTCTTGTGTGAAATTCAATATAGTACAAAGCTACATGCTAAGTCGCTTTAGTATCGTGAAATGTGCTTGGTTGTGCGAATAATAGTACTCATATCCTTTGCGATAAGTATGTCAATAGGAGGATAATGCCATTGACAGAGGGCTTAAAGTTGTAACATAAGTAGCAAATATGTTCCCAAACCATCATTTAACCTCTCCAATGTAATCTAGAGATCTTATAGCATATGTATAAGGACAACTTATTGGTGTATATGTGAAGGTTAAGTAGGAATAAGTGGGAGAATGGAAGAAGTAGATACATGGGTTGATAAAAGTGCATGTAGGCCTTGAAGTATTTCTTAGCTTGACCTCTTCGAATCTAAAGACATTAATGAGAGCAGATGGTATGTCCGAGGCCTGCTCGAATAGATAGTTACCATCTCGACAACCCCGAATCCACGTGTCTGTTCGAAGAATTTTCCAGAAACTGTGGCAAAGCCTTCATAAGCGGAGCCAGGAAGATCTTCCGGCCGTACATCTCCTGATCAGGTCGTATGGAATTGACTACGAGATGATCGCCGTTCTCGAACCTGAGTTTCTAGCTGAGTGGGTAGACGAGATTCGAGTTCGGCGAAACCCATGTGTTTGACATATCCGGAACCAGGTCGTACGCAAGTACGTGTTGCGACTCACCGACACGTACAGTTGCGAATTGATAAATCGTATTATCTGGAAGACCAAGATTGTATGCCCAAACACTGGCTTTAACGTCGGATCCGTGGAAATTAAGTTCAAACCAGGTCCAGTTACGGGGAGCTCCAAATTACATTTGGCGGTCATACCAAGTGAAAGAGTTTTCTGTGTCGATTGTGACTGATGTTCCAAGAACTCATCCAATAAGATGATCCGGTGTCGACATCATATTGAGACTTGGTGAGATTGATAAGAGCCGGAATATGGGCCTTCTTCGTCTTAGCAATGAAGTCTCATGGGAATAAAAATACTTACATTTTGATAAGTCACCTGATTCTCGGGCCTAAAAATGTACTCCTGAGGGGTACTGGCTGTCACTGCAAGGTTAATGAAGACGGCAAATCTGACAAAGCTGCCCATCATGATGCAATCGTGTATTCGGAGAATATATCTCTCGAAGACAGAAAGATTTAATGAAGCGATAGACTTGATGGGTTAATGAAATACCTCTCAACTCAACCGGGCAGCCAGACATTCTGTAGCAAAAATGTCATTAGCTAATGCTCGTGTTTCTCCCACCGAGGACCCGGCTAACCAACCCTATCACAGGATGTGGCTTAGTTCGGCTTTCGGTGAGCAACTCCATTCCGAAATAGAAAGGGGTAATTCGTGAGTGTCCGCAGGTTCATGGATGGATGCTTCGCCAGATTGGGAGTTACTAGATTCGATCATGTTTATGACATTCTGCTTCACAACACGGCAGCTGTAACAGGTTTGCAGGGGTAATATATGGAAACCCCTTGCTAGTGTCCGCCGAGGCTGGACGCTATTCCATATCTGGATTTTCGCCGCTGACTCAGGATTGCTTTGGCCCGCAAGAGCCGGTGCAATTGTTCCACGGTAGGCCGTCTCTCGGGCATTTCGCAATTCATCAACCCATTTGGCCTCATGTTGGGGATCTATCGGGGCTCAAGTCTTCCGAGAAACACTGATCTCGATACCCCACGCATATTGTCTCTCGTCCGTGTATCACGAAATCGCACGAGAGCCACACACTAGCGACAGGACGGTGGCGCGACCTTCACTAACGTCTTGACATCCTTGATTATGTCGACGATATGGGCCCTTGGCCTGTCGAGAAAGCGAGCATGCGATTCTTGCCACAGGAGGAAGGCGCGTATCCGTTTATCTCTCTCTTAGCGTCCAGAAGTGTCAGCCGTCTGGTCTATCAACGACGGCGCAGAAGCTGTACAAAGGGAATCAAGACATGAGTTGCTAATACCTTTAATGCCAACAGATCCAGTGTGATTCGACCAACTCGGATATTCCCTGCAATTGGTGCCACCACCATGGCCATTCCTGCACTTTCAACAGGGCGAGGGGGCATAGGAAGAAGCCGAAAACCAGGTGAGTCCCCACCCAACTCATGCTCCACTTCATTTACAAAGTGACGGCGTCTTTTCTAACAAGCGCACCGCTCGGTCACACCGTTCAGGAACAAGTTCAATACTGAACAGAGCTTGTCTCAGCGACTTGAGCATATCGAGGACGCCCTTGTCCGGGTAGTCACTCGCCAGGGCACCAAAGAATCTTCGGCGGCACCGAAGACCCCGAGGTCCACTCCCCCATGGCCATCTCGGCTCCACAGACAAGCATAACCGATCTACTGAATCAATATGCTGGCTCTCACGAAATAATGGAGTTTTCCGCTCTGATAATTCCCGGCGGCTGTCCATACACATACGATTCCTCGAGTCAGCTAGGACGTGTCGGCTCCGAAGCTAGTATACCGATTCTCTTCGAGTGCGATCAGAAATGGCTACGGTCTAAAATAGCAGAGAATACCCCACTTTATTCTATGCAGCAGCGGCCGGTTTATCAACCGAATCTATCGCCCTCACGTTTATTCACTTCTTTGGGAACTCTCAATGATCTTCCTGACAAGCTACAGTCAAACAGGCGCTCAATACCTTTCCCGCTTCTACGATAGGGCTTGTGTTTCCCCTAGTGGACACTGTGTTGTTCGACGATACCATTACAAAAGCATTTGAACCGTGTGACGGGACCACTTCGATGGACCGTACAAGCGCTAGAGCATGCGTCCTAGCCTTTCTCTTCGTTATGCACTTTCTGCAGGTGCAAGTTGGCATACTGCCTTCTGTGGACGACCATATGTGTGCAGCCAAAGCTTTTCACACACTATCAGATGTACTCGAGGATGTGAGTATAGTAACTCTTCAGACAATTCTGATGCTAGTAAGTATAATGAGCCTTTGGAGCTGTGTTGAGCGACGTTAATGATCTTGAAGCATATTCACCAAACCTTTTCCGCCCGTTTGAAATCTGCTATATGACTGCATTCGATTGCGTGCCGCCTTGTTTTTGTTTTAGGTGGACACATGCATCAGCCTACTAAATCACGTACCGCCGAACCAACTCTCGAGAACAGAGAAAATCACCAGCTACGGATGCTATTTTGGCAATGCTACATTTTCGATAAGCAGATCATGATACGGACTCACCAACCCCCTCTTATTCCTGATGACTGCTGCGATCTTACACCGCCTGGTGATCTGTCGAATCAAAGCTATTCTTTGACCGACCAAGGAGCCAGTCCTACACCGGTCCTTACACATAGGTCATTTAATAATCACCTTCCATGTGACGCTTACTTGAGTCACATCAAATCCAAGGCTTACCAATTGCTGTACTCGGAGCACGCTCGACAGAATTAGATGCTGAACCCTCTGCGCTATCCGAGAACTAGATGCTGATCTCGAGGAGTGGCGGTCATCTATTCCCCTTCACTTACGGCCTTCACTCTCACTCATCAATAAGTCCAGCGTTCGCCTTCCCAAGTTGATGGCCCTGGTAATGATGCGTCAAGTTAGCCTTTGTTTTGAATACTATCACCTCGTCATATCGATACATCAGGCCAGTGGAAGGTGTCGCCCTTTCCATTCTGAACCGGGCGTGGAACGCCAATACAGTCCGAGTGTTCAATCTAGTACCACCATTGCTCTAGAAGCAAGCCGCTCACCTCTGATCTACTTAGATGCAGCGCTTGATAAACTTGAGAGCGGAACGTTTTGGTAAGTTCGCCTTACTTGGTCTTGTGCTTGACACCGTTATGGTAAGTGGCCATACGGCCGACTAATCAAGACGATTCTAGGTTGCTTTCGTTTTATCTCAGAGCCGCTGTCAAGGTGCTCTTTGTGAATATTCTCACAGATCCTCTCAAGCCACAAGCAAAAAGTGATTTGGATCTTATGCGTTCAGCTGCTATTCTCATCAGAAATATGCCAGGATACAATCTATCCTATCATGAAGCTGGCTCTATGCAGAGCGTGGATTGTTTTGTGGATGAGTTGATACGCCTTGGAAATTGTGCCATCTTGAAAAGTGCACAGGAGAGGAACCAAGTTATTCAGGAACAGGATAATCTCTGGGCAACAGATATGCAATGAATTATATGTGTCGTCATAGTCGATGTAAGAATCGTTTCGTCCGTCTCTACCATTTTGAAGCCACCCCTAATGAATCTTCACAACCCTATGCCATGTGTCGAGAGTACAATACGAACCAGATCCAAAGAAAATAAGTTGGGGAAAGAAAGAGGTTTGACTGTGAGGTTCTCTTGAATAATGAGAGGAACTACCAGAAATCTCCAGATCTTCTTCCACAAAATCTCCATGTCGTCGAACTTCTGTGCACTGACCCATGCAGTTCCATCAACTTCAACTAGAGTACAGGCCAGATAATAACTGTCTTGCAAGCCATTCACTCTTTGCTACAGTGACTCCGTGAGTCTACCAACGCTCATCACGGATGCTACTGTCTCAGTCGCAATATAATACACAATATGCGTTCTTGGCATGACAATCGATATATACATTCTGACCTGTCCAAGCAACATATCCTCACCCCCGCCCCCCCTACTATCTTGCCTAAATAACTTCCCCACTTTCAAGCATACGTCTTCAGAAGAGAATTGTAGTACTGGTACCCAGTTCCACTTGGAGGCTCCAAGCTGAAGATGTAGTCCTGCCACCAAGGCCCGGCCGCCCACCACAGAGCACCCATCCACACGTCGTCGTTTGCCTTAAGGTAGTCGAGGAGACCCTTCACGGCAGTCTGGCACTGAGAGTTTGCTCCACCTGCAAACTCGCCGAGAATGCCCACCTTGCCATTGTCCCTCAACCACTTCGTCGCCGCAGTAACCCTTTCAACGCCAATTGTTGTCGAAACACAGGTCGCAGAAGTACCAGAGCTGTCAGAGTCGAGATACTGATGCATCTCATACACAATCTTATTCTCCGGATCCGTGAGCGCTTTCATGTTGTCGTTGACGTCGGGCCAGGACCACGCGCCGGACCATTGATTTCCCTCGACAAAGATGTACTGCTTCGCGCCCGCGGCGCGAATGCCATTGATGGCCGCCTGGTTGAGGTTGAGCACGAGCGTCTGGTCCAACCCGTAGTACTCATTGTTGGTGTCGAAGATGACGTGGTCGTTGCTCTTAAACTGGTTTGCGACGTTCTTCCACCACGTCTGGAAAGCAGCCGTGTCCGTGATGATGTTGCCAAAGAAGCGACCGTAAT
Organism: Ilyonectria mors-panacis; assembly: GCA_002991585.1. Lineage (NCBI taxonomy): Eukaryota > Fungi > Ascomycota > Sordariomycetes > Hypocreales > Nectriaceae > Ilyonectria > Ilyonectria mors-panacis. Next base: position 714,560 of record PPHJ01000050.1, read on the forward strand.
TATGTGGGTCAAGTACAGCCCAGCCGCCGCTCCCAGTGATGTGGTTGACGACCTCAGTGAGGTTCTGGAGGTAGGCAGTGTTGTAATCACCGGTCATAGTGTTGGGGGTTAGTCTTTCCATCCTAAACTGGACACGGAAGGTATTGTAGCCTTGAGTCCGTAGAGTCTGAAGACGTATCAGTTCGGCACGGCGCAGCTGTAGCTTTGAGATACTCACATCAATTGTGGAAAGGCTCGGGAAGATGAAATGTGTACCCCATACTCCGGGCAAAGTCGCTTCTCCGAATTCTGCGCCAGCTTCGTTGGTTCCGAACCACCAGACACCATTATTGGTGGAAGCTGGTGGCTTGGAGGATGTCGTGGAGGAGGCGGATTGGGTCACAGTCGACAGCGTGGTGGAAGGCGAGCTTGACGAAGGCAGACACTGGCTGTAGTAGGGTTTGAGTAAGTGCATGTAAAGCCGGCAACGCACGTCGTGGATCCACCCCAGTTCTGTCCACCACATTGTCCCCAGGCGCTGCTTTGGGCGAGTGCCGTGCCTGCAAGCGTACCGAGAGCAAGAAGCTGCCACATGATGTTCAGTTCGTGCTGGTGAATTGCTAGAGCTACTGTTCTGAATTAGAGATCATCGTACAAAGGTAAGGCATCGCTGCTTTATATGCCCGATGCCGATACGCATGTTGTCCTGGTCATGAGTGCCAGGTGGCTAATTTGAGGCCTGGGCACACCACCACTGAAGTAAAAGTGGCGCTATGTTGGATATCCATCGGATATTCGGGAGCTTGCCCGGGTTTTTTAATATATTAAAATGGATCATAAATCGGAAGGAGCCTTCCGATCGCTTCTCTATTCGGACCCGGGAGGGAAGACCCGGATTGCTAGCCTGATGAGTAACGGGTTTTCGCCAGCTCATTTATCGGAGTTGCACGATCCGCGTCACAATTGATTAGGAGCCAAGAATTGTATTTTATTAACAATAGAGCTAGTTCTAAGGGCGGGAAGACGAAGCCTGTGGACCGTAATAGCGCCATCCCGGATTGAGTTGGAATCGGAGGCCCAGCCTCCGAAGATGCATTGGGGTTATAAATCTTAGAGTAAGCCCTTTAAGTAGTACTTGGAATGGAAATTGGACAAATATTTGGATGTGATGGACTCGCTTCTCGTCCCGCATGTCCCGGAGAGCGAAGTGCAAATTGCTCGAAATTTGAAAGTGGTCTCATAGCGGAGTTTTTCGACATTGACGCCAAGGCTTCGAGGGAATCGGGAGACCGTCGCCGGCAGTGGCGCAACTGTGTATCATGCACCAGACTATTTCTTTGATGTTGGAGAGCGAAATGCTCTTGATGACTTCTTAAAGGTTTAGGGTAGGATGGGGCTCAAGAAGGAGCAGTCAATTGAGCGCGGATGTTCCAAGCCCCGATACCGAAAACCGTCTGGGGGAATTATGAAAAGGTCAAGCAAATTTGAAATTTTAATCTACATAATACTAGAAGTTTTAATAATCCAAGAAAGGCACATTGAGTTTTGCATGTCGTGATCATGAGAGCTGCAACTGGTTCTGCAACGGATTCCCCATGTTGTGGCCAATGCGCAGTCCATATGTGAATAGCTACAAGTCAAGGCAAAAGGAAAGTAATAGCACGGGGTTTTAAATTGGACTTTCTTCTAGATTACAAAATTCTGATAGTTTCTATCCAGCTCTTGGACGATTACAATTGGAGCGCAGGGCTTGATATCGAGACGAGGCCATCCACTACCCGACTTGCATTAATGATGTCAAGTCAGTCACTACAACCCGCTTGTTCCGAGCATGTCACTACTCACGTCGCAATACATAAAGACGAGTAACTTTCTGAGTCTCTGGACTTGGATGCCTTGCCGATCCAGTTCCAGACGTTGTGGAGCATGGGATTGAGATGATTTCCCAACCCGTCGCTCGGCCCTGTCGTTCATGCATACAAATAAACCTAAAATTAGTTCTGATCGGCTCATTCTCCCTTTTCATTTGTGGATTCCCGTGTGCTACGTCGCGTCGGTGACACCTTTGATACGTGACAGGTGGAAGGAGAAGGGGAACTTGTTGCAAGAAACGATGAATAGCAAATTGTAAAGAGTCAACGGTGGTGAAGCTAAGCGCCAGGGGGGAGATGAGACGATTGAAAATATGGCCTAATCCTGTTTCGGGGAACAAGTCGACAAGGAGCATCGCCAATTGGTGGTATCCAGCCCCACCAGGTTCAGACGTCTCGCCCTCGGTAAGATCGGCCGCACTGAAACTGGGACAGAATGTGGCAGCCCAGCGAACTGGTCGCCCATTTCGAGGCCGCTGCGGCATTGCTTTCCCTTTCAAGTGCAGCGTTTGAGTATCCAACATGGTTAGAGGTACTCCGCGGTATCAGGCGACCTGCGTCTAGGGCAATTGACACCCAGTGTCCTGGTCGCTTACCATCAGTTGCGTCTCACTATTCCGACTTGTATCGAATTCCGAGGCTCGCTAATGATTAAGGGCCATCGAACAATGGAGCTCAACCGTCCACCCCCGGTCTAGCCGAGATCTACACCTCCCGTCTTGGAGACATTGGCCTGGAGCTGCCGACTATGAAAGCAACTCGATGCCCAGCTTCAATCAGTTTTATCATCACTCCAATCACTCCAATCACACAATCACATTCCATTCTTTGACAGCTGCGCTGCATTCTTTCTTGCTCTTTTCGACGGTCTGCGACCTTCATCTCTTACTCCACCCTCAACACATAATTCACAACACCTAATCCACACCAAACCCCCAACCATCCAACATGAAGTTCTCCATCGTCGCCTTCGGCATTGCTGCCCTCGTTTCCGCCGCTCCTTTCAGCAAGCGAGCAGTCTTTACCACCAGTAGCTACGATGATCTCTCCATTAGCGGCGGAGTAGCCGGAAACGCGCAGCAGGAGGCCCAGCAGAAGCTGGCTGGCCTGCCTAGCGATCTTTCTACCGTCGAGAAAGCCGACTTGGACTTTCTCAACAGCGTGAACCAGATCGCCAACGACGCTGAGGATGAAGCTTTCAACCCCGCCATTGATGCGGCTTCGGGCGAAGCTGCTGATGCTCTCCAGGTAAGATTTCCTTAGGAATTATTCGTCACATCATGCTAACATACTTTAAATAGCGCGGCAAGATCAAGAACAAGGTCCTGAAGCTCACTGCCACCATCCTGAAGCTCCAGGCCCAGCAGGCGCAGGGCGAGGATGTGGCTGATGACCTTGATACAGAGACAACCAAGCTCAACAACAACATTGCGCAGGACGTGGGGGAGGCCGGAAAGGCTTCAACCTTCCTCTCATTTGACGCTGTCACCGACTAGATCAAGCACCCCAGGGTTATTAGCCATCTCTAGAGGCTGGCGGTCCCCGGCTGGCACAGGGCCTACAGTTGACCGGCTTTCGTAAATATTGCCGGCTCAGCCCTTTGAGTAAAATGCCTATTCATTAAAAGTTAATGTAAATAGGGGCTAAATATATTGTTTCAAATATTAAATTGGTTTCACTTGAATCGGTTGAGACGTGAGTGTTGGGAGTGTTTGAGCGAAGTCGCGAAGCACGAGGTCGTTTCTCAATCCTGTCGCAAAACCCGGATCAAGCTCTTCTAAATGAGAAGTGCCATATCTAGCCTCTCACCCCTGATCTTTTGCTGAAATCATGTCTGAAGTGATGCCGAGGATTATGCGAGGCAGAATAGTACTCCCGAGACACTCACAGGCACTCAATTGAGCAGACATATTGCACATCATGCATCGACCATCGACATTGATCGACTCGCCCTATAATTTCAACTACTGATTCATAAAGGTCCCCTGATCCGTGTTTGTCTGTTTGTCTCTGACAATAATCGTCTACTTTCTGACACTAGACTCGCCCCTGTTGACATGGTTAACACAATCAAGAGGCAGGTAGCTGCAGAACATATCAGTGCGCAACGCTCATAAACGTCCAGGCCATATAGCCACCCGCAAAGGCATCAAGTCTTCGAGATTCTGAACGCAACAAGACATTATTTCCCGTAATTCCTTGCATTCACAAAGCGGTCCAGATAGCCGGGATTTCTTCAGCGGCCCGCCCTAGGAAACCGGCAATTAAGAGAATTAGACCAGCAAAAACGAGCGCGTTTAATATTTAGTGAAGGGGTTACGTCTAAAGCAGAGAAACTAACTCTGCTATAGTAAATAAAAGCATCAGCTACGAATTGTACTTGTGGGGGTTTGTTGCATCTCCCTGCATTCATCACATCCTCCCCCTTGCGCCCTACACAAGCCCGCCTAAGATGAAATCGGCGCAGCGCCCGGCTTGCCTCGAGTGATCTGGGGAAGCACCTCGTAGTCACTGTAAACAGGCGGAAGTGTGGGCGCCGCAGAGTTGGCATCCAGGGACAAGGACTCCATGGCGGAATACCGCACAGCACCCTCAGCAGCCGCCGTCTTCTTGACCTGGCGCGGCCGACCGACGCCGCGCAGCACCGAAATCTCCGTGTTGGGGAACCGGGACGCATCCAGTACGGCGCCTCCGGCTTGGACGAACCGCCATCGTAGGTGCAGCTTCAGGTAATCCTCGACCTCGTTGAAACTGCCGATGGGGTGGTCGTGGACGTGGTCCAGCGCGTGATGCAGAAGCTCGATCGTCAGGGGCACTTGGCCGCACGACATGACGCCTGCGTCGGACTGTTTCTTGCAGTTGCCGCAAGCCGCTTCGGAGCTGCGCATGCCGCCGCCGAAAGTGTAGACATGACCGACTAGGTTCTGGGGTTCGTAGTGCGTCTTGGGCTGGTTCTCGGGTCCACCGAGGTAGAACTCGATGGTATAGGAGCGACCATTCAAAGCGTACCGGTCATAGAGGACGTTGATGATATAGTCCTTCCACGACTTACTCTTCTCATCGGCATCATCGGGCGTGAGACCCTCAGGTGTTTCAACCTTCGGGGCCTCGCGGATGGCGCTGACGAGGTGCGCGGTGCTGGGATATGTCGCGTTGATGTAGACTTGCAAGTCGCTGATGAACTTCTGTTCGTCAAGTGTTCCGTCAGATGCGAGAGCGTTCTGGGACAACTTCATCAGATCGTCGTAATGGTAGTTCAGATCAGTCCAGTTACGGCACAGCTCAGCAGTCCAGACGTCCTTCTCGGGGTCTCCATCTGTCTTATTGTGGAACGGCTGCAAGAGGTCCGTTTGTTTGTCATCTGCCACGTTGGGATACTCGGCACCGGGGTTGGCCGGAGGCTCCTCCTGGTCAAACCAAAGATCCCAGTACAGGGATTGCCAGATGGCCAAGAGACGGTCAATTTGACTACATCACTGTCAGGTGGTACAAATAAACGATTGCGAGCGACCTACCAGTGATGAAGCCAGAAAATGGGATCAAACGCAGCGACGGGCACGTCACTCATGTGGCCGACTCCAGTTTTGTAGGCGGTACCTCCAGTGAGGTTCTAACCACGTAAGTTATACCCAGTTTGCTAAACCTTAGATGGAACCATGACCTACATGAACATTGTTGTGAATGTACTCCAAGGACATATAGCCAGTAGTGTTAGTATGGCCTTCTTTCCTCCATTTGGTGGAAGCGAACTGTCCCCAGGTCGAGTTATACTCTGGGGAAAACATGCGATTGACGGAATCCGCCAGATTTCCTGGGTTGTGTTTCATCCTGACGGTTGGATCATTGGATTGCAGGAGATTAACGCTTGCAAGGTAGCTGTTGGCTGTCCAGGGATTGTTGATACCCTCTAGACCCCTAAAGCCCGTCTTTTCGTTGTTCACGAAGATGCCGTATCGGCTGACGCCTGTAGCCTGGCTCCACTTGAGTAACGTTAGCGCACAGCAAATTGTATCTGTCGTCGAAAACTTACGGGGGTCCAATCTGTGTCGTTGTTGGGGTGGTCAGGGTCTGGGAGTTCCTTTCCGTGGTGGACCGGGTCGTCATTGATGTTCCACTTCGTCTTGCCCTCCGGCATCTGACCAAAAGGAAGGGGATCACCATCTTCGTTCAGCTCGGGGTTATCAAAGCCCCACAGAGGGTTCGCGTAGACCCCGTTAGGAGGGTAGTAGTCCTTCACCGCAGCTGGTGGGTAGATACGGACAGTCCCCTGCGTCAAGACCTCGGGATAAGCAAAGTCCTGGGTGTAGGTCTGCTTTCTAGCCCAGTCCCAGTACGGCAGGCGCCACTTCTCGGCTGCTGCGTACCAAACCTGCGCCTCGGAGTCAGGAAGACCATGCTTAGTCTTCCAGTGTTGGATGACGTCCTTCATGTTGTCCCAGATGCATTGCTGCGCTTCTTAGCCCATGCACAAAGGAAGGCAATTGTGCGACATACCTCGAAGAGCAACATGTACGGCCGGTGCCAGGTTGGAAAGTTGATACCGTTGTGGTTACAATACCCTCCAAATGGCTGAGCCCCAGGGGGCTGGTTGCCCGTGGGATCTGGCTTCGGTGGTGGAGCATTGTCCCAAACTGTCTCTGGGTATCCGTGCTTTGGCGGTTAATGAGTAAACTGTCGCCAACACGTAATTCTTTGAGGAGTCACTCACAATACCAGCGACCTGAAAGTAGGAAAGCTTCTCGTCGACGGGCTTGGTCTTGAACCTCTCCAAGGCTAGGACGTAAAGAGTCCACTGCTTCCGAATCTCCTTGTCCTTGGAACCCGCAAAGGCAGAGATCTCGTAGCGCACAGGCAGGTTGGTGACGTAGGGGATCTTCTTGGTCTTGTTGACGGCATCCGCAGGTCTGGGAAGCCCCGTGATGGCGTAAGTTCCATCCGCCATGGTAGCGTTGTTGATCGTCAAAGTTTAAGTTAAGGTAAAGGCTGCTGTGGTGAGCTGGTCTGATACTTCCGTAGGTCTAAGGCCCCCCAGACCTTTATGTACACGTCTATCATCAAGCCGATAACGGACAGCAAACACACCGCAATAGCTGACGTGTCGAGCTCGCTGCAATGTGCAACAAGTTTATCAAAATGGGACTAGCTAAACGCCCAACACTCGTCTCAATAGAATAATGGATGCCGACTTGAAACACAAACGTCCATGCCACTGGTGTATCAGTTGACCAAAGTCCAGACCGACAGGACTACTGGCAATAGTACGTGATATAGCGTCAATAGTCGATGCAGACTCGATTCCAATTGGCAAGGCCAAAAAGTGATGCGTGAGACTTGCATGGAGGAAAAGTCATAGCGTGGTCTAGATTAATCGCGGGGCAGCCCGTAAAGCCCTCCTACAGAGTGATGACTTACTTATTTTACTTCTCCAACGCATCCGAACGTCAGAGGTCAGATAGACCTATCTTATATAAACGGGCAGGTACCCTGCCTGCATAGAATTCGCGCTCATTGAACCTATGCCATGCCATGAACAAGATGTGCGGGGGAGATACATTCGGGATTCACTCTCTAATCATCATACGTAGATGTTGCGACATTCACACACTGGATACAAGCCAGATCTAGGTACCATGACTTAAACTGTTACCCACTACCACCCCACTCCGATGCTCTCCGATGGACTAGAAAGCATGCAGGGTGCAATACCAAATTCTCATCCTCAACGACTGTCGAATTGTGGCGTAGCTGAAGCTGCACGGATGTCGGGTTTAGCGGATTAATCAGATGATGACGTCTCTGAAGCTCATCTAAATTGGTTAGAGTGACTTGCTGACTATCGACCACATGGCTAATGCCACAGATTCAGAAAAGGTATTATTAAATCTGCTCCATCCTACCAACGCTCCAAGTTCTAATACGTGATAGCTCTTGGAAGGCTTGTTCACTCTCTCTTCAATCCGGACATGCCATTGTATCTTCTCTGTTGAAGGAAACGGGGCTTGGGTCAAGCTAGCCCCACAGCTAGGGCAATGAGGGCAGCGGGGAACACATACACTGTATTTATATGGGGATATTCCCTAGCCTTCTCTTGGTAATTGACACCGATCCATTGAGAGAGACGGGGCCCGTAGGTTTGATCAGACCAGCGATTATTCCCAGCAACATTCTCAAAGGCAAAGAGCGCGGAATTGATATCTATGACCACATAGATGTTTTTCGCCGTCGTTTAGGTGTCACGGCAAAGCTGATCACTCCCGCGGACCTCAGATTACTTCCCGACCCTCAGGGAAAAGGCGGATTCCGCCTCTGCTGTGTAGTTAAGAGCAGTGGCAGCCTCAATGCAGCTGCCTTCATCATGAGTGAGGGAGAGGCGGCGCGGAACACATGATGGCCATCTAAATCGCCAAGTGGGTCTTCGTGTCTTATTCGTTGGATGATCCAGGTACAGAACATAGTAGTCGTTGACTGCATGCTCTCGTCTTGCAGCAAGGTGGGGCCTGGGGGCCGCTGGATAGCGTGAGGAAGCTGGCTAAGCGTAAAATAGAGGGGATCTTCATCGAGATAGTATTTTCAGCAATCGGATGTCTAATTGAAAGGAAGCTGACGTAGTTGGGATAGATCTGGCACTGAGTTGGGAAAATAAATAAGCGCTTCACGCAACTCATGGTGCACTCATGGGAAGGAGTACCTAAGAATACCTCATAGAATAGGACTAATGCCTTGTATAGATTGACGGAAGTGCTGGGTGCAGTGCTGAATGTGCATCCCTATTGTTTTCAACTACTGTGTGGCTTGGATCCATCGATGATGTCGAGCAACGCTAACAAACAAACCCAAACAAATTGACGCAGAGTAATGACGAGTGAAGTAAACGGCACAATCATTGCACTTTTAGAAGTACGATTTCCGTCATCAACCCAGTTATTCTTAGCAGCTGCTTGCAGATGCGCCGTATTAGGTGAAACCAGGCGACCCGTGAAACCTAACCTTTATCTCAGATTCCGGTTATATGTCATACACTTTGACATGATATCGCGCATTTACATGCTGCCAAGACTTCCTTTGACCACCCCTGCAGTGTCGAGCAGGTCAGCGATTTAGAGACGTGCCGTGTAGTTTCGTCGCATTTCGAGCAGTGGCTGTATTGCCGATGCCTCCGGTATCCCTATCTCTTCTTAGGCCATTAGGAAGCTTTGAAGCCTCCGGAGTCTCCGGAACCCCGGGGTCTATGAGGCCCCGAAGCCCCGTCGTATTCATCCACAAAAGACAGACTTCTATGCATTACTTAGCTAGCAAGCGGTTTTATCCCTATGGTTTCATCTGTTGACAGCGACGCCGCAGCTCGCTTGGGGTGATTCAACAAGGGTTTCGAATGTGGAAGGTAAAGAGTATTTCCATTCGCACGTGTATGCACTGCTATTCGTTCATGAGTTTGAATATTTTTGCCTGAGCGTTAGTTGAATCAATGTACCTGGCCCAAACACGCAGTTGAAGGGCACATTCGCAGGCCGGCGTCGTGCCTGTTCAATAAAATCCGACAAGATAAATCAAGCCAAGTGCCATACATTTAGGACGACAAATACGGAGAATTTGTCTTATCCTTTGGAAATTGGGGACGTCTGGCAATTGGACGGATGAATAAGGTCCGTATTAATAAAAATCGACGAGGTCCACACTGGGAGGCGGCCCCAGAAAAGACAACAGAATGCAGAAAGATCAACGACTGCCAAATTAATACCTTCGTCCATGTCCTTGAAGTAGTCAATTTAGGTTTTACGCATCATACGTTAGGCCCTCGACGTCCTTGGCGATTCCGCTTTCCGGGCCGTGGAGTGGATGCGACCGGCTTGGCGCGTCTCGGCAGATTTGGCTGCAGCTTTCACATACCGCTTTCGGGGATGCCGATGCTGGGACGGTCAATGCGGCTGTTTAGTAGCATCGCTTTGTTTTGGACGGGGGCGCTGATGCTGGAGATTTTGCGTTTGCTGTGTTTCACGGTGTTATTTGTTTTGCTTTGTTGCGTGGTTAGGTGGCGTTTGGTTCTCAGCTGGCATGCAGCGCGTCGATGAATTTGTGTTGATCGTAAGGTGTGTCGTGCTCACATCAGCATCATTTGAGGCCTGGATCTGCACCTGCGAAATGGGCACCTTTGTCGTCGAATACCAGCCATCTGATTCCCCTTGGCGGATGTTTGGACCATTTGAGCGAGAAGAAATTCACCGCCTGAAGAAGAGTGACGATCTCGACAGGGCTGCTTTTGTCTAGTCAGCGAAACTCCACTTCATCCATCCGCCATTACTTCCGGGGTCCTGCAACGCCTGCAGCCCTGTCACGCGAGCGCCACGGCGAGCCCATCAGCTCGGGTGGCGTACGAGGTCTATCTATACTGCCAAGCCAACTGCTTCTCGAAGAAGCCGTTCGTCTCTCGCCCGTTGACGCCCGCCGTCTTGCGTCACCCGCCGGGTTTCAACCCCCTGGCGAGGTACGCGTAAGTGTGGGCTCGTTCCGCACAGGCGCCCTCGACGGATGCTCGGCGGTTGGGAAATGGCATGTAATTGGCCCAAGACACGATGACGAGGCGGAGACGCGCATCCACCTGACGTGACGTTGGCCGTACTTCTCTGGTGGACGCTCCCTTCGCCACAGGACGCGTAGCATTGTGGAGAGTTGACCCTAGATAATCACACCTGCGCAGCCAGCAAGGCCTCTCCAGCTTACTGCGCAGTGCTATGGAGTAAACGGCGCCTCTGGTAGGTGCATCTCACAGCCTGCCAAAAGCTTGCTAAATTTGGACCGCTGCTACCATGTACACCCGCTGTACGGCTGAAGCCGAGAGACAGAATTAGCTCATTTTTATGCGGAATGCGTGCGTTATGGCTCAGCCCCATGTTCCTGCTGTCAAGCCCTTGCGTCAAGGCTGATTTTTCGAGCTGATCGTTTTTGTCGACGTCTTTATATACTCTCATCGCTCCCACTCCTTGTGGACGAAAACAGAACAACCGACCTGTGGAGTTTTTTTTTTTTTTGAGGCGGCCCTTTGGATATTCTGCACCTTGAATCTGTGTGCACCTTCACGCTCGTTACGCTTACGCCCTCACGAACCCGCCTGTAACATTTCTCTCGCCATCTTTCACGACTTTTATCGACCGGCATTTTTCATTCTCGGATCCTCCGGATTAACGCACCCAACATGGATCTTCTGCGCATTTTGACCGCCCTCTTCACCATGATCGCCATGGCCGCTGCCGAGGGAAAATTCGTCCTTCGCCGTCGCGGAGTGTTCGGTAACGAGAAGCGCGCATCAGCCAGTAGTGCATCAGACGCTGAAAGCACCGCCGCAAGTGACACGGCGGATGCTTCATCTACGGCGAAAAAATCGTCGGCGGAATCAACGGAAGCTGCGTCATCAACCGAGGCCGCATCGTCAACCAAGGCTGCATCGTCCACGGAGGCTTCGTCTTCCTCCATTTCATCTGCAGCAGCCTCAACTACCGATGTCACCACTACGGACGCATCAACGACGGACGCATCGTCAACAGACACTTCATCTGCTTCTGCCACGACAGGCGCCTCATCCACGGATACCACAGCCACTTCAACTGCTACCGGTTCTGTCATGTCTGGAACTGCCTGCTTCAGCACCAGCAAGAAGCCCACCAGTGTTTGCCCGGTAACGACCAGCAGCGGCCACACTGTGACGGCAAGCGACTGCACCTCGACTTACGCGCTCACCAGCACGTGCTCTGACAGCTTCGTTTGCACCACCGACTCGAGTGGTATCGACATCTGCATGGAGACCCGGAGTATTCAAACCGGTGGCATTGTTGTTGCCATCGTTTTCGCGGTCGCCACTTTTGTTGGAATTGCTGCCATCAGTTTCGCCAGTGCCAAGCAGGCCAAGCTGCAGAAGAGCAGTGCCGTTAAGGCTGAGGCCAAGGCGCTGCTAAGGAAGCAGACGGTTTTGGAGCGAGCAAGGTAGACTAGGCGGCTATAATTTGAAAAGATACCATGTTATGACCCTGATTCTGATGCCATGTTCCTCTTGGGATTTCAGTGCCTGCCGCTTCGATATTGCACATTTATGACCAACGTTTTATTCTTCTATGGTTCGAGTGATGGAAATCGTGCCAGGAGTCGAAACATGTGCAGAGGAAGACTTCAAAACAAGACAAGCACGACCCTAACGTGGGGAAGTGTAATTCCATGAATACATCGCGAGTCCACCTGATCCAGGTTCTAGGTCAGAAGTGGCTAGGACGAGCGATCGCTCAAGTATATCCCCCATGTCGTCCTATCCTCTGCATGCCGACCTGTTCAAGTAGATTTCTCTGGTTTTTGCCCGTACACCATATGCCTATGAGACATTCAGTTAGTCAAGACGAAATCCGTACACTCCATGAATCGGTACTCACATATCGCTGCACGTCAGATTCTTCGGATTACGGATGGCATTGCGCATCTGGGCTACAAGCACCTGCACCTCCTCGAAGCTCCAGCCCAGGATCTGCCCAATGGGATACAGGGCGAAACCATCCAGACTCAAGTCCATGTAGAGCCCGACATACTGGCCCTGCTTCTTGAGTTTCTGGTCTTTCGGCCACGCGCTGTGCGGAATGGTGAACACCTTTTTGGTAATTTTGTCAAAGCCAGCGTCCGAGGCAAACTTCTCCATCATTCCATCGGTGCACCTGAAGGTGCGTCCTAGCTTGTCACCGGCGTCATAGAATAGCTGGGCCCATTTCTTGAACGTCCTAGGTTGGGGTTAGCGCTTGTATATGAACTCAGCCAGAGGCATTCTCACTCGTTCTCTTTTGTACAAGTTGGGTTATTGCAGCGTAGTTGGATGTCGGGCTCTATGTGCTGGAACCAGCCACCGGGTTTCAAGAACGCAAACATTTGGCGGTATAGCTTTTCCCAATCTTCTATAGCCCCGTGCATGTAACGAACGTGGATGAAGTCAAATGACTCGGGCTGAAAGGTCCAGTCCAACTGAGCATCATCGATCTGGAATGAGACATTCGGGGGGACCCAGGATGGCTGCATTGGAGAAATATCGATACCGGTGACTGCAGCTGAAGGGAACTTATCTCCCATATCACTGTGTTGCACGCGTTAGAGGCGTCAGAGGACAAGTGTCACTGCGATACTTACATCGCCCAAATGCCTGTTCCAGTTCCAACATCCAAGATGCGCTGCGTCCGAGTTTAGTTCAAATCGAATAGCCAGGAAGTAAGTGATCTGACCTGGGGATTGTCGCCAATAGGGGCGGCGTACAATTCGTCATCCAGCATCATCGTAAGCCATTGATGTCTGTGAGCAACAACGGTTAGAGTTTTACAGAAAAATTACCAGATCTCCCGGAAACATGACAAGGGGCCCATACGCGACATCAAAAGCCTCTATGTGCTTTTCATCATTCGGAGCCCTGTTGATAAAGTAAGCATCATCCACAACTGCATCATCGTGTTCTTGGGATGAGCTGAGGCGTACATACCAGTATTCCGTTGATTTCGAAGCCTGGTAGGTTCTACCTTGCACGGTTCGATATTCCCAAATACTAGACGAAAGGGATGCAGTTGATTCGCGAACACTAAGCAGATGCAGCATCAGGTTAGAGATGGTGAATAGAGCGCAAAGCTAATGGGCGCTAGGGCAACTTGCCTTTCCTCATCGCCGGTGGAAACATTGTCATCTGCGCCAACTACGGCAGGATCCTAGACTTGTTAGTTCTGCATACAACTAGAGCTGGGTCGGCTTACGATTTCAATCCCTGGTTGTTGAGTCTGCTCCGCCATGGTGACAAATGGGACTGTTTCTTGAGGCGTCACGACGTGAAGGATTGAAGACGAGGCAAAGATGATGCGGGGATGAAACCATTTACCTCACCGCCATGGTTCGTTAAGCGCCTCGGGCCAGTGGGTCATTGACACGTTGTGCCAAGACAACCCCTGGGATATGCTCTTGGTCACCTCTTTGTCATCTCAAAACCCCTCATTCCTGTAACCCAGTGTCAGTATCTATTAGGATATGGACTTGGACGGACAGGGCCTATGTATTTCAAATGATGCGATAATAAGAACCAGTTTCTGATACCTAGAAGCATTTCAGGACTTCAAACAGCCTGCACTCCCGCGTATAGTTGCCATCGACGAAATGAAAATGCGAGTATCCACCATGTCCCAGTTTCAGTGCCGCAACCCAGCTTTATACCTCCTTGTTACTGGGCTGCGATAATCTTACGCTGTAGAATAATACCTGCAAGCCGGTTGTACCGCAGCCTTTACTTGTCACGTTCATATCTCTCGACTTTGGTTCGTTCCATCAGCCGAACCTGGGACCCTCTATTCATTTTGTAGGCGACTTCGACTTTATCCTTTCTGGCATTCATAAGGTCAAAGTTGCAGTATTTTCACGTCGTTTAAATAGAGCTAAATTGGTAAGTGATGAATAAGTAGCGATTTTCTGAAAGAAGACCGATAATGCCGGAACATCAAATATACAAATGACTTCTCTTAGGCTGGCAGCTCAAACTTCCTCACATCTCGCGCAAAGTAATCTTTCTGCCTCCAGTTAGCCACGATAATGTAAATCCAAGTGACGAACTCCATCACGATGCTCCACAGCCATGAGGATGAACCAGCGCCGTTCCAGCGAAACATGCTCTCGTAGTACAGCTTCTTGATGTCGGGCCTCCTCAGGGACTCGTAGGCGGCGAAGACTTGAGGGATACCTCTCGACGCTCCCTTGCTGAGCACGTGGGCGAATAAGACGCCGTCCTCAATCGCGACGCCGGTGCTTTCGCCTTGGGGTGGCATCTAGTATCGGATGTCAGCTGAGAGATGGAATCTAGAAGGTATATGAAACAGGTTACGCACGGCATGAGCGGCATCACCTAGAAGTAGGACTCTCCCCTTGCTCCATACTCCCCCGTGAGGAAGCATGTATACGGGGTAGAAGAACCACTCGCAAGCCGCGATTACGGGCTGCAGGCCCTTGAGCTTCCCTCCCTCGAAACGCGTCATGATGTCGTGCTTCAGAGCAGCCTTGTCTTCTCCCACGGCCTTCCATCCCTCCCTTGCGTCCTTGTTCTCCGCCATCGGCATGACAGCTGCCAAGTATGCCTTCCTCCTCGACGGTTCGAAGAACGTCATTATAAGCGATCCATGCCGAGCCGACATCATGGTCGAGTCCAGGAGAACCGGCTCCCCGTTCGCCATTGTCACGGGCAAATTGCCAGGTTCAGCAGGCTCGACAAATCCATAAGCGACGGCTCGACCGGAATACTCCTTCTTCCGTTCGGGATCAACAACCACTTTGCGGACAAATGAGTGTATCCCATCGCATCCGAGTAAAACATCGCACTCAATTGTCTCCTGCGACCCATCTCCTTCGAATCGTACGTCGACGCGGACGGTTTCCTTCTCATCCCCATTATCCCCCAGTTGATGGATACGCGTCACCCTCGCGCCATACCGCACAGTAACCCGTTCTTTAGGCAATTCCTTAACGGCATCAACCATGCATTGCACAAGATCATGCCTCAAGACCCTCGACACATCCGCCTCGGCGAGTATCCGACCCAGCGTCCGGCCCGTTCGATGCACCACGACATCAATGCCCCGGACTGGGATGCCCTTTGGCCGCAAGCGTGATCCCGACACCGAGAGCGTCGAGATACCGCAGCGCCAGGGGCGTTAGGTTGATTGTGCCGCCGATGGTCTCGATCTTCGGGCGCAGTTCGAGGACGGTGATGTGCAGGGAGCTTGAGAATGTTGTCTGGGAGAGAGCGAGGGTAGCAGCTAGGCCAGCGGGACCGGCGCCGATGATGAGAATGTGCATTTTGAAAGGGCTTGGCAGTTACTAACGCCTATGAGAATTGCAGAAAGGCGACGGTATTTTGAGGAACGCTTATGAAGCTATGCCCGAAAATCCACCGTGGTTTCAGTCACGCTGGATTGCCGGGATTAATGAAAATGCGCATTTCGCACCAGCACACCAGCCAATCGTACGAGTCTGCGGAGCCGGGTGAGCTTCGCCGGCATGGGCTTGCCGAAGCCACGCAGTTGGGTGAATCTTCTTGATGGCGTGTGACGTGGGCACTTGTCAGACGGAGGGACTTGTCAGACGGAGGGATCCAGTCCGGCTGGATAACCAAGAAAGCAGAAGTCTCGGAGACTGTAGATAAGAGAAATCCCTCGCTGGTCAAGATAATCAACAACACGGTCAATTAATCAATCATAACAACTTGATTAAGGTCGTAATTATCATTAATTCAATCGGCCTAAATTGACATCATTTGATCGTACATTTCGCTGTGTGAAAGGCACCCAACTCAGGCCGTCAGGTCCCTATTACGAAGTCACAAGATCTGACAGCACCCCAGAGTGCCAACGCGACCGTCACACGAAAGTCGTATTAGCGGAGCGCACCATACTAGCTATCGCATGATTTGCTGTGAAGCAGCGTGGCGTTCGGACCACTGTGTGGGGGAAATGAGCAACAGAGAGGACTAAAAGACCTGTCAGACAACCTGATAGGAAAAGTCAGCTTTGCATAGGATTGGATCCGTACTGTGGTTTCCTTCGAACCTAGATTAGGATTGGATCCGTACCGTGGTTTCCTTTGACCCTAGATAGAGACTTCAAACCTAGATTGTCCTCAACAACCTAGCTTGACCTCAACAACCTAGATAGTCGGCTATTGACGGCGTCATCGGATCAAGGGCATCTGGCATCAGATCAAGGGCATCTGGATCAGACAGATCCCTAGGTATAAATAGCTAGCTTTCTTCCTTCCTAGACGAAAAGACAAGATCATCCATCGTCCCCAAAGCTGTCTCAATCAATCCATCTTTTGTCTGATAAGACCCAACAGCCCACCCAAAAGGTTGATGAAGGCTGCGGTGGCGATGTGACTTCAATAGCTAAGAAGGTCGGGTTTGAAGACAACAAAAATGAACAAAAGAGATAAGATAATAGACGTACCACTACGGGCATCATTTGATCAAATAGTTCACAAAGGGATGCCGTATCAATGGGCCAAAATACTATCAATTAAGCATTCTGTAGATAGTGGCTAAAGATGATGACGGACAGATCAATCTGGTGTCTCAAAAATCCTCCCTAGAAGACCACAAAACTGACTCATCAGATTGAGCCAATAGCCTTAGCTAAGGCGGGATATCTCAAAGGAGACAGCCGGCCGTGGGCTCCTTCCCAAAAATGCAGAAAGCTTCAATTTCCCCTGTTTTCCCCCAGGCCTTAATCCCTGACACAATATTTAACCTAAGCAGTACATTCTACTGGAATCTCTCGCTTTCTACAAATACAGGAGAGTTATATCAACTGCGGTCATATATAGACGCACTCGATATGGAGTCTCAAAATGCAACCGGTGCGTCTCAGAATCTTAATCGCCTTGAAGCAGGGAGCATCACACACACCACCGAGTCTGCTTAATACTGAATTCGCAAATTGGAGATGTTAAGTATTTGACAAGGTTGGTGGTCTCTACTTCGAGAACGCATGGTAGCGGTTTCTATCATTGGAGGTCACGCATACGTCGCGCTCGTGAGTGGCAAATGGAGGACAAGAGACTGGCAAATAATTGTGTGTGATTTTTCTTTTTCTTTATTTAGCTGTGAATAGGACGAGTACCTGTGGTAATCGCGAAGTTAACCTCTGCTTGCGAGATGACCTTGATTGCGAACTCACCTGGAGCAAAACATCTTCAAGGAGTGAAACAACAGTTCAGGCCCTGAGAGGTCATATGATACTCAAAGGAACGGCCCGTTAAAGTATATGTCATTGCATAACACTTTATAATCACTTAGGTAGTGTCCCAGCCTCAGAAGATCAAATCCTGCATGATATGCGGCCCCCAACTTGTGAGGCAGTACATGCATAAATCAACCAATTCTGCCGAGCTTGACCGCCAGGATGTAATACTGACACCAGGCAGCTGCTCTCTTGGCGACATAATCAAGCAAGACTATCGACAGTGCAAATCACTCAATATCTTAATGCCAACCACTATGTCTCAAGAACCGCTAGGTCCCTGCAGTTTGTGCTGCGGTCTTATTGCCCATATCACAAATACCATTGACAGATCAGCCGAAGAGTCAGTCGAAACGACCACCAGGCAGCCGCAATGGCACGAAACCCCTCAACAAATCCTAGAATCCGGAAACTCCTGTCTCTTGTGTGAGAGCATTTGGCAGGCCACTCTACTGCCCCTGCTAGAAAATACCGAGCGTGAACTGGACAGCATTACTAAAGTGTTACTCAGATTCGGCAGCTACAACAAGGTTAACAGCGTCTACTGGGCGAATATACACACAACCCTGGAAGCCAAAGAGTACAAAGAAATCATTACTCATGTTGACTGTATTGGCATCTCCATTCAACCAGAGGGTAATGGCACCTTGAGCGTATCCTAGAACAAGAACTGGCACTGACTTGTCATGAGGATCTCTGAGTCAACACCCAGACTGGTCGAAATGCAGTGACGCATCACATAGCGTTGATCGGATGGTTGAAGAGCGACTCAAACTCATGAAAGCCTGGCTTGGGGAATGTCAAGATCATCATTCTACCTGTCATACGCCGATAACACTGGAACGTCTCCCTCGCCGACTATTACACGTGGGAAAGAAAGATTCGCTTCGGCTTGTGCTGTCCATGAACCAACCTATTTCAACTATGCGATATGCGACTTTGAGCCACTGCTGGGGGGCAACTCGCCCGTATATACTTCTCGATCTACGTTGGCCGCCTTCGAAGCATCCATTCCGGAGGACACACTTCCGCAAACCTTCTTGGATGCAATTAAGATAGCACGCTACTTGGACATTCCATATCTTTGGATAGACTCCTTATGCATCGTGCAAGACGACACTGAAGACTGGCAGCAAGAGGCAGCGAAGATGCAGCATGTGTATTCCGGGAGTTCTCTCACCATTGCTGCCACTGAGGCTGAGAATAGCACCGGAGGATGCCTACCAACTACTGTGGACCTCTTCAGTGCCTCCATTAACCCTCTTAAATGGCCCCATGGCGAAGGCTCTACTCCGCACCCTACTACTCAGCCTACAACGCCTCACCGATCTCCAAATGGACCACATGTGGTCTCGTTTGATGTCCCTGAGCTCAAATCACATATGATGGTACAGGTTCAGGCAGGAACTCCCTGGTCCGTCCAACGCGCCAAGCATTTGAGTTCCCGGGGATGGGTGTTCCAGGAACAGCTCCTATCCAACAGAATCGTCCATTGCATGCAGGCAGAGGTTCATTGGCAGTGCCGCCAGATATATAAGACTCAAGCTGGACAGTCAATTGATGACGAAAAGCTCCGGGAGGACCGAGACAACTTCCTTCATTTGCCGTCAAAGCGGCGGGAGCGTATGTGGTGTGACTGGATGGAAGAGTATTCTACTAGAGACTTCAGCTTTGCCAATGATCGACTACCAGCTTTGACTGGCATTGTAGATCATTACGCAAAAATCACGGGACATTCACACCTATTGGGGCTATGAGAGAGAAACCTTTGCTCGAGACCTGCTGTGGCTTCGAAGCGGAGATATCAAAGGATCATCGTGTCCACGCAGCCCTTCATGGACTTGGCTGTCTTGCAATGCCCCGATCATGATCGATCAATTCACCATAAGTATGGTCGACGCAGAACCAAAGGAGGACCACGTTGTCTTGCTTGAGGACGAAGTGATCTGGACAGGTCTACCAATGACATCAAGCATTCAATCTTCGCGCCTAGTCATCAAAGGCCCTCTACAGACACTACGTTTTAAGATTGATCCTAGAAGTAAAGAACACTTCGATCCTCCATATTTCCAATTTGAAGGAGAAGATCTGGACTCATCTGATCCCCTTCCATGGACATGCATCGGGCAATTCGATGGTGAGGACCCCTCGCCGGGCGAATACGCAGATTATACTTGTTTGCTAGTACGAACTCGTAAGCATGGAGATCAAGGGAGATTCAAAGAAGTGTTTCTCATTCTGGAGCCTACGACGGAAACTGGGTGCCATGAGGATGAGAATCGACCGTTGGCTTTCCGTCGGATTGGATTAGGTTGCAAGAGAGGCGCTACCCAGAGGACATTTACATCCACTACGGAAATGACAATCAGACTGTACTAGCGATGAAGCTGATAATCTTGTCTTCAATTTTCTGGACAATCCATCTATTCATCTATTCACCATCTGTAAAAATTACAAGCTTTTCGCGCTTGCTTCAAGACTCATCTTCCCCGCGTCTCTTGGTCCTGGCAGCTCTTCTAGGGGGCCTGTCTTTGCCAGTCTTGACATCTCACGGCTTTTATCGGGGCACGCCAACCGCCTTCCTTCAAGCAGCCGCGTTCTCCTTGACAAGCACCATTATTGCTTCCGTCGCCGTCACATGCTTTGCAGCGATGCTTCTTTTCATGTTCAAAGGATATCAGAGGCCAACGAAGAAAGAGCTGGCCATCGGTTCGACTCCGTTGCTATTACTCAACATCACCATTATCAAGTTTTTGCTTGGTCTGAACTGCTGGTATGCGCGCAGTCTCAAGCTTTGCGTTTACAAAGGGTGCACTTAAGGTATCAGGAGATGTGCCTCCTCATAATGATTCTCGGGTTTAGCTAGTGAGAACAGTCGTTGGTGCATGATTAAGGCTTACCCGTCTCTGTTCTACCGTGACAGATCCTCCGCCTGATATGTATGAGATGTGATAAGATACGTGATTAAATCACGGTCCTAATATATGTAAGACATATGTGTACTTGAACTGACATCCCGACATTGTTGTACAAGCCCTCTTGCAACCTTTTCTATATAAATATCTGGATAGACTTAACTTTTGTGATTCGTGAATCGATAAGTGATCGAATCTTAGCAGATGGAATATCCTTAATAATCCAACCAAAGAACATGTCGGGAGCTGACAATGCTCCACAACTCCGTTCCGAAACTCCGCGAAATTTCATTTGGCCATGTACTTCTTACAACCAACATGGCTGACAAGTGTCCGAAACTCCGTTCCGAAAACCCGCCGCATTTGACTTGAACCATTTACAACCGACGTACCGTTCGCTGCAGAGTGCTGGCACTCCTGAAAATCATTCTAATTGGTGGAATCCAACACTCTTTGAGCGTACGTAGTATTTTCGGCGTTGATGGTGTGACCATCGCCGAAGCGCCGACATTGATGACGTACGTGGATGCTGACCAAAGCTCAAGGAGATGCGGACTGGGCGGGCGACATCTGTCAATTGATGACTTGGGCAAAATGATCCAATCCGTGGCCACATCAAGCTGACATTTCCTGCAAGCTCAAAGGGTAGTAATCTTGCACATAAATAAGGCTTCAGCCTACAGTTTTCATAATCTGTTTCAAATTCAGCATCATCAACTCACTTCAACACACAATCAACCCGCTTAAAGCAATAGCATCCAAATCTCGCTATCCTTTAAACGATTTAAACTTGACCCGCCGAAACTTATAAACACGATCTGCAACCATCAAACTGACAATTTCACAACAATGGCTCCCGCTCGCCGCGCTCTCATCTCCATCACCTCGGCTCACGCCAGCCTCTTCGACGGCAAGGAGACGACCGGTCTCTTCATCATTGAGGCCCTCCATCCTTACAATGTCCTGACAGCCGCCGGCTTCGAAGTTGACTTCGCCTCTGAGACCGGCACCTACACCCCTGACTGGCTGTCTCAGCAGCCCGATTTCCTCAAGGGCGATGATCTTGCCACCTGGAACGACCTGAACAGTGACTTCCGCAAGAAGCTGGACAACATGCCCAAGGCTGCCGACGTTGATGGCTCCAAGTATGGCGTCTTCTTCGCCTCGGCTGGCCACGCTTCCCTGAGGGACTATCCCACCGCATCTAACCTACAAAACATCGCCGCCCAGGTCTGGGCCAATGGTGGCGTTGTCTCCTCCGTGTGTCACGGTCCAGCCATCTTTGCCAATCTAATCGACCCGGCCACCAACGAGCCCCTCATCAAGGGCAAGACCATTACCGGCTTTACGACTGAGGCGGAGAACACTATGGGCATTATGGGGGAGTTGCGGAGCTGGAAGACTGAGATGGTGGAGGAGACAGCCGAGAGGTTGGGTGCCACCTGTAAGTTCAAACACTCCGAGAACCTGGAGTCATGCAGACCAAATACTAATCTCCATCCTAGACAAGCGCGCACCTGGCATCTGGGATGACTTTCATATCGTCGATGGGCGCCTCGTCACTGGTCAGAACCCTGCTAGTTCTCTCTCCACCGCCAAGGCAGTAGTTGAGGTCTTCGATAAGTTGTGATGGAAAATGGATTGATTTCTTAAGTATTCAGAACTAGGTCTAAATGTTTTTCAATTGCACCCACTTGATAGTATATACGCGTTTAATATAGCTCCGACAAGGAAACAAATACCGTTTTGTCATTGTCACCACTCATTTCCAGTTCCGGCCACGACCTCATATAACGCCTAGTGGCGTGGGGTGGCAAAACCGGGTGAATGCGAAGTTGAAGAATCACAATAATATTATGTGACTACTATGGACTATTATGTGCTATTATGTACTAGTTTTGTCCCGAGAATTAATAAAATTTCTGGAGGTCGACAGCCCAGTCGATGGTTCCACCAAAGTTCAGGCTCTTGACCCATGCTATGCGCTTCGTCTTTGTGGTTGTACCCATGTAGGCAACCCAATCCGTCTGGCCCAGACCCTTGGTTCCGAAAGTCATGATATCCGAGTCCGAAGCCGCATCGTACCAAGTGGTAGCCGACGTTCCCGCGACGCCAGCGGTGGCGTTGGACTTGATCTTGCCGATTTCGGCGTTGGCGAGGTAGCCAGCGCTGCCGGTGCATTTGCCAGGCTCTGCGTTGGACACGCTGAAGCTGCCTGTGAACTGGCATGTCGGTCCGGTACACTTGGGGTCCTTCATCTTGAAGCTGCGGCCGTAGCTGGAGACACCGACAATGACCTTGGCTGCGGGAACACCGGCCTTTGTGATCATGGCAAGGGCATCCAACGTCTCGGTCTTGTTGACGTGGGATCGAAGACAGTTGCCGGTTGGGCAGCCGGGGCTGGCGTACTGGTTGCCGTAATCTGCCATCAAAGTTAGCATCACAGAGGTTAAAGAAAGGAATCGTAAACATACCCCATTGACCGTGGAGATCGTAGGTCATGAAGATGACATAGTCGAGGAGAGGCGCCATCTTGGCCACGGGGAATGGCTTCAGGTACCAGTAAGCCGCAGGGAGGGCAGACGACATGGTCTTGCCGCTAGTTCCAAGCTTCTTCCTCATCAGTGTCAAGAATGCGAGGTAGTTGTCGGTGTCGGCGCTGGAATCCGAAGATCCGGCGGAGGCGGCAGAACCGGGGTATTCCCAGTCAAAGTCAACTCCGTCCAGCTTGTACTGGTTGAGGAACGCAAGCACGCTGCTGGCAAACTTTTCTCGATTGGCGGCCCTCATGGCATAACGGTATCGCTCGAAAGTGGCGGCATCGGTTGAGTCGGCCCATCCTCCGAGGGAGATGATCTTCTTCCACGGACCCTTCATGGCGACGAACTTGTTGAACTGATCAGTCACGTCCGACTGCAGGGTTACGGAATAGGTGGTGGTGAGTCCAGCGAAGGCAAAGTGCATATGCGTGAACTCGGTCTTTGCAGCGAGCTTCGACGCGTCCATGTTGAGACACGGGCGGCCGACGTTGTAGCCCTGGAAGTATCCAACGCTGATGAACTTGGCCGGCTTGGCGGTGTTGCCAGTGATCTTGGTGCCGCAGTTGGAAACGCAGCCAGCGGTGCCAGCCTTGTAGGTTCCAGGTCCAGCGCCTTGGGCAGTCGTGTTGGTGCAGAACTCGCTCGTGATTCCGCAGAATCCAAAGCCAGAGCAACAGGCCTTGAGGGGGCAAGGGTTCAGGTTAACGAGATCCCAGCCGAGTTTGGCCGTCGAAGGCTTCACAGTTCCCGGCACCAACGGTCCGCAGACGGCTCCGGTAACAGGCAATGGCATCGGGTTCTTTCCAGAGCTCAGGCAAATGCGCTGTCCAAGGGACAGACGGTCACAGCCAGCCCAGCCCCAGGTGTTTCTGTTGAATGATCGGATGGCAGTCTCGGTGAGGGTGTAGGCCTGGCCCAAAGTGTAGCATGAATCGCCAGACTTGATGGAGTAGGTGAAGCAGGTGCCGTCGGCCAGGGGCTTGGGCTTCTTGTCGGGGAGCGTTCCGGTGCTGCAGCAGACAACCTGGTTGACAGCGAGCTTGGAGCAAAAGTTGGTACCCGTGTTGTACTTGTTGAAGTTGGCAGCAGTGATGCCGCATCGCTTGGCCAGAGAGGCGCAGCTATCGCCGGACACGACCTTGATAGTCTTGCAATCAGCTCGAGCAAAGAGCTGCTCGTGGTGGTCATGGATCCTGGATCGAAGCTCGACGCTTCGCTTGGCGACTTTAGGGGCAACGAGGATTCCGAGGTCCACGTCGGTCGTTGATCCTTCAACGGAAACACAGTTGCCGCTCGCCCAGGCCTTGACGGCTTTTTGGGCATCGCCGAGGCTGTTGACGGCACCAACGGCAAAGAGGCCGACAGTCTGCGTGGTCTTGTCGTTGGGGTCGCAGGTTTGGATAACTTGGCTACCCTTGGTCAAGCGGTCAACTGAGATGATTGTTAGCTGCCTATTCTATCATGTTTTTCAACGAACCGAAGAGAGATGAGAAGCGATGGGCTCCGAATATTGTTCCGGGGCCTGTCGAGGATGTGGGAAGATGGAATAGGAATACGAACTACATCAAGGCATGTTAGTGAAGCTCAACTACAGTCAACAGGACTACACACCTTGATTGAGCAATGAGGTCCGCAGCGCTGGTCTTCTGAACCTCTGAGCCAACGTAAATACCAACAACAGCATTGCCAGACTTGGCAAACATGACTGTAGGTCCGCATGTAGCGTCCTCAACCAAGTATTCAGCAAGCAACTTGGCGCCAGCGGTGACATCGTTTCCTCCACTGACGACTCCCGCAGGACCGAAGGAAGTGGCGGCCTTGACGGTGGACTTTTCAGCACCGCAGTTGTTGGCAATAGACACAGTGGTTCCCTCAGCGGCTCTGGCTTCGACGTGGTTGGCCTCTTGTCTGCGAGCCGTGGTGGTCGACTTGGTGCAGGTCTGCATGGTGGCGAACTCGCTCGGGGTGTTCTGGACGTTCAGGGCAAAGAGAAGCGGCTGCGAGCAACCAGTGAGCTCGCCCCAGCTGTGGATTTGCGTCCAGCCGGTGGGATCAGAGCCAACATCCTGGCATGCTTGGGGGCAGCCATCGTCCAAGGGACTGGCGAGGTTGACGCTCTCGATCGGGGGGGAGGCCTCGGTGGCAGCAGAGGCCGAGAATGCAAAGAGTACAACAGACAGCAACCAAACGAGTGGCTGACAACCGCTTCTGGGACCCATCTTGGATGAGAATCAGAGAGTTGCTGGAGGAGGGTTGCAGTGTGAAAGAGCGTGGAGACGTGGGCTGGCGGGAAGACGATACTAGCAGGAGGCTATGATTTAAATGGCGTTCAGCCAGCAGCATGGCAGCCGACTCATCCCTGACTCACGTTGTCCATTCCCATAAGGCTGGCATGTGGCCGCCATCGTGGATTGGTGATCGGAACGAAGCGCCCGACGGCGCGGTCCACTTGTGGCTCAATGATGTTGGCTCTAGTCCCAAAGGACATGCAGGTCCAGGAAGAACTGCACAACCTTATTGATGCAATTTCCTTTGGCGTCCAATGAAGGACTCAGTGGCGGCCTAAAGTCTCACCTGTCGTCTAGCACCCGGCAAGCCGAATGGGCAGGTCAACTACGCGAATGGAACCTGACTGTTTGGACGGAGACTCTGAAGGGCATTGTGGAGGGAGAAGGATCGCCATCCCTGTCGCCCAGGCCCGGCGATTTCCTCAATTGTCCAAGCCAACTGCTTAAAAAGCAGCGCCAAGCGCTGTCTAGCCTACGCAAATTGCCTCGGCGTCGCGGGCCAAAACCCATCAGCTCACTAGCAAACCAGGGGCGAGATCACCAGCCCTAGTGACACTCCGAACGGCCACGCTAGATGCAAAGCAGACGAGGGGGGGACAGGGGCATCCCTTGCTAGACGAACCAACAGGCAGGGGGAGGCGCAGTCTTTGCATGGCAAAGATCAGGAAAAGCCATTCAATGCCCAGTAATACGACACGCTCACCTGACGAGCCAACAGATCTGGAAGTCGCCGGTGGCCTGGGAAAATTGCAATACGAGATGAGATGCAAAGCCAACGACCAACAGCCTTCCATGCGTCGAAGCACAAGCACGAGGCGGTAAGTGGTACAAAGGTGTGCAGCATCTCACACACGGGAGAAGAATCAGTTGATCGATCTTGTCTCACGCATGTCTAGAAGTGCCTGTTTCGGATGTGGCCGAGAGTGCCGAGGTGCGATTTGCATGAATTTTAAATCGATTCCACAGTCCATGCTGCGAGTAGCACCATTGTCAAACTGAATGGTCGCTGACAGAGAAAAATCATCGCAATTCTGCACATCCCATTCCATCTGCTCCAGAAAATTTTTACTGACACCATTACATTCTCACCGAGATAGTTACGTAAGGTGAGCGATCTACCAACGGGCCTAACCCCTCCGGATAAATCCAAGGGCGATCCCAGTGTCTTGGCCTCGACGACTGAACCAACACGTCAATTTAATCCGCTCATGCGGTGATTGATCTCTCGGCTATCAGCTCCACTCATATTCAAAAGATCCATGAGAATATTGTGCATTGTGCATAGGTCAGATATGGCTAGTCCGATGAGCGTTAACCGAGTGCAAATTGAACTTATCTATTGGCTCCTGTGTGGGGTAACACATTTACGATCAGCTTCAGTGCCCAAAGACTCTGTCTCGATTTTTCAGGCACCTTTTGAGTTGCAGGTCAGTTTACCATCCAATTCCAAGTCATGTCGAAGTGAAGTGATGTGTTTGAGACCGTTGGACTCTAGAGTAATCATAGTTTGTACCCGAGCATAAACTTTGCAAGGGGTCATCGGGAACAAGCTGATCTCACCAAGTGGAAATAATCCCACTAATATCCGAAGGTATGTATGTCACTGTCGATCGGGATCTACGGAGATTTCCATGACCCGCGCTTAATGGGAAGGTGGGCGAATTTGATTTCGAACGAGGAATTGATTGATTTCATAACATTTGACATTCTGACTACTTTGAACTAACTGATCCGACCAGACAAGACGCGATTAGGCAGTAGGGCCACTTGCAACTCGCTCAACCATGACAGCTTCAGCCTTCTTCTCCTTCTCATACGAGTAATCGACATCCGCATCCAACCTATCAACAACCGTGCTCTTGAACTTGCGAGCAGGAATACGCTCCTCGAACAGAATATCAAGCTCAGCGTAAGTGCGACCCTTGGGCTCAGGGAGGCGGAAATAGGTCCAGATGGCGCAGCAGAGGCATGTTCCGGCCCAGAAGAATCCAGACTTGGCACCCCAGTTCCAGGCAGACGGGTTGAGCATTCGGGGGGTGATGATGTTGGTGATGATTCCAACAATGTTGTACGAGTTTCGGGCGAGGACAACCGACTTGGTTCGGAGACGGGTCGATGTCAGCTCGGCGACGAGGGAGTAGCAGACGGGTCCGACAGTCGAATCGTAGGTGAATGTATAGACCAAGAGCAGAGAGCCGATTGCCCACTGCGCAGCAACGTTTTCACGACCGGCAAAGGCGGTGCATCCGATAGCCAGGAGGAAGATGCACATGGCGAGCTGACCACAGAGATACAGGGTTCGGCGACCGAACCAGCCCATGAGGAACCACGAGAACACGGTGCCGACAGCGCCGATGGCGTACTGACCAAGAGACATGCTGAAAGAGTTCTCCACAGCCATACCGGCTTGCTGGTAGAAGTAGGTCGAGTATCCCATAAAGGTGGCGCCGCAAAGTGTCTGGATCATCCAAGTCACACAGACAACCTCAGTTCGGCGAAGACTGACACCCTTGAACAGATCGGCGTAGGATGTACCGGCCTGGGCTTCCTTTTCCATCTCGTTGGTGTGGATCATCATGGAAACCGTCTCGTCGGGGTTGAAGGGTTCCGCGCTGTTTCGGGCAGTCAGTCGCTTGAGAGATTCCTTGGCCTCGTCGATGCGGCCCTTGCGAACAAGCCACCAGGGAGACTCGGGAGCGAGCCAGATTCCGATCATCAGGGGAACAGGCCACATCCACTGGAGGGCAAAGGGAATCTTGTATCCCCACTTGTCGTCGCGGGTAACCATGGCTCGGAGCACGGCGGAGGCAATGAACTGGCCAAGGACCCAGCAGAGGTTGACATAGGTGGTGAGGTAGGCTCGGAGATGGGTAGGGCAGACCTCGGAGGCATAGGTGGTGGTCAGAGTCTGGAAGACACCCCACGGGATGCCGATGAGGATCTCGCCGATCAGGAGCTGGACCAGCGACTCGGAGAAGAAGATGATGAAGATGAAGCAGATGCAGCCGCCAAGGGCGCCAATGAGGGTCTTGCGATAGCCGAATCGGTCTGCGATGATGCCGTTGACGAAGAGACCCAGGATCTGGCCGCAGAGAGTTCCGTTGGAGAGACCGGACTGCCAGGCGGCAGTGAGCTGGTAGCTGCCGTCGGGCTGCAGCTCACCAAACTTCTTCTGGAAAGGCGGGTAGGCGAAGAGGTTGTTGAGGAGGACAACGTCGAAGCCCTCCATGATGATACACAGGGAGAGGAAGATGGACCACAGGCAAGCTTTCTTGTACAGCTTGATGGACTGGAACAGCCCCATGTTGTGCTCCTTCTCGGTGGCCGCGGCGGCCTCGCGAGCAATGGAAGCGTCCATGTTGAGATGGCCGACCGAGACACGGCGTGCCCCGGCGTCGTGGTTGTCTGCTAGGAGAGTCATGATGACGACCCAGGATCAATTGAGAGCGAGGAGGTCAGGCAAAGAAGGAGGAGTGTTTGCGATGCTCTCCAGTCAAAAACAGCTGCGAGCTGTCCGATGTCTGGAGTCTGAGACTGGCGATGTCAGGCTTGCGGATAGAAACTCGATTTGGGGGTTCCACGCCCGAGCATTATATAGTTGCTTGCCACGATGAAGTCGGCTGGTGAGGAGAAGAGGAAGTTCGCTTCCCCCCAGCCGGAGAAGTCAATATGGCCACTAGCTTTGGGCCTTGGACACGGAGGCTTTCGGGCTAGCCGAATTCGTGGCGTTGGTGTCACCGTGTGTCCCTCAGTCGTGCGAGAGTGTGCGGACCTTGTGGCGTGCTTTGCGGGGAGACGATTCAGAAGAAAAGGAGCTGCAAATCGTCAAAGTCTAGACCGAGTCGCTGAGACGCTGTTCGCCAACCACGGCGTGATTGGCCTTGTCGGTCCGGCATGGGGCTGCCGGTAGTAACGCTGGGGAAGCTGGATTGAATCCCGGCATTGGTTCATGCAGTTCTTGGCCCTGGCTTGGCTCGCAGCTCGATCCCCATGTTTGAGTCCATCCCCAGCGTGCGGAAAAGGCCCGAAGTCTAGCCAGCCCATCGCCCGACTCTCTGGGCTGCAACCCCAGCCCTGGGCCGAGCTAGCCTCCATCGTTAGAGGCAAATTCCCCTCATTCTCCGTCGACTGGCCTTCTCCCCATGGGGCTCAATCGGATGTTTGTGGGCCTGGGGAAGCCGTCTCCGGGTCGTGATAGGAGCTCTGTCGGCCCGATAGCCGTGATGGGAGCTGTCGAGCTCTTCCAACGTCGCGGGGGGCGATCAAGCGAGATTATTTGCATTCTATTGCCGTGTCTGTGGGGTTTTGCTCGTGGAGTCGCAGGTTTACTGTACAGCCGGAGATGCATGGAAGGTCTCCAAGACAGAGATCTCATGCTCAGTAGGTACTCCGCATCGCCAGTGATGCGATTCACGAACTTCCTCATGTTGATCTCCCAACGTCTCCCAATATTTCCCAATGCCTCTCCCAGCCATTCTACCTCCTCAAGTTCGTCGGTCCGACTGCCCTTGGGCTACCTTTGGGCTACTCTTGATCGATTTATTAACCCTCTACTATCTATGCAGATCGATAATCGCGTTACAACCCATCTGCTCGTGTGATGTCATCCAACAAAAGCCCATGATCCGGTGATCATTTACTCCAATCCATCACCCCGCATCTGCGGCCTTGCATCCCCGGACTTGGCATCGCAGCATCTCGGTCCGATAGCCGTCCAACCACAACGCCAATTCTCTCGTCGGTCCGACATCAAACCAATCACTACCGCACATGAGAATACGGACGATCCGCTCTCGACAATCCTGGGGGATGCCGCTATCGAAAGGCTGTTGCGAGCATTGTTTCCAGCTGTTCACCGGGGGTGACGTGTCGGTCCGACACGAACTGCATCTCTACCCCAGAGTAGGCAACCCCCTCGTCTCCACAACCATGTTGGGGATTTAAAGACGGACTGCAACTTTGACGTGAGGTAAATCCAGGAAGAGAAACCCCTCCCAGTCGTCCCATTCCTCTCTCCTTGATATTCCTTTCTACCTCTGAGACTTGCCCACCTCGAGTTTTAGAGCTTGCGAGAACATAGGAAGCATCTACATTGCTCCCATTGTCTTGCATTTCTTCCATATATTTTTCCTTCATTCTACCTCACCTACCTCACTTCCTCTTACCCACAATGACTGTCAAGAGTCGCACCAAGCAATGGTGGAAGCACGCCGTCGTCTATCAGATCTACCCAGCATCTTATTGCGATTCAAATGGCGACGGCGTCGGTGACCTTCCCGGCATCACCTCTAAACTCGACTACATAGCAGACTTGGGTGTCAATGTCATTTGGATTTGTCCCATGTACGACAGCCCGCAAGTGGACATGGGCTACGACATTTCCAACTATGAAGACGTCTACGCGCCCTATGGCACGCTCCAAGACATGGAGACGCTCATTCGCGAGGCCCATTCTCGAGGCATCCGCGTCATGCTGGACCTAGTCATCAACCACAGCGCTCGGATAAGCATGCGTGGTTCGAGGAGTCTCGCTCCAGCAAAGACAGCCCCAAGAGAGACTGGTACATCTGGCGCCCTGCCAAGTACTCCCCCTCTGGCGAACGGCTGCCTCCCAACAACTGGCGCTGCAACTTTGGAGGCGGCAGCGTGTGGGAATGGGACGAACAAACTGGCGAGTATTATTTGCATCTGTTTGCCAAGGAGCAGCCCGACCTCAACTGGGAGAACCCCGAGACCCGTCGCGCTATCTACGCCTCCTCTATGGAGTTCTGGCTTGAGCGCGGCGTCGATGGCTTCCGAGTCGACACCGTCAACATGTACAGCAAGCCCATTGACTTCCCAGATGCCCCAATCACAGACTCCAAGGCACTGTTCCAACCAGCCGGCATGCTATACTGCAATGGACCACGGATGCACGAGTTTTTGGACGAGATGAATGCAATTCTTGCTAAATACGGAGCCATCACCGTTGGAGAGCTCCCCAACACCCCGACATGGCTCGAGTTTTGCGCTACGTGAGCGCAGAGGCAAAACAGCTCGACATGGTCTTCCAATTCGATTTGGTTGACGTGGGCTTCGGTCGCACTCATAAATACGAGACAACATTCAAGAATTATGCCCTCCCAGATGTTAAAGACGCCATTGGCCGAACACAAGGTCTCATCCACGGCACCGATGCCTGGACGACTGTTTTCATGGAGAACCACGATCAAGCCCGCTCAGTTTCCAGATTCACCGACGATCGGCCCGAGTATCGAGTTCTAGGCGCAAAGATGCTGGCTCTGCTTCAAGCCTGTCTCAGCGGAACACAATATGTCTACCAGGGCCAAGAGATCGGAACAGTCAACGCGCCCAAGGCATCCTACCCTGTCGAAAACTACCTCGATATCGACAGCTATCTGTTTGTGAAGATGGTGAAAGACCGCTGCGGGAATGATGAGGAACAACTCGATACAGCATTTACGGCACTGCAACACCTGGCCCGGGACCACGCGCGAATTCCCATCGCATGGAACGGAAAGGCCAAGTTTGGAGGCTTCTCCGAGCAGGCCGAGAAGGAAGGCAAGGAAGTCAAGGAGCCATGGATGAAGCCTCACCCGCTCGCGGCCGAGATTAACGTGGCGAGTCAACTGGACGACCCGTCTAGCGTTCTTGCGTTCTGGCGCAAGATGTTGAAATTCCGTCGTGAGCACCCCGACCTGTTTGTCTATGGCGACTACAGAGGACTTCGACTCGAGGACCCCGAAACGTATACATTTGTCAAGGAAGCCCAGAGTGGAGGTGCCCAGGCAGTGGTTGTCCTCAACTTCTCGGCTGAGGAGAAGGCTTGGACAGCTCCAGATGCACAGGAACTGGGGTTGCCAGACTCCACGGAAGTGAAGCTGGTCCCCGTCTTGTCCACTTACGACGGAAAGGATAGAGGTCAAGGGCTCGCACCGTTTGAGGGTCGGGTGTATCTTGTCATCGTTTGAGTAGCGCACTCTTCGAAGACATATTGAATCTGTACGGCTCCAAGAAAAGGCACTAGAATGGTAAAGCCTCATGATTACTCCACTTTTAATGATGGAAAGATTATGAAATATATTTTTGACCAAAGATACCTCCAACTCCATCTAAATGACCTGCGCTTTAATAACTTTTCGAGCTCAGCACCTGAACTTGGCTGACATATCTAATCAATAGTCCAAAATAGTTGACTGGACATCCTCTCTTTATAGGTGGGGGGATGTACAAACACGTCCTGGTAGGAAGGCGGGATCTCCTCATTGAAGGCCGGTTTCATCCCTGATTCATCCGTCAACAGGACCCGGTACGGCAAACTCAGGATCCGTGCAGTGCCAGTTCGCATCGCCAACTCAGGTCTGCCCTCTGGGAAAATTTCCTTGATAAGAATAAGTTCCAGAACAAGGGAGTGATTTACCCGAGCGCCGTTTGGTGTTTTCATATCGCTGGTGTACTTGAGGCGAGGACCAAGAGCGCTATCTTGGCGGATGCTGTAGCTGAACTCCATGTCGACAGTTCCATCCTCATCTGGCGAACTCCAGCACTCGTACAGGTCCTTGCTGCCAAGTGTTCGCACTTTCCTCCTGACTGCATTTTTCTCCTCCGTCTTTTCGAGTCCACGTGCATGTTGCTCGCAGGGTTCAGCAATAGTCTTGATGTTTTCCTCCACGCTCCACGCAGCCTTGCAAAGACGCCAGGTGTGCGCAGTCTCCCCACTTCCCGCAGTACTCGAGAGACCGGCTATTTTTATTGCAACTTTATTGGGAGCAAGCGGGCGTATGACGGGCTCAAAACCAGCGGCAACGGCGATGCCAGTTGATGCGAAGAGGTAGCTCTTGTTGCGAGGCAGGTTAGGTCCGGACAAGGAAGGTTTGACGCAAAGATTGCGTTCGAAGGTGGTAACGCTGGATTCCTTGCCGGCTTTCCCCTTTGATTTGAGGCAGACGACCTCAGCCTGGAATTCGTACGAGACGGCAAAGATGGGTGTGTCCATGGAGGGGGGGAGGTGACCCTCGATGAGAGCGGAAAAGGGGAATTGGTGAGGGCCGCGTGGTAGGACGGTCGGCTCGGTTAAAAGGCTCCAGTTTTGTATTTTGGCATATTGATGCTTGCAATTTGAGCAAAGCTTCTTGAAGGGGTGCTTGTGGGTGGTGTGCGAGTTGAGTACCGCCGTAAGGCTGTTGATCTCGACAGAATCCTCGAGGACGGTGATAACCACGGAGCCCGACACGAGCGAGCCCGGAACGACGTTGGCGGGGTTGTCGATTTTCCAGTCCAGTGACACGGCAGAAGAACGGTCCCATGACCGCTTGCCAAAGGGCTTACTCAAGAACCCTCCTAAAGTCGACATGTCGATGCACCGGTATGGAGTAGCTGCGCTTCAAGGGAGTATATCGGAGGAGCCTCTGACCCACAAATGGAGCAAGGTGTGGAGCAGGTCGACAGTTGGAGCGAGACCCAGGATTTGTGGTTGGATGCCAAGAAGATCAACATGAGATGAACAGGAAACGGACAGAGCAGAGCAACAAGTATCTATAACCGCCTCAGCCCAACGAAAAGGGGGAGTTTTCTCTTCCCACATCCCCCAAATCTTGCCATTTCTCGTGGTACGTTCGTGCTTGTTCAATACTATTATTAACAGAAAACCACTTCGAGTATGAGCTCCCAAAACGAAGGCTCCATGACCCGGCGTAAGCTTCTCAAATGGGCCTAGATGGCCCAAATCGGAAATAAACTAGCATTACATGCACGGGTCGGCCCTTTCTAAGTGGATGTGATAGTTGAGGATGTGATGGGATTGACTCGCAAATCCTTGTATATCGGATATACTAGTTTTTTTCTTCGCAGGTGACTCGAGCTTCCGTTCGCTTCACGCCGCGTCACCTACGGACCAACCGGGTATGAAACATCGGGATACCAACCATCCAGACATCAACCATCCGGACATCGAGAACACAATTATGCAAAAAGTTTCTCAGTTCCCGTTCATGTACAAAGGACCTAGATGTCAGTCAGCTAAATTTAGAGGTAATGGTTCGTGGCCTGCCACCAATCACTTTTGACTTGTCACTCGGGTGAGGTGCCGAGTCTCGAGAATGGCGTGAGTCGGCATCGACTTCCTCTTCTGGATCCACCCAATATGGCAATTAGTGGGTTTTCTTGGCCGTTTTGCCGTCGCAGTCGGTATAAGCTGCCTGAAAAGGCCTAGTCCACTTGAGAACTTCCAGACAACTAGATCGAATTTAGGTATCTTGAGTCAGTCATTTCCGATGTATGAACCAGTCGCGCCGGCAATATTGAGCCACGCTACTTCGAACCCAGTGTTCTAGAAGCTGATTTGTGCCAAGGAGAGGCTCATCTGACAGCTCAATCCTTTCGAACGGCAGTGTCTGCCGGTCCAGGCCGCCGGCTTCGGCCTGTCCCGTATTTAATCAGATCTGTTCATTCGTGGATCAACCTGTCTGCGAACCTTGCTGAAGCACATGTTCCGGAGGTGAGCTGAATGTGGGATGATACAGCTGCGCGAGAACCTTTGTGGTGGCTGGGTCTGCGTCGCTTCCATCGCGACATAATTAGTTCTATTGTCCCATTCGATGCCGTGCTCATTCTCGTGAGGAACCACTCACTCGACAGCGAACTCTTCCGGGCTTCCCATTCCTGGCCTGACCGTGAGGGTTTCATTGGCACCACAAAATGTGATCAGTGCATCGTGGTGGTAGTTCGTAACTCCGTTTCCCGGGCCCACTGTTGACGAGGGTCACGACTTGCGATGGTTCTTCGCCAACAACAGCCTGGGCGCGACTTCTTCTGATGTTAAAAAATAAAGGCTCTCTCTTCAGGTTCTCACTCGCGGTGTTTATGGGACTGAGGTTGGTAATGCACGATATTTCCAACACGCTGTCTGAGGTCACTCATGGGCCTTGTCCATCTGATCTTACCTCATCACCACCTACAATAACACGTCCCATTCAAATCGACCTCCGCATGCCAGAATCCCCACACGTAAAGGAATCGCACCCCTCTTTCCAGATGTTTGCACTTTATTTAAACGTGCAGGCTTCCCCAGTTATAGAGATGTCTTTGAGAAGCAGCATCCATAAAATGCGATCGACTTACCCTAGAGGACCCCACCGACTCTATGATGGATGCTCATTGGCTGCCCGCTTTAGCGCAAACTTCGCCTCCACATTCCGTAGCTCCGTCATACATACGGCGTCCTGCACAACTTCTCCACACTTTCCAGGATGCATCTCTGCATTCCACTTTTGATCAGTCTTGCCGATTCCCGACGCGGAGGAACTGGCCGTCGCTTCTGGAGAACACTAGGAGCTGTGAGATGGCAAGTCAGTGAATAAGCCTCCCGATGAGCCAATACCAGCTCAGCACTCCCCGCGCGGATACAGATCAGATACAGATCAGATACAGACTGGACCATGGCCGGCCGAACATCACGCGCCTGCAATGGCTGCCGCTTCAGAAAGGTGAGGTGCAACGGCGTCCAGCCCTGCTCTCAGTGTGCGCACTTGAATCTGGCATGCGAGTTCTCCTTGGCGCCGGCGAAGCGCAAGCCTGCGGTGCGAGGCCGCCTGGTGGCACAATTGCGCGACAAGGCGAGGACGAGCTCTCCGACCGATCTGGCCTCGGCAGCAGACGTCACTTCGATTGCGGGCATCGTGGATCTCGGAGACGCGTCGCATAACGGGGACATGCGCTTCGAATCTGTCTCGTCGCCTGGCAGCTCCGAGTACCCGATTGACTTCTTCCACGGGCTCGTCGCCGACTTTGAACAGGTCGTTTACCCTGTAAACCCCATCATCTCGCCCACCGAGATGCGCACCGCCATCGAAAACATGCATCGCAGTCACGAAGATGCTGCTTTGGTCTATGCCTTTGCGGCTGTGACGGTCAATTTGACCCACACCTCGTGGTTGCTGCATGGCGACATTGCCTTGCAGATGACAGATCTGATGCAGCACAGCATAGCATCTCATCGTCAGGCAGACCTGGTTGGCGCATTCCACGACGGCATAGTGGGTGAACTGAACATTACTGTCAAGCGCGCCACAACCTGCATCTTCCTCGAGATCTCAATGATGGCATTCAAATGCATCGATCGCTGTTGGACCATCCTCCGAGAGGCTATTTCCATGATCGAGTCTCTAAACGTCCATTTGATCAATGCCGAAACTACTCTCGAAAAAAGCGAAATTTGCCGTCGCCAGAGGCTTTACTGGGAAGCATTTATCCACGAGCGGTTTACGACCATCATGTCTGGGAAGAGAAGCATCTTGCCGCCACTTAGGACGGGCTTCCCCTTCCCCGACCCAAGCATCCCACCTCACGTGGATCTAGGATTCAATCGCCTCATCCACTTGTTTGTCATAATAGATGAAGCTTTCATTGCGCACTGGATTGCGCAGCAAGACCCTGGAATGCCCGCGCCTGAGATGACGGCTCAGTGGATCGAAACCAAGCAAGCACAGCTGGACCAGGATGAGATCAGCGCTGCCGAGGCTGAAAGAGCCCTGAACGCAAGCGGGCGAGGGAATCTCAACGAGTTGCAACACGCCGATCTCTTCATAACCAGGCTTTGGCTTCGCACGCTCGTCTGGCAGCTCGCGCTGTCCCAAGGACTTCTTCGCTCTGCTCCACCGTCAAGCACGCATCAAGGGCTCTCTCTCCATTTCCCCGTGGAGCGACTCTCGGCCCAACTCCGCAGCCTTGTCAACCGGCTGGGCAGTGTGGCGTCGATTGGCATCCATGGAGTGGAATCATGCACAAGCTCTTTGAGATCACAAGCACCATAGCCGATGTATTGGCGCTCCCTCAGGGACCTGGGCAGAGCCAAGAAGACACCAAGGCGAGGATGGAGGATTTTGTTTTCCTGGTCAGATTTCTGTTCACCTTTGAGCGGACTCAGAAGCACCAACGGGAATATTTGAGGGAGAAGCTTGAGGTGCTGCAGCCCATGTACACGGTGGTAGACTTTGCCGACCTGGCTGGGAGTCCGACTTGATGAGCGAGGATCATGTATTAACGGGATAATGATGGGGGTGTAATGATTGGCTGGTTTTGAAATTGTACATGGCTCTTGCGATACGCATCGTGGTGTTTAGTGGACCTGCATCCTTGGACCTCCACGTTCTCGAATGCGACGTTCGATCAGGTTACCACTAATTGCATCCTGCCGCTGACTAAAATGACAATGTAGTGAGAGACAAGATTTCAGTAATTGGTTTGAGGTGAGTGGGTGACAGCCGAGACCTGGGTAACTGCGTGCCGACTTCTTTGCAATGGTAGAATAAGTTACATAGCCGCATCCAAGAAACGGCCGCTCCGAAGTCGGTCTATTGTAAACCCTGATCCTCGGTTCGGTTGCTCTGCCAGGATGACTGAAGTGGCAGCACTACGTCACAAAAGCCCGTCGGTTCGCCCCCAAGAAGAGCGAAGGCCATGTCGACAGAGAACAGCGCACCTGGTGCGCCGCAACTGCGTCAGAAAGGAAGCTTCCCGACTGAAGATGATTTGCCAAGCTGGAACAGCGCGCTATGTTGTTGCTGACAGCGTTGTACAGACGAACCATTAATATGCACTGAGGGACAAATGGTCGTCCGATTCTGTGCCGTTACAATCCGCTGTTTTATTAGTCAAGTTGAAGGATGCACAGTAATCACCAGAATGCTCCCAACCCACGGGTGTTGTACCTACCGTTGATCTTGAGAGTGACAAACAACTATGCTGTCGGTTCATACTAGGCGATTCGCATTAAAAACGAGAGAAGAGTAACGACTACGTTGGCTAAGATTAAAGGACGTATCATTCAGACAGGTCTTGTGTGTCCTGCACTGTGGGAAAATAGCGGTTCCAGGCGATTACAAAGTGACAAAGCAACATGTGCTGCCAATCGTACTGTAGCTCAAGGGCACGATGCTCGAATCATGAGATTGGGGCTGTATGTCTTGCACGATGGATTCTGCACTCATCGTGTAGCAACTTCTTGGGCACAACGGGATGAAATGAGTAGACCCTGATGTTTGGGATCGGTCATACGAGAGAGTTGACATGTTTGGAAATGTTCTGTTTCACGTGTCCCCGTCGCTGCTATTCCTGTCCTGCAATATCACCCCCAAGCTGTGCACAGGTGGATTCGCTTAGTCGAGCATCAAACTCCATCGCCATTGGTTGATATTTCGCTACACGGCGACTGCTTACCAGCATCGTTTCAGAGTGAGTGACGTCCCCGCAGAAGGAAGATCTTAAGGTTGACCCCAGCAAGTCGGGCGACTCCAACAATAGTCCTGCCAATGCAAGGCACACCACAAGCTGAGAGGCCGGAACAGTCGGGAGGATCAAGGCCCGGCCAGTAGGGCTGATTGATTAAGCCTAGTTTTACGGTTCTGCATCCTGCATGGCATGTGGATGATCGACCCGTCCACCGAGCCCTTGGCACGTGGGAGTGATTGAAGCTGATAATTCGTCGAATTCCCTAGAAAAGCGAGCGCTCGTATTGAAGTCTGCCCGCCTGTATGGGGTCCGGAACCAACCTCAACTCCAAATCCTACGGCTGCCTCGGTCGCTTGATGTAGCAAAGGATCACACTATGCTCCTGCTTTTTGCCCTGGTGGCTATGCGACCGATAGCAATTCTAATTCCAGGGTCGGCCGCCACCGCTGGTTGCAGGTGTAAGCGCTGCAATCCGAGAGTAGTTGGAATGAGTATGCTTCATTGAGGGCATTCGAATCTCCATGGCGGAATCTGTATATATAGCCTCATGCATCTCTCCAATTCAATCCCGACTCTTCAGCTCGCCAGGCAATTCTCACAACATCACCAGTCCTTACAAACAACAGCTTCAACTGTCGAGCCTTTTCAAAAAATGAAAATCTCCTTCTCAACGGCCGTTGTAGGCCTGTTGCTCCCTTCCTTTGGCTCTGCCAGTCCTGTTTCACTGCCTGCTGCGGCTTCGAGCGGCCTGACCAAGCGACGATGCGGTTTTGAGACCTGGGATTCCACCAACCTCAACAACTGGTTTGATGCCGGCACCGATGCCTGGTTTAATCAGTGGTGGCTCTACCGCCTGGGTGGAAATGGACCTGACACCACCATGGTCATTCCTAACAACTGGCCCAACAACTTCGTGAGCCCTCAGGCCGTCAATAAACTGTCTGGAGATTCTAACCTCTTTAGGTCAACTTGTTTGGACGCATGTATCTCGATGGTGTAAGTTGTGCGAACTGCTGGGATCATAGGATGAGGAGCTAATCGTTGGTCAATAGGCTGAGGTTTACACTTGCGCGAAACCTAACGATCAGTGCTTCGGAGACGTCTCGTGTGACGGTAAGAAATCTCCCACCCTGGCTCATTGATGGTGAATGTCTGACACAGCAATAGACATCAAGTGCTCCGGTGATTGGGGAGAGGAGTGCACCGACCATGACAAGCAGCGACCTGTCTACATGATCTTGCAGTCCATCCAAGGATTCCAGTCTTACTTTAGAGACTACATTGTAAGTCACCTCAAAAAAGAGAGCTGCAGGTTCGTCAACAAACATCCACTGACCACATAAACTGCAGGAGGTGCTCGATGAGACCCAAATGAACCTTCAGGGCATGTCCGCCTATCTCGTCTCCGACTTCTTCCCTCCCATTAGCGATAGCTTCGAGTTCTTCCTCAGGGTACGTTTCCTTGACAGTAATCCCCTTCTAGGACCCTCTAACGAAAAGTACAGGAGCTTCTCGTCGGACTCGGCACTGCTTTCTCCATTGGAGGATCTTACATGAAGCTCACCAAGTGGGTCAAGGCCAACGACATCACCAAGGAGTCCTCCTCTGCATTGGGTGCTCTGCTCAACGGTGTCGGAACTGGTTACCGAGAGGTTGTGAAATACCCTGCCAGCCAGTCCTTCAACGACTTTGCCGACCTCGGTGTCTTCATGACCAACGTCTTTGAACAAACTCGATCTGCCCTGAACGACATGCAGGAGAACCTTGCCACGGGTAACTACTGGGGCGGTAAGCGATTCTTGTAAGTGCTCGAGACTCTCCATCGAGAGTTGCAACTCACTAATATCCTCCAGCGACTACGCCGCTGGTGGAGTTTTCCTCCCCGGCCCCGGCAAGGAGTTCAGCGCTGACCCGACCGCCTCTGAGCTGACGCTGCTCCGACAGTACCTGCAGAAGCAATTCAACGCCAGGGCTATCAACTACATCTGGCGCCAGCAAAAGATCTTCATCACCTACACCACCGATGTCGATGGCTCTTGCGAGCAGGACCAGCAGGGTCCTCAGGATATGAAGTACTGCCGAGAGGGCGACGCCGGTGTCTACTACATGTACTGGTGGCACGAGGCGTCTGTCGGAGCCGGATCGACCACTGGTCTCAACAACTTCGACACTGGCAAGATGGACCACCCCACTGGCTGGGACAAGCTGGCTGCTGGCTGGGTCGACGAGGGTTACCAACTCGAGCTCAAGGACGTCTTCGAATCATCCATCTCCGCCTACCAGGTCGCCAAGTTTTCCTACGATGGAGAAAACGCGGTCAAGCGAGCCCAGGAAGCCGTCACTGATGGCTGGGCCAACCCTTGGGACCAAGGTACCAGCTGGGAGGGCACCTTTACCATCCCCGTTTGCGACACCGGCGATGTCAGCTACAACGTGCAAGTCGGCGACCGGATCATGCCTTGCGGTTGTGGCGGTGGAAACGAAGTCGACGACTGGAAGAAAGCTGCCAAGTTCGACGGCTACACCACTTACGATGACCAGTGCACCGAAGGCATGCAGGCAGCTCGCAAGCAGGCGCGTCGCGGTGGACAGGGCAACCAGGAGTCCAACACGCCGGCCTTGCCTACCAATGTCAACGAGATTGCCTGTTTGACGTCCGACGGAGTTAACAAGGACATGGTCACTCAACTCTCCTACTGCCAAAAGGCCGTCGCCAGCCTGGGCGATGACCGCGACAAGCAGATCTGCTCCAGCGATTGCCAGGACGGAGGAGCTGGACAGAACAGCGTCTGGTGCCGCCTCGCCCTCGACGACAGCAATATTCACTTCTGTGCCCTCACCATGGCCGCGAAGGACTCTGCCCACGGCGGTCCCGGATATGGCTGCATGACGGTTGGAAATGCCCAAGACTTCTTGGCCAACGCCGAGGCGACCACGGAGAATGGTGGTAAGGGATGTCACCCGGTGGGAACCCCTGACTTTGCCGCCACGTTTCCTTACGCCCGATGGCATGACAAGGTGGTGCTTGAGCGATTATGACAACGCGAGCTATTGTACTGTTTAGATATTGGGGGATCGGGAGACCCGAAAGCTTATCCGAACTCGGGATAGATCTCATTCGATTCAGGGGACTTTGAGATATTTAGCACAGGACCAGTATTCTTTCCATTGGAGCGCCATTAAACGAATAAAAGGGGGTTGCAAACAGTACAAAGTAACGTATCCTAAAAACAGTCCCACACCTGGAGTTGAACCAATCGACACCGGCGGATGACATCCAGCCGATCAAAACGCCTAACGCATACGAGACACTCCTCAGCAGCTTAGTTCTATTACTCGTAACCGCCCCTTTTTATAGTAACTCGGAGACTTATTTCGTAGTGAACTCGCGTCCTATGACGTAGGTGTTAAGAATAGCTCGTTCCTGTGGAAGTAGCCGCAACCTTGATATGTCCGCCCAGCCTCCACATTGGTCACAACGGCACTTCGGCATCAGAATACCAAGTGTGGTATCCACACGTGGGCCGACCTAGCCGAGTAAGCTGGCGTTTGGCTCGGAACAACAAATGCCAAGGCCTAGCGCTCTGGGCGAGGAGACAAAAGTCTTGGGTATCGGGATTTTCTGTCCTCAACAACTCTCAATCAGACTTGGGCAGTGACAAACAGGACACCTGTCATAATACACGCCCTGGTTCATGCCCAGGTCGTCGCATTCTTTTCTGTTTCTTTGTACGGCTCGCATTTTCCGTAGCCGGCTGGTAACGGTTGGGCTTCTGCTTGGGACGTACTCTGGCATTGGGCATCCTCAATACTGACCGCCATTGCTCAAAAAATGCACTTGAGATTGTTCGATTGCGCACTTTTGACAAGATAAACATGGCCGTACCAGGTTCGCCCGTGGGGGGGATCGGCCGGGACGACATCGAATTATCCATCACCTCGAAGGAGCCGCCAGCCGCTCTACGAAGCACAGCCACCGCCAAGGAGCCAGAGACCCCGGAAGTCACAGCCCATATCCATGAGTCCCAGACTTTCACGTCCCTTCACTGGATCAAGTCACGCTTCTCAAGGGAAGACGCACATGGGCGTACCCGCGGGGGCTGCGCCTCGAACACAATCTCCACTGGACCATTGGGCTGCTGGAACTGGCCAACGCCGGGGACTTTGCGGCAAATATATGGAACGACACGCCCGTTCC
The DNA here is from genome assembly GCA_002991585.1 of Ilyonectria mors-panacis. Lineage (NCBI taxonomy): Eukaryota > Fungi > Ascomycota > Sordariomycetes > Hypocreales > Nectriaceae > Ilyonectria > Ilyonectria mors-panacis. The sequence continues at coordinate 757,354 of PPHJ01000050.1, forward strand.
CGTATATGCCACGGTATTTATGGCGATTGGTGGCACTGCAGCTACGGTACTGTCTATCTTTGCCTTTCGAGATGCGGTCAAGGCCTGGCACAACGTGAAATTCCTCCAACGCCAGCGTCGCGGTCTTAGAGATCACAAGGCCCAGCTGCTGGAAGAAGCCCAGCCTACTCGACAAGTTGATGTGTTTCTCGACGTCGCTCACCGAGAGCTCTACACAGAAGTCGTCAATCGTTGGGGCATGGATATCCTTATGGGCGGAGGCGCAATCCTCATCGCCGTGGGCACCTTTTTGGCGATAGGCGGCGAAAATCCCAAAGTATGGATGGCCAGTAACATCCTCTCAGGTTATCTCGGAAACGCTCCCATTGCGCTCTATGGGCTGGCCAATTCTATGTGGGCGGTTGTCATGTGGCGAAAAAAACAGTCTCACAAAAGGGCAGCCATCAAAAGACTCCAAGGCACCGTGGCATTGGAACTTGTCAAGAAGTATTGTTTCAACGTTCAGCTTTATTTTGCCATCAATGGGACAACTACCTTGATTGGAGGCATAGCATCGATGCTGGCTGCGACCAGATGGTGGGCGTACGCGATTCTTATCCCGGTCATCATCTCGTCATTCTTCTGCAACCATTGGTGGCGGAAACACGCCGGATACGATCGACCATATCTCGACTTGCCCATTGGCATGAACGAAAACGGACTCATTCGAGCACTCGAGTCTGCTGCTGCGATTCGACGCGGGATCGAGAAGGATCAAGGTGATGATGCTCTGAGGCAACTAGTACCGGATACTAGATCTTTACCAAGGGTGCTTGATTTCTTGGTAGAGCACGGTATGTTTGAGACTTTTGCCATACGTCTCATCGAGAGCCGTCATATGCGCGAGATTCTCTGTGCCGAGGGGACGAATCGCGTTGAAATCGACGTGGCAGGTTTGCTGGCACTGCCAGAGCCGCACCACGCTACCATTCTCGACATTGCTGGACAGTTTATTCGAAACATGGGACCAAAACACTTTGAACACCGCCAGAGGTTTATAGCTGAAGTCCTGGGGACGTACCTCAGCAAATCAGACCCCGAACCGCATCCGAGCGATAAGGAAGCTGGACCCGAGTGTGGTACAAGCCGTCCCATGCCAGCAGGAATAACACGACGCGCAGGCAGCGACGGAACTGGAGCATAACACTACTTGAACTGGAGCATTCGGAGTTTGAGGTTTATGCTGGGATAGAGACAAGGTCAACAGATACAAGTTGCTGGAAGAATGTCTAAATACTCGTACACTGTTGAAGACTATGAATTAGAGTAATAATTCAACATAATGATTAACTATAGCTTTATACATGAACTGTGAATGTGTATTTACTCTTGCCCTGCAGGGTCTTCTTTGTTTTCCCAAGTCTGAAGACGCCCTTGGAGTTCTTGGGAGCATGTACTTCAATGACCATTCCTCCACTCTTGGAAATTTCCCAATGCACGGATATTTGGCCCGAGGGGAAAAGAGGAACTGTGGCGCTAGCGTGCTTTAATCCTGTTGCTGGGCGTCGGGCCCGAGCTATCGCCGCTAGAGCCGAGGACAATGCCGGCGACTGCAAGCCGGTATCGGCAGCTGAAGAAGCGGTCTGCGGAGGAGGTTGGATCTTGGTATGGGAATGCTACAGCTATAATTAGGTGATGGGATTCCCTCTGTTAGATAGAGCTTCCTTATGCATATATTAATTAATCTATACTGAATCTTTCCTATTATCTGAAGTTCTGACTTATACCTAAAGGTCTAATAATTGTTTTAAGTTATAAGTCTAGTTACTATAATTAATATTATAATTAAGATTACTATTTAAGCCTAATTTAATTTATCTATCTCTTACTCTAATTACAATAGTAGGCTAAGGATTTAAAATAAAGCTGGCTACTAAATTAAAAGCAGCCTATAAGAGTATATTTACTCCTAAAGATAAAGATATTATTAACCTAAAGATTAAAGATAATAAAGATAAAAGAGACTTAAAGGATAAAGTTTTTAATAATACTAAATATATTTAACTTCTTCTTATTATTCTACTAGCTAAAGTTAAATAGAGTAAAAAGATAGTTATAAATAAGCTATTTATATTTATATTAATAAAGTTAATAAAAGTATCTTCCTCTAAAGAAAATAGTATTAATAATCTTATTTTAGAGGATATAAGATATCTAATTAGAAGGCTTTTTTAAAGTAAAAATAAAACTTTCTTTAAACTAAAATATAAACTTAAACTTAAAGATTACTCTAATAGTAATAGTAATAGTAATATTATTATTATTAATAACTACTTAAAAAGTTACTTCTTTTATAAAAAGAAAATTAAATAGTAAAAGCTTATTAGCTTTTTTAGCTACTTAATATATTAATTAGTATTCTTTAAGAAAAAAAGAAAAAGAAAGCTTATAAAAATTAAGCTATATAATATTTAAAATCTTAAGGATTTTAACTTTAAGATAAAAAGAAATAATATTCTAAAAAATAAAAGCAGTTAGTCTATATAGAAGTAGTATCTTTATTACTATATATTTAGTACTAGCTGAAATAAGAATATTATTCTTTTATACTAAAGGGAAATAATCCTACTATTAGCTATTAAGAAAGCTATTAGTATATTATTATAGCTACTTATTACTTTAGTAAAAACTGATATATAGGCTATTAAGCTGCTTATAAAGTAATATAATACTACTAATATACAGTAAAATCTTATAAATATCTACTGTAATTTTAATACTCTATTTCTTAAGAAACTCTAAAGTATTTAAAAGTATATTAACTCTTTCTATTAGTATATAATTAAGATCTATAAGATAGGTAGTTAGCTATTAGAATACTAGAAGAAGATAAAGTTTATAAATAGTATTAAAAAGATATTCTCTAACTGAACTATAAGACTGTAGAATTATAAGAAAAGAGGTTAATCTCTAAGTATATATACTATATATAAAAAGAACTTATTAATAAAGATAAAAGCCTTTAAGTTCTTATTAAAAAGTATAATCTTTTTAGAGCTAAAAAAGATATTTAGATAAATACTTAATATACTAATAAAAATAATAAGAACTTCTAAAATTACAGTAAGACTAAATACTTTAACTATAATAAATTAAGTTATATTTCAAAGTACTATAAGTCTCCTAAAAAAAAAAGAAGTTAGAGGGTAAAAATAAAAAGAAAGAGCTAATAGAGCTTTAGCTTAAGTTTACTCTTTACTTTAAAGTTAAAAGAAAATTATTTAATAATAATAAAAAAGAGAAATATATATTATTTTCTTTTTAAGAAGCCCTAAAGGCTATAGATCTCTTTAGCAATATATTTAAGAAGTTAATAATATTAAAAACTATAGATCTAAATATATATTTAAAGCTAGCTAATATTAAAGCTGCAGTTAAAATATATAATTTTAAAGTCTATAAGGTAAATAATAATAAAGAAACTGCTACAGTTAGTAACTTTATTACTATCTTAATATTAGCTAAGTTAATAGAGCCTAAATAATAAGATTATTAGCTTTAAAATTTAAAAGTTAATATATATACTGTTAATAATATATAAAATAATTTTAAAATAGTATTTAATATCAGCTAGAAGAGTTAATATTAATTCTTATAAATAGCAGTATAGTATTTCCTATAGTAATAGAGACTTTAGCTATTACTTTATACAGTAAAAAAAAGTAAGTTTAAAACTATTATACTTAAGAATACTATTTTAGTTAAGTTATTTCCTCTTAATATTATCTTTAGAGAAAAGCTCTATCTTACTAATAGCTATATTATTAAAAACAATATTTATAACTTCTTTAATAAGATTATAGCTACTTATAATATTTATAAAAAAGGCTTTTTACTATAGACTATAGAAAGCTTAACTAATTAACTCTTTAAAAATAAAATATTACTAAGTAAAAAAAAAAGGAATAAATATAAAGCTATAGTATTAATATCTAGCCTATAGTAATTATAATACTATTAACTATAAGGGTTAGAGTAGTATGCCCAACCTTATAATAGATCTTCTAGCTGTACTAAAAAGATTAACTAATTTAAGTAAACTAGTGTTACTTAATTATGCTGTATAATAGATTATAAGAGAGGTTTTATACTGTAGTACAGTAAGCTCTTAGTAAGCTCTTAAGCTAGTGTATATTCTTATAGTATTCTATATAGTGGAGTTACCTGCTATTAAGCTTTTAGATAGTTGTAAAGTGTGAGATATTCTTATAGTTAGTATAGATTTTAATTTTATATTTATTTTTTAAGAGGTAGTATTAAAATTCTTTAAATAAGTTAATTATAGTAAGAAATTTTTTGTTATAGATAGAGTAGTTAAATTTTACTCTGTTAAGTTTATATAAGTAGAAAGTAATTAGATGTAACTTTCTATTAATATCTTTTTATTTAATTTGGGATTTTAAACTAAAATTAAAAGAGTCTATTTTAAGCTTAACTTTTTTTTTAAGTTAAATATAACTAAAACTGGCTTACTGAGAATTATATTTTTAATATTATTAAAAGCCTTCTGTATTTTAATATTCTATTTAAATTTTATTCTTTTTTTTATAAGTTCTATAAGAGTGTATTTAATACTGTTAAAATTGTAAATAAACTTTTAGTAGTAGTTAGTAAATTCTAAAAAGTTCTATACTTTTTTAACATTTTTAAGTTTTAGCTAATCTTTAATAGTTTTAATTTTTTTTCGATTTATATAGATTTTATTTAGATAAATAGTATATTTAAGAAAGTTTACTTTATCTATATAGAACTTACTTTTTTTTAGCTTAATAAGGAGGTTTATATCTTATAGTTTCTTAAGTACTATATAGATATATTCTATATATTTTTCTTCTATATTAAAAAAGATAAGGATATTATTAAGGTAATATATAATAAAGATATTAAGGTGTTTCTATAGTATATTAGTAATTATCTATTAGAAGGTTACTAGTATATTAATAAGTCTAAAAGATATAACTAGATATTTAAAAAGTCTGTATTTTATATAAAAGGCTGTCTTCTATTTATCTTCTAATTTAATATAGATTAAGTTAAGCTTCTTTAAGATTAAAAGCTATAAATTACTTTTTACTATATAGTTAATCTTTTAGTTTATTAATAAGTAGTAATAGTGTTTAGTTCTTAATAGTAATATTATTAAGCTGTTTATAATTTATAACTAGTTATAGTTTTCTATTTTTCTTAAGGATAAATATAATTAGATTTTCTATAGAGGATTTTAATATCCTAATAAATTCTTTTTTTAATATATTTTTAAGGTATTTTAGTAGCAGAAAGATTAATAGCTAACATCTAAATTATTAGCTATTCCTTAGGAGGGTATATAGAAAAGCATTATATAGGCATTTTAATTAATTAGCTTAAAGCTATACTAAACTATATATATATAATCAGATTAATTTAAAGCTTATATCTTCTAATAGAAAAACATTTAATTAAATACTCTATTAAGTTAGTTATAGAAAATAAAGATAGTAAGATATTAATAAGGCCTATAGTAGCCTATTAATTAGTAAAGTAGAAAATTAAGATTAAATAAAGATTGTAACTGCAGTTAAAATAGTCTTATAAAATCTCTTAAAAATTAAAAGTAAAAAGTCTTTATTAACTCTAATAATAAGGTTCTTAAGATAACTATCTCTCTAACTGAAAAGAAAATTCAATAAAAGATATAATAATAATCTCTTTTTCTATATACAGCTTCCTTTTCTTCTTATTCCTATTATATTCCTACTAGTAACTAGCTAGTTTAAAAGTTTTAAACAGCCTATTATATATTTCTTCTGTAATTTAATAATTATCTTCAATTAAATTAGAATTATATATATTATAACTATCTTTCTACTTAGAGATCTAACTAAAGAAATATTATATACAGTAGAAAAGTATCTTATAATATACTTTTTAAAACTAATTTCTCTTTATAAAGTAAATTTCTATTTTAATTTGCCTCTCTATCGATAATTTCCTCCTTCTATTAGAATAAAATAAATAACCTTTCTATTAGTTATTACTTTTAGGTTTTATACTAATAGTATTACTCCTTCTAATTGATTTTTATAATAGCAGGCAGAATAATATCTATATAAGTAGTATTAATAAGTCTATCCTACTAAAATAGAGAAATTAAACTTTTAAAAATATAAGTTATATAGGTTTTTAACTTAAGTAAAAATAGTATAGATTAGTTAATAATATAAAGAAGATCTATAGAATTAGTATTAATAGTTATCTTTTTTATATTATTATTAATAGTAATATTATTAAAGTTAATTTAGTTTTATAGAACTATTTAATTATTAATAAAGATAGAGGTTACTCTATTAATAAATTAGATAGTAGAGACAGTTATAAATTTAATTATATAGATTTCTTATTAATAAAGTAGGCTTAAAGAGGTATTCCTTATTAAGATATTACTCTTTATAGATCCTTTAGGTGTATTTTTTATTAATATATTACTTCTAGTAGGTATTTAAAAGCTTAAACTTAAGATTAAAAATTTAGAATTTATCTTAAGTAAGGTTATTAATAAGGTTTTAATACTTTTAATTTCTTCTATAAGATTAGCTATTAATTTAGACTTAAATTCTTTAGGGTTCTTAAGAGCTAACTTAATAGATTTTAAGAACTTAGTAATAGAAGAAGGCTTTTTAATTAATAGAATTAAGATTACTAGTGCTTTTAAAGATACAGTTATATCTAGAGAGATAATACTTTTCTTTTAGTTACTAGCTAATTTAAATAGTCTATTTCTAATTATAAATCCTCTCTTAATAAATATCTTAATAAGTTTATTAGATATTATAAATAGAATCTTACTAATATTAAATTAGTATATTATAGTATAGTGGAAATTTAAGCTAAAAGATACTATAGAATAAAGAATAAGTCAGTAGATATTAAAGAGCTTTTTTAACTTAATATCTCACTAAATAATTATTAGAAATCTACTTAAATTAGTAAAGAGATTAAAAGTTCTAAGCTTTTAGTTAGTAGGTATAAGTTAATAAAGAGTATTAAAGGTTTAAATAATAGATTAGTTATTTAGTTTAAGTTTTAAGCAGTATATTAAGTCTTAAATATTAATCTCTTTTATAATTATATACCTAAAGAAGCTTCTAACTCAGTTTAAGTCTAAAGAGCTAGTATCCTTAAGTTTTTACTTTTTCTTTTTAAACTTCTTTTTAGACTTCTTTTTAGACTTTAGATTAAGCTTTTAATCTTAAAATTATGAGTTAAAAAAGACTCTAATAGGTATATCTTTCTTTTTATTAAAAACTATCTTTTTTATAGTAATCCCTTTTACTATCTATTATCTAGTTAAGCTAATTAGACCTTAAATAGTAAAAATAATAAAAAAGGTTAATAAATAGCTATACTTCTATCTGTCTTTCTAATAAAAAGCTAATATACTAAAGACTATAAAATTATAGGAGATACTATTAAGAGTTATAATTTCTTATTAAATAGCTTTAAAAATAATAAATTATTTCTTTTTTACCTTATTTAATATATTAAAAATATAAAGATAGACCTTTTAAGTATTCTAAATATAGACAGTTTAATATATTTAGTTATTAAAATAGATAATACTAATAAGATATTAATAGTTAAAAAGAGTATTATAAAGAGGCTTAAATCTAATAGTAAGCTAGTTTTTTATAACTAAAGTATTCTTTCTTATAAGCTTAATTAAGTATTTATTCTATTTCTATTTATTAACTTTAAGTATAGAAATCTTAATATTTAGACTATAAGAAGTAATAGCTATAAGATTCTTTAATTTATAAGTTATTATCTATATAAAAGTAATAAAACTAAAGTTAGTTAATATCTCCTCTATTTAAAGCTTAAATAATAAATTCTAAAAATTAATATAGTAATTAGCCTAAAGTTTAAAGTTTTTCTTACTGAACTTAAGGTATTATTTAATATTTTTAACTTAGTTTTTAATTAAGTTTTAATCTCTTAATATAAAGTAATTAGTTCTATTAGTAATCTAATAGAATCAGTCTAATTAAAATAAAAAGAAGATTAGTTATTATTTAAAATAGAAATATAGTAGCAGTTTTATAAGATATTCTTTAAGATAGAGAAAGCTCTTTTAACTCCCTTTATTACAAATAATCCCTTTATAGAGTATTAGTATCTTTAGGTTATAATAGAACTGCTTTTTTTCCTTTATATTCTCCCTAAAGATAGCTATTACTTATAGTATCTTATAGAGTAGTAATAGTTCTAAAAGTTAGTTAAGTAATAAGAAAAGTAAAAAATAAAATTTCTAATAAAATTTAGGCTTAATTAAAAGAGAATTACTATATAAAAGCTTAAATTACAGTATTAATTTCTATAGCAGTTAGAGTGTAAGAAGTATATATATATATTAGTATTTTTAAGAAACTATATATTTAAGGGTTTTTATACTGTAGGAACTTAACTCTTTCTATAATAGTAAATTATAATAATAGCAGTCTTTATTCTTTAGACTTTCTTATAGTATTTTCTTTATAAGTTATAATAAATAAAAATACCTACTTTTTATAATTTCTTTATTTTATAATAAAGCTCTACTTCTTTTAGCCTTAAGGCTAAGTTATTACCTTTAAAGCTTTTTTTTCCTTTTATATTTTAATATTAAAATTTTCTAGTTATCTTATTTTAGATTTTTCTTTTTTTCTTATTGCTATAGCAGTAGAGTTATTATTAATAACTTCTATTTAGAATAAGTTTATTTTTCTCTTTAGTCTTTTTTATTTAAAGCTCTTAAATATCTATTATCTTACTAAGTGTAGTATAAAAGCTAATAACTTTAAATATTAAGGCAGTACCTTTTAAAAGAGTTATAATAATATTCTTTTTAAGTCTTTCTCTTTATTAAAGCTTTTTTTAATTTCTACCTTAATAAGATTTCTTATCTTTCTTCTATTAGATTAAATTATCTAATAAGATACTTTTTTAGATTTTAAAGACATTTTAAGTTTAGTTATACAGCTTTTAGACTCTTAATTAACTGAGCTGCTCTTTATATATTAAGTTAGATATTTAATTTCCTTTTAGCAGTAATTATTTAATCTTTCTTATTTAGTTTCTTTAATAGCTTTCTTTCTGCAATTTATCTCTTAATATAGATATAGAGCTTCTAGCTATTTATACTCTTTAATCTATTTTTATTCTAGCTGATTAAGCTTATTTAAATAGATACTTCTTTACTAATCTCTCTATTTAGCTATACCTCCTTAAGACTCTTATTATTACTTTTATTAGAGTTATTAATCTAATTATATATTATTACTATATTTGCAGTTATCTTTTAATAACTACCTATTTTAATAAGTATATTCTAACTTCTTTCTATATTTATATTTTAGTTTTTAACTTTATAAATAGTCAGTATACTAATTGCTTATAGTATAACTATTTAGACTGTAACTAGAAGTTTCTTTATAAGTATATAGTATTTAATTATTAAAAAAATCCTTAAAAGTTTCCTCTTAGAGGGAGAGCTATAATTCTAAATATATTAACTGCTTATACTTTTAATATTTTTAATTCTTACTTTTATCTTTATATTATTACTAAATATTCTTTAGAAGCTAAAGGTACTTTTAATCTTAAAATCTATTAATAGGCTTCTTTTATCTCTACTTAGGTTCTTTATACTGAATATTAAGCTTTTTAGTTAATTTTAATAGGCTTTTTTCTTTCTATTAAAAAAGAGAAAAAAAAACAGTTTCTTTTTCTATTTTCTTATAGAATAAATAATTAGTAGTAAATACCTAGAGAATAATATTACTACTTAGTTAGTATTACTCTTTTTTCTTTTAGATAGACTCTCTCTATACTATTTCTCTTTATTATAAGATATTACTTATAGTATTAAGTTTTCTTTAGGCAGTTATTTTATTAGGTTTTATCTGTAGAAACTTATTATATTTAAGTCTCTCTAGTAACTCTATATCTTACCTTCTCTATCTGCCTTTCTATATAGTAATACTGCTATTTCCAGCTAATACTATATCTTAAATATCTAATTAAATACTTTAAATTGCTAGATATTAGTCTTTAGCCTCCTCTACTATCTTTAGAATATAAACCTAAAAGTTACCTTTAGATTTCTTTTATAGTTAAATAATATACTCTATTTTAAAGTTATCTAATAAAGATTTAGACTTATTAAGTTAATAAGTTATATTATTAAATACTTCTTTATTAGATTCTATATTCTTATTATTAGGAAATAGTTTTTAGTTCTTAGGATTATTAAAATAAATCTACTAACTCTAATTATTCTTTATAAAAACTTTAAGTTAATCTCTATAATAGATTCCTACTATTCTTATTTCTTTAAGAGTCTTAAAAATATAGATTTTAGTCTCTTTTAGAGCTTTATAGATTCTATAAGATTCTCTCTATTTTAGCTTTAACTTAATAGCTAAGAAAAGATTATTATAGTTTTTAATATTATAGAGAAAAATAAAATCTCTTAGTACTAATAGTATCCTTTTAAACTTAAAGGTATTAGATTTAGTTATCTTTCTTATTAAAGTCTCTCTATATTTCTTAATCTTTACTTAAGTAGCTTTTAGATTCTCTTTCTATCTTTTTAAAATTTAAATTTTAGTTAAAATAATATTATTCTTACTTTTAATTTTATCCTAATTAATAAGTCTTTAAGTTAGAATATTAACTTCTATAGGCAGAATAAACTTCTATCTATAAAGAATCCAGAAGAATAAATAGCTATAAGATCCTTAAATTATAGATCTATCTATAAGTAGGATTTAGTCTATTAAATCTACTTACTTTTCTAGTTTTTTAAGCTTTTTAAAATAGTTAGTTATAGATATATAACTTATCTTAATTAGCCTATTTAACTTAGAATTATAAAAGGAGATCTTAAATATTATAATTTCTAGATCTTCTAGCTTATTAAGAATCCCTTTAGCTAACTTGCTTTTATTATTAGTAATAATCTTTACAGATATACTATAATAATAGATAATTCTTTTAATAAACTTTTAATATTTATAGCTATTAGATTGCTATATAGTATAGCTTTAATCTATTTAGATATATTATATATCTAGCTTTAAGTAGGAATTTTATCCCTTTATTTAAAGATAGATACTATCTATTAATATATATCTTTATTATAGAGTATTAAAAGGCTATAGACTTAAAAACCTTAGTTACTTTCTAAACACTATAAATCTAATAAATTAAATAGATCTAAATAACTATCTCTACTAAATATCTTAACTCTTATTAGAAATAACAATAGTATATAATTTAGATAGTAGCTTTTCAGCCTTTATAATCTCCCTTTAGATAGCAGAATATAATAAGATACTTTTAAAGGTTATTATTATCTATAATAAGTATAGAGTTATTTTTTAGCTTTAGGCCTTATCTTTAAATCCAACCTCCTTAAATATAGAACTATATTGCTTTTCTTTTTAGCCTTCTAAAGTCTCTTATAGAGATTCCTTTAGGTTATCTTAAGGAAGTTAGATATTTCCCTAAAACTAACTACTTTTTCTTATAGCTATCTTTTAGAGCTTTATCTTCTAAACTAAAAAAAACTAAATTAAGATAAATATTAATTTTATTCTTAATATTATCTTTAGCTTTTTAATCTAAAAAGTTAGAAGGTTTTAAATCTTTTCTTAATAGACTATTTACAACTGGATTTTTCTTTTTTAGAATATATCTAACTGTAAAGTTAAAGATTAAAAGGTAACTAATCTATTAAATAACTATAGCTTTTAAAATATTATTAGCCTTATTATTAAGCTAATTAATAAGAACTTTAGAGTCTATCTTTAGAATAAAAAGGTATCTATAGAGCTATATCCTTATATATCTAATTATATAGAGGGCTCTTTTATATTCTAGCTTTATTATATTATACTTTTTTTTAGCTTTTATTTAGATTCTAAATTTAAATTTTATAAAGTAGTACTTTTCTTAAATAACCTATATTAAAATAGCTCTTCAGCCTAAAATACTAATATTAATTATTAAAATAACCTCTTTAGTATTTTTAAATAGATTAAGAGTAATAAGAATAGAGGCTATAATAACTTTTTTCTTTAGTATTCTTATAGCAGTTTTTTAGTTTTTACTTTAAACTTACTTAAAGTTCTTTTTTAGTAGTTTAATAAGAAGCTTTATAATTTAAATATACTTTTTAATTTAAATTCTATAGTATCCTATAATATCTAAAAAGACTCTTACTTAAGTTTAAATCTTATAGCTTTCCTACTTAATAATCTTACTAACTTTCTCTTCTATAGGCTTCTATCTACTAGTTTTATAGAGGTATTCTATAAGAGAAGCTACTTTCTAATAGAAATATAACTTCTTTACTGTAATTAAGTAGCTAGAAAGCTTAATATTAACTAAAATAATATATAAATTAATAAGATACTTAAGAATAAACTTTTTAATACTAGATAAAACCTTTTCTTTATTATACTCAGTTTTAAGCTTCTTAATACCTATATTATTTAGAATAGCTCTTACTTTATTTAGTAATAAATTAAATAGAATTCTTATTATAATTCTAGTAAATTAAACTATTAAGTTTATAGCTTTTTATAAAAGTATATAAAGTCTTAATAGGCTAATAGATATATTAAAGGTTATTAGATTTCTACTTTTCTTAGCTAGCTTTATTTAGTTATATCTAAAGAAAAAATTTAAAATAAAGAGAATTCTATATATTTTAAATTCAGCTGAGAAATTATCTATCTCTAGTAGGATTATACTATCTCTAATAGTGTAGATATTATATCTTTTAGCTAAGTTAATAAGATATAAACCTCTATTCTTTTTAGCTATAAGTATCTAGAAGTTTCTATAGAAAGTATAACTTTTCTTAATAACTTTATTTTTTAACTATAGCTTTATAAGGATCCAACGAGAGCTCGGGAGTGCCCGGCCCGGGATGCCTTATTAATAGATGTGCGGCACGATTGAGTACGCTAGGTTACTCTGAATCGCTTGATCTTTTGCCTCAACAGGCTATGGGTCTTTATGAGGGTCGGGCATGCCGCCCCAACCTTTACAAGCTTTAAAAGCTTAATAATCTTCTTTTTAATTCTATAAGAAATTACTATATTTCCTACCTACTATATAGTATAAAGTGTAATTTTAATAACCTATAGGAGTATAATTCTAAGATTAAGTTTCTCTTTTTCCTTAAAGGTTTAAGCTAATATATTCTTTTAGTTAAAAATAATTTATTAGAAGATATTTCTTTTTGTATCTATAAGGGTATCTATAGTTTAACCTATTAGGGCTTTTATTTTTTTACTATAGAGCTTAAATTCTTTTTTAATCTTTAAAAACTTAGGAGTAATATAGTTAGAATAAAATAAGTTTTTCTTTAGGTTCTCTTTAACTTCTTTCTATTTTTTATCTCTTTAGTATAAATCTCTATCTAATATAAATCTATTAGAAGAAATATTATTCTTTAGCTAGATCTTATTTACTTTCCTTTTATATATTATATTAACCTATACTATAGTATTCTTTTAGCTAATATCTAGCTTTAATTTATATTGTAACAGACAGTTAGAGACACTTAGGCTAGCTAGTTACTAGTGGGGATATCTTTAGGGTGGTCTAGATAAGGTTAAAAGGGGAGGTTAGGTCTATCACTAGGGAAAAAGAGAACTTTCTCTTTTATTAGAGATTCTTATGAGAAGTTAGAGAGGCTGGAAGGGCTTAAGACTACTAGAAAGTCTCTTAATTTATTGCCTTTATTTGTAAGAGATTTATTTAAGTCTACTTTAACAGTTATTACAATTCTTATTCTGCTTCTATCTTTAACCTCCCTTAGATATCGGGCTGCTGCAGGCTCTATTAATACCTTACTAGTGAACTTTTCTGTAACTAACCCAATATTCTGCCTTATTAGATACTTTCCTACCAGAAGATATAAGCTTCAGATTGACCCGACCTTATATGTATAATCTGATGCAGCTTTAAGCTGACTAGCTAAGATGCCTATATAACGATCCTCTATATATCTCCCCTAAGGTAAGTTAATAAGTTAGGTATTGTTTCTGTCTCTTTTTGCTGCTAAAATATACTTTTTTAGCTTTATTTATTATTAGATTATTATTTTTTATTTAGTCTTTAAAAATAATCTTAAAGATTTTTCTAGTTATCTTTTTATTAATATATTTAATAAGATACTTAATATTATCTTTCTTTAAACTATAGATATTTTTTATCTTTAGTTTAAAGAGTTTTAATTTACTTATTATAACCTTCTTAATACTTTTTAAGTAGTAACTAAATCTTTCTATTTAATACTTCTAGTAATAAGTAATAAAAAACTTAACTATCTTTAATTAACAGAATATTAATATCTCTTTAAATATAGATATATAGTTAAAAATAACCTTTATACTTTAAATAAAAGATATCTCTAAAATAAAAAGAATAAATACTACTAATATTAAAGCTATATATATCTTTTAGTTAATATAGATATTATCTAAATAGACTGTAGTCTAAATAACTCTAGCTATAGTAATATAGTTATTTAAAAAGAATATAATCTTAATATTACTAAATAGAACCTTCAGTCTACTAGCCTTAATAATATTATTAGAAATAATATTTCTTTTAGCTTCTATATTAAAAATAGCTTTCTAAATGTAATTATTTAGATTTCTTAGTCTTACTTATAGCTTTAAGAGATTTTAATATAAAGAGATTAATTTTATACTTATAGGTTAAATTAAACTTAAATTAACCTTTATAAGTATTTTATTTAGTACTTTTAAATTAGCTATTTTAATTCTCTTTTTATAAAAGACTTTAGCTATTAAGTTACTATCTATTACTAAATAGTTACTTAAAGTAAAATAGAAGTTATCTTAAGATATTATTAGAGACTTATTCTAGCTAATTATAATAGAAAGTACTCTATAATATTAAGCTAAATTATTAAAATAGAATTCTATAAAGCTTAGCTTACTTTATTCTATAATAAGATTCACTTTAATTCTATTAGTCTGCTTTTTCTTATAGGTTAAAATAAAGTTAATTTAGATAGTTTTAGTAACTCTATTAGCTAGATTAGCTAATTTCTTTATTATAAACTGTTTAAATTCTAAATTATTTAGAATAATTTATAGAATAATAACTTTAATTTTAATACTTAAAACTCTTTATTTTAAAGTAGTTTTACTTTTAATTAAAAAGGTTTAATATAAGTTACCTTTAAATTTCTTACTAATAATAGCTTTAGTAAGCTTTCTATCCTTTAATTTAATAAATTTAAAAATTCCAAAAACTATTAAAATAGTGCTAACTAGTATACTGAAGTTTAATAATAGTAAGTTTAGTCTAATTAGACTAAAGCCTACTTAAAAAGAAACAGCTCTTTCTGTAGTAAAAAAGGTATACTTTTTCCCTTTTTTAATTTAAACTTTTTAAGATACTTATTATTATCTCTTTACTATTAAACTAGCTGTTATAGTAGCTCTTATTCCTTTTTTATTATTCTTTTCTATTTTATCTTATATAGAAGTATTTAATTAAGAGCTTATTTTTTCTTTCTTATTAAATTCCCTTAGCTAGTTTTAGCTATAAAACTTCCCTTTAGTTTAAACTATAGAGTATTTTTAAACTTTTACTATTATAGACTCAGTCTGTATTAAGTATATCTCCTACTAATAAACTATAGTAAGAATAAGTTAGTTTCTTTTAGTATCTTTAAGTTTCTTTTTTACTTTTTATTTCTTATTAACTTTAGTATTAAAGGTAATATTATTATTTAGAATTATTATAAGCTTATTATTAGCTTTTTTATTAATTAGAATTATATTAAATTTAGCAGTTAGATTATTTTAATAACTTTAAACTAACTTATTTATTCTTCTACTAATTCTATTAATAATTAGATCTTTAAATAAAGAATTCTAATTCTTTTTTATAAAATTAATTACTAATTTCTATTCTTTTTAATTAGAGTTTTTAATTTCTAATAGTAAATTTAGCAGTTAGTCTATTTAGATATTTTATAGCAGGAGATTTTAGAAACTTTTTTATCTATATAACTATAAGCTTTTTAATTCCTTTAAAATATTCTATCTTTTAGACTAACTTAAAAGAGAGATTAGCTTTTTTTTTAACCTATTTAGACTATATCTATTTTAAAGTTAAAATTATAGTAACTAGTATCTCTATTCTTTTACAGCTTAAAGTACTAATTTAGAAAATACCTAAAGATACTATAGTAAAAGTATTTTATCTGCTTCTAACTATAGCTAGTATTAATAAGAAAATTATAATTATCCCTTCTAAAAGATACTTTTAGTATAGGCTAGTAGTTAGTAATAGATAGATTAAAAAACCTCTACTTTTTAAGGCTATTTTAAAGTATAGCTATAACTTTAATATAACAGTTAGATCTAACCTAGGGGTATAGAGTAGGTTTAAGGCATATAGTTTATAATTAAATAAATCAGAACATTATAGTAAGCAATATAGGTTATAGTCTAGTAATAATAGAATAGTAAATTTAATATAACTAAGTATATTAATAGCTAGTAAGGCTATCTATCTATAAAAATACTAAGAGAGTATCTATATATTAGATAGCAATTAGTAGTTTTAGTAGTCTTATTATAATACTTATTAATAAGACTGTTAGTCTTATTAATAAGAATTATAAGTAGAGTATTAATACTTAACTTATCTATATAATAGGTTATAGTAATAGATATATAGAAAAAAGTAGGTATAGTTATAAGATTATACCCTATAATAAAAAGTGGGTCTATAGGGATTCTGCTAGTTATAACTACTTAGTTTTAACTTAAGCTGTAATATAATATCTCCCTTCTAATAGTTTAGTCCTTAAGATTTATATATAAAATTATAGCCCTTAAGAATATTAGTTAGTATTTATTCTATTGCCTTTATCTATCTGAAATACTAATATAATATCTAGCTATATTTCTAAAAAGTTATCTGCTAAAAAATAGAAGAGTTTAACTGAGTCTTACTATATCTAAATCCTACTTATTAAAGAGTTTAGTTATAATAGTATATCTTATTCTTTCTGCTTAGTAAAGAGGTTTCATTATTACATTATAACAATATTAAACTGTTACCTAAAGTATATTTATTAGAGTAAAACTTATAATATATTAGGTATTTCAGTAGTTATTAGTGTATATACTGATATTTTCTGTATTCTTAGGGTTCTAATAAATAAAAAATAGCAAATCAAATTATTGTAGAGAAGTATTATATTAAGTATAAGAAGGAAGCTACTAAAGAAGCTTTATTAAAGTCTTATAAAATACTTAAGGCTACTTAAAAGGAAATTGCAGATAGTTTAAATTATTTAGTTTATTTATAAAAGCAGTAAAATTAGATTATTTCTTATAGTAAGGAACTTATCTATTATAGTATTTATTTATTAGATAAGTTAGATATAGTAGAGTGTATAGATTTAGAGGCTATTATTACTGTACAGTCTTTAGTTTTATACTAATCTTATTAACTAAAGTTCTTTAGATTTTAACAATCTAATTTTATCTATTTTTAGTATTACCAATAGAAGTCCTTTAGAAGGTATTATATATAGATAAGGTTTTTAGTTAGTTCCTACTAATTATTACTTTCTAAATAGTTTTTCTACTTAATAAGATATTTAATCTAGTTATTAATTCTTTATTACTTAAGAATTTTCTTAACTTTATATTCCTTAGGGCTTTTAATTTCTATTTTATATTTATTACTAAATTTAGCTATAATATTTCCTTCTATACTCTTAAGGAGTAAGATATAGAAGATAGAGTGAAGTTTAACTTTTAGTAATAAGTCTAAATAGTAGTTATTTTTTAAGATTTTTTTAAGATTTTTATAGAGTTTAATATATTTATAGTTCAGTTTTTTATTTTATTATTTTATTTTAATATTTTTTATTACAAGAAGAACTATATCTCCCTTCTAGAAGAATAGTTTTTTTTATTCTTTTTGAGTTATAGTATTTTTTTATCTGGTTTCTAATAAATTTAAGTTTAGTCTTTATTTCTTTATATAGATTTTTCAGTTTTTCTATTATAAGAATAACTTTAGGGATAATTAATCTATTTCAGTTTGTTCTATAGGTATTAAAGGTAAGTCTAAAGTTAGTATATACTAAGGTAAGCTTTATACTTTTATATACTAATATATTATAGCTTAGCTATACAGTTAGAAGCTTTTCAATTTAGTTATTCTATTTGTAGTTAATATAGTATTAAAGGTATTATTCCAGTATTTAGTTTATTTATTCTATTTATCTATTAACTTATATTCGGAATACTATAGTAAGGCAGTAATTTAGTTCTATATAGTCTATTAGACTTTACTAAAATTTAAAAGTAAATAGTAGTTCTTAATTAAAGAGAATCTCTATTAGAAGCCTATAAATACTAATAATATTTTATAAGAAGATATAGGCAAACTGCTCTATATCTATTAATTTCTAGTAGGATATAAAATAAGAAAACTTTATAAGTCTATCTATAATAATAAGAATACTATTATATATAACTCTAGTTACAGAATCTTTTAATAGGGGTAGTTTTATAATAAAATCTATAGTAATTAAGTCCTAAGGTTATTTAGTAACTAGTAGGGGCTGCAGTTTTCTATATAGTTTATAGTATTAAGCCTCAATTTTATTATATATAATAGATATTATTTAGTAATTTCTTTTATTACTGCTTTTATCTTAGGAAATTAATATATTATTCTGACTTATTTAAGGGTTTTATTAACTTTCTAATATCTATATAATAGGTATTTATGTATTTTCCGTATAAGTTAGTACTGCAGTTCTCTAGAGACTTACAGTTTATCTGTTTTTTTTTATCTAGAGGCAGTTTTATTATTATATTGCTAAATCTAGTTATAGAGTTTATTATTACTTATAGCAATATAGGTATTTTCTAGGGTTTTCTTTTTGGTTTTTCCTAAATATTTTAGATAATTATTAATTGTATACTGAAGTATATCCTAAAAGCTATATATATTGTATATTTTAGCAATAAGCTAGTATAGTATATTAATACTTCTATTATATAGTTCTTTTTTATATAAGTTTTATACTATCTAATACTAATAGTAGTAGGGGATAATAATATATCCATTCTAATATCTAATTTCTTTAGTATATCTATAAGCTCAGTCTATAAAGTCTTATATAGAGCTATCTCTATAAATTAAGCTTAGGTACTTAAGTTAGAGTTATATTTTTTATATACTTATAATATACTTCTACTTAAGATATTCTTCAGTATTAAAGTTAAGAATCTATTTATTTATCTTAAGCTTATTAGTATTAAAGTTAGCTTATTAACTAATAGTATTAGCTTATCTATTTTCTAATTCTTTTCTATAGATAATTATATAGTTATATTCTAAAAGATATTCAGTATATTATAGTTATTATCTGCTAAGTTTCTATATAGTTATAAAGTATAAGATATTCTTATAGTTAGTATAGACTTTAATTTTATACTTACTTTTTAGAAGGTAGTATTAAAATTTCTTAAATAAGTTAATAATTACAAGGAATTCTTTATTATAGATAGAGTAATTAAGTTTAGTGCTGTATATTTTATAAGAGAAAAAGACAATAGAATATAACAGTCTATTATTATCCCTTTAGCTAATTTAAGCGCCTTATATAAAGTCTAATAAGTCTATCTCAAGTTTAATTTTTTATTTAAAGTTAAAAGTTACTAGTACTAATTCGCTTAAAATAATATTCTTAATAATATTAAATACTTTTTCTGTAGCAGTATTCTATTAAAAGTCTACTTTTTTCTTAGTAAGTTCTATAAATAGTATAGTATAGCTACTAAAGTTCTTAATAAATCTTTAGTAGTAATTAGTAAATCTAAAGAAGAATTATACTTTCTTAATATTTATTAATTTTAGCTATTTACTAACTGCAGTAATTTTCTTTAGATTTATTTTAATTTTATTATAGAAGATAATATATCTAAGAAACTCTACTTCTACAGTATAAAAGTTACTCTTCTTTAGTTTAACTAGTAGTTTTATATCTTAAAGTACTTATAATACCTTATAGATATATTCTGTATATTCTTCTTCTAAATTAGAGAAGATTAGAATATTATTTAGATAGTATATAATAAATATATCCAGATACTTATATAGTATATTATTAATTATTTATTGAAATATAGCTGATATATTTATAAGTCTAAAGGGTATAATAAGATATTTATAAAGTCCAA
This sequence comes from Ilyonectria mors-panacis, assembly GCA_002991585.1. Taxonomy (NCBI): domain Eukaryota; kingdom Fungi; phylum Ascomycota; class Sordariomycetes; order Hypocreales; family Nectriaceae; genus Ilyonectria; species Ilyonectria mors-panacis. Next base: position 777,684 of record PPHJ01000050.1, read on the forward strand.
ACTTAATTCAAAAGGCAGTTTTCTATTTATATTCTTTCTTAATATAAATAAGATTATATACTTCCTTTAGGTTTAATACTATAAATATCTTTTTACTATAGAGTTAGTCCTTAAGCTCTATAATAAGAGGTAATAGAGTTTAATCTTTAAGTGTAATATTATTTAATTATCTGTAGTCTATAATAAGTTAGAGCTTACTGTTCTTTTTAGGGATAAATATAACTGGATATCCAGCTAATAACTTAAAGATCCTAATATATTCTTTCTATAGTATATCTTCAATATATTCTTTTAGTATATTAAGTTATATTTTATTAAAGTTAAAGATTTTTATAAAATATAGATATTATTCTATCTTTTAGTATAATTTTATAATCCTATTAACTGAATTTAAATAGTTCTATCTCAAGTTTTTCTATAAAGAGTTTTTTATAGATACAGTATTATATTAGTATATTCTTAAGTTATTTTTCTTTAGGTATTTTCTTATAATCCTTAAGGTTTTTATTTATCTGTATAAACTGTTATTAAAGATATCTAATTATTCTTTAAAGTTATATTTTCTTATCTTTCTGATATTTATACTATATTCCTTTTAGAAGTAATAAGGTATTTATTATATCCTTATACTAATTCTCACTCTTACTGTCTTTAGGAGTTAGAGTTAGAGATCTCTTTATTTTTTAAGTTACTTTTATTATTACTAGAGAGGATATTATTAAAGTTAATATATATCTGGCTAGTTCTCTAGTTTAGTTATAAGTTGTATTTTCTTAGCTATAGATAGCCTAAAATAATATTATAATACCTTATAGATATAATATTAAATATAACTCCCTAATTCTTTCCATTAATAAAAACTTTAAGGTAATTAGCCTTATAGGTTATCTATTTATTATTATACTTAAATAGGTTATCTTTAAGATTATATACTATATAAAGGTCCTTTTTATCTCTCTATTTTAACTTTAGCCTATTAACTACTAACAGATTAATATAATTAGCTTCTACTCTACTATCTACTAATACAGTAAGCTATATACTCTTAACTTATACTTATAGCTTAAGTATCTTTCTTTTCTTTACTGATTTTATTATATATAGAGTTTTTATTAGAGGTAGTTCTTTCTTATATATATTATCTGTCTGTTACTCTTCTATAGGTAGTATTTATTGTTTTTTTATATATTCTTTATACTTACCTTAAAGGTGCCTTTTGCTGGAATATTTCTCTATATCTTTATTTAGGTAGCTTTAGTTTCTTTTATTCTTAGAGTTATTAATATTAAGCTTAGTTATCTTAATTAAGTTCAGTTTGAATTGAAAAGTTAAATCTTTCCCTATATATTTTATTAATATATATTTAGATTTTCTAAGCTTTAATACTGTATTATAAATATCTAAGCTTTTTACAGATTATTATATTTTATACTGAGTAAGGTTAGGTATTCTAAATAGATTCTTTATTTTTACAGTTAGAAGTTATCCTCTTATATTCCCAATCTTCTATTTTATCTTTTTAGACTTAATTAAGGCTGCTTATTCCTCTATAGTTATTAAAGTTATAGTTCTTATATATTATATACTTAATATATAGAAACTCATTTTAGATCTTCTAGCTATACTTCTTACAGTTCTTATTATTATATTATATAGTCTTTTTAGTACTGTAGTTAGTAATATCTTTATTTTTATATTTATACTATTCCCTTATCTTCTATTATTTATATATATAATAATATTCTTTAGTTTTATATTTTTTTAATAATACTAGTGTGTCTAGTGTATTTAGGTGGAAAAAGATCTTCTTTATCCTCTAGTTATATAATGCTAACTTCTATATACTATCTAGTAACTTAAAAGTATTTAAGTTCTTTCTATAAGTAAAGTCTTTAAATTAGTTTATTATTAACTTATATAAAATAACAGTTATAATAGATTTTATCTTTTTTGTATATTAAGTATATATAGACAATATATAATACCTATAAGATTTCCTTATAGTTAGGATATACTACTGCTATTCTTAGGTTATTATTTTCTTATTCCTTTAAGGCTATATAGTATAGATTGCATTCTAGTTATATATTATAGATATAGATATAGATATTAGTATTTTTATTAGGTTTTTATTATTTATTTATAAAATTATTATATATTTCTATTAGTTTTTTCCACATTTAGTTTCTAAGGTTATTAAGTATTTAATATCCTCTATAGCTAGATCTAAAGTTTTATTTATCTTCTATTTCTAAGTATTTATCAGCAGGAGTAATAATATTCTAGTTATCTACTAACAGGCTAATATATCTTACTAAGCAGGCTTTTTATCTAGAGTGCACCTAAGAGGTACTTTCTTTTTAGATGTAGAATTACCTTTAGAGCTTATTCTTTTCTTTATATTTTTTAGATATTCTTACTCTTTATTCCTTATTGCTATAAGATAGTATAATAGGTCTAAGTTATCTATTTAGAATTAAATCTTCTTATTATACTATAGCTATAGTACAGAATGTTTTATTAGATAAGTTAGTTATAGTACTAATATTATTTTAAGTAAAGATTAATCTCTAGATATTTTTATTGTTTTTCTAAGTGCTTTTTCTCTTTTTTTCTAGTTAGATTTCTTATTTCTCTTTAGTTTTAGTATCTATCTTTTAGTATTATATAGTTTGTTTTTATTCTTTTTCTTTTATATTATCTTTAATTTTCTTTATTAGCCTTTAGTTATAAGGTTTAAAAGGCAGTATATTATTAAGATACTTATACTTCTAGTTAGAGCATTCCTATTTTCCCAAGTTTTTATATACTCTACTAAATCCTCTATTATAGCTGCTTTTAGTTATAGTAAGAATTTTAAATTAAATAGCAGTTTAGGGTTTATTATTATTAGGATGCTAGTAGTTAGTAAATTAGATATACTTACCTTCTGGCACTAATTTATACTTTTAGTTAGATTTTAGGGCGTAATATTTACTCTTAAAGTAGCCTATTTTTCTATAGTTTCAGTACTTAACCTTTAAATAATTCTTCTGAATAGCTTTTAGTTCTATAGGTTTTAGAGCTATTCTATAAGAGGTATTACCTTATTATTTCTTCCTACTATTAGACTGGTTTTTCTTATTCTTTTAGTCTTTAGAGTTCTTTTTTCTTTTCTTAATATATTATTTAAACAGTTAGTTATTAAGGGTAATACAGAAATATATATAGGCGTTAAATTTAGTTAGTAGGTTAAGAATCTTATAGATCTTATTTTTAACTTTATTTTTTAACTTCTAATAGAATTTATCTATTATATTTTTATCTATTTAGTTAAATTTTACAGATAAATATCTAAATTCTATAAGATACTTAAATACTATTTTAATCTATATTAACTTTTAGATTTAAATAAATATATATTATATTTCTTATTCTATTCTCTATATATATTTATAAGTAGCTATTTATATATATTAAATCTACTAAACAGAATAATTATCTCTAGTTTATATTAGTTAGGTGAGTTTTCTATAAAGTCTCTTAATATTAAATCTATTTCTTATTAAACCTTACCTTCTAGTAGTCTTATAGTATATTAGACCTTTAATAGTTTACTGCTAAATACAGTTAGATAGTATATATAGTAGAACTTAAGTTCTATAAGATACTCTCTAAGTTTCTTAAAAGTTCTATTAAACTTCCTTAGCTATAGTAACTTAATAGTTTCTCTAATATTATAAGATCTAAAGATACTTAAGATAATAGTAAAGCTATTAAATTATTCTATATATTAAACTTATTTAATATAAGTAGTAAGTTACTTATTAATAAGGTTTATATAAGAATATACACTAGCTGCACTATAGTATAAAGCCTCCCTTATAACCTATTATACAGTATAATTAAGTAATATAATTTACTTAAATTATTTAATCTTTTTAGCCTAACAGCTAGAACCTTCTATTATAAGATTAGGCATATCGCTCTAACCCTTATAATTATTTAAGTATATATTAGGTCTACTAGCTGTACAGAAAGTTAAAAGTTTAAACTGCAGTTTAAATCCTAAAAAAGATCCTTATAACTGCAATAAGCTAGAGGGCTCACAGAGGCCTAACCCCTAGGGGTTAACAACAGTAGTTATCCTTATAGGCTGGAGGACCAGCTTAGTCCCACTAGCACATATATATACACAGACATCAGATTCCTTAAGCTGTAGTATCAGTAGCCCTACACACAGTCTGCAAGAAGAGGCTCTATACGCCTAAAGTATAAGAGGCTCTATACGCCTAAAGCATAAGAGGTCCACTACACCTACTGATAAGTAAGCAGCCCGAGATGTACTGTTAGAGAGGGAGGGATAATTGTAAGGATATACACTAGCCGCACTGTAGCGCAGAGCCTCCCTTATAACCTATTATACAGTATAATTAAGTAATATAGTTTATTTAAATTATTTAATCTTTTTGGCCTAATAGCTAGAACCTTCTATTGTAAGGTTAGATATACCGCCCTAATTCTTATAATTATTTAAGTATATATTAGGTCTACTAGCTATATAGAAGGTTAGGAGTTCGAACTGCAATTTAAATTCTGAAAAAGATCCTTATAACTGCAATAGGCTAAAGGGCTTATAGAGGCCTAGCCCCTAGGGGTTAATAACAGTAGTTATTCTTATAGGCTAGAGGACCAGCTTAATCCCACTAGCACACATATATGCACGGGTATTAAATTCCTTAAGCTGTAGCGTCAGTAGCCCTACACACAGTCTGTAAGAAGAAGCTCTATACACCTAAAGCATAAGAGGCTCTATACGCCTAAAGTATAAAAGGTCCGCTATACCTACTAATAAGTAAGTAGCTTAAGATATACTATTAGAGAGGGGGGGATAATTATAAGAATATACACTAGCCGTACTGCAGTATAGGGCGTTTCTTATAACCTGTTATACAGTACAATTAAGTAATATAGTTTATTTAAATTATTTAATCTTTTTAGCCTAATAGCTAGAACCTTCTATTATAAGGTTAGATATACTGCTCTAACTCTTACAGTTTATAATACATTCTTTTAGTACTATAATAGTTACTATTAGTATTAAATTTAAAGTAAGTATTATACTAATATAGAAGATTTAAATTTTATTATATAGAACTTAAAACTTTTTATTATTCTTTATCTTATTAATTTAAACTATATTAATTAAGTTGTTTACTTCCTAATAAAGTTAAAGATTTTCTTTATAGAGTTTTTTAAGTTTTTTACTTATATTATCTTTATCTAAGGAGGATTTCTTATTATCTATAGCATTATTACTATTATAGTCCTTAGGGGTCTTTAGGTATAGAGTACTCTTTCTCTTAAAGGAGGCAGAAGTACTAGCCGATAGAGTTATTAGAGCTATAGTAACTAAATTATAGTATTACTTAAGTTAATATAGTAATATACTAAATAAGAGCTATTAATATATAACAGTTAGATCTAACTTAGGGGTATAGAGTAGGTTTAAGGTATATAGTTTATAATTAAATAGATTAGAATGTTATAGTAAGTAATATAGGTTACAGTCTGGTAATAGTAGAATAATAGATTTAATATAACTAAGTATATTAATAGCTAGTAAGGCTATCTATCTATAAATATACTAAGGGAGTATCTATATACTAAATAGCAATTAGTAGTTTTAATAGTCTTATTGTAATACTTATTAATAAGACTGTTAGTCTTATTAATAAAAGTTATAAGTAGAGTATTAATACTTAACTTATCTGTATAATAGGTTATACTAATAGATATATAGGGAAAAGTAGGTACAGTTATAAGACTATACTCTATAATAAAAAGTGAGTCTATAGAGATTCTGCTAGTTATAACTGCCTAGTTTTAACTCAGGCTATAATATTTAGCTTTTAGATCTTTATATCTTTTTATAATATTAATATTTATATTCTAAATTAAGTGGGTAAGAAACTTAATTGCTAAATTAACTTTTAGTAGGTTTAGTAGTAGGGTAAGTTATTCTATATTTCTTTTTACTAACTTTATATTTAAGCTAAATTCTCTTTTTTAAGGCTTTTTAATTAGGTTTTTAAAAGATTAATTCTATTTCAGTAAGTATATAATAAAATTGATTATAGTATTATATATTTTAAATTATAAGTTTTAAACTGAAATATTTTTCTATTAGTATATCTAAATAATAACCTTATAGAGTAGGATATAGAAAATAGTATATAAATTCCCTTTCTTAAATTTCCTTCTATTATTTAGAGCTCTATATAGCTTATAATAAATCTTAAGTTAAAATAGAACTTCTAAATTAGATATATTTCTTATAGATTAAGTATTTATCTTTAAGATCTTCTAGAGGAGTTAAATTTATTACTTTTTATCTTTTTTCTTAAAATCTTTAAGAAGTTTTATTTTAATTATCTTTTAAATACTGCTTTTATAAGCCTTTAGTATCTTTATTCTAATATCTTTATAGATAAAATATATTATTAGTTATACCTTTTATTTATTTAAGTAAATCTAGCTCTTAATACAGTTCTTATATATCTATAGGTAACTTATAATATTAGTCCTCTTAAAGATACAGTTAAATATATAGATTAAAATAAGAGACTAACTTTTTAGTTATTTTATCTTTTTTTAATAAGTCTTTTAATTTTAAATCTATCTTTTTAATTTTAAATATTAACTTAGTTAGTATCTAACTTAATAAAGATTTCTTCTAATAGGGTATAAAGAGTACTAACTGTAACTTTATATATTTATTAAATTAAATTAGTTTCTAGCTTATTAGTCTAATTAATATTAAATTAGATATTTTCTTTCTTTTTCTTCTCTTTTTTATATTTATAGTAGTATTAGAAATATAAGTATTATTAGTGAAATTCTTACTTATTAAAGAGTAATTCTTTTTATTAGATACAGTTTTAGCTAACTATACTAAAATAAATACTTACTTACTATAGTATCTTTCTTAAGTAGATAGAAAAGCAGTAAGTAAATATAATAAAAAAAAAAGAAATAATAAAATAATTAGGGAGAGTTTTATCTACTTATAGTAGATAGTTATTATAGTAGTTATAAAATTCTCTTAAAAATCAGCTAGAAATATTTAAAGAGAGTTTTAATTAATACTTTTACTTTTTAATTTTATTTCTTCTGTATTTTTAGATAGTATCTCTTTTATTAGGATAATTATTATTTTAATAATTCTGCTATATTATTATTATTTTCCTTTTTCTTTCTTCTATTAAATCTTTTTTTCTTATATTTTTATTCTTTAGATTTAAACTTTTTATTCTATATAAAGTTAATAAAGCTAAAATAGCTAGATATTAATTCCTTATAAAAAGCTATATTATAAGAGTATTACTATCTATATAACCCTATATTACTATTTGAATAATCTTTCTATTATATAACTATAATCTTTTCGCTCTATATTCTATATCTTCCCCCCACCACACTAAAATTACAGTATAAGCTAAAGAATACAATAAACATTAAGTGAATTTAATTAATATCTATATAATATAATAACCTATAAGTTTAACTACAGCTAAATTGTTTAAATAATATATCTCCAATATTTCCCTGTAAAAAGTAGTATTTATATCAGTCTGGCTGTTATTTTAAGGCTATTACTATATAGCTGGAATAACCTTCTCTACAGCTAAAAATAGTACTGCTAACTCTTAGCCCCCCTAATACCCCCAGCTCTATCTATCTCTTATTCTTCTACCTTTAGTATTTATATAGCCTTATAATCTTAATATTAATATTCTTTAGATTAGTTTTAAGCTACTCTATATCTCAAGCTTAACTTGTAATAGTATATACTGTATACTTAAGTTAAGCTATTAAGTTATCTACTAGCTTTACTTTAGCTGTTAAAGCTATATTAACTGTATAGCTAGTGTTAACTATATAGCTTATATAGAGTTAGACTGTAGGAATAAAGGTATTATAAACTTCTTATTACTAGAAAGATATAGTTTACTATAGAGGTTTTTAATAATAGAGGGATTATAAATTTAAAGGAGTAATTCTATAAGATTCTAGAGATTTCAGTTAGTAAAAATTATATATATTTTAAGGGAAATCTAACTAGAGGCTTCTTAAGCTACTAGTATAGATAAATATCTTTTTTTATTAGTAGCTATAATATTTAAAGATACTGTAGAATAATATAACTATAAGAAAAACTGTATTATTATAAAAAGATATTTCTATAGAGTTATAATAGTATAACTTACTGAGTAGATAAAAATATTATAGTAATAGTAAAGTAATACTATTTAGCTAGTAGGTTAATAGCTATATAGGTAATTTATATAGGTAAATTACTAAGTTATTCCTAATATATATACTTTCAGTATTACTATATTATTATTTTAGCTGCTTTTTAATTATAGTCTTACTCCTTCTGAATTAGTATTTATATAATAGCTTTATATAGATAAAGAAGATCTCTAATATCTATAACTAGATATAATTTTATATTCTTATAGGCAGTCCTAATAGGGCTGTTAACCTACTAACTAAAGTTGTAATAGTAATTAATAAAGCACTTTACCCACTATTTGCACTAATCTATATACTCCTGGAAAATATACTGTAGAATTGCTTTTTACTATAAATAGTATATACAGTTTATTACTGCTTAAGCAGCCTTAAAGTTAGATTCTTATAGAGTATAGATTATACTCTACTAGATGCAAAATATTATCTTTTAGGTAAGCTTATATAGCTGCAGTATATTAATAATATCTTTTTCTGTTTTATACTAAATAGTAGCTTAAGCAGCTAGGTTGTTATTTATATTTTAATCTTTATTATTATTAATATTATTATTATTAGAATTACCTGTATTTTCTAGCTTCTTTTAGTATAACTTAATCTTTATATTAATATTAATATTAATATAATATCTATAGAGCTACTATTATATCTATAGAAAAACTTAAAAAAGGGTATTTTTAAGAGTAAGCTCTTTATCTATAATAATAATAGATAGTATTAAGATGTAGAGAGAGTTTCTAAACTTATTAAGTTATATATAAAGCTACTAAAAACCTTCTTTTTTTTCTATATTAATAAGGCTAAAGCTAAAGTTAATAACAGACTTTTAGTTTGTAATACCTATAACCTAAAATAGGTATATTTTAAAGCAGTTAGTTTTATATATATTATTAAGATTAAAAACCTTAGGAAACTTAGTCTATATCTACTTATACTAAGGATAAGTTTAGAAAATACCTTTAATCTTAAGGTTAGAGCTATATTTAATAATATACTGAAGACTATATTTCTAAAGATAGTTAATCTATATCTATATTAATATTTTTCCTCTAAGAGATTTAATTTACAGCTTTTAGCAGTTATTATAAATATCTTTTTATATAAAAAAGAATAGTATTATAGTAGTATCTCTAATAATATTACTTATCTTACAGATAGAAAGAAATTTATACTTAAAAAGAGATCTCTTAAGTTACTACTAGCCTATAGTCTACTAGCAGTAAGCTAAATAAGCTAAAAGATCTAAAAAAGAGCTATAATTATAATAATAGCTAGCTACCTTATAGATCTACTATTAGTTTGCCTTATATAAGGTTTTAGCTACAATCTTAAACTAACAGTCAGTTTTATATATATCAGACTGTTTCAGGCTAGTACTTTTAGATAGATACAAGCTGCTATAGTTATATATAAGAGTAATATAGATTAAAATAATCTTACTATTAACTTCTTTCTTTTTTACTGAAGACTTTTTTATAAGAGCAGCACTATAATTACAGTAAAATAACTAGAGGAAGAAAAAGAGATTTTAAAAGGAGTTATATACTGTAGAAACTAGTATTTAGGTGTAGCTAAGTAGATTATTAGTATTGCCTGTATTAGCTATAATAAGAACAGTAAGAATTAACTACTAGAAGATTAAGAAAGCTAAGAAAGATAATAATATAAATATATAGTATTATAAGCAGTAGATATAGCAGCTTTAGTAGAGTGGGAAATATAGTTATATAATAGAAAGGTTATCTAAATAGCAATATAGAGTTATATAGATAGTAATACTCTATTATAATTATTATAGCTATACTTTTCTATTTAGCTATTTCCTACTTATTCTTATTTTACTTATAGCTTACTAAAAAAGAATAATACTTTTATTTTTATAAAGAGTTTCTATAGCAATAAAATTAAATAATATTATACTATAAGATACTTTTAAGTTTAGATATATATTCTTTTTCTTTAGGGCTCTTAAAATAGAGAAATTAGAGTAATAGTAGATAGTATAGTTTAGAGTTTAAGTATCTATTATTATTTTATTTAGTGTAGAAACTTTAGTTAAATTTTATACTTTTATTTCTATTAGATTAATTTATTATCTTTCTAATAATTTCTTAAGTTTAAAGTCTTTTTAGAGAGATTTTAATTCCCTCTCTTTTTTACTTCTTATTATTCTTTCCTTTTATACTTTTCACTTTATCTAGTAGTAATAGCTTAAAAGTATATTAATTAATCTCTTAATAAATTAAATTAATTAACTTACTACCCTACTATAATCTTTAATTTAGCAGCAGAAAGATTAATAGTTAATACCTAAATTATTAGCTATTTCTTAGGAGGGTATATAGAAAAACATTATATAAATATTTTAATCAGTCAGTCTAAAGCTATACCAGACTATATATATATAATTAAATTAATTTAAAGCTTATATCTTCTAATAGAAAAGTATCTAATTGGATATTCTATTAAGTTAGTTATAGAAAATAAAGATAGTAAGGTATTAATAAAGTCTATAGCAGCCTATTAATTAGTAAAGTAGAAGATTAAGGTTAAATAAAGATTATAACTGCAGTTAAAATAGTTTTATAAAATCTCTTAAAAATTAAGAGTAAAAAGTCTTTATTAATTCTAATAATAAGGTCCTTAAGATAACTATCTCTCTAACTAAAAAGAAAATTTAATAAAAGATATAATAATAATTTTCTTTTCTATATATAGCTTTCTTCTCTTTTTATTTCTATTATATTCCTATTAGTAACTAGCTAGCCTAAAAGTTCTAAACAGCCTACTATAGTATTCTTTTAATATATAGAGTTAAACTTTATTAAAGTTATAAATCTTATAGAATTTAGCTGTAATTCTATCTTTTAGTACTATCTTATAGTTCTATTAACTGTATTATAGTAAGTCTATTTCTGTTTTTTTTAGTAAATAGCTTTTTATAAATACAGTAAGTAGATAGTATATTTTAAAGTTTATTATTTACTTTCTTATATTTCTTTATTTCTTATAGTTCTTTATTAAGTTTAGTAAATTATACTTATATTTATATAATAGTATAGTATATCTTATTATTTTAAGTATTATAGTATTTATATTTAATACCTTAGGGTAGTAAACTATTTATTATATTATTATATATTACTCTACTAATACTATTATTAGTTAGAAGTTAAAATCTTATATTATTATCTAAATTCTATTTATAGAAGGAATAATTATTAATATTATTAAAAGTTATTTAGTTAGTTCTCTAATTAATTAATAGGTTTATTTATTATAGCTATAGATAGCTTAAAATTAAATTGTATTATACTGAGGGAATAATATTAAAAGAGATATCTTTATTATATTTATTTATAAAAACCTTAAGGTAATTAATCTCTTTAGTAATATATTTACTATTATAATTAAAATTTATTTCTTTAAGGTTCTATATTTAGTATAGATTTAATTTATCTTTTTATAGTAGCTTTAATTTATTTATTACTTTTAGGTAAAGGTAGTTAAGTTTTATACTGCTATTTACTAATATAGTAAGCTAGTATCTTTTAATTTATATTTAGATTTCTAAATAATTCAGTTTTATACTTTCTATAGTATATAGAGCTCTTATTAAAAGTTCTGCTTTTTCTAGCTTTTAGTCTATCTATTACTCTATTATAAAGAGTAAGAATAGTTTTTTTATTTATATTTAAACTATTTTATACTATTTTTAATCTTCAGTTTATCTACTAGTTTATTAAGAAAAGTTAAAACTATTTATATGTATTTTATATAGATATCTATAGATAATCTTTTCTTTTTGGGTATATTTTATATATTTTATAGTAATATAATTTATTATAAATATTTCTTTATATATCTCACTTAATATAGAAATAGAAGTATACTTTTATTTTACTCTTTTAGTATATAGAAAGTCTATTTTTATCTTGGGTTTTTTTTATAACTATTTTATTTACTTAATATTACTTTAGTTTTTTTCTTTTAGTTTAGATATTATTTTTTCTTATTTAGTTATTTTAAGCTAGCTTTCTATTTCTTTTTGCTAAATGTTTTTATTAGATAATTTATTATTTCCAGTTTATTTTAATAGAAAGTATTTTTATTTCTTTTATATTTAGTGCTAAAAGTATATCTTAAATTTTATATATAGATTTAGTATTTCTAATATTAGTAATTCTAAGAGTTCTATAACTCTTATAAGTATTACTGTAGAAATCTTATTATTTTAGGTTTTAGAATAGTAATATAATACTTTAGGTAAGTTACTCTATAGTATTCTTATAGTATTCTGTATTATTCTTTATATATAGTTAGATAATAGGGATTTCTAGTAGTCTTAAGAAGTAATAGTTATAAGTTTATTTGTTCTTTTTATAGTAGTAGCATTATAGGTAGTAATATAAAATCTATAAGATTTAGTTATATCTTTTTATATTAGGGTAGAAAATAGAGTAGTTTTTTAAACTCTTCTTTTAATTCTATAGTTAAATCTCTAGCTTTATATTTTATTATTATATAAAAATAGATAGTTTTATATTATTTAGCGTTTTATTACTCTTTTATAAGTTGTTAGTGTATAGCTTTTTTAGTTTTCTATTATTAGTTATCTTATCTATTAAGTATAGCTTTATCCTACTATAGTTTCTATATTACTATATAACTTATTTCTTTTTAAGTGCTGGATATATATTCTTCTATATAGAGATTTAGTTTTTCTTTATTACTAGAATTAGAGTATTTATTTCTAATATTATAGTATTTATTACTTTTATTTAGTATAGTATCTACTATTTATTACTAGTCTATTTAAATATTATAATCTTCTAGCTATTTATTAGAAATATTATTTTAGATATTTAGTACTTTTAGTATTTCTTTTTAGTAGGTTTCTAGTTATTTTTCTTATTATACTATAGCTATAGTTTTTAATATTTCTACTAATAGTTAAATTATTAGTAGTTTTAATATTAGTATCCACTTATTTAATTTCTATTATTAATTGGTTTTTAAGGTAGATTCTTCTAAATAAGGTATTTCTATTTATTTTTTAGATATATATTATTTTAAACTGAATAAATATATAGAGCAGTTTAGGCCAGTATAGTTATATATACCTTATATTATAGTAATAGTCTATATTTATACTGCTATTTCTAGTTCTTTCTGCCTCTAACTAGTATTTAATAATTATTATTTAGTAGGTATAGATTAAAACTAGTTTTTTTTTTTTAGATTTATAGTATTTTTATATAAAGTGTTCTTTCTTTTTATAGTTATAGTATATAATATTCTTTTTATCTTAAAGTTGCCTCTATATAGCTTTAAGTTCTATAGGTTTAGTATATATTCTTTAAGAGGTATTTCTATAAGAGTTACTCTAATAGCTATCTTTTTATTCTCTACTAAACTCTTACTAGTTAGGGTAGTAGGGATTATATAGAGTATTTTAACCTCTTTAATATATTATAGCCTTCTTTCTATATCTTTTATACTATTATTTATTAATTTTAACAGCTATAGTAATATATTCTATAAAAATGCTAAATTAATTAGCTTTATAGAGCTTATTCTTAATTTTATCTTTTAGCCTTTAGTAGAATATTTTCTATAAGTATTTTATCCTTTTAATTTAATTTAGAGGTAACTTATTAAAGTGTAATAGTATAGGTAGCAGCAGAATGAATTTATTTAAGTATGTAAATTTTTAAAGCTATCTGCCTTTTTTATTAACTATTCCAAATATATCTTTAAGAGCTATTTTAAAGTTTTTTTAATCTATAAATAGATTAACTGTATTTTAGTTTTAATCAGCCTTATTATTATTAAGAAAGTCTTTAAGAATAAATTTAAACTAGTTTTTAGTATTACTAGCTATTAGATTGCTTATAAATAGCAGTTATAATTCTATAGATACTAATTATTATAGATATTATTAGAAGTATTCTTTTATTTTAGTAATAAAGAGTATAATATCGCTAAGTATTCTATTAAACTTCTCTAGTAGTAGTAGTTTTTATTACTTCCTTTAGGTTATATTTAGTATTTCTAGTAACTATTACTAGTATATTCTATATCTATTACTGTAAAGTGCAAATCAGATTGTATAGCTACTTAACTTTAGCAGCTATATTAATACTGCCTACTAGAGCTATATAAGCTGGTAGTATAGGTATATTACTTAGGATAGTAGGAATTTAGTTAGTTCTAAATATAATAGTATAAGATATTACTTAATAGTTAATATAAGTAATTATTCTAAATAAAAGCTATTAATATATAATAGTTATATTCTTTAAGCTACTATATATATATAGTATAGAGTAAATAAAAGACTGATTACTAGTAGATAAACTATAGGTTTATATTAATAGAGCAGTTAGAGTATTAACTTACTAGTAAGTATTATATCTAGTAATAGTTAAGTATAGTAATATATAGTAAGTTAGAGTGATTAAGGTAATTAAGTTATATTAATAGCTAAATAGCTACTTATAGTAAATATATACTATTTAGTTACCTATATACTAAATGGATTACTTAAGCTTATAAAGTCTATTAGGTAACCTATTATAATCTAGAGCTAGATTACTAGTAAATTACTATAGTTCTATAGTAATCTAAAGTAATCTATTCTAACTAGTTATATATATATTTAGATTCTGCTAGTTCTAACTGTCCGATTCTACCTAAGTTATAATATAGGTTATAATAATATCTCTATAGATAAAAATATTATAGACTTACTTATAAAGCTATTAGCTAAATTAAAATATTAATATTTTATTAATATCTTAAAACTAAAGTAAAAAAGAGAGTTAAAGCTAAAAAATAAAACTACTAAAGCTAAAATCTTATTTTTAAGAAAAGAATTAGAAAAAAACACTTTTAGAGCTTTTAATCTTATATATATATATATTCCTCTAGATATAATAAATATAAATATACCTAATATATATCTAATAATAAAAAAAGAGCTAGCTATAGCTAAAATAGTAGTTTTACTAATAATAATATTCTTAGGGTTATTATTTCTTATAGTAGCAGTCTTATTAACTTTAATATAAAGTTACTACTACTAATAATAATTTTCTTCTAGAAGAGTATAGTAATAGCTCCTATATATATTATAATAACCTTATTTACTGCTATAAGTAGTAATAAAACTATATAGCTCTACCTTAAAGCTTACTATTTAGCTGCTCTTATTAGTATTCTTCCTTTAAATAAAGCAGCTAGCTCTATAGAGTTCTAGTAGATATAAGCCCACTTTATTCTAGCTCTATAAAACTAAAAGTTATTTTTTAAGATAATTTAATAGAAATAATAGATAAAAAAGTTTCTATATTAGGCTTCTAATAATATAAAGGCTCTAAATAATATAAAGATTACTCCCCAGCCTGTAGATACCTTCTACAGACTGAAATTAGAGGTCTTAGGGGCCTCTAATAATATAAAGATTACTCTCTAGCAGGCAGTACCCTTAGCAGCTAGAATTAAAGATCTTAAGGGTATTATCTAATAAGCCTAACCTAATAAGATAGAAGCAATAAAGGCAATAGGGGGGACAGTAGATAGAAGGGCTTAAAGCTAGCTGCTTTTAATAGCGCTCTTTACTTAGGTAGAGCAGCTAGCTCTAGAGAGCCTAAAGCTATACAGTCCGGCATAATAGCCATCCCTGGCCCCCTAATATATTATGATACCCTCAGAGAGAAATAACGATCCTACTCCAGGCAGAGGAGTCTTAACGGCTAAAGATATCCGCCCCAGCGGATAACTGCAACAGCAGTGAGAAATAGTGATAAAAACACCATAGAGATTACGAAGGTTACATATAAGGAAGGGCAGAATACCCTTAAGGAAGCCGCTGCGGCCGGCTTTAGAGGGAGTGTTACTGGACATCGGGCCTAAGCTATTGCCGCCGGAGCTGAGGACAACGCCGGCAACTGCAAGCCGGCATCGGCGGCCGAAGAAGCAATCTGCGGAGGAGGTCGGATCTTGGTACGGGAATGCTACAGCTATAATTAGGTGATGGGATTCCCTCTGTCAGATAGAGCTTCCTTACGCGTATGTTAATTGATCTATGCCGAATCTTCCCTGTTGTCTGAAGCCCTGACTTACGCCCGAAGGCCTGATAATTGTGTTTCAAATCCCATGTGTACTCCTAGCTCTGGGCTAAGAAGCCAATTCTTGTAGCCAAAGCCGTCGATGCCATCGGCGGTTCGAAGCCCAGCAGCCCCTTTCGGTCAGGATGTACGTCGCAGCGCCGCCCCATGGGTGTCCCAAGCTGGTATATGCTCCTAATCCGGGCTTTCCTTGAGGTGTGATGTACTCCCAGCTCGCTCCGGTGTTTGTCTTTGGGTTTGCCATCATGGCTCCCCATACACCGTAAATTAGGTCTGAAGCTCTTTCCCAGTCCCCAGCAGCTAGAATTGCTGGAAGCAAGAAGCCGTTGGTATTGGGAGAAATGCTCAGGTCGGTGTTTTCCGGGTCGTCATTTGAGCTGTCCTTGTACCCAAAGGCAAGTTGAAGATCATCTAGGGCGGATACAGCAGACAACATCTGTTTCTTGGATGCGATGCCGGAAGTAAGACAGAAGGCTGTGCCCGCTACGGTGAAGGCGCTCTTGCCCGAAGTTAACAGGCTGTAGGTCCCGATCGCATCATTCCAGAGCTTATCATTGATTGCATCGGCCAATGCATTTGCGGACTTGCGAAACTTGGCAGCGACCGTCTTTTTCCCAATGGCGGTTGCAATTTCAGCTGCCGCAAAAAGAGTCTCAACAGTCACACAAGAAACAGCCGACCCAGCGTCTGCGCCACCCAGAAAAGCCGAGCCGAAATGAACTAGACCATCCGTGGAGCTGATCTTGCCAAGAAGCCAATTCAGTTGCTTCTCCCATGAATTCCAAGTCTTTTGAGCGTATTTCACATCGTTTGTGTGGCGCATGTAATGGTAGAAGGACAAGAACCCAAGCGGCTGGTAGTCCTCCAAGAAGTACGATCCGAATGGTGCAAATGCAGACGCGATGGACGGATCATATCCCAGGTTTGGATTGATGCTCAATTGTCCATTCTCGATCTGTGACTTCAAGAGAAAGTCAAAGGTGCCTATCGAATGATCAAAACGACCGGTACTCGCTCCAATAATTCGAGATGTGTGTGGTAAAAGTCCCCAAGCCAGACGAGACGGTCCCTCTTGGGACCATCAAGACAGACAGAGGCCAGGTTTTCTCCCGTGCCATACTCCAGGAGGACGTCTTGGCTCTTCAAGCTATTAGTGTATAACGTAGAACCGTTGAGGGTATCAGTGACGACCACATTACGAAAGTATGCGGCATGGTCTTGCCAAGCTCCAAAGCCGAATGATCCAGTTTGAGATATGGAAGCTCCTCCTGAGTAGTAGTCTGCAAGAGTGGCCTTAAACACCAATTGGGTGTTTATTGATACTGAGAGAAAGCCCTTGGGATCGAGAACAGTCTTGATTCGATACCAGGTATTCTCTTTCACGGAGAACGGGACTTTGAAGGTGTCCAGCAGGTGCGAAGTAACCGATGTCTGGTTGACGAAGGCGTATCCCTTTGCAAGACTAATTGTATTTGCTGGTGTCAAGGTCTCGTTGGTATTGACAAATGTCTTGCCGTGTGGAAGTTCTCCGACAAGTTGCAGGTGAATGCCGCCAAGTATGCCAAATGAGTGTGCCTACATGAGATCAATAAACTGTGCCGTTGGTGGATCAATTTGGCTCTTACCACCGACCACCATAATCCACCTCGTTCGATAAAGGCATCGAATTCAAGCGTATAGCTTTCGAAACCGATAGTTTTTGTCGTTTGAGCCGGCCGTTGGTTGGCCACGTGCACTCCCATCTTCGAGTCAACCTCCCACACCGCGCGCTGAGATCCCTTGTCCACACAGGACGCGATTGTAGGTCGGGAAATGCTTCACTGTACTTGACTTCGATTTGAAGCGGGCGATCAACCTTCACGACGTCGAAAAATGGCAATCCTGCGCGCTCAGTGCCGTAGTCAATTGTGGCGAAGGAGGATGCCGAATTCAGCTTGAATGTTTTCACAGTCGACGTCTCAGACGAGTATCCAGTTCCGACTGCTATTCCGACGGGGCGAAACACGCTGGAATCAGAGTATGCGCGGAATCTCTCGTCCAAGGTCGCCGCCGAGGCGAGGGATAGCTGGAGAGCCCAGAAGAGAGTGCCGAAGCCCATGATTGAACCTGGAGCAAGTGGCCGTGATAGCTCTCCTTGATCCAGACCCTCACCTCAAATACGCCCCTGCCTCCTATCCTAGTATTCGGCTAGGAATAGGAGGTCTGAATGCCGCGTTCCAATGCCGTGAAGCTTTCGATAGCGTGGTGGGACTTCGGACAGAGCTACACCGAAGGCTGGATCAGAGGCGGACCAAGCGATTGAGGTGAAGTGTTGAAGGTAAAGCGTGGCCCTTCTACTCTGGCATTTTTCGGACACTTCCTGGATGCTCACCACCGAAAGGCCATGTTCAGCGAAGAACACTTGATCAAATGTGAGAGTTAGACCCTCTATTCTTATTTACACGAAAACGACGCTGAAGGAGACGACAGACGCAGAGATCTAGTTCCATCACGAGTCCTCCGCGACTGAAGACAGGAACATCACGGGGTTTTCCGCGTACGATGGTAGTTCGTTCCAGACGAGCAGATCTCGAACCCTCCAATTTGGTCCTGAGCGCAGCAAGGGCGTCCGATCAAGGGTCGAGAATCGTGGGCTAAGCTGAGATCCTAGTTTTCCCCGGATCCTAGCACGCGGGGGAGCTGATTGAGTGGGAAATCGAACCCCGGAATTCCCGGATGGATCATGCAACGTTGCCTTGTGACTACTTAGGTGAATAACTCCATCATTACCCCGCTGAATCTTTGTGATTAGGGCGATAATCCACATGGAGATATAGTTTTCGACAATACCGAGCCCAGGTCACCTGTGCGGTATGTATTTGATGCCTCCTATGTTCTGGGACGCTCCGATGTCCTGGGTCGGCGCTACACTAACGGACCTAATTAGCCTTGACCCGGAAGGACCGAGTGATCGGGTTAAAGGACTCCGTTTGCAAGTACGGCTTTTCAACGAGCAACCGCTGGCCATCGCAGTCATGAGATGGCAGCTCTTACTCTTTGCACACACAACGCGTCGCTGCTCGATTGACTACATAGCGAGGTCTAGACTGGCCAAGAGAGGTGGGAATTACCGATGTGGTAGTACTGCACAGCCCTCTAAACCCGGCCATTTGGAGAAAGGGAAAGTCGCAACAAGGTCTCCTCGGTGGATCGACGGAGGGGTCATTGAACGTACCATTGATCCACGCCCAGTGGCGATCTGGCTATCAACGCCAAGGCCTGCTTTCACCTCCTTCCCTCGAGAGAACTTTCACACCATGGCTTTATACACAGATTTCCGTTAAGTGAAGCTTCAGATATCGCAGGCACTGTAATGAGGCAGGCGCTTAGTCACTATCGCCGACTATTTCCCCGCCAGTTTCCACTTTACTCGAAGGTTATGGGAAATCTATGCAACGAAACCAACCCTTGATCGTATTGATAGGCGTCCCCATTGTTGTGACTCTTGCCACTAGATAGTTTTCCGTGCTCCCAACTGCAGTGCCAAACTTATGCCTGCGGTTGGAGGGAAAATTAAGATTCCTAGCGAGCCGAGTGTGATGTGACCTAGTGATCCTTCTCCTGCGCATCGCCCTGTTACCGAAAATTTGCTGACGATTTCCATGGAGCTAATGCGGGAATAAATTATACCGCGTCATCCGATCTTCTCCTGATTTCGATTTATGAAAGCGTTCCCCGCAATCCATGTCGATCGAATTGGGCAATCGGCTCTTGGCCTCCGCTGCTGTTTCAGCTAGACTCACAAAAGGCTGCAACGTAACCCTACAATCCATCAGATAACTAGCCAATGTATCAATACTACCCGCGTATTCAGAGGGTGCTGTTGGTGCGGATAACGAGCCTGATCAAGTAACCTAAATATTAACCTTACTCAGTTACGGCCCGGTTACTCGACCCCTGCCTGGCATCGCATCGTCGGGCTTGGAATCCCACGACTAAGAGTTATCCGCATAACTGAATGGGGATCAATTTCCGCTTCAGGTCGCCGTACCCCGTGGCAAACGGCATTAAGAATGGGCAGGGGACAACAGATGACAGCTTCCGACGCTTCGATTGGAGGGACAAGCATGACGAACATCTCTCAATGTGAAACAAATTCATGGCTTTGGATGTTTAGCCCTGCCTTCCCTAGGCTGGGGATGTCATCGACAAACCTATTTGGATCTCGGACCCTCGGATTGCAGCTATGTGGCCTGCAAGATCGCTGGGATCCGTCTTGCCGAGTAATTTCCATCAATCATTGATGCAAGTAGCAAGAGGGAGCTAATTTGCGAGTTCCGGGACTCAAATATATTTATACAACAATATCTTGCTACAATTTGAGTTGGCGGCGAGCATCTCATCATCATTAGCAAACCTTAAAGTCTCGACATTGGACTTTAAACCTTATTACAACTCCTTCTTGAAACACCTCAGGGCTTGAATCAACATGGTTTTCGCTAAACACCTTGGTGTAGTGGCCATGGGCCTTATCCCTGCCGCCATGGCCTGCTTGGGATACGAGGGTGGAGTTCCCACGGCGACTTCTACCAAGACCAACTCGAAGGTTATCACAGTCCCCGCTGGTACTGTCTACGACGGTGGCTGGGCCAGGTTTGACCGTGGCTCGGGTGCTTGTGCGGATGGAGAGGGCGGTAAGTAGAGTCTGTGTGGACTACCTGGAGATGGCTAATTGGGATGTATAGGCGATGCCGACGCGGTGTTCCTTCTTGGTGCCGGTGCAACTCTTCAAAATGTCATCATTGGCAAGAACCAGCAGGAGGGTGTCCACTGCAACGGTCCCTGCACCTTGAAGTTTGTTTGGTTTGAAGACGTCTGCGAAGATGCTATTACCATTGTGAGTACTCATCGCGGTTCGAATGGATCTAACCCTCGCTAACTGCTATCTACAGAAAAATGACAAGAAGGGAGAGGAGACGTGGATCATTGGTGGTGGCGCATACCATGCCTCGGACAAGATTGTCCAGCATAACGGCTGTGGTACTGTCAACATTATCAACTTCTACGCCGAGGACTACGGCAAGGTCTACCGCTCGTGCGGCAACTGCAGCTCGCAGTGCCAGCGAAACGTCTATGTCGAAGGCACTACGGCTTACGATGGCGGCGAAGTCGTCGGCATCAACTCCAACTACGGCGACACTGCTACTCTGAAGAATGTCTGCACCGATGCTGATCATCCCTGTGTCTTGTACAATGGATGCTCCAACGATTGCGAGCCCTCCAAGGTTGGCTACTGCTCTGGATAAGAGCCTTGTTGAACGAATCCTTACATTTCAATATGAAGAATCGACTCATTTGGAAAGGGTTCTTTTGGAACAAATTATTGGGTTCCGAAGCCCGACGTCTTATTCTTGTATTTATTTTCACTCATTTAGCTGTGCAGCCTGGAGGTGGGTGGTATCTTCCACATTTGAGGCATATGAAGCCGATGCTTCGTCCACAACCGGCTTGTAACTTGCCTAATGGATTGTTTCCTCCAACTTGAACATTGTAAATGCTTTTTTTTTTGCGATCAAAATAAAAATACAAACCTTTCGTGGATTTTTAGTTGGGATCGAGACCCAGTACAGCTCTTGGTGCATGATCGGACAATCGTTCTGATGACCCCGTTTGGTTGTGGGAGCACTATCATTTGGGACAACTTGGAACTAGATCAGCAGTTGTAGAAGGGTGAATTTGACAGGTTCACAGATTGTCTGCTTGAAGAGCATGTTTGCTGACAGGAGAGAGCTCAATGTCCGATGCACCATTTCCTGAATACATTCACTTTACCTTGTGTCGAACCTGCAATACGAGCTGATTTATACACTTGCGGGTAGACTGTGATGTTCACCGTCTACGGCCATCATTTTAGGTTGTTGACAAATGGGATTTTCTCTACCTTGTGCATAATGCCTAGATCGGTACCGAAATAGGAAACTGGCTCTCAATGATTTCCCAACCTCCGCTGTCTCGCTTTTTCCGATACGTCAAACCAATGTTCCCTCCGGGGTTGTTTGGAAGCTCTATCTCGATATCTCGAATCCTAAAGGACTCTGGTAGTAGTGGTACAGGGCCACTGTATCCATCTGAAACCTTGCTGATATCAGAATCGCCCTGCAATGGAAATGGCTCATATGAGCGTCCCTCTTCAATCGCCATTACGTTTTGAGCAATAAGCGCTGCCATGTTGGCATCCCAGATACCCTCCCGATGTGGCATTGATCTGAGTAGCTCAATTGCATGAACTCTGAGTTGACGAACTCGACACTTCAATGCTGTGTAGTAGAGCGGTGGAAGCCACCCCATATCCGCTATGGACTGGGGCATGTCTGGTCGATGAGGTGGTAGATCCCCAAGATCGGGATTCGATAAGACAGATCGACGTAAACCATCAGCCTGAGTTATAATAGAGGCGAATTCATTGCTGTAGTTATCAAACACGGTCTCCGACCTTGGATCAACCGCCGATTCCATCATTATCACTGTCATAGTGTAGTAAACTCGCAGCAGCCTATAGCCAAAGCGATCTATAAAAGACATGGTAGTATCGATGGCGACTGTTGATAAAGAGTACGTGTCAAACCAAGCATCCAGCCTGGTGCGAACACGCTGTTGACGGGAGAGTAGTGCGAGATAGCAATCCTCGATCTGATCATCTCCATTTCGACCGCAAATTTCATTTAACTCGAGCGTTTCCTTGATGAGTGGGTCAAGACCTTCTCTAGCCTGTTCAATCGATTTGAAGGTGTCAATTACGGGCTCCGGTTCGACTAGAAGATCCATGAGCGGATCCTGGTTGACCTGTCTCAGAAGCCCGACTTGAACTTGTATTCTTGAAAAGGCCTCCAGTATGCCCTTGTCGATCTGGTGACCGGATGATTTCGCGATGACATCGGCTTTACTAGCCGCATTTGGGCAGGACCCAGTCTCATAAATAAGCTTCAGTCCATTCTTTAGATGAGTTTGGGCAGTCTTGTAATGGCCTCGGATAAATTCGAGAAAGATAAACAGGAGGCAAGTTAACAGGACCGCGTCAACAGATGGCTGGACCTTGGCCTGCGATTGTGGGACCAGGTGACTGATAGCTTTGCTGTATTGGCGAAGCATGAACTGCTCCTCTCCATCTGGGAGTCTGAGTCCGCTTGTTGCATCCCGAGCTTTCACCATCTCTTGTCGTTGGATGGAGCCGAGGGCAAGGACCGCGTGCAGCACAGCCGGCTCATTAAAGCTTGCTTGCAACACTAGTGTGTCCCAGAACGCTGAGCCGAAAAGACCCCGGAGCTTCTTTGCCGAAATAAGCGTAAACCACTCGAAGCAGTCTCTCTCGGCAGCGTCCAAAACGCGGGGGGAGATGGCAGCTGGTACTCGCGGGACGGGGGGATTGTTTTGACCAGTAGCGGAGGCTTGAAGATGCATATTGTCCCCTCCGCCCCATATGCCATAGCCATCACACGTACGTCCTGTTGAGACACAGCGGTGGCATGCGGGCCGACCTTCGTCGCATTTGACCTTGCGGATCCTAGGCAAGATAAGCCATGATATCACCGTGAGCAAAGGGATAGCACTTACTTGCAGGTACCGCAGCCTGATCTTGCCTTTTTCCTTCTTGGGCGAGAAACCAACCCTGAATCTGCTGCCGTATTGTCTCGGCGCATTGTGTTGTGGCGTGAGATGGTTGTGAGTTGCAGGTATTGTCCAACCTCTGGATCATCCTCAGCTGAAGACAAGTCATGTCAGCAGCCGTGGAGCCGGTTTAATGCAGGCGACGGAGCTTCAGGTCCCGCTGAAATGCAGCTTTATCGACTATGATTGGTGTGCTCGGGTTTTGCAAAGGTTGATTGGCTGCGCCTAAAGAATGCTAGAGTAGCCAGGGTCCACAAAACGCTCACGATTGAGGATGCGTAAGCCCGCGATGGTGTCGAAATAGGATAAGTTAACTACCCTATTAACCGACCAACCCATTAGTCGACCGCCCCACTTACACGATTAACAAAAACTACCTATCAACTTCAAATACAAATACAACAACAACTAAGTATTCCAATTGGTCAATTTAAAGACTTTTTAAATAAAGAAAAGACTGAAAATTTCAAATATCTATAAATTAACTAATAAGACCCTAGGAAAAGCTACTTATTCTGAATATTCTGACTCAGAATGTCACGGCCCGGGTTGGGACCAGGCAGTTACAACTGGCAGAATCCCTGTGGACCTACTTTTCGTTATAAGGCACAGTCTTACAACTGTACCCACTTTTCCCTATATGCCTGTTGGTGTAACCTATTATACAGATAAGTTAAGTATCAGTACTCTACTGATAACTCTTATTAATAAGACTGATAGTCTTATTAATAAGTATTATAATAAAACTACTAAAACTACTAATTGCTATTTAGTATATAGATACTTATTTAGTACTTTTATAGATAGATAGCCTTACTAGCTATTAATATACTTAGTTATATTAAATCTATTATTCTACTATTACCAGACTGTAATCTATATTACTTACTATAATATTCTAATCTACTTAATTATAAACTATATATCTTAAACCTACTTTATATTCCTAGCTTAAATCTAACTATTATATATTAATAGCTCTTATTTAGTATATTACTATATCGACTTAAGTAATACTATAATTTAGTTATTATAGCTCTAATAACTCTATTAGCTAGCACCTCTACCTCCTCTAAGGGAAAGAGTATTCTATACCTAAAGACCCCTAAGAACTATAATGGCAATAATACTATAAGGTAATAAGGAATCCTCCTTAAATAAAGATAATATAAGTAAAGAACTTAAGAAACTCTATAAGGAAAACCTTTAACTTTATTAGGGAGTAAATAATCTAATTAATACAGTTTGAACTAATAAGATAAAAATAAATAAAAAGTTTTAAACTCTATATAAATAAAATCTAAATCTTTCGTACTGATATAATACTTACTTTAGATCTAATACTAATAGTAACTATTATAGCGCTAGAAGGATGTATTATAAACCTTACTAATAAGTAACTTACTACTTATACTAAATAAGCCTAATATACAGAATAATTTAATAGCTTTACTATTACTCTAAGTATCTTTAAATCTTATAATATTAGAGAAACTATTAAGCTATTATAGCTAAGGAAGTTTAATAGAACTTCTAAGGAACTTAAGGAGTATCTTATAGAACTTAAGTCCTACTATATATACTATTCTACTATATTTAGTAGTAAACCTTTAAAGGTTTAATATACTATAAAAATTACTAGAAGGTAAGGCTCAGTAAGAAATAGACTTAATACTAAAAGACTTTATAGAAAACTTATCTAACTAATATAAACCTAAAATAACTATCTTATTTAGCAGCTTTAATATATATAAGCAGCTACTTATAAATGTATATAGAGAATAGGACGAAAATATATAATACACTTATCTAGATCTAAAAGTTAATATAGACTAAAGTAGTATCTAAATACCTTATAGAATTTAGATATCTATCTGTAAAGCTTAACTGAATAGATAAAAATATAATAAATAAGTTCTATTAAGAGTTAAAGAATAAAGTTAAGAATAAGATCTACAAAATCCTCAACCTACTAATAGAATTTAATACCTATATATACCTCTATATCACTCTTAATAATTAACTATTTAAATAATATATTAAGAAGAAGAGAAAAAACCCTAAGGGCTAAAAGAATAAGAAAAACCAGTCTAATAGCAGGAAGAAATAATAAAGCAATATATCCTACAGAACGGCATTAGGACCTATAGAACTAGAAGCCACTTAGAAGAACTATTTAAAAGTTAAGTACTAGAACTACAGAAAGATAGACTACTTTAAAAGTAAGTATTATACCCTAAAATCTAACTAAAAGTATAAGCCTATACTGAAAGATAAGTATATACAATTTACTAATTATTAGTATTTTAATAATAATAATAAACCTTAAACTGCTATTTAATTTAAGACTCTTACTATAATTTAGAGTGGATATAATAGAGGATATAATAGAATCTATAAATACTATAATTGGGAATATAAGTATTTTAATAATATACTACTTTTTAAACTCTACGCCTAAAGAATACTAAAGGAAATTAAGAATAATACTAGAGAAAAGAAATAGAAATAAGCTGTATAGTATAGAAAAATAGATAGTAAAACTAAAATAGAGCGATAAATTAAACTGAATAAAAAGAAAAGTTACAACTAGAAGAAAGTAAAGAATATCTAGAGATTAATCCCCACTTAGAATAATATTAGTACTATAACTAACTTATCTAATAAGATATCTTATACTATAGCTATAGTATAATAAGGAGACTTAATTCTAAATAGACAACCTAAACCTATTATACTATCTTATAGTAATAAGAAATAAGGAGTAGGAATATTTAAGAAATATAAAGAAAAGAATAAGCTCTAAAGGTAATTCTATACCTAAGAAGAAGGTACCCTTTAGGTGCACTCTAGATAAGAAGTCCGTTTAGTAAGATATATTAGCCTGCTAGTAGATAACTAGAATATTATTACTCCTACTAATGAATATTTAGAAATAGAAGATAAATAAAACTCTAGATCTAGCTATAGAGAATACTAGATACTTAATAACCTTAGAAACTAAATATAGAAAAGACTAATAGAGATATATAATAATCTTATAAATAAATAATAAGAACCTAATGAAAATACTAATGTCTATATTTGCGCCTATAATATGCAACTAGAATACAACCTATACTATATAGCTCTAAAGAAATAAAAAGATAATAACTTAAGGATAGCGGTAGTATATTCTAATTATAAAGAAATCTTATAGGTATTATATATCGCCTATATATACCCGACATATAAAAAAGATAAAATCTATTATAACTGTTATTCTGTATAAGTTAATAATAAACTAATTTAGAGATTCTACTTATAGGAAGAACTTAGATACTTTTAAGTTACTAAATAGTATATAGAAGCTAGTATTATATAACTAGAGGATAAAGAAGACCTTTTTCTATTTAGATGCACTAGATACACTAGTATTATTAAAGAATATAAAACTGAAGAATATTATATATATAAATAATAGAAGATAAGGGAATAGTATAAATATAAAAATAAAGATATTACTAACTACAGTATCGAAAAGGCAGTATAATATAATAATAAGAACTATAAGAAATACAGTTAGGAGATTTAAGATAAATTTTAATATATTAAGTATATAATATATAAAAACTATAACTTTAATAACTACAGAAGAATAAGCAGTCTCAATTAAGTTTAGAAAAATAAGATAGAAGATTGGAAATATAAGGGGATAACCCCTAACTATAAAGATAAAGAATCTATCTGAAATACCTAACCTTACTTAATACGAAATATAATAACCTGTAAAAAGCTTAGATACTTATGATATAGTACTAAAGCTTAAGAGATCTAAATATATATTAATAAAATATATAGGGAAGAATTTAACTTTCTGACCTAAATTGGATTTAATTAAGATAACTAAGTCTGATATTAATAACTCTAAGGATAGAAGGAACTATAACTACTTAAACTAAGGTATAGAGAATACTTAAGTAAAGGGTACCTCTAAGGGAATTATAAAAGATATATAAAAAACGATAAATACTATCTGTAGAAGAGTAACAGACAGGCAATATATATAAGAAAGAACTACCTCTAATAAAAGCTCTATATATAATAAAATTAATAAAAAAAAGAAAGATACTTAAACTATAAGTATAAGTTAAGGGTATATAGCTTATTATATTAGTAGATAGCAGAGTGAAAGCAGACTATATTAACCCTACTGTAGTTAATTAGCTAAAGCTAAAATAGAAAGATAAAAAGTAACTCTATATAGTATATAATCTTAAAGGCAATCTATTTAAGTATAATAATAGATAGATAACCTATAAGGCTAATTACCTTAAGGTTTTTATTAACAGTAAGAATTAGGGAGTTATATTTGATATTATACCTATAAGATACTATAATATTGTTTTAGGCTATTTATAGCTGAGAAAATACAACTTATAACTAAACTGAAGAACTAGCTAGATATATATTAATTTTAATGATATTCTCTTTAGTAATAACAAAAGTAACTTAAATAAAAATAAGAGATCTCTAATTCTAACTTCTAAAGATAGTAAGAGTGAGGATTAATATAAGAATACAATAGATATCTTATTACCCCCAAAAAGAATATAATATAAATATTAGAAAGATAAGAAAATATAATTCTAAAGAATAAATAGATACCTTTAATAACAGTTTATATAGATAAATAAAAACCTTAAGGATTATAAGAAAATATCTAAAGAAGAATAACTTAAGAATGTATCAGTATAGTACTGTATCTATAAAAAACTCTTTACAGAAGAACTTAAGATAGAACTATCTAAATTCAGTTAATAGAATTATAAAATTATACTGAAAAATAGAATAATACCTATATTTTATAAAATTTTTAACCTTAATAAAATATAACTCAATATACTAAAAGAATATATTGAAGATATACTATAGAAAGAATATATTAGGATCTCTAAGTTATCAGCTAGATATCTAGTTATATTTATTTTTAAAAAGAATAGCAAGCTTTAACTTATTGTGGATTATAGACAATTAAATAATATTATACTTAAAGATTGAATTCTATTACCTTTTATTATAGAGCTTAAGGATAGACTCTATAGAAAGAAGGTATTTATAGTATTAAATCTAAAGGGAGTATATAATCTTATCTGTATTAAGGAAGGGTATAAATAGAAAACCGCCTTTTAAACTAAGTTCGGACTTTATAAATATCTTGTTATACTCTTTAGACTTATAAATATACCAGCTATATTTTAATAAATAATTAACAATATACTATATAAATATCTAGATATATTTATTGTATGCTATCTAGACGATATTTTAATCTTCTTAAATTTAGAAGAAGAACATACAGAATATATCTATAAAGTATTATAAATACTTTAAGATATAAAACTACTAGTTAAACTAAAGAAGAATAACTTCTATACTGTAGAAGTAAAGTTTTTTAGATATATTATCTTATATAATAAGATTAGAATAAATCTAAAGAAAATTACTGCAGTTAGTAAATAGCTGAAACTAATAAATGTTAAGAAAGTACAATTCTTTCTTAGATTTGCTAACTATTACTAAAGATTTATTAAGAACTTTAGTAGCTATACTATACTACTTATAGAACTTATTAAAAAAGGAGTAGACTTTTAATAGAATACTGCTGTAGAAAAAGTATTTAATATTATTAAGAATATTATTTTAAGTGAATTAGTACTAGTAATCTTTAACCTTAAATAAGAAATTAAACTTGAGATAGACTTATTGGACTTTATATAAAGTACTTAAATTAGCTAAAAGGATAATAACAGACTGTTATACCCTATTGCCTTTTTCTCTTATAAAATATATAGTACTAAACTTAACTACTCTATCTATAATAAAGAATTTCTTATAATTATTAACTTATTTAAGAAATTCTAATACTACCTTCTAGAAAGTAAGTATAAAATTAAGATCTATACTGACTATAAGAATATCTTGTATTTTGCAACTATATAGAAACTTAGCGGATAATAACTATAATATGCTGAATATCTCTTAGAATTTAACTATATAATTATCTATAGAAAAGAATTAGAAAATAAATAAGCTAATACTATTAGTTAATATTATAACTTTAATACTAATAAACCTAAGATAAATAAGTAGATTCTTAATTTTAATACTAAAGGATATCTTAAGCAGAAATATATTATAAGTATGTAAAAAATACAACTCTAACCTAAGTATCTAAGCTTAATTTATAGAGATAGCTCTGTATAAGACTTTATAAACTGAGCTTATAGATATACTAAAGAAATTAAATACCAGAATAAATATATTATTATCCCCTATTACTATTAGTATCAGATAGTATAAAACTTATATAAAGAAGAACTATATAATAGAAGTATTAATATACTATACCAGCTTATTGCTGAAATATATAATATATATAGTCATTAGGATACACTCTAATATATAATTAATAATTATCTAGAATATTTAGAAAAAACTATAAAGAAAACCCTAAGAAATACCTATATTGCTATAAGTAATAATAAACTCTATAACTGAATTTAGCAATATAATAACAAACTGCCTCTAAATAAAAAAACAGATAAACTGTAAGTCCCTAGAGAACTACAGTACTAACTTATATAGAAAATATATAAATATCTATTATATGGATATTAGAAAGTTAATAAAACCCTTAAATAAGTTAGAATAATATATTAAATTTCCTAAGATAAAGGCAGTAGTAAAAGAAATTACTAAATAATACCTATTATACAATAAAACTAAGGCTTAATACTATAAACTATATAGAAAACTGCAGCTCCTACTAGTTGCTAAGTGATTTTAGGACTTAATTACTATAGATTTTATTATAAAACTACTTCTATTAGAAGACTCTATAACTAGAGTTATATATAATAGTATTCTTATTATTATAGATAGACTTATAAAGTTTTCTTATTTTATATTTTACTAAAAATTAATAAATATAGAGCAGTTTGTCTATATCTTCTTGCAAAATATTATTAGTATTTATAGACTCCTAATAGAGATTCTCTCTAATTGAGGACTACTATTTACTTTTAAGTTTTAGTAAAGCCTAATAGACTATATATAGGACTGAATTACTATCTTACTATAGCATTCTAAGTATAAGTTAACAGATAAATAGAATAAATAAACTAAATACTAAAATAATACCTCTAATACTATATTAACTATAAATAGAATAACTAAGTTAAAAAGCTTCTAACTGTACAGCTAAGCTATAATATATTAGTATATAAAAGCATAAAGCTTACTCTAGTATATACTAACTTTAAATTTACCTTTAATACCTATAGAATGAATTAAGATAGATTAATTATCCCTAAAGCTATTTTTATAACAGAAAAACTGAAAAATCTATATAAAGAAATAAAGACTGAACTTAAATTTATTAGAAACTAAATAAAAAAATACTATAACCTAAAAAGAATAAAGGGACTATTCTTTCAGAAGGGAAATATAGTTCTTCTTGTAATAAAAAATATTAAAATAAAATAATAAAATAAAAAACTGAACTATAAATATATCAGATTCTATAAAATTCTCGAAAAAATCTCAGAAAATAACTACCATTTAGACTTATTACTAAAAGTTAGACTTTACTCTCTATTTTCTATATTTTACTTTTTAAGAGTATAGAAGGAAATATTATAGCTAAATTTAGCAATAAATATAAAATAGAAATTAAAGGCCTTAAGGAATATAAAGTTGAGAAAATTCTTAAATAATAAAGAATTAACAATTAGACTGAATATCTTATTAAGTAGAAAAACTATCTAAAAAGTAATAACTAATAGAAACCAGCTAAAAACCTTATCTATATATAATACCTTCTAAAGGACTTTTACTAGTAATACTACAAATAGGCAAAATCAGATTATTAAAATCTAAAGAACTTCAGTTAATAAAATTAATATAAACTAAAAACTGTATAGTAATAATAGCCTCTAAATCCACATACTCTACAGTATCTAATTTATCTAACAAATAAGTATTATAACAGATAAGTTCCTTACTATAAGAAATAATCTAATTCTACTGCTTTTGCAAATAAGCCAGACAATTTAAACTGTCTGTAATTTCCTTTTAAGTAGCCTTAAGTGCCTTATAAGACTTTAATAAAGTTTCTTCAGTAGCTTCCTTCTTGTATTTAATATAATACTTCTCTGCGATAATTCAATTTACTATTTCTATTTATTAGAACCCTAGGAATATAGAAAATACCAGTATATACACTAATAACTACTGAAATACCCAATATATTATAAGTTTTACCCTAATAAATACACTTTAGGCAATAGTTCGATATTATTATAATATAACAATAAAACCCTTTTACCGAGCAGAAAGAATAAGGCATACTATTATAACTAAACTTCTTAATAAGCAGGATTTAAGTGTAGTAAGCTTCAGTTAAACTCTTTTATTTCTTAGTAGATAATTTCTTAAAAATACAGCTGGATATTATATTAGTATTTCAAATAGATAAAGATAATAGAATAAGTACTGACTAATATCCTTAGGGGCTACAGTTTTATATATAGGTCTTAAGGACTAAACTATTAAGAGGGAGATATTGTATTACAGCCCGAGTTAGGACCAGACAGTTACAACTAGCAGAATCCCTATAGACTTACTTTTCGTTATAAAGTACAGTCTTACAACTGTACCCACTTTTCCCTATATGCCTATTAGCATAACCTATTATACAGATAAGTTAAGTATTAATACTCTACTGATAACTCTTATTAATAAGACTGATAGTCTTATTAATAAGTATTATAATAAGACTACTAAAACTACTAATTGCTATTTAGTATATAGATATTTATTTAGTACTCTTATAGATAGATAGTCTTACTAGCTATTAATATATTTAGTTATATTAAATCTACTATTTTACTATTATTAGACTGTAACCTATATTGCTTACTATAATATTTTAATCTACTTAATTATAAACTATATGCCTTAGACCTATTCTATACTCCTAGGTTAGATCTGACTGTTATATAGAAGGTTCTATCTGTCTTTTTGTTGCTCTAATATTCTAAATAGAGATAAAAAGCTTATTTGGGTCTCTTTTAACTGCAGCTTTTTTTCTCTTTTTTTAATTGGGCTAATTATTACTTTAAAGTCTTATTTTCCTCCTCTAGCTGTAATACTTTCATCCCTAAAGTATCTAGACTCTTACCTATAGTTTGAAATAGCCATCTTATAGTTAGGCTATTATAGCTAGGTCGACCTTATAACCGCACCAATAACTGTACATCCCTTAAATGGCTAGGGGTTGTAAATAGGCTATTTTCTAACCTCTAGTTCAGTTTTAGAGGCAAGGGATTAGCTGATTGAACTGTAATAGTCTGATTGGGGTTATCAATAACAAACCGGCTACCTAGGGCCTTATTCCAGTCCATTGGCCACAATCCGGACCCTTTCTATCCAGCCTTTATATTAGCTTCTGTTAGACTGCTATTTCTAGCCTTAAAATAGCACTTTAGAAAGGTCTCCTTTCTTGTTGGGCTGGTATCAATAAGGGGATTAGCTAGGGTTAATACAGCTCGATATGCAGCCTTAATTAGCCCAAAGACTGATATATTAAAAGGCTGAAGAATGTAACTTGTGTGTGGCGGTAAATAGACCAATTGGATTCGATTGGCTATACAGAGACGCATAAAATCAGATGTTGCGTGTGATCCGTAGCCATCCAATATAAGAAGTCGCTTCTCATTGGGTTTTTCAGTCTTCAATCCTGGAATAAAGATCTCTTTTAGCCACTCAAGGCCAATTGCATTATTGGTCCAGCCTTTATCAGATGATGTAAAGTTCCAATTGGTCAGATAGTCTATATCCTCTGGAAACCACTGCTGTTGTGGGTTCTTGCCTTTAAAGATAACCAATGGGTCAAGGCATTTTCCGGTTGCGGAAATAGCTTCGAGAATGCTAGTCCAATTCAGGCTGCCCGGGTGTTTCTTAATCGTTGATCGTAGCTCTGATTGGCCAAGCATAAGTCCGTTGGTTCTAATCCCTTAGAAGATCCCAGTTTCATCCCAATTCTAACGGTTATGCGGAGGGATTTCGCGGATGCCTGGTTGGCCCAATATATCAAAAGAACCCGCCAATAGCATATGGATTAGCCCCATTTATCCTTTTTGAGTCAATTCCCTTAGCTCTGAGCGTTTTTATTCGTGGATTGCGGCTTAAAAACCCAGCTATCCAGCGTTTTCCGAGAGGTCGGTTATCGCCAGCTGCGCCCAAAATGGAAATAACCAACTTCCGGATCTGGCTGTGAGTCATAGCCATACCCAGCTTGTCTTGCATAATAAGCCAATTGCAGAGCTCCTTTTCCTGATGCTTAGAAAGCCTTTGCCGGTACTCGTGGGCGTCGTGGCGCGTTTCTTTGCCGTTGATTCGATCGCGTAGGGTTGAATAAGGAATATTATGACGATTGGCTGCTTTCCGCATTGAGATACCGTCTCTGACGTCTTGGAGAGCCAATTGGAAGTCATCTTGGCTGTAATCGGGCATGCTGAATAGCCTGATGAGCTTGAATTGCCCAATAAGGTGTTGTAGAAGGAAGAAACGCGTGTGGCCGGAGACGCGTTGTGGTCGACGCGGCTTAAAGTGGGGCGGTCGACTAATGGGTTGGTCGGTTAATAGGGTAGTTGACTTAATCACGACTGTATGTTACTCACCGGCGTGATAAAATGCACTGATTCGGTGGATATGCGACTTTCTTACGAGTTGGTTCCATAAAGTCATTGGCGGATAGAGATTAGTCTGTGGCTCTCCGGTTGATCATGTGAAACTGCCAAGTATAAAGACGCCCTCAACCTCCCGCTTCTGGGACAAATTCTATCTTCACCATCAACCTTTTACCATTATTGCACATTAAGAGCAATCAAAAACGCTTCCCCTCCATTCCATCTTTATCATGTCTACCACGCCCGTTCCATTTCGTACCCTGGGCAAAAATGGCCCCGAGGTGCCAGCCATGGGTCTCGGACTCGTCCCTATGTCTGGAGGCTACGGCGCCATACCTAGCGATGAAGAGCGCTTCAAGATTCTTGATCGTGCGTTTGAGCTGGGGATAACCCACTGGGATAGTGCGGAGTAAGATGACACAATTCTCTCCTATTGCAATGACACGTATTAATTCCCGAAGCATCTACGGCGATAATGAGGTGTTGATTGGCAAGTGGTTCAAGCGTACTGGACTTCGACACGAGATTTTCCTTTCGACCAAGTTTGGAATGGTCAAGGACTCCGGGTTCAAGGTCTTCAACAGCTCTGCTGAGTACACCAGAGAGGCATGCGAAGCCAGTCTCAAGGCCATTGAAACTGACTACATCGACATTTGTGAGTATTTCTTGACTCTCACTAGCCCCTCAATATTCTTAGAGAGCCATATAATGCATCTCAACATCCCAATTATCCCCTGCATCACCGTACATATCTCACACTACCGACAGACTACCTTCACCGTCCCAACGTTGACACGCCCATCGAGGTGACTATGAGAGCCTTGGCCAAGCTTAAGGAGTAAGATGGACTCCCTGAATTCCAGGCTCAGCACTCACTGACTGCGAATTAGGGAAGGCAAGATCCGAAATATCGGACTCTCGGAGGTGAGCTCGACCACCCTCCGCCGAGCTTGCAAAATCGCCCCCGTTGCCGCGGTTCAGATGGAGTACTCTCCTGTAGTGCTCGACGTTGAGGGCCCTGCTGGAACAAACATGCTTGATACTTGTCGAGAACTGGGTGTGTCCCTGGTGGCATACTCGCCCCTTGGAAGGGGCCTGCTGACCGAGACATTCTCCAACAACGATGTGGGGGGAGACAAGAAAGACATGCGCCCAGCTTTTTTCCCACGATTTCAGCAGGAGAACCGAGACGCCAATGTCAAGCTGGTCAAGGATTTTAAGGCTCTCGCCGATAAGAAGGGTTGCACAACGTCTCAGTTGTCACTTGCTTGGTTGTTGAAGCAAGGCGACGAGGTCATCCCAATCCCTGGTACGAGGAAGATGAAGTATCTGGAGGAGAATTGGGGTGCTCTTAACATGCAGTTGACCGACGAAGAGGAGGTTGAAATAAGGCAACTTGTGAAGGGGACTGGCATGGTTGGTCATCGCCTCCCGGCCGTTCACGCCACTGATCTTGTTGATACAAAGGAGGAGACGTAACTAGAGCCTAAAGAGATCTCACTGCCCTGCACTTTGCAGAAAGTCGCCGAATAAATCTGTTGAAGGGGCCAGGCATATATACCACAATCCATCAGAATTAGTATGGGTGTCCAAACTTTTGCTGATGTGGATTGTGGTTCAAGATCAGGTGTCTTGAAGTCATGTGGATATTTACTAATTTGACGCAATAAAGCAATCCTTTTAACGGAGTAAAATGGATGGCAACCTAGGTATCTGCTCGAATGCAAGTTGCTTCGCGTGGGATTAATTCTTTTGAGTCATCTTGTAACAGTTAGCAACGCACACGGAATCAAGTTCAGTATCGGAGCTTGCCAGTGAGATACTAAGCAGTCCTCATGCAACCGGAGCTTGTTCCGAATTGCCAGTTCGAACTAGGGTCCCTAAATACATGTTGTGAGGTCAATGATGTGTGTATTAATGATGTGTATTAATGATGTGTATTGATGATGTGTAGGTATGTGTTGAAGTGGGAGCTTACGCATGTGTTGATAAGTGTTGAAGGAAGCTCACTGTCGCCTACGGCGGCTGCGGGCTCAGGCAGCCGGGACCTCATACAGGCCCCAATTCTCTCGCCTAGCTAGCTAGTGGTAGTCATCACAATACATATATCTTTGACTTCTTGACAAGAAGTCTGACTTGATAGCTGCCTATGTTAAGGGGCGCGCGAGACTGGTGTCCTGATGTGGGTCAATGTCGGAGATTGCCTTAGGTACAGGAAATCCCGCTTCCTCCGCTATCCAGCATTTCAGAGGCTCAAAGGCGCTATGTGTCAAGCCCGTCACCCGTCAGCGGGATCAGGGGCAGAGTATCGACTTTTTCCACCAATCAGAATTCTCTCACGCATCACTATATCCGCTGACGCAGTCTATAACCTCCAGTAACTAAAGCTCAGGCTTGTAGTCGAGTGTCGCGGCGGCAGGGAAAAATCTCAGAAAGGGATTAGAGTAATGTATATCTTGGGTTGGCTAGCGGGAGACCGGTAGAGACACATTGCCGGTACATAGCGGCTTTGCCAATACACACACACATCTTCATCATCGTCCATGAGTACGCAAAGAGAAAGAAAAAAAAGCATCTTTATCTTATGCACTGACCGTTATCTAAGAATCAGAGCACTCGGTTTCCCTCAAGATTGGGATTTGCATGCCTTATTCAACTTTACCGAGGCTGGAAATCACGTCACGAACCTGACTCATTGATCTGGCCGGCAGTTTCAGCTTGCCGGCAGTTTCAGACAAACAAGGAAAGACAACATGGGTGGAGCTGGAGTGGGCATACCTAGTTGCCACTGAAACCACTGGAGCTGAAACCCCTGAAAGATGAGGTCAGCTGCCCTTGTTATGGCTTGGGTAGAAGGGCCGGCTCACAATTTGACAGCAGGTCGAAAAAGAGTCTGGACACGTATGAAGCAGTACGGAAAAATACCGAGGAATTGGGATACACAGTACATAAATGAGGGGGTGGGGGCAAGATTAATTCCACCCAAAATGACGCAGCCGAGGTTTGAGCATTTCGGGCGTCTTGCTCCTTTGGGACTAATGTTTAGTAACCTTAAACCCATCAAGGTTTTTTTTTTTTTTTTTTTTTTTTTTGACACTGCCAAGCTGCCAAGGTTTCCGAGATGTTCATTTTGGTTTCGGTTCAAGAAGCGTCTGGCTTTTTATGCACCGCCCCCCAAGTCTAATAGGCTGGTGGCTGCCGGTGCGGTGGCAGCCTCAAACGTTGAGAGATGATGGCTGATAAGCGCCCGGCACGCAGAAAAAGGATCCTGCAGCTGCAAGTCCAGGAAGAAGGGAAGCCTAGCAGTACGTAGTAAGATCATCGGGGAAGCTAGACCACCATAGGTGGGATCGTTCGGTGAAGTTGTGGCACAAGCGTTATTCCAAGGGGTTATCCTCCACTCTCTACTTCCGTACTAAGGATGAAGGATGTGCCCCTAGTAGTAAATGCTGTGGGCCCCGAGTGGTCATCACAATTCGCATTGCCGATCAGGGGAGGGCAGTACATTGTTTTGCCTTGTATCCCTTCAAATGTGCTCAGGCTTCAGTTCAGTGCGTTCCTTGCCCCACTGACTGACGTAGAGGAAACCGTGGCTGGCAATCACAGTGTGTTTCTGAGCCCTCGGATGTGTCAAGATTCAATGAGACTTCTGGTTTCACCTACTTTATGCAGGAGGAGACTACGTACCTCTCAGCTCCTTTGACTGGTTGAACATCCCTGGAATGACCGTCCATACTGCAGCCTTAGCCCATTTGAAGGGATATGAGGCAGCCTACACCTCCTCAGGGATTACAAACGTTAGCTCGGGTACGAACACGATTATTGGGTGCATTCTGCCCAAAGGTATGATATGCCTTTGCTATCTCTATTTCCCCAGTAAAATAACTAAAATTTAGGTATTTAGTACCTACATTCATAAATATCATAAATATAAGATCCAGACTTAACTCCGACTAAGGCAACCTCGGGCTGCGATTTCTGACATTTGGTATCAGGCCTATCTCACTTTTGGAGGAATTACGCCATGCCAAAGCAGCTGCGGCAGGTAATTGAGAGGGGGTAGTAGTACACTAATTCTCTATGATTTTCAGTGCTAAGACTGGTACCTTGATTACTGTGACTGAAGTGGGAAGGGATCTGTGCTTGTACTCGAGCTAACGTTTGTAATCCCTGAGGAGGTGTATTTCAATTCCCTGCTTCAAGCCCGATCGCCTTCGTCACGCCGGCTCGCCTTCCATTTGTCTCTCGCTCTTCATCCTCGACCATATAGGCGGTAGACGGTCTCGACAGCTGGAATCACCGCCTACAACAGGATTACTATATATCAAATGCGCCTGCAACACGTTCTTTCCTCGATACAGTGCTCCTGCCATTCGTTTGTCACTCTTGATGCACCATTTTCCGATTCTTCGCGCGCCCGCGGATTCCAACACACAGCATAACGACTCGAATCCGCAACCATGATCGGCCTCGGCCAATCCCCCGGCATCGCCCTGAACCGTGTGATGGCTCTCTTCTTGATGCTGGCCATCATCTTGGGCATTACTGTCAACCACCTCGACCTCAGCGATGACCCTTACCGCTGCAAAGCCCTGATACAAGAGGGTAGCTGGCTGAACGCGCCCGACGCCAATGGAAGCAGAGCGCCATTCACCAAGTGGCAACCCCAGGGCTGCATGCTCCATGAATACCAGAAGGAGGAGATCGTCGACTGCATGGAGGGACGCCACATGCTCTTTTTTGGTGATTCAACCACGCGACAGATTTTTCTATGGCATGGCTCGTCTGGTAAGTTGGCACCCATCTCATGATACTGACCAGGGTGGGTTTTCCCACTACGTGCAATACCGACCGAGTGGTTTGGCAGTCGAGCTTAGCACAGGCTTGGCGCAGCAATGTGATGAACCAACACGATCTCTAACCCGATTCCCCCGCAGCTCGACGAGGAAAAGTCCAACAAGGTCCGTGACGAAATGACCACCAAACACAGCATCCACGACATGGAGTTTGGCGGGGTCCGCCTGATGCAGATCTGGGATCCTCTCATGGAGGCTGGCAATGCCAGCTCTATCGTCCAGGAGCAGCTCGAGCTCTACCGCCAAGAGAGACTGCACCCCGTTCCAATGGGGGAGCAGAAAGGCCCTGCATTTGTTTTCATGGGCGTTGGCATTTGGTTCGCTGCCAAGTTTGAGGTTGGCGTGTCACTCGACAATTTCAAGACCGTCTTCAGGAACGTCTCCGAAATCGTCCAGAACAGCGACTTTGCGCCCTTCGGTACTCGGCCCATGGATCCTCGCGATGGTGTGGGCGCCGACATGTTCTATGCCCCTATTGCCGTGCCGTTCTATGACGAGATGCCCGACTACCGCAAGACTGGTGTTGCCTCCAACCCCGGTGAGATTGAGGCCATCGACGAGTTCCTCGAGACTGTCGAGAAGGATTCTGGCATTAACATGCTCTGGTCGTATCCTGTGCTCTCCCGTGACCAGATGGGTGTAATAGAAGACCCTGAGAACGGATTCCATGTCATCGACTCCGTCAGCGAGATTAAGGCCCAGATTCTCCTCAATCTTCGATGCAACGCCAAGTTGGATACTCAAAACGGATATCCCTACGACCGCACTTGCTGCACTGACTATGGCCAGAGGTCAATGATCCAGCTTATCATTATTGCTCTCGGCATCATCTACGTCGGTGCTACTGCTCTTTCTGAGACCATCGCCCTCTGTTCCAAGCAACCCCCGACATCGTCCTTCTTTAACCTCGATGTCGCCACCTTCATTACCGCCTTGCTGGCTTGCTATTGGGGCCGACCGAACCCAGTCCTTTGCCAAGGGCTCCAAGGAATACATCACATTTGACTTCAATCTTCTTACCGCCATTTGCTTCTTCGCCGGCTTCATTCTCCTCGCAAAGTCAAAGTCCCCGCCTCCACGTCCCAGGTCCGAGGCTGCGCCTGTACCAGGCACTCCCGAAGATACCAAGCCTCTCTCTCGCGACCAGACAGACGAGTGGAAGGGCTGGATGCAGGCCATCATTCTGGTTTACCACTGGACTGGCGCCTCCAGGGCCTTGGACATCTATATTGGCGTCCGTCTCCTGGTTGCCGCCTACCTGTTCCAGACTGGCTATGGACATGCCGTCTTCTTCAGCACCAAGAAGGACTTCTCCTTCAAGCGAGTTGTTGCGGTTCTTTTGAGGCTCAACCTGCTAAGCTGTGCTCTTCCCTTTGTTATGAACACTGATTATATGTTCTACTACTTTGCGCCCTTGGTCAGCTTCTGGTTCCTCATCATCTACGCTCTCTTCGCCATTGGCCAGAAGAACAACGACAACACATATGCTCTTCTCACGAAGATAGCCATTTCCGTCATCATTTGCCCTGGGGTGATGCTCTACACGCCCTTCCAGAAGTGGGTGTTTGACATTCTGCACCTCGTTTTCCGCATCGACTGGGACCTTCACGAGTGGCAGTTCCGACTCGGCTTGGATTGCCTTGTCGTTTATGCTGGTGTCCTTGTGGGCATTGCATCCGTTCGGACAAAGATCTTTCACCAGATCCTCACTCAGTCGTATGGACTGGCCGGTGTGGTCGGTATTTTGTCCTTCCCAGCCTACTGGTGGGCTGTTGTGCGCGGTACCGAGACGAAGCAGGACTACAACTGCATGCATCCGATTCTTTCTTTCATCCCCATCATGGGCTTCATTGCTGCGCGCAACATCATACCGCTCGCTCGAACCTGGTATTCTCGCTCCTTTGCCTGGCTTGGCCGATGCTCTCTTGAGACATTTACTCTGCAGTTCCATATCCTCCTGGCAGCTGATACCAAGGGCGTGCTCCTTCTCGACATGTTCCAAGGCGATGGCAGCCTCCTCGGCGATCGCTGGAGAGCCCTTGTCGTTATTGTTCCCCTCTTCTTGTGGATCAGCTCCCGAGTGGCGGATGCTACCGGCGGCATGGTGAAGCTCCTGACCAAGGATTGGACCTCCAGCTCGGAGCAGGATGAAGAATTCGACCCGAAGCACAAGGCTGATGCCGAACCTCTCATGGGCAGCGGATCATGGTACTCGAGCTTGAACTTGGAGCCGATCACCCGCCACATTCCCTCAAACACTTCCTGGGTCAACAACATCAAGATCCGGTCGGCAGCTATGCTTGCCTTCCTCTGGGTATTGAACTTGGTAATCTCATTCCACTTCATCTACTTGTTGACATAGATGCTAACCCGTTTTCAAGCTTTATTAGAGATTTTCCGCTGGGCGTTTGGAGTAGAGTATACCATTGGCGACCAGGTTCGTCGCAGGATATCGAGGAGGAGCATATGATTCAATGGCGCAAGACCAACAGCTACGGCTTAAACATGAAGCTAGCTTTCTATCTTCAAGGAACACGGGTCGGATTAGTGAAAGATTGGAAGAGAAAGTTTAGAAGCGGAAGCACAACCCTCGACACGAGACCTAGATTTTTATCAGTTAAAAGTAAACTATTCATATCATATTGGTCCATTAACTAATGATGGGACCGTCAGAATTGGGATCTTGCTCAAGTATCATGACACGACCTCAAAGTCTACAAACGTTCACGTGTATCATTAACTACTCATTGTTGGAGATAATCGCAAATGCATTCGAGAGATCAGGGACAGAATTGAGAGTCAAGAGGCTTAATCCAGACCCAGACCAATCCCGATTGATTACGTTAACACTAGAAGACGTGCTGCATTTTTGATCTTTGCGAGACTCAAAAGTCGCTAATTTCAGCACACTTTACCTTTTGTTCCTACATTTGCCATACTACCCCAACTTCTATCGGTAGACTGAAAAGCAACTGTTGTAGTGGTTTGGTGATGTTTGCTATGCCGCCATCTGTAAAGTCTACTACATTAATTAACTCCAGTACTTGCCAGTAACTATTGTCTTACAACCGCTACCTGCTGTGCTCCCTAGGCAAAGGACTGTCCGTTCGAGACCTCTGGTTATCGTGGTCAACTATGGATGTTCTATTTCCTACTACCACAAGGCCTGCAGCATCTGTAGAACTATATTCTCGCAGCGGTGCGCCAACCAGTATGACAAGACTTTCGTGATTCGAAGCTCTTCATAGAGGTAAAAGACAGTAAGCTTCTGTTTAAATATGCTAGTACACCATCCGTCCTGTTTGTAGTTGTAAGAAATTTTAATTCCAAGCAACACTGCGTCTTAGACTTCTTCTATATATTCAGTCAGCGGTTACAAATTGACGTACGTGAGAAAACTCGCCCCCCTGCACAGCGGCCCAGTAGCACGAGACCAGGGACAGACATCTACCGAATCTATCGAATCGAATACCGGGCCTTGCCATTCGATTCGATGGCTTGGCATTCGATTCGAGTGTAGCAATATATAATTCGACGCGAATCTAGCACGTCTCCTATAGATCAAATATCGAATCAAGCACCTGTTATTCGATTTGATGTTAAGATTCAATCGATTCGATTCGAATTTAATCGAATAGATAACTAATCTCTGTACGGGTAGAGAATGTTAAATAAAATAGTGACTTGCTAATAAGAGAACTATCTAATATAGAGTAATCAAAATTTGGTTTATATAAGAGTAATAGGTAATATAAGAAAGTAAATAAAGAGAGTATATATGTTGCAATGCCGCTACAGCAAAAGGGAATAATCACTCCTCTTGTCGGTAGTGTATTGTAGTCTATATCTCGATCTGATATACCCCCCCAGATTGGCGATTGTTGAGGCTATCT
The DNA here is from genome assembly GCA_002991585.1 of Ilyonectria mors-panacis. Taxonomy (NCBI): domain Eukaryota; kingdom Fungi; phylum Ascomycota; class Sordariomycetes; order Hypocreales; family Nectriaceae; genus Ilyonectria; species Ilyonectria mors-panacis. The sequence continues at coordinate 821,237 of PPHJ01000050.1, forward strand.
GAGAGCTGATAGTGATAGTATTCGAGCTTATTATAGTGAGGTCCGACTTTTAGCTGTATTGTGACGAGCTTGATTCTGCAGTGTGTATGCTGATATGTAGGGTTTGAATAGTCAATCTGGTTGGATAGGGTTTGCTAAATATGGATGTAATAGCAATTTCAGTGGAAGTTACAGGCAATTAAGCCTCTTAGGCTTATAACTGTTAAATTCCCTCGCCTAGCTAGCTAGTGGTAGTCATCACAATACACACATCTTTAACCTCTTGACAAGAAGTCTGACTTGGTAGCTACCTACGTTAACGGGCGCGAGACTCCTGACCTGATGTGGGTCACGGAGGTCTGTGATTGCCTTACAAATTAGGTGTGAGTCGGGACGCCGGGTAAACACGGCTGTGACACGCCCACCAACAGTATTTAGCTGTAGGGGCCTGGTGCCTGAGGCTACAACCACCGCACAGGGCAGCGGCCCTGGGCTTCTTTCACGGTAAAAAGCACGTGATGATCACGCTGGTATTATGTAATCCATTTTTCCTTCACTCCAAATTCTGTATCTTCCCATCTCCGCACTGAAATTTGTGCACAGAAAAGAGAATATAATAAATAATACCTAAGCAAGTTAAACATTTGTATGTATATTATAATAAAGCCCAGTTACAGTAAAATTTTTTTCTAGAAACATATCTCTGCAGTTCCCCTAAAAAGTTCGTGACTTTAAGCTCGGCCTGAGTGTTACTCCGGTAACTGCCAGAGTGGCTTCTTTTGCAGCTTGCAACTGTGGCTGTAACTGCAGTGTGGCAGCAGCTTAGCTGTAGCAGATACTTAAGCGGTTGTTACATAAGCCCCAACAAGCAGCAGATTACATAATACGCACGTGACCATCACGTGCATTTTACTGTCCGAGCAATGGAAGCTCACCAGATTAAATCGAAGATTACGTCACTGTATTTGGCTTGGCGCTCTCCTCGGTGAAGATAAAACAACAAAAGTAGCATACATAACCCGCGAAACGATACAAACAGATCCGCCCCGATTTCGAACTTCTTCCCCGCCGTCTCAAAGCTCCTGATCCTCGGCGTCAAACACTCCCACGGCGACCTCCATAGGTACAACAGTGCGCTTGTCGTAATCGTCGTAGAAGGGCTCAGTGTGGTGGAACTGGTTAACGGAATTGCAGCAATCATAGAGTCCATAGATTTGCAGGCGTGGGCGAATAATGAAGTGGACAGGGAGGCCATCATCACAGGCTGACCCATTATAACGTTCCATGACGTTCGGGTCCCCTTTGTAGGCGAAGCCCGAAAGCTTCCGTGTCTCCGGATCGCGCATCTCGAAAGAAGCGGCCCCTTTCATCGCATGGGCACGGAAGTCTATATCGATAGCACAGTTGATCAATCTTCCGAGATATTCTTCTATCATGTCGGGTGAGGCGCCGCCTAATTCGATCAACGGGCCGAGTTCGTTACGAAATATGGTGTCGAGTCGGGCAGGGTCCGAATGGGGTCCATGAGTGGCGTAGAGCATTCGTACGTGGTGATATCTCCAAGCGTGGAATGATTGAGTGAAGGCGCTGTCTTCGTTGGAAACGCGCTCTGTGTCCAAAACGGTGCATCAGTAGAGTGCCTCTGGGAGAGTAATACGTTGGGAGAAATGATTTACCTTGAAAGCCTCGACGGGCCTTATCGTAGTCAGCCCACCGCTGCCCAGCCCATTTATATCGTGACAATCCTCCGAAAAGAGATTGTCGAACAGAACTCGCCAAACGCAGGCCTCCATTAGTAGCTTATGTCCATCCCACCGATGACCTAGGTACAGCTCCGCCTTTGGTGCCCACGCCTTGATGCGATTCTGGGTCTCTGTGTCGAGGCTCTCCAACGACTGCAGTTGCAAGCAGGAAGGGAGACAGGTGCCAGTAAACAAACGAACCGCCAGTGTTAGGGTTTTCAAGAAAGAATCAATGACACGTACAGGGGATGCTGCGTAGCCAAAAATGTGCGCATCAACCCAGCGGTCCCTTTCTTCTTTTGTGATCAATGACGCCGGTGGTTGCCAGAACTCGGTCTCGAAACGTCTCCCCCTGTAGTTGTGATTCAGTGCAAAGCGGGATTGCTCAGGCTTGTTCAGAAGCATCAGTGGAGAATCGGACTTCGGCTTGGAGGTAGTCGGGCTTATTGGCTGAGTCGACACTGGAGGCTTCATGGAGTCGCTGTTGCTTGTGGCGAGGGGGACAGGGATAGAGTCCAGGACTTCTGTATTCATTAGCTGGGTCAACACTGGAGGCTTCATAGAGTCGCTGTTACCTGTGGCGAGGGGGACAGAGCCAGCATCCAGGACCTCCATATTCATGGAGTCGCTATTGCTTGTGGAGAGGGGGACAGGATCAAGGTCCAGGACTTCTGTATTCGTTAGCTGGGTCAACACTGGAGGCTTCATGGAGTCGCTATTACCTGTGGCGAGGGGGACAGAGCCAGCGTCCAGGACCTCCGTGTTCGTTAGCTGAGTCAACACTGGAGGCTTCACGGAATCATTCCCACTTACGGCAAGGGGGTGCAGCGTCGGCATCTTTGCCGTTTGGCTTATTTTGCGGAGAGTTGCGGGGTTTCTTCCCGCAAGAAGGGTGGGTGGTGTCGTCCGCGTTTAATTCCATGGTGGATAAGCAACGCTTATGGACACTGCTAACCGTAGGCGCGCTGGTGGCGATAGACGACGATTCCGGGATATGCAATGGCTTTGGGGATTTTCTAGGCATTGCAAGTGTTCGAAGAAGAAGGAGAAGAAACCAGGACCAGGGGAAGGGAGGAGGCCGTAGGGGACAAGAGAGCAGAGAGGAGCCGGGAAGGACGGGGAGGGACCATAAACAGAAGCGGCGGGCGGCTACTCTGCTGACTCTGTTGACTCTGCTGGGACGTGCCAAAAAGGGTTCAGCCAGTGGAGGGGGTCTGTTCAGCTCACGCAGGGGGGAAAGGTCAAGTGATTTCACTTCCTTTGTTCGTAACCGGCGGAAGGCCACACTCCCGAGAGGACGGCAGGTTTTTTTAAGCTATAGCCACCGCCCATCTAGCCCGGATTGCCGTTTGATCCGTGTCTACTGAATAGAATAGAGTAACCACTGATTGTTTTGCGGCTTGCGGCGTGCGGCGTTCCTCAGCGCGGAGTTAATCCTGAAATGTTTGCCCGGAGCCGACATATCAGCCGACTGCCACGTCTCAAATTCTAGGCTAAAATGTCCAAGCTACCGGAAGCCAGGGTGCTACAGCATACGTGAGATGGTTGGTGTGGCAAGCAAGCCATGGCGTTTGGTCAAGAGGCGCATTAAGGCCCAACCATTGTGCAAACATGGCTGCTCCGCATGCAGGGAAGCTCACTCTGTTAGACTCTCTCAAAAGTTGGTATTGGGTCAATAAGGTAGATTGTAGACTCTGAACGACAGTGTATCAGAGGTGTTGTCGGGTCAAATATGTGTATTGATGATGCATAGATGCCACAGGCGCTGCACAGGCGGCTGCAAGAACTTCCTCCAACAAAAGACCTACGAGAGAAAATTCAAGCGCAATTTAAGTTTTAGCGCGTTTTAACTCTAACCCGATGAGACATGCTCTTCCAGGCTTTCTCTCAGCCTTTGGGAGCCCCGCTCTGAGGGCGTCTGGAGCGCAACCGCCCTTCAGGCCAGACACCTCTCATGCGGATTCAACATCGCCGTGGCGTTTAAATTACGCAGGGAGGTGACCGGGACCCTTTCCGGGCGGAAATTACCAAGGATAACAAACGACGTGCGGGCCCAGAAAGTACTGGAGCAGAATCTGCTGTGCAACACACCGGCCTGAAATGTGCCCTGTGTGAGGCTGGCAAACGCGGCGTGTACGGACGGGCACGGAATCTGCGCATGGACTTCGAGAGCTAGAAAGTATTGGTGACGAGATTTTGGATAAGAAACCATCTCCATTAGCCAATCTAAAGGCCGTACGTCAAAAGGGCTCCGACATCAAGAGGGAGTGTCATACAAGCACGCTGTCGAGGCGTATGGCACCTATTGGTTTCGCATTTGCTGGAGCATGCTCCCTTGTGCAAGGCGCGGTAACTTGACACACGCCAAGATGGGTTCCCGCTTCTAAGGTAGAGCTGAGCTCCCACCGCTCTTTTCCGAGCCGCCAGGAGGCAGCAATTACGTGACGCTGGCTCATGACTCTGACATCTCATAAGTGACAAGCCACTACACCGCACACAGTCACGCACACAGTCACGGCTGTGGGCGCCATGGCCTCCACCACCCTGGTTAGTGGTTAACTCATCCTTGGCAGATTGATTTGGTTGCCATGCGTGAACAGTGTGTGCAGGCAGGCTTCCGCCGACCGCCACGAGACGATAGAAGCTCCACTATTGAATGGCAAGCTCCAAGTTACGCTTTTTGCTATCGTATAACTTTCTCCTGTTTCTTAGTCTCACTCTCGCTGCCAAATTACAGTGCGGCCTGGCTAGAGTCAAGTTCGCCTGGAAATCACGTCACATACACCACGGCATCATGGCTCACCATCACCACCCTTACCAGGTTTTTCTTTTTTTTATTCAATAAGAATACTGGGTGCTGGTGAGGGGCTTGACCAACGCAGAGAGTGTCAGGGTAAGACAACACGGCAACTCATCTTCCGTGCCGGACGGTACGCCACTCAGCAAGCGAACCATCGGTGAAGGTCGAAATGCAGAGTCATCCCGATTTCCCCGGGATCAGAACTGGGAATCCTGGCCTGGAAGTGCACCACAACGTCGTTCTGGGTAGCTTAGTTTGCCCCAACCTCCGCTTCTGACCGCTGTGAGTGAGGTGCCCGAAGCCCACCCCTATCAAACGGGGTTGGGTGGCAGAAACTATCTATAATGGCGCATAGAGAAATTTGACCAAAGTGGAGAAGTGATAGCTTGTTTGTGTTTGCTAAGGAGAGAGGTCGTTGCGTTCCCAAGAGCAATGCCCCTTCTCAAAGTTCTCCCCTTTCCCCCGTGTTTCCCCTTTCTTCCCATTCCCTACGCCAACATCACACAACTCCGTCAACCTTCTACCTTTTTACTTTCAAATTCACGAGGACAGACGCTTCTTCCTCTGGCCAGTCCCCGCATTATTTCATCACATCCTCAACTCTTCGTTGCCGTCACTCACTTAGTTCTTTTTCTCAGGACTTCCTCGAGCATCAAAATGCCCCAAGTTTGTACCTGTGACGTTGCGCAGGTCTCCATTGGACTAGACTTTGGAGCGACGTACCTATCCCACTTCCCTTTCCCTTGGCCTAGCGACATTCACTGACTCAGCGTATACAGGCACTCAGGCGTGGCCGTGGCGACCTTCCGAACTTGCGATGCCCACCCGGACAAATCTTCGCAGCCCCAGATCTTCCATTCCGAGAAAATCCCCACGGTCCTACGTCGACAGCCAGGTAGTTCATACTTCCAATTCTCTCAGGAATCACAGTTTCCAAATGAGAACGGCGACGTTCTAAGATACTTCAAACTGGCCCTCATTGACCGAGCGGAACATCGCGATCACGCTGACGTCCATGCTGCAGCCCTCTTGAAAAAGATGCTGTGGAGTGTCGATGTGGAAGAGCAAATCTCGGAGCTTGTTTCGATTTATCTTCGGGGCCTTATGGGAACGGTTCTGTCACACACTTCAAGTTTTCCTGGAATCGGTCTCGGTACGTGCAATGTTGTGGTCTCATGGCCAGAGCTTTGGGAAAACAACCTGTCTGGATCTCTGGATCTTCTGAAAGAGGCCGTAGTCTCGGCGGGCATCTCGCCTGCGTCGGTGAAGAGCCTCACCTACATCAAGGAGCATGAGGCTGCTGTTCATGCTGTTTTCTACCACCATAGAGACAAGCTTGATGGGTTCCTGAAGGTATGTATCAGCCGCTCTCATACCCATCTACTCTAGAACTCATCGGGTATTGTTACCGACGACGAGAGACCATCGCTTCAGAAACTCCCTTCTATCTGGTACTAAAGAAGTTTTGTTTAGACAGGAAATCCCATCCTCGTCGCTGACTGTGGAGGAATCACCATAGTAGGTTTCCCAGCCCCCCAAATCCAATTCCCTCGGTCGGTTTTTGACGCAAGTCGCAGGATGCTGCCACGTATCATCTTCAAGACTCGACAACGGACTCGCATATGACCCGACCGCTGTGCCGGCTCACTGGATCTGTCGTCTTGGACGTTGCCTTCCGCGAGAAGGTAGTATCCAGGATCTTCGGGATAACCGGGCTACGGGAGGAGTCGGAGTTTCCTGTCGACGTGAAACAAAAAGTCCAAGAGATAATGGAAAATTGGCACTGTCGACTTAAGAATGAATTCAACCCATGCACATTGGACAAAGGGTCCGTACCTTTCAAGATCCAAGGCAAAGAGGCTGTCATTACCCGGTAAGTTCAACTCCTCCTGGTGATGGTACCAGGATTCTATGTTTCCACCTACTTTCTTTCAACCTTCAACCTTACGCTTCCAAAAACCAAAGGCCTAACTGTTAGATAGAACTGAAATGATAAAGATGTTTGACAAGGTTACTAACCAAATTGTCGCGGTCATCCGGAAATTGTTCATGTCGTCCCTGGACGAGGGCAGAACTCCAGAAGTGAGCATCCATTTCTTTCTACTACATCCTAGAGACGAATCTCATATGCCCACTAGTGCATTATCCTGACTGGCGGGCTTTCTCTTAATGAGCACGTCCAGAGGACAGTCAAGCGTCGGTTGGAGCAAATGCTTAGTCCTGTTCACCACCCGGAGTTCATCATGGGCGGTCCCAAAGCGTAAGTCTCATCCATCTCTTCTCGGTTTGTCGTCTGCGTTCCTAACTTTATTTCTAGATGGGAAGCCGTGGCTGAAGGTGCAGCACTTTCTAAGGCGAGACCTAATTCGAACTGAAAGGTGGGAGGTTCTATTGCGGCCGGAACAGTCGTGATGGAATGTGGGTTGGTTCGGACCGAGGCTCAACAACTGGATTACTCGTGCGCCCGACGCATGAAGTGCTCCCTTCGTGGCATGGTGAAGGAAACAAGACAACATGGTTCTGAGGTGATTGCTCTTCCATCATTCGAAATGGGAGAATCTGGTGTCTGGCCAAGGGTAGTCTCATATTTGTCCTTTGTCTTAGCTGCTATTACTTTCTACTTATTGTGAGAGGAAGAAGGAGATTATGTTCCCTTTCTTCCTGTTTTAGCCTATTAGTTCAACATCAGGGGGGTGCTACCCTACAGCCCTGTAGTGAAATACGGTTACCCAAAGGGGCAAAAGGAGGTCATCACCGTAAGGGATGTGAATTGAATTACTTGACTTGACTTGAATTATCTAGAGTTGGAAGGGAAGCCCTAAAGGCTGCCTTCAAGGACCCTTGTGGTACAGTGTGATCCCACAGTGTGTGGGATGACAGCACTGTGCCACTGTGTCACGTGATGAGACTGGACCCTGTCCTTCACACTCCCCCTCGCACGATAATCCCTCCAGCAAATACCACAATAGGTAGACGCCTCCGCGGGCGAAAACTGCTGTAAGAAGCGTCCAGAAGAGACCAAAGGGCCTGGAGGGTTAAGGGCGGAAAACAGGAAGGAAAAGAGGGCGGCAGAGGTCTTGCCTCGTCGGTCGGAATGGCGCTAAGCCGGAATAGGAAAAATAGTAACTTTGACAGCTTGAGATTTTTACATCGGATTTGGGCTCCTTTGGCTGAGCCGGGTTGTGAGGGCTAGAAAGGGCCGTCAGGGACGTTGGGGCTAGAAAGAGCCGTTAGGGCTGTGGCTGCCCGAGGTGCTGTGAGGGCGGTGATAGCCTGAGGCGCTGTGAGGGTTGTGATACCTCACTTGTGGGTGTAAGAGAGCGGAATACGCTCCATTTTAAGAAGCTTAAGGAAGCGGCTGTGGCCTTCCTTGGAGAGAGGCTTCATGAGGCCGTCAGTAGCTATTTCCTTAGTGTTGATGTAGCAGATTTCAATGATGCCGGCCTTAACTTCGCTGCGAAGGTGGTAATAGTTAACAGCAATATACTTTATATAAGAGCGAAAGATTCTATCTTTAGTAAGCTTAATAGCAGCTTTATTGTTATTATAGATGGTGATAGGGGTATTTATAATATACTCAAGCTCTCTAAGGAAGTTATAAATCTAGAGGACTTTCTCTACGCACTTAGAGATGCTGTAATACTCTTTTTCAGCTTCCTGAGTGGATTTGTATATATGCTTGTATAGGCTGCTATACTAAGAGACTGGGTTTCTATATATAAAGATAACTTAGCTTTCAGTTGATTTAGCACTAGTTATATCGCCAGTAAAGTCGGTATTATAATAAGCAAAGAGGTTAAAGGGATTTCAATATGTAATTTCGGTCTGATAACAGTACGTAATACCTAAGTCGGAGCGATCTTTAAGGTAACAAAGTACTTATATTATAGCTTTAAGCTGCTTGTCAGTCGGCCAGAAAAGGGATCGTGCCCAGAAGCCTGTAGTAAAGGCGATATCAGGTTGGGTCTATATAATAAGGTAGTTTAGCTTTCTAACCAGCATACAATAGGGGGTCTAAATAGAGGCATCAGAAAGGGCTGAAGAGGGAAGCATAGCTAGTTCCCTATAACTTAAGACTATAGGTATAGTAGCTCTAAAGGCACTACTAAGATTAAGGTTATAGATAATATCTTTAATAAAGCTTTACTGTAAGAGGCTAATACTATCTTTAAGTTCTATAATAGCTATATTAAGGAAATAAATAGAAAAGCTACAGTTAGAGACTGGAAGCTTTCTGCTGAGGTTAGTAATAACTTTAGAGATATCCACCTTAGGTAGGGAGAAGAAAAGTAGGTTGTTAATATAGGCAGCCACAATAATACCGTTTAAAGAGTTAAAATAGATAGAGCGGTTACTTATAAGCTTTATAAAGCCTAGAAAGGTAAGCTCGTCAGAAAGGCAGCTTTCCTAAGTATTAGCAGATTGCTTAAAGCTGTAGAGAGGCTAATTTAGCTGGATAATCTTATTAGTAGTCCAGCCTAACTTAGTAGCAAGCTGTTAGAAGTAGGGGTCTCTTATAAAGTCAGAAAGCATAGGAAATTACTTTATATAGAGGGTTTTCTTAAGTATACCATAAAGAAAAACAGTAATAATATTAACTTAGCAAGCTAAATAGCCCAGTTATATAGCTAAAGTAATAAGGATACACTAAATAGTAGAAATTACAGTTAAGGTATTAGTTTTTAAAGAAGTTAATACCTTTAACCTATTAGAAGCCTTATATATAGATATAAGCCTTATAATACTTTATATCACTATACTTATTACACTTATATTTAAAAGCTTAGGTAGCAGTAAGTAAAGTAATATCTGGAATAATATTATAGGAGTTAATAAAAATAAAGATATTAAGCTTAATAAGCTAATTAATCTCCTTATAGATAGTTTTATACTATTCCTTAGTATTGCTAAAGGTTATAGCCTTATTAGCAGAGTGAGGAGGTATAAATAGAAGTCAGAAAGATATAGTTATAATCTTATTAATAAACTTATTTAATAATCTTAATCTATTAGTTATACTAAAAGGCTCCCTAAGGTCTTATATAGACTATCTTATTATAAGGTGAGCATTCCTTATAGATAATAAGGTAAGAGGTAGTAATAATATGCTTATTAATCGGATTCCAGATCTTATAGAGATAACAGCCTTAAAAGCTAACTAAGATACCTTCCCAACTGTAAGAGTTAAGTTTAAGTTTCTTCTTATTGTTTTTATTAGTAGATTTAGCCTTAATAGTAACTGTAATATACAAGCTAAGTACATAAAGATAAGAGATATCAGGCTTATTGTAATTATCAGACTTAAAGCAGTCCTAAAAAACTTAGTAAAAAGACTTCTAAATAGGAGCATTATTATTATAGAACTCAATAGTAATATAGTTAGTAATTATTATAATAGCCTTAGCTATATAATCCCAGTACTTAAGGGGAAGAGAAATAGAGTCAGTAAAAGCAGCTCTTATATAGTCTAGAACTATACAGTTAGAGCGCTTATAGAAGCCTACTTACTTATAATAATAACTAGATATACAAAATATATAAATATAACCTATATTAAGTAGGGCGAGGAGTTTAGGACTGTTAAATTCCCAGCTGTTATTAAAGTGGATTTTAGCGGAATAGGTGCCTATTATATAGTAAAGATATTCAAAAAAGACAGCAAAAGGCAGTATTAGCGCCAGCCTTACTGTAGAGAATCTTAATCTAACAGTAGTAGAACTTATTATCAGTTATAAGAGTAAAGTAAGTAGCTCCAGACTTAGCAGTATAAGAAATAAAGTAAAGGTTGATATAAACTTTCTGAAAGGGAAGAGATATATATTTATAATAGATTTTTAGGGTCTAATATATTATATTAGTATAATTACAGTAGCAGTATATTTTCTCCTTAGGCAGGCAAAGATATTTAGAACTGCCTATAGTCTCTCTAACTATTTAGATAATATTATTGTAATTTATATAAGCTAGACAGTAATACTATAGCTTACTATTAGAGATCTAAGCTTTAGTAGCTATAATAGCAGTTATAGCTGCTAGAGTAGGTAATTCTTTAACAGAAAGGTAAAATCTAGTACTATACAGTAAGATAATAGCTATAAGGTTGCTATAAGAGTTAAAAATACAGTTCTTAAAGAGGAAGCCGCCCTTAAGATAGATCTTAAGGCCTAAGAAGATATTAAGGGGAAAAGTTACTACAAAAAGCACTTCCCTAAGGACTATAGAGGTTATATATTCTAGCAGCTTAAAAGAAAGCTTAACTATACTGATATAAGAGAGCTTAATAGAGCTACTGCCAGTTATAATAGTGCCCTATTAAATAAGAGGAAACACTTTATCTTTCTTAAACTATTTAAGATTATTAGCAATATAACAGTTAGAGCTGGAATTCTAAAGCTAGCAGTTCTTACTGCAGTTATAATTAGTATAATAGGCATTCTAAGTTACTAGAGACTTTAAAATATTAGGATTAGAAGAAGGAGCTAATAGAAGGGGTACTAAAGCAGGTAAGAGCGAAGTAGTATTACTTAAGGTTGTAATATTAGTTACTGCAGCAAAGTATCTACCTATAGCTACAGCCTTAGATATAGAAGTTATAGCAGAGAATTTATCTGCAGTAATAGCTTTAGATACAGAAGATAACTCCCCCTATTTCTAAGACTTATAGAGGCCAGCCATACTGAGAGCATATTTAGCAGCCTAGATAGAGGTATAAAAAGCCTCACTAGAAGCAGTTATTAAGAACTAATTAGGCAGAAAAGTAGTATAGTAAGGAGTAGTACTTTAAGCTTTAGAAAGAGTTATAGCAGTAGGATTAGAAACCTAATAATTAATAGCACTATAAGGGTTACTGCTACCTTAGGGCTGTAATAGGCGCTTCTTGGGATATACAGTATAGCAGTTAGAGCAGATATAACCCTATTTCCTATAGCTGTAATACTTCTTATTGAAGTTAGAATTCTACTTTAGTTTTTCTATAAGCTAGTTAGGTGTAAGGTGGCTGCTATAAGAGTTAATAGAATCCTTCGATAAGGACCTTTTAGGGTTAGGCTTAGTATTGTTACTGCCTTAAAGCTTAGGTAGCTAATAAGAAGGCTGAGAGTTCCTACTGCTATTAGAAGCTATATAAGAATTAAGTTATCTATTATTAAAATACCAGTCTAAAGAGATAGTATTATTATAGTGGCTTTAGAAGGTATTCTTAACGGTAAAATAGTTAGGAATCTTATCAGAAAAGCACTAATACTTACAATATATATTGACCCAGTTAGAAAAGGTAGAGCAGAGAGAGTTATAAAAGAGGCAGTAGGTCTAGCTATTATTTAGGCTGCTACCTACAGTCTTCAGCTATATAAGAAGCTAGATGAACTTTATAATATAGAAAGAGCTATTATAGATATTCTTACACTTTAAAAACTAAAGTTAAGAGTAAATACAGTCTTTCTGTAGGGAGTTACAGTTATAGTATTATACCTAAAGAGCAAGGAAAACTTAAGATCTAAAGATAAAGCCCTTAATAATCATTTTAGCCTCTTCTTTAACTAAGCTTTAAATTTAGTTAAGAAGTTTATCTTTACTGAGAGTTAAAAGCGGAATAGTTATATTATAGCTAATAGCAGTAAGAGCAGTTACAATAGATAAGCTCTATAAAGGCTAACCTTCTATATTCTTAAGGTAGCTAGAGTTAGAAAGAATAGATAAGAAATAAATTAAATAAATTGCCTTATAATACTGCTTCTTATTAATATCTATCTTCAGGCAGTAGGATATTATAGTACAATAGGTCTCCAGTATATATATATATAGCTAAACTTAGCTAGAATGCTATCTAGAAGGCTATTATTAGGATGAAATAAAAACAAGAATAAAGCTATTATCAGTATGGATTTAGACATAAAATTACAGTCCTGAGGTTCTAGTAATAGAAATAGAGATTGTAGAAAAAGAAAGCCACCTTACTGTAGCATTAGAGAGTAATTAAAGGATCCAGAAAGATAGCAGTAATAATACTAAGGGCTGCTTATAAGATAAAGCCGAGGTTAAAGGTACTCAAAAGAGATAAAGAAAGTGAGGCTGTAGAAGGCCAGACTGCTCACAGAGCAAAGCCGTAATCGAAGGAGTTTGAAAGAACGGAATAGATCGGGCTGTAGAAGCTGTAGCTACTTATAGAGCAAAGCCAGTGCCGAGGAAGGGCGAGGAGAGGGATGTGAGGGCTTTAAAGCCAAACTCACAATGTGACGAAGGTCAGGATCACAAAGGTGAAATCCATAGGAATCGCACTTCAAAGCGGCGAAAGGAAGAAATACTAACTAGGGCGTAGATAGAGAATATGTCGGGGCAAGGCCCGGGCTTATAACCAGTGAAATACGGTTACCCAAAGGGGCAAAAGGAGGTCATCACCGTAAGGGATGTGAATTGAATTACTTGACTTGACTTGAATTATCTAGAGTTGGAAGGGAAGCCCTAAAGGCTGCCTTTAAGGACCCTTGTGGTACAGTATGATCCCACAGTATGTGGGATGACAGCACTATGCCACTGTGTCACGTGATGAGACTGGACCCTGTCCTTCACACCTGTGCATTGCTGTTAAGCTGCGGTTTGCCTGTCGGTCCAATCGACACTTGTTTTGACCCGAGGAGCAGTTGTATGTACTCCCTTTAGTCTTTTTCCGCACAGTGAATTAGAGGAGTCCATCTATTACAGTCCTTTTGGTTGACGTCGGCATATATATCCATTAACTGCTACAGAGCTTCACCCACCCCTGACTGGCAGCTGAGTGAGTAGGCGCCAATCCAATCTTCTTGTCAACCACGTCAACCGCCCATGATTACTCTCTCAATTCCGTTTCCACATCTTGACCTCGCCTAAAGTCGGCCTCACCATCTTCTACCCATGATATAGCTTGTCTTAATATGTGGGTTTCCCGATCGCCGGAATCAACTCCGCTTTCAAGCCAACTGTTGAACCGAATCTAATGTCCATCACAACAGAGGCCTCTCCTGGGAATCGCGCATCCCGTTGGTATTCGATTAGCTTTTGAAGTTCGATATGACCTGTCGAAAGACTGCCGCAAAGGTGGTGAAGATGGGAAAGAAAAGCCTACCTCACCCAACTGCCGTGTAGGGAGTAGGGAAATGTAAGAGATGTGTATTTTGGCCGAGAGCTGAGGCTTTCAGTCTAAGTTTAATTATGTATTGAGACACAAAGGTAGGTTGGGAAGCTGGGCTCCTGCTCCGATCAACGAGTGACACTTCCGGAGCCCGCCACCACCAACAGCCAGCCGGTGGGATAGGCCGATCAACAGTTTTGGGAGAAGCCTTCAACTCGATGCCATTTATAGCATGCAGATGACGCAGGCTGAATGCGTTGTCCCTTAGAATATCCGAGTTTGACACAAATATTTAAGTGTTCAAGACTGGCTGCTGAGTTTGTAAAAGAGGGCGTGATATCCTCCATGCGGATTGCTGGCTGGACTACGAATTCAGCGAGCTCAGAAGCTCATGTTGTGAAGTTTCATAATTCCAGTGTGAGGTTCGAAGATGAAGAGATCGAGCGCAATGTAAATAAAAATATTTATGCAGCTGATGGGTGCTGCCACAACCCCTGTGTGACTAATCTATTAGCCATTCACGATCCATGTCGTGGTTTAGGAGGGGATTTAGATGTCCGTTGATCATCGGGGTGCTCACCGCTGGTCTCACCGGGCTCCTAAGCCTAACTTCTCTTCTTGCATATCATAGAAAGTGTCGCAATACCGCTACGGCAAAGGGAATGATCACTCCTCTTGCCGGTAGCGTTATTATGGTCCATGTCTCCGTCTGACAGAAAGCACTAACTATCAGCAATCCTGGTAGAGGCCTGCCGGGGCGTAGGGAGCGTCAATTTGCAGGTCCCCAAAAAAGGGGAGGCGATTGGATTTTCGTCCAGTGCCACGACGGGATCATCGGCTTGATGCAACATCAATCGGTCACAGACCGCGACAACGGGATGAGTGAGAGCTATAGCCTACAGCGCTCCGTGTGTACAGGGGTCGAGAGTCACGACAAGAGTCAGGGTGCGGATTCCCCCGTTTCCCGAGGCCCAAGATACGGAATTCGGTCACGATTTGCAAGCTTATTGAATGTATATTTCCCCGACCTGTCTACCTAGCTGAAAGAAGTAACCGAGCATGAGAACAATCGTCCGTTTCGTGACCAAGCAAGATATGATCGGCGGCTGACGACAGGATCGAAGCGACCCACTAACAGTACCGTGCCAGCTCGGTTACCTTCTACGGTTTAGCGGTAGGTTGTCAAAGCCGCGGTTTGAGATACGGACTCCGGAGAACCCTCCACCACGAACTCCGAAAATACCAATATCCTATATATCGACATGACGTACCTTGGCATTTAAAGTTAACAGCCTATCCATTTTTAGGATCGCAATTTTAATATAAATGCAGCACCGTCTGCAGCTTTCCCCCCATGCCCTGGCACTCTTCATGTTTACTGCAGCATTTCTTTGAGCACCCCTCATCCTCTTGAACCAAGACACGCACACACCAATCCATCTCACAAGACTCCTCTTTCCACACGACGGCAGAGATGTCCTCACGTCAGAAGTGCGATAAAAAGCAGATTGCAGATGCGCAGTCAATTCCCTCAAAAGACATGGACCGTTTACCCGAGAATTTTGGCCCAGTCTTCTTCCAAAATCAGTTCAGAACCAGAATCGAGCTGCCAACCAGAGATGTGTATCCGAGAGTGGAGGGTAAATGTGCCATCGTCACAGGATCCAACACTGGGCTGGGCTTTGAATCAGCCAAGCAACTCCTGTCTCTTGGCCTGTCACATCTAGTTTTGGGTGTGAGATCGCTCGAAAAAGGCGAGCAAGCTGCTTCCAAGCTTCGTCTTGTCAACGCTAGTGCGAAGGTTGAGGTCTATCAGCTGGACATGGAATCATATGACTCTATCCAAGCCTTTGTCCGCAAGTGCCAAGAAGACCTTTCTCATATCGACATCGTCATCCTGAATGCCGGTCTCTCCCCCCTGCAATTTGTCACCATCCCTGGAACGGGCCATGAGAAGACCATACAGGTCAATCACATCAGCACAGTACTTTTGACTCTTCTCTTTCTTCCAGTCTTGAAGAATAAGTCAAAGGGCCCAGAACCGCCTCGAATTACCATCGTCAACTCTGTTATGGCTCATCTATGCAAGGTACCCAATAAAAGCCAACGGCCATTTTTGCCCTCGTTCGATGACACATCTATCACTCCATGGAACCCTGAGGAGAGATACGGTGTGTCTAAATTGCTTCTTCAGCTTTTCATTGTCAAGCTTGCCGACTACGTCAGTCCGGACGACGTTATCATCAACATGGTCGACCCAGGCCTCACCAAAGGCACGGGCCTGGCACGCGACGTCAAGGGAGCTACTGCCATCGCCGCAAAGATGTTCTTCTCCATTGCAGGAAGGCCTGTGGAAAGAGGAGCGGCAACCTACGTCGACGCTGCCTTGGGCCATGGTAAAGAGTCTCACGGCTGCTTCCTCATGAACTGCAGAATAGCCCCGTAAGTAAAGGTTCGTTCGGAGACCGTTTTGGAATTATTGCTGACAAAATTTAGTCTAGCTCGCTGGTACTACACTGACGGAGAAGTGCTGACGGATCTGATCTGGACTGAGACACTTCAAGAACTCAGTTTCGCTGATGTTCAGCAGATTATAAAATCTACAGACTGAATTTGATTTGTCTTTACGATGAGCCTCAAAGCTTAATTTTGTTAGGGATGGGTAGTATACTATCGACTATATTAATTGGTCCATTTCATTATTTAGTATTGAAAGAGAATAATTTACTTGTTTTGCTGCGTCCTCTACCCACCTGACTGTACTAATTCTCACGGATTAGTCCGCGAGAAGACGGTGCAGCTCGCGACAGCTATCAGCGCTCTGAATACCCTCATCGTTGTGTTCACGCTGCCATACCCCCTCAATACAGTTTATGCAGCCCTTGGCGCAAAGGTAGGCCTCACATATGGATCGATATATGTGCTTTCTCTCATCTTGACCATCTTCCAGTGTTATAGCTTCCGAGACAAACAAATCTATTAGGGCTATTTCTTTTGTCCAGTATGCACGAGAGACTAGAACGTCAGATCGCTTATTAGAACCTGTCGACTAAAGTGTCCGGTCTTTTTTCCTGACACTCTTCATTGTACCGCTCTGTAGCAACGACCGGGTAGAATAAAGTATGCCATTGGCAGCGACCAAGACTCATAAAGCCTTGCAGGGAACAAGCCAAAGGCCATTTCTAAGGCAGAGTGAGGTGGCGTCGGGATTGCAGTTGCCGGTTTGGACTTCATATAGGATCCCTAGTAGTTCTGACCATATGGATTGGATCCGATTGCATGGCGGGGTACGAGCTTCGGAAGCGGCCACGGCTCGATTGACTGGGATCAGCTTCGCAATCTGTGGTAAAGAAGGGTAACTCTGCCTAGAGGTTAGACCTGGAAGGTATATTTTTAGAGTAATTGTTTAAGCATGCCGCTCTGTGGCGTAGCTTTGGTTCAGCTGGTCATCTCGCTTCCACAGCCCTCCTTAGCCCGCATTGGCTCTGCTCAGCCTGTTTAGCAGAGTAGCCCTGTAGTCTATAGGCTATAGACTAGGCCGGCTTTAGCTAGGCCATCCTTGCTGACTTAGCAAGAAATGCAACTTGTCCTGCAATACCGGACGGAGTAAAATCTCAACGGATCCGGGCAGCCTAGCGTAAGGACCATCCCACTTTATTCTGTCTTACCCGTTGATATACAGAATGCAATTGGCCCCCCCCGACATTCCATGCGGCGCTAGGCTGCTCGGATCCGTTGAGATCTCACGGTAGTAAGGATGGCTTGGCGTCGACCTATGGTGTTCTCGGTTTGGGGGCTCAAAGCGGGGAGCCTTGGCCACGTAGGGCTGCCAAGTCGGGATCTGCTTTTCCCGAGACCAGGGATCTAGGTTACCAAGCGACGGCAAGGAACTTGGAAGGGTGGGTAATAGGTATAAGCCAGTCGCCATGCTTCCGGCCTTCTTTCTTGCATATTTTCCTCCACCTCTTTCTGCTGGACTCACCAGTCTCCATTCGCGGCTCGACTGTCGACTGTGGAGGTAATTGACATCTGATACAGCTCCACGACATCGTGATTGTCAACGTCAGGATGAGGGTCTCCCAATTGACGTACGCACTCAGCCTGGGAAGGCTGGCATCGGCAGCTGAGGACGCTCTGAGGTACCGAAGCGATGCGGTATGGACACCGTCTCTACCAGCCCAAGCTCACCATTGACATGCCTTCCAGTGTGCCGCTCTCGCAGCAGCCTTGCCAGGCGACGTGGCGTATCCCAACACCACCCCCTACATCCAGGCCAACAGCTACTGGTCGGATCGGCAAGCTGAGGTGCATCCGCGGTGCTTCGTGACTCCAAGAAGCACGAAAGGGGTCTCGGCAGCCATGAAGATCCTTACATCGCGGAACGCACCTTTCACCGTCAAGAGCGGCGGGCACACCGCCTTCGCGGGCGGCTCTAACATAGCCGACGGCGTGACCATCGACCTGGTGTACCTGAACGCCATCACCGTCTCAGCCGATCGCCAGACCGTCTCCATCGGCCCGGGCAACCGTTGGATCAACGTCTCCGAGACGCTCGACCCGCTCAAGCTGGCCGTCGTGGCCGGGCGCGTCGCAGACGTCGGCGTAGGCGGGCTGATCCTCGGCGGCGGCATCTCGTACTTCTCTGGCATGAAGGGATGGGCCTGCGACAACGTGCGCAACTTCGAGGTCGTGGTTGCGTCCGGCGACATCGTCAATGCGTCGCCAACAACGAATACGGATTTGTACTGGGCGCTGCGCGGCGGCGGGGGCTCGAATTTCGGCATCGTGACGCGCTTCGACCTGGTTTCGTTTGAACAGAGCGACCTGTGGACCAGCTCGCTAATCTTCCCGGGCGCGTTAAACACCACGCTGATCCCGCTTTTCCAGAACTTGACCGTCAATGGCCTGCCGAGCGATCCAGCGGCTCACACGTACTTCGTTTTAACGTACCAGCCTTCCTTTGGCGGGTACATTGCGCTCACGAGCTTCTATCATGCCACCATTCCTTCGCCACCGGAGAGCACGCCTCCGGTTTTCGCCCCCAGTTCCAGTCCGTCCCCGGGGCGATTGTCAACTCGACGCAGGTCACCAACATCTCGACGCAGTCTAGGGTCATCGACGTCCCCTACGGCTCGCGGCAAACATGGTGGGACACCACCGTGTCCGCTACCTCGGCGTCCCTGCTCGCCGACATCGTGCCTCTCTTCGAAGCCCGCAATGCCGCTCTGTTTGAAGCCGCCAACGGAACCAGCGTTGTCCCGTTCCTGGTCTTCCAGCCCATCCCCGTGAATGTGCTCTCCGCAATGCAGCAAAACGGCGGCAACGCGCTCGGCCTGGAACCTTCGGATGGACCCTTGATGCTGGTGCAGCTGACGACGACGTGGGAGGACGCACGGCTAGACGCGCTCGTCGAGGATAGCTCGCGGCAGCTGGTGGCCAAGATCGAGAGCATGGCGGAGAAGCGCCGGCTGGGCAACGGGTTCGTGTACATGAACTACGCGGGTAGCACGCAGCAGGTGCAGAGGCGCTATGGCATGAATAACCACCAGCGTAAGCTGAAGCGCATCGCCGGGGAATGGGATCCGCAGGGAAAGCTGGCGCGGCTTTGGAGCGGTTATTTCAAGCTCTAGGGGTAGACCTGGCCATTTTGAACCCTACTAAATCAGTAAAACCATACGAATTGGGCGTTCTGGCCTACTCGTCACAAAAACCCTCGCCCGCCGTGGCTTGGGCGGCTAAATTTGTCATTTAGTGCTACACCCAGTACTAGAAGAGACAGTAGCTTAGCAATAAAGATTCAAGGTTATATATATATAAGATAATATTCACAAATAAATTAATTGCTAAAACTAGACTTTTAATTTAGAACTAGTGTTTTCATAAGAGGTAGCGTGCCTAACGGACACATCACTAAACCTATTCTGTAATACATTATGTGTTTAAATATAAAATAAAAGTAGTCAGTTGATATTTTGAAAATAACATAAATCTATCAGCATAGTAATTAATAATGGAAACAGTACAGTTTTTAATATATTCCTGAAACAAATATTAATAACAGCTTATCTACTGCCTTACTAACTTATTTCGACACAGCACTAAAGACATTATCGATATGGTTTTCGGCGATTAGTAACTATAGCTGAGACTGTTCTAGAAATAGTTCTCTAAGTAGAGCAGAATTATAGTTTCTTAGGAGCTCTTTCCTTTTTGTATGTATTGTGATGGTGCTGACTGGCACACTGGGGTTTAATGATAGCAGGTCTAGCCTGACCAGACTAGAGCCTACTTAAAGGAACAGCTCTTCCTGTAGTAGGAAGGGCACGCTTTTTTCCCTTCTTCAATTTGAACTTTTTGAGACGCTCATTATTATCCCTTTGCTACTAGACCAGCTGTCGCAGCAGCTCTTATCCCTTCTTTGTTGCCTTTTCTTTTATCTTATCTTGTGCAGAAGCATTTGATCAAGTGCTTGTCTTTCTTTCCCTGCCAAATTCCCTCAGCCGGTCTTAACTGCAAGACCCCCTTTAGTCTGAACTATAGGGTATCTCAGACTTTTGCTGTTGCAGGCCCGGTCTGCACTAAGTGTATCTCCCACCAACAAAATAGTATTCTTTATAAATATAAATAATATTTAATTAACTAAGCCTACTTATTGCTATTTACCTCTCTTAGAGAATTACTATTAGAATATAGTATTAAAGAAATAGATAATAGAAAAAGCTACTAAAAATAAATATCTATAAATAGAACTTTAAAAAAAGAATAAAAAGTATAATTAACTTATTTAATAACTAACTGAAGAGTCTAAAAGAGCAGTACTAAATAAGTCTCTTTTTTATAAATATCTTATAACGTACTTAATAAGCATGCCGGTCAAATAAGCTTGCCGGACACTCATACTGTACAGCTAAAAGTAACAATATTAAATTTTCGAAAACGGGCTATATAACTATTAAAAATATAAAAAAATCATTTTTAGATATTTAAAGAAAAAGAAAATAGTATAGTATTTTTCTTAAACTTTTGGTTAGCTTATTATATATAAAAATATGAAGATACACAGTGCAAATAGGTTTTTTCTTAATAACTTTATAGAAAGAAATAAATAAAATTTTATAAAATCCTCTTAAATATTATATTATATAGTTAACCTATATCTTAAGTTTTAGCTATTTTAGGCCTAATTCCAATTTTTAAGAATTTTTTAAAAATTGCGATTTAAGGTATAAAACGCAAGTGACCGGTATACTTATTTGACCGGCATACTTATCAAGTACGTTAATACTTATTTAAGTGGAATTATTAATAGAGTAAGGCTAACAGAAATATAGAGATAAAATAGATTTTTCTGCCTTTACTAATTGAATTTGCCAATATAGCAGCCTAAATATACTATTACCAGAATATAGTATACTAATAAGGCATACTGAGTAAGAACTGGAATCCGGATAAGAGTTGTGTGAGATTAACCTTTTGATATCACTTACACCTATAAAAAGAAGAAATGTAATAGATACCTTAGATATTATTCTAGTATTTACGTCTTATATATGTGAATAGCTTTATGCCAAGCCTATGGCTATTAATTAGATGAATCTTATTAATATTGGCAGACAAGATTGCAGTAGGCAAGGTTCAACGATGAGCAGCATGAGATATCAACATTTGGCGAAGGTGGGAGGGCAACGAGAGCCACTTTTGTGAAAGAATACGGAAAGGTGATTCAGGCAGCTCAACCTCACGGTAAAGCCAGCTTTCTGGATGAGCTCGCTGATGCCGAGGCCGTTGCTGATCACCACCACGCGCACAAACTTGCTCCCCGCGTCGGCAGTAAAGAACGCCCTCGCTGGAATCACGGCCGTCTGGCCTTCCCGCAACACAGTCCACTCGGATTGCCCCTTGATCTTGAGCTTGAACGAGCCCTCCATGGCGCAGACGCAGTGGTCCGTCGTGGTGAAGCTCAGGTCTCGACTGAAGAAGGGCCGGTCTGGGTAGCTGGACGACGACTCCATGGTGGAAATGGAGAATTTCCCGTCGCATTGTGGCGGGGTGATGAATGGCCGTGACAGTATCCCGCCAAACATCCATTGGGGGCCGGTGCCTGCGCGCAAAAAGTACGGCTGGGATGCCTTCGGTAGCTGGTTTTCCGTGTCGAGCCAGGAAGACAGTTCGGGAGGTTGGTGGCTTTCTTGGATAATGAGGTCGGCCTTGGGAGGCGGATTCGGGTGCAAACTCCAAAGGCTGGGGGTGTCTTTCGACGGGAGCAAGATACCCTCGAATTGGTGGCCCATGGCCCGGAAGACGTCGACCTGATCTGCTGGGGTCGCGAGGGCTAAGAATTCCGTGTATTGGCCGAGCGGCCTGTAGCCATACACGGTTGACTAGCAAGGAAATCAGCCGCTGAAGACCAGACAAACAGCGCTCATCTCACCGCAGGCACAAAAGCAAAGTCCCCAGGGTACAAGTCGCGGCACTTGTCGCCGTTCCAGAACCTGAGATATCCCCTAGTCACTATGAAGGCGTTATCGGCGCGCGCGCGCGAGCAAAAGGAGTCGGGGGCGTCTGATGGGACAGCCGCCCGATAGTACACAGCCATCCTGCCGTCGGTTTCCTTCGCAGAGGCGAGAATTCGCACCACGCTGTTGGTTCCAGGTATGGCAATGCAATCGCCCTCATTTTGGTCAATCACGTAGCTCGTTCTCGCGCCAGGAGGACGAGCGGTCGTCGGATGACCATTTTCAATGAACGCCGGA
Organism: Ilyonectria mors-panacis; assembly: GCA_002991585.1. Taxonomy (NCBI): domain Eukaryota; kingdom Fungi; phylum Ascomycota; class Sordariomycetes; order Hypocreales; family Nectriaceae; genus Ilyonectria; species Ilyonectria mors-panacis. Next base: position 843,617 of record PPHJ01000050.1, read on the forward strand.
TCAGAAAATACCGCGTCCGGCGAGAAACGGGACTGGTGAGAAACACGCAGCTTACACGGGTAGCAAAAACACACCACGCACAAGTATAGCTTTTGATACAATTGATTCCGGGGCTTCCTTTGGCTAATATTGTCATTGAGCTGGAAAGCAGAGATCTAGTTCCGAATGCCGTTTTGACCGCCATTTTGCTCACTAGAGGCCGGATCAACGGTTGGTCCGGCCATCCACGAGCGAGGGGATTCCCAGAGGAGTGAGCGTGTAATTCGCGGGCATGTCAGTATATGTGAGGGCAACGCATTGGGTTGAGAACATGATGATTCCCGGTATCCATTACATTAAACTTCGCTTTCTATTGGTGTTGACGTTTCAGTCAGAATCCTTAGCAAGGTCCCAGCACTTCCTCATACCAGTGCCCATCGACTCCTTGTCGACATCACCTGGCGACGCCTATCTCTGTCGAGCTGATAGCTTGGCTGGAGTGTTTCCAACGCAATCATCGTTAGTCTCCAGGGTGAACAGATGGACATGCATTGTAAGCTTGATGTGGGAAAACAACCACGGCACGCTATCCAGCTCAGTGACGTGTTTTAGTACCCCATCTGCCGTCTTATCCCGGGCAATCAAGTCGGACATAAAAGCCGTTGCCCTTGTCCGCCGCATCTTTGTAGTGCTGTTGTCATCTGAATCGTATAGAATCTGGCTCGGGAACTCCCACAGGCCGGCGAGGAGGCCCTTTTCCGGCCGCTTTTGGATTAGATACTGCCTATTGCTTTGGCGGATAATGCAGACCAAGCGTTTCCTCGACCCTCACGGCCTTCTTGACGACCTTGAGAGGGAATTTTCGGGCGTGATCCACAATCACCTTGAGGTTGTTGGTGCTCAGGCCAGCCTTTGGTTTTGCTGGCTCTGCTTTGCTGGTGGGACCCTTGATCATAAAGGCTGATAGTTTCATTTGTTTGCCTTGTTTGCTTTCCTTAGGAGCCAGCTTGGTTTTCCTCTTGCCATCTCCATCTCCCTCCAGGCTCGGCGTTTCCTTGAGGGGTTCGCAGAGATCGCACAGATCCTCAATATTGCTAATTTTGGGCTTTCGGGCAGACGACACCAGCGTCTTTCCCTTCTTATATACGCGACATATTAAGCTGATAGGACATTAGTTACAGTTTAGCTTAAGCGTACAAACAGTACTCCTCAGTTCTATAAGAGCCTAATCCTATCTTTCGGGCTGATTGCTTATATTGTCTTCTATAATTTCTTTGGTACTGTCTTATATAACGGCTTTAGTGAGTGCAGTAGCAGCTACCTATAGTGTGTTAATAACGAGCTTGTCTGTCTTTACGTTCCCCAGAAGGTTAAGCTGCCTGCTGAGGACGCATAAGATATTGCCGTCGACTATAGGTACGGTGCGTCTAAATACAATAGCCGAGATAGCGCTGGCAGTATATCGGCCGACGCCAGGGACCTTTGCCTCAAGATGTTCCACCCGCGACGGCAGCAAACCTATTATATCTGGGTCTTAAATAATGAGCTTAGCGGCTTTGTGGATCCTTGTCGATCTGCTGTAGTAGCCCAGCTTGCACCAGACGCTCAGGATATCGTTGGGGCTGGCGGCAGCTAGGTCATAAATAGTCTGCCACTTAGCCATCTAGTTATTTTAATAGTCAATAATGACGGCCACGCGTGTCTGCTGCAGTATAATCTCGCTGATCCAAACCTTATACGCCCGACGCTTAAGGAGCTTGCGCAATTAAGCAGCATCGGTATGCTCTTGTGGGTCGATCCAGGCCTTGCGCTATAGCATTTTGCGCTTAGTGCTCACACCGTCGAACTAGGCGAAGAGTATATTGCGCGGGATGCAGCATCATCTAGCAAGGCCGGCCGATAGTAGTCGACTCTATGTCGCTGCGTCGGAGGGAGGTAAGGCTGGTGTAATATTTTGTCTGCTGGACCGAAAAGACGCTGGTGAAGTTGAGTGGCGACGTCTTTGCTTTTGGCCCTTGATGGTTGTGATTTTCGTCGCTTTAGCGCGGGCTCATCGCTCTCTTCTTGGACAGACGCATCGCTCTCTGACGCATCGCGACGAGGTGCAGGGCGACGCTTTGCGACTCTGGCGACGGGTTCTGGACTATCGCCACCCGTCTTGAATTGCGAAGAAATTTTCTTTGATGCTGCGGTTGCACTGGATCGCGCAGCTCGGGATGATGAGGCGGCCATTCTGACCCTCTCTGAGCTATTCGCTGAGCGTCGTCAATCACTATCTATCATGGGATGAGATTCATTGTAAGGGAGACACACTACAGAAAAGGAGCGTGTCCCCGCACACTCCCGGAAGAATCTCAGTGATTGTCTTACACTAGTCAGAAAACATAGTTGGTCAATACGAAAAAAGAAACGAGTGTTAGATGAAGCGTGGGAAAACCCGATCAATGGTGCAAATGAGCAATGACATCATGCACTCACTGAGACAAAATACGGGTACTGGATGACTGCCTCAGCCTCAGTCCTCCACCACTTACTTATTTATTCTCCAGTATCATGCCGCTGTTCGCCAAACACAAGTCGGAGCTATTGGTATTTCGCACTTCCATAATTATATCCGAATCTAATTATCCTCGAGCACTCTAGTCGTATGTCTTCGTCAATCTCAAGCGACGCTTATTAGTCGGGTCGTAGGTTTATCCCAAGGGCGTAAGACTCCCTCTAAAGGGCCTCTGGATCATCTCTGCATCTTCATCCTTGAACCTCCAAACGCCTTTCGTCTCCAAATCCGACAACGCATTCCCTGTACCTTTTGCCAAATCGATGAAAGGCCTCATGCTCATGCCCCGGGATGCTCTCGAAGAATAGCGGCTCCCATGGTTTCTCCATCTTCTTGTCGTGCAGCCTAATTTTCCGCTGCGCTTCCTCGACCTTTTGCTTGGCGGCGGCCGCGGCCCATAGATCGCCTCCCTTCAACGCCCCGATGACATCGTTCCATGCGTGCCGCGACTCCCATGGGTCCTGCTTCTCGACCGTGTTGATTTCCATCGTCGACGGTCGGTTTTCCGGGGCGTCGACAGTATACTTTTCTACTACTTCGCCCGTTCGCCCGTCCCTCACCTCCCAGCTCTCGCTCCAGACTCCGTTCACTTCGTACAGACAGGAATTTTTTGGCTGACTTGGGTGATAGACGCGTGCTTCGAAGTAATTCTTCTTGCCTCGGAAGAACCCCTTGCCCAGAAAATTGATCTCCGATACGTACCCCGAGCTCGAGATGATCTTGTACGTCCCCAAAATCTCGGGGTACAGGCATGCCGATAGGAACCCGTGTACCTGGACCTCTGGGAAACGGTAAAAGGTAGTCTTCATCGAATTTTTCGATGCGTAGTATTGTGTGCCCGAACTGACGAATGTTGACGGTCCCGGAGAAGGTCATTTCCACCGGGCGTACCCATCTGCCCGGATACCATGCTCTTTGCTCGAAATGTGCACTGCCGTGATCGGTGGGTGGTGGCTGACCTGCTCGGCCACCAGCTTTGTGGATGATTTGGAGTCTGCATCTGTCCATGACGCGAGGAACAGCTCGCCCAGGAATGCGTTGAGCGGCTTCTTGACGCTAACGTTGGGCCCTCCGCCCACGTACATTTGGCTGCGGAGGCCAACGAGAAACATGCGCAGCACCAAAAGGCTTCGCTTTTCGGCCTGGTCGTCCTTTGCTGGGGCGGTAAAGACGGACGGCCGCTCACCCCAGCAGCTAGGATTCTCAACCACCACCGACGACGGAGCCAGGAAAAACGGTGGCGCTGTGATGTTGGCGAGATCTCCTTTGATGGATGAAAAGTGCTGGCGGGACTCGTTAGCTTCGTCTTTAAATGTGTGTATCGCTTTCTGGAGCAAATCGGGCACGAGAGGCCGTCATCGGTGAGCAGGAGGCGTCTCTTACCTTGACTAGGTCGAAAAGACGGGAAGACATTGACTTGCCCGCCTCGCTGACTGGCCCCTGGTGCATATCCTTGTGCGACATTTCTCGTACTGGTGATGGGATCATGGGAGCAAGCAAGAAGCGGATAATAAATACAGGAGATGAAATTGGTCGTTATCTCGTTGAGCTATCAAAAAGGTCCATCAGCGCCCCAATGCTTTATAGTTTCCAGGTCAGAAAATAGCCCAGCCACTCCTCGTCGAGACTTGGGCTGCTGCAAGGCAATGTCACTCAACAAGATCTAAGCCACACCGGGTCGGTCGCGGCGCAATGCATCTGCCCGACCTGAAACCCACTGTCCACTGGATTTACTACGTACTGTTCCGATCTTTGCGCAGTAATTTGTCAATTCAAGAGCGCCTAGCGGGACGCCATGTGAGATAATGAGGCCCGATTTTCTTCAGGGGCTGCGTGAAACGGCGGATGCGACGGCTCAAACAGGGCCCGTCTGTCGCTTTGACACAGTACATGTCTCTGATCTACTGATAAGTGTTCGTGGCTACAAGTTCATATTGAATCTAAAGGTGCATCGTTATCGCTGCAGATGAAAGATAAGATCTATGATAACTCTTCAATCTAAGAAATTTGCCGGCTCTAAGTTGTTTCCTGTCTAATCCCATGATATCGACCTCTCTCTATTAATTAAGCCGTGCTTCTTCTCCAAGGGCATGTCCAAACTACGAAATGATGATCAAATTGACGATCTGACAATGTTCTTTCCAGCAATCAACCCGCTCGCCTTCTCTGTGAAAAGAGTCTTCCCCTTGGCGGCATTCACAACAAAACTGGGCACCTTGACCCAGTTGTACTGCCCCGTCCCCTTCTTCTTCCCGAGGGTGACAAACACCTGCGGCATCGCCGCCGGCTTCAATTCTTTGACGCTTTCAGGATTGCCAGTTAGGACAGCGCCCAGGTTGTCCGCCAGGTGGAGGGCTTGTCTTTCGGCGTAAATGAGCTGCTTGGGCTCAAGGTTACCGGCGTCCCCGACACCCCAGACGTTATCCAGCCCCGTCGCCCGGAGTGTTTTGTCCATCTTCAAGCTGCCTTGCTCATCCAACAGCTGAGCGGGCACAAATCGAGTATTCGGGCGCATCCCGTACAAGGGGAGAAACAAGTCTGCCTCGACCTTTTTGCCGGAGGAGAGCGTGATGGAGACTTGGTCGCTGAGCTTGTCCAGCGAGGTCACGCGCACGCCGTGCAGGATTTTGACATGCAGTCTTTCAAGCTCGATTGCGGCAGTCTTGCCAACTTCGGGGCGTAGACCAGGGAGAGGTACGTCGCCTCCGATGATGAGAGTGACTTGCTTGGACTCGCCGTACGTGTAGCCAAGTTCTGCCGCAGTCTCGACGCCGGTTGGGCCAGCGCCAGCTATGACAATGGACTTGGCATCGCTCACTTTCTTCTGCAACGAGTGCAACCCGCCGAGGCTATCCTCGTACGTCCCTACCGTCGTGAAGGGCAATCGACCGGGGTACGAAGATCCAGTCGCAATGACTAGTTGGGTATATGTGATGATTTTGGCGTCATTGCAAGTATCGACTTGTACGGTGTTTGTTGCTGTGTCGATGCCGGTGGCGGTCCCAAGGACAAACTCGAAGGCGTCTTTCGAGTACTTGTCAAAACCGGTTTGGATGGCGTGGAACAATTCCTCGTCTGCAATTTCGCCCGGGAGAATGCCTCGCACAGCTGCAATGTTCCAGTAATGGTGTGTGCTCGGTGAGATCAGGATGACTTTGAGATCCTTAACCTTGGGAGTGGTGTACTTGAGGAGCTTATGCGCGGTCCCGATGCCGGCAAAACCAGCACCGATAATCACTACCGTGTCTGCCATTTTCGATGCGATGATTGGTGGGTGGCTTTCAACGTGGGTGGGTGGTGGGTGTGATAGACTCAGTGGGAACAGCACATAGCAATGCCTGTTTACCTATGCCAATTGCGTATTCATATGAAAAGCCACCGAAACTTCGCAAACACGCACGTCCATGACGATCTATCCACGGACGAATGCGTCGCCCGAAGATCGAACAGTCTGTCCGTCGGTTCCAAATCTTCCCGATTAGCAAATTGGCGAGGGCGGCTATGCTCACTCGTCTTCGAGATTGACGTTGAAATTTGCCCGATTCATGAATTGGAGTACGTACCCAAAGGTTGATGGGCGGCCGACTCGTATTCGGGTTTGATGTCTTAGCGCATAGCCCGAAAGACGCGTATTCATGAGACAAGACTCTGACAAGAGCAACATTTCCACCCAAACACGCAATTGTCTCATGTGGTCGGATGGAGCACTCTGCGTATTAAGAGGACCCGATTTTATCATCTCGGTTCATCCGGTAAGTACCGGTTTTCTTGAGAAGGCATCTCAATATTGACAGGTTTGTTTGCTGACCCGGCCTGCACTACCACAACACATCTCACCGGGTTTCAAGACTCGATGCACAATATTGACGATCAGGCTGAGATGTTTGCCTAACACGAACGAAACGTGAAAACAGATGATATTCGGCCAACTGACTGCTGTAGCGCCCTCAAATGATGCACAGAGGCCTTCCCACCCATTCACCCTCCGAGTAACTCAGACACCCGTTTTCTCGGCCACTCGACCAAACCCAACAGGCATGGCTGCCCAGCAAGACAGGTCACAATCCGATCCAAAATTTGTCGCGCCCAGCCCTTCAGATACCACGTGTTGTTTTCAATAGATGCAAGAAACACACTGAAATATGCAAGAATGAGTAGTGCCCGTGGGCGACGCGCGATGAGATCCAGAATAAGATCGTCACGGAGATGGTATAGCCAGACGAAGAAGCACCCAGGTTCAATTTTCGAACTAGACAGAGCCGCAAGGGTGAAGCAGGCCTCGAGGTTATCGAGGGCTACTCGGTATGCGTCCAGGCTGTCGGCGGGTATCTGGCTCTCCTGGTACGCCCGGAGCTTTGCCATAGCCTCGCGAGCATCTGGAGGAAGATACCTATTCGCTGGGTCGATGTAGCTTTCGTCTGAGTTTAATACGGGTTCTCAAGATGGCAAAGGAGGCTGGATATCCACTCACTCTGTTAGATATCTGACGAATGTAAGAGGCCATGTGCTGAACAGCAACGGACGAAACTCGGAGTTTACAGTTTCCCTCATGAACGATCTGATGGTTGAGTCGACGCCCTTGACAAGCCCGATCAGCTCGGCGAGACTGCCGATGGGATCGATCAGCTTGGAGGGACTCATCCGAGCCGGCTGCGTGAGCATGTGAGTGAGTCATCAGAAGCGACTTGAAGCTGTACACGGCCAACCAGTTACCCGCACTAATGTTCTCAAGCACGGAGCGATACCCTATGGACCCCATGGTTTGGTGGTAGTCGGCCAACGGGAGAAAGATGTAGCGGCTGGCTGGGTTAAGATGTGCCTTGTGCGCAGCGGCGATGGCAAAGATGCCGTGCATGAAAAACGGGTGTGCGTACCCCTTGCTTGGGAATGGCGTTCTTCCAAACATCCACGATGTCGTTCTGGAAGGACAAGGTATCTGCCGTCATGGTACAGAACTGGTGCATCAGCTCGCAGTTGCGGCCCCATAATTCATGTGGTGGTAAAGGAGAGATGCTGTCAGAGACCTGGCCCTGGTTGAGATGCCACTCGTGATGTGGGGAGGAGGACAACGTGTGGCCCTCAGATTGTTTAGTAGATCCACGTTGACGCTTGAAGACTGTGGAGACGGCGCCGACGTAGCGGTCTTTGAAGCTGCATGGGAGACTATGTCTCTTGCACTGAAAGCATACTGGGCCGACCTCGTCACACTGCAATACGGTTAATAAGTAGACGGGATACAGCCCATTGGCAAATCTCAAGCTGGGTAAGACGAAGCCCCGAGATGAGGAGCCAAGCCAGATCCAGAATTAGGCAAAAGGAGATGGGTAATGTACGCACCTTTACTTTGCGAAGCTTGCAGTTGGTGCAGCCTAAACGCGATTTGGTGTGCGCGCGACGGGTCGACATGGCGTCGTATCTCGCAGACGCGGGCGACGTACTCGTACCAGGTACTCGTACAAGGGGGATTAGAGCGAAACGGTATGTACAGGCAGGCGGCAAGCGAGAGAGGGCCTGAACCGGGTCTGGCCAAGGTGATTCAAAGGGCAACGGCAATGTTTTGTTCGAATCCTAGGGCGGTTAAGAACCAGGTCCTCCTCTGGATCCATGGGGAGGAGGACGAGGCGGGCTCATCAACTGTATGATACGCGGAGTTATGCGAATGCGAGTATTCGCTTCCCAGGGTGGCGCTGGCTTGTCAGCTAGGCCTAACATAGCATGGTGTTAAGATCGTGCCGTCCCTGGATGAACCTAACAAATCATTGGCGTGTCAAGCCTCAACCTTGAACTCTCGACCCAAGCCCCCTCCGACTATGGGGCTCTGGCACAAGCATGATTCTTTTCTTTCTCTTTTTCTTCCCCTCCTTTCCACCTCTCCGCAGAGGTTGCCAGGCCTATACACAGCCCTCCAGCAGGTCCGGATGGCATTTCTGAGAGAATAGACCCGCATATCTCCATGGCGCAGGCCTCGGAGCTGGCATGCTCACCGGCGTGCGGACGGTGCGGCTATCGATGGGGCCCGACGAAGCGATGTACAAGGGTCTTAAACTGTACAGCCTAGACGATGTTCTCCGAGGGGCCGGGCTTCTCCTCCAGCCAGAGGACGAAGTCGGTCTCCGACCCTCGTGCACGGCCATTGCGTTGGCGTAGTCAAGGATAATTAAGTTACGCTAGGGTTGCCCTCAGATATATCTTTTATATACGAATAAACAAGTTACTGGAGAGTGGCGTGGAGACTTTTGCCATAGACCCATATGTAATTAGGCAGTCCAGAGTAATTATGGCGCTAGGATCGTACTTGGATGTGTGTGACTTGTCAATGCTTCGCCCCAACTCATGCAGCATTTCGGGTATAGATGGCGGGCTGACGGGGTGTTCTATACTCCGTCCAACGACACCGAGGCCGTCTCGGTACAAACACTCAACCCTCATCCAAGAGATACGCCATGGTTCTTAGGTCCCGCAAGTTGTGGACAGATGTCAGCTCATTTATGCTTAAATGCCACGGCTCGAGCGGCAAGGGAAATAGACCACCAAGTCGACAGGCAGTGTTCCAGACTTGGTCCCTCATCTCCCCCGTCCAAGCCACCGGAGTCTCTCACATGTCCGACTGCAAACACAATTAGGGAAAATACTGTCCCTGCGTTTTATCGATATGAACCCTCAGCCACTGTCAATGCCATAGATAGTCGCCGTCATATTTGCCTCTCAACAATTCTCTACATCGCCCCAGATCTAGAGCGTTAACTCGGGCACCAGGAAAGAATTATCACTCTTGCCATGGATTTCAAGGAGGAAAAGGGAAATGGCGACGGAGGCAAGAGTCTGCCGTGGCAGCGTCATCAAGGTCGATCGGGGCGCGACTAGAGGCCAGCATATCTGGTGTCGAAGGGAGAGGGCGTAGGTGTTTTGAAGAGGGCACGGTGAACGGTGTACGGAACATCTTCGAGTCCCGGACTCCTAGATCTGGGACAATAGTTTGTCAAGTCCATCTTCTGCCCAACAGAGTGCTCTAACTTATGTAAAAATAGCATCAACCCTCCCAGCTGGATTGGTGTAATGTCAATACGACCTGGTTGACACGCAGGAATAAATCTTATTCCTGTGCCCTTCGGGGGCACGTAGCTTCAGGTTCAAATACTAAGTCTAGTTCATCATTTCTTTTTGGGCTTCAATCCTTTGTCGCGAAGTTTATGATATCTCCATGCCCATACGTGAATTTGGTCTGCTACCCACCCACCCATCATCATCCACCACACGACATTTTGGCAACATCGTGCATGCCAAGCGAGGCATTACGGTTGCAGAGAATAAAACACAAAAAGAACCACATTTGAGACATGGTGGCGGCTAGTCTTTTCGAGCTTCCTTCAAAATTGTGTCTAGTCTGCCCCGGTTATGCACAGCGGGACCTGCGGCAAGAGATTGGTGCGTCCCTATAGCAGATATCTCACTCAACCCAATGTGCCAGCTTTATGTTCTACTTTTTGCCCCGATTGAGCCATCAGCTTCGAGAAATCCATAGAATTTTTGATACATCTTGCCCATCCCCCTCCTCCTTGGTTTCGCTTTGGACTACCTCTCAACGCTCAACCCACCAACCAGGTACGATATCCTCATGTCTGATGGATAAATATCATGAGACTTGTAAATCGTGGCCCGGTTGGCTATTTTATCGAGGTTATCTACGTTGGTTTCAACTGAAATCATGCTCTGGAATGCAATATAGCTCGCTCGCTACACCAGGACAAGTTTTCCCAGGTCAAGATCTTCCTTCTCCACAGCCTCACCATTCATGATTCCGTGGACAAAGCACTCTCCAACTAGCCGTAGCTTATCACCTTCTGTCCCTCTCATCGTAAATGGCATGGGGCAGTTATTCACCACATGTATCACATCTCCATCCCGGGTCCGTTGAGGAAACAGTCCCAAGTACCCCTTTCCAGTCACCCCAAGCCGTCGATTCTGCAGTGCTCTCTGCATGGCTTTGCGGATATTCTGAAAAATCTGCGCTGGGAGACGGGATGACAAGTTGTCTAACTCGAGTCTGCCTTTCCCCTTAGGGCGTTTCTGCCGGGTTGAGTATGTCTGTCCTGGGAGAGAGGGCGACCGGCCGGTTGATTCGTCGAGTAGAAGGCTGAAGATCTCAGCAAAGGAGGGCGGGCACTTGAGCTGGCCATTCTCGTTCTTTCCAGCAACAACTGTATGCCAAAAAGCCTCAAAGACCGTGTCACAGGATGAGGTTTGTAGATTCTGCGAGACAAAATCGACACACGCAAGCAGAGTCTGGTTGTTGACAGCCGGGTCGGTGTAGGTGAGATCCGGATCCGTCAACACATCGCCAACCTTGACAACCGTGTCGAAAAAGACGCCCTGGACGCAGAGCTCTCCTCTTTCTCGGGAATCTATGTCATGCAGTTTCTTGTCCTTAAATCGCCCGCATGCATTGTAAACACCACTGGCCCACGAATTTCCCATTGGAACTACCCGACTGGGCACCCTCCAGTCCGGAACCCAAGAGGGCAGATCTGGAGACTCATGATCCACATATGATAAGACCCAACAGGTTCTCCACGACAATTTTCCCAAGCAACGGCTCGTCAAATCACGAAATAGCCCAGCTGCGGTGCAATCATTTGCGTACCTGACACTGACCGCCTCCCTGTCCTCGTCGCTACACACACCCAAAAGCCCGTAGACCTTGTCTCTTGGATCATAGCATTGAGCGTTGCGCACCTTGATCAAGAGCGAAAAGATATCCGAGCGGTTGACTGACGTCTGGTGGTCGCTTCTCAGTTCAACCATGCTCAGGAGACGTTGGCAGACATCGTCTCCCTCCGTGCCTCCAGATGAAAAGCATTCTGTCAGCCAGCGGGAAATACCACAGGTGACGAGAATGTTGCTAGCATAGTCAAGAATCTCCCATGGGACAAGAACTTTGCCACAGGCAACCCAGAGCGATGACGCACTTGGCAGGATGGCCTCTTGCACAATCCAGACTCTCGTGAACCACGGCCGAGACAGCAAATCCCACAACTCTTTCCAAATTTTAGAATCAGGACTGGGAAGGCGAAGTCTCTCAAAAGTGTCTGGGCCCACGTCCGAGAGGTTGAACTGTAGACACGGAATGACTTCTTCGAGGAGTTGCATGGCGGAATTCGACCCGACGCTCCCTTCGCCTAACCAGATTATTGTGTTGAGAGATTGAGAATAAATCCTCCCCATGAGGGGGATTTGTTGTTCTTTCTCTTTCTCGTCCTCTTGATTAATGCAGAGCTGGTCGATCCACATGACAATGGAAGCATCAGGCTGGCGGAGTTGCCGTAGTGCCGCCTCGAGAGACTTGGTGATCTTTTTCTCGTGCCCGTCGCACTCGATGCTGGCCTCGAATACCGGCGGGCCCCAGCAATAGCTAAGGGCAGTGTAGCATACCATTACGCTGGGATCCTTTGTAGAAAGAGCCCATTTCGTCCTGTAGAATCCTCCCTCGACCGCGATCTCGTGGTCGAATTCGACAGTGCAGTGATGCAACTTGCCCCGGAGTTTGTCGTCGCCAGAGCCCGGTTGAAGCTCAAGTACGCGGATTTCGTTCGGATCGTGCATTGGTTGGTAAAGCCTTCCGATTTCTTTCTTGGGGCTTGGACTGACGACTTTGGTTGAAGCCCATTGCCGAATGGCCGACACCACAGCATCCCAATCCTCGGGGGGGTAATTGAAAGTCGCTGCAGTGGCTCCCTCGGCGCGTGCATACGCAAATTGGCCGGCCCTGTTGTAATTCTTTAGTCCCATTAAATCGTGGATATCCTCTCCCATGTTGCTGAGGGTACTATCAGGTATCTTGGAACCCATGGTGAAGCTTGCTGACAACGAGGCGTTGGTTGATGAAATTGTTCAGCCCAAACAGTCAGCGCGTCCTTGATGTCACGAAAAGCCGTTGTCCTCAGGTGGCTCAGACACGCACCGACCTTTGATCCGAACTAATGCACATCTTTGTTATTTGGGCGCCAAAACCTGCGCCCTGCGGGTGGGCTTGGTATCGTTGTGGCTAATTCGTTGTGATTGGATACATTAACCAGGCTGTGGTGAGCGTCTTGAAAGGCCGCTGTAGTGTGCTCGTTGGCAACTTTGGAGACGCCTCGTTCCGTCAGAGAATATTGGTTCTTATTGTATGGGAGAAATTTCTCACTATTTCAATAGTGCTGCGTCAAACCATGCAAGTGGGAACACTCTTGAACAAGAATCTTGATTGAGTCTCACTTCGCCGATAACTTACGATTCCAAGCAGCGCTAACAAGTGCATCTCTTCCTTTACGCCTTCGTAGCCACCAGGAATAATCGTGGATATGGTAGAAGAACTTTCCCATCGTTCTGTGTGGGATAAACCTTCTTGAGCCTTGCCAGATACTCCTTTAAGTACCCTTCTCGCTCTGTCTCAGACAGCGGCTCAATGAAAGGACGCAGCCCAGTCCCCTTGACCCATTCCACAATCGCCTCGTGGTTGTCTAGAGTATGGAAATACGTCGTCTTCCAGATCTGGACATCGGAGCAGAGGGGCCTCAGCCCATTGTACAACTCCGCGGGCGTAGGAAACTCGTCTCGTCCAGGCTTGGCGCGCTGCATGGTCTACTCCCAGGGCGTGTCTGAGGCGAAAGCCGTTTCCGACATGGCAGCGTATGATGGCTCAGACACATTGAAGGGGACTTGAAAAGCAAGGACACCGCCCGGCCCGAGATGTTCGACTAGCTGGCTGATGATCTCAATTCGCCGTCCAGATGGCAGTCACTGAAAAACGGCGTTGGAGAAATATAAGTCGACTTCGCCATCGGGCTTGAAACTCGTCAAGTCGGCGACATCGAAAGACACATTTGGCAGCGTATCCTTGGCCTTCCGGATCATATCAGCCGAAGAGTCGATCCCGGACAACTTGGCATCCGGGAATCTCTCAGCCACCACAGCGGTCGAGTTTCCTGGTCCACAGCCCAGGTCGATGACACGCTTGGGCGAAGTCAGCGGCACCCGAGCGATTAGGTCTCGGGAGGGCTGAGTTCGTTCGCTGAGAAACTTGGAGTATTGGTTCGCAGACCAAGTGTCCTTCTGAGCAGACGTCATGGTGGACTGTGGTCTGACTAGTATAAAGGTGTGTGAAGTGTGGTCAGGAAATGCACACACGTTTATGCTCGTGTTTTTATTTATTTTTAGCACCAGGACTGAAATAAAAACCTCTCTGAGATGTGAATTAGGTAAAGCGGTCGCAAGTTTTTTAATATGAGCGATGGCGGCGATCGCTGTTTCTGTCAATCCCGTAACCCTCGCGCCACCTAATCTTGCTGCAGGCTACGATTAGAGGGCCAAAACGCTTGTTCCGAAACGCTTCGGAGGGCCCGCCATGGACCAGTGTCCTGCTTCTACTATTTCGCTGATACTATTAGCGCCAATTTTAGGACATTGAATGTATCGGGGAGATAGAATGATGGAATTTTTAGCGGCTTGTGCCTCGAATCGTTCGAACATAATAGTAAGAAAAGGAAGGCATGAATCCATCTAAAAGCTGAATGTTCGCGCTGGGCTGTGTGAAGCAAATGGGTTTTGAGTTTTCACCGCTTCGGAGTGCTCTGTTCCTCGTATACAAAGGCTAGATTTGAACGTGACGAGCGGTTTAGTTTTGGCCAGGTACAAAGTAGAGTTAAAGCCAGAGAGACTGGATAAAGAGGGGGATCAGGGACTCAAAAGTGCGAGTCCTTTGACTCATAGCGATTATGGAATGCGTTGTACGAAGTTGTCATAACTTGGGTTGTGCTGTGCCTTGGACAAGATAATGAACACACAGCCCAAATTGGTTATGAGCGGAAGACTCGCCAGCTTGGACTAGCGACGCGTTTCAGTTACTGAGAGGGACAACATGTAGGCGAGAAACTGAACAGGAAGCGCTGGGTTTCTCGGGTAGACTATAAAATGCGGTCCTTTTCCTCTCTTCCTCTAACCCAACCCAGACCTTCTACCTACACCTACCTCCCTTGGTAAAACCCTTTGTTAGAGCAGCATCCGGCCCCCATCGGCACTAACACCAACACCAAGATCAACAACAAAATCATTACCGAAATCAAGATCAACATCGACACTAAAATGTACTACAGGTTCATTCTCGAAGTCGTCGCCTTATGGGCCGCGTGCTATTTTCTCCCCCCAGAGCCAGTTGCTACTGGTCTAGAGTCTTGTGCCTTGTACGACAACGTCTTCGACGCAAACGCGAGCCCTGAAATCATGGCCGACCTCATTCCCACCGACAATTTCAAGAGTATGTCCTTCCTTTGCCTAATTCTTTATGTGCAACGACTGACCTTTAGCTAAAAGGCCGCATATGCAAAATGCAATTCAACATCTATCGCGAATATAAGTATCACAGATCGCTCTACAGCGTGCTCGGTATCGAGCCCTGCGAAGAAAGTGAAGATAAGATGTTCGATGCCTTCCGGTGGCAGGCAGTCCAAGCCCTAATTCGCCACCACGAGCAGAAGGCCGAATGCGTTCGCCAACACCAAGCCGCCCAAGCTAGTACCAACGACCACGACGACAACGCCTACAAGTGCAAGTTCGCTAACAAAGCTCAAGACATGCTCTTCGCGACATATTTGAACTTATCAGACAGCGAAGTGCGCCAACGATATAATCAAGAATTCTTTATCCCGTCACGGCTGGTTGTCTTGGACGCGAGGGAGCACAACATCGAGGCGGCCAGAAGGATTAAAGACGCTTTGGAGTGGACGCATGAGAATAACAAGATGCGGCTCCAGCAGCCCGAGGTCGACGTGCGGCTGCGGGAGATTTGCAGGGGATATGTCTCTGACGAGGAGATGTCCTTGAATCCGCTCGTTCGGATTGCAGGAGAAGCTGTTCTCGTATCTGAGGTTCGTTGAGGACTCACCGGGCTGTAGGGCAATTCGGACGGAGCAGAAGAGGATCTCCACTTGATAGATAGACTACGCATCCTTGATGCTCTTGATAGACCGTTTTAGATATTGCAGTTAAATTTGATTATTATTGCAAACTCTCTTCTATATGCTCGTTACTCGCTCACAAAACCCTCATCTTTCACCCATTACATGTCCTAAGGTTGGTCTTGAGGTCTCGACTTTGGCTGCCAGAAGACTTTCTTAGTTGTGGTTCTACCAGTTAAACCCTTCATGCAGATCGGTATTCCAGCTCATATCCAAGCCCCCCAAGTCGGCGCCGTTAATCTTTCTGCCCAGCTCCCTGACACAGGCAGCACGCACTTGACCCTCCGCCTGGCCGTGCCGAGTAAGATAGTGACTTCAGCAGCTTTGCCACAGTCATCTCTAGTTACGGCGGTTGGACTGTTATAGCTACCTTCAACCTAGGCTCGAGGGAAGCCCTTCGTGGCGTGCTGCAGGGCGTCGTTGTTACAAGTGTCGCCCATGTCCGGCCGTCATACCTCCTTCTTTGCTCCTGTCGCTGAGTCGCAACCTGGGAGAGATAATCATTTGTAGTTGTAATTGCAACTGGAGCCGCACACGTGGCTCACACCTCCCTACCTTGGACTGACTGTTCCCTCATCATCACCCGCATGTGCTTAACAGCAAGACCAGGGCCGGGATCGCGTGGCAAAGTATCTGGAATTGCATATATCCCTGCAGACCGAAGGTGCATCCCTGAGGGATTGAGAATGCTATCGTGACGAAAACCCATTAGACTTGCAGGAGCAGGTACCAAAGGTCGGCCAGTTAAGATGGTTCTCGCCACATTTTAGGACTATGAGTGTAGATTATCAGCCAGTGGAGATCCAGTAGAGAGTATAATTTGCAATTTTCTGAGACTGAGTTGCTCTCCAACATTTGTAATTGTCAGCAAATTACGTTCTGTGTTGAAGTCCATCGCTGGGAGTGAAATATTATGTCCTCCGGTGTATACGCTTACTTCTGAGGATGGAAAGATAAACTATTCTTAAAGAACACAATGTCAATGCTAAAGAGAGGATGCGACATTGAAAGTGTTGCCAAAGCAATGACGGTGGCGGCGGCATGAAGAGAGTCAGAGATGGCGGTTGCCACAATCGTCGCCGCGCCTCACTTCAGACTTGGACATGTCGCTGCTAGTCCGGCGGACGCGTTCTATGAGATGTCCCCGAGACATGCAAGGAAAGAATCACTCTGGAAATTGATGGTCATGCCTTTGTCGTTGCAGTGTTGTGGACCATTCATTCAGGATCTGGAAGAGGCTTTGTCAGCCGGGGAATGCAAGACAAAACAACGAGTATAACGGCAAAAACTGATTGCACTTCCGCAAACTACAGGGTTGTGCAGGGCCATATATCTCAGCCCCGGTGACGCACCGTCCTGTCACTGATCAGACGAGGCAGTGTTGGGTTGCGTCGACGCAATGGAGCGTTGGCATGCTGCGCCACAGGGCTTCACTCACCAATAGCCATCCCTACCTTTGTACATCAAGCATCATCTGTTGGTTGTAAAGTGCTGTGGCTTGCAAGCTGACAATTGTCTAAGCATAACATACAGAATACTCAGCCACACTGGGCAGATTTCCTGGCCAGAACAGGCTGGAATGAGGGGTTAATGAGAAAGACGCCTTCAATGCCTGTTCCATCAGCTTCAAAAGTTCGACTGTTCTGATCAAAATACCCATCACCTGCTTCGCAACTCTCATCAACGTCGTCACCATGTCAGGCTTAGAGCCGCTTGCAGCGCTTGGCTTGGCCTGCAACGTCCTTCAACTCATTGAAGCCGCCGGGGAATCAGCCTCCCTTTGCAAAAGAATCTACGACACCGGCCAGCCTGATCCGCAGCTTAGTGATTTTGCTAAAAATCTCTCATACGCATCCGCCAGCTTGCAGGGTTGTCTTAACGCAGCCAAGCACCCTTTTACTTCAGAGGATCAGAAGCTTTTGGATCTGGCCAAAACGTGTCAAGAGGCTGCGAAGGATTTGGCGCAAGAGTTGGCCCATCTCACAATTTCTCCGGGCCAGCGCTGGGCATCTCTCTCGACGACACTCAAGATTTCAGGAAGCAGATACAAACTGAGTCGCCTAGAGAAGAAGCTGAGGGATTCGGAATACCTCATGGAAACCCAGCTCCTCTTGGGAATGCACAAACGTCTGCGCATCTCGGCGGGCGAGATGGAAGGTCTGGACCGCAAGCTTCAACACTTCATTCAGCAACTTTCTGCAGGGGAAACGAGGCTCTCCCAGCTGGTGCTGGCGGAGACGAACCATGTCAAAATACAGCTATCGAACGAGGTTCGACTGGGTACAGACTCAACCAAGGCTCACCTCACTGCCGAGTCAGCAAATAATCAAGAAGCCATCAACAAGCATATGGATGAAGCGATCGGTGCTATCCAAAAGCATGTTCAGAACAGAGACGAGACCATGAGGCAGGACGAGGCCTATGGGCGATTCTTAGACAGTCTTCATTATGGCACATTGGATGCGCGCGCGAAACAACATTTCTTCTACGTGCCCAGACACATTCTGTTGGATCTTTGGCGATAACGTGACAAACGACCAAGACCCGGACCTGCACTCGGATTGCACTGATGATTCTCATGGCGCTCAGTTGTCCTCAGAAACGTCGGAATCCGTTACCTGGGACAGATTTGTGGAATGGCTCCAATCTCCTCAGCCCTGCTATTGGATCAGTGGGAAGCCTGCGTCGGGAAAGAGCGTGCTTATGAAGTTTATCGTGTCTCATCCGCGGACCATGGCAGAGCTGAAGAAATGGGAGTCCGAGGTGCGCATCCTCTCTCACTTCTTTTGGAGGCCTGGGGGAATCATGCAGAAGAATTTCAAGGGCCTTCTCTGCTCCCTAAGCTATCAAACTCTTGTTCATGACAAACCTTTTGCGATTGCTTGCCTCCAAAGAAGCCCCCATTGGAACCGCAAGAGGACGGACGATGACTGGGACGTGGATGAGCTTCGAAATCTCCTGGTACAATATTTTGGCCAAACAACACAAGCGTTTTGCATCTTCTTAGATGGCCTCGACGAGTTCTGGCACGAGGATGGAGTTCAACATCTCCTAAACTTTCTAGGTAGACTTCAAGAGGAGTGTCCTCTTATTAAGATGTGTGTTTCAAGTCGCAGGGAGCATGCCCTGGAAAACCGCCTCGGCCAAAATCCCCAGCTGCGGATGCAGGACCTGACGACAAGAGACATATCACGATATGCGACAACAACACTCAACAAAGCAAAATCCTTCATCCCTATACGGATTGACCATCTCACGGATGTAATAGTCCAGAAAGCCGAAGGCGTCTTCTTATGGGCAGTTCTGGTGGCAAGGTCGCTCGCGCGGGGCATCGAAGCCAGTGATTCTGAGGATGAACTCGACCGACGGTTATCCTCGACTCCCGGGGATCTCTACGACCTATTCCGAGACATGTGGAAGAGACTCAATGACGACTCCAAGATCTACCGGGACACGTCTGCCCTGCTCCTCAACATCGCTACATTCGCCGCCTTGACTAGCCATAACCTACGGCCACGGAAGATCAGGTTTACCACGGCTCGATTCCACAGTCGTGTTTCAATCTTCGAATTGATGGCTGCGACTAGCGATGATATCCTGGACCTGTACCTTGCCCAAGGAGAGAGGCTAGCTCCCACGGACCTTGCGCAACGATGCCAAAGAACGTGCAACATGATCATGGTCAGGTCTGCAGGGCTACTCGAAGCGAGGAGTGAGGAATCCCTCAAGACCAAAGAAAATGACACAAACAGTGATGTCCTCCCTTATCAGCCCATGATGGTTGAGTTCGTTCACCGCACAGCTCTCGATTTTCTTGCCAATGAGGAAGATGGTCGTCGTCTGAGACAGGAGGGTGTCATCTCTGAGTCTCAGCTGTGTTCGCGTCTCTACAGAGCGTATTTGGTTAAAGACATTATGTGGCCCCACCTCGCCACCAGGGGATGGATAGTTGAGGATAGAGAGAACATGACCGAGTCGCAGCGTCGGCTCCATTTCATCTCTAAAAACCTGGAACTCTCTATAGCATCGCTCAAGGCGAGTGAAAAGCTCCTTTCGGCGGGAGATTTGGAACAGTTTCTGCAGACAACTCGGAAATATTTTGATCGACTGCGTCTCGATCGTCATGACAAGATCCCACCGACTACTAGTACGAACAACACTAAGCAGGGTGTAATCTTTGCGCACCCCCTTAAAGGAATCTGGATTGACATGAGTTTCTGGGCACTCGCGGCTGCATTTGGACATGCAGAGTTCCTTGTGAAGCATCTTTTTTGGTCTGAGGAAGAGGTGCCTTCAGATATCTTACGTTGTATCCTGTTTCGCTGTATCCAAACAGATTCGCCGCGGGTGAATAAGGATACATGGACAGGACGACATCGCATCATGCAAGATACGGTTCAGATCTTGTGCTCTCACAAAAAGATTCATTCTACACCCTCGATGGACGCCATGAGCAATGTCTCTGCCGCCAAAATTGCCATGGCTTCATTCCTACTCAGCTATATCCGCCAATCTGAAGATCCCCGAGGTCATCGCCATTTATTTGTTGGTTCTAATGAGGAAATATTTTCAACGCTGCATGTATTGTGCCGGAGTCTCAACTGCCAAAACGACAAAATCTTGTTGGGGCTGTGGTTTAATCACAACTTTGGATGGAAGGGGGCATCCGTTATCACTACCGGAGTTTTTTTCCCTTTCCTGGCCTGATCCTGAGCTTCATTTGTGTGTTGTGGTGGAAGTTACCTTCAGTTCCCTAGTCGACGCTGTCGTACGACGTCTAGCCTATGATGACGCTATAGACATTGGACTTTGGCATAAGAGTTTCCTTGGGCTTGAGGACACTCTCGATCCCCCAACTTTCAAAGTTAACACGATATTTAGTTGGGGTCAGATGCTTTCCGTACAATACCCTGCGGATAAGGCTCTACTTTCGGATCTTGCCAGGTCTTATCTATTACCAGACACAGATCCTTCGAACGCGAAAGAGCTCTTGAGCACCAGGTCATCTCGTTTTCATGATCAAGGCACAATCATACTGGACGAGGTCTTTCCACGCACAAAGGCTAGGATGAGGATGGATAAGTTCATTGAGCAACGAGGCGGTAAGGGCGTTGGGCTCCGACTGTGCAAGAGGTGCATTTCCGAGGAACACGAGAAAGGATAGTTGGCTGAGGGAACTGCTTGGGAGCTAAGCTGTACGATAGTGGCACCCTTTTTGACCTTGCAACTTATGTAAGAGGGGTACTTGTGGGTTCTTGTTAGGAAACCAGTTGCCTCTTCTTGGGGTATACTTTCTATACATCTTTTGTGAGGGTATGGGAATTTGTACAGCCCAGAAGGATTGGCTCTGAATCATTCCACATTAATAAGAGCAATAATGGGCTTGAGTTTGTTACACCAATCTTCGGGGTTCTCTGGATGAATGAAGACGGGCTTAGATTTGATGTTGGCATCATTACGTCCGATGGCGAATGGTATATCGAGATTGCACGAGACGCCTAGATAAAATGCCTCATTATTAATGAGTTTATGAAGTATCTACTTTATTTTGCTAGTCGGACGATCCGATGTTGCAAGGCCCATTGTAAGGGGACCTGCAGACGCCGCTCGGTTCATGGCAGCATATGGATTGACATGCGAGTCAAACACCGTGTGTAATTGCTGTCCCAACGGCGGGAATGGCAGTCCCACAGCCCAAGATCAGTCGTAGTATCGTCCTGTTTTCCAGTACACCCATATCCTACAACATGCTCCAAGTCCGTCGCCAACTGACCGTAGTCTGGACACTTTGGCTTACACTCCGAGGTCCAAGGTCAAAAGATGGTTCCACACCTCAGATCCGACTTCGAAACAGTCTACCTCAATTAATAGACATGAGAAAAAACTTTGTTTTCAAGAAGGGAGTCTTTCATTTGCAACTAGGCATGTGTTTGCAAGCCAAGCACGGAGCCCGAAATAAGAATTAATGGGCAAGTTGAGGATAGAAACCGAGTTTCAAATAGTGCAAGCAGGGTTCATAATGCATATTTTTATTGTGCCCAGGGAATATTCCTTGAGAACATCGGTTAGATTTGTGCATGTCTCCTATTATCTAGCGGATTGATTGGCTGACCTGGTTCCTGCTCCAGATCCAAATCCGCCTTTGATGACTTGTCAGGTATTATTCAAAGCACATCCAGTTATGAGTGTGATCAGCTGACATCCAAAATAGGATTCTGGTAACAAAAAGCGTTCTAGGAGCAATGGCTCCCCTGAAGCGAAATGTAAAAAGTTTTCCTCGACATACGGGTTTGGCAGTGTGTATAGGAAGTTCTGAATCGTTTATTTTATGCATCACTGATATAGAAGATGATATAATATTATTAAACCTAAAATGGAGCCACATACAGTATCACGAAACTGGAGAGCTTGGGTGCAAAGTCTGATTTAGATATAATAGCAATTAACTCTTCTTTTAGGATGATACTGTAATAGGATAATAGTAATTTTATTTTAAATAATAAAATATAAAAGAAATATCTTTTATTATTAAAAAGCTAATTTTCTTTTTAATAAATATCTAATATTTTTAATTTTAATTATCTAAGTTTAATTTCTATTATAATAATTATCTATTAAATTTTATAAATTAATATTTATAGAAACTTAAAATATACTAATTACTTTTTATATTTATATAATATTAAATATTAACATAATATTAATTAAAAAAATACTCTATATATTATTAATTTCTTTAAAACTATAAACCTTTTAGCCTATTAAAATTCCCTTTAAATAAAACTTATTATTTAAATATTTAATAGAAAATTATAGTAGTTATTTTTAGCTATAATATTTTTCTAAATAATACTGATAAATTAAATTTATAGAAAAATTAAATTACTTATATTAATCTATTATTTATTTAAGTAGAAAAAAACTATTCTATTAATATTAACTAAAATCTTTAAAATTAAATAGCTGACTTTAAAGTAGAAAGACTTTATTAATAGTATTAGCAGAAAGATATATAACTCTTAGTTTAAAAAGCTCTTATATTAACGTACTTAATAAGCATACCGGTCAAATAAGTATACCAGTCACTTACATTTTATACCTTAAATCGCAATTTTTAAAAAATTCTTAAAAATTAGAACTAGGCCTAAAATAGCTAAAACTTAAGATATAGGGTTAACTATATAATATAATATTTAAGAGGATTTTATAAAATTTTATTTGTTTCTTTCTATAAAGTTATTAAGAAAAAACCTATTCGCACTGTATATCTTTATATTTTTATATATAATAAGCTAACCAAAAGTTTAAGAAAAATACTATACTATTTTCTTTTTCTTTAAATATCTAAAAATGATTTTTTTTATATTTTTAATAGTTATATAGCCCGTTTTCGAAAATTTAATATTGTTACTTTTAGCTGTACAGTATGAGTGTCCAGCAAGCTTATTTGACCGGCATGCTTATTAAGTACGTTACATAAAGATAGTATAAATAATAGCCAGCTAGAATGTTAGCTAGAGAGCGGATTTAGATAACTTAAGTTAATATATATAACGGTCGGGTCTAACCTAGGGGTCTAGGGTAGGTCCAAGGCGTGTAGTTTTATAATCGAGTGGATCAGGACGTCGTAGTGAGCAATGTAGGTCACGGTCTGGTAATGGTAGAATAGTAGATTCAATGTAACCAAGTGTGTTGATAGCTAAGGAGCTTAGGGCTCTTGTCTAAGGGACCTAAGGTCCTGTCTATATACGTCTGGTCTGTGAGTCGATCAGAGGCATGGGCGTTGTGATCGGTGGTGATCTGGTTTGGATCAGTGGTGATCCGTTCCAGATCACTGGTGATCGCACGAGGTGGAGCCCTGATCGTGCTGATACAGGGTAACGTGAAAAAGTGGGTACCGTCATGGTTCTGCCCGGTTGTGACCGCCTGGTCTCAACCTGGGCCGTGACAATATAGGTATTAGAGATCTTAAGGTGTTTTAGAGGTTAAGTTATTGGATTTATAACTCTAGATATAAAGGTTAGAATAGCTACAGAGCGAAAAAGTTAGATAGGATTCTGGCAGATAGAAAAAAAGCAGCTTGAAACCCAAACTTAGGCTTTGGCAATTATAACGTATACAACGAAAATACAGTAAATTCAAATATTAGGTTCCCTTATTAAGGGGAGGCTAGTAGGCTATATATTACTATTTTATAAGCTAGATATAGATTAATATAACCTAAAATTATAAGTAACCCTATCCTAAGTGTATTCTATAGTATTTTAAGTATCTTTAAGTTATCCCTAAGCTATCCCTAAGCTATTCCGAGCTGTCCCGAGCTGTCCCTAAGCTCTCCTTAAGCCAACCCTGAGCTCTCTTGATTAGGAATGAGACGCTAACCAAATCGAGAAATTTTTTCGCCGCAAGTTTGGGAACGTAGAACAGTTAGTGTCCATTCTTCATCTTCTCTCTTTCGACCAGAGAATGGCTTCAGTAATTCCGGCAACATAGTATCAGTCGTAACGGATTTGTTTAATTTAACTACATAACGACCAACACAAGTACATCAGAGCGATGGCCTCACTCGAGATTCATAGTTTTTTGGGTGACTGACGAACTGATTGCCTCCTGCAAGCAATCACTAGTGATATAATTTTGCGAAGAAATTTGAAGCTGTAACTTGTGAGATTCGTGACATTGTGTAGGGTAGGGAAATGATAGAACGTGGTTACCATATGTGCGGCCTTGATGCCCTCCCTTTCTGCAATTAAAGCCAGGTCCCTCCGCAACCCATTCTGGACATGGGTCCGTTTGGTAGAACTCGGCCAAGGGTGTCGAGTCCAGATCAAAATGACAGCACCAGTTCCCGGGTAACGATAGAAGGAAAAGATTTGCGGCGACGGGTCGGCAAAGTATTCACCGACAGAGTCGGGCGCAACTTGTTTGTAGCAGTTGACAAATTGAATCTCATCTTCCGAATAATCAACCATCTGTGCCGAGAATAGTGTAAGCGCTTAGCTCTGCATTCTTCTATTTCTTTGAAGAGGGGAGCGGATTCTCTTACTAGCTGCAGTAATTCGCCCTCTTGCAACTCTCGAAGAGCAGTCTTGGCGCGATCGTCAACGGGCCAAAGTGGCCTGTTCGCCCCCTGCTCGTTCGGCGGCGGGACAGTAGTAGTTTTGTGCCCAGTTGATTCTGTCGACATCTTTGATAAGATTGGGTGGGGATCGACTGGGGGTAGCAGTCGGGGTACCAGTAGGGAATAGAATGGATATAGTCCAAGCTACTGAGGGAGAGACCAGAGCTTTATATACTTAAGAGAGTCTTGCCAGGCAGAAGCAGTTTTAAGTTAGATGACTAAGGCAGAAAAGAGTGACAAGTCCTTTCCACTTGATTTGCGTCAGGTCGATCCTGACTAACCGTATTTAACTTTATCATAATTATAATGTTACATATTTAAGATTATTACTTATAATAATACCAGCTAATTAACTTTACTATAAGTACGTGACATATTTTGTTTTTAACAAGTTTAATCACAAGCAGTTATTATTGATATGTCTTTTATAAAGAAAGACTATTAAATTACAACAGGCTATCTCTCCACAAATAATTCACTCAAACACTGTTGTCAAATCTTGATTGGACTCGACTACACATCACATCCCGTCCGCCTTTACGTTTGGTAAATGATTGGCCAGTATATCAAAGCCGAAGCCACCTTGTCTACAATGTCGGTTCAATTGACTGCTTAGCGATCAGGTCTTGCAGGGTTCGGAAAGGGAGCGGGCCGGCTGAAAGAAGGCATTGAAGGTTCAGAACGGTGTACGTTTTCATTATCCCGCCAAAGCTGATCTACCAAGGCTGAACCTAGCTTATACAAAAGAATTAAACTTAAAAAACTTTTATATAGCTATAAAGCTCTATGTATAATCAGGCGGGAATGGAAATGTAATGTCCGCGAGTTGGCTAGAAGCAGTTGTAGCAGCTAGTCACATCGTATGGATCCTATACTTCGCCAACAAGGCTTTGGATTCAACGCATCCAAATGCATTTCCACCGCCACATCATCTTTCGTGAACTCATGGCTCGGCCGTAGCAGCTGCCTGAGGAACGTGGAAGTGTGCACCTCACGCGGTACTCGGGTGGAAACATTTATGGCAAGTAGTGGGGGGCTGCGTGAAGCACCTATTCCAGACGTCGTTCAATGACGGGAAGTAATGGAGCAGTGGAAAAGCTTCATTTGCTGAAAATGAGATGCTGACTGTCTGGAGAGTTGGCTTCCAAGCAGGCATGTCACTCAAAAGGGAAACGGGGCTGACGAGGATCCAATCCGTCGGAAGTTTGAGGCGTGCAACATGGGTGCGGGCAGAAGAGATGATTGAATTGAGCTGCTTTCTATCTAAGGGACCGACGGCGGTCGGTCTCTTATACCTATGTTCAATCTGTCAATATCATAGGTAGCAGTCTGCTGCCTGACGCTAGTTATGGTGTAGCGTTCACTATCAGTGAATTCGTCCATGATGATCGTGATCCTTGTCTCATTCCAACAACGATTGCCTTGTCTGCTAATGTCTTTTATCATATCTGTGCCCGATATCCGGCAAGCTCCATCTCCAAGTCGTCGACCTCGACCGCTAGGACTGCGTTTTCTCTGTTGGTCTGCTTGATCTGATTGCCCGAGTCTTGGATGATCAGCAGTGTTGCAATATTGAGCGTCAATCCAGATACATAAGCCAGCGGAATGCTAGCCGGTGGGCTCCAAGCGTAAGCTACGGCGCTCACGATGCTGGTTGTCAGTGATAATACGAGCATTGTATAGAAGACCTTTGGGAAACCCGTCTGGATCTTATCCTTGTCGTTGCTGCTGAACATTGGCCTAACGACGACGTAGAGCCCTGCAAATCCAGAAATACACTGGCTCAGTGTCGACCAGAAGTTGCTGTCTATTATGGGCAGGTCGTCTGGAGTCTCGCAGAGAATGGTGGAGTAGATGGTGGATGGCATTGCCGCGGCCAGGATCAGGAGCACAGGCGATTTGGCAAACTCGAAGAGTTTTGTAGCCTGGGCCCGTTGCTTTTGAAACTTCTTAGCGGTGCCGATCCCTGGTTGGGATTCAGGGGCAGAATCGTCCCTTCTGAACGACGTCCTCTGGACGATCCCGCCGGATGAAATATCGGCACCGCTGGTCCATGACTGAACCCGAGGAGGGTTTGGAAACGGTGAGAGATGTCTCGACCGGTCTGTTTCAAGTCAGCAACATAATAAGTGGATTCGCTGAGATGGACAGTCAGCGTCGTTCCTAAGGCAGCTCACCTTCGGCTTCGACGCGCAATTTGTCAACTTTTGCTGCGCACTCAGCCAAACGCACTTTGAACATTTCGAATGTGCGTCGAATATTTGTGACCGCATCTTTGAAAGATATCCCAGTCATGGTGGTGATCTGGCCGAAAGCCGCTTCGATGGAAAGGAAAATTGGCCGTATCTCGGCTATGTGGTTGCGCATGCCGCCGACCTTCGCGCTAAGCCAAGACCAATCCTCGGCTTCTCTTTGCCAACGATTAAAAACATCGATCCATCGTGCTCTCCAGGCGTAGTACGAGTCGAAGCCTCCACTTAGCCTGCCCAATACGGACTGCTGGTGCGAGTACCAAGCAATATCCGGTCCCCTGCCGTGATCGTCAAATTTTGATAAAGATGCCAACAGGTTTGCGAGTGAGCGGCATTGTAGGATGACCAGGGGAAAAGCAATGGATATGCAGAGTTCGGTGATTTCTTGCTGTGCGTCTCGTACCGATGTGTTTACGTTGCCGATAACCTTCAGAATGTCGATGACGTCCATGTCGGCCAAATTCGCATACTTCTCGTCCAGAATGCTCGTCGCTTCGTCTTTCAGCCTCTTGGCTTCATCGGTATCGCTCTGTGCTAGCAGGGCGTTAGCTTCGTTAACGCTGGTGCTGCTGGTTGCGGTCTTGGGGACCCTATTCTCTAGCTCAAGGTCCATATTCTGTCGTCGAGTGAGAGCCTGAAGGAAGGAGTAAAATTGTGTGGGAACATCTGATCGGATAAGCACTAGATAGAATCGGCTCTGTATCGACCGAGGTATTTGTTAGTTGCCTTGTGACGCGTGTATGCCCAAGGCAGCTCAACTTGTTTTGGGTCGCCCAAGGCAGCTCGAGGCAGCCCAAGGCGAACAGCCACCTACTTGGGGCGGCCTCCAAAGCGACCACCCCTGGATCTCCGTACCCTCCGGGTCAGCAATTCGCCCTAAAAAAAAAAAACAGGTACATACTTTCTTATGGCTGCCCCACCAAATCAGATGTACCTTCATTTAGTAAATAATCACCTTTGCTATAATATGACCGCGCTCTTGATTTCGTCATCCCCGGCTTCAAGCGAGGCTATGCTCATCCTGCTGGCATTATCATCTTAAACCTTGCTGTATAACGCACCTATAATTATTGCAATTGTGCATCAATTCGCCATATGACCAATGGATCGATTTGGCCGCCGGGAAACTTAAGATTCCGCGCTTCACTGTTGAAAATGTCGAGTAACGGATTGTCGCCGCAGTGGAGGTCTTGCAACGGGCTTTTATACCACTATCCAAAGAGCTTCAGATGAGCGGAAGGTCCGGTGAAGCAGGCTCGGACTTCATATATGACTGGCCAGCTGACCTATTTCAAGGTTCAGACTCAACCCCATGGATAGTTGAGGAGTTTGCTCGGCGTTTACTCACTGGTTTCCAGAGCATGAGGCACACCTTAGCAACGAGTAGCCAGGGCAAAGATCGGCCAATCTTCTTCATCCCATCGTGCCTCGGAGGCATTATCTTAATGAAGGCTCTCATAATGGCTGGTAGCCCGCAAAGCGACTATGTGTCCATTAGGAAAGCGACGCGTGGCATGGTCTTCCTAGCAACACCATTCCCAGGAACTTCATTCCAAGATGTAGCCGCTTGGGCGGAACCAATACTTAAAACTTGGGCTTTACTCCGAAATCAGTCGGTAACTCAGCTTCCTGACAGCGTGAAGGGGTAGACTTTTGAACTCGAGGAACTCGTGGGCATATTCACCCAGCTATGCCAAGACGAAGATCATCCTTTCCAAGTGCACACCTTCTACGAAAAGGTTGGGGCAAAAGTCTTCAAAGGAAAGTTTTGCCGGCTTGTCTACTGCCATTATTTGGCCAGGCAAAACTTGTAAGTACACGAACTGCTCGTTGCACAACCTCCTTACTTTCCTAGTGCTGCTTTTCTAGTCAACGGAGGTTTGCTAACGCTTGCTAGCTGGTTGATAACAGCTCAGCAAATCTTGGTATGGTTGAAGGGCCACTGGGAGTCAATCGACCCCACGTATTGATGAACAAATTCTCCGGGCCTGAAGATGACGAGTACAGAGTTGTTGCAGGTAAAATCCAGGAGACTCTTCGGAAAATTCGAGAGGGGCGACCGCTCGAGCAAGCAGATGCCTGGATACGCGAAAACCACTATACGAACAACAAGCTCAATGTAAATCGACTCTCGGACAACCCATTGCCGATGGATCAGTGCTATATCAATCTTGCCATTGTGGAGCAGTTGGGACATGGTGCCACCCGCTCCTCCGAAGAATCAGACTGGACAGGCCCAAAGTTTCAGTCCTTCTCATTCCACTACTCGCTCGATAGAAGGTTGAGAGGCCAAACAGAGACATCCAAGTCAAATTGGTAACAATGTTCGACCAACGCAAAGGAAGTGATGATCGAGTGATGCAACCAAGCAGAATCTTAATTCGAGGGCGCGCTGGAGTTGGGAAGACTACCTTGTGCAAAAAGATCGTTTATGAGTTTTACCAAGGCACATGGAGCAAATGGAGCGAACCTTTTGACCGTGTCCTTTGGGTGCCTCTACGGAATCTGAAGAGCAAGCCCAAGGATGGATATAATCTTAAAGGTCTGCTTGTCTAGAATATATTTCTCCCATAACCCCAACGGTAGGAATCTCGCCCTTGAACTGTGAATTGCAATCAATGCTAGCAATGATTGTAGAACTTTCTTTCTTCTCGATGGCTTGGATGAAATCTCCGAGGGATTGGATGAAAGCAGCAAGATGTTCCCCTTACTCGAATCTCTCTTCTAGCTGCCTAACATTGCTATATCTCGCCCACACGTATCACTTCCAGATTGGCTCAAAAAGACGTTCGATTTCGAGTTGGAAACTATCGGGTTTTACCCGGATCAAGTAAGAGCCTACGTCAAAAAGTCCTTCACCAATTCAGGTACAGACAAAGTGTATTCAGAAAAGGCTAGAAAGGTTCAATTGTTCCTCAAAGGTCGTCCGCTTATTCAGGATCTTGTTCGGATTCCAATTCAGTTGGATACGCTTTGTTACACCTGGAAGACTTTGTTTCCGGAACTGTGCCGGACACAATGACTGGTATTTATAAAGCAATCGAGCGAAGGCTGCGGAAGAAGGATGCCATGCGATTGGGCAAGATATCCGAGGGCTATGCCCGATCAGCTCGTCCAACCGAGATAGAGCGCATCGTCAAGACTGAGATGGCATTAATTGAACGTCTTATCTTCAACGGCCTCCGAGGCAATGTTATAGACTTTATGCCGGCGCATCGAGACAAGATAGTCGATATATTCCAGCAGGCACAGTCGGATTTACCACTTAAGGAGACACTTGCACGACTTTCCTTTATGCGTACATCAGACCCAACATTAAAGATCGAAGACCAAAACTACCACTCCATACACCTGACCTTTCAAGAATAATTTGCGGCGCGGTATTTCGTGCGGCAATGGAATGCTGGGAGCCTGCTGGGAAGTCTTCATCTGGACGTCAGCAGAAAACTGGCGGACAACACCCGGATCCTGCCTGCCAAATTTCTCCAGAAAAAAAGTACTCAGCACAGTACAATGTATTTTAGCGCCTTGTTGCCGGTCTACTTGCTACTAGGGATGAGGAAGGCCCGGCCAGATTCTTCCAGACGATCGAGGAGGAACCACTCGACCTTTTAGGTCCGACACATCAACGGCTGGTCAAGTATTGCTTGAGCGAAGTATCGACGCAGATGCCACTCCTGTCAAAGCTTTTACGGGGCGGGGACTGAAGTTGCCAGCCTGTTTCTATTCCTGCAATTGAATCAGTCACTCGAATTCCCAGTACAGCAGAATATCCTAACCACATGTTATTAGCCAGACGGCAATAAGTAAGATGTATTACTGGAGTACTTACGAAGGATGGGGACCATAGTATGATGGCAGATTCTCTAGGCTTTCGAATTAGAGCGAAACAGAGGGCTTTTACCTTCCAACGCACCCGTTCTAGTCTCGCAAGCCCAAACACCATGTATTTCGTCCCTTCCCACCTCAACAGCGCTGGACATCGCTTGTAGCTTAAAGTCTAGTTCTTTGCATACTACAGGTACGCTGTTAATTCTTTCTCCGCTCCGTCTTTGATAATGGGATGTGACTACTTGTTACATCTGTGTCTCTACCTAGATATTTAAGGCATGGCTCTTCGAGAGATGTCGTACCGAGGTGTTTGCGCAACAGATCAGGGCTGCGAGGCTGCCTATCACTTAGCCAGAGTTTAGCTTAGGGCAGCAAAAGCTTAGCTCTAGGAATGGAAATTAAATTAGGTGTGCCTGAGTTTCGCCTCCGAGTATATTGATGCATACTACGCTATCTAGTAGTTCTGTAGACTCTTTGTTGTACACTCAAAAATAAAAAAATCGTAAGTTCTAGTAGCTACTGAACACGTCCCGTTGTAGATCCGTTTCCCATTGCCGGCCACCGGTCATCCAAATACTCTACACTCCGCGAGCTAATAACCATATTTCATCACTGATTCATCACAAATGGGCTGCTCAAACTGTCGCAACAATCCGCTTCAGGAGAGATGTCGAGCAATTGGCCCGTTCTCATACCCACTTGATCATGTTCATCACAAGATGCGTGAAGATCCCAAGTCATCGTCCCATCGTTACCGGCATCAACTCCAACAAAATTATCGAGCATCATTCCATCCCAAACTGGCGATAGGATATGTGGGTCTGCGTGAGGAGATATTGAAGTGGCGAATCCATTTTGCCGGCTGTCGTCGCCGAGGCTGCAGCCTGAAAGCAAAGATGAATCCACGAACTTGTAGTGCTCAAACTCGTCGTCATGCGATGAAGGCGTGCTCATCCCAAAGTTTGGGGCCCGCTCCTTGGTGAGGGGACTGTGCTGTCTGTGGATGCCTTCGAAAGTAGATGTGTTAACATTGATGGAAGAGCCAGGCGGCTTTTTTGACTGGCTGAAGAGTCCGCCCAGGTATGTTGTGAAGTCTTGACCGTCTGCAGACTTTCCAGTGCTGAGGCTCCAATCAATGGCAAGTGAAAGAAGTAGGTCCCAGTTTGAACCGTCGCTAAGTGGTTCGTTTCTTTCTGCAGCTTCCGCGCTAGATATTTCAACGTGTACTTGTATGTGACGAATAACATTTCGGATAGTTTTGACTACATCCTCAACGCCGTCGTATTGTTCGTGAAATACTTTCATTGCCTTGATCAAAGTGCTGAGCTGGCGTTGCTTGGACTGTCCATTTTCCTTTTCGTCTATGGGTTTACCGTCCTGGAGTCTGGGAAATTGAGCATCAAGGATGTGCACCGCAAGTGGAAATGCGGCATAAGCGACTCTGTGAAACAGTTAATTAACCATTCATACACGATCAGTCTTCAATCCTTACATGGTAATCGGTAGCCATCGCGCAACGTGAAGTTGGTTCAGCCTATCAAGAAGGTCCGCGATGCAAGCGATGGAGTGCTGAACCTCTTGCCGCGCTTGGGATATCCTGCTTATTTGGCTGGGATTCGACGCAACCTCCACCAATTTAAGGTCATAATGGCATAATAAAATGGCTGCTCCGCTAAATCCCTTGTTAGAACTCAATCACCAAACTTGGCCGAGTCGACTCACTGGTAGTATATGTACATCAAAGTTGTGTGCATAGTGACTGATTTGTGTTCCACGATGTTTTCCCGCCTCCCGCTTCGAGTAATGGGCGTCTCCGTGTACCAACGCAGCAAGTCCTCCTTGCACTTCCGTAGGGAAGCACTGTTCAACTGGGTGTCTTGGAAATTCTCATTCACCCGCTGGAGAGGATATAGCAGGAGGAGGACGTCAGTTAATAATACAGAGAGCTTTAGAAGACGTTTTGCCACGTTCGCTAGCGCCGTTTTTGTTTCTGCATTGTACATGTTTGAGCGGCGTATTTCTGCTTGTAAATCTGTAGATCCGAGTTCCATGTTTTTCTTGAAGTCGAAATGAGCCGGTGTAATGAGGATGCTTCGTCGTAAACCCAATGGGAGAATCCGGTCGCGAATGATACAGCACCACCAAAGACGTCTGAGGATAGCATGGTCGCCGGGTTTCTTTGCCGTTAGGTTGGATATGTCGGAATAGTAATCTGCCTTTGTTCTCCTTGCGTTCTCGATCGCAATCATGAGCCAAGAGGTGTTGGGCTTTGAGTCGGCATTTAACGGTGGTGTCCAAAATGTAAGGAGCAAAGCGGCCTGGGCTGTTGCTAAGGAAGATGGTTCTACGCTAAAGTCATAAATGAGCTGCAGGTGTTAGAAGGGAATGGCAAGAAGTATGAAGTTGGCTCGCTGACCTTGGCCTTTCTATAGAATGACGCTCTCGCGCTCCGAACATTACTATAACCCAGGCGATTGATTGACTCCAGTGACAAGAACTATTTCACATCTGTCAGTTATACAAGGTTGAATAGGACGGTAGGTTTTGACTAACATTGCATGATACGAATAGCATGGCCTGAATCAACAAGAGAGATGTTTTCTTTGTTTCTTCTGGTGCCGGACTGTAATACGCCTCCCAGAAGTCTGCCTCACTCAGCATTGGCAAGAGTGGATGCACGTGTAGAAAGTATTGCTGGATTGCTTGGTCCAGAATCGATCGAGCGGGAAGGCGGAAGCAATCTTCTGTGTCCAGGAAGCGGATATCTTGTGCTGGGACGTAAAACAAGTTGCTGATGGTGAGGAACGAGTACGAGCAGTATACGACCATGTCCACTGGTTCGGGATGTTGGTCGGCGCCAGGGTTAACGAAGAAGGAGGATAGAAGGTCGGTAGCAGCAGGTTCAACTAGAATGCAGTGGTGAGCAAGTAAGACTTGGCACACTGGTTGGTTGGAAGACAGGGAACCTACCTGCCGGTGTGGCCTCATAGCACGAGTCAGATGTCCCCGATGTATCTGACCGGGCATTCTTCCCCACTGGCGTGTCATGATGGTCCTCAACAACGCCCTGGGTCGGTTTCTCGTTGTAGGTAGGTTGATCGCGGGTTGGATGCCCCTGGGGGTGAATGTCGAGCTCGGTAATTGTCTCGATGATTGGCTCTTGGGCTCGCGTAGTCTTGCGTCGTCCCGTGTCGGGTTGGGGGCATGCTTGGAACTTGCTGTGACCATTTGAGAACCTTGCCCGATCAGTAAGGGATCTCCCTCGATGTGGGGCAATTTTGGAGCAATTCTGGGGTAATTTTGGGGCTATTCTTTACTCACCTTCGTGAGGCTCTTTTCGTAACGACGCATTTCTGCTCATCGAGGTTGCAGTTCATGCAGGGCTGCCCGTTCTTGGACACATCGCATCTGACCTTCCTAGATCGGCAATAAAGGCAGGCTTGCGGCGATCTATGCACCGCCTTTATTTCCAATCCCGCTCGTCGCTTTTGGAGGACCAAAGAGGATGTTGCTGGCAGCTCCATCGTGAAGCGTCAAGGTGCTGCTGGATTGCAGGACCAGATCGAAAAAATGGAGAAGGAAAAGCAAGGAGCACATGGGGGATCTCGGATCTCCTGCAGGGGTAGCGTTATTCAGCTCCAGCTCGGGGACAGCCGCATAACTTCGGGTATTCGGTGTCGGAAATAGGTAGAATGAAATAGGGACATTCGGGCTGGTGTGAAGGAAGAGTCAGTCCCCGAGGCCGCGTCCGAAGCCGAGACCCCGATTAAAGCTGTCCGTTTCGAGTGGCGTTGCAACCCTTGTCCGGTGGTTGACATGTGTGAGAATATCATGACCAAGAATCCTCACGCTAATTAGATCCGCGAATAGCATGGCCGCAGGGATGTCCGGGGTATCGGATTCGGATTGAATCCGCCCCGCGCAATCCGCGGAGCGCTCGGGACAATCAGATCCGGACGGACTGACTTCTGCGCCTGCAGCCCGCTAGACACAACGATGGCGCAGGTCAGCATCGGACTAACATTGCTCTACATTCAATCCAGTGTGTTGACGATGGGTTACGGAATTGACTCTGCGGAATGGCCAACTGGCATCGAGGTCCCCTCTCCGGTGAAGCAACTGATTGAAAGGTTTTACAAGTTGCTTGACAGTTCTGACCCGGGAATTGGGGATCTCCTGGCCGATGAGATCTTCGCAGACAATGGAGTGGCATATTTTGGCGCTACCCCGTTTAGTGGCACGGAGGGTTTGTGCATGTGGCGCGCGACGTGTTGTACTCGATCTGACAGGACATAGAAATCCGAAATTCGCGAGCCAACGCCTGGAAAGTAATCTCGATGAGAAAGCACGAGGTGCTGAAGGTGTATGTTTGCGACAACAATGCGAGCGACCTGCTGTTTACAGCCCGTGTTGCCATGGGCCTCACGAATGGGAGGAACGTCGAAGGGGGAGTTTGCGGGTCGTCTCGTCATTGCCGATCCTCAAACGGCGAGCCCTAAGCTTCTCCTTTATCAAGTCTGGGGTGTAAGTTATAATCTATTACAGAGAGAATTTCTATACTAATGCGGCTCTAGGATACATCGGCTCTCATGAACGCACTTCGAGAAGGCTGAGTACTGCATAGAGACGGATTTCCAGAACTGTGCTCCATATGGTACCTGGAAGAGGAATTGGAAGGCGACATTGGGAAATTTAGCTATATGTTCATGGCTGAGGAGAGGATCACTATTGTTCAAAATTACGTGTCGCTATTGTCACCAATTCCTCTCATCATAAATGAACCAATCATCTAGTAATAAACTTCTCATGTTGCCATTATTTTACCATTGACTACATTTCCTGTGACCATATCGCCAGTGCACAGTCTACAAACTCACATTTTCCTTCATTTGCATTGCTGAATGACTGCCTATCCAGGTTCGATTTCCCTTCGGAGCTCGGGACACGGCTTCCCGGATTGAAGCTGACAAGTCCCGGAATGACCAAAGCCGCGAGGACCAAAAAATAAGAACATCTTCCCTGGAACACATATATCTTATCCTTGAGATTAGAGCATGTGGCTTAATAAACATCCTGCCGACTTCCCGCAGATCCACTTTCCTGCTCGCGATCATTTGCACTACCATCTTCTCCACTGTGTCCCACTGCAACTATGGCTTACACCAGCGCAAAGTCCGACAAGGTGCTATCTCCGATAGGCCTTGCCCACGTTGTTCTACGAACGGCCAACTACAAAGCAATGGTGGCATTTTACAAAGCATTTCTCGGAGCTCATGCCACTTTTGAAAATGATCAGCTCACGTTTTTGACGTATGACGAAGAACACCATCGCATTGCTATAGGATACATCCCGGGAACGTCGGAGAAGATTCCCACTTCTTCGGGGTTGGAACACATCGCTTTCCAATTTGCCACTCTGGGTGATCTTATGCAATCATACGAACAACGCAAGGCGAGGGGCATCCTGCCGATTTGGTGCGTCAATCACGGCCCAACAACCAGCATCTACTACCAGGACCCGGATGGCAATCAGCTTGAGACTCAGGTGGACAATTTCGACACTGTTGACGAGGCTAGTGAATTTATGGCATCGTCGGAGTACGCAGTGAACCCTATTGGCGTTGACTTTGATCCTCTGGAGACGATTCGCAAGCTGCGAAATGGGGATGACGAAGTAGTAATGAAAAAGAGGGCGGATATCGGCCCCAGAGGATTTGATACGATCCCAACACCGCCTGCTAGGGATCTCAGGGAGAGATATGATGTGGTTGAGAGTGTTTTCTGATGTGAAGATCACCTAAGCAACATGCGATAAATGGCAACTGATTTTGTGTCCGAGTAGCGGAAAACTGAACATCACATGTTAAAGTCTTGTGTTAGTTTGAATCTATATTTAGATACTTATTTGTGCTCCGTACCCCTAATCCCGTAGATCGCGCATACTTGCCCTCTGCAGAGGTGACGTAGTGGCATGTTAGTCGTAGCGGTCACTCCAATCAATTCAGATCAAAGTACGGAGTCAAGAAGTTTTTACAAGTGTCCAAACCGCAAGTTTGCGAGATAGAGGATCAAAATCTCAGCTCGGTCGCCACTACACCGTGATGAAAGCGACTTCATTGGATGCGGTGACTTGGAGTAACGCAACGATGAAATGCTTGTCTTCTAAAGAGACAGCAATAGGCGAGTCTAGAGGGCGCGATTACCGGCCGGGAGAGATGATAATGTACTCCGAGCGGCACTATAGAGGGGGATACAATTTCCCTGGGTATCCGCGGCCCGAGATCACAGCCTCCGATTCGTTGCTGGGGGTGGGGATCGACGATGGGTACTTCTAGAAATAAGCCCTGGGCGGACTGAGTCGCCATGCCACTTTCACACCTGAGATACAGAATACTAACCAATCAATAAATAAGCAAACAAACAAACTAAGAATCATCATGGAAGACTGGAAGAAAGAGGCACGGGCAGCCCTTATGGGAGTCACTTCATTCGCTAACAACGGCTCAACAGACAGACTTCACTACCGTGGATGCCTTACACAAGGACCTGGCCCAGCCACTGAGTAAAGTAGGAGTTGTTTACTTCTACCTGTTCGGTCACTAATCGGAAGTTCAGTACCATGACCCCGTCTTGGTCTCCACTGAGGAGGAAATCTTGGAGTTTTACACGAAGTTTGGCAACTTCCTCAACCACGTCGCCCACACCGACACGGAAGCTGGCAAGGCGTTTTTTGAGCTGAAGGATTACTTCATTTTCGACTTGATGGGAACTGTGTCTCGTCCAAACCTCGAGGCACACTACGACCACATCACACCCTATTTGGGAAAGACGAACCAGCGGTTCAGACAGGTCGAAATCACCGCTGTCACTCCTAATTTCGGCTACATTACCGCTGTTCAGCGTGTCGACGGGACTGCGGCTGATGGATCGCCGTATGACTTCTCATTCCGTTCGACATCCATGGTTCGAAAGGTAGAGGGTGTATGGAAGTACGTCCATGAGCACTATTCATTCCCAGTGGATATGGCCACAAAGATTGCAGACTTTACCGGCAAGCAGGGGGCAACTGAGTCAGTGGAGTTTAAGAAGAAGTAGAGTAGCTAGATTAAACCCCAGATGATTTGCGAACCATGTCCTTCAACGCATCTTCACGAGAAATCAATGGTGACACAGTTGATAGCGCGTACTATGAAGCTGTGACATGGCCAACAAAAATATATCATAGATAGAGAAGTCTCTAATAGCTTTACTATGTCACTGAGTGACTATTTGGACTAACAATCATGGCTCATCCTCTAGTCTATCCAGCATGGAACATTTGTCGTCAGGATTAATATAGTCTCGGTAGAAGTGTTTATTGATTTCTATCTCAGGCAAGAAAGCTGTAGCCCTGTTATTCAACGGTCCAACTTTTACTCATTCTATGCAGTTAAACCCCGACATCATTCTGAATATCACTTGTCGTGGAAGGGATGTCCAATCGTTCGCTCTCCTCTTCCCCTACCGAGAGATCCCTAGGATAACCAACTAGCCCTTAAAGCCCTTTGATTTACCATTAACGCCATTGAGCTTCACAGAGGGGACTGGAGCTAGGGGCAACGACATGATCCACACACCACAGAAAATCTGGAGGGCGCAAATTGCAGCAGCGGGTATGTGACATGATATCCAAGATCAAGGCTCAATGCAATCCAGACAGGGGAACCAAATCCGGCATTGGCGAATCCATAAGCGGTGGTAGCTGTAGGAATGATCACCAGGTTTTTCCACCCCTTCAAATAAGGGGTCATTAGACTGACGATGGACGCAGCAAGGATTGGACTGGTCGCATGAACAGCCGGGAACCAGAGGGGAAACCCTCCGACTTCTACCGGCTGGTAGCCGTAGTAGTAGTAAATTCCAAGGTAAATTGGCGGGTACTCGAGGATCAGATTAATGGCAAACGCTCTAAACCAGAGCATCTGAATGTCTCGAGACGTCGACTTGGGATTCTGAAAGACAGTGTAGAACCAGTATCCCATGCCTCCAACATACCAGCCGTATGTTGCAGGCACAAATACTGGAATCGGTCTCCCAAAAGCTTCAAATGCTACCCAGTTTCCTTCACGAGGGAAGTAACAGAAGCCCATAACATCGACAATAGGTTCATATGCCGAGGCTAAGACGCCGCCAATACCGAAGAACAGAGCTTTTGGGTCGCCACGAGAGATGAGATTCCGAATTCCCATGCCGAAAAAAATAACGAAGGGGATTTGGGTGGCGATAGTAAAAATGAGTTGTTCATTGTAGGGAATGACCATGCCCTCCGGTGGGCGGCTAGTGGTATTGGGAACAAACATGGCGCAGATAAGATGAGTTGTGTGGCGAAAATAATAAGAGGATTACTGCAAGTCCACTGGAGAAATATCTGTTGTGGAATATATCTCACTCGAAAGCCTCGCCAACGAGAGTATCCTAATTGATTATTCGACGAGGATTGGTACCGATCCTCTCGGCTTTCCAGCTCCGTCCTAGGCGTTTAAGAGCATCCGGAGATGCGAATCCCCGCACCCCGCCTCGCGTTCCGGGCCACCCGCCGGCGCCGGAACTGCTGGTTCCCCGTGGATGCAGCTGCTCGTTTGGTGCCGCTTTCAATACAATGGCCTTTATTGGTTACATTTACGGTGATTAGCAAGAAACTCATGGCTCCTATCTCCGCGGCTCTAGTTGATCATCATACCGAGAGTCCGCAACCTAGCACCATCGGAGTACCGCCTATATCTCTACGATTAAGGTGTCATATTATTGGCACCGGAAAATTGCGGTGAAATACATCATAGGATCCATGGTGCTGCGCTTTGGTTGAATTGGTAATTCCGCAGTTCGAAGCAGCCACAACGTCTTCTCCAAGCTGGCTTGTACACCCCTGTCAATACGAATATGGCATTCACCAGCATTATCAAGTCTGCCAAGGAGATCGCAGGATCAGCCATCCAAACTCCACAAGGAAGGTATGGAGTGGTGATTTTTATCATCGTATGTCTAATGACTCTCAATTTCGATGGATCGAGACTTAGCTCACATTATTCAGGGTCTATTTCTTTCTAGCTTTTTGATGCGCGACAAACGCCGAAAGCTTCTACCGCCTGGCCCCAAGGGATATCCCTTGATTGGAAACCTTCTCTCCCTTTCCGTTCCCGATGATATCCCACGCATCACCAGGGAGTGGGCCAAGAAATTTGGCCCCGTTGTTTACACAAGGATCGGAGGCACCGATTGGATCTGGCTTAACAATGCCAGCGTAGCCAAGGAGCTGCTCGATAAGCGAGGATCAAAATACTCCGACCGTCCAAAGATGCCCATGGCATTTGACGCGACGTCAAACCAGAATCGAGAAATCTTCATGCCATATGGAGAGCATTGGAGAATCCTGCGAAAGTTGAGCCACGCTGCTCTAAACCAAAACACCTCGACAACCTACAGACCCGTCCAAGACTTTGAATCTAAGCAATTGCTTTACGAATTCCTACATGCAAAAGATGACATGGCATTCTATGATATGAACAGGCGGTACTCTGCCAGTGTCATTATGACCGTGACGTATGGTCATCGTGTTGCCGATTGGAACGATATCTACATTAAAAAGATTTACGAAGTCCTTGAGCATTTTACACTCATGTCCGAGCCCGGTGCCTGGCTCGTCGATGCATTCCCTTCACTTGCAAAGCTTCCCTCTTTTATGGTGCAGAACTGGTGGAAGATTGGGCGTGAATGGTGGAAGTACGACCGAGAGGTGTACCTCAAATTCTACCTCGACCTGGTTAAACAGATCGAAGATGGAACTGCACCCGATTGTTTCATTCGAGATTTCTACGAGGGTGGACTTGAGAAGAGTGGAATCAATGAGGAACAAGCCGCATATGCAGCTGGAGGATTGGTCGAAGCAGGGAGCGAGTCCACTTCAACAGTTATCAATGGTTGGATTTTGGCTTGCCAAATGAACCCTCATGTTGTCAAGGCTGCACAAGAAGAACTGGATCGAGTCGTAGGCCCCGATCGGATGCCGGATTTTGATGACGAAGACAACTTGCCTTACATCAAGGCCATGGTCAAAGAAACTCTCCGCTGGTGGCCGATTACCAAGGTTGGAATGAATCACGCTACAACTGAGGACGACTGGTATGACGGATATTTTATCCCGAAGGGAAGTGTTGTCATGTTGAACTGGTGGTAAGCATCGCTCTCTTCTCATTTGATGTGATCTTTTGACTAACAATCTTAGGGCTATCCACTTTGACGACGCCCGATGGGATGATCCTCATGCATACGAACCGCGTCGGTATCTGAGTGACCCTTACACGACGGCAGAATCAGTCAACCTCGCTGACGGAAATGCAAGAGACCACTTTGCCTATGGTGCCGGTCGCCGCATTTGCAGTGGCATGCATCTCGCACAAAACTCTCTGTATATCATCATGGCGCGTACCCTCTGGGCCTACAATATCAAGCGCGCAATAGGACCCGATTCAAAAGAGATCGAACCTGTCTTGAAGACCGAGCCGGGGTTCTTGATGGTGCCTGCTAGATTTCACGCGGTTATCGAGCCCCGAACCAAGAAGCACGCTGAAATTGTGCACCAAGCTTGGGTTGAAGCTAAAGCTAAGGGAGTGACGATGAATAGGAAGAGGAATATCCGAAAGAGTGGCTAGGCGGATCTTTCGAAATTTGATCAAATTTAGATCTCATTCAGGCCCTTAGTTTGACAGGATTTTAAGTGGTTAAATGTTCGTAGTTAAATACTAGAGTATCAAAGAATAGGCGAATCAACCTTCTGTTCTAAATCTGGCATACAAACATCTTGACTGAGCAACTAAAGTGACAAACTTTCTCGGTGTACTGTGGTGCTAAATGTCTTTGCCCCCTCTTGTTTGCACTGCTGCAAGGTTTTGGCCTAATGATATTCATCAAAGCCAAATCAAATGAACCCGAATAAGTGAGAAACAGTTCCTGTCTTCGATACTTGACCCAGGTGTTAGAACCTACCCCTTACAAATTTTATTAACATTTCATAACAATTATTCCATCCTCTCAAGAATTGAAGTTATCACCGTTTGCTATAGGGTAGGCAGGACTCCCAGACGCGGAACATTACTTATGTTTATGATAATGACTGGATCGTCCACATGCTATCTAAACATTTCTGGTTTTTGTATGATATTTTCTGTTTCCATTGTACGCGGTGGATTGTGGTGGGCTTAATGTTATAGAGTAATATGATCGCAAGTAGTTGATACGCAAGCCGAAAAAGCATTGTCAGCATAAACAAATGCTCGA
The DNA here is from genome assembly GCA_002991585.1 of Ilyonectria mors-panacis. Lineage (NCBI taxonomy): Eukaryota > Fungi > Ascomycota > Sordariomycetes > Hypocreales > Nectriaceae > Ilyonectria > Ilyonectria mors-panacis. The sequence continues at coordinate 885,662 of PPHJ01000050.1, forward strand.
GCATTTCTAAATATGCTACAAATAGTAATGATAAACTAGGATCTCACTAAACCCAAATCCATCAAGTATCATCATCCTCATTCATCAAGAACCATGGTGACCAACAATCGTCTCCAAAATAAGATACGCCTGTGATCGATGCTCAACGGACGATCCTCTCCAAGCAACGTGACCATCCGGCCTAACCAAAACGAGGGGTCGTTGCCATATGCTTGCTGCGTGATCCTCCCCGGTTAGCTTCACATAGCTCAGAGGCAGTCCAAGAACCTTGGCAGCTTCAACGACCAAAGAGCTTCCTCTATCCGGCATAGTTTCATCGCCGAACTCTACAAGAGCGAAGGCTCGACCAAGATGATCGAAAATAGGTGATTTGTCCTTCAAGAACACATGGGGCGCGCGGCTCCCAGGCCATGTGGTAGGTAGATAAGTATGCGGATCCCAAACCGGCTCGGCTTCCGATTCATCAGGCATACAAACCGAAGACACATATCTGTATCCCATCTCTATTCCCAAATCTGTGTTTTCGCCGTCATTCTGGCTATAGTGTTGATGAATAGCTTGCCTTATCTTGAGGCCCTCCTCAGACTTGTCATCGACTGCTGGCGCATTCTTGCCCATGAGCTCGACAGCGGCCAGGTGGACTGCCATATGCACTCCGGATCGCTGAACATTTTGAGTGGCGATGGGCTTCCGTTCCTCCTCATACGATTGGAGAAGCCCTTTGCCACCATATCCGTTGACGACAGCTGCAAGTTTCCAAGCAATGTCAAAAGCGTCGCCCAGTCCGGTGTTCATGCCATAACCACCAGTGGGGATGTTCATATGAGCTGCATCTCCTGCAAGGAATAGACGCAATTCAGGCCCGGCAAAATTGTTGGCAACTGCAATGCTAGGCTGAAACGTCGAGCGGACAAGGACTTCGTCGATCTGAATCTTGTACGGCTCGTAGACTCCGCCTAGCACAGTGTACACAGCTTCCTCAGACGTGATTGTTGACTCATCTGCACCTGGAGCTAGGGGAAAATGAACCGTAAATATTTCCTGTTTTGCGATCACTATTAGCATCATTTTTTCAAGTTTTGTTACTGGCACCCAGTACCTTTTCGTCCTGCGCTATGACTGCACCGCCGAAACCGCCATCTTTCAACATGAATAGATGCCAGAAGCGACCTTGCTTGTGTAGATTCTGTAGGTCTTTGGATTTAAAATGGATAAGGAGAAAAGTAGCCGGGCTGTTTATCAGAAAGGGTCAGCGGATGCTACTACAGTGAAAGGGGAATTGAGCGTCTCACATTGGCCCTCCGTCCAGAGAGATGTCGAGGCATTTCCGACACTTACTCGACGCCCCATCACATGCAACAGCAAGCTTCGATCGGAATACCTGAAGCCCTTCCTCGCCATCCTTAGCGACCCGAGCTTCGACGCCTTCGGCGGTCTCTGTGACGGACTCCAATTTGTGCCCGTATCTAAGGTCGATCAGCGGGCTTTCTTGGCACATGTCCCTCATCCAGGACTCAAAGATTTGCTGAGAAATCCGCTGATATGGCTCGATAGGCTGGGTTCCATCGTTTGTCGACTCAATTGTCTGCCTGTACTGGTCCACGGAGGGGTGATTCCATTGCGTGACATGGGTATCCTGGCTGAGGCCAGTCGATATTAAGACGGTATACGGAATATCACTAGGGACTCCTATGGTGATGATAAATCAGATATGTTCGGTCGGTCTAGCAGATCCATTCTTACCCAAACGGCGCAGACCCTCCGACAACCCTATCTTGCGCAGCAGTTCCATGGACCTCGCATTTGTCAGATCCATCTTCGGCCACCTGCAACGCGTCAGTCACCTTCCTATTGCGAAGCTCTATAGAGCCTGTTACTTAGTCGGTTCGGAGTTTCTTTCCAAAACCACCGACTTCACGTCGTAAAAGGCCAAGACGGCGGCCGTCATGAGGCCCACTGGGCCGCCACCCAAGATCAATACAGAGTCATCCCCGACGGCATGGACTACTTCGGACTTTCCTGGTGCAGACATTGTATCTGACGTTTGTTTTTCGATACTTTGGTTGACAAATACCAGGCGCATTACTCTCAATTCAGGGTTGAGGTGGTGGATACTTGAAGGGACGATCACATGAAGCCTAGCCAATAAACGAACGTGAATTCTCCGTGTTGCGACTCAGAAAGTGGTGCCAGATCAATGTCTTGTTTTCTCCGAAGCTCCTAGCCAAGGGTGGTTTTGTCCCGGCCGGGCCGAACATGTTTACGCCCCACGACACTCCGGATCAAATCCTAAGCGATAATCCGACACGGACAGCGGCTTGATGGTACGACATGAGCACATCAATTGACAATCTGGGGTATGACATCGAATTCGGAAGAGCACTATTCTACTTGGAGTGAAGCCCCCCTCAATGCATCAGTTGAGCTTTTCCCCTCTCAGCGGCAGTGCGATCCAGAATCGGCTTCATCGCCTGTGCAATCATCTCGGGTGGCACATCCGTGCCCTTCGGCATCTTGCCATCCACCATGCCCGGAGGCTCAATCAACCATTCCGGAATGACCCTGGTTCCACCCCTGGACACCTCCAGAATTGTTCCGCCGGGGTATTCGGCTGACTCGACGACGTCGTGGATGGCCTCCGCGGCTGTTTCGGGCGTAATTGCAATGTCATCGTTAATTCCAAATCGCTTTCCTGATCCCGGAGTTCCGGTGGTCCAGATCGGAGTTGATACAATGCTGGTGCATGTAGAGTCAGTATCATCTGAGCCGAGGCCATCGGGCCGAACACAAACTCACCCGGGACAAACTGCCACAACCTTGACGCCTTGGACCTGCTGGGCATCTCCGAGGCTGCGGGTAAACCCAACCACGGCATGTTTCGTCGCGCTGTAGATCGGCGCCGGGTATTGCTTGCTATACCCGGCGATCGAGGCGACAATGGCAACTACACCTTGCTTGTCCTTCCCAAGCAAAGCACGGATTGCCAGCCGTGTCAATTTGATCTTCATTTATGTTAGTGAATCTTCATTAGACTCTTTGATATACTGACTGGGTGTTCGACGTTGATAGCGACGTGCTTGTAGCCATCGCTCTCAATAGGCTCAGGATCCTCCCAGAAGTTGGAATACGGCTACGTTGACCGCCTACGTTAGTAACCATGAAGATTAAATAGCCAGCTTGGGGTGCAGGCTTACTGGTTCAAAAACCCCAGCGGATGCGACAAAGACATCTGGCACATCACCAAACGTAGAGAGCGACACGTCAACCAAGTTTTGCAAATCGCTCCACTTGGTCACGTCGCACCGTATAAATGTGATGTTTTCATCTTCCTCAACGGCCTTCTTTGCCTCATCGGTGAGGGCAAGGTCTGCAATCATGACAGCTCTGGCCCCATTTTTCCGAGCCAAGAGAGCGTATGAAAGCCCAATGCCTGTGGTCATGTCAATGTGAGACAGCAGCGAAGTTGTAATAGAGTGGGTTGATATTACCTGATCCGCCTCCCGTCACCGTGACGATTTTACCCTTAGTCGAGAATTGCCAGGCCATTTTGGAACTTATAAAAGTCTGCCGTATAATTTTGGATGCAATGTTGTCTCTCCTCGATGGAATTCTTGCCCGTCCTATTTAATTATGTCACACTGAGTGAATAGGATCAAGACGATGACGATGAAGGCTCTTGATCCTCTATCTAACGAAGGGCTAGGGATCTGTCTTATAGATGAAGATGAGGGCGGCCGACGACAGCCTCTGGGACTGAGGTCGGGCGGGTGCAAGGCCCACCTTCCGGGAGTCTGAGGCCCCCTTCTATTCCCTCCAGCGGCCGCTTCTATTCAACAGCTCATCAACCCGACCAATCAGACGGCCGCAGCCGTAAGCCGGACCTTGCTCAGATTTCAGCTGTGACTGGGCCTTGACTTTAGCTCTTACGGTCCCGGCCATAGCTCTGACTGTACTCATGATCCTTGTCCTGACTACTCAGCCTATGGCATCGACCCGGGCCCGGATTACAGCTTCAGCAGCCCCGACCTTGGGTCTGACTATAGAATACCTAACCTAAACATGCATGAAAAGATTCCAAACATACACGACCGCTAAGCCTAATGGGTCGTGCGCGTTTGGAATCATTTCGTGCATGTTTAGGAACTCCTGACTATAATCCTGACCCTGGCTCTGGCTGCGGCTCCGTCTCAAGCAGCTGCGATAATAGCCATAATTAAAATAACAGCACCGACGAAAAATAATGAACCAATGGATACATGAATAATTAATAAAAGATGATAAATAATCTATATATTACTATTTGATTTATACCACTAAATTAAGGTAACAAATAAATGAAACTAATTATAAAGAGGTCTTGAAGTTCAATAAAATACAACAAGGAATTATTCAAGATATAAAGAAATAAAAATAAAGATAAAGGTTAAAACACCCATTGTCCGAATGAGTGAGAGTGTAAGATCTACCTGCCGGAAGTTTGAGACTTCCGGCAACTGGTCTGGAAGATGTTCTAGGTGTCTCATGATAACCGCAAAAGGTAACAAATTACCTTTCATTACACCTAATGCAATGTCTATATAATCGTCTCCCCGGCGGAGCGCCGGCATGCTCATCCCGCTCACCTCGGGCCTACTATTTCTTAATTCCGGCGTCATGCAGAATTCTTGAAACCGTTGCCTCCGGCCGAGTCTAGAGCCCCGGGCTTAGGCGGAACACAAACCCCGGCGCCCGGAGCTGTGACGATCAGGACAAGAGATATCAGAACTCATGATAGAAAGCATGAACCAAGTCAATTCTAAGAGACACCCCCACATTGAACACTGACAATTGTATTCGCCATTAGCACTATGGAATACTCCTCCGCGTCGATTCTGTACTGGGCCTTTGTGGCCCTTGGCGGCCTTCTGGTCCTCACCAAGGTCCTCCGATATGGACGTCGGCCTAAAAATTACCCTCCGGGTAGGAATACCTTGCAGCAAATTTTTGGGTACAGGATAGCACTAACAAGTGGGGTCCAGGCCCTCCGACACTCCCCATAATTGGAAATTTGCACCAGATGCCAACTAAGAATTTCCATCTCGAATTCCAAAAATTGGCCCAAGAATGTAAGGAAATACTAAAATACTTAAAAAAAAATTAGCACTAATGTCTGGAGCAGATGGCCCCATTACTACGATGAAACTCGGTGGACAAAGTCTATTTCTCCTGAATGACCCGGACGTTATCCGGGATTTGCTCGAGAAACGAAGCAACAATTACTCCTGTCGTCCAGATTTATACGCCCGGCATTTTGGTGATAATCTCAACATTGCCTTGCGAGAGTATGTGGACACAGTCAAAGTTGGTCCTTTGTTCGCAAGGTGTTAACAATGGACGTAGCAATGACGAGATTTGGCGCCGACAGCGAAAAATGTATCACGTCCGTCTCAACGTGAAATCTGCCGACAGATATCTTCCATACCAAGTGAGTGTTGGATCATGGGAATAATTTATGGATACTATCTCACATGTGATTCCAGCACTTCGACAGCCTGCAACTACTCAATGACTTTGTGATTAACCCCGACGGCTGGGTTCAGCATGTGCAAAGATATACGGCAAGCATCTCAACAACGCTTTTGTACGGTTGGCGTACGCCAGAAACGGGTACGGGTTACGTGAAAGATCTGCTCGAGGTATGTGTCTTGGTCCGTCTTTCATCAAGGTTAAGGCTAACTATGTTGAAAGTGGATGGACGTCACATCAGAAGCAATCAACTTCCAGCTTGTGGACTTTTACCCGTTTCTGCGCGGGTTTTTACGATGCTGTTCCTTATTGGCTCCTTTCAAGTAAAAGAAAGCTTCATGACCTACAAAAGCTCGAGAATCGTGTCTTCAACGATCTACTCAACCGCGCCAAAGATAAATTGTCAACAGGAGATGCCTATCCTAGTTCGTGGCCCTCTCAATTTGGACATCATCCCTTGATCGCTCCGTTTCTAATTCGATGCTAGGCTTTATCCGTGATATGCTATCCGACAAGGATAGCGATAGACTAAATGATCGTCAAATCGCCAACAACGCTGCCCATGGCTTCGGAGCCGCGATGTGAGAAATTACTATCCACTGTTCAATCCGGCACCCAAGTTCTGACCAAATTCCCAGGGATACCTCTGCCAATACAATCTTGGGCTTCATTAAGGTTCATTCAGATCCAAATCAAACTCCTGCACATTATGCTAATTTTCTTTGCAGGCCATGGTCCTCTTCCCAGACGTTCAAGCCAAGGCGCAAAAGGAGCTTGATGCCGTGATTGGAAGCGGGCGACTGCCGACTTGGGACGACCGAGCTGATCTCCCCTATATCCGTGGAGTAGTTGAAGAAACACTGAGATGTGAGTCGGAACCTGAATGCCAATGAAGCAAATTACTGACACTCGCGTAGGGGCTCCAAGTCCACTCAGCGCCGCTGTTCCCCACTCGGCCAAGGAAGACGATGTATACAACGGAATGGTCATTCCCAAGGGTTCAATGGTTATGATAAACGTACGTCGACAAACTGACTCGACTCATTGGGTCTCAAACGTACCGGTTCATGACTGACTATCCACGCAGGTCTGGACACTGAACCACCAGCGCTTCGCCAATGCTCGGGACTTTGACCCAATGCGCCCATAGCGCAGAATCAACCCTCACAGAAAACAATGCGATTAGCCAGGACTCCCCCAAGCGACTTCATTTCACCTTTGGCGCCGGTCGGCGAGTCTGCCCCGGTTTTCATGTTGCGGAGCGGAACCTGTTCATTGCCATTTCCCGGATTCTGTGGGGGTTCAATATCTCCCGAGCCCGCGATGTTGATGGAGAGTTCACGATTATCAATCGAGACGCGGTGACTCCAGGAATGATCGTAAGGCCAGAAGACTTCGAGTGAGTTCATCCCTTCGAGACTAAGGAGATGATCAAGGAGGGCGATCTAACTTTGCATAGATGCGTTATTAAGCCTCGTGACTCCATCCGAGAGAAGCTGGTCAAGGAGCAATGGCAGGCGGCAGAGAAGGATCTTGACTCGGAAGGAAACTTCACGCCCGAGTTTATCCAAGCATCCTTTAAGTAATACGGTGACGGTGAGACAGAATGGCGAATACGTGTTGGTTGGCAGGTCGTGCAAATGTGACTGAAATTCAGGGTCCTACGGCGATGTAGTTTCCTGACTAGGACCATAGGATACTGCGAGATTGGTGTGAGCCATTAAATATAAGTTGCTTTAGACCCTATAAAATGGTACACAAATTGAAAGACTCGTACCGCGAAGCACAATATACCCTTTAATAATACAAGGGATTGAAATGTGAGATGCGACGATTAAACCCCTCCCCGTTACATCCCGCTTTACGGACACATCACGAACACTGGTAGGCAACCTTGCTCAAAAGTTGGTCGCCGTTTGGCTTTTAACGTTGTTAATACTGGCCAAGATATTATTCAACGCTGATAAATGAATGTGATATTGGTCTTCAACATTGATTCATGTAGTAAACTAAACATATTCAATGCTTCTAGTCTCCAATTCATCAATCAGTCCCGGGTCTTGTAGAAGTCCTTGTCGGCAAGTTTGCCTTCATGCCCTAACATCGTCTCAATGGTCCAGTCCTCATGAACGTGTCCCTCAGGGATATTCGTTGAGACAAACGGCTTTCCACTTTCAATGCTGGCCTTCACCGCCTCAAACTGCTCTTCTGCATACTTTGTCGCATCGGATCCGAGCAACCACGCGGGCTGCGGGAACTTGAGCATCTCTGGATTTGCAGCCACTGCATCCCAGTTGGTCTGATGCCATACATGACGAGTCTCCCATCCCATACGTTGAGTCAAGCTCGTGCGCTCATATCTAGATCCCATGGCATTAACGAAGATTGTTCTAGGATTCAGAATTTGTCAGGATAAACCGTCTAAGAACGTACCTGAGCTTCTCATAGGACTTCAAGGCGAGTTGGATGTTGGCTTTCCCAGTCTTCTCCAGCAGCGCTCCAATCGTTGCCGCATCTTCGATGGCCTGCGCCGCTCCCGTTCCAGAAGTTGCCAGATGCGGGTGAGCGGCGTCGCCAATGAGGCATACACGCCCCTTTGCAGAGACCCATTTGGGAACTGGGTCCCTCCACAGAAGCTTGTAGTCGATGAGGCAATCCGCAGGGATCTTTTCAATGATGTGACGGAGCTGGGAGTCCCAACCCTTTACACACGCCAACATATCCCGAGCATCTCCTCTCAGATTCCAATCCTCTGCGACATCAGACAGGTCCTACTTTATGTTAGTCCTGATCAGAATGAACTTTGCAGGTACTGACCTTGTGGGTCACGAAGCAAGTGGCAGATTGAAGAGCGGGGTTCGTAGTGAGAATACCATGAGTGTCTTCCGCAATCCAGATTTTGAAGAGGGGCTTGTCCGAATTGGCAATCTCTTGCGTAACGGGGTCATGTTGGAGAAGTTGAAGCGGGAACCACGACCTATACACCGCAAACCCGCTCTTCTTCGGTCGGTCGACGGTGCCAACAACATAGCTCCTTGACTTACTGTGAACTCCGTCCGCCGCAACGACGAAATCAGCCTCATACTTTTGGCCACCGGCAATCACTCCAGCTGAAGCTTCATCTTCGAATACTTCGCTAACAGACGCTCCCCATTTAATCTCGACTCCGAGAGAAATGGCATAATCGCTGAAGGTTTGCTGGATCCTTCCGCGATGACCATACACGATAGGAAAGCCGTCAAAATCTGTATGGAGCTGCTGATCCAAAAGCACCTTTCCATCCTTGTTCATAATGGTCATGGTGTCCGGGCTGGCCGAGATTTTGACGATTTTCTCGAGGACATCGCCCCATCTTGACATGAGGCGTGTTCCATTCGCAGGCATTTGAATGACATCTCCTACTTAGAGTAAGCACGTGCCATGGAATGCATGAAAGACTATCTAGCTTCAACTTGATGCTTACCCTGCTTCGTCATATCGGCATAAGACTCAAAGATGCGGACCTTGGCACCCCTCAACGCCAGCTCGATGCCAGCGGCGAGTCCGCCAAAGCCGGCCCCGATGACAATCGCACTCAGGTGCTGTAGTGAAGCCTGTTGCACCATTGTGTTTCATGTATGATTCAGTATTCAAGGTAGTTGCTTATTCAGTTGATTGCTAGAATCGTCTATATTTTTGCTAGAACGATGGCCCAATTATCTAATGCGAGAGACCAATACCTTGCCGGGACTGAAATCTGTGTAAGGATTGCACCCTGGTCGATGGCGGAGATTGCTTCACCTCGGTCGGCGCCGGGAATCTTGGCTCCGGAGAGCGGAGAACAAAGTGGTTCGGGAATTGCACGGCATTCAAGCCTACAGGGAGCCGGCTCAGATCGGTTCACTCCGTCTCCGCACATAACATGGGTCAACTTAGATCCCGGACAGGCACCTGTGATGCACAAATAGATTCATGACACAGACACACCCGTTCTGGTAACACGAGGGCAGGGGATCGAAGGATCACCAGCGTCAATGCAAGCGCGGTGGCGAACCGGAAGCCGGAGTTAGCGAACTCCGAGTACCCGGAGCAGCATGATCAAGAGGATTCCCCCCATTACTAAGGTAGCCAACTCCCTGCGTGAAAATACAGCTACTGCAATTGGTGTGCCCGTGGCATCCGGGGAACCCTGCTTGCATCTCCTAGTGTCATATTTCCCCGCATCTCGCAAGCCGCTACTCCGTAGTCAATCAACTAACTCATCAAGGGGGTGCCGCCACCTGCAAGCTAGCTGAGTGCTCAGGCGGTATGGGGGAGTTGGCTTGGAGGGGTAGATGGCTGAATGCATGGGGTGTTTGGGTGCCTGCTGTCATCTTCAGCTCGTACACAATCGGCGAAACTGTTTCACCGCAGCTGCAAGGATAGAGCATCTTGTTACTTCGGGGTCGTTTAGTTGAAGGTATATTAAGATTTGCATATAGCTGCAGCGAGCATTAGTAATGAGCTCCAGAGACGTATGAGAATGCCATGTAATAGTCCGAGACATGGAGTGGTGTCCCTAAACAATGCGGGGATGGACGTGGCTGGCAAGCCCGGCTTAAAACACAGCCCCGAATGCAGGAGTAGCATCTGTACCAGTACAATTGTACCGGTACAACGGTTAGCAGTAGAGCTCCAGGTGCCTTTTGGGAATGACGGGGACCAGCCGAGCTGCACCCCTCACTTCATGAAGGGCCATCACCCGCCCCGTCTTCGGCTGTCGACGCGACGAGCTTCCACAATCTCCAAACTCCTCGCAGGCGTCGCAATTCAACTACGACAGATATCCGTCGCCAGTCGCCATGTCTAACCAGCGCGAATCTACCAAATGCCCTCTGGCTTGCGAGTACTGTCGCATCAAGAAAGCCAAATGTAAGAGCAATGCGCCCCGCCCTCGCGATCCAGCATTGACAATCTTCACAGGTAGTGGGACTCACCCATGTGGGAACTGTACTGTTTGTGACCCCGGTCCATGTCAGATATTTATCGACTCACTCTCGCAGGATCACAACGAACCATGCGTATTTCCGGAACGACGACGTCGAAGCAGAAAGCGCAAAGAACGGGAACAAGACATGGAGGATCGACTCGCCCGTATGGAAGTGCTCCTGCGCACCGCGACACAGTCAAATTCGACCGAAAGTCGATCTGGAAGCATCGTGGATAGCATTTCAGTTGCGTCGCAAGAGCAGTGGTCCAGGAGCCCCGGGCAGCCTGCGAACAGCGTTCCGACAGAGCCTCCAGAGATCATGAACTCGCCGCCCAGGTCATTACGAGATGACGAGCTTCAAGCTATTCTACCATCGCCATGTGCAGATATGTCCTTGATCTTCTCCAGTTCAACAGCGTTCAGCCCGACAATGGAAGCAAGGCCAGACTTACCAGGGACCATCCCCGCTAACATCCCCGATATTCCGCTGGCCGACACAATACGCGCCCAAGAAACACTCCACATGCCAGTATCGCCGCCCAGCACTGCAGCTCCCGATGACTGTGCATCACAGGGCGTGGACCAGGTACGTGCACCATTACCCTTCTGATCGACAAATAGCTAATTCATAAAGGAAAACTCCGATCCGCAAGGTATGAACTAGATGGCATAAGAGTGCAGGATTGGACCTAACATTTGAACAGGGTGCCCTTCATACCTATCAATTTGTACTTTTCCAGCAGCAGAATGGATTTCGCGCCAGGTCGGCAAGCCCGAATTCGTTGCAAGCGCAAGACTGCTTTCGAAAGAGGTCATGCAAGGAGAACGCCTCGACCGAGTAATCAGTCCCCGAGAGAGCGCCTGAACCGGATATAGTGACGGCATCGAAATGGGCGAAAGGTTCACCATAACCCAATGTGAAGTTTATGGGGCTTGGCTGACGAAAGTGAATAGCCTACTTCGACAACTGCCTGGACGCTGTGTTCGAAATAACAGATCGCCGCGAGTTTGAGAACCGGTTAAGCGCCCATTTCAAAGGCGACCCAAACTCGACTTCAAACAAGTCGTGGTACGCCTTACGGAACATAATATACGCCTCTGGTTGTCGATTTTCATTATCTGAGGCATCGAGTCGCACCGCATTCACCGAATCACGAACTCAATCGTGGAAATATTTTGAAAACGCCCTTTCTGTTCACACCGACCTCCTCTATGTCAACACTGACTTGACTTCGATACAAGCTTTACTCCTTATGGTTCGTCATCGTCAAGATGGCCCACATTTTGTTTCCTTCTATAAAGACTAACTTCAGTCGCAGGGATTTCATGCTGAAGCTCTTGGCACCCCCGCATTGGAGTACATGTTGATATCAAGTGCAACTCGCCTTGCTCAGTCCAAGGGTTTACATCTGGCACCACCTCGGTCTCTCCAAGCATCTAGTGAGGAGCTATTGGAAAGACAGTCACTATGGTGGACCTTGTATTCCTATGAGAAGCATCTTGCTTACCGGTCAGGACGGCCATCAGTCAGTCTATCTGGTGTTAAGCCTATGGCGCGTAACTAATGTTGAAATAGGCAATCGATGACGACTACATTAGTTGTCCCATCCCTACAACCCTAAAGCGCGGATCGAACGTGTCTTTGGAGTTTGTCGCGAAAAACCATCGCCCACGCCCAGATTTCATCTGCTGTCGCAAAACAATTGAACACCGCCAAAGCGATGAGGGACTCTCCTGAAACCATATTGAGACACATTCAAGATCTAGACAATCAACTTCGAGAATGGCGCGAGTCCCTTGGTCCCTTGTTCCGAACGCAAGCCCCGTTCAAGACTCATGGACTGCCACCAGGAACACAAGTGTTCCACCTCCTATATCTGCACTTTTCCTACTATGCGTTGGTAATTGCAGTTCACGGAGTGTTTTGTTATCCATGGAACAGACCCGATCTACAAAACAGCACGAACCCAGAAATCCATGCTCAGATACGGAAGAGCACAGAGGCAGTAGCTGACGCCTCAAGGCAAATAATTCTGGGCGTTCAAAGGCTTGAAATAACTGCCTGTGTTCCAGTTTGGTACGTCATCCCCGAGACTCCGGTTGTCATATTTCATAAATTCTTTTCCAACATTGTCCACTTGATGCTTACTGGTAAACCAATCTCTAGGGTAACTTTTTATTTCCCACTGGTGGGCTTGATCAACATGTTTATCTGCGTGTTGAAAAACCCTCTCAGTCCTTCAACGGCATCCGATCTCTCTCTGATGGACATCGTCGTGGGCCATTTCGGATACATGGAGTTTATTTCTTCATCTGAGCTGGAGTTTCCATTTCCAAGAGAGATTGCATCCTATGCACGGAATCTCGTGAAGCAGGCACGAAGTGGAGCGACAGCCGAACCCCGCGACCCGCCTCAGAGCAAGGCCAGCAATACACAGTCTCAATCCATCCCGTTGCCAGTCGCTTCAGAGGTTAGTCCTACCAGCCAAAGTATAGAATTTTGCTGACATCTTCTCCTCTGTAGATGCCTTCTTTCGACATGGTTTTGGGCATGGAAGACTGGTGCACATTTCTCCCTTCGTTTCCTCAGATTGGCTCCATGCCATTTAACGGAATTTTCGAGGGTGACGAGAACCAAGTACTGGAAAAACAATCCATTGAATTTCCAATAGGCTTAGCATGTATTAATTAGGGCCGGAACTGATGCGTCCTGGGATGTGTTGTTTGGATCAAGAGGTGATGGCTTTGGCGTTGATATGTGATGGAGAAGTTTGCGCAGATACCTGGCCTAACCCTGAGGTCTTTCGTTCTTTGATATCCTTGAAGTCTGATTAGCTTTTTGTATTGAGTGGAACAGCACATTCAATTCCAATCGTTCATAACGTCCAATTTAGATCCACCAAGCAAGAGTAACGGAGGCTGGACCAGACAGACGAGAATGTAGATAAACACCCGAGTTTCGTTCTCCTTGCCCTGATCGTACCATCAGGAATCTTATTTATTTGATTTCCTTCCCTGGTCCCACTTTGATCCGTTATCTATCGGCAAACGCCCTCTTAAGATCCGGCCGGAAGTTGATACTGCCACTCCGTCGGAAGGGAGGCAAAGTCTTCCGGACCCCACTAAACGAGCACCATAAAGACGAGAAAGTGACATCTAAATATATAGCGAAGAAAAACAACTTAATTGACGTATTGAAATGCGCCCTCGTCCTCCTTGAAATATATCACCAAACTCCATCATGAAGGCCATTTTCAAGCGACTCGTGCGGTTCAAGGATGCCGATGGCCATATTTTCTTCGGCGAGGCACTGTCGTCTGACAGTTTGATCGGATCCGAAGTCCCTGTGTACGCCGGGGACAGCCCTTGGAATCTACAGGAAACTACTCGAACTGCAAAGATATCGGAGGTACACTTACAGATAAAAGACGATCCGAGTTTGACATATTAACCCATGCATCCAGGTGCTGTGCCCCATACCTCAGGTCCCGATAATCTACGGAATTGGGTTGAATTACAAGACCCATATCGCTGAAGCCGGCTGGCCGACCCCTCAGTATCCCACAGTCTTCACGAAGCCGCCAAATGCGGCCAACGGCCCTTTTGCGGATATCTATGTGAATCCACAATGCGCCAATATGGACTACGAGGGTGAGTTAGCAGTCATTATTGGCCAGGATTGCAAAAATGTGTCTTCGCCATCAGACGCTCTGGATTACGTCCTCGGGTACGCTGTCGCAAATGACGTCAGCAGCCGGTACTGGCAAATGCCTGAAATTAGCGGACAGCAGCATGGCTATGCGAAGAGCTTTGATGGATTTGCGCCAATAGGGCCGGTTATCGCTTCGAGTGATGCAATCGGGAATCTTGACGACCTTACAATCGTGACAAAGGTCAACGGTGAGGAAAGACAGAGAGCTAAACTCGATGATCTTTTGTTTGGGGTGGGCGACCTCATCGTCCACCTAAGTCGCGGAACAACACTAAAAGCTGGGACTGTCATTCTAACTGGGACGCCTGGTGGAGTTGCAGCTTTCATGAAGCCTCCTGCTTGGCTTCAAGATGGTGACACAGTGGAAGTGAGTGTGACAAATATTGGGTCCATTGTGAACAGACATGTATTTGAGAAGTAGTCCAGATTAGTTACAATCTTCGAGTCCTGGATTCTACTACTTGGTTGCTAGTTTAAATACTCACCACTAGATTGCTATCCACACCTAGATCCATATCAACCCCATTTCGGACTCGAACATGGGCAATGTCTTACATGAGGTGAACTGATTCCTCAAAAGCCGAACTGGTCCGCTACTGATGCCGTAGCATTATACGAGGAGCCCAAGTGAGACAATTTCATCCATTTACTTTACTCACTCCACTGGGCCCGGCTTCATGTAGCTTGGCATGTTGGCGTGGCAATCGCCAATGACGCCGAGCCAGTTCAGCGGGAGGTGATAGAGTATCAAGACAGCGCCAGCGCAGAAGCCAATGACAGCAAAAGTTCGAACCGTACTTTGGAGGCGCGGGTGCCAGTTTTCATACCCTGCCTCAACAGGCGACCGCCCAGTATCGTAAGCCTTGAGCCTCATGGCAGTGAACACCAGGCCAAGGCTTGCAACGAATATCGACTCGTAGATGGGGAACTGATACACCTGCTCGGGGAAAAGGGTCAACGGCCTGTATGTCTTGGCGTATCCATAACCGTGCGTGATTCGAATTGCTAGGTTTTCAATAATAAAGTCCAGGACAAATTCGATGCACCAGATGATGGTAAAAATGCCCGCGTTCGAGAGGTCGGGGAAACGTTTTCGGAGCGGCTTGGCCATCTTGCTTCCCAGAATACCGAAGCCAGCGCAAAAGTAGACATACATGGGCGGCCCCCAAAGCAAACTCTCGCCATAGCGGCTCGAGGAGTGGTGGTTGTGGAATGGCAGATACTTGGCCCACACTCCTCGGTTGATGCTGTTGGCGTTCCACATAAAGATGTATTGGTTACAATTGAGGAAGCCATCTGCGCAGAGCGCCACCAAGCCTCCGATGACGTGGCGGCCATCAAGCGTGAACTGACGTGGCTCGTCTGTAGCCTTGAAGTGTCTCAAATAAGGAAAAGCGGGCACAAGCACGCAGAACCAGATGTGGGCGAAAAGAACTCCAACGCTGAGAGCCTCGAAGATGCGCAGACACACCAGACGCCATGGCTCGATGATATCGGGGCCGAGAATCGGCGCGGGCTGGAACTCGATGGGATCGGCGAACCAGCGAATCAACGCCTGCGCCCACATGATGCTGAAGGCGAGGCCGAATGTAGCCATGGCCGAAGCCGTGCCGTCGCGGGATTTCTGTTCCGACTTGCGTCCGATGCCGCCTGCAATCAGCGGGCTGGTTTCATCGAGGCCATCATCATACTCTCGTTGGTGGTACGGCATAGTGGTAGCCATGGTGGGTATTCTGAAGAGAGGCCTTTTCAAATTTGACACTTGGTGAACGACTGATAAAGATAAGAATCGAGATTGATAACGCAGCTGAACCAGATGCGAAGCCTCATATATAGATGTACCATATTGCTTCTTCAATCTATATTACTAGCTGTAGCCTGGTGTACTCAGCACATATTAATGCCAAGGCGCCGGCACTATTCAAGTGGACATTTGATGTGGGCGCGGAGCCGGGGCTGTTGGTTCCGGACAAAGCAAAAAGCTGGCTTGCTCCCTTGAATCCGGACGCTCAGGTAATCCTCTAAAACTCCCAGATCTCGTGCATTTCGCGGCACAGTTTTGGGCGCTGCTCCATCCCTTGGGCTCGTTGTGGGGGGTTAATAGTTCCAATAACCCCCCGGCTGATCCGCCGTTGTACCAGTACAATGCAGTCTGGAATGCGCCCTACGACCTGAAATGGAAAGTCGGCGCCGAGCCAGCCCCGCGATCTGCGTTTGAAGCCGATTTGCCGGTTTTCGGGTTTCCGGCTTCAAGACGACAACCCGGACACGGATTATTCACAGCTCCCGTTTCGGCTTCATTGCGCGCCACATATGCCTGGGAGATGAAGGAGTTGGTAATGCACTACGATGGGATGGATTCCTCGGGCGATTGTAATCATTTGATGCGTCGCCCACTTGGTATCTGTTGCTCGAAATCCTGTGGTAGTATTTTCTATTGGAGGGGCGAAGTATATATATTTAGCAAACAGGGCTATGGCTGTTCAGCCGACAACACGGCTGACCTTTGTTTCAATGTAAAACCCTCCGTTCTCAACAACAAAATGGGCGCTCCCAATAAACAGACTGTGATCCAGCTTCCTCAAAGATTCCGACCCTGTTTGAAACGTGACATGGGAGAGGGCTTTCCCATACTCGGTTGTTTTCGCGTTTGGATTGGCGGTTAAAATAGCCAAGAACGCTTCATCTACCTCAACAATTCCCGTGTAGGCATACGTGAGAAAGGAACCGTCTTTGTTCCTATTTGAATGGATTAGAGACGGTCAGTGCACAATTGTGGTAACGGACATACTTTAAAATAGCGTTGACGTTAATTCGCGTGTGGCCCTGAGACGGCTCCATGCGCACGTAGTCCGACCCATAGACAATCTCAGCATCTAGTGGAACGCTAAATCCTGGCTCGCTGATCAGAGTGCCAGAGGCAATCGGCTAGAGATATCAAAACCGTTAGTTTGGAATCGACTTTGGATGATGGCACTCGGAGAGTTAGACTAACAACAACATTCAAACTTCCCCCATTCGAGATACTGCCTAATAGCAAATTAATATCAACTTCCAGGAATTGATTCACTGTTCACTTACCAATTTGGAAACCCTCTGCAGGATACAGACGAGCTGTGAAAGCAGGTTCGAGTGAAGGGAATCCAGACGCCATTGCGAAGTCTTTATGATGCTATCGATTGAAATAAGTGCTCTAAAACACGATGAAGGTTGATTTATTGTATTAAAATTAGGCTGGATGACTGTATATTGAAAAATGCCAATCCTCTGACTCATATACATATTTCGTATGAGCCATGACTGTCTCCGGGACTACTAGACTGGGTCAGCACTATCTATTCCGGCCCGGCGTCATCAGACTCTCCGCCCCCTGTTTCCGGGCTACTGTGGACTGTCATCTTCCGACATGGACCGATATCTTCCGGGACCGGTATCTTCCGATATCTCACGACAATAGGCTACTCTGTAGTAATAATTTGATTGACATAGGTTATAGACATAGGCTGTATGCTTTTCTAACCGGCGAGCTCTAAGATGTAAAATCTAGTAATTATAGGAGGGCCTTGTTCCAGCCCTGTTCCTGCTTTGCATCCGCCGCCTCAATGTTGAGGAACTGCTTATAGAATTCCAAGCATTCCGGATTCGCGACAGTCGGACTGGTTTTCTCCGACTTCCCACTGATAATCTTTTTGATGAGAATCTCTATTTTCTTCCCGTTGTTAGTGTATGGAATGTCTGGCACCTCGAATATGAATCGAGGCTCGTGTCGAGGGCTGAGGCTGGATCGTATGGCATCCCGAAGCCTGCGAACAACCGCATGATTGTACTTGCATCCAGGAGACATCTTCACGAATAGCACTACAGATTCGTCGGCATCGGTTGGACGCCTCTGACCTACGCAGACACTGTCGCCAATCTGGGAATCCTGCTCCACGACATTGTAAATCTCGGCGGATCCAAACCGAACACCCGCTGGGTTCAGTACTCCGTCTGATCTCCCATGCGTCAGGTATCCTCCAGTGACTGGGTTGCGAGACACAAAGTCGCCCTGGTTCCAAATAGAATCTCCGTACTGGGCAAAGTAAGAGTTCTTGTACTTCTCACCACCTTCGTCGCCCCAGAAGCCAACGGGTTGGCTTGGAAATGGTTGCTTGCATACGAGCTCTCCAGGAATGCCCGTATTCATTATGGAAACCCCGGCCTCATTGTCGACTTCAAACAAATCTACAGCCATACCAAGAGATGGTACCTGTATCTCTCCTGCGTACAGAGGCATAATGGCGGCACCAGATATCAAGGAACACGCCAGATCAGTGCCACCACAGGTAGACACAAGGTGAATGTCCGGCAGAAATCCGTCATCGTAGAACCAGCTCGCAACTTGCGCGGTCAACGTACTTCCAGTCGACGTAACAGTGCGAAGGCTTGAAAGATCCACCTGGTCTTTAGGCTTTGTGCCACTTGCCATGAGTAAAGACAAGAATTTTGCCGATGTCCCGAACACATTGACGCCCAAACGCTCGACTATTCTCGGGAGGACCAAGGTGTCTGGGAACATTGGGGAGCCATCATAAACAACAACTCTGCCGCCGAAAGACAGAGACACCAAAACCATGGCCCACATAACCCAGCCGGTTGTCGTGTATTGGAGAATGGTGTCGCCGGGGTGAACGTCATAGCCAAGAAACGAATCCTTCCTGACTTGCATATACAGGCCACCAGCGGAATGCACAATGCACTTGGGGAGACCGCTTGTCCCCGAGGAGTAAACAATGAAGGCGGGGTGGTTGAATGGCAGTTGCGCGAAGCTGAGGGTCCTTCCCGGTGTCTCGGGATAGAAATTGATCCCAGGAGATCATCTTCGGGCCAATAGCCGAGGGTAGTCGGTCCTGGCGAGGAATGACAATAACCTGGCCCAAATCGGTGTTCTTATTTAGCACCTCAGCCCAGGCGCAGTGTCGTGGCAGCAGGTTCCTGCGCTTTCCGTTGTACACCACCTCACTTTCGCAAAATACGAGTTTGGGTCGAATTTGATTTAGCCGGCTCAGGACTCCTTCCACGCCCATGTCCGGTGACGAGCTCGACCATATCGCTCCGAGAGACAGGGCAGCAAGGCAGCAAGTGATGGCTTCTTGACAATTGGAGATGACAGCGGCGATGCGATCGCCCATCTTGACTCCAGATGCAACCATCGCACTGGCCAAACGGGAAACTTCGCCATGAAGCTCACGCCAAGTGACATCGCGAGAGGTTCCACCTCCTTCGGGCACGACATGTAAGACGACTTCATCCGGTTGATGGTGGGCCAGGATATTCTCAGTAAAGTTCATTCTCACTCCTGGGAAGAAACTAGGAGGGGGATACATGGGCATGGGAGGTGGTCCCTAATTCATATGTCAATTTCAAGCCCAGAAAATAGCCGCCGGAGTCATTTACCACAGCTTTGAAAGCGCATGTTGGCTGACCATGAGATTTAATATCCAAAAAGTCAAATAGGTCTATCCAGAAAAGAGGCGCAGTCGTTGAATTGGTTGACCATTCCCATAGAGACTTGTAGTCGTTGATCGAGATTCCATGTTTTTTGTTCACCGTCTGGATGAGCCTTTTCAGGTTCATTCCCGATGATGGAAGCGGTTTCCATAGTAGGCGAGGTTGTTGAGCAGGAAGATCGGATGCCATGGTTTCGGCTGCACATGCAATAATAACAGTCGACTTATGGCGCAAAGAACGTTAGACACAGCCCCGTCGTGATGGATACTACGCGGAATATACAAAGATTGTATTTTTAATATTTGCACCTTAGGCGCTACAGTAGGAATTTCTCCTGTGTACGGGAATCACGGCAAAGGCGGGTTGTCGGTGTGGATTACCTCAGCCGGGTGAAGAAGCGAACCGGTCCGAGTTGTTATTTTTACCCGGAGCCCGGAACTCGTTGCATTTTGCCCCGGATGGCTACGATTGGGTTTCTCTCTTCACGGAACAGAGCTGTGATTCGCTTGGGTACAGACAGGGTAAAGGTAAACGCGTTTTTCTATCCTGGAAATGTATCGTCTAATTCTAATTGAGGGCTGTTGTTCCTACAATTTCCATCTATAGTTATTACCGCAGCTGAAACAGTACTATTTTACACCACCCAGTCCAAAACCTTTCGACCAATACGAGAGGCTTCCTTGTGCTCCTTTGGGACCTTGTCCTTTTCTTCCTGGTAGTAACGACCAGACCAGACGTCAATAGTCTTAGCACGAGCAAACTGGAAATAGAAGTGTTAGTTACCATACTTCCTCAATTGATTCTGGAGCGTCAGAGATACATACCTTAGTTTTGTGAACGAGCTTCCACGCAATAATCGGCACAATGAAGATGGGGATTCCAATGTAAGATGCGATAAAGTCTGCAGTCGACCAATTGCCCTTGAGGAACACCGGGAATCCAGCCACAAAAGTGATGATGGCGGAGCCAATGAATCCGAACCAGGCAGTGTAGGGTTGGAAAGGTGACTTCCAAGGCAAGGAGTCTCGGCTGACACCTTGAACCTTGAGTGCACGGTGGAAGCGGATGTAGCAGAAGCACAGCGTAGACCAAGCGATGAGGCCGGCAACGGTGCTGAGGTTCAGCAGCCAAGTGAAGGCCTGCGACGCACCACCACTTCCAAGACCTGATTCGATGGTCAGTATTAATTATGCCAAATAGTTTATGATTTCCAGTGAGAGGGATTCTTACTCAGGTACGCAAGAGGCCCAAAGAGCCATGCAGTAACAACTGCAACGTAGGGCACACCGCTCTTGTTGGTGCGGCCAAAGATCTGGGGAAGTTGTCTGTCCGTGGTCATGGCCACGATCATTCGAGAACCGACCCAGCAGTAAGAGTTGCCAGCAGACCAAGCCGAGATGAGAATGCACGCGTTGACGATTGACGGCAAGGCGCTAATTCCAGCCTCCTTGATGGCAATAACCCAGGGAGAACTGTTTGCGTTGCCAGAGCCAGAGACAAGATCCGCGTTGCGGGGGTCGACAATAAGACCGATCAACAGAGCACCGAGGATGTAGAAGAAGCCGATGCGGTACGTAACACGGCCAGCAGCTCTTGGGATCGCGCGGTGAGGATCGACTGACTCCGCAGCACTGATAACAACAGTCTCAACACCAATGAAGGAGAAAGAGGCATTGACAAAGGCTGAAAGGAAGCCGAGGAAGTGTCCTGTCGATCCCTTGATTCCATTGTACTCGACCCATGCGCCAGGGTTGTTCCAGTACCGGAATCCAATCGCCTCGCCGCTGGGACCTCCGCCGGCGGTGATGACAATGGCGACGATGACGAGACCCACAAAGCAGATAACCTTGATGGCTCCAGTAACGACTTCTGTTTCTCCGTAAAAACCGGACATTGCAGAGGTTAATGGCCAAGATCAGGACGAGTGAAATGCTAATGACCACGGCAGGCGAAATATCTGACCAGTACGCCACTAGCACTGCTGCAGCAGACGCTTCTGAGGCGATGGCGATGGTGTAGCAGTAACCGTAAGAAATAGCCAGAGAGAAGCCAACCGCGGGATCAATAAAGCGGGTAGCCCAGTGAGGAAATGAACCAGCCGTGGGAATCTGCAGGTGGTCAGCACCGTGATCGGCGAGGAGACGCGTTGTTGTGGAGATATGGGTCACTTACTACCGTGGCCAGCTCAGAGATACTCTGCATAACGCACCAGAGAACGGCTCCCACCACAGTGAATGCTGCTAAGAATAAACCAGCCGGTCCGGCATTGGAGTACGCAGCTCCCGTGCCGACGAAGAGACCAGTGCCAATGCCGCTGCAGAAACCAATCATCGTCACCTGGTAGTTTCGAAGCCGGCGTTGAGTTGCACCATGTCCTCCAACGTTGAGCTGCGGCATTTGCTTGAAGCTGGCGCGGTCTGCGTTGTTGTCGTGACCAGCCTTTTCAACATCTTGAATGGCATCTGGGTCCTGCTGCCGCGCCGGCTTGCTCGTCACGGAATTGATCTCCATGCTGGAACCTGTTTGATTGAGAAAAAGAAAAGAGACTCTGCAAAGACAAAAGGAAACTCAAAGCGGCCGTCAAAAGCATCTTAAGTCCTGGTTTGATTTTTCAACGCCGATTGCGCAATCGCTTCAATTTACGGCATCACAGTCCTTCTTAGTAAAGTGTCTGATGATGGTGGATTAATGGTGGATACTGGCTAAGCTGCTTGCGAAGTTGGCGCCGAAAGTGGCAACATACTTACGTAGTACTGAGCCAATCTTCAACACTGAAAATTATCACGACCCACACCCGCTTCTTCCCGTGACCGCTTTACGTCGGCGGATCCGTGCCTGGACGGTTCTGCAGGTGTTCAAAGCTTCTAGAACGAATACTACGTGGTGCTAGTTGGAGGTATTTGTTGGTCTTCAGCGCTACGCCACTGCGAAACAGGGGTCCGAGTCATTTGTCTTGAGCAACGCAGTCGTGCATATTATTCACTCAACTTCTCGTTGGAGTCGCCCTATTCACCTGCTAACTATCCGCTCCATTGGTCCGTCGATGTCTCATCTCTTGACTTTTCGAGACCACAATCCCTAGCCCCCAGCCACACTTATGAAGTGGGCGATTCAAATAGTCAACTTTCCAGCAAGCGGCAGGTCCCGGCTGGACTTTCCAACATAGACCTTATAGGTGCCGTGCCCTTCTGCAGTTTCCAATCCTGGGCCTCAGTGTCCCAAATGCTGAGGTCACGCCTTGTCAAGGAAAACGTAACCGTCTTCTTCGAACCTGGCTTGATGGTGACCTTTTCGAAGCCGCGAAGCTGTCGCATCGGTCCTCCGGGAATGCCGATATAAAGCTGAGCGACTTCGTCTCCCTTCACAGAGCCCACATTCTGAACCGTAGCGCTGACAGTGGCAACTTCATCCCAGATGCGCGGTTTGCCGCCCTGGACGATCTTGGCTTTGGGAGGATACTTGGGGAGCGACTTTGAGCTGCTCTTCTTCGCCGAAAGGCCGGAATAGTTGAACTCGGTATACGTCAATCCAAATCCAAACTCAAATTGGGGCTCAATATCTTGTTCGTCAAACTGGCGATAGTCGGTATAGACGCCCTCAGTAAAGTCGGACTGCGGGAAGAGCGCATACTCGCCCTCGCCGAGCGCGGGATTGAGCAGCTCACCGTAATCGCTCTCCTGTTTGACGACGGTGTAAGGTAGTCTTCACCAAGAATTGGATTTACCGTACAGAAGATCAACAAGGGCGCCTCCAGTGTCCTGTCCTGGCATGTGTGCATAGATGAGCGCCGTGACATTCGCGTGATCAATCCACTCGTTCACCAAGCGAACGCCCGAGTTGTGGATAACAACAATAGTGTTGCTACATTTGGACGCGACGTTCTTGACCAGCGTGTCACTGTAGGTGTCGCTCAGCACATTGCGGTCGGCACCCTCGATGGCGAATACGTTTAAGAAAACGAGGCAGGCGTCGACCGTAGCGTCAACAGTAGGGTCCTGCGATTCAAAGTCCCATGACACCTGCGTGTTGTCCTCGCGAGCTTGGCGCTGGATGGCGTTGATGGGGGCATCAATGTAAGGGGGCGAGTTTTTGGCCGGAACCGCCACCGCACCACATGGTGAAGTTGACAAAGGCCGGGGTGTCCATGTGGATTGTTGAAGCCTCGCTCATACTAGTGGGCATCTTTGCATCGTAACCAAAGACGCCGAGGTACTTGGGAGATTTGAGAGGGTGAGCTTTCCGACGAATGCCTTGGCCTTCTTATACGCCTCACTCCAGGAGCCAGAGCCCGTTCCCTCGGCTACTCTGTTAGCATTGACCTAGAATTGTTCTTTTGAGAAACATACGCGATGGGTAGACCGCTGGAGACTGGCTGTAGAAAACACTATCCTCTGTGATGAGATTGGCCGCGAGCATACCCTGGCCTACGCCAAGAGCGAGGCCAAGGGTGATGCCGTTCTTGATGTTGATCATGATGGACTGAAGCAGTTTGGAGATGAAGACACCAGCTTTCCGAAGATTATTCGGGGCATCTCCTCGTAGTTATGTACTCATTTCTCGTGGGAGGTCAAGTTAGCTTTGTCGCCATTTCTCACCAGGCTCAACAAACACATCGTGGGAAGACAGGTAACGTTAGCCATGACAGCCTACACTTGAGCGCAGGAAAGCTAATTCGGCACGACCTCGGCGCGTATCGGGATGGGAGAACAGTTGAACGCGGTTTAAAGGATAAGGTTACTTCATATGTAGTCGGGCCTTGAGAGGCTTACCGGCGACTTCTCTGCTCGGGTAGATTTCCGCGAGCGAATGAGACAATTTCCCAACCGAAGCCATGCTGCATTATCACCTCATAGGAGACTACCAAGCCGCCGAACCTGACTGTTGGGCCATGCGCGTACGAGTAGACGCGGCTTTTCCTCGAATCGCCATGAGATTCGACGTCAGGGCGGGGGAAACTGGGCGTGACTCTTGCTAGTTTGATGCGGGGTGTGGGGATGTTAGCGGATAATGGGGTTCATTCGGGTCTAATTTGCTATCGGGACCTGCATACGGGGCCTGGAAGTTGCTGCCACTCAAGAAGAAGTAACGTGATGAGGCAATTACGTGTATGAGGAGTCTCTGAGTAGGTAGCATAACACATGGGTATTCACCCTCGCATTTGCTAGGAAGCTCTGGCAAGGTTTCAAGTCGACTGGAGCTCCAAGGTGAAAGAGGAATACTTCCCAGGCAGTTTATAGCTGCTGGTGGTATCTTCTAAAGAGCCGACTGAAACTTGACTGTTTTACTTGGGTGTTTTTGGGTCGATGATTAGTCCCACCAAGAAACCTTTCAACGGTGTCTGTTGCACCACTCTCGCTGCTATTAGCCATGTCAAGAACCCTGAGTTCCATCAAGTGATCACAAGTCGTAACTTCACGGCCCCGCTTCGCGAAAATCTTCCATCCTGCATCCCGACGGCTCCACATACCGGTGGGTGGTTAGAGTAGCATTCATGATCCGACATATCCACATGAGCCCACATCCCGACCAGAAGCAACCCACGTCTGCAGTTAACCAAGTCTCGCAACTGTCCAATCCAACTGATCGCGGCAGTTAGTTTGGGGTTTCGCCTTACCATCCCTGCTCCAGAGCTGAGAGGCTCCAGCAGCAATTCGGGTACCCAGTCTCACCCATCCTTCACTCACGCACGAAGCTAGCGTCTGTCATCGCATCTATGCCACTATATCATGAGCATTGGCTGTCTCTGGAAGAGGTGCCTTCAAATATACCCATCCCATGATTTCTCTCTCTTATAGTGTGAATTAGCAGTCATCTACGCAATTCATGCTTTTTCAATACGCATCCCGCTTTCCCGCTTTTGAGTGAAACCCTAGCCGCTTCTTCAGTGCTGGCAGTCCTTCAATCGCAGTGTAAGCAGGGAGACTCTGCTTCCCTAATTGTCGTAGCTTAATAGAGCGCTATTTAGGTGGTAATTTGCCCTAATATCTCCATAAACCAGACTCGGGATAAAGGTCTAGTCTAAGGGCATCATCATGCATGAGCCAGTTCATGACTTTTTGGCGTAGGGCAAACGAGGATTAACTAACCTTGAGCCGGAATTTATTTCCTTTCCAGCAAGTCGTGTATGCAATTGAGATTATCAAGCCCCATCTAACGGACTACTACCAATGTACCTCAGCGTATAGACCGTCCGTTACACTCACTGCCGCCTCTATTATCTCGTGCTCTTGGACTGATATCTTCAAACTGAGTGACAATAGCTTCCGCTGAACGCTGGCAAAGTATCGCAATAAAATACTTTGTGTGACAAACAGCACGTCCGAATAAACCTTTTCGAAGATAGCTACCGGCGACATTTCGCTGAGCTCAAGAAATTCAATTGACACTGCTATAAAAAATGACTCAAGCAAGCGTGGGTAGAGACTTCAAGATAAGCCGTAAAGGCGGAAAGAGACGAAACAGACAGAGGGCAACCGCAAAGAACGGCGAGGAGCTGGTCAGGCAGCTACGTAGTATACTTGAATGTCTTTTGCTGGAAGTCAGTTTGATCAGCAAAAGCATCCACCAAATCTTCGTGCACCTGCTCTTCTCCCGGGTCAACGCCATCTATACGTCGGCGATTCAGCGTGAACGAAATAGCCCAGTAGACTGCCATCAGCAGGACACAGACACAGTAGGAAGCCAGCATTGCAATGAATCCTCCTGTGTACGCTGGTGCTTGATTTGCTCGAAAGGTCTGCGGCCCAATGAGGTTCCCGACGGCATAGCCGATATAGAGAATGGAATACTGCACGGTCTTCTTTGTATTACCTGCCGTGTTGGCCTGAGCCATCGAAATGCCCACGACGTATGGACCGAAGTACGTATATAGCTAGGAGAAAATCAGTCAGTCGGTTATACGGTGTGGTAAAGGGCAGTTTGAACTAACCAGATAGATGCCCACCATCTGACCACCCACATTGGTTCGCGGTAAGCTGTAGACCATGATTGCACCAGTTATGGGGATACAGCATGCCAGCATAGCGACCAGACAACGACGGTTGGACCACTTCGCCGCGACCCAGGAGCAGCAGAAAGTCGACAGGGTAAACACACGACATCAGTTGGCATGTTAAGCAGGGAGGTATTCTGGGGTGTGAAACCCAGGTTGTTGATGATAATGCTGCTGAAAGTTTGGAGTCCTCCGTTGGGAATGTTGATGGCGATGTTAAAGAAGAACAGAACCCATGTCTTCGGATCAATGACCGCCTCCCGAGCTTGATTCCATTTCCATTGCCGGTTTGTGATGCCAGTTTTGTTCTCGGCCAGGCGTTGGACAGCGTGGTACTTCTCTCTGTCGTTGAGGAAAAAAGCATTCATGGGAGAGTCCGGGAGGAAGATCAAAACTAGAATAGACCAAAGTACCGAAATAGAGCCTGTTGGCCAAGTCAGAAACGGTCAACGTCAATTTATCCCGCTGGCACATACCATTGACTAGAAAAAGGTACTGCCAAATAGAAAGCGCGGCGGTAGATGGAATATGACTGACGACCCACGATAGAAAGCCGTTATGAATGGAACTTGCCGCCGCAAACACCAGGGCATTGCGAGGGGGTTGCTCAGCCTTTTTGTAGAACCCAGCGATGATGAGAGAAATTGATGGAACGATGATGGCCTCCAAGCAACCTAGACAATCTCATTTAGTGTCATTCGGTCCAGTTTATCATAGCTGACCTACCCACGAAAAACCTCAAGGCCATCAATCCGCTCCAATTGCGAGCGACTGGCATGAGAAGTGCTATGGCTGACCAGCCTAACGAGCATGCAGACAGATATTTGGCAGAGGGCAGTCTGTGGACCAGGTACGTGGATGGCCACATGCCAACAATGGCCTGCCACTGGATTAGAAAAGACGAAACGGCGGATTGAGATGTTACGCACCCCGAGAGGTAAGATGGAGCCAGCCCAAGAAAACTGCTGACCAACAAGATGGAGATCATCCTTGAGGCCGTAGATGGCAGCAGTACTAAGAGAAACCTTATCAACGGTACCCAAGTTGGCGGTCATGAAGAGCTAAAGGGCGGTTAGCTTACTCGCGTGCCCTGAGAGAGGACTGGGAATATACCATTGGCAGCAGAATCCAATCCATCTTGCGCATCATTGCCTTCTCTTCTTCAGGAGACAATGGGTCAAAGCCAGCACTGTGAGCAAGATACTCTGCTGCCTCATCCATTGAGCCGGAGACACCTTGCTTTTCTGCTTCGGGCGACTCGACAGCAACAACATCCTTCTGATCTGCCATTGCGAAGGAACACTTGAAGAGTGGAAAAATGGAATTGAGTGGATTGAAATTGACTGGAAAATGAAACCAAAACTACAGGATGACGAAAACCTGAAGCGAGCTGAGTTGAAATAGTCCGCTGAGGGCGGTCTTAAACTTATAAAGCCCCCATATCCCTGACATCTAACATCTCGAGATAAGGGTCAAGTCCAAGCACTTTGCCCGCAAAGTTGGGGAACCTTGGAAGAAAAAGAGTTCGTGAGGAGACCCACTTATAGATACTAGTTCCCAAGGCAATAAGTAAATTGCCTGACCAGAGATGTGTCGACCTTCCCAAGATTGGAGAACCTTTGAAACAAAGAGCTTATGGAGAGGCCCACTTATAGATACCAGTTCCCAAGGCGATTAGTACATCGCCTAGCCAGAGCGTGTCGACCTTCCCCACAAGATTGGGGAATCTTTATAAGGAAAGAGCTTGTGGAGACCCCTTACATAAACCGGTTCCTGTTAATTTGCTTGGCTAAGCAAAATTGAAGATCTCCACCCTGCTCGGCAGTTATTCTGGTTTATCTCTCACGATGCTTGTCCACCAACAGTTCCCGAGGGGATTAGTAAATTGCCTAGCCAGAGACCGTGTCGACCTTCCCCGGCGTACTCCGGGCCAGTGGAAGGTCCACGCAAAAAAGAATGAGCCCACGCCGCTTCGCTGCGCACTCTTGGGCGATACGTGGCAACATCAGAACCAATCGCGTTTGTCTGGCTTATCTATTTATATCTGACGTCTTTATCAACACAGCGCTCTCTATCTCGGAATTGGGAGCCCTGTTCCGTGGTTTTCAGCGGAGCGACCAAAATTCTTCTTTCATACTGAAATGCCGAAAATCTGGCCAACACTCAACCTACTCTTCATATTTCTTTCGTGGTCATTAGAGTCTACCGCAAGGACCGTCACAACACAGACAGAGATCGCTTATATAACATGACTCATTCACGTACAAGTACGAAGGTCGTCATTATTGGGGGAGGCGGCACGATGGGTTCTTCAACGGCTCTGCACTTGATCCGTTCTGGATACACCCCCTCGAACATCACCGTCTTGGATGTATATCCGATTCCCTTCAGCTCAATCCGCCGGGCATGACCTCAACAAGATCATGAGCATCCGATTGCACAATAAGCCGGATTTGCAACTATCGTTGGAAGCTCTCGATATGTGGAAAAACGATGCTTTATTCAAGCCCTTCTTCCACAACGTTGGCATGGTAAGTCATGAAACGGGTTCGCTATGAGGAACATATCAGCACCGTACTTACACGTTTTGAGATCCACTGTTCATCGTCGAAGGAAGGCATTGCAAATCTTAGGCGGGCTCACCAATCCCTCATTGTCGCGAATAGTGAGCTAGAGAAGACGAACATCTGGTTGGATAGTGAGGATGAGATCCTGGCGAAAGTACCTCCTTTTACGCGAGACCAAGTCGAGGTAACTTTAGACTAGTGCAGAGCTTGGCGAAGAGAAGCTGACTGGAGGACACAAACTAGGGATGGAAAGGCTTACTTTATGGCGAGGGAGGTTGGCTTGCTGCAGCCAAGGCCATCGATGCTATAGGACAGTTCCTTGAAAACCAAGGCGTCAATTTTGGGTTTGGCCGGTATGTGTTGGGACTGTTACGAATCTCTGGGGATGTCCAAGGTATTCGCTCTACTGACGCGTAATTTTAGTGCTGGAACCTTTACTCGACCTCTCTTCACCGAGGACGGAACGACATGCAACGGCGTTGAAACAGTAGACGGAACAAAATACTATGCCGATAAAGTGGTTTTGGCTACCGGTGCTTGGAGTCCGACCTTGATAGATTTGGAGGACCAGTGTGTTTCAAAAGTAAGTACAGGGCATCTCGTTTGCAGTGCGTTTGACACAAACGGTTTAAATGACCCTGGAACTAACTGCAAGATGACTTTAGGCCTGGGTTTTTGCTCATATCCAACTCACGCCTCAAGAGGTGGCTGAGTACAAAGATATTCCTGTGATATACGACGGTGAATACGGTTTCTTCTTTGAGCCGAATGAGTAAGGAATTGCTTCTAATCCAGCATCGGAGAGAACGAACGGGAAATACTAAATATGCATCTGCAGGCATGGAGTAATCAAGGTGTGCGACGAGTTCCCCGGGTTTTCTCACTTCAAGTGGCATCAACCTTATGGTGCCGCCGTTCCCAAACACATCTCTGTTCCTCGGTCACACGCCAAACACCCAACAGACACCTACCCAGACGCTTCTGAAGCAAGCATTCGAAAGGGCATGGCCAGATTCATGCCGCGCTTCAAAGACCGAGAGCTTTTCAACCGGTCAATGTGCTGGTGCACAGATACTGCTGACGCCAACTTGTTGATCTGCGAGCACCCCAAGTGGAAGAACTTTATATTGGCCACGGGAGACAGCGGGTGAGCGATAAACCAAAAGCTGTAAAACGTAATAAACTTTCTAACTCTATATATTGCAGACATAGTTTCAAGTTTTTACCAAATATTGGCAAGCACGTGGTTGACCTGATGGAAGGGTCTCTTTCTCAAGATCTGGCTGATGTGTGGAGATGGAGACCAGGAGGCGATGCTCTCAAGTCGAGACGCGATGCTCCGGCAAAGGATCTGGCTGATATGCCAGGCTGGAAACATGGCGAAGAGTGAAGGTCTACAAACGTTTATTTTATGATACCGGGGCGCAGTGGGATTTGTTGAAGGAAGCCCACGGCCGCCTACGGCCTCATACAAGCCCCAATTGCCTCGCCTAGCTAGCTAGTGATAGTCTCACTTAGAGAGCCGTCCGGATATGGATCCCATTCACAGAGAATGCTTACATTGACCACGAATATCTGGAACTATGGAATGGCCAAGGTAATGAATGTCCTTCATATATTCTTCAATCTCTCCATTGATATGTAGTGCTCATGTTTCAGTGCTGCTCAGCTTGATCCGCCTCATCACAGGTGAGTTAGGTGAGCACTTGGTTCTGCACGTGCCCTCACACGTGCACTTATCGTGACGTACTCACCCACAGTTTGCGTATAACATTGAAGCCCCGGCAATCCCCGCACCATCAACCTCCATCTTCTTCTTCCACCTATCCGTCCGTGGTCAATCTCAACACCATGTCACACCGAAAACAAGACACTCGAAGGCGAACTGGATGCACCAAGTGCAAAGGTACGACTCTCGTCATAACCAGCGAGGGCCCAAATCGCTGACTTGAAGAGAGCAACACATCCAATGCTCCGAAGAGCTCCCCCGATGCAGACGCTGCCAGAGGCTTGATCTCGAATGTGTGCGGGGGCTCAAACTCATCTTTCGAGAGGATGCCATTCAACGCGGAATCAGCTTCGGCCGTGAAGGTACTTGTGCTGCTAGTTTCTCCTGGCGACCCTTGACTGACTCTGCTCAACAAGGGGTTTGGTCAAAAAGACCCGGCGCAACGGTGCACAATCGGACCACGGAAGCCATCTTCCAAGGAGTTCCGCTAACCCAGTATAATAACCGCTGGGTTTTCCTGAATTTGACTAAGGATGATTTCCAAGACACCGATAGCCTGTCTCGAACGCGTCCCTCGCTCCAGCCGTGTCACACGATGGACCATTCTACCAACTCTTCAATCCCAACTTCCATCTACCACCCCCTTCATTCTTTTCCAGATACGGAGAGCTATCTTCTTGATTATTTTATCCGCGGTATCAGCCCATCTTGCTCTCTGAGTGAATTGCACAATCCTTACATCTCTCTCGTGGTTCCGCTATGTTTTGTCTCTATCACCCTTCGACACGCCCTTCTGGCAGTTGCTGCGAATCAACTATGCCTTCTGGGAGAGGATCAATTTACTGAGCAAGTCTGTCGCTATAAGCACATGGCCTTGCAAGGTCTTCAACAGGAAATTTCCGCTGGTGTACATGACGATGGCACGGTAGCTTCGATCTTGATGCTGTGTTTTCATGACGTGCGTCTCTCTCTTCGTGCATCCGTGCAGTCCATCCCGTTTTGACATGAAACATAGATATCAGATGCATGCTCTCCTTCATGGATGATGCATCTCCGTGCCGGATTGCAACTCATTGAGTACAGTGCGTGTCACAGCTCATCGGATCTATGGAAATTTTTCAGGATGTACTTTGTGGCGCATGATATTATGAGTCGTACAACGTCCGAAAGCTGCGTTGGAGATGAAATATCACAGTTATGGTCTGAAAGCGAAAACCTAGAAGAAGTACGACGATTTGATGTTTTCCTCCTGGTAACAATGCTGACCTGTCTACCAGATGGATATGTTGATGGGCTGCTCGCGTGGTCTTATAACTTTGATAAACAAGATCTCGATCCACGCGTCTGCAAAAGCAAAGGTAGTTTCCAAACACCCTGCCACGGCGAAATATGTTCCTTACATAAGATGACTATAGATTCTAAAATACCATTCTTTGACCGCCTCTGAAGTCCAAAAATACGCCGATATATCCTCAGAGATTGGCACAGCTCTTCTTTTATTAAAACAGAAGCTCCCCAGACATTCCGCGGGCAGAAAAGACCTCGCGCGAATCGCGCAAATCAAGCATCTCGCTGCCTTGCTTTACCTCACTGAGCGCCTCGGTCATATTAAGCCAAAAGGCGAGTGTGCTTCGGCATGCTCCTCAGTATCCCTCAATGCTATAACCTGGAAGGTTGAAGATCTAGGGCTGCGGAAACCCACGGCCCAAGAAAAAAGCTCAAGGGCAAGGAAGCACCGAGCAGATGGGCGACAAAGTGGTGAGGGTGGCCCCCCCTGTCACAGACTACTAGAGGATGAGCCGGACATTGGTGATCAGGAGACCATCGGGATATATGCTGGAAAGTAAAAATCATCTTGTATCATCGATGATTGAACTAATCTCAACGCTTCCTGATGAGGTTGCCTTGTTGTGGCCTTTGTTTGTGCTTGGCAATGCGGGCCTAGAAAATGAAGAGCAGAGACGTTTTGTGTTGGATCGACTGGCCAATATCCAGAAAATGCAGAATCTGGGAAGTGTAAGACGAACTATTGATGCCGTGAAACATGCCTTTATGACGAAGAGTGTTTTACCTTCGGGTGGCAGGGTGTGGGGTCATGAAACCTATCGCTCCATTAGCCTAGCTTGAAGATGGAAATATCATGAAACATTATATTATCTGGTCTCGATATTATTCCAACTGTTTGTGACTTGATTATTTCTACATCTTTGAAGGCCTGACAAGATCCTTGAGATTCTTGACTTCTCCCATCCTCCATGGGATGTCATCTCCTTCTGGTTCTTCCACATCCCCAGATACCATAATCAAAGAGCACGGAGACAAGCAATGGTCGTTTCTGCGTTATAAATTCTTCCGGTCGCTACTTAAACGCTCAAAAAGTGACCACAAGCCGAGGCATCGGCCTGGCAGCATGGCCGTCATTCCCGAGATTAAATCTGACTCCCCGGCGCAGACATGGTATCCTTGGAAGAAATGCTCCGTCGGGCCGTTCTTTATTTGGAGGGAGCGTATCGACCTTCCTTTTCGTGGAGACCAACCGGAGTGCGATGGCGCCTCCACAAAATTGCTCAATAAGCGAACAGCTAAAGGAGAAGCTCGACACGACAGACTTCAACGCGTATCGACCTTCTAATTTGTACAAACCCCGCCTCGTTGGCACCGATCGCTCTTCTCCGGCTTTCCACATTCAATCCCAGGTGGGTATTTGTCAATTTGCTTGGCTAAGGAAAAGTGAAGATCCCCACCATGCTCGGCAGTTTATCGTGGTATATCTCTCATGTTGCTTGTCCACCAACAGTGTTGTAGATTAGAAGGAGCCAGGCCACACCCAAGGGCATAACTAGGCACCAGTCCAACTCCGGCTTCAGCCCTCTTTGCAATCGAGATGAGAGTTAAAGGAGATAAATAAAGCTCGTACACGCCTCGAACACGCACCGATCAACTCAGCACACCGGCTTCCAGAATAAACTTTGCCTGCTACTTGTCTACTATTCTCCGTTTACATCACGAGAGCAATCCCGAATAACACCACATGATGGATGTCGGGACGAAACTTTCGTCAGGCGACACGGCATTGGTTGCAAGCGCTGAAGCCATTTTCCCTTCCAAAGCGGATTACCACAGCCGCGTCGCACGCGCCCAAGATGCCATGAAAAAGGCTGGCATCGACGTTCTCGTGCTGCACGGCGCCGGTAATCATCGTTTCTTTACCGGCCTGGATGGCCTCCCGGACGTCAGGCCCATCTTCCTCGTCCTGCTGCCGGACGCCGAACCGGCTTTTGTGTCGCCCCGCATCGAAGCACCCATCATACGCAAGAAATGCAATGACAAGGTGGCTGCCGAATGGGGCGATTGGGAAGAGCCGGGAATGTCCAGGTCGTTTTGGGACGCGCTCGCTGAGCACATTCGAAAGGTAGCTCCGCACGCCGGTACGATTGGCGTTGACTACAACACTGTCACGGCCCTCAATCTCGAACTCCTCAGAGAGAAGGTTGCCCCGGTACGCATCTTGAATGTCTCGGCCATGATCGACCATGTACGCCGCGACAACGATGCAGAAACCATCAATCTCCTGTCGCGCTGTGCCGATATCGCCGTCCACAAATTTCTGGGCATCTGGAAAGCGATCGCCCCAGGCGTCACCGAATGGCGAGCCGCGCTCCAGGGCTACATGGCTGCAACGGAGCGCGCAGCTGAACATTTGAAGGGCGATGAGAACCACTCGCCGCTTGGTTCCAGCTTCATCGCCATGGGGAGCGGCCGCATCCGCTCAGCACATGCGCATTCCGTAGCCGCGGGCCGCATCATGGAGGACGGAGACCTCGTGCAGATCTGCTGCTGCACCCCGGCGTTGCTTGGCCATGACATGTGCTTTGACCGGCCGGTCGTGGTCGGGTCCGCGGAACTGCCGCAAGACGTCCGGAAGATCGTGAACGTCGCGCGCGAGGCGTCGGCGGCGGCGTGGAAGATGGTTCGCCCAGGCGTAACAGCCGCTGAGGTGCATGCTGCCGCAGCAGAAGTCATCGTAAGTTGCGGCTATGAGGAGGGCATGCAGCATGGCACGGGTCGTTCTATTAGTTGCGGCGGTGTCGGGTTTCGGATCATGGTGGGCGACCCAACTGTGCTCAAAGAAGGTGATGTTATCGGCATCGAACCGGGTGTTTACCAGTTTGGTGTCGGTGGAGCCCGCTATGGCGACACAGGTCGCGTCGTCGCAGCCGGATGCGAGATGCTCACGCCGTTCGATCTGGGTAGGGACATCTAAACTTGGTGTGTGGAAACTTCATCTTGATTTATCGAGTTTAGTTGCATGCTTGATGACATAGAACTCAGTAGTCAGACATCGCTTAAATATTCTTCAGATGTCTACAGACAGTAAAATGACGAACAAGTCAGGTCTAACATATATACTACTACGTGCAAGCCTCTGAGATCGAAAGTGCCTCCCATCGCCATCCAGAGACTGGGAGCGACCAACCTGCTTCTAGGAATTAATATATTCAGCACTCTAATGCTTACAGCCTGCTAGGAGACAGCCTTGCTAATTTGCCAGACGACTCAGGGCTGGCATCTTCGAAACCCATTCCTCTGAGCCAACATTGTCGACCATCCACTTTGCCAATGCCGCTCTCTTCACCGAGCTAGACCACCCTTTCCCACCAAGCGGGCCTGCGTAAACTTGATCCGCCTCCCTGTCGACCTTCCAGCTTGACTCGTCTGATTCGCCGGGAATTTGGGCAATCCGGAATAGAGTCCAATCTAGTCCTTGTGCCTCTTTCTTGAATGCGTCTGCCAAGTTGAGCATGTTTTGAAATACCGCACGAGCAAACAATTTCATGAACATGTGCACCATGGGTTGGAAAATTGTCCAATGGTCATCCAGGCAAGAGATTGAGATGGTACCCATAGCCACAATACGTCGAACGTCAAACTTTCTCATGAGGGGGAATATCGAGTTGACGTAATAGTCAGCGAATAGTGAATGCGGAATTGTTTTGTCGCCAATATTAGGGCCGAGGAGTGATAAGACAGCCGAACTACCAGCCATGGCTGTTGAAAGAGCAGTCAAGTCATTTATCTCGCCCTTGATGATCTGTGCCTCTTAGTTCATTGTCGTTCCATAGGGTAGGGTCGATGTGGAAAGTGGAAGGCCAAGTTAGCAACGCGCCATGTCTTATCACGTACCGTTATAAGACCACTTGATGCTACATCGTTTGGGATCTTGGCAGGGTTTCGAGCGTAAACAATGGTAGCATATTTGCGATGAATGAGTTCCCGGAGTAGACAAATACTGGCGGGTCCTGTGGCTCCAAGAACGAGAATCTTGCCAGTTTTAATAGAGTCTGCCATTTGATTTCGAATGTCTTGGAAGTAAGACCTATGGAGATCAAAATTTACCAAGTTTAATAGCCCTATTTATATAGAGATATTTGTTTTGTTGATAACCACACGGATCTCAGATCTCAAGATTTGCGCTAAGGCCAACTTTCCGCGCGGAGTCGTGCGCGCGCGGGAAATTCTCCGCGCGGACAAGCTTCCGGGCGGGTCATTTCCGAGCGCGACCAAGACACGACGGGAAACAAGAAGACGGCCAGACAACTCTTCCCTTGCACGAATGTTTGAAGAGGCCGCCCGACCAGCCAACCGCTGCTGCCCAGGACCCATGACCACCAGAACGACCAAAAAGGCGTCCTGTTGGACGTGCCGTCTTCGCCATAAAAAGTGCGACGCATTGCTGCCCATCTGTGGAGGCTGCGCTGCCCTGGAAATCAGCTGTCACTATGTCTCGGAGAAACCAGATTGGATGGACGATGGGGAGCGACAGCAGCAAATGACCAAACGGATCAAGGTTCAGGTCAAGCAAAGTGCAAAAAGGCGGCGTGGCATTGCCTTGATGGAAAGCATTGCCCAAGATCTTACCAGTACTTCCGAGGACGCCGAGTCTGCGTCTCATCTGGACGCTAGCCCATCGTATCTTGATCATTTGGCGCCCCAGAATTCGACTTGTACGGCTAAAAGCAACACCACGGCATCAAACAACTCATCCGACCCGGCAGAAATATCCGGTCTCCCTCGCGCGCCATCCCTCGAACCTAACATCTCCCCGGACTACTTCAGTTCGTCAGTAACGGACAATTTGTCCACGACATCCCGCAGCGATCTGGACATGGGCTACATCACAGGCTACATGGATTATGTATTCCCAGCCCTTTTCCCCTTTTATAGGCCGTCCATACTTCAAGGTGGCCGTACCTGGCTGCTCGTACTCGCCACCAAAAACACTGGGTTTTTCAACACCATCGTCAGCTTGTCCTCATACTTCTTTTGCACCATACCGATAGCCCCAGGTCCGGCCCACGATGCATGCGCCTCGGATACTTGGAAGGAACTCCAAAAGCAAATGGATCTAGCTCTGATGACGGTTCAGCGCGACCTCAAGGACATTGGCTCTCGGGGCGTTGGGAAGTCCCTTCTGAACGATGTTTACCTTCTCGCAACTATCGCACAACTCCTCAATTTTGAGATTGCCCTCCCATCAGGCAAGTGGCAAATTCACCTTGACGCCGCAACCAGCCTATTCGAAAAGATCATTCGGGATCACGGCGGTGACGACACTGCACGAGGGATCCATATCGTGTTCGAAAGATTAGGTGGTCCCGACTCGTCGCTGCCCATGCCACCAAACCCAAATCAGGGAGCATTTCGGTTCTTTGCTACCATCCTATTGATTGATGATATCATTGCTAGCACGTCCCTTGAACGATCCCCAAAATTAAAGCTCCATCACCTCGAACTGGAAAACAGGACAGCCCGGGAAAAATTCCTGTCGTGAAGATGGAAGAGGTTATTGGTTGTGAGACTTGGGTCTTGCTAGCAATAAGCGATACTGCAACCCTTGGCGAATGGAAAAAGGAACATTCAAAGACCGGCGATTGGTCTGAAGTAGATTTCATTTCTCGCGCGAGGTCTATTGAGGCACGCCTGCAAGAGGGCCTTGCGCAGCTCGACGACAAAGAAATCTTGCATAAAAGAGAATCATCACAATGCTCTCAGCCAGATCAACGCCTTGAACAAGTGCTACAACGGTCAAATTGCGCTTACGGGTTCTACCCTCTTATCCCGGAATTGAATACACACGTCACGCGCATTTGGGCTCACGCCGCCCATACATACCTCCTTGTTCTGCTCTTAGGTTGGCAACCAGCGGACCCGAGAATCCGGAGCAATATTACACGAACAATTGATCTTTTTGAGAAGATATCCTCGCCTGCCTGGCTACGTTCGCTGGTGTGGCCATTCTGCGTGAGTGGATGTCTCGCTTTGGATCAGGAGAGACAAGCATTCCGAAGGATAGGGAGCTCAATGGAAGCATTTCAAGCTCTTGGGACTGCGCAAGAGGCTTTGAGCATCATGGAAAATGTTTGGAGGAAACAGGAAATGGACAGCACGTCCTGGGATATTGGAGCATGCCTGAAAAGCCTGGGACACAGAGTTCTACTTGTGTAACCGTCCCATCTGTGTTGCCTCGGCAGTAGGAGCAAACATTCGCGGGAGTGAGGCGGCGCTACTGATTATACACGGTTCCAGGTCCT
Source organism: Ilyonectria mors-panacis (assembly GCA_002991585.1). Classification (NCBI taxonomy): domain Eukaryota; kingdom Fungi; phylum Ascomycota; class Sordariomycetes; order Hypocreales; family Nectriaceae; genus Ilyonectria; species Ilyonectria mors-panacis. The sequence continues at coordinate 924,196 of PPHJ01000050.1, forward strand.
GCTGGCTTATGCATGTGATCGAGAGGGGTGCGAGGAATTTCTCGCATTATTGCCGGATTTGGCCAGCTTTTTGACCATGTCATGCTGGGTTACCTTCATTCATGCTCCCCTCTCACATCTGTTCTGTTGATTTCCGAAGTGCGAATATAAAATTGAGTAGTATGCCGGCAAGTGTATTCGAAGGGTTGTCCGGCAAGTGTACCGGCAGTTCCATGGACTCGATTGCAGTCAGGCAATTGCGTTCTCATTCGCATAAGTTCTTCTCGCAAAAGCACACACAAGATGATTGGAAGTTACGTCACTTGAGGTAAGTCTTGCACACGAAAATAGCGTATCAAGTCGGGTGGGGGTGGCTGTGTATTGTAGAGATACAAGCCTGTGGTCTGGAGATTTAATATATCATCGTGTTGTGACACTTTTAATTCGCTGCCCCTCATCGAACGTGCAACGGAATATGAATTCCTTCGTTATGCCTGCGCAACGCTATATCCCGAACATCCAGTTAAGATCGTTTCCGTAGTAATTCTAAATAAGGTGGACATGGATCACGGCGTTGTTTGGCTGATGCTCTAGCCTGTTCAGGTTCCCTTCTCCGTGGTACAGTCGATAAGCTAAGCACCCACAGTTCTCTAATTAGGAATTTCTTGAGAAGCTAGAGGAGCATCTTTCTCTTCATCCAATAAGGAACCCTTGATCCTCATAATGGTATGCTTGTTTGATGGTTGACCGAGGCAGTTTTTACTTACCCGGCACTCCTCTGGCCCCGCGACGCGAGTGCGAATCTAAGTGAGTGCGATCTCCGTTCTTACAAAACTTCCCGATTTGGAAGTATTCTAATTACCCTGCCTTAACTTAGCTAGTTATCTAGTATTATATATTAAGGACCTCAGCCAGATAAGTAGTAATCTGGGGATACTATATTGTAATTTCTTTTATATATAAGTTACAGTATAAATTAATCTATACTTCTATAGTATTTACTTTTCTATTTTATTACTATTAGTATCTTTATTAATTATCTTTTTATATAAAAACTTTATTATTTAAAATAGCTTTTATAGACTAATAGAAATTTATTAAAATTAAATTAATAAATTATAATTTATAAATCTATTATGAATAGTATTTTAATAAATAAAATACTAATTAAGTTAACTACTATTTAACTATAAGTATTTTATAAGTAGGCTGCTATTATATAGTAACTAGTTTATATCTTCTTATAGTTAGTTTATTAATAAGAAAAACTTATTATTTTTAAATAAATTATTTAATAGAAATTTTCTTTAATAAAATATTATAATAAGTATATAAATATAATAAATTTCTTATATAGAAGAAAAAGCCTATAGTCTACTATATAAAATATTAATTATTATTAAAATATATATTTTTCTTCTATATTTAAATATAAATATTATATTAATATCTTATTATTACTATTATATCTACTTTAATTAAATTATCTTACTAATTATAAATTAAAAAATATATTAATAGTAAAAAGTAAAATTACTACCTTAGGATTTATATCTTATTTAGTTTAGCTAGTAGCTAATAAGAACTCTATCTTAATTAATATACTTCTTTAAAGCTGAAGCAGTACTATACTGCAAGACTAATATTCCCCAGACTCTTTTTGTATATATTTACTGACTTTATTGCACGTTATAAGCTAATAGCTGCAGATAACCGAAGGCATGAATAATGTGTTTGGTTCTCCGCAGCATAACCCAAAAAGTCGGGGGCAACGAAAACCTACAAAGTCAAGCCGCCGGCCTGCAAAGGTGGGTCAGGGTAGCTTGGAACCGCGGCCGGGGTCGAGGACGCAGGGCTCGGGCGGGGGGAAGTACAAGAGACATGTCTGCATAAAATGAGTTGTATGCACAACCCTTGTGAGGTATATGTACTGTCGACTAGGGTACATCTGCCCGTACCATGCGATGGAGTTCTATCTCTGGAACACAGGGTACCCGGTGGTTGATTGCTTTTGCTGATGCATGGAGAAAAGCGCATTGGCGGTGTGCGTCTGCCGGTGTTGGTGGTTGAGCTACCCAGCCCGGTATGAACCCGTATTTGTGCACTGTGCATCCGATAAACCTAAAAAGCACTTTAGTGCTGCCAGATCAAGTGGAATCTGTCACCATATTTTCCGCTAGTATTGCGGAACCATTCTGAGACCCGCCCACCTGAAGACGCCGGACCGTTTCCGGAACCACGATTGTGGGGAGGGGAGCAAAAGAGTCAGTGCTGCTGCTGATGTAGACCTCTCTGCCCTCGAGCTTGTTTTGATTCATGCCTGTGAGGAGTTTGAAGGGGAGATTTTGCAGTAATCCGGTGGCATCTTACCCAAGGAAGGGGGGGCTTGGTTCTAGAGAGATGCACGTGAGTCTAGCCTACAGACCTAACAATTCAGAGGGACGGCGACGGTCTACGATCGGGCGGGTCTACGTTAAGAGGGGATGCACAAGTGCTGAATGAAAGGCTGTATGAGCCGACTCTGATCAACATCACGGTTAAGTTGGAGCCACGTCATCAGCCAGCAGCATCTTTCTGTCAAAGTGAGGCGAGTGGCGCATCACATGCCACAGAGGAAGCAGCCAATCCGTCCTGTAGCTTTCTACTGTAACGTCGTTTTCCAACAAACAAGCATGTATTTTTGAGTACTGGTATGGTATCTAGGCAAGGGCTTGCCTTTTAGACTTATCATGACTTCATTAATGTGTAATCTTCCTGCCGCAAGCTGATTACTCATATCGGGGTCTATAACGGCTTGGTTTGTCCAAGCTGCAGCTTGGGTCAAGGCATCATTACGGTGACATTATCGTTCCTCCACTGGTCAATTAAGCAGTAAATAAGTCGTTAAGCTGTAAGAAATTAAAAAAAAAAAGAATTCACACTACACAATACAGTCATCGTAAGCTTCACCATCTCAACTCAGTTCTTCAGTATTGACATTAATTGATATAAGACAGGAAACATATCCCGACAAAATTTTGCAATTTTCGGCTTTCGCTGGCGCGACTATCGTGGGAAGGCGCTATATATCACAGTCGAGAGCGGTTAAGGAGTTATTTAACCCGGACAGGCTCCCAATCAGGCGCAAACAAAGCGGGATCTTGGTTTCGGGGCTCATACCGGCTCCGCTGCAACGACTCCTACCTGCCGTTGAACAGTTCAACATAAAGCGAAATGGAGCCTCCGGATCTCCCGGATTCGTGTAGGTTCCTTCTCGCCGCCATGCATCGGCGAGTAGATAAGGGAGAAGTGGCTTGGATGAGGAACGCCAACGATTGATACAAAGGTGAAGGCATTTCTTCATACTATAGAGTTGCATGCACCCTTGAAGTGGTCTAGACGCGAGTCGCTTTGTCCACCTGGTCCGAGCCCAATCCCGTCGAGACCGCCGTCGAGACCCGAGCGTTGTCTTTCTTCGAAACAATTGCAGATCAACACAAAACAGAGCCTAACCCAATCACTTTACCCCGCAAGCCATCACACTCTGATTAACATGGCCATCGCTGATGTGACCCCAGACAAACATTCTGAAGACTCGCTCTGTCCGCTCCGCACCGCACCTACCGGACGGACCCTTTCGAATGACGCTACAATGATAATGATTTTATGAAAGCAGTCTTAACGCTTTTGTCAATTGCGCGCATGCCGCAGCGATGAATCTTGAAAAAATTATGTGGCTGAACTCTTGATTGCGCCATGACCTCTTTGAACTTAGAACACCGATGTGAAACAGTACTTGGGCGTCATATGGAATGCGAGCGTACTTAGTGCCATCACATGAATTTTACTACACTCACATCCCTGCTCATCGCTGAGTCTATTGGACATTCCCTGAATGACTGTCAGCCATAGAGTAACTATGGTTTTCGCCGCACTAGGACACGGCTACTCTGCTAAGAATACTATATATTGGGCCGATCACGTTTAAAATTTGACGTACCGAGGCCAACGATTTTCTTCCCTGAATCGAGAACCATCTATATTTTGCCCTTTTAAACCATGACCATACCCGCGCAGAGCTCCTTCAAATCCCCAGATGCATCTTTCAGCCATCTTCGTACCTCCACGTCAAGCTATCGTCTGAATCAGATTGAAAAAATCAGAGCCAATGGAGTAGGAGAATTAGTGGCTTTGCCTCAACTGGTCGTTTGCGGAGACCAGTCAGCGGGGAAGAGCTCGGTCTTGGAAGGCATAACGGGGATACCTTTTCCACGGCAAGAAGGACTTTGCACAAGATTTCCAACCGAAATTATTCTTCGACATAGTGAGACTTCGGAGATCACAACAATCAGGTCTAGTATTCGGCCTCACGCTTCTCGGACCCCAGAGGTTCACAAGGTTCTCACGTCATATCAAAAGGACGTCCAGGACATGTCAGAACTACCCTCGATCATTCAAGACGTGTCGAAACTCATGAACATCCGAGGCTATACAGACAATGACAATGACAATGCCTTCGGGTCCGATGCTCTTCGCATCGAGATAACTGGTCCTATTGGTCTGCACTTGAGCGTCGTGGATTTGCCGGGGCTGATTTCGGTTGCAAGCGAGGAGCAGACAGAAGAAGATGTCGACGCCGTTTACGATATGGTGGCGACGTATCTTCAGAACTCCCGTACCATTATTCTTGCAGTTTTGCAAGCCAGCAATGACATAGCCAATCAGGCCATTATCAAACTGGCAAGGAAACACGATCCCGAAGGCCGGCGAACGGTAGGAATCATCACCAAGCCCGATCTGATCAACAAGGGCGCAGAGGCCAAGATTGCGCTTGTAGCCAGGAACCATGACACCATCAAACTCAAACTAGGATTCTTCCTTTTGAAGAATCCGAGTCCGTCGGAGCTAAGGGAAGGCATGACTATTGAGGCTCGCTCCAAACGCGAGCTTCGGTTTTTCTCTACCCAGGCCTGGGCAAGTCAAAACCTGGACATGAGTCGAGTTGGGGCAGAGAAACTACGGCTGTTCCTGCAGAGCCTTCTCGACACTCATATAGAAAGAGAACTTCCTAAGGTGCGAGACGAAATCAAGAAGTGCCTAGCCGCAACGGAAACAGAGTTGAAGTCTCTGGGCGATGCCCGACCTTCCGTGGGCCAAATTCGTTCTTTCATGACAAGCCTGAGCATGAGATTTTACGAATTGATTCAAGCGGCACTTGATGGCAACTATCATAGCACTGATTCTGAGTTTTTTTCCGGCAATGAAGGATCCAGGCTGCGAGCGCGCGTACAAGAAAAAAACACCGATTTTGCCACTGACATGCGCGTTAACGGAGAAAGGCGAAAAATCGGGGCAACCTCTCGATCTTCCAGTTCGAACCACGAGTCAGCTAACGAAACAGCTCAACTCATTGTAAGCAAAACAGAAATGACGCAGTGGGTGAAGCAGGTACCTACAACCCCACCCCTTTAGTTGGTCCTCTTTTGACAGAAATGGCACAGGCGTACTCTCGCACTAGAGGAAAAGAACTGCCCGGTAACTTCAACTCGGCGCTTCTCTCTGAGCTCTTTCACGAACAGTCGAGGGGATGGCTTGGCATTGCCGAGGCACACACTCACAATATCCTACAGATCACCTCGCAATGGACAGACCATGCTACCCAAAGAATCATCCACGAAGAAGGGTTGCGCAGCGAAGTCCGCACAATCTTACGGGAGTGGCTTGATAATTCCGAAAAACTGGCTTTGGAGGAACTCGACAGGCTTGTACAGGACGATCGGGGAGTCCTTTGACGTACAATCACTACTACACTGATAACGTTCAGAAGTCCAGGCTAGACGCTCAGAAGACCGCCGTGAGGGCTGCGATTGCTCTCGTAACTCAAAATGATTGGCATGGGAAGCTGCACATCAGCAATAATGCAGATGATATCGACAGATTTGTAGCTGCAATCGAGTCACGGATCGTCGTGGATATGGACCAACAAGCATGCACTGAGGCATTGACGGAGCTCAGCGCATATTACAAGGTGCGTAGTCTGAATCCAAGCGAGGTATGAATAATTGCGTTAATTGGCAGGTCGCAATGAAAACATTCGTCGACAATGTGGCGCGACAGGTAATCGAACGTCACATTCTATCGCCCTTATCCAAAGCCTTTTGTCCCAACTCAGTTTCTCAGCTCTCTGATGAGGCGCTACTTCGAATTGGGTCAGAGCCCGAGCAACAGAGTGCGAAGCGAACGAGACTAACCAGTGTTGCTGAGGGCTTGAGAAGGAGCCTTGTTGACTTACAGAGGCCTCTGTAACGAGAATGTTCGAAGTTTCTCCCTCTACACCATTTCTGTTTGCTTACAATGAGTTGAGCTGTTTCGTTAGCTGACTTGTTCCACCGACTTGTGGATGGAGAAGTGGCTTTCGTTTCTTAGTCTGTCTAACCCTTGGCATTGGTTTTCCCACAGGGTTTTCCCAGTGCTCTCACGCAAATGCGGAGGGGTTTAGCTAGTATATTGTTGTTGCAATGGTATTGTGGTTTGAATGAGCTTTTATTCTAGGTGAATTCCGCATCGCATGTAGGACTGCTCGCTACGCACCAATATTCTATTTTGAATCGCTTAGTGTGATACGAGGAAGGAATTTTAATCTTAGCTTTATGCGATCCGTGGACATTCACAGATTTCACAATGAATAACTTGTGTGATCCATTTGATACAGATTTTTTTTTTGAATCGCTAGCGTAATTATCGTCGACACCACTCACTCCCGTTGGGAAGCAGTAGCTACTGTAGCGGCAGTACCAGTAATTAACCAAAGAAAAGTAAACTGGAATCAGGAGAAAAGTAAAAGGTGCGTATAGAATAGCAAGTGTCACATCATAGGATGACCTTGAGACCGGCATCCCAACATTCGGCCAACACGATGTTTCTGTACAAGGAGAATGCGCCCTCTGTGGTGAGTAGCGATGTGGAGACTGACAAGTGTTCAACGTTATCTGTTAGCTCTGAAGCAGCGACATCCAGCTGCCCTGCACTCCTGTCTCTACTGGCGAAGGCACGGTTCCTCCAGACCACTGGGCTTGTGGGAGAGAGGTAAAACTCCAGAATATGACCCCTGTTTTCCTCCAAAAAGGCCAAAAAAAAAAAAACCATTGCGGCTAAGGCCTGACGGGAATGACTCGATTGTAACTACTTGACATGCTTCTTCATTCGCATGTACAACTGAATTTGTCCTTCGCCCCCTATAGAAATGTCGAACTGCCCCTGTGCCCCTGCTGCAAGGATGGACCTGTAGCTTGGCTTAGATTGTTTGACGTGACGAAAAATTCACTGTCCACTGCAAAGCAGAGATCAGCTGCCAATCGCATGTCACACGTGTCACGCGTTGGCTGGAAGGGCAATCAACTCACTTTGGTTCGCCAGTGATCATTAATCTAAAATTCTGGATGAAGGAGCATTTCGTGAGAGCATCCACGACTAGAGGAGGTGCTCTGCTGATTGCGATGGCGTGCGTCAGGCATAACGGTGGATATCGGAGAGCCAAATGCGACGCGACCAAAACGCGCAAAGTCGCGACCTGTGGTTCGGTGTAGCTCAGCACCAGCAAAAGCATGGCGAGCTACGTGCACACCAGGTTCTCTGGCAGTGAATTTGTCCGGTCGGCAATTTTGGTATCGGCTGGCCGTAATGCAATTTGGCACCACTTCGGCGGCTGCATGAAACCGCACTACTTTTCTTCCGCCACGCCAGCACTCAGAGATCGCTGCAACTCCGTAGATCATAATATCCTCTAGTTTGGTTATAAGATGAGTATGGCGTTTAGGTGAGGCTAGCGTTGTGGACTACTAAGTCCCGAGGGAATTTGTACGTCTCGTGCTTGTGATTGTGCGGCCTGGGGCTATTGGGCATTCGAAGCGATGAGCATAGTTCCTGAGCAGGAGCTGGGGGATGAAGTGCTGATATTTCATAGTATTGGGTTCCATAGCGATGAGTGATATGGTGAAGCAGCTAAGACGGCTCTTTGTTGCAACTCTGTCAAGTTTCAATTCCATAGACTCGTTGATATCGGGGCCTTGGTACTTGATGCTCTCTGTTTCGGCTCTTGAGGGGCCCACCACAATGTGATGCAACCAACATTATGGATGAGCCTACTAACAGCCAATTAGGAGTAGAAATATGGCAGCCTTATCTTAATCTAGGTTGCACCGAGTTGTATTTATTTGTATTGCTCCCGCACTTCGTCTTTTCCACTACTTATTTTCTTTTCCAACCAAAAAAAAAAACCAACCCACACCCCCCTCCCCCCTCTACGATGCCTGGACGCAGTGCCAATCCAGTAAAACTCTCTGACACTGCGTCCAGGTATCATCACATTTTGACCTCCTCGCCATTTGACTGGAGTTCAACTGTCAACTGAGATTGCTTGCGTATTTTCTTGATAACTGGTATGTACGTATCAATTTCACATTACAATGCATTAGCTTATGAACTTTATATTGAAGCGTTCTAGCGTTCATCGTCTGATTCTTTTCGAGTCAGTCGCATGTGCCTTGCAAACTTCTATCCCGCAAAATGCCTCCTTGAAGCATATCCCTACCAGATCTATCGGCTGTGGTCTATCCAACTGTGGTGGCTGCGGATGCTCGTGATTCTAGAAACATGTTTTGAGGAGGCATATTGCTAAGGGACAAGCGAATGGCTCGAGCAGTCGACCTGGGCCTATCGAACGGCAAGCTATGTGGGTAGGAAAGCGATGCTGGCCATCATACCAGGTAAATTACACATTCGGAATGCTCTCACCCCCTTGACTGACCCATCTGTGAAGCCAGATTGAGTGACCCGGACATAGTCAAAAAAAGGTGTCCTGTTGCAACTGACAGATACAGAGAACAACATTCCACTGCTCCCCAGCTTAGAGCAATTACCGATCAGCCCACTTCGCGTTCTGCTCTTGTAGCAGGTGCCACAGTAAGACTAAATTTACATTATATCAGCTCAACTGAACGATGCAGATATGTTGGACGAAGATCCATTCATGTCCGAGGAGTTTGATACTTCCCCGTACGACGGCTGCGGCCAATCTGGACGTTCATCTTCTGGCGAATCGCAGTTTACATTAAATATTGAGAATGCAGCAATCAGGGCGGGGCTGTCTCAGAGTCCAGATATGTCAAGTTTCCGCGGCGATAACTACCATGACAACGTAGGGATCATGACAGACAACCAAGGCATCTCATGCCCGGTTGAATACCCACGATTCATGAGCCAAGGCGGCCTTTGCGTTGCCCCAGGACAACTTATGTCATCCAAAGGCACATCATCTCTGGAGGTTTCAGCTGATCCGCCGGTGTATCCTGATCTTCCTGTTGCCTGCGATGCTCCAAATTCCCACTACGCAGGGACAACTATTACGAGTCCACAATCGCCATCATCATCACTGCAGCCTAAACGGAGGAAGGAAAAAACCTGGCAATCGTCCATGTGATGTGAAGTAAGTCTTAGACGTGGTTCTGCATCTCCTCTCTGACAGCTTTGTAGCAAGGAAAAGCGCAAAACCAAGAAGCCATTGAAGTGCCTCTTCTGTCCAGAGAGAAAGCCTTGGAATCGTGACTTGAAGAGGCATTACATCACTTGGCACCCCGAACAAGCCCGGCACATGGGTCTAGATACTTCAAGAGTGTCTTGTCCCGTCCATGATTGCAAGAAAACATTCGCTAGGCAGGATCACTGTGCAAGACACTTGCACAAGCAGCATGGGCAATAAGATTGTTCTCACAAAACTTCCCGATTTGGAAGTGTCCCAATTACCCCGCCTTAACTTAGCTAGTTATCTAGTATCATGCATTGAGGACCTCGGCCAGATAAGCGGTGATCTGGGGATGCCTTGTTGTGATTTCTTTTGTACGTGAGTTGCAGTATAAATTAATCTATGCTTCCACGGTACCCGCTTCTCTAATACATCACTCTCAGCATCCTCATCAATTGTCCTCTCACACAAAGACTCTATTATCTAAGATGGCTTCTGTAGACTGGCAGAAACTTATCGAGGCCAAACTGGCAGATCGTGATTCACGAATCCGTCCTGAATGGCGTCTTGACGAGCGAATCACCAACCAAGTCAACCACCATTCGACTGTGAGCGCTTTTGATCTTCTAGATCAAACCAACCTTCTTACGGATAGGGAGCGTGAGATTGCCGAGAAACACGATGCATCAACCCTTATCCAAATGATGGCCACTGGCGCCATCTCGTCAGTCGAGGTGACCATGGCGCTTTGCAAGCGGGCTGCTATCGCACAGCAACTAGTTTGTGTCCTCCTGCAGTTGGTTTGTTGGCAAGGGAAGCTCACCATCCTTAGACAAATTGCTTGATGGAAATTTTCTTTGACAAAGCATTACAACGAGCACATGAGTGCGATGAATTTCTCGCGCGGGAGGGGAGGCCCATGGGTCCACTACATGGAATGCTGATCAGCATCAAGGTGTGCCTCTTTCTTCTGTATTCAAGCATGAATATTGCATCAATGTCTTGCTATTGCTATTATGCCTGCTTCGATTGGATTATCTTGCTAACTGTGGAATGGAGGATACGCTGATGGTGAAAGGCGAAGCCGCTACCTTGGGATTTGTATCTTATCTCATCAAGCCAGTGGCCGACGAGAATTCCATCTTAGTCAATATGCTTCTCGAGGCCGGAGCAGTGCTGTACTGCAAGACTAATGTTCCCCAGACTCTTTTCGTATGTATTCGCTGGCTTTATTGCACGTTATAAGCTAATGCCTGCAGATGACCGAAGGCATGAATAATGTGTTTGGTTATACGATGAATCCTCACAAGCTGGGTCTTACTCCAGGAGGAAGCAGTTCAGGAGAAGGCGCCTTGGTGGGCTTCAGAGGATCGTTGCTTGGTGTCGGTAGTGACATTGGTGGCTCCATTCGACTCCCGTCACTCTGGTGCGGTGCCTTTGGGTTCAAGCCTACAGCTAATCGCATACCATACAGCGGCCAGCAAGACCTGATTCCGAAAGGATCGCCTGGTGTAACTCCAGCCCTTGGACCGCACGCACAAAGTGCCAAGGACCTCGCTCTTTTTTCAAAGACCATCATCCAAGCCAAGCCTTGGAAACGCGATCCGGCGGCGCTTTGTATCCCATGGAGAGACATTCCTAAAAAGGATAAACTCAACATCGGGGTTTGGGTTACTAATCCCGGCCTCCCAGTATCTCTGCAAGTGACCCGAACTCTGCGGTAGTCCGAAGCTTATGCCTTCGGAGGCAGCAAAACTAACCTGTTTGGCAACGAGTGACCGTCGATTATAGGATATAACTTACGTAGTCAGCTTCGCTCCATCATATCCAGTCACTGTTCTGTCGATTATTTTCTCTGACTTTTTCTCTAGGGGAAGGTCGAAGAATTGACGTGGCTATTTTCAGAATACAGGTGTGAGCCACTCTATTTGATATCATTACTCTGCAATAGAAAGACTAACGTACCAAGTCGTACATGCTTCCTACACCTGGCACGCCACGGCCGGTGAGGACGAAGAAGCCCCACTCGTTACTGGCGGCGAATATGTCATTTGTAAAGCCTTCAAAGTCTGTGTTGAATCTGGAGAAATCTAGTATGGGGAATTCGTTTGTTGACATCATGATTGATGGGTTGGTCGGCTTTTGATGGAATGCAGCGATGGAGAGAGATACTATATTCCTGGTGGGACTGATGCATTAAAGAAGTGCAGACAGCGGGTGAAATAATGTACGGTCTAGATTGATAGAGCGTCTTGTTAAACTTCCATTTGATGGGCTACTACTAATACGGAACACTGATAAGGCTAGCTGCTAAGTTGGTAAGATGATATCTCGCCCGCGGCCGAAAGTTCTATCGTTATCGTCTCCGAAGTTCTTATCACCACATACTGTAGCCACCGAGATACCGAGATACGTACTAGCACTGGTGAGGTTATCTCACCCGATGTGATAGACAAGTGTCGTGTTCCTCGGCAACTGCAAGCATGTCGATTTAGTGTCCCCTTGGGAGATTTAGACGGAAACAAATATGAGTGATCTTTTCCCTAATACCATGAATTCGCACCGTGTCTCGCTGTTGCTGTTACCTCAGTTTTCATACCTCAATCTTTGTTAATTCCATGCGTTCTGCGATTTACTAAAATCCCGACGAATCAAAATGACAATACTCTCTGCTTCTTCTCCAGGAGTTGAAGTTCTTAAAACTCGTGTTTCTAGTATCGAAGCTTGGAGACTACCTCAAGAGCCAGGAACGCTGGCCCCTCCTGGCGTCGCTTCCAACAAAAGTACAACAAGCCCCATATCTGCCAGTGGTCCCTTGTCGCATTCTGGCCTTGTCCTATCGATCAAGATCCAGTCCCAGAGCATCAATGGACATGGACTGGCTGGGACTTTGCGACATACTGGATGTCTGATTTGATCAACATCACTAGTTGGCAAATTGCAGCTTCTGCCATGTTAGTTGGTCTGAGTCCAGCTGATGCCGTTGTCATTACGCTTCTCTCTGGAGTACTTAACTGCATCCCCACAGGTTTATATGACAGCCCCCCTCGGCATAGCAGCAATTACTAACTCGTCCGAAGTACTGAATGGTGGCCCAGGCGTTGACCACCGCATTCCGTTTCCTATCGCGGTCCGCTCTGCATATGGCTATTATTTTGGCAGCTTCTGTGTTGTTTCTCGTGCTATTATAGCAATGACTTGGTTTGGGGTCAACTGTTGGGTTGGTTCAGCCGCCATGACAGAGGTAAGTAACGCGATCCCCCAGGAAGACACAATCTTAACAGCATTAAGACAATCGCAGCCCTCTGGCCAGAATATCGCACCATCAAAAAACACCTCCCAGCATCTGCTCAAATTACATCACAGCAAATGGTCTCCTATTTTTCTATTCTTTCTTGTCCAGCTACCCTTTTTTATTATTCCCCTCCACAAGCTAAAGTATGTCTAATTGAATAGAGGCAAGAAAGTAGCTTCGTTGGCTCACATTTGGTAGAAAACTGTTCCTTTGGAAAGCGATTCTTCTACTCCTTATTTCGGTCGGTATGGTACTATGGATTTGTGTCGAGGCTGGACACATCAAAGGCATCTTTGGCCAGCCAGGTACGGTATCCGGTTCGACTAGGGTTTGGGTGTGGCTGTCGACCTTCGGCGGCATCACAAACTCTTGGTTATCGAGCGCAGCCAACATGTCTAACTTCTCTCGGTTCAGTAAAACAAGGTAAGCTACCCAGAAATACAGAAGAATGTGACTAACATTAAATAGATACGCCCCCTACTCACAAATTCCCACGATCCCCATTGTCAAGACCCTGTACGCTATTTTAGGCATAGCAACAATCGGTGCCGGTCGGGTTCTCTACAATGAAGACATCTGGAGTCCTATTGAACTGCTTCCCAAGTGGACTAGTTCCGGCGGTCGGTTTCTGGCATTTTGCTGCGGCTGCCTGTGGATGCTTGCCCAGATCTCCTGCAGTGTGTCCGCCAACTCAGTCCCGTTTGGACACGATATCGTGAGTCTTGCTCCAGCATGGATCAATGTTAAGAGAGGGTCTATGCTCTGTCTATTCTTGGGATCATGGGCAGTCGTACCGTGGTTTCTGGTTAGCTCGGCTTCCCAGTTCTTGTTGTTCCTGAACGGACACGGATGCTTCATCTGCGCCATGGTTAGCATAATGATTTGTGATCACTGGGTTGTGAATCGGAGAAAGCTCGATATTCCAGCACTATACAACCCAGAATGGGCGCTACAGATTCAACGTGAGTGACCCCCTAAACATTCTTCCAGTTGCAAGCTCACATGATTAGGCTGGATTCAATTGGCGAGCTGCCGTGGTCCAATTTGGATTCCCGGCAATCTTTCTTCCGGGCATCATCCATCAAATCAATCCCTCTGTCTATATATCGGTTGGCATGGAACGTATCTTTCACTTGAATTGGTTCATTAGTAACATAGGTGCGTTCATCGTCCATTGGACGCTGAACCAGCTCTTCCCCATCGTGCCGGCAAATTATCTGCGAGTATATCCGTCCTGGATGGCCAAACGCCGGATGCTACGGAAAGTGTGGCAAGCGACAAGGAGTCATCCAAGCGGGCAGATAACGAGAAACCGATGTTTGCTGTGAATTAGAAGTCACCTCCTGTTTCGGAATATCAGCTCAACATTCGATTCACTCTGGTCTATTACAGGATGTCCTTTTTTTCGCCATTATTAGAGGCTATATCGCAGCGATCTGTAGCCGAATTTCAGATTTCATAATATACACAACTAGTCTATATGCTCGTAATTAACTCTCTGAATTGATCCATCTCATTTTCGTCATATTTCAGAGCCGCTGGTCGCTTGGTCGGCATTTCCATCCACAGAGGTGGCGAGCTAGTACAAACTTCGTTTTTCGACTTCCAACGATCGAGCATAATCCGGGAGAGAAGATAGTATTCCGGGGCATATTGCATAAACCCCACACGCTTCCACATATCTTCACAGGACGGGAATCTACGGAGCTCCATTTCAGGTAGGCAGGCACCTTGGTGCCACAGCGAAATCCATTTGGAAAGCCCAACTTCGGCAGGCGTCGCTTGAGATAAGTCGGCGAGCGTTGCTTGAAAGTGAAAAATGAGGTAATGCAGTGCTACATGTAGTCAGAAAATAGAAGCAGCTAGAGTCATCGGGAAGGCTTTAACGTTCGCGAATGACGCAAACAACGCACCTGTAACTATCGTGAAACATATTTAGAATGCTCAAGTGTTTTAAACTCTCAATATCATCACCATCGGTCCGACAGAGTCGCTCTAGGGTCGTCGAAATGTTTAAACTTGGATGATCAGGCCCGTTCGTTTTGGAGTCATATAGAAGAATGAAGCATTCTTCAGCCGAATTGGCCTCGAAGCAGGCATCCGGACAGGTCAAATCGATGTTGAGCTCAGATAGCATCATTCTTGGTGGTGAGTTATGAAGGACAACAAATGCAGAATCTAAAAGGAAAATGAATGTCCCTGTTCTACCCACGATATTAGCATTATTAACACGCGGCTTGCAAAACCACTCACCGTATCAGAGTTTCCAAGAAGATGAATTCGTTCCAATCGAAGTTTGAGACGTCATCTACATAGACATCTTTAAGGGTCACTCGACTGAAATCGAACCCCCTCGCAATCTAGCCACAGGGATTAGCCAGGATATTCTCAAGCGGACGGAGAGTGGTATTTACAATTATTAGCGTGGTGTAACGGTGACGTCGGATTCGCTGTTTGCTTTCCTTAGAACCTTCCCAGTTCTGTACAATGCAAACGAGGTATGCGGCTTGGATAGCCTCCAATCTGCTGCGAATCTCCTTCCGGCCATGCATGAACTCGGCTAGCACGATGGATTCGTCATGAAGGATCTCGTCGTTGAAGACCACCTCCTCCATGCAGTTGAACCACACATTTGCATGAATACGATCGTTGGCATCAGGAGACGAGCAGGCGCCGATTAGGGCCATCGAAGCCACCAAAGTTGGCGAGCTATGTTCGGCGACGAAGCTGGGTTTGTGAAATATCGGGCAATTGCGATACCAACAACCCCAGAACAACAGCAAGAATTTTTCCAGGTTCGCAGGTGAGAAAAAGTTGTAACAAATATTCTCCATGGCAGGCGACCAATCTATCATATTCTTGGATCCTCTCGGCTTCGATATGGTGATGTCTTTGATCCTCTGTACAATTTCGTTTGTTAGATGGAACAAGCCCTCGTGAGTTTTTGAAACCCATTGGGAGTGGAAACTGTATGGTTGGAGGGCGACAGCCGATATCCAGTCAGTCTCAGCATCCCCAGTTCCAATACCAAGCCCAGCCAAATTTTGGAAAGAGTAGGAGGAGCCGTCCAGATGTCGCTGGATAAGTTGTTGTCTTTCATAGCGGGTTCCACACTCAAAACTGGTCGCAAGGCCGTTAGGGAGAGTGAATCTGCTCAGAAAAGGAAATCCCCAGCCTGAAGTGAAGGTAATCATGGATATTGCGGCACGGCGTGGTCGAATTGACCCCGGGGTTTCCCCTTGGTGGTAAAGGGGGCCAGTAATACGACGGTCCAAGATGGGGCCTTTGGGCAATGGATCCTGCGTTGAGATTTGAATCACCTCGCTGAATCCCATGTTGCTTGTCGACCATCTACCAGGAACTTATTCATCTCGTCTGCAGGGTTGGTTTCATTGAAGTAGCTCTCCATTGAACCATACAGCGCCTCCATACCAACATTCGGGATAGGATCCTCGACGAATGCAGTTTGAAGTGGTAGAGTAGCCGCCGAACTTGGATTTAATTCTCTGTCGGCTACTCTGTTGTACGAGCATTCTTCATTCCTCGTCAGGCATGTTTGGCAAGGCTTTTGTAGATTGCAAGCTCTCTTCAGTCGTACACAGCGGTCGCACGACTTGCGCTTCTTGCCTCTAACCTGCTGGAAGAGGGTCGGGATGTCAACATTGGCGTCTATCCGTGGTCTGCACGACGTCCAGTGACGCTTCAGAACATCCCTGGTAGGGGTTAGCGGTATGTTGCATGGGATATTGTCAAGGGGAATTGACGAACCTCCGGTTGAAGGACTGCTTGCAGAAGGTGCAGTGGAAGCACCGGTCTGAACTGTCTACGACTTGTCAGCCATGGTCTCACGTTACCAAGATCTGGAAGAGGGTAACAGGGTAAGGAAAGGAAGCGAGAATTGCATGTGACAACAATAAAGCAAGGAACTGGACATGTTACATACGCGAGAGTAAATGGCGCTGTAGATGCTCCCGGCGACTGAAAGAAGCCGGACAGGTGGAGCATCCAAAAGCGGACGTCGATGGAATGGAGGACGACGCCATTGGATAGTCAGAGAAAGCGTAGTCGTGTTGATATTGGAGAATGCAACCTGTCCCACGATATTGGAACCAGGTCGAAGTCAAAGGTGGGAAAAAATCCGGCACTGTAAAGAGGAAAACCGGGGTACTCGACATGGGCCTGGAATAAATATGGGCGAGCATAACACGCTTCACCAAAAAGGGGCTGGCATGGATTTAACTTCCCCGCAATACTCCCCCGCAAATGTCGGCCAATCAAAGAACCCTCGGTAAACAACGCGGAGCCTTGAGATTTGTATGTTGACCTCGTCATATATATCAGACAATCCGGGTTCTCATCAGTTGGCTCCGTGACGCAACCAGCTGAGGGCCCTCTCCTTGCACGCAACCTTTTTGAGATTTAAGCCGTGCAACGCCAGCTACAGGATCTAACCAACCTCAGATGAAGGTGATGAGCATGTCATTTCGCACTCAGCTAATGAAGTAGTAATCCCATCGTTATACCAAAGCCCCAATGACATGGGTATCATCTGGAAGGAAGCCACCGGTGACATTGGCAATGACGTAATTTGTAACGGAACTTATAGCGGAACTTGGAATGGAAGTTGTAGCGGAATTTCCGCCATAGGACGTGACTGGAACGATGTCGTTTGTCACCAATAAAGCCGCTCAATCATTTCAAGTGCTTGCGGATTGTGGCGATATTATATGTACAAGATCAACATCTACCGCTCGATAACCTTGTCACAATTAAGATTCATAAATGGGACACAACTAAAGTCAGTGTAAATGAGCTCTTCTTGCTGTATATAAAGTTAAACCGAACATGCGACCTTCGGTAAACCGTGCCTCCCGCCACCCTTCGACTTCCTATTTCCCCGCAGCGGACGTCCCCACGGCGGGAATTCCCCCACACCGATTCCAGTTCTAGCATAGCCGGAGGAACTTTACTCAATTGAGATACAAGCTTACTGTCGGTTGCTTCCTCTGAGAGCTCAATTGGTGGTGTGCCTAGATCTCAATCTAACGTTGACATTGCTGGGTTTGTTGAACCAAAAGTTATGAGTCTCCCATTCCTCTACCGTAAGCTCGAGGTCAAAGGAGCGAAGAAGTTGGGGGACCAGCTTGTGTATTTCACACAGTGAGATCTGGGCAGTTAGCATGTTAACAGTGTACACGGAGGGAGAGATAACTCACGTTCTTCCCAATGCATGTCCTTGAACCGCCACCGAACTGCATCGACCTTGTCAGAATCCGAACGAACAATAAGTGATAGTTACTCACCTGGAACATATATCGATCCATGTTCACTGCATCTTCATTGAACCACCGGTCTGGATTGAACAAGTCCGCGTCATGACCGAAAATGTTCTTGTCGAGATGAACAACGGCGGCATTAACGCCTACCCTAGTCCCTTCCGCAAACCACTGCCCTGAGATGCTGCACCCACCTTGGGGAACATTCCGTGGCAGAGTCAATCCAACGCTTGGGTGCACCCTCATCCCCTCTTTGCAGCACGCGACCAAATACGGTAGCTGCATGGCTTCGTTGTATCGCACATGTGGGGAGCTGAGCTGACCAGACTTGGTTGCCTCATCAATCTCGTCTCTCAGCTTGCGATACGCTGCAGGATTCTTCATAAGGTGGTATATAGGATGGACGATATAGCGGCGGCTGTGGTATCTGACCCAGCGAACCTGCGTCGAGTTAGAACACAGTCATGTATGAGACCAAGATGATAAAACCCACAGGGCACCCCAAACTTCGACCTGCACCTCGGTCATTCCAAAATCCACCTTTTCGCCCTTTTCGCGAACAATGTCGAACAGACTTGAGAGAATATCTTTCTTCTCGGAGACATCTCCGTTCTCGATAAGGCTCTTTCTCTCAGCAACACTTGATTCAGCAGCGGCTTCAATCTGCTTTAAGCTCCCCATCGCCTTGTAAACACCCGGCATTGATACGGTGCTGAAGAGGAACAGAGGACGAATGTAAGTTGGTAAGACGCAAGCTATCGTTAGTATGGGGATGAGCAAGTCGAGAGACCGGATATAGCCACGGTAGTCGCACTTGTCTTTCATGAACCCGAACATGCGGCTGAAGAAGAGCTGGCCGACCACATCGAATGCATACCTGCGTATCACAGTCAGCTGTGTGTTAGTGACTTCCACTAGTGTAACCTTCTCACATCTGAGCCCATTTAGACATGTCGATGATTTCTCCCGTATTGGAAAACTCTGTCATCCGCGCCATGAACATGTCGTTGCATGAATCGATGCCTTCTTCCGCTCGGACAATGTTCGACATGGAGTATAGGTTATTGACAATCTTTCGACGGCTCGCATGTACTCTTTCGTCCAAAGAGGTGAATGCATCCGGGTACCTGGCTGCAAACATGTTAGTGGTTGGCTTTGTGACATGCAGGTAGCTGATTACCAAATGTTGCTCGAAATGGGGGATAGAAGTCGGTCTGCGGACCAGTTAGCACGCCATATAAACTTCTAAACCTGTGGGATGCTACCTTGGTGAAGCCTGAATTAATGGAGTATATTGTTTTGATAGCTTGTGGGTCTGCAATAGCAACTTCGTTGGGAGCGATTCGAATAACGGGGCCTGGAAATGTTAGATGGCTCTCTAAGAAAAGGCATCAAGATTAGCTTACCAAATTTGGCATGTAAATCTTGCTGTGTCTTCTCAGCCTTGGCTCGTATAACCTGCATCATAATCCATGATCGAGAGATGGAGGCTAGAAACGGCCCTGGGTACTTGGCAAGTGGGTGAAAGCATCTTGCGTAGATGATCCATACGACCCAGTATCCACGAAACCCACTATGCATATCAGCCCCCACGAAAAAGGCAGGGAAAAGGATGGAAGAGAGTTGGATATCATCATGGAACAATTTCAAGGGTACCGCGAGCGAGTTCTTTGACAAATGTTTACTCCGAAGCGTGCAACTTGTGGCTGGTTTGATTCTGTACCCTCCGTACTACAGCATTCTCTTATAGCCCAAAGCCGAGACCTATTTCAACTCGCATACATATGCATGCTCAGGCAATGCGTGTGCATGGCTGATCGGTGATACACTGCGCTTCCATCAGTCCGTCGTGTCTTGTCAACTGTTGGACTAGACAGCATGCGGCTAGATCCGCAGTGGCTATGTCCGTCATTTGACTCCTCCAAGTGGGTTAACTCCGTCGTTGTGATCACCACGATATATCGAGCAGCGGAATTCTCTGGTTCAGGCGTGGATTGAACCACATTGGTCCAGGGTACTCTGACTATGTACGTAGTACTTTGTTTGAGACATCCGAATGCTGCTTTAGCTGTGGAGATTTCCCCACAGCTCCGGAGTAGTTAGGCCAGGGTTCAAGTTGACCCCGCGTGCTAGTGTCAAGGGTGCAACCGGCCGAATTCCGAGGCACACAATTGAGTTCAGCTACCAGCTAGATCCTGGCCAGAGTCAAATCGCGGCAGTTGAATACGGCAACTGGAACTCAGCTATCACGCTAGTGGCTTAACGCACATGCAGATGATATCAAGTAAGGCACCCAATCATACGCAGGTGATTAGAGTAAGGAGTTGCATGAGGAAGCAGTGCATGCGTGACTATTATTCTTTTTCGGGAAGTGATTAACCATAAGATCAGGATCACAGGATCTTGATTGTGGCACATTCTATCCCCGGGTTCCCGCATCATCTGAGCCGTTTTTTTGTGGCTTGCATCCCATCCCTGTGTGATGCTGTGCCACTGCGCATATACGAGACAACCTGAGCTATATTTCATATCAGTGAGAATCAAAATGTATGAGCTATATTTTTCGCTACTTGTAGTGTCTAAAATGCTATCCGGTGATAGTAGCTACTTGTAGATCTGGAGAGTCTGCGTGTTGGAATACGACAACAGTCCCTGTTTGCCCCATTCACCACCAACACCACTTTGCTTCCATCCTGAAAAGTAACCATATGGATGCGGGATTTCAAAGCTGTTGATCCATACCGAGCCGACCTCAAGCTTGCGCGCAATTCGTTCGGCGGTGGCTGCGTCTCGCGCCCACACACAAGATCCCAACCCGCTCTCAGTATCATTCACCCGCGTGATTACCTCGTCCTCAGAGCTCCACTCCATAAGAGGAATAATGGGTCCAAATTGCTCCATCTTGATGATCTTTGAATCGTCTGGTGGGCGGTCCACAACGCATGGGCGTATGAAGAGGCCTGGCTGTGCATCCGAGTCCCCACCGGAGACGAAGGTGTGGCCGTTAGACTTGCTGTCTGCAATCAGATCCTTAACAACCTCGTACTGCATCTGGTTCTGGATAGGGCTAAATAATGTTGGTTGATTGCCGGAGATGTCGATTTCGGTAGTGTTCACAGCCTTGACTAGGTGCTCGCGGAACTCTTCGAAAATGTCCTTGTGGACATACACCCTCTTGGTCGCGACACACATTTGGCCGGAGTGGAATAAACAACCAGCGGCCACTTTTTGCGCAACGGTCTTGACATCTACGTCGGGGCAGATGATGCTCGCGTCATTTCCACCCAACTCTAGCGTAACTTGTTTCAACGTCTTCGTCGCGCTTTCAGCCACTTTCTTGCCGGTTGCTGTTGACCCAGTAAACGTGATCTTGTCGATTCCGTGATGGAGCGTCATGAGCCTCCCGACGTCGTTGTCCCCGTTGAGCACTTGGAAGACTCCGGGGGGGAATATGGGAATTGCCAACTCGGCAAGCTTGAGTGTCGCATATGGAGTGAACGGCGAAGGCTTCACAATGATGCAGTTTCCCATGACCAGAGCGGCTGCGATCTTTCCGGCTGCGAGGACAAGCGGGAAGTTCCAAGGGCAAATGGCACCAACCACACCTATTGGTGGATGTGTAGAGATGATTTTGACCGTCTCGTCTTCATATTGAACCTCGTCTGGGATTGAGTGCGATGCTGTCCATAGGTTAGCACAGGACCGCCCCGCCATGCTGCAAAACATACCATTAAATCTGATAAACTTCAACGTGTCGTCAATCTCGATATTTGTAAGGAGATCCTACGCAGATTGTAAGTAGGTACTCGTCAGTTCTGAACTCATCACATACCGATTTCCCCGTTTCTTTGGAGAGGATCGCATGAATCTCGGCCCTACGCGCATCCAGCTCTTCGGCGAGTCGAGATAAGCATCTTTGCCTTTCCTCTACCGGGACAAATTTCCACGTTTTGAAAACGTTTCTCGCTGCCAGAACCGCGTCGTTCAGATCGGCCTCTACCGCAACCGGAGCACTCCAAAGCTTCTCTTTAGTTCTTGGATCAATCGAGGTCATCACATTGTCGCCCCCCCTCTTCTCTGCGTTGATAATGTTGAAGAACTCCATGGCGGCAATGCGATCTTTGAATAATTGTCGTCAGATGTCGATGGTTCAGCTCCTTGTTCTGCCACCAGTGGCGGTCATGGTATACTCTAAATAGCACCAAAATGCAGGGACATTCTCACATTTGCCTCGGGACCCCGCTAATTAGATGATTACAGAGCACTAACTTAGAGTTTTACGGCAAATGACCCCAGGTGAAGACCGATTGATGCGGAGAAGTGACTAGCCGGGCGTTTACCCAAATCGGCATCAGCGGAAAATTCCCCACCGCACACCGTCAAGTTGAAGGGCCGAGACCGTGTTCTTGTGACGCCGGCTGCATGTGATTGTCAGGCCGATAGGTTCAGGCTTAGAATAGACATGGCATGAAACAAGACACGGTGTTTTAATGCATGCAAATGGGTAAAAATTGCGCATTGTACGATAACATTCTACTCTCTTACAAGAGGAAAACTTGACCACTGACTTCTTCTATCCCCTGCTTGCCCCGGCCAAAGATCCACCCAAACTGCGCGTAGGTCGGGACGATCACCAGTATTATCACGGTTGCTTTCGTGGTAATCCACTCTGAAATCATTTTTCAAGTAGATTGACGAATCTTCGTCGAACACTTGGAGCATTACTTCTCCCCCCATTCTCTCTCTCGTCTGCAATGCCAGCTCCGACCAACTCCTACCAGAACATTGTGCGCAGCACCGTCCCGCCATCCTTTTAAGCTCCGTCCTCTGGAGGCTCGAAGCTGGAGGTATTCAATAGAACTCGACTCGCCACACACTATACGGAAAATGTCCCGTGCGAGATTCGAGTCAATGGCCACGTTGACCAAGACTTTGCGAAAGAGCGACGAGGGTAATTTTGCCATGTCCTCGCCCATTTTGGGTTGCCGAATGTCGTAGACTGTGCAAACAACCAAAATTACACTTTTGAGCTGTGGGAACTTCGCCAAGGCATGGTAGATGGCAACTTCATTGGTATCTCCTTGAGTTCGACGAACAACAATCTCTAGTTGTTCAAGATTTAGACACGTTGCCGCTAGCTTTTCGATGTCATCATGGGAGAAATGAGGGCGTTCATTTTCGTCCCAATACCGTATAACAATTGGCTTTAGTCGAAGTTTTGTCAAGAACTCGCCATGGCGATCCGCTACTGCGTGGAGAGTGTGTTGAGCCAGGGTACTCTCTAGGTCCAGCGACTTGAGAGGCGGCAGTGCTCGAACCAACGTGCTCGCAGCGAGGTCCATATTCCCCCTTGCGCGATATTCCTGAAACGTATGATCTAGACGCAAGCGTAACGAGGAAAGGCCAGTCAAACCCAGGTTTTGGGCAACTTCGGTTAGAGCTTGAACTTGCTCAATGGAAATGCCGCGGTGTACCGTACCGCCAAGGTCGTCAGTTCCTCGGCGTGGATGTGGCTCAACCAAGGCTGAACATCGCTGAAACCACAAACAAGAGTCTGAAGATGACCTTTAGAACTTGGCAGAGCATCGAAGCCTTCCCCATGGAATCCCCGCCATGGAGGCGGTGACCTTGTATCTGGAAAACCAGAGTAGGTCCTAGGAGTAGCCCCGTGAGGAAATTCCGACACCGAAAGCAATTTTAGCCTTGGTGCCAGACCACCAAGCATCGATTTCAAGGCTTGGAGGTTATACCCGTATCGACCGTATTCATCCAATTTGTGGAATTTTGAAAAGATGCTATAGAGGCAGGGTGAGGTAACAAGCAGATATTCGTCAGGGTCAATATCGCGAGGCTTGTCTCTGTGCTGGTAAAGACTCCGAAGACTGAAGGTATGCATATGGAGACGAGTCTCTGGAGAATGCTCGTGCAGGGCTCTCAAGATGCAGGGGGGGATCTGGTGAGAGCAAGCATACACCAAGTCTGTCAAAGAGAGCTTTAGGATGAAGTCAAAGAATGGGTGCCATGCATCCTCCATTTGTTGTTTTCTTTGCTTGGTTGATAGCGCTTGATGTCTAATTTTGACGAATTCAAAGGGGTAGAATCTCGGCAAGGTTTCGTCAGACGCCAATGGCAGCATACAGAAATCGTAGCTACTTGTATTTGGTGTGTAGACTGGCTGTGGTAGCTCTGCCTCTTCTTCACGATCTTCATGCTGGACGCCCAGCAATTCACCTGTGAGCTTCAGCTGGCGCACAAGCTTGTAACCTTGGCTACTGGACCCCAGCGTCTCATCAAGTCGTTTCAAGTCTTTGAGTAGCTTCGACTTCCGAGATAATCGAAGATGGATACACTTGAGCCTGAAGGTCTTCGCGGCTGCTGCGCATCGCGTGGAGGCCAAGGAGAAGGCAGATAAGTAGCGTGCATCGACGTCAAGATATTCGCAGATTTCATGGGTGACAAGTGACGGCAGGCTCTCAAAGGGTGCCACCATCCTATAGGTTGGGGTGAGGGACGCGTTGGCCATGTGGAAACCGTTCAAGCAACAACCGCGAAAGTGCGTTTCAGCGAAAACAAAGGGAAGTTCAGCCTCGCTCACCGACGAGGGGTTGGTGCAAATCCTTAGACTAATCACGTGTTAACGCTGCGTGGCAGTTACAGCAAAAGCAGTTTTCAGGCAGTCCCGAAGCGTAAAATATAGAGTTGTGCAGCATGATACTTCTCAAGATTTCTATAAAGGCTTAATTAAGGTAGATGCCGACAAGGTTCGTAGTGATTATTCTTCCAAGAGAAACCCCCTTGCTGTAGTGACCATGCTGAGCCTCAGCACATTAGACGGGATAGCTTATTTACGCTAAGACCCAATCTTGGAAACTTGCCCAACACATACTCGTGCCCTGCATCTCCTCAAGGGACGCCCCCAGCAGGTATTGTGATAGTGCTGATTGACGCACTAGAGTTTAATGACAGCAGGGCTAGCCTGACGTACTAGCTACTACTTAAAGGAACTGCCCCTTCTAAGTCATTGGAAGGGCATACTTTTTTCCTTCTTGAATTTTTGACTTTGAAGACTTAGCTAGTCTTGCATTGTGCCCCTAGAAAAGCTGTCGCAGCAGCTCTTATCATTTCCTTGACATTCCTTTTGCTCTGTTATATTCTAAAGCACTTAATCAAATGCTTCTTACTTTTATTCAATCTGTTTCCTCGGCTGGCCTCAGCAAAAGGCCCTTCTTCAAGCTCAAACTAAAGGGTAACCCAGACTCTCTGTGTCTCCGGCCCTGTCAGCACTAAGTGCATCTCCCACCAACAAAGTATCCACGATATTCAAATGATTTCAAGACATGCAGTAAACGTGCTTTAAACTTTTACGCAATGGAAACATCAAGGTAAAGCGAGGTTTATTTCCACGAATCTATCGGCACAGTCGTCACCTGGTGGCAAATTTCATTTCTTGACGAGGCGACCAATTCTAGCTCTTCACATAATACTACAACCAATGAATGGCGGCGACAAGTAAGCACCCACGCATTCCTTGTGATGCAGGATGTTACACTGAGTTGATAGGATCAGGATGATGATGATCAAAGCTCTTGATTTCCTATCCAACGAGGGGCTAGGGATCGGTCTTATAGATGAAGATGAGGGCGGCCTCCGGCAGCCTCCGGGACCGAGGGCCGGAGGTCTGAGACCGGAGGGCCCACCTGCCGGGGGTCTAAGACCTAGTCCAGACCGGATTCCTAGCAGCCGGTCTGGAAGCTGTTCCAGGCGTCTCACGATGATCCCAAAATGTAACACAGGATCATCTAGACTACCCACAGACCCTGCTTGATTGAACTGCAACCGTGCAATAGTTATCATCCTTTTACAACTCCCAATGGAATACGATTGTGACAATGTGGTCCATTAAGCTGAAGAAATCTTCCTCACAACCACCGCCCAATCTAACAACATAAATAGAGCATCTAAAACAGTGATTAAGTCAAATCCCTTGCCCATAATCCATCGGTCGTTTCGAAATCCCGTCCAGAAGTTCATAAATGCCTGAGAGACGTTGGCCGTGCCAAGGACAAGTAATGACATCACATCCAGTGGGGTGTCTCCTTCCACAGACCCTGTTGAGAATATCTTGGAGGGCCAGATAAGGTTGTATAGCCGAAGCCAGGCCAAGAGAGCTAGGGAACTGTTCATAGCGCCGAGGTAGTTCATTACATCATGGTGCCACCAGTCTCCTCAGCTGACCTGTAGATAACAGGGTCTTTGCTCCCCCTTCGCTTCGATAATATACGCATCATGAGCCGCTGCCTGAAAGTAAAAGAAATAAAGGCGCTATTGATTCTTTAGCTGATGTACTAGACTAACATTTGAATCGTTCAATGTATTTAGACTTTTACCATACCTCTTAAACCAGAGCTAGGAATAAAACATGTTAGCTGGAGATACTTAGAGAATTAAAGATAGCGAAATAACTAACTCCGTTACCAGAATAGAGGATCTTGAGGCCATTTGGGACGGCCAGTGAGCTAAACATGTTGCGTCCCAGGTCAAGACACAATAACGACAAGTGAGAATTCTGGCGCACACATTTCGTTAAAATACGATATAAATATCCTTTGTCTTGGGATTTGCCTCGGCATGCCCCGTAATGGAGATAGTCTTACGTGAGATTTTAGCAAGAGAAAATAGCTTGGCGTTTATTAATTCTTCAAGTCAATTTTCAGCCCTCTCTTTCAGGCTGGGATGGCTCTTGCTTGGCTGAATTTCCCCATACGCGGCGAAACTAAAACGGAAGAATTAACATATGGGTTCGCATAGAGGATTTCTAGCCCATGAAAGGTTGGTTGTTCGTATCAGTTTGCTGAATCAGCCATCTGGCAGTTTATCAACTGCGGTTGCAAGCCTCGCCAATATTATATGTACTGATGTGTTTATTGTCACTCCCTCACAGTCCTTATCTATGACAGATTAACGTACCAACTTGCGCTCGTTCACATCGATAAAAAAAATTCAAAGACGATTTTGAGGCATTCTCTTTTTATTGTTCTGTCATATGTATTTAATGGCTAAATACTACACGTTAACTAGCTTACAATAATTCACAGCTTCCAGTCACTCTTGTTGTACTGCTTTGGCCAGACTCCAGACTTTCCAGGCGCGATAATCCCATTTGGATCAATAGCATTCTTGATCACTTCGTTAAACTTCAACAAGATGTTGTCGTTCCACGAGTAGGTGCCCATGATTTGATCCATGACAGCCAAATGAGTGCGATACTCACCCCAACCATTTGCGGCGCAGTCGTCAATCAGCGTCTTGATCAACCAATGCGCTTTCTTCTTTTCCTCGTCTGACTTCTTGTCAAAGACAATGCAAACAATGTGGTCTGTTTTCAAGGCGTTAGTGATTTACTTGCACTGGAAGACAATGCAGCGACTTACGCATCTCTCTCATGCCGATAGTAAAAGTACCGATGAAATCCAGACCTGCTTCCTTGCACCTCTGCTTGGTAACCGCGTACTGCAACATTGCGTCGTCTCCTGCGACCTTAGCAATGGGGGAGAAGAAGAGATGAGCGCCATTCGGAACCCAGTCGATCCACTTCAACTCGTCGTAGGTCGGGATACCCTGCAGTGTCTTGTCGCGGGTGTGAAGAACAGAGTTTGCTGGAACGTCTTCTGGGAAGTAAAACCTGGCTCCTGGAATGGCTGAGAATGCCTCCTTGATAACACTCCAAAGAGCATTTCGAATCGGTTCAGGTCCCTAGTTAATATTGTCAGTCTAACAATCACGTGGTTGGCAAAGGGCTTCGTTGTCCTTACATAAAGAGCGCCATAGAAATTCCACCTGCCCAAGTTCAGTTTCTTGGCGATGGCATCCAATTCGTCGTCGTTAAGCGGCTCGGTCTTTGACGTGTACTCGGCTTTTGATCCCATCACCGCCGCGTCGAGGAGAATATGGCGAATTGTGGGAACATTCTGAAGTGCCATGGAGAGTCGAAGCGGTCTGATAATGTCAACAGCTTGTTTCAAGTCCTCATCCTTGGGAATTGTAATGAGGTACGACTGGTATCCTCCAGGGTTGGGGAACAACCACATTCCCATCTTTGTTACAATACCCAAATTCGACTGGCTGAAAAGACCGTCAACGTAAGGGCCAAAGCCATACGGAAACAGCTGCGCTGTCTTGTTCATAGGCTGGTCCTCAGGTCGAAGCCCCATGGATTTCGGTTGCTTTGGGTCAGGCAACGCGCCCATTCCGGTGCGAAGGAGTTCGCCGTTTGGCAACACAACTTCCATGCCGCTGTGCATCATCCAATGATCTGCCAAGTCCGTTTTAGCTGGAGCTTCGAAAATGTTCGGTCATCGCCAGAGCACCCACCTCCATACGGAGTATATCCAACACCGCGCTCGAGCGTGTTTCCAAGAATCGAGCCTCCACCAAGGTCCGGGACATCGATCCAGAGCTTGTCGCGGAGGTTGTTTTTAACAAGGTATTCATGCATATCCGCGAATGTCACGCCTTGCCTCATCAATCAGCTGTGCATGCCCATCTCAGTCTCGAAATGTCTTACCTGGCTCTACCAGGCAGTATGCGCCTTCCACGTTTACCTCAAGAATCTTGTTCATGTTTTTTCCCATATTGATAACCAAGCTTCCACTGACGCGTGGCGCAGCACCTCCATAGCCTGAGTTTCTCCCAATGGAAATCGGCCACAAAGGAAATGACAATTCATTTGCCGCGAGAACGATGGCCCTGTGGTAATTAGCAATGGGATGAGGGGCAATGAAGCTGTCTGAACGTACTGAACATCGGAGACATTGCGAGGAGCAACTATGGCAGAAGCCAAGAAGTGATCCTGTGGAAGAACATGGTGAGGATCGTGGGTATAGGTTGGCTTCATATACGACCCGTCGTCTATCTGGTCTTTGGATGAGATGACATCCACATTTTCAGCCCCAATCAAGTTAATGATGCCAGTTATAAACTTGTTGAAGGCCTCGATGTCGACTTGCGGTGGCAGGGCGAGCGGCTTGTGAGTGGCTGTGGACTGCGCATCTGAGTTGCGCAAGATGATGGGAATAGTGGATCGACGGGATGTCATTTTGGCGGTGCTTTTCCACTGGAGAAAATGAAAATGATGACTGTGTCTGGATTCGTAGCAAGTTGATGGAGATATAATTCATTCAGGTATTGGTAGCTATGATATTATATGTCCCGACACGGACGAGTGGAGAATGGCGGGGGAACTTTGACAGCTCATCTCGTCTCAGTTCGCCGGGTTTAACGTCGGGAAACTACCCGCCTTGGCTGAAAGGGATGATCGCTTTGTGGTGGCCGGGTATTACTCGATGCTACGGTTGACGATAACGGCAATATGACGGGCTAGTGTGGTTTGCAGTTGATGTGACAAGCAGGGATGGCACGAGGACACCAGCGGAGTATCCCCACCCCCTCATACGAGCGGGATATTCTCCACGCTTGTAACGACGCTTGCAACAGGGGCCAATCGCTATGCACATTTGCCTGCCGTCTCCCCCGCACTTAGATACCGAGGGGAGAGGGGATCGGACTTGAAAGTACAGTACTTCCATGGCTTGAATGTCGACTGGAAATCAATCGTCTCGCTCCTGGCATTTGGTCTGATCTGAGGTTATTCCGCCATGCATAGCACTGCTCCCCCGCAAAAGCCTCCCGTGGATCAACGGGCTGCCATTCTTTTAAATGTAGGTCGACGGACTTGTACACAGTCGGCCGCTCAACTAACAAATCACAGGAAGGCCCCGACTTTTCGTTTGAGATACAGGCTCAAGACCGCCCAACTCTTGGCCCCCACGATGTCCTTGTCGAGATTGAACTGACTGGCATCTGCGGTACCGATCTTGGACTCGCCGGCGGATATTTGGGTAAACCGAACTCCATCATCGGCCACGAAGGCGTCGGCCGGGTCACCGCTGTTGGCTCGGCTGACTGCAGCGTAGCAATCGGCCAGCGCGTCGGCGTTGGCTGGCTCCGCGACTCCTGCGGGTCATGCCGGCCTTGCATGCTTGGTGGCGAGACGCGCTGCGAGTTGCAGATGTTCAGTGGACGACAAGTTCCGGGCACATTGGCGACGCTGACGGTCGTACCGGAGCGATACGTCACTCCCTTGCCAGAGGATCTTTCCGCAGAGCTACTGGCACCCATCATGTGCGCGGGAGTGACCGCATATAAAGCATTGAAGTGCAGCGAGGCGGTGCCCGGATCATGGGTGGCCGTCTCTGGGGCCGCAGGAGGCGTCGGCGCGCTGGCTGTCCAATACGCCAAGGCCATGGGCTTCCGGCCGATCGCAATTGATGGGGGCGAGGGCCAAAGACAGAAGTGCATTGACGCGGGAGCCGAGATCTATCTTGACTATGAAACGGAGAGTGACCTCAAAGCAGCCGTCATGCGAGAGACTGGCGGGATGCTCTGCTCTTCTGCTATTGTATGTGCTGGCTCTGCACACGCTTATCAAGCTGCCCTCCCCTGCGTCGACTATTTCGGGACCCTGGTAGGCGTCGGAATCCCCCTCCGACCACCAAGGTCGCTTTCCACCCCTTGGAGTTGATCGGCTCCGGCGTCAAGATTATCGGCTCTATGGTGGGCAGTCGTTCCGATATTCAGGAGGCTGTGGAATTTGTTCGTCGCGGGCTTGTGACCCCGAAGACGGTCAACATTGGCCTTGAAGAGTTGAACCAGCACATCAAGAAGATCAATGAAATAGATGGGAAGCTTGTTGTGCACTTAAAGCGCTGAACTGGTACGGCCGACTCGGGTGTCATGGAGGCAAAGGCACACACTGGTGCTCGATGGAACCGTCGTTCACGCTTAGCAACTTCTTGTATTTACAACAAACAGCTTTATCCATATATAACATCTACAATTTTAAATTTCCTGTTTGTCAGAGCACATACCTACGTGTATAATCAATAACACAGTTGGAGCATCCACGAGATGGAGCTGCATCACTCTCCGCTATCCTTACCCCAGATTCGTAGCCGCTAGGGAAGCACATGAGTAGCATCTGACGGGGATTGTGCAGTTGCCGAAGCTCGGTATCATCCCCTCAATCACGGCACTTTTCCACCACCGCTGTTGTCCGGGCCCACGGGACTTAACCATCTTCAGGTATGCTACGTACGATGAATTGGAGGACCAACTTGTCGTAGAATAAAAATTAGCTTAGTCGGTATCAAGATAGGGGAGTCTAATGACGGGGCAATTGAATTTTGACCGTAGCATGAGCTCGTGATGGATGAAGGCTCCTGGAAGCCGTCACGACTGCCGTGACTAACCCCTAACAGGTGATAGGGTACATTCAATCGCCAACAAACGGCAGGCATCGACAGTAAAATCGCCTTGGCAATTAGAAACGCTGCGTGATGCTAGGTCCGCTATCCCTTGGGATACGGCAAATATCTGCGGGGGTGGCGTTTATAGTCAAAACGCTGTCGATGAGCCGGCCTTGGGTTTTGGAGAGGGACACTTCCTCAGACTACCGAGTCCTAAACGGCACATTTCTTCACATGCATTGTCAAGAACATGTGCATCGTCCAGCTGACGTTAATTTACTTGGTCCTCTGTCGAGCTTGCATCTGCATCCTCTTGGTCTTGGTCGTACGACTCTGGAGAGATCCAATTCTCCCTTTTCCACAGCAGAACAGTCACACGCACTCCCGCACCAATGGAGTGCGGCACAGTTATTACCGATGAGCCTTTCCCTCAGCAACTACAAGTCGCCCAAGATGCATCCTACGGCTTCTGTGATACCTGGAAAGGACATCGTGCCTGTGTAGAATGCCGACGGTATGTGATTAATGTTCTATTCTTCTCCGCTTTCGTCACACGATCGCTCTCCCATTCCTCTTCCCAGTTTCGCCCTATCTAATTCCTAAAACTCTCGCTGACATCTGACTGCTACTATTGTACGGAAAAAAGACCAAATTTATAAAGATGTACTCTTGCTTGCGGTCCCGGCGACTCGCCATCGCATGCCTCAGCCTCACTCAGTGCGAACCTAGAGGTCGACTACAAGTAACATCCGCCAAGGGGTCGTCCGAACGGACCTGCGACCCGAACCCCAACCAGTGCTACGGATAGCCTCGATGCCTGGACCTCTCCGACCTCGTCCCTTCGCTTGAAGGAAGATGCCAGGTGGCGGCTGGCCGTTCCTGAAGAGGTTTTGACTGAACTTGTTCATTTATTTTTTGATAAGATCCAAGCTTGGCTTCCGCTTCTCCATCGGCCAAGGTTTTTCAATCGATATATGAGGAACGGCTTGTTCGATAAGAGAACGTCGTCGTTTACCCACACAGAAGCACTGCTTCTCTGCGGCATGTCTGCCCTCTCAGCCCGACACTCCTCAAATGCATGGTTCCAAGCCGTTCCATCACCAGACCGCGGAAAGCTCTTTGCAGATAACGCCACCAAGTATTATGGGATCTTACATGTGTCAGTAGAATGCACAACACTCGGGTACTTTCAGGGCTGTATCCTAATGGCATTTTACCTGTACGCCTCAGGTCCTTGCCACCGTGCCTGGATCATTTCCGGTGTTTGCGTTCGACTGGCATATGAGCTGAACTTGTGCAATATGGATGAGCAGGGAGATACCTAGAGGGACAAATCACACTAGTCATCCTTAGAGGAGCGACGAAGGGCGTTTTGGCTGGTTTGGGAGGTTGATCGCTTTGGCGCCATCTCATCCAGACGCCCGAGCTCTATCAATCGCTATCTGATATCCGTACAACTCCCCGTCAGCGACGCGGCCTGGTTTGCGGATAAGCCGATCGGGTCCCTGCTAATTCAGCCGAGATCTTCTGAGGCCTAGAAGATTCTTCTTGAATCCCCGAATCAGGACGAGCGTGCAGGGTATATTGTGGCGAGCTTCCTCGTAACTGTTGCAAGTGAAATTGCCTCCAATCGGCACACTTCTGAGGGTGATAAGGAGCTCGTCGACTCCGTTACATGGTTTTCTGTCGCCGTCTCGCAGCGATTATCCTCACCTACAATGGATGGATTGCCTTCCATCTCATTGTCCAAGGTCTAGGGTAGGCGGCTGTTGTATACCGGATGACCTTCACATTATGTCCAGCGCATTATAATACATACCAGGCATTATTCTAATAGAGTCATTCATTATAGACGACTGGGTATGGAAGAAGTTAAAATTTATCATAGAGAGCACATGTTGTGTCCAACCAAAGTTCAGAGAGGCCCTGCTCATCGACGGCAAAACAAGGCTGTGCCGCATCCTTCTGACAACATTTCGGACTAATTTCTATTCCGGCCGGTCCATCTTTCATCAAGACGCTAATCCAAAAATGGAAGCACAGTCCAATCAGCTCAGCTGATTACACCTCCAGGCTGCAAGGCGACTCTCAGCCTCATCACTCGAACATCATCCAGTTTCGTCTCCATGTGGCGCCTGCATCTCATACATATCACATCCTATTTGCAGTGAGAGATGCAGAACCGTATTCAAGATACTGGGATTTCTGTCGCCTATGAGCCTGAGAACTCCTCCCCAGCCGTGGAGTGCGTGCTTACTCTCTCTCCGCATCTCGCAATTCTGAGCCTATAGAGGATACAAACTGACCGTGGCGATACAGCATCATCATTGTCCATGGGTTACAGGGTCATCCATACAAAACATGGACTCGATCTGTAGAATCCCCCGAGACTGCCGAGCCGTCAGCAACCTCCCAGTCAGCAGGCAACAAAGAATCACAGAGAAGCGCCTTCCAACGGGCCGCTACCCGACTTCATGAGAAATTGTGGAAGGTTATGCCAAAAGTTGAAGCAGACGTGAGCTATGCTAATCTGCCAAAGAACAAAAATGCCACATTCACACCTGTATTCTGGCCAGCCGATCTACTTCCCGAAGATTGTCCAAATTCGCGCATTCTCATGTTTGGGTACGATAGTAAGATCACCAAGTACAGGGCCGGTGTGGTCAACGAAAATAGTGTTCTCTCACACAGCAAAGACCTTTTATTTGCGCTAGCCAGGGAAAGAACTCTTGATCGTCCATTGATATGCGTAGCTCATAGTCTCGGCGGTATTATTATCAAGGAAGCAAGTCAGGCCCCTACACACAGCTTTGACTCTCGCTAATCGTGTGATTTAGATGCTCGCAAGATCTTCATCATCCAAACGCAGAGAGCACAAAAACGTTGTTGAGTCTACTGCAGCAGTAATATTCCTTGGCACACCTCACCGAGGCAGCCTCGATATCGCGGCAATCGGTGAGGTGGTTCGATCGGTGGTCAGTACCTTGGGTATGAAGACAACGCCAGCTATCCTCGACGCTCTGGGTTTGAAGACTACGGATCTGGAACGAGCCCAAGAAGAGTTTTTCTAGGCTATGGCAGAAACATGACTTTCGAGTCAAGACGTTCCAGGAAGGTCTGAACTTGGCTAAACTTGGGAAGAAAGTCGTTCCCCATCACTCCTCCTTGATCGGAGACTATCGCGAAGACGCCGAGACTCTTCAAGCTAACCATATGGAAATGTCTCGGTATTCTGGGATTGACGATGAAAACTATCGCAAAGTAGCCGGAGAGTTACACTCGATATACGATGCTATTGTGAGGCTGAACATACAGAAGCCCTATCAAACTCGGCGAACACGACGACGTGGGTCAGTATTCAGTGGTGGATCACCAGCGAAACTATCCACGGCAATCAATGGAAGCCAAGGGAACCAGGCTTACCTTGAGTCTCTATGGTTTCCAGCCATCAAGACTCGACTCCGGAACTTAGAAGGACCGGCTGGACAAACATGTCATTGGCTGTTCAAGCATGACTTGTATCAAGATTGGTTTCATGGTCGGAATAAAGAGAAACACCAGGGCCTCCTTTGGCTGAAAGGGAAGCCGGGCGCAGGAAAGTCCACATTGATGAGAGAGGCGTTCTGTCGAGCTGCACTAGGACAAGCCAAGTCTGATTATCAGGTTGCTTCCTTCTTCTTTAGCGCCAAAGGAGATGTGCTGGAGCACTCGCCCCTTGGTCTTTACCGATCCTTGCTATATCAGCTTCTACCTGGGGATAGTGAGTCTCTACGGCAATTCCACGAGATCTCGGATGCAAAAAGATTGAGTGGAGGCATAGGGGCAAAGAGTGTCTCTTGGAATGACTTTGAGCTTAAAGAGTTCTTCGAGTCTATGTTTACCAAGTGGACAAAGACCAGGACGCTCATTTTCGTCGATGCTCTTGACGAATGTGATTCGTTCAGCATACGAGACATGGCCTTCTTTTTCCGAAGAATCACGAAGTCAGCTCATGACGCAGAAGTTGACCTAAACATTTTGCTGTCTAGTCGACATTTCCCCAATATAACTGTGAACAACTGTCCGGAAATAATCGTGGAGCAGCACAACAGTTACGATATTGCAACGTACGTGGAGCAGAGATTCCAACTTGGAATCGCGAACCAAGAAGAGCAATGGGAACTCTTGAGGGACATCATCCTGAATAAGTCAGCTGGGGTATTTCTGTGGGTAGTTCTGGTGATGGACGACGCACTTAGGGACTGGGATGATGGCAAGGACATCGAATACTTGACCAAGCGCGTTGAGAACGTCCCCGGCGCCCTACAAACCCTGTTTTACGATATATTTTTTCCAATCTCAGTTCGGAAAAAGTGCAGCTCACGGTTCGACTTTTTCAGTGGGCTATTCTGGCAACAAAACCCCTTCGTCTTCACGAATGGCATCACATAATGGCTTTCATAGGAGAACCCACGCCATCGTCTCTCGGTGAGTGGCGAAGATCCGATAACTTCACAAGGAACGACGCCCAGCTTGAAAGGAAAATCAGGAGTGTCTCCAGGGGTCTAGTCGAGGTGACGAAGATCAAATCAGATGAGCCTCAAGACGTGGGCATTGAAAATATGTCTCTTCACGCTGGAGCCGGATCGTTCAATCTTGAGCACGGCGATACTAGAATCGTTCAAGTGATACACGAGTCGGTGCGTGACTTCTTTTTGAGAAGCGATGGGTTCTATATCTTAGACCCAAACCTGAAACCAGATCCCATCAGCAAGGGACACCTTTCCATAATGGCGACTTGTCTCGACTATCTAAATATTACCGAGCTGGACGCCCTGGTTCAGGCAAGGTCTCGAGCAGCTGGGCGAGTGCCGTATCAGCCAACAAGAAGTTTCCCGGATGTGGCTACGTCCGACAGCACTGATTCTTCTCGTTTTGGTGCTCCTGCAATATATCAGGGGCGTCTACCCGACAACGACCCAGCACCATATCAAAAGCCAACATTTGAGAGAGGGACGCCAAATGTCTTTGAGATGCTGAGATCGTCTGACCCAACTCCGAAAATAGACGTCATTAAGTGGATGGCAGATAACATGTCACTTACTGCCGAATCAATCTCTCCAAGTGAGCCCTCGCGCCATTCATCTACACACTTCTCCGATGCAAGGCAGTCGCAAATTTTGGAAGCCCATCCCGCGCTACTTTCGTACGCTGCCTTCAGCATGTTCAGGCATGCTCGACGGGTGAAGGCTGATAGGGTTGACCCGAGCTCTGTCATTAAGCGTCTCCAAGACAAGGCGACGTGGGCTCGCTGGATAGCACTGAGAGAAGACGTGGCCGAAGGCACTACACTTTTTGAGTACGTCCGCAATCTGTGGATATATTCATGGCTTTCCTATCTCACACCAGAATCTACTGCCACATCCATACCAATACTTTCTGGGTCAAACAGTTATGACGAAGAGGTACCTATTCCCCGTCCAACTTTTAGGGTGCTGGTTGATCAACAACATACTGATGTTCCTAAGGGCGACGATCCGCCCAATCGGGCTTTATATCAACCCTCGAATGACGACCCGGAGACATCCAGACGACGATTCCATATATCTGCTTTTACCTCCCGAAAACATTCGCGTGCAGAAAATTCTTATCTCCCTGGTTCTAAACCACGCAGGAGACCAGGGAGTGTCGCAAGTTTCGGTTCTGCGAGTAGTCATGATGGACACGCGTAGTTGAAGCCAAGACATCTTCGGGTTTACGTCTCTTTTTTTGTATTCAGTATAACTATTTGTTGAGTGTACAGTACGGCTTCAGAAATGGAAATTTGTTACTAGCCACCCCGCTAACCTTCCAATGTTTTGAATCCTGAATATGTGCTTTGAAAATGGGATTCAGCATCAACAGTTGTCTATCTGGCGACTCGATAAATGCTCCAGAATCGGCATACGGCCACCCCACCGATATTCTTGCTCCAGTGACCTTCCGGAACTCTTCAAACTGACCCCAATCCATGTTTCTGATAATCTCGTCTCAAATTTCTGGCCATATCACCGTGTCAATCCACGCTGGGTGCAGCACAGTTCGCTGTAGATGCGTGGGTTTTTAAGAAGTCGGGAATTTTATTATAGCTCTCCTTGGTTCGACATACGAGCCATCGAATGAGATGAGACAGCACGTACATCAAGGCGATGCGCTCGACGACAGAGTTGACGGGAGAGCGCCAAACCTGAGCGGCGATTACTCTGGAGAGTGGCCGTGGCGTTGTCGCTTGCTCGCTGTCGCTTGAGTGGTTGAGGAGGGATGAGATGCTGGGGAAGACGACTCGTCCAGTTCGCCGTGTTGGCGACCGCATCGGACAGCGTGATTATTCAATGCTGTTCTGGTTTGTAGGATAACTTCATCGAGTTTTGTTGTTGGTGGCACGTTTAGAGGAGGCACTTCCCAATCAGGGAGGTTCTCATCGGTGGAGTACGCTTCGGCGTCCCGTGCAAAAACTTAGGCTCCCCGTGTGCCTAGCCCAAGGAGGCAAGGCTTTACGCTAGTAATGCAGCTAGACGAGGGGTACAATATTTTATATGCGTACCACACACCAATAACTATGTACCCTCCGTCCTTTCCCTTTTCAGCTTTCTGCCATCACCACCAAGCCTAAGCTAGCTCCACAGATAAGATGATATCGCAACTTTGCAACTACATGCCTTCCGGCACACATCACGATGACCCCAGAAGCCTCCCCAGCGCCGCCTTCGAACCGGCCTTGGTCTCCCTTACGATCACCCTCACCGTTGCCTTCATGGCTAGCATCGTCACCACCGCCGTCCCCGTCAGCCCAGCTGCTGCCCCCGTCATCCTCATCGCCGCCCTCGCCGTCATCCACGCCGTCACGACCAACGCAGCCGATACAGCGGAGGAAGCTGACAGCGCCGCCTACAACAGGCACATACGCAACTCACGAAGATGCCTTTTCTGCTATGCAGGCCGACGGAAGAGAGCAGGGCTATGCTGTAGTCTACAGCAGGCCGAACAACTACAAAGATGGCAAGCCTCGTCGCTACGAGCTTGTCTGTGCCTGTGGAGGCCGCCCTTTTATCTCGAGATCCACTGGGCTTCGGAAGCCCTCAACCCGGAAGACAGGCTGTCTTTTTAAGCTCAAGCTGGTGCAGCAGAAGACTCTTGGAGACCGCTGGGTCATTGGTATCCTTCACGGTGAACACAATCATCTCTTTGATATTCCAGGCAAATTTCCAGAACATCGTGCTTTACGGCCGGGCCAGATTAATACAATACAGTCTCAGTCCCGTGGTTTTGAAGCTGACAGCAAGGGCGATAAAGATATCATTACAAGCAAGTGATCCGAATATCCTTGTGACCGTACAGGATATCTACAACATCTAAAGATCTGCACGAGAAAGAGCAACTGGGCACCTCACACCAACGCAAGCTATGATCAAAGAGCTTGATGAGGAAGGCTTCTGCCACGCTGAAGTCCTTGATGATGATAACAGACTGCGTTATCAGCTTGTCAATGTGGATCACAACTTTGAGATGTGGTTCCGATTTCCTCATATTATGATGTTCGATGCTACATATAACACCAATCGCTTTGGCCTAAAGCTGCTTCAGATCAACGGCATCACATCCCTGGGATCAGTCTTTCCTATTGCCTATGGTCTCACGCCTTCAGAAAGTGCCCCGTTTTTCACCT
Source organism: Ilyonectria mors-panacis (assembly GCA_002991585.1). Lineage (NCBI taxonomy): Eukaryota > Fungi > Ascomycota > Sordariomycetes > Hypocreales > Nectriaceae > Ilyonectria > Ilyonectria mors-panacis. Next base: position 963,233 of record PPHJ01000050.1, read on the forward strand.
GGGCTCTTCACCGCTTGAAGGAGTGGTTTGGGCTGCTTTCAGATGCTCATGAGATGCCTGAGGATGCCTTTTATCCCCACGTTATTATCACTGATTTTGCTGCAGCAGCTCGTGTGGGGATAACCTCGGCCTTTCCTGATACTCAGAAGCAGCTATGCACTTGGCATATCGCGAAAAACGTCCTAAAGGCCACCAAGGAACGCTGGATCAGCTCAGAAGGCAGCAACTTACGCCTTCAAGACTTTCTTTTCTAATGATAATAATAGCTCTGCCGAGCAGCTCATCCAGCAGCTTGCCGAGCAGCCTGCACAGCAGCCTGCACAGAGCAGTGAGTCTCCAAGCCCAGCGGACTTCAGCCAGGCGTGGAAGGCTGTTATGTATGCAGCAACAGTGGAAGAGTGTGATGAGCGATGGAGAGAGCTTGCAGCAGACTTTGCTCACCAAGAATGTATGTGCCTCTTCTTTTTCTTTCCCACTTTACTAACTGCCCTCTCTAGCTCTTATTTCCTATCTCGAAGACACCTGGATCCCCCTCCGCGCACAGTGGGCTCGTGCATATACCAAGTATTATTGCAACTATGGGCATACTACAACTTCACCCTGTGAATTACTTCATGCTAGTACGAAATCACTCCTTCGAAATGCCTCACAGACCCTCCATCAGCTATTCTACGCCCTAAAGCTCCAGAAGGAGCTTCTTGATGAGAAATTCGAAGAAGAAATCAACCACGAAGCTCGCCGTATTCGTGATGAATACCGGCATGAGTTATTGATCGATGTGACCGAGAAGGTATCGTGGAAAGGGCTTGCCCTCGTGCATAAGCAGTATCTTATGGCTAAGGCATCCAAGCTGCACCCTATTGACCGCCCAATTGGGGTCTGTAGCGGTGCTTTTAACGATCAATTTGGTCTGCCCTGCAAGTATACTATTCACAACGAATATCTTAAGGTTGACGGTATTGGAAGGGATAGGAAGGTTATTATCCTACGAGCTCTTGATATTTCCTGGTTTGATAACCAGTGGATTCTTCGTGTTGACCTTGTGAGTATTTCTGATTTGATTTTCTATATATTTACTAAGAATTTAGGATGAGCTTGACCCATATCAACGAATTCGCGATCCTAAGATTATCTCTCGAAGAAGGCAGCCGCAAAAATACCGCCCTAGCAATCCCACCGCCGGCAATACAGTTACAGACGGCGAGGCTATCACGGCCGGCATTACGGCCGGCAACGCAGTCAGGGTCAGCAACACCAACGCCGACGAGGCAGTCACGGCGCCGGGGACCTAGCTTACGAGCTAATAACCTTGATGTGTTATCACAAGCTATTCGGGGGATCGTTAGAGACGAAATAACGCGAATACAGCCGGCAGCTACACAAGGTGTGATACAGCAGCCCGTTATTCCACGAGCAAATACGCAATCTCGGACTGTCCATCGATCAGCTGCATCACAGATTGAGATGCAGAGGCTACCATCGGGATTTGAGTGCTTCGGTCCCCCACAGTCATCTCAACAAGGGCCTCATCCCGGACCAAGAGAGTATCCGCGTTATTTTCCTCCGGCCGGAAGTCGGCCTCCCGTGGGGGACTTGCTCCCTTCAATTGAGACCAACAGTCCTGGGTCTTTCGTACAGAACCCCGCATTACAGGCAGATACCATAGTTGTAGAGGGCTACGAGGAGAGTCAGCCAAAAAGTCAGAGACGGCAGCATCGGGTCAAAAAGGGGTAACCTGCTGCCGTACAAGCAACAGATTGTCTTTGAGTAATAGTGTAGTTGTTGGAGTCTTCAATTAAGGATATCACGTGGTCTGTTGGTATTTCCTAATCGGGAAATTGAAATTGTAAGCGCGATCCCTTATTCGGCAGGCGGTGATGGCCTATGCGCACTATTCCTAATTAGGTTAGTTACACGGGGAGCCTAAGTTTTTGCACGGGACGCCGAAGCGTACTCTCATCGGTGGTCGAATTCCATTGCAAAGTGGGTTTATTGTCCCCCAAGACCTCTGACGTGAGATCCTCGGAGGTTGGAGTGAGAGCGAAGAAGTTTGCAGGAAGACCCAAGTCCAAGAAACTAAACTCTTGGCCTGAATTGTATACACCGACGGTAATACCAGTGCCAAAGTCGGAGGGCTTGTCTGCGCGACATGGTCGGGGCATTGTTGATAGTGGAGCAACTGAGACTCTGCTTCCTCGAGTCGACGCGTCAAGTCGGTGATCTTTTTTTCGAGAGATTTTGTGTACGACTTGTTCTTGGCTCGACAATGCCGCTTGTTGGCGCGGTCGAGGGCCCGCTTCTTGTCCACCTGCTCGGCAGTCAGACTGGAGACGCGCCGGCTAACGTTGGTAGTGCTGCTTGAACTGGCCCGGGTCTTCATTTTGGCTGCTGAAGAATCTCGATTGAACATGCCATGTTAGCCAGGATCTTATGGGGCCATCAGGGGTCCTTGAAGGACACGGAATTTGCCCCGGGATTCCGTTTTCCGACTTTCCCTTATTCTGCGTGCGGCACCAGGCCAAGCTAAAAACTGGGGTAAGGTGGTGTTGAATGCATTCTCATGTTAGCGGCACATGGATGGGACTACCCACTGACCTGACACTGGATTGGGTCGCGCCATGTGGAGCTTGGAGCTGCCTCTGATGTCGTCACGGAATCCCTGGCAAACGAGCTGAAGCTTCGGCCCAGGGACATATGAACAAGGAGATACATTGGTCGCCAGACCGCTACATAAGTCATGTCGGCGCACCTCAGGTAGGTGAGTCTCTATCATCCCCTAGCTCAGCATTTCAGATCTCCCAAGTCCATACTCGGCAACCTTGCTACAGTCAAGATGAAGCCTTCCTTTCTCGGAGTTGCCGCAATTCTGTCATGCGCCTGGAAACAGACATTGACTTCGCGACAGCCCAATATCTTGTTCATCCTCACTGATGACCAAGACTGGTATGCTGGGAGCTGTCATACTGAATTAGCCCCATTGATGAGTCCAGTTGCACCCCACGTATCGATTGTAGGTGCATAATAGATGCTCTTCGGCCGTCCTGTACTTGCCAACTGCAGGACATGCTTTGTGGCAACGTTCCGAGAACGTGCGCCCCAAAATGCTCATGGTAGGGCTGGCAAAATTTGACATGAGTCCAAAAATGAAATATGATGCTGATAGTAGCCGCAAGGCGTTCGTACTCTGCTGAGTTAAGGCAAAGGTTCCAGGCTGTAAGATCGCCGTCGATTATCTGGACCCGTGTTCAAAGATACTCCTCCCACAACTTAAATTTCTCAAGCACCTTTTGTATGCGCGCTTTAGCAGGGACACCTTCTCGCGACCTGACAGGATAGATGATGGAGGAAGGGGCGCTCAGCCTAGAAATGAGATGATGGAAGAAAAACGCCCCTACAAAGCCGGTAGCTCCTGTCAAGAAGATGCAGCCTCGATCTAGCTTTGTCCAGTCTAGTATTAGGCCGGCCCGGGCCGCGATGGAATTAGCCAGGCATGCGTCTGCCTTCATCCGCTCGATCAATCCTAAATGTTCATGTCTTTCAACTTCAGCCCTTGACTCAACGTAGTGAAGCATCTCCACGAATCGCGAGTTCTCATAGAGCCTCTGAAAGCTGACAGTTTTGCTAATGGTCTGTTGAATATTGACGGTTAATTTTGCCGCTTGTAAAGAGGATGCAACAAGTAGAAAGAAGTCATTATCTTTCTATATCGAAGTGGCTCTCAGTACATTCGTCTACAACGTCTGGAGCAAATCTCTAGCTTGTATGTTAGGGTGAGGATGACGCGCCAAAGGCCTGCGGTATAATTTCAGTGGTAAGGGCCTATAGTTCACCTTCTCATGAGAGCTCAATGGGATCTTATCCAGCGGAATGATCAGTCTGGGGGGCGTGTAAGCTGGGAAATGGTCTTTGCAAAACTGCCTGACATCGTGTGGCGTGAAGGTGTCTGCGTCTTGTGGCAATACACAAGCTCTAAGTATGCTCTGAAGCTGGTCGTGGGGGTTGGGGGTTTGCACAACATGAGCATCAAGAACGAAGCTGCTACATTTAATAACTACCTCGATCTCGCTCAGTTCAATTCTGTAACTTTCATGATTCACCTACCTGTCCATCCGGCTCATAAACTCAAGTGTAGTCAAAGAACCTTTGCGGAAGCATCCCAAGTCCCCCATTCTGTATAACGATGAGGATGCAGTTTCAGTGTTGGAAGTTGCTTCAAGAGACATGTAGATTAACTTTTCTTGAGTTTCCTCGACGTCATTTAGGTACTCAAGAGAAAGGTCTGGGCCTCGAAGGCAAATCTCTCCAACCTCCTCTTCCGTAGTAATGAGGCGACGATCTCTGTCAAGGAGATAAATCTGCACATCCACAACAGCGTCACCAATCGCGATGCTGGACCCTTTCGTTTCGAACTGGTCTACAGTGGAGCGCTACAAAGGTAGTTGCCTCTGTAGGCCCATGTACATTCCATAGTTGCTTGGGCGGATTCTTCTGCAGAACTCGTTTCATTGCTGCTGAGCTCGCTGTTGAGCCCGCCGGGAGCAAAATTCGCAACTCGCGAAAGCACCTGGACAGTTGAATGCAATGAAGTTGAAATAACCAGTCGGCAGTAGGCCCACTGTGATCTCCCTCTGTTCGATAAAGGTATGTAACTCGTGGGGGTTAAGAAATATGTCTTTTCGCCTAACAACAATCTCAGCTCCAAAGAGCAGAGTAACTTAAACTTCAAACAAAGCCAAATCGAGGCTTGGATTGTTGAGTAGAAGAGTCTTGTCGTGTGGGCGAAGAGGTGTCACCTTGGTAGATGTCGCTGGATGCAGAATAGCACCGGGAATCTGTACCAACTTTAGCTCTCCTGTGGACCCCGAGGTGTGAAGGAGGTGAGCCACCCTGCGATCAGGGACGCTCACTGTCTCAGAAATATAATTTCATACAGCTTGATGTGCTCGCGCGTATTTAATGCACTTCGCAAGTACGATTGAGACTCTTTATAGCAATCGGATCCTCGGTACGAGAGAACATATCGAACTTTAGCCCTTTTGAGAAGTTTTCGGAGTCTAAACTCGGGAGTCTCTGGGTCGACAGGAAAGCAGACGCATTCTGCTAGTACCACAGCCACCTGACAAATGACCTACTCGGTGCTGGGGGGTAGTTGGATACAGACTGGCTCTGGGCTTTCGTCTGGGCCTAATTCACTAGCCAGAATCCTACTCAGCTATCTGGCCCGCAGGGTCGTAACTGAACACTTATGCGCCATGAAGTCATTTTGTTTCGCCTGCATCCTTCGCTCAGCTGAGTGGCACTCCATCAAGCTTGGCATTACAAGAAACAGGTTTTTCTACCTCTCCAACGAGAAAAGCAAGTGATCTCTGTCGATCTAATTCTACTATTGCTATACCAACTGCTAAGTTGGCGGTATTCGACGCCAGATGCCGGGGACCTTTGGTAATGCTTACTGCCTAAGCCAAGAGGTATTTCTAACTTGGCAGGCCTCTTATTGACGCAAGAGGGGCATGGCGCATCCACCTCGTAAGAATATCTACTTGACACCTGTGCTATGACAGTGAGATCAGCTGCAAGCGCCTTTTTTTTTTGGCACATTGCCCAGATCATCCGTGATAAGGCCTCCCAGTACCGTGGCGCTTTATTGCCAATTTCAGTAGGTTTAACGCGGATCGCTCGTAGTCTGATAAAGCTTTCTACTCGAAATGACGTATACTTTGTTGGAAGATGGTGCAACCAAGTCAGCGATATTGCGGTAGTCATGACTAGTTTAGGAAAGATGCTGGCGGGAGGATGTGGATCATCACGAGGATGGGTTCCGTTCCGGCATATGGCCCCAGCAGAGGTAATAGCGGTCTCATATTGAGGTATAGCGGCCTGACAATGAGTTCTGGCTTCAACTTGACGGCTTCTGGTCCTGGCTAGAGGCCGAAGCCTGGCTATGGGAACTTGAGCTAAAGCACTCACTCAGCTGACACTCTAAAGGGTGCCAGCTTGGATCATTTACTCGGCTCTAGGCGATCTGCGTAGAGCGAGCCGGCCTGCCCTACTGCGATTTAATACCTCAAAGTTCAGTATCACCATAAATCGAGGCAACATACCACGGCCAATGATGTCCGATCCGGTCGCTCTCCACTGTCCCTGCAAGTTACTGCACAAATTGTCTCATAATAGCGTAGAAAATCACACGCTGCCTGCGAGACGCCAGAAGGAGAGTTGGTCATCTTCAGCTGCAGCATAGTGGCCTGCTTGTCTCAGTTTCCATGTTTGTGGGTTGATTGGCTGAGAAGTTGTTTGCCCTTTCCCCTCTCCCCTTCCCCCTTTTGCCTTTCCATTCTAGTCATCTCTCAATTTTCTTCTCGGGTCGAATTGGAAGCGTTTAACGATTCTAGCTGTCCATCCAATACGGTTAAAAACTAACATAAAAAAAGGAAGCGAGACCACGACGTTTTTATTTCTGTCTTTGCCAGTACTATAATATCCATGAGTTCTTGCCTTAGCATGCTGGATGTGATTTGTGTTCCGCTGTCCAGCTCAAAGAGATAAGCGCAATAATGATTAGAAACCCGAATTCCTAAGCGATGCAAAGTCTCACGCTAATGCAGACCAGGTCGGTACGAACTGGCCTCAATTTCTAGTTGTTTGTACATAGTACATAGCAATACTGGACATACTGGCATGTGACTCGTAATCTAGTTGGTAATCAATTGCCCTAAATAGCAACTTGCAATCTAGGATACTACCTCGCTATCTGTAAGAAGAATTCACTACATGAGGTGTACTGGGGGCCAATCGGCTTAGCGACTTGCCCTGCTACGGTGTGATCATCTTGCTCAGTCCTGCGAGGCAAGGGGGAGCGAGGAGCGGGGAACGGGGGAAGCGACTGTGAGCTGGTCTAGCTTCCAATTGGCTAATACGTGAATAACGTGGCGAAAACCTACTTTTCCATACGGGCATCCGATAATAGCCATAAACTATTGCTGCTTTATCTCGGAGCCCTAGTTTCCTGATCGAATTATATAGTCCCATATCTTTCTCCCTTCTCCGGTACCTTGAAACTTAATCTAGCACACTATTGAAAATCCACGACCTAGGAACACAACATCTATCTTATTCCATCCTTCCAATAGCACAAGTTTAAGGATGCTGCAAACCATCTTTGCTCTTCTAGGGGTTTTCCTATTTTTCCATCATTTCTGGAAGAAGGCCGGCCCCAGTCTGCCGCCCGGGCCGAAGCCACTCCCTATCGTTGGTAATATCAGAGATCTGCCACCCAGAGGAGCACCTGAATACCAGCATTGGCTCAAGTTCAAAGACACCTATGGCCCTATCAGTTGTGTAACCATATTCGGACAAACGCTTATCATAATTCACGACCGTCATGCGGCACACGATCTTTTCGAGAAAAGCTCGACGAAAACCTCAGGGCGACCACGAATGCACTTCGGCGGTAAGCTATGTGGTTACGGAGTCTTTCTGAGCTTCCAGCAATACAACGCCACGTTTCGGCAGCATCGCAAGTTGGTTCACCGGCAACTGGGTACAAAGGCCGTGGCGTCGCGGTTTCAAGACATTCAAGATATAGAATCACGTCGATTTCTCCTACGAGTTCTGGATAGCCCTATCAGCTTGATGGAGCACATAAAGACGTAAGTTAGTCTTGCTCAGAATCGCTGCAATGGACCTAAAATTCTAATCACCGGTTGTTTTTTCTTACTAATTTAACTATTATAGTGAGGCGAGCGCTATCATTCTACGAATAATATATGGCTATTCTATCGCTTCACACACGGCCGATCCTTTAGTCCTTTTGATTGAGCGCATGATGCATGGTTTATCTCTTGCGTTTGTCCCTCTAGCCTGGCTGGTCGACACTTTACCAATACTCGAGTATCTCCCGGAAGGTCTTCCAGGAATGTCGTTCCGAAAGGTAGCCCGCAAATGCAACGAGATCACTCATATGGTTATCGAAACTCCCTATGCGTTTGTTCGGCAGCAAATGGCGAATGGAACCCACCGAGTGTCATATGTCTCTTCGCTCGTCGCACAGCATACTAACGACAATGGTAAAAACGACAAACTGGACGAGAACAGCGAGAATGCCATCAAGAGAACGGCCGCGATTATGTACGCCGGGGGTGCCGATACTACTGTGTCATCCATCAGTAGCTTCATCTTGGCTATGATACTTTTCCCGGAGGTTCAGAAGAAGGCACAAGAGGAGATTGATAACATTATCGGTATCGACAGGCTGCCTCAGTTTGAAGATCGAGATAATTTGCCGTATGTAAATGCTTTGGTGAAGGAAACGCTCCGGTGGCTCCCAGTTGCGCCGCTGGGTGTAACACATGCGACTGATGAGGATATCAACTACGGAGAGTTTCGCATTCCAAAGGGAGCCCTCCTGCTGCCGGCAGTATGGTGGTTCTTACATGACCCGCAGACCTATTCAGATCCGTCTTCCTTTGACCCTGATAGGTACCTGCCACCTCGAAATGAGCCAGATCCTGCGAATGAGGCTTTCGGATACGGCCGAAGAATATGCCCTGGCCGGTTCCTAGCGGACGAGAGCCTCTTCATTACCATCTCACGTCTCTTAGCCGCATTTGATATTGAAAAGGCTGTTGACAATTTAGGCAATAAAATTGATCCTAAGATAGAGATCACGCCTGGTTTGATTAGCCGTCCACTCGACTTCTCTTACAGTATCAAGCCGAGGAGTGCGAGGCATGTGGAATTAATCAGATCTATCGAGGTAGAGCATCCGTGGGAGGAGGGGAGTGATGCCAGTCTCCTGAAGGGCGATTTTACTATGGTGTAGGCTAGCATGTGAATGGGGAGGATGAAATGACGATGTTTCTAGTTTGGCTTTCAGTGAATGGAGATCTTTTCTGGTTCCTGGTCCATGCACCTATCGCACCTCATAGCACCGTCAACCTTGTCCCGTAATTTAGTATGGACGAGCCCATGTATGCCGAACGACACGTGCACCTCTTCAAAGACTACATCATTCCACGCGACGAGAACTTTAACCCCGAAGTGCAAGGCGGTGTGAGCTGGGTCAGAGAGTTGCCCTCGCCTGAATGAGACTGTGATCGCCGACAATGACGAGTTTCAGCGATCGAGGTTGCGCGCGCTTCAATATGTGGATGAGATGGTTGAAAATGCCATTAAAATGCCTGACGAGGTTGGTCAACTAGAAAATACATACATCTTCTACACCACCGACAACGGGTACCATTTCAGCCAACACCGAATGCACCCTGGTAAGGAGTGCGGCTTCGAGACAGATGTTCATATTCCCCCCCGGGAGCTGGTAGTTGGTGCCTACGTATCAAGCTTCCACTGGACATTTATCATTTGTATATTATTCTCTACAATCTGCCTACTCATTGCAGTTGTATCTCTGGAAAAACGGTTGGGAAAAGCCTGATAGAAAGATAACAATAAACTTTTGTTGTCGACAGAATAGGCAATTTTGAACATCTCTGTGCGTGGGTAAACATTTTAACGCCGCTTGTTTCATACCAGAACTGGGAGATCCAAGTTTAGTTCCCCTTGGTATCTTAGGATTTAATAATCCAATATCAATGAAAGGGCATATCCTTTACAGGTTCTTTCGGTGCCGTCGGAAAATGTGGGATGTGTCTCCCACTGGGAGGGAGAAAGGGAGAGCATCCTGGCACATGGATGCGGCACAGCTATAATAGCCCAGCAAGCCGGAAATAAATCCAAAAGCACCAGCGGCTTTCATTAAAGCCTTGGCAGTCTCCACCTTTCCATCTGCAAGCGCAAAGTTGGATGCAGCATCTAGGCTGAAACAGAGCTCAATGGTGGTGAAGATGAGGAAGGAGACCAGATTACTATTAACGGGCGGTCAATTAGTAACAGGCCAACGATGCGCGAACAGATATGTATGACCTACATTGGCAATGATGCAATCATGAAGAAAATGTCCAAAACCGCCCAGACTTCACGTTGTTGATTAGATCAAGCCTCACTGACATGGATGGGTCAAACTCACTAAGCACGAAAAAGCCGAGTGCGTTGTGATACTCAGCGGTCGCCCCGCCATACGACTCCATAACACCCAGTGACGGGGCTAGAATAACACCGTATCCGCCGTAAAACAATGCTACCCAGTTAGATCAGTCTTGCGTTCCAATGTGGATATCTCCAGTGACCCAGTGTTGGTGTTAGAGGCATGTTGTCCGGGAAAACGAACCAAAGGCGCTCAGGGATGTGTAGCCAAACGTGTTGCCCCGGACCATCTCCCACTGAGCAGAGATCAACATGCCAATGCCGGCGGCGAAGCATAGATTGGCAATAAAGACTGTCTGTGTTTCCACCCCTCGGAACCCCATCATTGCCAATGACAAGGTCAGCAGGGTAGTGGCGAATCCTCCCATAGCTAAAGGCGACTTTGGTATCTGGTCAGCAGTAGTCCTCTCGGTCGTGGAAACGGATGTCCTACAGGGTTACCGATCTGGTGGCGCAGGCTAGAGCTGGTCAAAGTTGGAGTCGAGACCGGAGTTGAGACCGGAGTCGAAACATATTCGTCGGTGTGCTTAGAACTCATGTTTGCGATTGTCTGAGAATGCTGCTTGCTCAATACAGGAAGGTTCCATTTCAACCTGCGGCATAGTTCTCATTATTATACACTCTGCACCTTTATTATTGCAACGCTCTCGAGCAACTCCTTCCGCTCAGAAACGGCGAGTTTAGGTAATAGTTATCTAATTGCCGACGGGGGTGAGGAGAAAAAGAGGCTTCTGCCCCAACGGATCAATCAACAACTGCAGTACCGGTACGCCATGTCTCCTCATTAGTCACGCAGACAGTGAGACGCTGTAGAGGTTATTGGCTGGTATTGACGCCATCTCCACGACGACTGGTGTTGAGTTTGCAGGGCTCCGCTCGCCGGCTTTTGCGTTAGCTAATAACCACCCGACCTGCATGGATATCCCGAGCGTACCCCAGGTTTCACGCCTTCACTCAATCTGGATGCCTCCGATTTCCCCCGCGCAGATGTTAGCTTATGCGGGTAGAGATGGTGCGGGGATGAGGAGTCGATTATGATGAATAAGAGAGTACGTAAAAAGTGAGAATTCAACGAAGTCACCAGAGGAAAAAATCTTTTAGCGTCGCACGTGTGGGCCAATGCCGAAGCCAGGTTCCGCAAGTGCCGAAAAGTCTGCGCGTACTTGAACAGAGTGATTGCTTCCAAAGCAATTCCTTGAATACAAAAGAAAATAAGAGCAGACTTGGAGCATGATTCACCCCGTTGGCGATGGGCGCAGAAGAGGGCTTGGCAATCCGGGGCAGAGCTGCTAATGATGCGACGCCCCTTTCCACCGGCCCACTCTCCACTATTAAGCTGATGATTTCCCCAGCGAAGGGATGATGTTCTGAGAAGGAATTTTGAAGAAACTAATTGTTTTGTATAAGAGAAACCCGTTACTGGGTGGTTAGACACGCCGTATGTTTTGCGGTGCGCATTCTCGAATGTGCAATGCCAATACTTCACTTTGCATCGTTCCAACGCGTGATTGATTTGGCGGCGAGTCCAGGAGGAGCTCCCTCCCAGTATTGTCTATGTCCCGGAAGGGCCACGATGTCTAGGAATAACATTTGACCTTAGGTTTAGTGCATATGCTACTCTGACCGCTGTTTTTCGTCACAGGACCAGACTCGCCGATGCGGACCAGGTGATGAAGCAATAGCTGATGGCACTATCACATGGGGTAAGACATATTGACGGAGCACGGACGGGGTCTCGGAGCGTAGACGGCCCGTTCCATGGGAAAATGTTGAGAAGTCAAATATGTGTACACTTCGTATTGATGATTGACTACCTAGCTAATGCAAGCGAATTAGGGGCTGTAGCCGTCTCGGTTGCCTGAGGCCACAGTCGTGGGCTCTTCGATCTTCGATGGACAAGGGGCCGACGATGAAGTAGGCGAAGTCGTGGAAGGCTGAGCCAATATGCAATGTCTGCCAGTCGAGGAAGCGCGGGTTGCCGGCTTCTTCGATGTATGTATTGCCAGTGTGAGGGTCACCGTGCAGCAGGCAGATGAATCTGGGGTTCTTGGTGACGTAGTGCTTCTTTGGCCGCTACCGTTCGCTCACGACTCTGCTTGATAATGTCGGAACACGGCGGGCGGCCCGAGCCCAGAACTTGGTCATCCCACATCAATGTCAGGCCAATCATGACGTGCTCGTACGCAGGCGCGAGCCACGAGTGGTCGGCCATGGACATGCCCCAGGTCCCGGCATGCAGAGCATCTAGCTGTTCAACGCCGGTCATGACGCGCTCGACAGGCCAAGTCTCGACGGGGTTTCCAAACGTGAAGCCTTTGTAGTTCAAGTCGTCCATGGCCAGAATGGCCTGCTGGCTGTCCGAGCCGGCCCACCACACCTTGGGGAGCGACATATTGGTGAGCTTGGGCGCCACGAGGTTGAAGAACTTGGTCTCGCGCGTGTACATGGTTATTAGGATCTCGCGGTACCCCTCCACTGCTAGCATGGCTGGGTTGAAGCCTCCCTTGAGGCAGAGATATGTGGGTCGAACTGCCTCGACGTCGTCATCTTCGTACGTAAGGGTGACGAAGAGTTTGCTGGCCGTTGCGTTCAAGATGCTTTTTGTGAGCTCAGCTGATTTCAAATTGAGCTCTAGCACACTGGCAAGCCATGAGGCTGTGACCTGTTCCGGTACTGTGGGAAGCGGCTGAAGATTGGGAAGTGTCTTCTTAACCAACACCGGCTCCGGTACTGTGGAGAGTGGCTGAGGATCGGGAACAGACATTTTAACTAAAGACGGATTGCGCAAGGGATTGGTAGATTTTCATGGTGACGCAATATACTCGAAGTCACCTGTCTTTATATATCTGGCCTGCTCTGTCCAGCTCCGTCTGTAACTACCCCGTTTATCGCCCAATCATCACTTGTCTTGCTGAACCGGACGTGGCATCCCTGTGGCCCACTTCCGCTTATTTCGAGGGAGGACCACTAACTAACTCCGCTCGTTGGGTGTTTGAATCCTCAGCTACTTTCGCTTGTCCAGGATCGCCATCCTTTCTCCTTCACCAGGGTCAGGGATACACCATACTGTTCAGCCAAGGATCGGCTCTCATCACGTTTGAAAACACCCACAACATCCACTGCGGATCCGCCTCTACCACTCAAGGAGGTCCAGTGGCGATGGTCCGCTCTGGGGTACTTGGAGTTTCCTTGAGGAGTCGAGTAATAGAGTGTAATTGCCCGCTGACATAGGAAAGTGTAACCCCCTTGGTTGGGGGACCCTGGGGTAGACTCCTTAGTGCGCAAGAGCTGGACTGGAATCATTCGATATGGTTGCAACGTGACGCCACTTAGAACAAGAGCATGAACCCCCGCTTCAAAATTCCGGAATTGATGCTACGTGACCATGGCCCAGGTTCTCTCCAGAGGACCAGAGCAGCCCCGCTAGGGGATTAGAGGGGACGATGGGGCAACGTGTCAAGGTAAACAGAAGCTATACTCATACTTAAGTAACTTCAACGGCGATCTTCAACGGGAATAACTGTTTAGGAGTCTCCTTTTGAAATAAAGAACCGTCACGGTGGCATTGCAATACCTGTCAGCTCATTTCCTGTGTGGTAAAAAGAGGAGACTTTCTTACATATTGCCTATCCTCGCCGTTCGGTAACCAGTTCTCGAGCTTACCAAGTCGGTACGGGTCTAAGCCCACTCGGAGGGATGCATACCTGACACCCAGGGTGCTGGTTAACAGTCCCAATTGGGTTTGCGAAAAACCCTCCGAGGCATTAATAAAGGTAGCCCAAGTGGTCTGTCTCTGGTAAAGCTTCGAAGTTTGCGCCGCTGGCTTGTCTTCTTGATTTCACCATCCATCTGAAAGCATGGCAGTCAGGGATGGCTACTGTCCAACGGTCATCACGTTTCTCGTAGTTGACAGCATTGCCGTTGGCCTGAGATTCTGGGCCCGTGGCTCCAAAAAAGCGGTTGGTTATGATGATGTTACAATGGCAGTTTTCCTCGTAAGTAGTTCTCCTGCTTTTTTGATGCTCAAACGCACACAAGATCTAATGTGCAGGCAGGTTGGGTTTACTATATTCTGTGTCATGGAGCATCAGTCCATTGACTATGGTATTGGAGCGACGACTTCAGAAGAGGACTTTGATCTCATTAAAGCTGCCATGCTCCGTTTACTTGTTTCGAGGCCGCGTTCCGTTAGTCCAGTTACTTGTGCTAACGTATTCACGTGCAGTTCTTCACCGTTGCCCAGATCGTATACATCCTTGCCACAGGTATCTCGAAGCTTGGTGTAGCATTGGTCCTTTTCCGACTCGCCGATAAATCCGATGTGCGAGTTGTACGATTGACTTTGGTGGTTTCGGTGGTGATTGTTTGCATATGGACGTTGGTTGTGGCTCTGGTCTTCGCCTTACCGTGTCGCCCGCTCTCGGTGGCTTGGGGTGTCGGCACAGGCACATGCCTTTCTACGTCCGTCATGGGGAACAGAGGTATTGTGCTTTCGGTTATGGACATGACTACGAGTTGGTTCTATGCGGTGCGGGCATCTTCATCGACCTATATACCTACGACTTTGCTGATGCCATCTTACAGCTTTTGCTGATTCACAAGCTGGCCAAGACCCAGCTACGCCTTAAACTAAATATTTCGATTCTTGTTTGCTCGGACTAGGCGCATTGTAAACAAACCGTCCCGGAGATATTTACGCGCACATGGCTGACATTCTTACAGGAGCTCCGTTGCCACTATCGTCCGACTCAAATACGTCATCGAAGTAGCCCAAATGCCAAGCAAGGGAGGTCTAGCCAGCGCAGACATCATCCAAACAACCCTTGAAGCAACAGTTTTAGGAAGTCAACTCTGGACGGAACCACCAAAGGGTGAATGTCGCAATACCGCTACGGCAAAAGGGAACGATCACTCCTCTTGCCGGTAGCGTTATTGTGGTCCATATCTCCGTCTGACAGTGAAAGTGCGTTGCTAATTGTCAATTTGCCAGTTCTATCATCGAAATAGGCTTGAGCATCTTCACTGCATCGCTGACAGCATTGCGGCCTCTGTTAAGAAAAGTTCCATGCTTCGGCGACATCAGTTCAGGCGGCTACTCAGGGACTGGAGCCTATACATTTGGCCAAGGATCGAGTAACGTTAATGGCCTTAGTTATCGGCTGGGTGACAGGCATGTCTCCGATGCTGACAGTCGAGAAAACATCATGCTGGCAAAGCTTGGCAACATTCACAAGCAAGTGAATATCGAATCCACCACTACAGCTCGGGCTCCTAGGATAACGGATCTGCCTAATAGAGAGCACTGGTAAGCTCCAGGTATCCAAGTTAAAATAAGGAGTATTACTGTTCGCACAATCATATCTAGGGCTAACTTCCGCCAATAATTAATAAGAAACCAAATAAATATGCAAGACCAGGCCCGAGAATTGTTGCTGGTCGTAAATAGGGTTCATCGGTCTCAAAGGATCGTCGTAGATCAGCAGTGGAAGCACGGAATTACTTCATGCAAACTGTATGCAGATTCCTCCCTTGCTTCCACACCGTTCAGCCCTGGCTGTAGGGCTGGCCTACAACACCTGAGACACCTATCTCTAACTAGTGCCGGTTTCTAGTTTCACAACAAGAATAAATGCAGAATAAAGCGAATATTAGAGACCTGGGAAGTATCCTCTGTGCTGCTGCCTCAATTCGCCTTTGTTGCTACCCTAGACCGCAGAGCTGGCGATGGTGGCGCGGCTTAGTATTGCTTCCACTGCCGCATAAGCCTCCCTACGCTGTGAATCGTAGGTTACCCAAATAACCCAATGAATAACGGAGACGTATTTAAAACATGATTAGTGTTTTATCTGCGTTGATCATTTCCTTCTTTTTCTCTTTCACATGTCCTCCTCAGTTATTGCATGACTCGCAGTCCGAGTCAGGTCAGATCAAAAGATTGTGTGAATAACAATACTCTAAACCAATCCCTTTGATTGCTATACAAAAGGAGAACCAGGCTCCTTTCCATTCGCTCAAATCGGATTCTAGCTGTGGCATGCTGCTAAAAGCAGCCCGAGGTATACTTAGTTTACCTTCAGCAGTATGGAGGTGGTGATGGCAGCCACTTTCGGACAAGGTTTGTACTTACCCCTGACGGTTAGTCTTTCAAATGTTGGGCCACGGTGGAGGCCCGCTAGTTCTTACTACGTGGTAGGTCAGATTAGTCGAGCGGTGGTATCTTCAAGCCGTTTGGCAGGTCAGGGGTGCCCGGGTACTGTCTTAGCTGTGCCGTTTCCTTGGAAGGTCTGCGCGAGGGCTGCTCCGTCGGACTCCTCCGCCGAGGGCCTGCCGCCGTGGTGCCGGCTCTGCCTAGTGGTGGTTTAGCGGGTGAAACAATGGGGCTGTAGATGTCCTATTCCCTAGTGGTCGAAGACTCTCTTGGCGTGTGGCAGCGTTGCGGATTCGACGTCGTTGATGTCATCGAGGCTGCTCCAGGATCAGCAGTTTATGTGAGACAGACGATCCCGGCGAGTAGACGCGACGACTCGTGGGGTGGCGTCACACAATGAGGAGATCGACTCCAAGATTCTACCATGGAGTACGTTGACTCGATTAATTGCCGCCGTTCGCAATGGCTCAAGGACGATCTTAGAGGCCGTTTCTTTGTCAGGCCACTTCAACATCGAGCCCCCGCCACGCGTTAGCTCCTCCGGGACTGATGGCGGGAACTTCCTCGGTTGGTGATGTGCGCGCGAGTGAAATGCGTAATCATCCCGCAGAGATTCGCTTCGTATGGCTGGCAACAGTTCCACGTGCCAGCTCAGCCTGCTTACGCGCCATGTTCCTTCAGAAACCGCTTCTGCCGGGACGGCACAAGCCATGGAAGATGTGCAGAAGCTATTTGGCAACGAGGCTGTCTCGGCCTGCGCTAACGCGCGTAGCTGCGTCGTGTCCGGCGCCTAGCCACTTTAGTCACCTTGGCTGACCCTCCTTGACCGTGTTTTCGTCCCCTTCTCGGCATGGATAGGCAGCCTGGTGCACAAAAGGTCTAGACCAGGAGGACCGTGTCATGGAGATTGGCCGTGCGGTTTCGGGCCTCGTATAAACACCCCTGAGCTAGCCTGTGCGAGGCGCGAGCGAGGCGTGAGCTAGGCCGGATGTCCCAAATTAAGATGCCGGCAGATCCCTAGAGTGACGAACTCTCGACCATGTGCAGATCTTTTGGATCTGCAACTGGGCCTGCAAAAGACTGCAGCAGGATCTGTCCCCGACGCAAGATTCAGGCAGCATCGCCATCGTCGATTGCCGATGACAGGCTGGCATCAAGGGGTCTCGATTGTGGAGATGCAGCACGAAATGCACCGCCGCGAGTGACGCCTGACAGTTTTCAATTCGAGATCTTCAATTGATTAGATGCTTGAGATAAAGTAATGACACACCGCCTCCCAATTAGCCTGCGGAAAAGAAGCTACCAGTTGGCTTCCACAAAAGCCTCTTCCACACAAGCCGCAGAGTCGCACATCAGAGTCGCGCCCTGACATTGCCCACGCCTGAAACGGCTCGTCGGCGAACTCTGTGGCTCTCTAGTGGGTGTCGATCTCTCGGCGACATCTCTCGGCAACGTATCTGGCCGACGACGGGCTTTGGCCGACAACCTTGGGCATCGCTTCAATTCGAGGCAAGCACAACACATTTAATATCAGCGCCTGGCACCTATCTGCACTGGGCAAAACATCCGGGCTGGGGAAATGAGGATCATGCCGATCTCGCCACTGGGAGACGCTGTGGAGAGGCATCCACCACGACTAGAAGTTGCCGGCTCCCGGTTTGAATCCCCCAGCTTGTGGCACTGACTAACTTACTCAGTTAAACAGGGCGGGCCTGTATGACACATGCTAGGCCCGCGGATACGACCACCCGCGAACTAGCAGAGATGGCCCAATGATAGGGTTCGCACCACGCGAGTCAGATACACCATGAGTTCCCGCTCGTGTCTTTTGGCCGTCGGCTTGGCTATCGAATGAACCGTCGCTTCTAGCGGCTTATATTAGAGTTTAGCTTCGCTTTCGCACAGCTTTGCACAAGCCGTATCAGTCCATCTGTTGGTCTTAGCAGCGCGCTCGGGACATTCGGAGATTTGAGCACCTCGGGACATGAACGACCGACTTTTATTAATGTCGTCGACGTGCACTGCATCTGTGTTTCTAGTCACCTCTGGCTCTTTAATCGACGGCATTGGTGCCATCTTTGCTTTTTGCCCAGCCGCCTAGGTCGTCCTTGTGGTCACTCTCTCCTGCTGTTACCAGTACGATGCTCACTCTCATTCCCGACCGCTTCGTCCTCGAAGAAGTAACATCAACTGACCGGATCATTGCTTCTCTTGCCTGGGGGTTCACCCTCGGCATCGGCTGGCTGACGACATGGTCGGCCATCCAGCAGACCGCCAGTGCCTACCGCCGTCGTGGGCTCGGGTCCATGGCGCGCAACCCCTACATCTGGATGATTTGGGGCGAGATTTTCTGTGTGTCTTGGGTTCGGCATCATCTGCTTCATGTACATTCTAGGAGTCATAGCGCCCAGGTAAGTCTTGGCAGATGATCCTGCGTCCCCAACTCCAAAGGGCATTGTACTGATATCGTACGCAGCTTCGCCTTCTACTTTTGCATCCGTAAGTATAGTTATTCAGACGCCCTCCTGACATACCTGTGTTATCTTAAACTAACTGCTGCTGTCCGGTTCAGTTACCCTGTGGGCGCTTCAGGTTCAGTTCCTCCTCCAAATTATCGTCAATCGATGTGCAATTCTTCTTCACGACCGAACTTTCGTATGGCGACTCAAGTATGGCGTTGCCGCCTTCATTACGGCTATCAACATTTCAGTCTACTGCATCTGGGTCCCTGCTCGGTTGCAGATTTCAGAAAGATACATTCACATCAACGATGTCTGGGACCGTTGTGAAAAGGTCATCTACCTCCTCGTCGACGCCGCTCTCAACCTTCTTTTCATTCGCACCGTCAGACAAAATTTGATCGAACTGGGACTCAGCAAATACGACAACCTCGTCAAGTTCAACATGTTTATCATTGTATTCTCTCTGAGCATGGATGTCCTCATTGTCTCCATGATGAGCCTGAAAAACACCTTTGTGTATGTACCCATGTCTCCCAGCACATAGAAGGTCCTAACCGTCATGTCCCGTCTAGATATATGCAGTTCCACCCGCTCGCTTACATCGTCAAACTCAACATCGAAATGTCCATGGCTAGTCTTATCGCCAAGATTGCTCGGCAATCTGGACATGCCCACGGATCGGACTATAATAATACGACCTCCAGATCTCGCGGGACTAGAGTGGGAGGAGATACAACCTTGGCGAATAAAACTCAGGACGAACATACCAGATCGAAGGCTTGGCCAACCGTCACCACGACTGTGGAAATGCACACAATGGATGCAAAGGCGGTTCCAGGTACGAAGGCACAGCTCGGGTTTAACCATAACGACACCGACATGCTACTAGATCAAGCACCCTACTCTGTACAGATCCAGAGTGCCTATGCCAGCTCCGCGGGGGCCTCGAGACAAACCGGAGAAGGCTCAATAAGTAGTCGAGGCTCCGAAGGTATAGACCCTGTCAAGTAAAATTTTAAAGAGATGAAACAGAAATGTCCTATTTCAGGACTTGCATTTGGCTTTCTACGTTTCCTTCAATGTTGTCAAAGGAACTCCCTACAATACCCTCAGATACATCAAGCAATACAATAATAATAAAGAGTAATACACATAAATTTATCGATATTCTCAAAGCCAGTGTAGACCTGCCTTTCTTAAGGATTACACCAATTCACCGTCGACTTTGTCCTCAGGTAAGATTGTCGTTATTTGGCAGATTGGCTGCGCCAGGGTGGTTTACGTGGAAAGAGAATACCGACGGTACGGCGCGATATAGATCTGCCGAGTCTTATGTATCCACTGTTGAGCATAAGCAGTAGCTGCTTCGGGAAATTAGTCCGGCTCTTTTAGTGAGCAATCGAATGTCACCATCCCGGCCACCTGGGTCGGGAGAGCTGGCTTGTCCTCCGGCGCGGACTCGGGCTGCGTGTTCGAAGCTGATGACGAGTGGCTGGTTATCGTCGACAATGCGGAAGACCTCAGCGACGGAATCCAGAAGATCATGCAAAAAGAGAAACATAAGAGCATGCTCATCATGAGCCGGGATTATCTAAGTTAAGCCCAATGCTCATCTCGCGGGGTTGCGAGCAGCTCCAGGTAGGAGACCTGTCTCCACAGGAGCCGACCGCACTGCTCTTCCACCATTTCGGCCAGAGTCCTGACACAGCCCGGGAGAGTGTCGCGGCGAGATGCGAGCAAATGACAGGAAAACTTGGATACCTGGCGCTTGCTGTAGACCTTGCAAGAACGACCCAGACCCCGAAAGTGCATTGGCACAGTCAGTACCTTGAGGACTTCACCAGACATCACGGTGGGTCACGGTGGGCTTTTGCACATTGATCAATTTTCGGGATTGTTGCCAACCGAGAAGACAGTTTGGACGGTATGGGATACTACGCTCGATTAAACCACGAGGGACAGCCACAGCTTATATTTGTCACAGACCCCCCCACCTGGATGGAGTGTGTCTTACGTTAGGCTGATACTAATATGGAATGAGAGATAATAAGAGAGCAGCTCTGATTGTGACAAATGACGCCAGTGAGTTATGAAGATGCTAGATAGATAAAAAACGTTGAACGCCTGGTCTATTCTTTAATACCGTCAATCAACATCTGGAACAGGCAACCCTTCCCAGAGCTTCATATTTTTACCAATTTTCCTAATTGCCTCTGCTGCATTCTTCTCTCGTAGTTCTTTAGCTTCTTGATATGGCACTAGAACAAACTCGTAAGTCATAAGTTTAGTTCCCTCAGCAACATCATATTCCTGAATCTGGTCTGCATCCACACTTCCGAGCTCAACAACAAGGGAGTCCTTTACACCAAACACCGCATCTGATGTTTCATATAAGGAGTCTTTAACGAAGAGTGATCTGAAGCGGCGTTAGCACGCGGATTCCGCTCAACTGAACAACCGGTGATGTTGCTGCGACTTACGTTATGAGATCGTCGTAACCGGGCTTTTCGAACATAAAATGCATATGACTCGGCCTGTACGGATGTCTCTTGAGAAGTTTTAACAGATTCCCAACGGGACCGTCATGAGGGATAGGGTAAGGCACTGGTACAATCGCCTTGAACCAAAAGGAACCATTCTTATCGCTTCTCATGACACACCGGCGGTCAGGATGGTCCCGACCTTCGTACTGGACATTGTAAAATCCATGACTATCCGTCTCCCAGATATCAGTCTTCGCACCACGAACCGGATTCCCTTTCGTGTCTTTGACCTTGCAAAGTATTAAGCACGGTTCTCCATCTGTATCATGTGAAATTTCGCTGCCAGATTCCACCGTCGGCGCTTCATGTGTATGAAAAGGTCCAAGGACTGTTCCCTCTGTGCTTCCTGGTGGTTTCGGATGGTCGATGCTGTCTACGAGTAGTGATAGCCCAAGAATATCCGAAAGCAGAATGAATTCCTGTCGTGTGTCTGTGCAGATCTGGCCGACCTCGGTGAGAAATCGGATTCCACCCATTCATTCAGAAGTGCTGAGGCGAGTTTCGTGAGCAAAGTCGTGAAGATGGGTTACCAATCTCTCAATGACATATTTGAGTCGTATATCGGGATTCTGGCTATTGGTGCAGTGTACGGTGTCGGTGATGTTTTCGATTGTGAGATCCTTGAGGATAGGTGCTGTTCCGTTTGGCAGATCCATAGTAACTGAGGTGGGGAAAAATTGATTAATTAATTGGTTTGTTAGAAGCAGTGATCGGCTATTTCCTAACTCTTGTGTAATTGCTTGTGGTATTCGGAGACGCAAGTACTTAGAAAGCGAATGACCAGAGTTGAGTGGCCTTGTATTTCAACGACTTGCTTAATCGTCTGTTCAAAATACGCCCTTTCATACCCCACGCCAACTCATACCCCGCATTGGCCTTTCTCATTTTCCGAACTGAAGCCATTCTTTGAACATCTATTCCAGCTTACCCCACAAGGAATTCAGATAATACCAGGACAAGTTGCATGTATACTTGGTGAAGAATGGCAAAAAAAAGCTGGAAACACGCGCCCTATTCGCTACCCATTCCATGCACTTGTGTAAATTAGGCCTACAGATTAAGTAGCTTCTTAAACTATTAACGAGGGACAGGCACTGTCTCCTGCAGGATATTGGGTGTGCACTCGCCGTTCTGTCAAGATGATGAGCTCTAATAGCTTAAATATGATATTGAGATTCTACGTAGCATAAAATAAAACATAATTCTCATATATCTAATAAACTGGCATACGAAGGCATCGGCGTGTCATCAGACATGTCTGCATACGCGCTCCAATGCCTCCCAACCTTCGTTCGGTTCTCAGCCTCATCGGCGATGGCAATTGCGAGGTCTGCCGCTGTGATCCCGTGCAGCCTTCCATCCAAATTCTGTGGATCACCGTTACTCGACGGTGGCTTCACTGGAAGTTCATCATAAATCGTCTCGTAGCTGCCGGTTCGCTTGCCTGAACGATAGAGAGCAGGAGGCGAGACAAATGTCCACAGGAAAGACGTGTTTCCGTTAAAAAACATAAAGCTAGTCCGGCATGCCGTAACGAAGGTCAAGGCTTTGTCGTTCTTGAGTACTGCTTGCTCATACTCATCGATGATCTGGAGTGCGGCATCGTCTGCCTTGCCTTCTCGAAGCTTAGCCCGCGCATCTCGATATTGACGAAGCGAGGAGCCCATGGAGCCAAGCCTTTCTTCCATATATGCAACATGTGCGTGACTGTCCGCGATGCCCCGGCGGTAGGCGAGCCACCAAGCTGGACTCTCGGAGCAGGTTTGAAGTCGACTGCCGGGCATATTTAAAGACCCACACCCGCCAACCATGATGAAGTACTTGACTCTGCTCTCTTTGGCTGCGATAATTATTTTTCGTGTCAATTCCAGAAACGGTTCTGCCTTTTGTTAGTAAATGCATCGTTAGGTCTAGAAAAGACTATATCATGGAGCGCTCATACGATATTGAAGGGCGTGCTCTCCGCCCGTATGAGGTCCGTACTCGTTGACAAGTACATCGAGATCTTTGAACGCCTCGATGAGCTGCTCCAAGGAGCAATTCTCAATGTCAATCGAATACGGGGTGTAGGCATCGTGAGTTCCCAACTTCTCTGGCCGTCGAGAGATGCCCCGGACTATGTGGCCGCGGTTAATTAGTTCAATACACAGGTATGAGCCACCGAAGCCCGCTGGCCCAATAATTCCGGTCTTGAGTCCCATGGTTGTCTCGCGTGTTGGCGGAAAGAGTTGACAAATGCAGAGTGGATTCGTCAGAGTATGTCGGGATAATATGCGAGTGGGCGATCCCCGGTACTCTTGCTGTCCCAATATCGTAGTTTAGTTGTTCCGAGTAATCAATATCCATCATACACAGTCCCATCGCGTGGTGGGGAGAAGACGTTGATTCTGTGGGGTAAGTTCATCTCCCAAGCAATGTGGGGTCAGCCTCCATCACGAGAATCACGACGCCTCACGATGGCGTACCAACGAGCTCTAAGCCCGCCATTTTACAACTCCACTTCCATCTCAAGCTTGATCCAGAGCTCGTACGAAGAAAACCCAAAGGTGACTTTGGTTTATGACATAATGGGACCTGCCCCTCGTTGTGGTCAGCTCACTGTTTGTGGAAAATTATTGTATAATGCTATCATTGCAAAGCATTTAACATCCTCTCCGAAAAAGGATAATCATAAACAACTCGCCTGATACCAGTACCACATCCAGTTCCTCACTCAAAATCTTCTCTATCGATCATGGCGGCCGCGACTCAGCCAACCGGCTTCCAAGACGTAAGACCCATACCTTTATGTTCATCAAAGGCGCGGCTGATCATGATCTCAGGTGATTGTTGTAGGCGCCGGCCCAGCAGGCCTGTTGCTTTCCCTTCTTCTCTCTCAGAGCGGCATCCCGGTTACCCTGTTGGATATGAGTAGCGATTTGGATAAAAACCCGCGAGCAACTCACTATGCTGCCCCAGCCATGTTCGAGCTCAACAGGGCCGGTGTTGGTGCTGACATGCGTGCGCGAGGATTTGTTCCCGCTGGAGTCAGTTGGCGCAAGTTAGATGGCACGGCAATAGTCACACTAGATGCCGGAACCCTTGCCGAAGACCCGGATCGCCTGACCTGTCTCCCACTTGATCAACTTGGGCAGTTGTTGAGAGAACATCTTCTGAAACAGCAGAACGTGAAGATACTCTTCGACCACAAGGTTGTCAGCATCGACCAAGATGACGACAAGGCCTGGGTCCATGTCGAAACTCCCGACGGTACCAAGAAGCTAGGAGCTGACTACATTGTCGGCTGCGATGGAGCGAATAGTCAGATCCGGCGTTCACTCTTTGGCGACTGGGAGTTCCCAGGAAAGACTTGGGACCAGCAAATTGTGGCCACCAACGTATGTTTACTCCTCAAAAATATTCCCAGAATCGTATCACTAACCGCAGTCCATTAGACGTACTATGACTTTAAGAAGTTTGGATGGAACGACTCCAACTTCATTGTTCATCCGGATCACTGGTTCATGGCTGCCAAAATCTCGAATGACGGGCTGTGGCGCGTCACATATGGAGAGTCTACTGGCTTGACAAATGAACAATTGCGAGAGAGACAGCCCGAGAAGTTTTAAGCAAATGCTTCCGGGTCATCCTGACCCAAGCGAGTATCAGCTCGTCAATTTCAGCCCCTACAAGATTCATCAGCGCCTGGCCAAGTCCATGCGCGTTGGTCGTTTTCTCCTTGCCGCCGATGCCGCACACCTCTGTAACCCCTTGTGAGTTAAGCCGTGTTCAATTAAAATCCGTGCTTCAACTAACCTGATACCTGTAGCGGCGGTCTCGGTCTGACTGGTGGTATCGTCGATGTCGGCGGTCTCTACGACTGTCTGCGTGGCATCTACCAGAACAAAGCAGACCCATCAATCCTCGACACGTACAATGATGTTAGAAGACAAAAGTATCAAGAAATCATCGACGTTGTCTCTAGTTCAAATATCAAGAGATTGTTTGATCTCGATCCAGAGCGAGCTCTAGAACTTGATGGCTTCTTTCAGATGGTCAAGAGAGCTGAGACCGACACAGAATATTCAGCCGAGCTCCAGAACGTACGTTGCCTCCAAACCTCAATCTATTTCCGATTAAAAGTCGTCTTCTAACCCTGGTGGTGTATCTCACAGTCCATCAAATCCATTCAGCATGATTTCACGCAATATTATAAGGAGCCGGTAGATGTGGCAAAAGGAGATGTCCCTGTTCCTAGCCAACCTGTCACTGTCAATTAGGTAGTCCGAATCTGGCATTATCATATTGAAGATGCATAACTTAATACTGGAGTCTTTGAAATATGTTATATTGTATCTTGGAAGAGCTAGTATCTTTGGTGTTTGTTCCTTCACGTACTCAGCCTGCCCGACCGTCACCCCAATACACAAGGTCAGCCACTATTGTATGCTACGAACGTACGCACCTGGCACCCAACAGCAAGGGATCAAAGGGATGGAAGTCACATCTAAGGTCAAATTCAGACCGCAATGACTAAATTCACCCTGCAAATACTACTATATGTCTAGGCAACTCGGTTTGAGTTGGTCGGGCACGGATCAAGCATGCACTGCAGTTGCCTCCACCAAGTACTATAGTGACATGTCATTCTCGACTCCCACCGTGAATGCCTTGTAACCGGGGAATAGTCCGTCAGGATCCCACTTCCTACGAATAGTAAGAAACCGGGCGCGTGCCGTGTCCGTCCACACTCTTATCTGCATTGTCACTTGTCAATAGATGTCACGGGGCCATGTTTGATGGAAACATACCTCCGGAGAGTGCGAAGACTGACTGGATTGATCAAAGTCAGCAACGTACATTCCGCATGCGACACTCTCAGCTTGTCTATATGAGTCTCTCATGGTTGTTTGAACCAGTGGACGAAGAGAAGGATCCTTCCAACCACTAAAGGTGGAAATGTAATATTCTTGTGGCAGACTGAAGACGGCGTCGTCTTCATCGGGCGTGACTGTGTCGCACATGTACAGGCATCCATAGGAGGATAGAGTTGGTAGATTGCACAGGGCTGGTTTAATTGCCTTGATGAGCTGATAGGAGGGTATCGTCAGCAACTTTCTCTCGATACAACAAAAGGTTCTCATTCTCACCTTGGACTGTGGGACGGATGGATCGTTTAGAATACTGTTAATGCCCCATTTTTGGTCCGAATTCTCTGGGTTCCAATGTTCTTGATCTTGGAAAAATGCCTCCCAACTGGCCTCTGCCACTGGCTTGGTCTCAACCAAACAAGGCTCCAGTTGATCCGGCATGTTATCCCACGCACTGAGCATCGTCTTCGCTTCCGTAACGCTGTCGGCATAAGCAGAAACGGCGACTGCTAGAAGAAGCTGGGACGCTTCAGGCACCAACTCAGTGGTTGAAGGTCCAAACTTCTCGGGGTAGAAGGTACACAGTGCCGTCTCGGTGCACATTTTCGGCGTGGCACGATTGCGCTCAAATGCAAACGAGAGTAGTTCCTCAAAGTTTTCCTGGACTTTAAATACGAAAGACCGTCCGAAGAGTTGTCTTTTGGGGACTGTACGGCTCCAGATCCGGGTCACCACGCCGAAGAAGGCTTGGCCGGAACCTCGTGCAGCCCAGAAAAGATCAGGATTCTCGGTCCGGCTAGCAATGACGATGCGGCCGTCTGGGACAACGATCTCCAATTTGACAATCCATTCTGTGATTGTGGCACCCCAGCCTCGCATAAAAAACCCCTGGCCACCTGCGAGGCAGAAACCTCCAAGAGCTACCGTTGGGGCGTGTCCGAATGGAAAGAAACGCCCTAGTTGCTCCAAACGTTGCCATGCTTCGAATACCCGCACAGCAGGACCAAAATTAACCTCATGTGTCTTGGAATCGTAGATAACCTCCCGGTTGAGGTGTGTCGTGTCGATCAGGATGCCGTTGTGTAGTAAAGAGGGCTTTGACGGGATATGTCCTCCCGAACGAACGCCAACTGACTTTTTCAACTGACGAGCGCGCCCAAGGGCCTGAATAAACATCTCTGTTGGTGTGGACCAGGTGAATCTCGGCCGGAAATCTGCCCGGGTCGTCGGCGTTGAACGATCGCGTGCGACATGCTTCGTAGTGTTCGGTGTCTCGAGTAAGGATGGATCCTGGAGCGGCGGTCATTTTGAGGTTGCGCAAAGTATCGAGAAGATAAATAGATGCTACTGTTTTTCAGCGAATTTCGATATCCATTCCTTCTTATCAAACGAGCCACCCAAGAAACATTAGCTGACCATATACAGGTGGTGGTTTCGCGATACCACGTCTTCGTGTGGGGTAGAATCTGGGGTAGTGGGGTAGAGACCGGGGAATAGAATGCAGCAATCATGACTTTCTCCGGCCTAAGACAACAAGCTTCCGCTTTTGCTTGCCAAAGTTTGACCGGCTATTGCAACATGCCCTCATTCAAGAATCTTCCAGCAGGAAACAAATCTGTAGATGTGGTTCTACTGGACGGGGGAGGCTTTACCACAACGGATGACACCAAGATCCACGCCAATGGGCACAGCGATCCGTACTACCTTTATGACTGGTGCTTCTATGTCTACCACAAAGAATCAGGACAGAGAATTCTGTGGGATCTTGGCATAGGCGAAGTAAGTAATCCAAGTTTCCACCAAGGTCCCGCTAAGATAGGCACATAGGACCACGATGACTACACGCCATTCATTCTGAATTACCACTTTCCCAGCTGCAACCCAGTCGGTCCGCGTATTTCACTGGTAGATCAGTTGAAGGCCTTGGATGTCGAGCCTGAAGCCATAAATGCCGTGCTGTTCAGGTATTGTTGGAGCCTATTACTAGTGGCGAATCCCGAATGCCTTCAGCTGACCCTCTCTCAAGTCACGCGCACTGGGATCATTGTCGACCCTTGAAGAAAGACTTTCCCAATGCCGAAATATTTTTCGGCCCCGGGACCGGACTACATTGCTCTCCCGGTCATATTCAAGATGGACAAGTGATGCCCATGATCCAGTGGGACTCTCGCTTTTTTGGTGACAACAGCGTCCAAACAGAGCGTTTCAGTGAGCTCAAGGGCCCATGGCTACCATGGGGTCCGTTTGCAAATGCGATGGATTATTTTGGGGACGGCAGCTTTTGGGTATTCCAAGCTCCCGGGCACATGGTCGGCAACCTGGGAGCGGTTGTACGTGTGCCATCTGGGGATCATATCATATTGGCAAGTGACTGCTGTCACTCCAGGTAAGGAATACTGAAAGCTACAACGTCTCCAAGTTTTCTTCACTAATTGATAAACAGAGATATATTTACGGGCCGCAAGGAGATTGCGAATGTCCCACTTCCAGACGGGTCCAAATTCTGTCTTCACGAGGACCTCGACGCAGCTCAGGACACCATACGTAAATTGAGAGAAGCGGTTGATGATTATGGCATGCATATTGCCATGTCTCACGATGCTGAATGGATTAAGGAACAAAAAAACATGGTCTTGATGTCGCTTCTACACCCTCTTTTCGACCAAGAATGTTTGACCAGAATCCGCGGACACCAGCAAGCGTAATTCGTGGACAGATAGTCTAGCACAAGACATCCAAATCAATTTACTACACGTATTTCAACCATGTGAAAAGACGAATAATTGTGCTGAGCCATCACTTATGGAGTGGATACAAGGCGAAACGGTTCCCTGGGGCACTTTCTTTCCAGCAGAGAAGAGAAGGTGTCGCAACGGTCTAGGGTAAGGGATCGCGCATCTTTGTCTTGCCCATTTTCTCTACCGCCGTGTTTTGCAACAACAAAATACGCATTGCATGCATCGCTTTGGGTCATTGACCTCGTTGCGACAGGCTATCCAAGGACCAAGGTGCACACGCGAGGATAGATAATGTGGGGTGTCGTGATGCAGTGGGGAACCGCCCGCTTCCGCCTCATGTTTCACAATGCCATGTGGGGGTTCATCATGAGGGGAGTGGTTCACAAAATGGTGATAGTACTTTATGCTCATGGCCCTCTAGTTTCCTTCTCTCGTGATACCTCTTCTCATCAATTGTATTAAAAATGATTTACCTTCAAATCATTAGTGCTCTATTGAGCGTGGCGTTGCTGCTCATCATCCTTAGCCGACGAACAAAAGTACCGAAGGGTTATAGAGCTGTTACTGGGCCACGGGGATGGCCATTGATAGGAAATGCGTTACAGATGGGACGGACGCCGCATCGTCAAATTCAGCGCTGGGCAGATGAGTACGGCGAACTCTTCAAAATCCAGCTTGGTTGGGAGAATTGGGTCTTCGTCAACAGTCCCGAGGCTGTTCGCGAGATCTTCGACAAGCAATCAGCCATCACATCTGGGCGAGCGCCGATGCCCGTGGCTGCTGATCTTCTTTCAGGCGAGAATAGACTCCTGTTTTCTCACATATGGCCAGAAGTGGCGCAAGATGAGAGCCATTGTTCACAAACTTCTCACACCGAAGGCTTCGGATGCATACAAGCCTAGCCAGGAATTCGAAGCCAAGCAGCTCATTTACGACATTGCGACAAACAATCAAGATCAAACGAGCTTCTACATGCACGTCCGGAGATACACGACTTCGGTAGTCTTGACGAGCACATATGGACGCCGTGTTCCCATCTGGGTACGTGCTGACGCGCATTGAGGTCGAAGTTTCTAACAATGCTCTAGGACTGCGATGACGTTAGCGAAGTATACGACGTTATGAAAGACTTCTCTGATGCCGCAGAGCCTGGTGCATTTGTTGCCGACCTGTTCCCGCCGCTTGCCAGGATCCCAGTGTGGCTTCAGTGGTGGCGGCCACGTGCTCTTCGGGCGTACAACAAGCAAAAGAAGACGTGGATGAAATACTGGAACAGGCTAAAGGCAGAAGTAGACGAGAAAAGGGCGCCTGAGTGTTTTGTTAAACAGTTTCTGGAGATGGATTTCGAAAAGCAAGGCATCACTGAGGTGCAAGCAAGTTTTGTTGCTGGCTGTGAGTGATGCGTGCCACAATTGTCGCGAGCAGATTGGACTAACGTCGCATCGAACAGCCATGATCGAGGCAGGGTCAGAGACCACGTCGTCGGCCCTGAACAGTTGCATTCTCTACCTCTCGGCTTATCCAGAAATACAGGAAATTGCCAACGACGAGCTGTCGCGAGTCGTGGGCGACGACCGTTCGCCAACGTACGACGATGAAGGCGATTTACCTTACATCAGAGCATTAGCCAAGGAAATACTCCGCATCCGACCGGTGACTACCATTGGGACCCCCCATTACACTACGTCGGATGTGATTTACAAAGACATTTTTATTCCAAAGAACACGGTCGTGTCGATGTCACAGTACACACTTCATTTCAACCCCGACAGGTGGTCCGATCCAGAGAGGTTCGATCCATCGCGCTACTTGGACTATCCTCACAAATCCGGCGTGTACGCAGCCTCGGGAGATGCCAGGGGCCGTGACCATTTCGATTTTGGCGCGGGCCGGCGTATATGCCCTGGCATGCACCTGGCTGAGAACAGCCTCTTTATTACGCTGGCCAAGATCCTGTGGGCGTTTAAGATCGAGCCGCCGCTGGACGAGAACGGGAACAAGCTGCCAGTTGACCTCTCAGATGCAGCGTATGAAGAGGGAGTCAATACCCTGCCAAAGCCGTTCAAGACTCGGTTCATTCCGCGCAACGAGAGGCGGTCGGAGGTGTTGCGAGCCGAATGGAGCCAAGCGCAGAAGGACGGCTTTTACCTGGGCAAGGTCAAGGTGGATGTTCGCGGCATGGTGGTGGCATGACACCGCGTTGGATTGCGATTGAAAGAATAGAGTATTTAGTTCATCTAGAAAGGGCTGTTTGAAGTGGTACTACCGCATGTCGCGTTGTAGATGACATGGGTAACATCCGGGTAGATGCTTGCAACGGGACACTCGGGGCTAGTTATCTCCAACCTGTTCGCCATGTTGTCCTATCTCGCTTACTGAAAACACGTTTTTTCGGCGCTGTTCTTCTTCGGTCCTGGTCTGAAAGTGGCAAAATGAAGAGAGTCTAGATCGACCCGATTCCTCGGCCGTCTCCCCACGTTCCCTTCTTCCCTTCCCCGCACTCCCCGCAAACTCAGCTGCAGCCACGGCATTTTAGTAATGACTGATTGATCACTCGACGTGGTCCGGGATGCCGAAGTATCCCGTGTTTGGCCTGGTGTGGTTCTGGGCTGGCGGCCTTGACCCTGGCGAGCGCTCATCGTTGCGGGTCGCTGTCGTGTCCCGCCTGCTCCGAGTCTCCTTCTTCCCCATCATTCACATCTGCGTTGACGTTCCGTGGATGTTTAGCCCGTTATTGTCGCCGAGTCTCGTCGTGAATCTCCCTGAACTATTGATCGCATCGCCACGGCGCGGCCTACCTCCGCTGCTTCTGCGGTAGCAGCATCTCATGTCCGTCCTCGCAATTGAAGCAGCTCAGATACCGTCGATACCCATCGACGGTGTCAAACGCACCCGCCGCCCACCGCGACAATACAAATGCGAATACTGCGGCAAGGCCTTCAAGCGCAGCGAGCACTGCATTCGCCATGAGCGCAGTCATACTCGCGAAAAGCCCTTTTCATGTCGATACTGCCGCAAGTCTTACTCAAGAAAGTGCGGCTATTCCGTCCCGTTGCCTGCTCACAGATCTTCACTTTGCTAATGGTGCACCCGACAGGGATCTCGTGACAAGACATGAACGCACTCTACATGCAGACCAAGCCGAGCGAGGACCTCCCGTCTCAATAGAAGTCGACCAGTCATCAGAAGCGACTCCGAGCGAACTGGAGGAAGAAGACCAGCCCCAACCTGTCCATGCGCGTCTTTCTCGAAATGCTCCACCATCGCCCCAGAACGAGCTTCCGACGATCGATTCTGGACAAAGGAGAGACTCTTGCGCATCTACACTACCGCCGGCAAGCGAGATTATCGTAGGAAACCATAATCCGAGTGGCACGATGGACAACGCGATTGACGAAGAAGCGCCTCTTGTCCAGCACGTGGCGGCAATCCTCACACCTCCATCTCTCCCCCCCGCAACGATGCCTGATACATCTCAGTCAGCGCACACATCTCTCTCCGTAGGGCTCCTGGAAGATGGATTTGACGTCTACAATCCGGACGGGCATTTGACAATGCAAATCGACACCGATCAATCACCGTCGCGACATGGAGACTATGGCGAGACGGTACACCATGAACAACATCAGCAGCTGGATCAACAAAGCTATCACCGGCCGCAAAACAGCGCCCCCCAGCCGCCGATGGTCCATCCAGACATGCTCTACGTGGATTTTGCTCCATTACCAGATGGAACATTCCAATTTACCCCAGATCTCACTCTTCTCGATGTCCCGGACTGGCCCCAGCTGGAAGCTTCTCAAGCAGCGGACCTTAGTACGATTGCACAACCCAAAGATGCCTTGTCGGAAACAGATGACATGAATGAAATATTCAAGTTCAACGGACAGATGAATTTTACGAATACCCAGTCGATGCCAACCGTTGACCCGCCGAGCAATCTCCCGCTTCTCCGGGAGGAAAAGCCCGCTTCGATGCCGACCTTTACCGTCGATCACTACATACACGCATCGATTGCGAAAGATCTCGCCGAGCGACTCATGCCGCAACATGTAGCAGAAGAAATACCACCACCAAAGATTTTCCAGAGCTTCTTGTCCAGCTACGTCGAATGTTTCCACGGCCACTTGCCGGTCATCCATCTGCAAACGTTTTGCTTGAAGACAACTCCAAGCCCTCTGATTCTGGCCATGTGTAGCATTGGGGCACTGTACCGCCTCGATCGGCGTCGGGCGAGACGGTTATACGACATGACTACAAAGTCCATTGCATCAGTACATTTGCCTTCACAAGCACGAATACAATAACGCTAATTTTCTGCAGGCCCCTGTCTCGTATCAACATGGCTCACCATCATTAGACGAATTCCCGCTGTGGCTCGTTCAGACAAAGCTACTTCTGAGCGTCTTCGCCGTCTTTAGCGGTGATGTTGCCTTGGTATCGTCCGCCATGGTTGACAACGGATTTTACACGCTGGTACGAATTCATGAATACTGTCATCTTGTCGTGACCTGACAAAATTGAGTAGCTTTTTGGACGGATGCGTCTAGCCATTCTGGAAGAAACTACCGACCTATTAAACATAACCTGGAAGGCCTGGATACAACGTGAATCAAGAAAGAGACTCTTGGGTGGAGTCTACATCATCAGCACCCTTGGTATGGTCATGTACGATGTCAACCCCGGTTTCAACGCATCACAAGACCTGGATATAGAGGTTTTCCATGATGAGAGCTTGTGGAATGCTGCATCAACCAACGAGTGGAGGGAATTGCGAATTCATCACATCAAGCAAGAGTACCCCACGTTAAAAGAAGTCCTGGCAGACGTCATGTCGGAGGATCTCCATGGTGCAAAGACCGAGCCCTATAACGTTTCTCCATTCTCAGCTCTTCTCGTCATGCACGCTGTTGTTGTGCATATGCGGCAGATTCTGCAAGTTGCTCAGGCGTTTGCACGAGACTCGTTCACTTCGATGCCAGGCCGCGATTTACTCGGCTCGTCGCTCCTGGACACAGCCTTGCGATCGTTGGCAAGGTGCGAAATGCTTCTCAAAGGCGGGCGGCACCAGAACCCCCCAGAGTTGAACGATGATGGAGCGGAAACATCGTTGGTGTTCAATTGCCAGGCGATGTTGAGAATTGCATACATCAGGCTCTTCAATGCTGCGATTGGGTTCAATAAACTTAGCTTGATCACCGAGGATCCGGGCGCCGTTGAGGTTTCCGTCTCCTTGTTTGCAACTGCAAAGCTAGAGCGAAGCGCGCATTTGCTCAACGCCGTCGGTACATCGTTTGAAGGCTTCTGTACTCCGGTTAGAATGGGCCACATGTTGGTGCGCAAGACGGCGGCGTTTCGCTGGGGAGTCGAACATGCCGTTGCTGGCTGGGACTGCGGTTTGTGCCGACTGTTGACTTACTCACTGTTGATTACTGACTTGACAACGCAGCACTTCTTGTTACCAAATGGGTACACTCCGTAGAGATAGATTGCCTGAATCACATTCAGCCCAGTCCAGCAGAGAGCGAGCTCCTGCGGGGAATGAAGAAAGTGTTGGAGGAGACTGACTACGAATTTGACGAGAGTAAATCGTTGGCGGCAGGATTGGCAAGAACATGGAGTTTGTTTCTTCAAGATGTGAGTCCCGGAGTTCTGACAAGTCAAAGAGAAATATTAATCCCAGCCACGCAGGTATGGGTGTGGGGAATCACACCTAGAATGGGCGGCATCCTTGAGCGACTGGCTACTGCTTACGAGCGAGTTAACGAGGCTAACCGCCGATGAGGGTAGGGATGTCAGGGATATGGTAGCAGTGGGGTATATCATGGATGTGTTTAAGGCGCATTCTGCAATTTCCCCACATGACTACTGCGACTCGCAAAGCCGGGCAACATGAGTCTAGGGGAGTGATGGTCAATGATAATTCGGCACTAATCATTGTGGGACAATGTCTTTTGAACTTAAATGGGAGTTTCTATGCATATTGCCCTCGGACAAGAAGGCCTGAGTAGCGGGATATGAGGAAGGGAGATGATCATCTACTTTTCTAAAATCGGGTATATTGACTACTTATTTGGGAGCATTCAGATGTTGCGTGGTGATTGTCCTCATACGTTAGCGTCCAACCGGACTCCACATGCGGTCACCCTCGATCTCTTCAACCAGTTCTGGGACCGTCTCCCACTGCATCACAACAAGTTCCTTGGCTTCCATATCTATCCACCGACGCTCGTCCCACATGATATGGCCCCATAGCCTTAGTGGCTCGGGCACATATCCTCCGTAGATGTTCACGTACTCTATCCCTGGATGCGGACTTGAATCTGAGAGCCAACCGCGTAGGTAGGTAAGGAGAAAGTCGGTGACCTTCTCGTCAGTCCGCGGCGACCCCACCTCGCACACCCGAGACATTAGGTTGGCGTAAGCGTCGACTAGGAAGCCATCTAGTTCGCGCCTAGACAGGCGCGAAGAATAGTATTGCGGTCGTGGCGGTATTGAGCGTGCATTATGGGCGAATCATGCACGAGCGAGCGCAGTGTCGGCAGGTCTGGCATGTCTGAGAGGATTTTGGATATCAACTCAGAGGGCAGATTTTCTAGGCGTGAGAGAGAGGTTGGAGTCCCGAGAAAGCCCATTGCTACTTGCAGAATGTCCATCTGACATATTCTCCCGCTGTGATCTATCGGGTTGACCTGCACTAGTATCGTCGCTGAGGGTGCTCGGCGAAGTCGTGTCCCTGACCACCTTTTCGCGTTTGAGACACATGGTGATATCAGGTGCCGAATTTCTCATCGGTACAAAAAGAAGGAATAACAAGTTGAACTGGAATGATGTCTGAGACGTAGATGGACTGGATGTGCATTTGGCTTCAGGTAGATATAGATGACTCAATTGTCTGTGGCTGGGGCCTGATGACTTCGTCAGTAACACGCTGCACGGAGCACCAATTGCTGCAGCTTCTGGTTGACATTCCCAACGTACTCAACGAGAAATAGGTTCGGGATAAGTGAACGGATATCCATGCCGCCATGTAGGACTCCTAAGAAGGCAATGCCGCAATCAATCCAGCCGGCTTGCTTACTCGATTCTGTGGTCCTCTGGAGGAGGAAAGAGCGCAGGCGGGTTTCGCACATGCATGTGGCACTCTGCGGACGCGAAATGTCTTCCCTTCCTTTGGCGGCTTACGGGCAATGGTGGACGGTCTGGTTCTGTTTGGACGTCGAGTGTAGGCGACGATCGGGAGGATTGCGATCATGGCTAGGAAGCGGAGTTGAACCGTGTTGGAAAGGTCCATGGCTTGGATGTTCTAGGAACTGGATGGATGTTGCAGCGGCTAGGTTAGAAGCTACTTTTCCAGCCGTGGATGGCGTGTCTCTCCAATGGCAATCAAGCTCTTCTTCATTTTATAGCTCGTATCTGCGAAGAGCCCTTGGTTCTATGAGAATTGCGCCACCGCTACAAAACTGGATGGGCCACACACAAATGTCTGTCTTGGCAATGTTGTGACCATATCCTAACTTAGTTCACCACGGTATGCCTACATGAAGACCCGTTCCTGAAGGACTCGCCAAGTACCATACGAACTTGAGACCGTTCATGTCTCGTCCTTAAATCATAGACTGCAGTGTAAAGATTTGCACCAACTTTCTTCCAATAGACAACTACCTACCTGTTCCACCTGCTGCAGTAGCTCACTCCCTGGTAGAGTTCTTCGTGGAAGCAGGAGTCAGCCTCCTCTTAGCAATACTTCCAGAATCACCAGACTCCTCTTGTTCCATTTTATGCACACTCTGTTCACCAACAATCACGCCAGTCGTGTACACCACTCCATCGAAAACTTCATCCATCTCCTCCAGAGTCCTTCCCTTGGTCTCCACAAACACCAAGATGACGACAACCAAGATGATGATGTTCCAGCCGCCGTTGATGGCGTAGTATCTCCATGAGATTTTCTCAATGGCCAGCGGAGTTGTATACAAGTTCAAGAAGCTGAAGGCGTAGCCGATTGCCTGGGCGACGACGACTCCCTTGGCGCGCTGCGAGTATCGTAGGATTGACGGGGGGTATGTGTATGCTAGAAGCATCCTATAATTGTTAGCATGTTAAGAGATGGTACTAGGTAGGGCAAATCTTACCAGCTCGTGGATACAATAAACAGCAACAATGCGACAACAACGATTGCGCCAATAGCATATTTATTGTTGTCTGGGTGAGCCTCGGA
This sequence comes from Ilyonectria mors-panacis, assembly GCA_002991585.1. Lineage (NCBI taxonomy): Eukaryota > Fungi > Ascomycota > Sordariomycetes > Hypocreales > Nectriaceae > Ilyonectria > Ilyonectria mors-panacis. The sequence continues at coordinate 1,000,236 of PPHJ01000050.1, forward strand.
GAGATATGAGAGACCAGAAAGGAGCCCGAAGAGGACTACCGTTCCAGACGTGCCAGCGACTAAATTCATGTTAATTCCGTCGACCGAGAAGGGTAGCGGGAGACGTACTCAAGGGCTTTCGAGCGCCGACTCTGTCGATGATGAAGACCCCCCCCAAACTGCAGAAAGCCTTCCACAACAACAGGCCCATGTTGATCAAGATTACGGTTCTCCTGTTGGAGACTCCGAGCTTCCCAATGAGGAAAGACGAGAAGTATCTGCGCCAACGCGTGAGTCGCAATTCGGCAGGATGCACAAGCCAGACTTACAGAATCATGTTTCCTCCCAAAATTTGGTAAAATATGTTCATTAGCACCGCGATCGTAAACCGCTTCAGATTGGGAGCTGTAACAAACCGGGTTAGTCGCAATCAACACAGGAGAAGCGTTAGGAAACAGAAAGTTGATGCGTACCGGGTGAGATTAGGTCTTTCCAGCCTCCTTGGCCTTCTTTCTCGTGCTCCAAAGCACCAATAATCTCTTGAATCTCTGCGATGACAATTGAATTGCCACGGTCACCGTTCGCATGTAGTCGAGCGAGAATCTCCGTTGCCTAGTCAAGGTTAGATACACTTTCAGTAAGTATTGAACGAGCAATACCTCTTCTTCACGACCCATTTTGAAGAGCCATCGCGGACTTTCGTCTATGAGTGGCAAGAGACAAAGGGAAATAATAGACGGTACCGCCTCTCCCTGCATGATGTGTTAGATGATTTTTGCAGTTGTTAAGCAGGTACTCACAAGCATGATTCCCCTCCACGCCCAGTTCGACTGCTTGTTATATATCCCCAAGATAATGCAGGTGACAAAAAAGGACGTGAATGGCACGGATACCAAGACGGAGTTGGAGAGAATGGATTTATATTTGGGTGAAGCCAACTCCATGACCCACATTGGAGCGATGGATCCGTTGACAATGGTGGCGAACCCGATGATGAAGCGGCCGACGATAAGTTGAGCAACTAGTAGAAGTCATGTGAGCTGATGTCTAAGATGAATGCCCAGTATCACATACCTTTTGGAGCGGAGGCTTCCAAGACGACTCCGACAATGATGCACACTGACCCCAGGGCAAGACCAGTCTTTCGACCCCAGCGATCAACAACAGGCCCGACGATTGGGGCACCGAAGATAGATCCTGCGCTGATGATGGCGACGTTGAGACCGATGAGATCGCTGTCAAGGTTGAAATCTGCAGGAGTGTCAGTTGAAGTCATCAGCAGAGAAGTCAACCTACGTTCGAAATACGGCTTGACCGCGTTGAGGTTGTTAATCATGCCGGCATCGTATGATAGGATGCAGATGTTCAGCATGGCCACGAACACCATGAGAACATGTGCCGGAATCGGGCTTAGGCGTACTAAGGCCATGGTGAAAGTCGAAAGGGTAGTATTCTGGTTGACGGTTGTGGTTCCTCAGCTTAGTGGAGGTGGGTGTTTCAATTATTCTCAGCCTAGAGGAGGTAACTTGACTGATATATAGGCAGACCGCCACCCTTCAGTATGCTCGCATGTATCTGTGCTATGACCAGGGTCGCGTTGATCAAACACGGATCGAATGCGCGTGTGCCGTTCTTTCCAACGTTTGAAGGCCTCCTCACTATCTGCTTCACAGCTACTATGACGATAAGGCGTCTTGGCGAGTCGACTAACCATTGATCCCGCCAGTCACAGACATTCTTGGCAAGCCCCTACGGCCAGACAATCAAGCCCAGCCTCTGCTACACCGAGATTATAGTTGCTGTATCAAGATTTGACGGCGTATTTTGCCGAAAACCCCGAGCTCCCTGCCGCGAGCTTTCGGCCGAACAACACGGTGCTGGTGGCGATACATCCCTGCTCGATGTGCCTATTTTGACTTGTCATTAATATGCTAGGCCTCGGGCATTGAGAAAATGCTCAGGCGGAATCCCTGTCCAGAGCACTCATGGCATTGAGTGTGATCGGCTTGGACGGCAAGGATGCAGCGTCTTCCATACGGTCGGCTGCGATGATTGGGGCCGGTTGCAACTCGGGCAATGATCCGCGGTTGTGAACAATGCACACACGCACGGGCTAAGGCTACGTCGAAGCTAGGCTGGAGCTTTGTGGCCGTAGACAATAATCTTGTCGGTGTGGCTTCAACCTTGAGTCAAAGCATATTTACTTATTTACTAACTCCTTAGTGCCCGATCATCGCAGCGTGTGTCAGGTTGGGCAGATTAGATACGAGATAGGCGGAACGCAGGACTCAGATAAGATATCAACACAACTATTTTTAGGTATCAGGTATAAGTAGGAAAGCATCTGTCACCGTGCTCATTTCTTCACCGGAGTCGGTCGGCCGAGGTGTCCGAGGTATGCATCTACACCCTGGGGAGGGATTCCGAAATGCTGATTCTCTGAGGAATATCATGATTGTACGGTAACAGATGTTACAACTACCTACCTAGCCCACAATAATCTTTGAGACACGTTTTTATGACAAGACTTCTCCTTAGGTTGCGGGATGTTTCTCATTGATCGGCGCCTGATTCAAGAATGGCGCAGCCAACATGGCGCCCACCCGTCTGCGATGCGTAATAGCAATCGTTCGCTGGAAGCCATGCGCATCGTCAACGGCCTCAGTAGCGACTTATGCGAAGTCTCGGGCTTCTTACGCGCAATCCTCTTTTGTCGCGTCTCTATAAGAACTTCCAATAAAAGGCTAGGTATAATCTTGGGATCGTTGCCGGTCATCGATCCTGGCCACTGCCGTACACACCGGATGTTATACTCAAGAATCTCCTGCACGAAGTCGTCTTCCGTCAACTTCGGCTACGGGTTGAGCGGGTTCATCTCCAGACAGTAGTGGATGTCGCTCCCGAAGAAGTTCATCGGCAGGGGCCGGAACATCTACCATCGCGACTCGGCGAGCTTCAGGCGTCCCTCTAGTCGGAGATGCGGATCTGGTGCTCCATAAGCGGCCTGTCGAGTTCTCGAGGAATCTATTTCTGGCGCCTTTTCTTCAAGGTTTTCCAACTCCCCCTTTTCAACTCGTACTCGCACGGCTACAATGAAACCTTCCTCTAGCTCGGACCTGTAGATCTCGTCGCCGGTCTCTGGGTCAACACTAGGGGTGCTCTTGAGCTTGGCCTGGGTGGGAATATACGTCATCAACTTAAAGCAAGCCAATCGGGCTCCAGAAGTTAACTTTCATAAGGGGGCTGAAGGTCCTCTCGGAAAATAGATTATACTGTGCCGACTATATGCCCTCTCCAAGGAACATCTTCTAGGCCATCTAGACACTCATGCCATCGTCAACAGAACTCTACAGAATCACCTGGAGTTGTCGCCTTCTCTCCACTGCTGGGTCCCAAAGTTAATCCCGTCTCCCCCTGTATCAGCTCCTTGCAATCGTCCACTGTTCCCATGAATACGCCACCGATAAATGCGTTACGTGGGAATGTGAGCTCTTCTGTGTCTGGGTTGCAGAGTTTGAGCTGGCCTTCCCCTGTGTATTAATCTATTTCAGAAAGAAAGTCCAATACACTATTCTGGCATGCTTCAGCAGCTTCAAAGTATATTTCATGGCCGCGAGACTCAATAAGCTGCAGCTTGGTTGTGGGAACCTTTGCTGCCAACTCTCTCATCGACTCGACGGTCACAACGGCGCTGTTTGTAGGGGCGAGAATGAGCATCGGTGCCTGAATCTTGTCTAGAAACGTTCGAGAATCAAGCTGGCACAGAAACTCTGCGTATCCAGCCAACCCTTGGCCATTGCTTATAGCGACTTGATCTGTCCACCACTTGACATAGGCTGGATCGGTGCTGGCCAGTGTTCCAGGCGAGGCAGCCAGGCGCTCGGCCCATTTGCGAGATCCGAGTTTGCGGCATGCATCGGGCCATGAGTCCATTCCAAATGCTAGAAACTGCTGGGCAGCTAGTGGCAAGTACGTTGGAGATGAACAAACGATAACAGAACTGACGCGGTCTGGATACGTTGCGGCAAAGGCCTCAGCAAGCATTCCGCTGGTGGATTCTCCCAGAAAGTGAACCCGCTGCACGCCGAGTTGATCCAGCGTATCCTTGATCTCCTCCAGTATGGTGGCTGTAGAGTAGTCGTAGTCCTCTCCCGGCTGTGGGTAGCTTGAGGATCCGTGTCCGCGCAGGTCACGCCGAATGACATTGTAGCGACGACTAAGGGCTGGAACCCAGTGGTAGAAGTGGTCAGCGGTCCGAGCAAATCCATGCTGGATTAAAATCGTCTCCGCCGGTCTCCACGGGTCAGTGAAGGTATCGTGAATGTAGGCTGTTGTTTGACCGTTGGGGTGCAATATGATCTTTCGCTCCGCGCACCCGGCAGCAGACGTGGTGTGTTGATTGCATCCATGTCTAGAGACATCTCCGGGGCCGTTACTCTAAACTTGCATATGATCTATGTTGTGGTTCTTAAACAAGTACGATGACTCGTATTTTAGATGGTTAATTATGTTCATCTAATTATGCACATCCCATCTACCAATGCGACAACTTCAATAGCCCAGGAATCTTGCTAGCAAGGCCATTGATTCATGTGGAGGTACGGTCCACGGCCCAAATCTGTACCAACCCAACCAAGCTAGAATCCACATTTTGACCCCTCCAACCCTCCAACATGGCATGTGGGGAGCATTGAGGGATGTGGGGTCTTCATCCAGCTCATCATGTGGGGTAGATTGTGGTGATGATTCCATGTGGGACACGGTAAGTGGCATTTTGGATGTGCCGGATGTGGGGTTGATTTTAACGGCGTGTCTGACGAGTTCCATCTCTGAGCTCTGGGGACCTGTTTCCTTCTGGTGGCGTGGATCAACTCTTGTCTCTTTCGTTACCGGGTAACACGATTCTCCAGAGTCTTCCGGACAGCAAGAAGCTGCAGTCATCGTCGGGTAATTATACCCGAAGGGGCATCGTCGTCCAGGCCTAGTTGGACTGGATTTAAATCGAATCGTGACTGGTTCCGCAACATCTGCAAGTCATCTCAAGTCTGTTAGGTGACAATACCACTATGTCGTCGTTCAAGCACGGGTCTCTGAGGACGACGCTGACTGGCGTCGATCTGTCCTCCATCGTGCAATTCCGAGGCATTCCGTACGGCCAAATCTCTGCGCGATTTTCTCCGCCGGAGCCCATCACCACGTTGCCAGAGAGCTTGGACTGCACTAGCTACGGGTTGTTCTCACATAGTCTTATTTGCCTTGGATTGAGCTGACTCTTGCATCGGCTGACACAGGCCTCGATGTCCACAAGTCCCAATCGATGTCGGCCATCTCCTGCGCATACCCCGCGAACATGTTCTTCCGACGGAACCGGAAGATGAGTTTGCTTGTCTCAACTTGGATGTTGTAATGCCGAAGCAACATCTTCCTCCTGCTACGGAGAAGCTGCCCGTTATGGTGTGGATACATGGCATGTTTGTCAACAGACCAATGCGCTACATGGTAAACTAACACGAGGTCCGTAGGCGGGTCCCAAGCCATGACATTTGGAAGCGCTGCATCCGGAGTTTGCGGTAAGACCTTGCACTGTGGCTACCTGTCTCGTCAAAACCAGGGCACAGTACTCTCTATCTGAACCTCGACTGACGTCCAAGAATAGATATGACAACTATTGTGAATGATTCCTTGCGTCTGTCAAAACCCATTATTGTTGTTTCTGTTCAATACCGGCTCAACATCTTTGCATTCGGTGATGATGACAGCTCAGGAAACCTCGCTCTCAAAGATCAAGCACTGGCTCTGAAATGGGTCCAAAGCCACATCTCTGGATTTGGGGGCGATCCTGTAAGCAAAATTTCACAACTAACTTCATTAGAATCATCGTGCTAATAGTCCTTTCAAGGGTCGAGTTACCTTATCTGGGGAAAGCGCAGGAGCAGTATACACTCATGCACACCTAGTTTCCAAAGCACCGGCGAATCAGTTCATTCTGTCCTCTGGTTCCTTGCATCTATCGCCTCCCCAACCGCAGGCCCGGGCCAAGGCCATGCGTCAGACACTTCAAAAGAGTCTTCAAGATGTGGGGGACTTGAAACTGCGCGACGCTCCTGTTTCGGCCATCATAGAGGCACTGAAGAAATCCGGAATTCAGTCCTGGTTTCTTCAGATGGAACCAAGTCTTGAGAATTGGGAGGGTAACACGGGGGCTGCGCAAAGGTTACTCATAAGCGATGTGAGGAATGAGGTGAGGGAACATATATCTTTAAGTTGAAGATGTAACACTAACATCTGAACAGGCGATTCTTTGGAATACAGGCATCTGGTCCACAGAGACTGATGCCATTATCAGCGCTTTCGAATTGGCCGGCGAAAGCGCGACTGAATTGAAACGACTGTACAACATTGATCCCGATAGACCTTCTGCATCTAAAACCGGGGCTCTTGATTTCATGAACGACTGCAAGTTCGTTCTCCCAATAGAAAAGGAGATCCAGACGTGGCGCACCGCAAAGAAACCTGTCTTCCGATGTGTTTTGGACGAGGTCAACCCCTGGCAACCTTCAACTGGATCACATCACGCTGTCGACTTGCTTCTTCTCTTTGGCGGCTTTGACCTATCCTTCTCAGCCGCAGCACACCAAACGGGGATCCAAATGCGCAAGAAGTGGATTGACTTCATTCACTCCGACGAGCCCTGGTCCCCAGACGTGTGCGCTGCGTTCGGGCCTTACGGTGACTACCGCGAACTCGACAACGATGGCTTGAGGTTACGCAGAAGAATGGCCCAAGTAGAATACCTGGCAAAGTTAGACCTAGCTGTGACAGACGCGGTGTTTTTTGCTTTAGCTGCTGGGAAGATTAGCCTATTGAATTAAGCCCAAGAACAGTTGTATGTTTCGATGATGGCAATGAACATGTTAGAGTTTCATGGCAGCTGAAAGTTGACTACAATTATGCAGCATGATCAACAATTGTCCATAAGTGCAAAATGCCCTTTACATCTACTCTATTTCATTACGTTGCCTCACTACCAGAAACGCCCCAAAAAAATGCTTCATTTCCTTAAACCCCTTTAATAGGCAGTCCAGTAAGGGTTTTTGAATTCCTTCGGGGCACTGCTCCCATCACCGCCGGGTTGTCCGCTGGAGTTCGTACCGCAATAGAACGGCTGATTGCTAGCAATTGGCACTCTACCAGCATGTTCCAAGTTAACTAAACGTATTAGCGCACGATCTTGCACCAAGCTTGGGATCAAATAACTCTTACCTCTACGCCAGTATTCTGAAGGGTCTTCCGGCTCTGCATCTGGCAAAGGTGGACATATCTCGATCTCCACTTCCTGTAAGAGCCGTAGATTCCACCCAATAGGAGCCTCAAACTCGTCAGAATTCTCCCAGGTTGTCTTCATCCATCCATTGTATACCGATGGCTTTGAACGATGCGGCTGTGGTACCCAGGGCCTGAATTCGTTGTCGCATGTTCCGAAGTGAAATGTAATAGGGTTGTCTGGCAGCTCTGTGATAATTCTTGGCGCGATTGAATTCGGTCGGCTCCAGGCGGCAGAGCGGTTTAAATCGAACAATACAATCCGAGGCATCTGTGTCTCGATATTCGACCCAACCAGAAGGATATTCCTAGGAGCAAAGTCGCGATGGATCACTCCATGAAAACAAAGTTTGGAATACACCTCCATGGCTCCTGCAAGTATGTTCAGGCGTTGCTGGGGAGGGATGCGGGTAGTTTGACCCTCTTCGACCAGAGAATACATGGTAATTCCTTGGATCCATTCCATGAGCACCATTCGCACCGGTCGTATTATGTCAGACCCGCGCAATGGAACGTCGAATGTCCAAGAACCGTAATATTTGGGAACAAGCACGCCGTCGACTTTCTCCTTTTGCAGATCCTCATATGCGGCTGCTTCACAACGATAGTCCATGTCAGCGCGCCAGGTGACGTCGACGGGAGTGCCAGACCATGTGAAGTCATAATAGAGGGCATCATAGATCTTTGCCACGTAAACTTGGCTCTCGTCGTCATCAAGGCAGCAACGGACAACCTGAGGCCCGCGCCCATCCTTACAGGCCAACTCATCGAGGACACGAAGCTTGTGCAAGGTCGGATCGGGGTGAGGAGAAGGTGAAGCTTCAGGGGGATGTCGTACACACCATTCGCTCTGGGTGACTTCTCGGATCGGTGGTGACGGAGATTCTTGTCGTTCCGGCCCTTTCACATATCCAGAACCATACGGTGGGGGTGGACTGTGACGTCGAATTGAGAGCTCGAGGCCACGGCGGTAAGGGAATGGTGGCCGTCGGGGATCCGGAGGGGGGCTCCATAGCCCATATGGGTCACCCTCTAGACGTCCGTTAACCATATCCAGAGACTGGATCAACGGTGTTGTGATGGTGGGTGGGAATGAATGAAGTCAGATGGAAGGGTGGAGTGACCGTGAGAGAGCTGGCTTTTAGCGAGAGGTCACGTGACGCTTATGTAATGCTGGGAAAAATGGGAAGGCAAAGATGAAAGGCCAGCAGCCAGATGAGAATGGCTATTTCTAGACATCAGAAGGCCTCTTCTGATAGCCATTCTATTATTGCAGAGAAACAGCTTGTGCATGGAGAAGTCAATAGTACCATCCACTCTTGGCAAAACCCGAGATTCACGGCGGCAACGTGCGGGGACTGTTCTAATCGAGTCAGCCCTCCCATTGGGCTATTCGGTTCCGCTCTCCCCGGCCGGTCTTTACCGCGCGCCTACACTCCAACGCGGTCACGCTAGCCAGCTTCTTGCGTCTCTAAATGGGGAGTGTTTCATCGTCCAACAATCTGAGGTGGCGCATCCTTTTTTTTTTCGGTTTTCGTGGCGCAGCTGTGGCGTCAGCAACGCAGTTGGCAGGTGCGACGCGGGCGCAACGCGGGCGCAACGCAAGTACAACGCAGGTACAACACGGGCAAGCTTCAGCTCGATGCGCAGCTCCCTCGCTGCGGGAAAACTTGTAGTCTGCAAGACGTGCAATCTCAAGCTCGTTTCCCTGCTCATTCAATTCATCCTTCTCTTTACACATCCAGACGTCCAGTATCCCTCACCTACTCTTTGTTACATCCACTCTGTCAAATTCTCTCCGTTACCATGCCATCCATTACCGTCGCCGATTCTTTCAGATTGGAACTTCCACATGGAGTTCCTAACGCTATGCCTGTGGGTACCCACGTCTCTGGGCATTCAACCGAAATATCAGATCCCCCAGCGATGGGTTACGATGCGCCATTGGCAGCTTGGATGCCATTCGCCCATACTTTGCTTGAAGACGACGATATCGACACCAAACTTCGGGGCGACAGACTCGCGTCATGGGAGGAGACAAGACGATTACTGGTCGAGGCAGATGTGAGCGACGCATCAGCAGTCCAACTCATGAACCCGGTCGACCTTGCAATCTCTGCTGGCCATGCTGGGCAAATAAGCGACCTCAATCAGCACTTCGTCCAAACAACGTCTCCCCATTCTGCCCGGGCGGACAAGTGTTGGGTCTGGTACAAAGACGGCCGTCCCAATTATTTTGCCGTACTCGATTACAAGAAAGTTGGGACTGTGGTTGATGAGGAATTTTTGAGTGCAATTTCGCCACCTGGACAGCCGCTCGAAGTGTCTGTGGCTCAATCCATCGACTCAGGCGGCTCATCTTTTCGAGGAAACTCACGAATCCTTGTCAAGCAAGCTGTCAACTACGCAAAGCAGTACGGGACGAGATATGTGGCCTTCTTTGACTGGAACTGCTTAGTGCTCCTTTTCTTGGAGGACCAAGAAGGCCTGGTTGGGGGCCAATGGTGCTATGTCACCTTGATCCGTAGCCGGAAAGACATTCGGCCGGCCTTGCTGGCATTCCTTGAAAGGGCTTTTCAATCTTCCGTGCTTGGGGAGGCCAGTCTTCCCCGTTTCGGTCCTTATCCTGTTAGCTCAACAACTAGATTAGAAGTTCCCCGGAGGAGTGGAAGGCAAGAGGGGAGATGAAACTGATGTGTCACGGGTATATAAAGTCTTATCGATGGCGTATGGAACCGTTTAGATATTATATAGAAAATGATATTCTAACCATACCTCTAACAGTGGGGGATGAGTATGCGGAAGCCCTTAAATTAAGGACGTGGAATTGAAACTATCGCAGGAAACCTTTAAACTCCTTACCTATCCACAGACCACTGCAAGAGTACTTTTACCTTCGTCTACTATAATCCGGTCAACACATTAATAGTTATTGAGCTATTGCGTTGAGCCGAGCACGTAGAGGTTTGGCATTAATAATTAGGTATCTCAATTTGAGCAAGTTCTACGACTGTGTCGGTGGGGGAAGAAGAACAGCCCACATGGAGTGACAAGAAAATATAGGGATCAATAAGTGACAGAAAATGCATTTTTATTGCCCGCTGTGGGAAATGTTCGCTCGGTGACATGAATCCAAGGACGACTGAAGATGTTACAAAACATAGTCGCCAATTTTGCGGTTGCATGCCGTGACAAACTTTGATGAACCTTGGTGCGTTTAAATAATCTACACTTAAAGACAAAAGCCTGGGCGCATTTGCTAACCAAAAGCATCGAATCTCACCATTCTACGTAAAAAGACCTTAGTCTACCCAGGGTCTCCTGCGTGATGCAGTGACTAACACCCCACAACCTATCCGCACCTCAGCACCACCCCCACATGTCGAAGTATCAGCCTGAGCAACCACAGACGCAACTAAGCTAATGTTGGCATCCTTCGTCAGATCTTTATTTCCCCACATTGTATCCAGACAGATCGCTACGGTAGTCACTCTTATGTCGCATATCCAGCCTCAAAATACTATAACTGCGCCGCCTCCGTAGGCTGACACCTTAATACCGGCAAAAGTCTATCACCTGCGCAAGCCCACCGTCCCCTAAACCAGCCGAAAAAATGGGTGACCGGAATCTCTACTTGGCTTTTGTATCTTGCGTTCGTGACCGGATGCGTGCTTCTAGTCGTCGCGCGTTCTCTGGTCCGGGCCATATTTTCGCCGTTGAGACAGCTTCCTGGACCATTCGCTGCTCGTTTCTCACGATTGTGGTATCTGAAATATGTATCCCAAGGCAACTTCCACAAAGTCAACATCAAGTTACATCAACAATATGGTATGGCGCTCAGTTGTGCGAGGCTTGGTTTCCTGAGTACAACTTATGAACTGACATGATTATCACCAGGTCCGGTAGTTCGAATCGCACCTAATCAGTTCAGTATAAATGACCCAGACGCCATCAAAATCATTTACGGCCTCGGAAAAGGGTTTGTCAAGGTGAGAGTTGATCGCGACGTTTCGACATTACCGACAACTGTAGTTATGATGCTCATTTGCGCACCTTCAGTCATCATGGTACAATGCATCCAGCGTCCCGTCTGCACCATTCTCAGACCTCTTTACCGACTTTGAACCCAACGCGACACTCTGCAAACCGAAGACTGGTAGCAAACTTGTATTCGGCCACGTCTTTGCGAAATATGGAGAGCAGTGTCGATGAATGCATCGAGATCTTTGTTCGTCGTATGACGGAGCTAGCCAATGCCGATAAACCGTTCGATCTACAGTTCTGGATGCAATGTTACGCGTTCGACGTTATCGGTCAAATCACCGTCAGTCAACCAAAGAACTCGCCTTTCAATCCGGATTGCAAGTTCCGCTAACTACCAGTTCCACAGGTAGCGAAGAGATTTGGACTCCTCGATAAGGGTAAAGACGATGGGAATATTTTTACTAGCCTTCATGACTACCTGAAGTACTGTGCAGTAGTTGGCGTTTTTCATGAGTTCCATGACACTCTTTGGTGGCTCATGACCAAGTTACCAGCATCTGGCCTCGTTCGCGTCGGAATATTTACTGCTGACCAGATTGAGAAGGGGCGAAAAGAGCGTCAAGGTGGCGATGGGCCTGAAAAGCGCCAGGATTTCCTATCCAGGACTCTCGAGTTGCATGAACAGAATCCTGAAAAGTTCCCATTTGATGCTGTTCACACGACCTGCATTACGAACATCGGGGCTGGGTCTGACACTACCTCGATTTCGCTCTGCGCTATCCTTCATAACCTTGCCTGTCACCCAAGGTCCTTGTCAAGGTGCTGAGATTCCTCAGCGTTTCGTCGGTTAATCTTTAACTAATTCGAATGTTGTAGCTACGACAAGAGATTGACGAAAAGCTCTCTCAGATCGAAAGTTTGGAGAAGGTACCTTTCAAGGACACGCAGACGATGCCTTACCTCCAGGCCTGCATTAAGGAAAGCTTAAGACTGCACACCCAGCAACTGGACTTCCCTTAGCTCGGGTCGTGCCAGAGGGCGGTGCTACAATTTGTGGGGTCTACTTCCCTGCCGGCGTGAGTATTGTGTTCTTTGTGCGATGGATATTCAGACTCAATTGCTGACTTCCCTTAATAGAATGTTGTTGGTATCAACACATGGGTCGCGCATATGAATACAGATGTATTCGGCGCCGATGCGGAAGTGTATAGGCCTGAAAGGTGGCTCGATGGGAGCAGAGAACAGCTCTCTAGAATGGAATCATATTGGATCCCGGTACATCCACCCCACATTTTACTAGAGGCCTTGAATCCTACTAACATCTGATTTTAAACACGAAGTTTGGAGTAGGATCTCGAACATGCATCGGTAAAAACATCAGCTTATTGGAAATCAACAAGCTGATCCCGATTCTGGTTAAGAAGTTTGACTTTTCTGCGTATCGACCTACGGAGATCAAACATGAGAACTTCTGGCTAGTCAAGCAGAGAGACATGATGTGTAAGGTGTCAGTCAGAGATTAGAGGAGATTAAATGCGCCTTGATCACCATTCAATCACCGCCTGTGGGAGGTACACTGCAGCAGAATGGTTTAATATTTTGACTATCTAACCGTCTTCAATGGCAATGTGCAAATATACCGATGAGCCTTGCCTTGCTGAAAGAAAGTATTAATTAACAATGGGTCGGTAATTAATAAGCCGCGCAAACTGAAATAAGAAGAAAGAAGACACAGCCCACCCACTGTAAGGACGCCGAAGTAAACATAGCGTGAGATGAACATATCAGCCGGAGTATGCGATCCGTCGCGGTCGAAAGAGACTTGTCTTGCACTCCTCCATCAAGGAGGAGATAGTGAGTCCCCAGCGTGGCCTCGGATCGCGAAACCTTTTGCCAAGCACCAACCCCCACATGCTGGTAATATTATCCATCGTAACCTCAGTCGGAATAGCTATATTGATTGAAAATAACACTGAGCCCAGTCCGCTACAGATAATGGAGTTCAATGTGCAAGAATCGGTCATTAGGCGGTGGCTGTATCCCAGTTTGCATGTACGTTCTTTCATAGTGCGCTTGAAAGGCTCTGGTCATGAATGGAGTATCGCTATGCCGTTTATGTGGATGACGGAGGCGCAAATCCAAAACTGGAAATACTCCGTGAGCTTTAGGCATTGACGAGGCAAACATCGCGCATTTCATCCCAAACCTTTGGCCATCAACTTGTCACGAAGAAAAGTCGGCCGGAATATTACCGCAAAGGGAATTGGGCCTACTCTCCACATGTACGCATCTGGGGTCATAGGCGCTGCTTTCCCCGCCCCAGTTGGCAGAGTTGATACAAGCATAAATACACCGCGCGTCGTTGCAAAGTTCGGCAGAATATGCCTATGATCCCCTGACTCATCTCGGAAAACCACATTGTGACAATACGAAAACAACATGTCATCATCTACGCTTCTTTTGAAAGGGGGAACATTGTTGGTACACGACCAAAACAAGCGGGTAGTTTGCCGACATGCAGATTTGCTTATCCATGACGATCGTATTCACGAAATTGGCGATGATATCCAACCTCCTGAAGGAGCCATCGTAAGAGATTGTACAGACACAATTGCCTCTCCAGGCTTCATTGACACCCACAGACATTAGTGGCAATCACAACAGAAAAGCCTTCACGCAGACCACATCCTCTTGGATTACTACCACTCAGGTAGGACTTCAACACGAGTCGTTTACTCATCTCGTCGCTAGCTCACACGGCTTGTTTAGGAAACTTGGCGAGCTCGCACTATGCACCAGAGGATGCGTTTTGGGGGGTGTTGAGTAGTTCTCTTGAGGCTATTGATGCAGGGACAACCACGGTGGTCGACTACGCGCACGTCAACTACTCTGCTGAGCATTGTAGGCTGCTCAGCCCTTTTTCTTATATGTAAGCGCATTATCTGACTTCTCCCTTAGCCAAAGAGGCCATCCGCGGAACTGTTGCTTCTGGCATTCGATGCATCTTTTGCTATTGTGCACACCCTCGGGTCGAGACTTGGCATCCCGAGCTAAAGATGGACAATAACCCCTCGCTGAGGGGGTGATGGACACTTTCGGAGACCTAGCCGCGGTGCAGCCTTTCGGTCCAAGGGGCAGGGTACGGCTTGGATTCGCGATGGATGCAATGTTCGTGCGACCGCAAGTCTTAAAAGACACCTTCGCCGAGGTTCGCAAGCTTGGTGCTCACTTGATCACCTCTCACGTCACCCGTGTGAGCAGGATGGATGGTAAGTCCATTCAGCCACCCAGTTCCCCATTATGCAACCCGCATTCATGCTGGTGCATTTTCTAATACAAGGTTCTTTATCTTAACCAGCCCTGCCGTCTCCGGTAACTATCATGCACGAAAACAAGCTTCTCGGGCCTGATATCTTACTATCCCATGCGAATCATATATCAGCCGAAGAGTTGCGGCATATTGAAACATCGGGGGCACATTTATCAAGCACGCCGCTGTCTGAATTGCAGATGGGTCATGGACACCCTGTATGTCTACAACCGGAGTTCCTGAACTTATCCTCCTTGGGAACAGACTCCTGTAGCATCTGCTCTTCGTCCATTCCGCGGCAAATGGAGAGTGCACTACAAGTCACACGCGCACGAAGATCGGAGGAGCAGTTGCGGAATCGTAAGTGGGATGGTACCATCGGACCGAGTGCAGAAGAGGTTTATAACCTCGGAACAATACTTGGAGCCCAAGCCGTCGGCCTAGATGATGAGATCGGTAGCCTGGCGGTGGGTAAGAAGGCGGATATTGCTATCTTCAACAGCAAGACCCCGGCCATGTTAGCTGCAGCTGATTGCAACCCTGTCGCAGCTATTGTGCTCCATAGCTCGGTGCAAGATGTCCAGACAGTCATTGTCGATGGCGTAATCCGTAAGGAAAACACATTACTCAACCAAATTGCCATTCCTCAAGATATCGCACAGAAAGAGGAGATGGACGCCAACACATCGGAGTCACTTCAGTGGGATGACGTGGCAAGAGAAGTGGAGAAAAGTCGCAAAAAGCTAAAGGAAATTCGGGGCGTTATTGACAAGGATGCCGCCAGAAATGGACTTGTCCGTTCTTTCGTAGCAGCGATGAAACTTGCGTCTGACTATTGAACATGGCATTTTCTGACAGACCGTGTACTGCGTGTCCAGCTGGGTACTAGCTGTAGCCCGGCAATACATAGGGAGCAAGAGTAGCACTTTACCACCTTGAAATTATAAAAAAGCAGACAATGAAGTGTACACCCAAGTCGCCAAGTTTTAGAACCAAGCAACCCGGGATGATCAGACGATGTTACGAACAGACAGCGAAGTTCACGATATCGGAGTTTTCCGAAATCCCCGAGTCTGATTTCCCATCGGCCCCACACGCAAGCTTTGGGTTGGCCATTTCCATATTGGGGATAACTGCCCATGGTTCTGCTCAGTGTGATCCAAAACAAACCATGACGCAACAAAACCGCAGCGGCAGGTGAATTCTCATCGATGACAGTACTCGTTGTCAATATGGACATGGTGTTTTTGAACGGCCGCCTGATACGACACCAGCAAGTGCGGTAAGGAAACATTGGGCGTCGCGGCTCTGGAGGGGATTCCACAGCCCATATGGGTCACCGTACGTGAAAGGCACACTGCGGCAGAATAGTTACTATTTTAGCTATTTATGGACTTTCCTCATTGGTAATGTGCAAATATACGGATGAGCCATCCCGGTCCTGGAAGGCACGAATATAAATAGTTAGCAAGCAGATACACATTTGCGCAACAGGAAAAGATGGACTTCGGACTTACAACGCATCGTGGATCGACAGATGCCTTCTCGAAAACTCCAAGCGCAGCCTCGGCCATTGTTGGATGGATATTGACCGATCTTGCGGCTTCAATCCCCAACGAAATATCCTTGATGAACATTTGGGTCTTGAATCCAAGCCTCCAGTCATTGCTGCTCGGCGCATGGGGCACTACGCCTGGGACAGGACAAACGTTATCCCCCATAAAAGTCTGGCCGGTCGAGTTGTGGATTATTCGGTGGAGCAACTTTGGATCTATTCCAGATTTGGTCCCGATAGCCATGGCTTCCGCCACCAGCAACAGCACTGAGCAGGAGATGTAGTTGTTGCTGATCTTTGCGGCGAGGCCAGCTCCCACATTGCCACACCAAAAGAACTTTTCTGGATCACCCATCATGGCAAGAATCAGACTCAGATTATTCATTGCCATATCTCCCGTACTGGGCTCGGGATGCCCAATCATGAACGACAGCGTCCCTTTTTCGGCTGCTGGAACCCCGCCCTGAACATGTCAGATGTACAAGTTGAGAGTGATTGGGAAATGGACTAACTCACAGAAACACAGGGCATCAACATAGACACCCCGGCCAGCATCTTGAATTGCTTTTGCAACTTTGCGTGCGGTTGGCGTGTCTATCGTGCTGCACTCGATCAGGAGTCGATGGGTCGCATTGGAGGCGGCAACAATTCCATCACTGGCGTCAAGATATACCTTCTCGACCTCTCTGGGTCCAGGCACCATGGAAATGACCGTTTCAGCGCCTTCAGCAGCTTCGCGAGGCGAGTCCACAATCTCAACAGGCCCGAAGCTGGAAAATTCCTCCACAAATTTCGTACAGGCTGGTTTGAAGATGTCAAAAACGTAAAGGGTGTCGCTCTTGGGCATTTTCCTTCGGATATTGGCTGCCATCGGGTAGCCGATTGCACCGAGGCCTCGTTCATGTTAGTGGGAACCCACCGCAGGAGGAGTGAACTCGTTGGGCTTGGAATGTAGGTTGCGAGGAAGCACATACCTAAAAATGCGATATTGGAGCTCATGTTGTTTTCTTAGCTCTGTATCTTCGTCGTAGAGCCCAGTTTCGTCATGAATAGTGGTACGGTTGAGTCAGAGGGCGGCATGTGGGCGGAACTGGTCAGAAGTTTATTAAATCCTTCCCCACACTGCTGGATCAAGCACTGCTCACATCTCCCCACATCACCCCCATGAAAAGTCCCCGCCATATTCGAGGAAGAACAAACCGGCGAGTGGCAAAACCCGGTTAGATCAAGGTTATTACATGTCCATTTGATGAATCGCAGAGGCGGTTTCTCGACGGGCCTCTCCCGCTTTGCTGTGCTGAGTGCCGACTTGGAGAGAATAATCACACCTGATCATAAATACATTTGTTGTCAACATAACCTCTCAAAGTAGATTGAACAGTACGAGCCAATGTACACTTGGAATGTCTAAAAATGGCCAGAACCCCATGATGCATATGAATTACACAATGAACAGGACTATATGACAGCTGCGCCCGTCATACCACAATTCCTACTTCGATACCACATCCATGTCCTCCAAGCGTGTCATTGGAACATAATGGGTATAATCAGGACCAGACATCCTCCTTCAAGATATGGTCAGCGTCATAATCACATTTAAATCCGTAGCAGGATCAAACTAGATCCATGCGCGGCAGGATAACATGCTAATACATATTGACACAGCATCAACGCAGCATTCCAGGACGCGAACATACCTGGTATTGACTTGAAGATCTCATGTTCTTCACAATCTCTTCTGCAGCTTCTCTCGATAGACCGCGGTACTCCTGAATGAGTTGTGCGAGAACATTGTGGACTTGTTTGGCCATATTTGCAGCATCGCCACAAACATAAAAGTGGGCATTCTGCTGAAGGAGAGCGTTGATTTCGACTCCTCGCTCTTTGAGGCGGTCCTGGACATAGACTTTCTGCAGGTTTTCTCTCGAGAAAGCTGTGGCAAGCTCAAATTTGTCGCCGAGACTTTTTGCGTATGACTACCGTAGTGATGCGTGTCAGTTTCTAGTGCTTAGAGCAAAGTCAGGGCAGAAACATCTTACCTCAAAGTCCGACTGGTAGATAAAATCTTCGGTTGATTTCCTGCATCCAAAAAATAAAATCGCCTTGCCAACTTGCACACCTTCTTCAGCTTGCTTTACCCTTTCTTGCAAGAAAGCACGGAAAGGTGCAACACCAGTTCCAGGGCCTACCATTATGATTGGGCTTGACGGATCCGAGGGCAGCTTAAAATTGGAGTGACGAATGTGGACAGGCACGCGGAACCCCTCGTATTTATTCCTCGGCCCTGTTATCTCGTATGTCGGGCCCAAAGTTTCCGAATTGGGAATGGGGTTTTGTTTTTGTTTGAGGGAAAGCAAATAGTTGGTGGCAACACCATAGAATGGTTTCTGTTGGCAAACAATAGCTTTCTTTTCGACAACAGTAGTAATGGAAGCCATCGTGGGCTGGACCAAAGAAGATGATGAGATCGAGTAGTACCGAGAGGTTGCAACTTCGTCAGGCCCTCAATCCATGCAGAGAAAGGTACGTTGGTCCATTTATCGCCATTGCTAATCATGCCTAGCAATTGCGAGATGGAGTAAAAGTGACCGTCCGTCTGCTTGTGAAAGTATTCTTTATCACTGCCCAGCTTTATCATCTCAGCTTTGGTCCTCTCGTCGGGAGAGAAGGCAGCAAGGCTCGAAACGAATTGACGGGAGACGGGGCCGCAAATCTCAAGGTGGTAGCGGACGATAGTGTCGTATGTCGTTGGAGTAGGGAAGAACACTCTGGTGGTTGGGTCTAAGGAATCAACACCAACGACAGTATTCTTCTTTTCCGTGAGACCGAGAATATCGAGACATCGATCAACCTCTCCGCTTGGGTTCATAGGCCAGATTGCAATGTGATCGCCAGTCTGGTACGTGAGGCCAGATTTGCTAAGATCAACTTCGATATGCAGGCAGTTTCGGTCTTCGACACAAAATAGCTCTCGAGATGCTGCTATTGGAGCAATGAATGGGTTGTGTGCATCAAAGGGGCCGTCGACAGTATTTTCGAGTTGTGACTTAGTCAGTTCTCCAAGGTAAACCTCGGAGGACTGAGGCGTGAGCTCTGTCCGCTCCCAGATTTTGAACGATGACTCGAAAACAACCTCGCGCTCGGTGAGACCCATTTTCATGGTTAGAACTGCCCACATAGGTTCCTTCCAGGCGAGGAAATCCTCCTCTGTTGTACCAGCACCATCATCGCTCTCGCCTGCTTCGCCAATTCTAGACGCGCCCAACCTCTCCAGGGCTTTGTCTACATTGCGAACCACGGCATTATAGTGCTCATAGGTGTTGTTTCCGAGGCCAAATGCAACGTACGCAAGGTTTTGTAACGGCGGGGTGGTACTTTCAGAGAAAGCAACATCATCCCCAGTAATAAACTCGTAGAATTGGACGGCATTGTCAGTTGGTTCGCCTTCTCCATAACTGGCGAGAACGAACATGACGATTTTGTTCTCAGGAATAATATCCAGGGTGTCGAAGTCGTACTCGTCAAGATTTGCAATCATCGTTTCGAGCCCGAACCTGCTCTTGCCCTCCTTAGCCAACTTCGAGGCGTAGTCCTCGGCAGTGCCAGTCTGTGATCCATAGAATATGATGCAACTCTTGCCAGACTGGTCCAGCGCGTCTTTGATGTTCCTTGTCTTGCCTTCTTCGCCACCGTCGACACTTGCGTGGCCATTTGCGAGGAATTTTGTGTTCGCAGGCGAGGCTTTCCGTTTTTGAAAGTATGTAGTGGTCGCCAAGAGGATTATTGAAAGCAAAATTATTTCCAAATAATCGAGAGCCATCGTGTCGCCAAGAATGGTGATTTTGCGGTCGGAGGTTGAACCCAGGATGGAATTGAATGACAAATATCCAAAACCTGCGAATAGCGAGCTATCTTTACATAGAAAGAAGTCAGTACAGTATCACGAGCAAAAGGAGGGACAAGCCGAGCTTGGGTTGGTGTGGGGATGTCAATAACATCGAAGCATGACGATGGCATACTGAGGCCTTTGTGGAGGACATTGTGGAGTAGATTGTGTTTAAGACTGCACAGCAGGGTGGGGATGCGGTGCAAAGCTACCTCCAATGGGTACAGATACGGATCGAAAGATCTACTTCAGGCACTGGTGAATCAAGGAGCTTCATCCGGTATGCACATCAATTTTGTCAGTGCAATCGCCAAGCAACATCATGTCAAACTATATTATCAACGAAGCCGAATTCCGAGCCCTCAGCGGCAAGGTGATTATGGTTACTGGAGGGGCAACAGGGATCGGTCGAGCAATTGTCGATCTTGCGCATCGTACTCGTTCCCCATTCTACTTCCACGATGCAGCTAATCTCTTCCAGGTCATGGTGCGAAAGTTGCCGTCTGTGATGTCAACGAGGTGAAAGGAAAGGAGATGGAACAAGAACTCGGAGAGTAGGTTGAATTGTTTATTCCCAACCCAAGTTGCATGCACTCATCTGACTATGGCAACCTTTAGAAATTTGCTTTTCCAAAAGTGCGACGTAAGCAACTGGAGTAGCGTGCTGAGCTTCTTCAAAAACACGTACAACGTCCTTGGCCCAATTGATGCAGTGGTTTCCAATGCAGCCATCAACTTGGTTGAATCTCTTGACGACGATATCGATACATCTACAGGCGAACTACAGGCGCCGGACCTGTCGGTGTTAAACGTCAATGCAGTTGGCACCTGGTATGTCACCAAATGCGCAATTCACTTCTTCAAAAAGCATCCGGAGACAAGATCCCAGCTGGTTCTCTTTGGTTCCGTAGCGAGTCTTTTTGACACACCGCCGTTATACACGTATTGTGCCAGCAAGGCCGCCGTGTTGGGATTGATGCGCGCGCTCCGGACTCAGTTACCCAAAGACAACATTACAGTCAACATGATTGCACCGTGGATGACGGGTGAGATACCCCAGCCTCGTATTTCTTTCATTATTCCAGAGCATAACATTAACATGGCACTGCAGTCACACCCATGGTTACCGACCATATCCGCAAAGTATGGGGGGAGTTACCGGCAAACTCTCCTCTGGATGTGGCCAAAGCGAGCTTGTTGCCAGTCTTACGGCCCGAAGTGAATGGGAAGTCTTTTCTCATCAACGGCGGACATATAACCGAGGTCGAGGACAAATTAAACGAGACGCAGTCGGTATGGTTGGGGGACGAGCTTGACAAGCACATGCGTGAAGGTCAGCGTAGGCTCATCCCATAGTCGGGAATTGAATTATATTTACCCCACATTTGTGGCGTCGTTTTCCCAAGTTTGTGCGTCCCTTCACCTGAATTGCTTCGCGTAGTTATTAGCCGGTAAGGAAGACGTGTGTGGGGGAAACAGGTGGGGTATCACGAATGGGCCGGATGTGGACTCCCGATGTGGGGATGACATGAAGACTTGCGAATACAAGGACGAGCGGGAGAGAAAAGGGACACCACGTGTATTCCCTTTGTGGACATTCTCGCTTCAACGATTCTCATCTTCTTTCTACGGATTCAATCTAGTAAAAAAAAGCTCACGCTTAACACCAAATCCAAAGGTTTGATCTCGTCATCTACACTACATATGAGCAAACATAATCCTAACAACCAGCAGCCGCTCAATAAGATGCCTCCCTCAGAGAAAGAAGTCGCCGAAGCTCACCAAACCCTCTTTGACAAGGGTCTTCAGATTCGCTATGAAGTCGCAGGGAAGCAATACGTCGATAAGTCTCTGGCAAATGGGGACTCATCATTCGCCCGTCCCATGCAAGAGCTTGTGACTGAAGCCTGCTGGGGATTCGTGTGGTCACGTCCTGGGCTGGAGCGTAAGCAGCGCAGTCTCCTCAATGTAGCCATGCTTTGCGCTATGCACCGGTCACAGGAGCTGGCTGTGCACGTCAGAGGAGCCGTCAATAACGGCGCAAGTGAGGTTGAGATAAGGGAGACTTTGTTACAGGCTAGTATCTATGCCGGTATGCCTGTTGGCTTGGAGGGTTTCAGAATCGCCTCCAAGGTTCTGGATGAGATGAAGAGTGAAGGCACATTAAAATCAGAGTAAATCGAGGTCAATACAATATTATGAGCTAGAGCGCTAGAGATTGTTCATTTATGATTACCTCAATGATATAACTTAGTGGATTAGACACGGTGCGCCAACGCGCAAAAACAAAAAACGAAAAAAGTCCCAAAGTTTTAAAAGTTGAAATATAGGGCTAGAGCCACTATAGCCCACTATAACCTGCATTTCTTATAGCAGCCTACAGTGGTCACAGCCCTAAATCTTATAGCGGGTTATAGCGGCTATACCCTGCCCTCTATAACCCACTATAACCCACTATCGTATAGCGGGCTCTGGCAGCTGCAGCTCTTACTTTCGTACTGAGCTATAGCAGCTACATCCCAACAGGCTGCACAACGGACTACAGCAGCCGCACCCCTGCCTTTTACACCGGGCTACAGTGGCTGCAGCCTTCTTCAATATAGCAGGTTATAGCAGCTGCAGCCCTACACATACAGTTAGGTGCAAAAGTTCCGACAACGCCCGGATCCACCCGAATTTCCACAATAACACTACAATTTTTAACCAGCGATATTGGTATTAATTAAAGTTATAAAAAATTATAGACTAGATCAATTTAAAGCCTAGAAGCTGAGGTTTATTAAGACTTATATTAATATTTGGTGTACTATCTATTTGTATCTATAACTGTCTGTATTTATATAGGTATTAAATTTATTAGGTTTTTGAATATCTTATTATTAATCTCAGCCTCAATCTCTACTGCAGTATTAATTAAAAGATCTAAAGAAGCTATATTCTTTAGAAGGTCTTTAAGGTATAGATACTACTTATAAATTCTCTCCTTTAGGATAGCCTATAGATTCTTAATAGGATTAAGATTAAGTAAGTAAGATAGCTAAGTTAATAGAAAAAGCTTCTTTCTTTTTATATACCTATATAACTACTCTTAGATAAGATAAACTTTATAAGTTAGTTTATTATTATATTAGAATATTATTCTATCTTTAATAATTTCTAAAAGATACTGCTTAAAATATTCTAAGATAATATAACTTAAGATACTACTGCAATTGTGACGGTCGGGTCTAACCTAGGGGTATAGGGTAGGTCCAAGGCGTATAGTTTATGATCGAGTGGATCAGGACGTCGTAGTGAGCAATATAGGTCACGGTCTGGTAATAGTAGAATAGTAGATTCAATGTAACCAAGTGTGTTGATAGCTGGTGAGGCTATCTGTCTATGAAAGTGCTAAGTGAGGGTCTATATACTAGATGGCGATCGGTGGTCTCAGTGGTCCTGTCGTGGCGCTCATTGATAAGACCGACAGTCTCATTAATGAGAGTCGTCAGTGGAGCACTGATACTTGACTTGTCTGCATGATGGGTTACGCTAATAGGCGTATAGGAAAAGTGGGTACGGTCGTAAGACTGTGCCCTGTGACGAAAAGTGGGTCTATGGGGATTCTGCCGGTTGTGACCGCCTGGTCTCAACCCGGGCTGTGACAGCAATTAGCTAAAAAATTACTATTTAAAGAGACTAAAGATATAGTCTTTTTAAGATAAAAAGTATTAAAAAATATCTTAAAATATCTTATTAGCTTCTTTTTATTTTATATATTTTTTTTCTTAAGTTTTTTATTTTAAATACAGTTAGAAAAATAACTATAAAATAAAGTATCTAACTTATATATTTATAAAATACCTACTTCTGCCTTTTATTCTTCTTATAGATAATTAAAATCTTATTAGAGAAAATCTAAATGTACTAAAAGTTTTTATTTTTATTAATATACTACTATATAAAAACTAGATATTTTTAAGCTATATTTAGGCCTAAAAATAGCTATTAAAATATATAGTAATATTAAATATCTTATTTATATAGCTACTATATTAAAGTTAATCTATAGTAATATATATTAATTTACTTAAGAAGTTCTATATATATAATAAAAAGCTCTTAATTAATAATTCTAAAGATATAATTTTTTATTATAAATTAATATAATAGTTAGACACCTAAAGTACAGATTACTCTTTATACTTTTTTACTATTTATAGTACTAAATAACACTAAAGATTATATATTTAGATATACCTTCCTCTACAGCAATTTAAGTAGCTAAAACACCAGAATTATATTTATATACAATCTTAATCCTCCGATGAGGACTGTAATATAATTTAGCCCTAACCCGAGGCATAATGATTGAGCTGTAGCTGAGTGAAGTTAATGAGGCCAGATATAATGTCTGCAATCGCGATCGCAAAGGCGGGGAAAATCGGATAATTGTCGGAACTTTTGCACGCCCACTGTAGTGGGAGGGTACTTGCTGCAAATATAGCTTGCTATAAAGCTTGAGGTGGAGTTGTGGCTTCTGTAGCCTGCTAGAAAAAGTACGGGCTATGCTATAGTGGCTAGAGTGCTCTATTTTATAGCAGTCTATAGGGGCTGTAGCCCTATATCCAAGGTTGAGAAAAAATTGGAATTTTTTGTTTTTGCGCGTTGGCACACCGTGCCCAATATGCGACCGTAAAATGACGCGAAATTGCCACTGAACCGTAAGCGCATCATTCGTACAACTGTTCATAGCTACAGTCTCATTTCATCTATCATAGCGATCTAGGTAGAACCATTCGGTTGCTTAATTCAGAATTGGCCAAAACAATGCTCTTGTTCCAGTGCATGCTAGCTACCGTATCTCAGGATCTAAAGTTCAGCTCCTCCGAAAGTGTGTCATTAAACGCGGCACGCATGAGCGTCTCATGCGCCGGAGAACGACAGGTAATATCGCACTCAAAAGGCTCAGGCACGCTGAGGAACCCTGGAACCATTTTTGTCGTTGGCTCAATAAAGGATCCGTCTGTAGCTCTTTTCTTGCTGATATTGAAGCCCCACAGCATCCTGGCGATGACAATGAACAACGACTTTTCAGCCAAATGAACTCCCGGGCAGACGCGCCTTGATTTAAAAATGTCAGCGATGAGGAACCGACCCAGAAGGTTATATGAAATAAATTACCGTCCTGCACCATAGGTAAAATGATCTCTCTCGTTGGGATCATTGATATTAATGTATTCTGCAGCCGACAACGGCTTGTTCAGATATCGAGATGGCTTGAACAGGTCGGGTTCAGGATACCGATCCGGATCGCGATGAATAGCCCTTGATTTGAACTGTTAAATCCGTGAAACATGTCAAGAGAAGGATGATCAAAGTCACTTACCACCAATTGAGTACTACCACTGATCCCTTTGGGATAAAGTGCTCGCCGTACCAATCATCCTCTGACGAAGCGTGGTACATCCCAAACTTATTGACCGGGCGCCACCTCAGTGTCTCTTTAATGGTAGCGCGCACAAATGGAAGATCTTTCTCATCTTCCCACTCAGGTAGCCGGCCACTTCCAATCACGTTGTCAATTTCTTCCTGCGCCTTCTTCATCTCCTCGGGAAACAGTGTCATGGCGAGGATCCAGTTGTTGATAGTCGTGGCAGTTGTCTCTGAACCGGCCTCAATCAGGCCACCGCATGTGTAGGCTGCTAGCAAGTCGTCGATGCCGTTTTTCTTCGGGTCACTCAGGTAAAAGTCTTTGCAGAAGCAATCTCTTGCGGTTCCGTCGTCGGTTGTTTTCTTCAACGTATCCCAAAGTTCCAAGTAAACTTTGCTATCCTGGGCGAAGACCTTTTCACCCCAAGATCTCCAGTTTCCAAACAGCCATTGAGGCAAGGCAGCCAATGCAGGAAAGCTTTCGACGACAAACGCACCCGGAGCCATCATGACTGAGAGATGCTCAAGGACGCCATATATCTTGGTGATGAGTGGATCTTCGAAAGATGGGATCCGATAGCCATAGGCTACGAGCATGATGACGGAGGCGGAATACCGGCGTGTGATAGTATAAAACTGATCCGGCTGTTCCAGAAGATCCTGGAGCAGCACTTTAGACTCGAAGTTCTGGACTGGCTGATACTTCTTCGAGGCATTTTGATTGAGAAGCCCGTGACTGTGCTTGCGGAGGTTTCTCCAATCAGGTCCATACGGCATGAACAGCTGACGTGACTGTCCGCTTGCGACCTGCTGGGCTAGAGGCATGTGGGGGCGTGACGAGTATATCGCAGATTTCTTGTCCATCAAGTCTTTCACGGCCTTGGGAGAAGAAAGCCAGATGTAGTCCGTAACCCCAATCTTGGTGTAGAATACGTCCCCGTACTTGTGGCACCAGTCCCTGACTTTGTCGCGCACCAATTCGGTGTCCGCAAGATCGTAGAAGTTTCCGACCAAGGGCCAGCCCCGGGGGCCTGGTGGCAACTTCTTTCTTCGAGGGTCCTATCAAGGTATGAGAACTTAATTCGGGATATCTCCCTGGTTTGCTTGGGAGTCTCACAGTAAATTGATTTGGGATGAGGAGCAGATAGAGGCTGACCAGCACCAGGATTGGGGCGCAAATAACGCCCAAAGCCCAACGGTCGATGTACCGAAATAGATGGATGTCAAGGTGGCCCAGGCGGGCCATTTCTGCCGGCATGGAAACAGTGAATTTAGCCATTTCTGGTGAGTCGAGTATGAGTCTTTTGCTCAACTACAGTTTGAGTCGGATGGGTTTGACTCCATCATCCATATATGGCCCCCAGCACAACAACCCCACATGCACGCGTACCCCTCGCGTGGGCAAGTTTTTCCAAACCACCACCATGGGGGAGCATTCCTCGGCAAGCGCTTTAGAAAACCTACTAGTACATTTTTATCCTTGTGGACAATTACAGTGGCCCCTACTATACATGAAACGATGAATGATCAATCTCCACGAAGAAGTAGAAGTGTATTCGGCTAGGCAATCCAAGGTCTACTCTGGGAACGAACTATCCCACTTCTCGTTTCCTCCCAAGAAGCGAAAGACTACTCTCGAGTCCAGGTCTCTACAGTTCGGGTCATTAGAAGCCTCAGTGTACACAGTCAGTCCCAACTCTCCGAGAAACATCTTTGCACCAGCCATCTTGCCTGCCTCCACCGCCAGCCCAAGGTCCTTTGTCATCAGTTGGACCTTGAACCCGCCCTTATATCCAATACTTGACGGCGCTGTTGGCACGACTCCAGGAACGGGGCACCATTTGTCGCATATCGTCGACTGCGCAGTAGATGTCGCAAAGATCTTGGCCAGGACTCTGGGGTCCATGCCGGATCTCATTCCAATGTTCATAGCTTCTGCAGTTGCGAGAGCGATTAAAGAGGAGCAGTAGTTGTTAGAAAGCTTTGCGACAAGTCCCATTGTTGGGGCACCGCAAGGAAAGATTGATGTGCCCATTGCGCTCAAGTGATGCTCGAGGAGTGTCCAGTTGGGGTCTTCCATGGAGCTGCCGACCATAAAGGTGAGCGTACCCTTTTCAGCTCCAAAGCTCCCTCCAGACACTGGTGCATCATAAAACATAGCAGTGCTCTCCTTCCGGCGAATCTCCGATGCTACCAGAGTCGAGGTCGCAGTATCGATTGTGGAGCAGTCGATCAAAATCTTATTTTTGAGATCTCCAACAAGTACACCGTTCTTCTTGTCGAGAAATACAGCGCGGACATGGGAGCCTTCTGGAACAATGGTGATGAGAATATCCTGTTGAAACGAATCTCATGTCAGTGCCTCGTGAATGAAGAGTGAAGTGCTATCAATACACCTACAACATGATTGATGACTTCTAATGTAGATTTGCAAGCTACCACTTTTCCGTCTGGCAGAGCTGCTCCGAGTTTTTGTAAGGCATCTTGAGAGATGTCGTATGCATACAGCTTGCTGCCTTGTGGTAGCTTTCGTCCAAGATTTATGGCCATTGGTAGCCCCATCGTCCCGAGGCCGACGAAGCCAACATCCGTGCGACGTGAATCCATGATGCAATCGCTCACAGGCAAGTTGCAGTAAAGATTTGACAGGAGAAGTATTTCGATGGGGTAGTTGGATCGTTTTGCCATATCCAAGTACCCACGAGTAACCATTTTCCTACTTCTAGTTATGCTCGTCATGTGGGGGTACACCTCTCCACATGGGTATGTGGAGGAGACAAGACAAGACACCAGCTCAAGCCATGTGTCACCATTGAAGGAATAGCAAATAGTATTGATTGTGAGTCTAGAGGGTAGACGGAAATAAACGTTCCTTATTCTGTTCGTACCAAATAGCATCATGAGCACTTATCAATTCCACATTTCCCAATTCGGCCAGCTCTCGCAAATAGCCGATAAACGTCCCTGCAGCATCGGGGCTGACGTGAATACAGCAGCTCATTCCGCAAGCATCTTTCCAAGTCGCAATATCTCGCTCGCCAGTGAGTAGGCGTTGGTCATGATACGAGTCTCCGCACAGGCAGACCCATCTGTCAGGTCCAACCCTACAAAGCAGGTTGATGTGGCCCGGAAGGTGGCCGGGGGAATTGAGCACAAAAGCTGACCCGTCACCAAAAATATCGATAGAGGAGAATTTCCCTAGCGACTTCCAACTATACTCGCCCTCCTCCCCGATGTTTGGAAGCTCCATGACGCGATCTTGGGGTAGGAGATCTGGAGTGAAATTCTGGTGACTCGCCGTGGCGCCAAGGCCGTGCTCGAGCAAATGCTGTGTTCCAGGCCCAACAATAAACGTGGCCTTGGGAAAATGCTCTGGATCTCCGTGATGATCGTAATGAACATGGCTTAATATGACCATATCAATGTTCGAGGGGCTAGTGCCTCCTTCGCGAAGGGCGTGCGCGACACCTGGGCCGATGAGAAATGGATTTCTGTTTGACAAGTGTTGTTGTTGAGCGTCCGTGTAATTGCCGATGGAAGACCGCAGCCCGAGATCAAACATGATTCGCGTACGATTACCTTTGTAATTCGGGTGAGTGATGAAAAACGCCAAAGACGGGACTGTTTGGCAAGCGTCTGGATTGGCAGGGTCGACGAAATATCGCTCGGGCAATGTAATACTGCCGCCGAGAATAGGAGATACAGTAACGAACTTTTTTTGCCCGCTCGCGCTAGCTGGTAGAATAGCCGATTCAGCCATTGCAGTAGTCTATGGTGGGAAGTGTAGACAATCTGCAGTCCAAAAAGTCAATATCGTGCTATTCCTATCACCTTCAAGATGACGCATAAGACTATACACAGCGAGAAAAAATAAAAGAGAAGCAAGATGGCCGCCGACCTTTTTTTTCAACCCCATTACCCCATCAATCTTGGCATTTCTCACTTTTGCGTCTGTGGGGGTTACCCCACAACGAAGAAGCTCTTATTAAGACGGCTTCTACTGCACTCGACGCTAGCTTTCACCAACTCAACAGGCCACAGTGACCTAGCCAACAGAATACACCATGGAATCTACAAGTCTCACCCCAAGGATTTCCAAAACACCTTCCACTGGGCGGCAACCCAGAAGGATGGGGCCATTCCTGCCTTTGAGAGACGCGTCCAAATGATCCCTACAAGTACCAACCGGGCTTCAACAATCATTTCGAGTCTGAAGCTATCCCTGGCACTATCCCAAAGGGCCAAAATAGCCCGAGGTTCATTCGATTCGGGCTCTATGCCGAGCAGATGACAGCCTCAGCTTTTGTCGCTCCTCGAAACGTCAATAAGAAGGCCTGGTTGTACCGCTCTCGACCGGCAGTTGCCCACCAAGGATTCGTAAGTACAACATAGTACCATGGCCGTCATAAGTCGTTTGTAGCTTACCGATATCTTAGACCGAACTTCCCGACAACTTGGACACGGAGGCCACCTTCATCCCAATCAATCCTCGAGTTCATATCTCCCCTACTCAGCTGGCTTGGAAGCCATACCCGATCCCTGAAGGTCACGATGTGGACTTCGTTGATGGGTTGAAGACTGTGGCCGGATCCGGCGACCCTACTCTTCGCGAGGGGCTAGCAACCCATGTGTTCTTGTGCAACAAAAGCATGACCAAGAAAGCGTTTGTCAACTCGGACGGCGACTTCCTCATCGTACCTCAACAAGGTGCTTTGGATATTCAGACTGAGTTTGGCTTCATGTATGTTCAGCCCGGGGAGATTTGCGTTATCCAACGCGGCCAACGCTTCAAAGTCAACATCGAAGGCCCTACTCGCGGCTATATCCTCGAAATATGGGGATCCAACTGGGAGCTTCCTGAACTAGGTCCGTTGGGCGCAAACGGACTGGCCAACGCCCGTGACTTCCTCCATCCTGTCGCCGCGTATGAAGTTACTAAAGACGATCCATGGAGTATTGTCTACAAGCTCGGGGGCAAGTTTTTCAAGAGCACCCAAAACCATTGTCCATTCGACGTCATTGCTTGGCACGGAAACTACGTCCCCTATAAATATGACCTCACCAAGTTTGTCAATGTTGGCTCCATTTCGGTTGATCACATCGACCCCTCAATCTTTTGCGTTCTCACAGCCAAATCTCGCGACCCGGCTGCGCCGCTGGCCGACTTTCTCATATTCTCTCCGCGGTGGGACGTCGCATCCCACACCTACCGACCCCCGTATTATCACAGAAATTGTGCCTCTGAGCTTATGGGACTCATTTACGGAGATTATGGGGGCCGATCGGACGAGTTTCAGCCTGGAAGCGTTTCATTCGAATGTGGATTCGTCCCTCACGGTGTGGCCTACGAAGAGTTCTCTGCTGCTTCTAAGGAAGACCCTCCCCTCAGGCAGATATCGCTCGGGTCTATCGCTTTCATGTTTGAGAGCAGCCGTGCCTTCACTATCACCGACTGGGCTTGGAATAGTGAACAGAAGCATGAGCACGATCCTAAGATGTGGGACAACTTGGTTGACAACTTTTCCAATTTCAAACATGAGGTGGATCAAATTCTCAAGACAATAAAGTAACGGGTGGTATACTTAGCCCTTGGGACAACGACGATGAAATATTTTGGAGTTTTAAATATCCTGTATATGGAAATATGTTATAAAACTGCCTAATCATTCTTATAAATTGATTCGTTCAAGTGGAAAATCCTGGCAGGCCGATAAGGAATGAGGCGGTAATCGAGGAATCTGCAGGGGTAATTACTCTGCTTCTTCTCGCAATTTATACCGAGCGCTGAATCCGAGTCACTGAAAATCAGTCTTAGCAACATCTTTTCGCGTTGAATAGCAAGGTTTCATGTAGTAGTATAATAAGTTGACAGTCAAGCACCGAATCGGTCATCTTTGTATAGGGTAGGCGTTGTCGGCTGAGGCAAGATCTCAACCAGCGATAAAGGAATTTGGCTGGCGCAAAATCTTTGACCACCTCGCACTAATAAGCCTGCTACACAAAATTAATGTACGGTCTTCTTTATGCTCCAGATAACTCAACTTGTCTCTTTATTGCACACCAATATTTAACTAATACGCTATCACTTGATGCAATGTGGTGACTTTGCTTAAGGATAGCAGCGGCTCTGAATTATAGCAGCTTTCGTTATTTCCAGTAAAGATACATGTCCCTGATAAGAAAACCATTGCAACCTAACAACAATCTTTATTTATTGAAAATTTGCGTATTGTACCACCGAATAAAGTCAGGGATGATGAATTTGTGGATCTCGACGAGAGCGAGCGAGACTGCGTCCAACGCAGGTTTGAACACCGTAACATTGAACTTTTCTATTTCTGACGTGGATTTGGTTTCTCCCTTTGCTGGATATATATACTACATCAATACAAGCCATATGTATAGCGCTCCTCTCTTGCCTCGCTAGCTTAGTGGTTCAACAGTATTTATAACTGCTTCAGAGCTCAGCGTGGTGTACGGTGGGACCCTTTGTCAGCTCCATTCCTGCTCCAGGTAGGTCTTTTTCAATACCCCAGAACATCCTCACCGCCGAACTCCCTATTCCACAATCAAACTTGATCTTCCAGTAATCCAGGTAGGTGATGGGGTTCCTTCCTCGTCTGACCTGCCCATTTCTAGGCATGTGCCAGGTGAACTCGTCTCCGTTGTGGTGTTTGAGTCTGTAGTTCTCGAGCAGATTTCACTGCAAATTCATCCAGAGCTCATCCCCCTTCTTTGTGATGCTGATGAAGAATGTTTTCACCTGGTTATAGTACTTCCCCAAGTAGTCATCAAGTCGGTGCGGCAAGCGAATAGTGTGGTTCGCCAGTTTCAGTCTTGAACTCCTCCTCAATGCGGTCATAGGTGTTGAGATCCCAAAGGCCAATTTCTCTCGAGCTAGCGCCACGTAGTCGCGCTTGATGGAATCGTTGAAAAGCGTCAGCATGATGAGGTGTCCGATCCAAGAGGGTCCGTTATTGATGGCAACGGCATTGGACAACAGCACAATGGCGGTTTGCGTCTCTGGGAAGAGATAGACGGCGTTGTTGAATCCTACGAGCATACCGTGGTGATACAGGGCCAGGCAAGGGTTGCTGGGATCTCCAACGATGGGCATCTGGGCCATGGCGGGCTGGTTTTGGGATGTGTCACACAGCGTGCCCGGCAGCTGGACTCGAGCCCAGCCCATGGCGTAGCTTTGCTCCCTAAGTCGTGGGGTGGTTTTGATATTGCTGCTCAGAACGTGTGTAAGCTGCTTCAACGGAGACCCTGGGCTCGACGTCTCGCCCGTCTCAAACTGGTGTTGGGCGGCCTTCATCAAGGCGCGGTAGTACTTGAGGAGATCATTGATAGTGCTCTGGATGCCGCCAGTCGGATTCATCAATGTACCCTCGGCCATGTGTGGTCGTGTTACCGGGCAGGGACTCGCGTCGTCGAGCGTCATGTATCCCATGGCCACGTTTTCGGCGCCGTGGCATTCGGAGTCATCGTTGAAAGTGCGCGTCATTCCCAGAGGCTGAAAGATGCGGTCGGAAAGGTACTTGGAGAAGGCCATGCCGGACAGCTTCTTGATGAGCCTGCCGGCAACCTCGAACCCCCAATTGTTGTAGCAATACTCGGCTCGAAACGGCGTCACGGCCCGTAGCTGGTTGATGGTGGGCATGGCCTGGTCTCTGGAAAGGAGGATGTTATTGTTCGACTGGGCCCAAAAGGCATTAGCCCGTTCAAGGCCTGTGCGGTGGCTCAGAAGGGCGGCCATATTGGACTGGCTGCGTATTTGTCCGTGTACAACCTCTTTACACTTACTTAACTCTAATTACCTGCTAGTAAATATCAGTATAAAATAACCTAACTAATGGAATACTTAACTTATCTGCCTACAGTATATAATTACTCTTATAATAGTATTTTCTAGGCTACCAATCCTGTTAAGCTCTTCTAAAAACATAGAGATTAGCCTCCAGAATATATTAAAACTTAAGGCTATATAAGCCTTTTGGCTATAGGCCTTTACTCTGCTAAAACACAACCTAGTAGTATACTTAGATAGCTTAAGGCTGATTACAGGCACTATAGAATATAGATTTACTATCTTTAGCAATAACTCTAAAATAGCCTATAGCTATGGATAACTCAGCCCAGCAAAAGTCTTTAACGCCAAAGCCCTTAGCACCCTTAAGAGCCTGAAATATACTGAAAAAGAGATATATAACTCCGCAAAATTTATATCTGCCTAGATAACCTTATAGCAGTACAGTATCTTACAGGCTATTTAATTCCTCTTAGGCAATCTTCACTAAGTTTCAGGACATCGCCAGAATACACTAAGTATTGCAGCAGGCGGTCAGGGACTTTTGGGCTAGCTGGTCGCTAGCAGGGACGTAACAGGGATAAATAGGGGAGGAAGCTGCATACCAAGAAAGGGGAGGGGGGCATCTTTCCTTTACTTTTTCTTTTCAGTCAGAGAGACAGAAGTCTTGAAGATCTTATTGTCGGAGTTAATAAAGACTTTTTGCTCTTAATTTTTAAGAGACTTTTACGAGATATTTACAACAGCCTTCACGATCCTTATCCAACCTCAGTCTTCTACATCACCAATTGACTGGCTGCTGCAGATATCTTCGATGCCTTGCCACTATCTTTTCCTGCGGCAGACTTGATAAAGCATCTGATTAGATGCTACTCTATAGAGAGGTCCAAGTCACGGATCTGCCAGACCACATATGCATAGTCTGGTGCGGCTTCGGGCCGACCTAGCAAGCCGCCTGTGCGACGCTTTTCTGTGCATCCCTCCAAAAGAGGCAGACTTTAGCGAGTTTATTCAGCTGCTGGAGGCATTGAAGTTCTACACTTAGATCTGCCCCCAACACTGAAAAACACGCTACAACACTCGCTTTCTTTTCTTTGTTCTTTTGCTTTTATAGTATTCCTCTCTCGGCCGGCAACTTAGATAGAATGCTTTTTGGATGCTATCTGCAGTCAGCTGATTAAATAGCACCGTTTAACATACCTTCTAGCAGTTTGCCAGTAGCCCAATTAGACTACTCTGACATACAGATCTTCCACAGTCCCTACACAAAAGACTGATTGAGCGACGCAGTAGGCATATTGCAACCCCGACCGCACGTACACCAAGCGGCGGGCTTGAAAACCAATTTACTGCAATATTAGATGACGGGATTTAGGGAGATGGAGGGAAAAGGGAAGAGTACGCGGAAAAGCTAATCTGTCCATAGACGCGTTGGCCCCACGTGACTCCCCATTTCTTGATCAAAACCCACCCTGGGTCCTGTGACAGATATTAGCACATGCAGATATCTTCGCCTTAGAGGATCGTATAGCTTACCTCATCACACTGATAGTTTATTCGGAACAGCTCCGGTGTCGCAATATCGAGATGACGGAGAGAAAGGCGCGTCCAGGTTGGTCTGGGATCGTCTGTGTCAAGATAAGGACTGGGGGTCATTATATCAACTTTCAGCAATCTACACCGTGGCCGAGGTCGACACTCCTTAAGTACCGAGTCGCACAGTTAAATCAATGTCCGTAATGTCCGCACCATCTCTACCACTGACTTGAGCATTTTCGAGCCAGACAAGGGCGGTGAATAGTACGTTCCCCTGCCCGTTCGGCTTGATGTGCCTGGCAATGGGTAGATTCCGTGCCCACATGGTACGAAGTCCGGGCCGTCCCCACTTCAGCTAGGTAGTGTACTTGAAGGTAAGTATTGATGTCCGCACACCCTATGTATAGATATACATCCCTTCTTTCGGAATAGCCACCGCATGTGGGGCACGCTTCGTTGCGGCGCACTGATTCCCCCGAGTCAGTTGGCGTCCGTTGGGTGAAGATTGTTTGCAGCTTGATTTCTCGTCCATCTCCGGTAGTCCGTCGCACCAGAGGGGGGAATTCGTAAGACAGTCGCTCGTTGTGCCACGCGGTCCGTGTGCAGGTCATAGCTCATCGGGTATTACGGATACTGAAGCCTCGGGAAGTACGGCGGCGTATGTGTAATTGCATCCTTGGGATGCGTCGGACGGTCCAGGGGGCATCATATAAACAAACAGGGCAACACAGACAGCTGAGGCGTTGGTACTGAACGCAGCGCATTCATCGGAAATGCATTTGAATCCCGATTTTCAATCTCAGGTATGGGTCAGGGCGGACCTTAACCGCCTTTGTTGTAGGCGTTGCCGTGGCGCGACCGTCTCTTGGACTCTTGGTGTTAGGGCTATTGATATTCCTTGGGATGCGGAGTTTCTGGAAAACGAATAACAGGGAGCATAATGGGAGTTCGTTATGCGAAGGCAAGGACCTGTGCGAGGCATGGCGAAGGTGGACGTTCGAAAGCGGGAGATCCAAGATACAAGGCAATAGCTACGTCAGCGGTCTGAGCTAAGCAAACCAATCGACGCACACACCTCGCACACACTGAGTTCAAGGACTTGGCCGTGATGAATACACTTTTGATTGTTTTCTGTACTGGGTGCAATCAAGATGGTTGGCAGTATGCGCATGTTCCCTTTCTCGTTGAACTGTTGTACACTAACTAAATGCTGAAAACCGCCCATTTCATGAATTGACTCTAAGATCCAGGCTGGGGAGCCGTGAACGCCGCATCCTGTCCCCAAAATTGACACTGAACTAAAGTTATTATGCATAACGCACTGGTCGTGGAGAGGGGACTTCCTGCTGCTTTACAAGTAGGTTTGCTGGCTTCTTCCGTCGGGCGCAACACCAGATGCACCACACAACAAGAAGAAGGCAAATTGAACCGGCCACGGAAGCAACTACAATGACCGTGGTTCTGTTTTCGTCGAACCAACTTTCTGCAGAGTTGTTGGTTCTTCCAAAGTCGTTATCGAGCCGGTCATCGCCATCGCTAGTTGGCAGCGAGGTAGTCTGGACAGTACAGCCCGGGATGTTTTCTTCGGTTGTGCCGTTGGGGCATGAAGGACCGGTAATAACAGTGACTTCGTTATTGTCCCTGAGACAGCTCGTGTTTATCCATCCTCGGCCGATCGCTGAGCAAACCGCGCCGATGGTGCAAGGCGAAAAACTTGTAACCCCAGATACGGCAGCAGGATTCATGATGTATTGCCCATTTGCGTTGCAAGTACTTGCACTCAGAGGGCAGCACCCTTGTGAGCCAGATGTTCCATCACTGCAAGTTTCAGCCGTGCAATCGTGGGATGCACCAAAGCTGTGACCGATCTCATGCGCGATGACCTGCCACTCCTGGCTATTTCTGAGAACGATGTTGGTCGATGACGAAGTCTGCGTGGTACCGCTTTCTTGAAACGAGCTGGATCCCTGGCGGCAGACCTCGCCCAGCCATGAGATGCCAACCGTAGAGCTCGTGCGGCATCCACTCAACAGCGTCCAGAGTGCGTTATCATCACTCAACTCGCCTCTCCACTGCGAAAAGCGGCTTAGACGATCTCGAGTATCAGTATTCGCGGTGCAAGGAAGGTTCCAGTCTGACTGGGAAGATGAAGAAGAGGAACAGTCCGAATCGGAGATTGTGAGGTTCTGTATGACCAGCGAGATGTTGAAGGTGTCTTCGTAGACTTGAGATGCTGCGTTGATATGTGCGACGACATGCGCTTGAACCTCGTCTGTGGATGAAAAATCCGCAGTGTAGCTGCAATCGGTCGCGATACCCAGCAAAGCAATGAGTCTTGACGATGGACATCCGGCTGTAGAACCAATAGTATCTGTGAGATCTCCGCCGAATCTCTGCCGTTCTTGAAGCTTTATTGCCGTACCTTCCATCAACTCACGACCAGGCGAGCGTGATAGATAGCGTCGGACTGCTTTCGAGGGGTTGTCCAATCCACATCTCAGCTCGTCACTGGCTTCTCCCCGACGCTCATTGCCCCGAGGCTCAAGCATATGAGCATCACTGTCTCTCCATGCCACCAGGAACGGTTTTCCTGGATTGTAATGTAAAGCATGGTTTGAATTCTGAGTTTTGCGGAATGTCGAGTCGATCTGGACGTGGAACCGGTCGTTGTCGATAGTAAATGTACCCTCGAAAAGGCGCCTGTCTTCGTGCTCTCGAATAGATATCCTGGCTGTTCCAACATCTCTCCATTGGTTGCCAGCCGTCTCACGTACGAAGGAATTCCCTTTGAAGACGAAATGACGGGATCTCTGAATGGGTTCGATGGGGGACATAGTCCCATCCTGTCGAAGGAATTGCACTGAAGCCGAGTTTGAGAGGATCTCATGGTTGGGCACAAGTTGCAGCTTTATTTTCTTGTTTTCTCCATGTAGATTGAACAATAATTCAAAATTTGAGTATGCATCGAAATGATCTGATGCTGTTACAAGGGACAGATTTTCTATCCAAGTGACATGGCGAGGCGGATTCCTTTCAATGGACAAGGCTATGAATTTCTGTTGTTAGTAACCATGGGCCTTAAGTGGGATAAAAGTGGGATATGCGTAGCTGACCTTGTGGGTTACTTGAAAAACAAGATATCACTAAAATAATAGCAGCGGCAAAGCGCAACAGTGCCATTGCCGGAGGATAGTCTGATACCCCAGTAGAGCAAATAGAATACCAGAAAGGGTGAGTGTGTGTGCTCTAAGGTTTATCTGTACTGAAATCCCAATTAAAATTGTATTGCTAGCAGTGCCGATGAATATATCCTAATTTGATCCCACTCTTGCATATTACAAATACATGAATGCACTCACTGGGAAAAGGAATCAGATTCCCAGCTTGCCGATGGAAAGATGCTTAGTCTTAGTGAACGCGCGGCACTTTCACTCTAAGCATGCCCTCTACTGAAAGAACGGGCTACATCCGAGTACGTACGCTCTGGCTCAGCCACCATGCCAAGGCGCCATTCTCGAGCCCCCGGCTTATATCATCAGCACTCATCGTCAGAGAAGCTGCCAAGAATAATGCTCTACACAGCAAGAAGTGGAATCCATCGGAGGTAGTGCATGGCACCCTGCAAATCCGATAGGGCCTGAGGAAGTAAAATCCCCACCGCTATGGGGGCCCGCCATACAAGGAATAGACACAAACACCGCACTAATACGCTGCACGAGATCAGACTCACCCGGCCATTCTTCCCAACAGCTTTGCTGCTTTGGGTATGAAACGACCTGGTGCTTCAGCCCGTTAAGCTTGGCGAACCCCGGCAGAGAGGCCTCCGTTGTATGTCGCAGCCTCGAATATCTTGCACTTCCCATTGTGTGGGACCATTTCTCGGCACGTTGCGGTATAGTTTAAGCTTGTCTACATCCACAATGGGTGTAGTACCATTGCGGTAGTGCGGGAGATATTGGCGGGTACCCGCCCCAGCCGACATCCAGCCTCTTCTGAATTCTCACCTCTGGAAAGATGACGCTGCGGACCGTCATTCGTGACTTGAATATTTTCAGAAGCGACTATCGAAGTAATCAAAGGCGGAGATACGTCTCTTTAAGTCCGCCCGAAGCGTACCATCTTTGACTTTGCACACGTTGCACAATATTCAGTGTCGTCATATTGCACTTTGCTCCGCCGTCCCGTGACCCCACAGCCCCGCCAAGTGTCAGCCGGTTGCAAAGGACCGATTGGAGGCTGGCGAAGCACCCGTGGTACTGACCTCTCGACGATTGAATCATTTCAGCCAATATTATCGGTTCACCTCTCGTGATGCTCAACATATTGAGGTTCTTTCTGCCCTGTCGTGCAAGGAATATCGCAATTCAGGATGACGCTAAGGCATCTAACCGTGCCCACTTCCCGGCCCCACTCCCATTAACGCCCAGGAGGTCATGAAAGTTAGGCCTTAGTTGACCAGTTGGAGGGTGTTTTGCTGGACGACGGCTTATTGCAGGGTGTCGAGCTAACATCCGAATGCCGTTGACGTCAATCAACTGTTGTTGTGATTACGTAAAGCTTCAACTCAATCAACGAGGTGGTGATATTGACGTTGATTAATTGATGGTACCTGGTCCCTGCGCCGACGTTGTTACTATCCACAAGCCCGACCCGTGCGTTTGTGGTCTTCTGGAGCAACAAACCGGACTCGCCGACGTCTCGGGCGATAACCTGGTTGATGGTGGGGCCGTTGATGTTCCAGGTCTCGACGGCGTGGCTGCCAGCGCCAGTAACGTTGATAACATCCATTTTCACCTTGGAGTTTGCAGTTTAGTTACAACCGAAGCAGATACCCAGACCGCCGCTAAGGTCTATGGTAATATAACCCAGGGTCAAATCTCAAGTCCTGGAGCCTCTAGTGGCTGTGAAAGAGCTACCCGAGCCAGTTACTCTGGCGTCTAGCGTCCTTAATCCGCACTAGGTCTATTCGAGCGAGATAAGTGCGAGCACTGCTATGAGGATAAAGAATTATACTGTTTTTTTTTTTAGCTTTACTCAATATCATCAGATAGATTAAAGCCACACAGTATTTTCAAACAATAGAGACAAACATTCAGTGCTACACCCAGCAACATAAGAGACAGTAGCTGAACAATATGGTTGCTGCACACTGGTCTTTGCCTTAAGCTTCAATTTAACCCTTTTGACTTCAACCCTGCTGTCTGCAGTTAACGACGAAAAAGTTAGATAGGATTCCGGCAGATGGAAAAAAAAGCAGCTTGAAATACAAACTTGGGCCTTAGCAACTGTGATATGCATAATGAAAATACAGTAAATTCAAATATTAGGTTCCGTCATCGAGGGACACCCAGTATTATAACTATATTACTCTTACTGCTAAGTTTAACAGTATTTATCCTATTATTAACCTTAGTATAACTCTTATAGCCCGCACTTATATCTAGAAGAGTACTGGCGGTCCTGCTGTAAGATCTCTCTATTCCTATATTTACTGTCTTTACCTGGCGTCGGCAGACTTATCCGCTTGCTAGCCACCCCCTGTTGTCCAGGTCGCTGCTGCCTTCAGCTGTGCCGATCGTGTTGAGCGAGCGGATCGTCGCCACTGCGTCCGCCAGCGGAGCGCCAGTGCTGGGTTAAGCGATGCCTCTGACTCTACTGACTTTGGCAGCCTGCTTAATATAAAAAGTATTATAAAAGTAAAGTTATTAGTA
Source organism: Ilyonectria mors-panacis (assembly GCA_002991585.1). Classification (NCBI taxonomy): domain Eukaryota; kingdom Fungi; phylum Ascomycota; class Sordariomycetes; order Hypocreales; family Nectriaceae; genus Ilyonectria; species Ilyonectria mors-panacis. The sequence goes on from PPHJ01000050.1 coordinate 1,040,745, forward strand.
GTTTAATACAGTATTAGATATTTATATATATTATATGGTAAATCCCTTAATAGCACTAGCTAGAGAATATTAATATAAAAGAAAAGTATAAAATAGTTAAGCTATGAATAGATTATCTTTATGTAGAGTAAGTAATATTAACTAAAGTAAAACTTTAACTCACTAAATAGAAACCTCTCCTATATAAAAGTTCTACACTACCTTATACTAAGCCAGCTATACACAAGTAATAATATGTTTATTTGACACTCTCGATACTGTATCACACAAGCTACTACTATAACAAATATAATATAGTAACTTTGCACAAGGATAGCGGCTCTGAATTACAACAGCTTTCGTGGTTTCAAGTCAAGATACATGTCCGCCTGATAAGAAAACCATTGCGACTTAACGACAAACGGTCTTTGCTTATTCACAAATTGCGCATCGTACCGCCGAACAAAGTCAGCGATGAATTTGTGGATCTCGACGAGAGCGAGATTGCGTCCGACGCAGGTTCGAGCACCGTAACCGAACTGTGTTGCATAAAAAAAGATTAGTTTCAGAATGACCCTAGACAGACTCAAGACAAGCAATTACCGTAACATTGAACTTGTCCATTTCTCGAATCTGGGCTGGGTCGCTCCCCTTGCTGGCCATCCACCGCGTAGGCCTCCACTGGTCCGCGTCAGCCCCGAAGATGGACCTGTCCCTGTTCTGTGCGATTGGACTCATGCTTATTGTCGCACTCGATGGGATGTAGTGGCCAGAAATTCGGACTCCGTTCGCTGGTGCTTGGCGTGGCAGCTGCCACAAGATACTTGGGTGCAATCTCAAAGCTTCTTTGACGCAAGCGTTCAAGAAGATAAGCTTCTCTGCAACCAAGTATGGAATGCCACTATACCCAGGCCCGAAACCGCCTTCAGCGTATGCCCTATCGACTTCCTCACGAACCTGAAGATAATCCCCAGGGTGGAGGACTAATTGGGCCAGGACAGCACGAATACCGATTGATGTTGTATCAGCACCGGCGCCAATAATGTTTCCGGTTTCAATCAGTATAGATGGAACTGTAGCTTTGCTACCATCCGGCTCTTTCATGGCGATGTAGTGGTCAAGCATATCTGCCTTCCGCTCAGTGCCTTCTGGTTCACTCAGCCGCTTCATGAGTTGGTCAACATTCCACTTGCCGAATGTTCCGAAAGAGCTTCCACTCTGCATTATTCGTTCCACAATCGACAGGATTGTCTGAGTCACAGGATTGTTGATCCATATCATCTGCCCAGGGACGTAGCCCATACTGGCCATCTGGTAGAAACCAGCGTGGATAGAACGAATGATGCTCATGACGTCTTGTTCTTGCTCAATGAAGCCAATGGGCGAGCCCAAGGCCAGCTTCCCAACAACATCAAAAGCAAAATAATTGGCCCAGTTGCTCATGTTGACAGGCTTACCCTCTTGAGCATACTTGTCGAGCTTTTTCCAGACAGCATCCGCGATTTGCTGGACCTCGGGCTCTAACGAAAGGATAGTTGACATGGTATATGCGCTGGCCACTCGTTTCCTAAGAAAGTAATGTTCTACTGGATTCGTAGAGTGGAAGAACTAGATGGAAGCTCGATATCAGCACCTTGTCGTTCTGAATGGGTAGCTGGGCCAATCTTACTGAATCGTTAAGGCCGGGAATCTTCCAAACGTCATACCATGATGTCTAAACAGAAACATGTTGAGTTAGCAAGGAGCTATCTTCCGGCAATTCGAAGTGCTCGGGCCTTGATGAGTGGCATTGTCGTATCTGTACCTTTCGCGTCCCTTTGCCATGTCCAAAAACCTCGGTAAGACCGATCTTGTCCACGATGCTAATCTCGTTTGGAGAAACCCGGACCACCGGTCCATACTGTCGGTGTAGGTCTAAGATATCTTGATGCCAGTTTCCTTTTGCGTACTTGGTTGTTCTCCACAATTCGGTGAACTTGGCAGCGAACGGACCAGGAATGCGGCGAAGGGGATGGAAAAAGATGCGATAGAAAGAAACAAGTAGCAGGATAGTACCTGGAACTAGGAATAAAAGCCATGGCTTGCATGGCAGCTCAGTGCGCAAGGTTTCGATATCTTTTAGAAGAGCCTGCATTGTGAATTCGGAATAAGAAGATAGTGACATATCAATAGTAGTGGTAGACTTGGCCAATTCTAATAGCGCCAACTGGCTCTCATTCATATCATGACTATTTACTGCTTCTCTTCTGAGATACTCTGGAGTCTCTAAGCTACATGGTCACCTGCAAGATCTGACGCTTCGTTATGTGGGGTTGGGAACAAAGGTAGGTGGAGTGGGGCATTTTGTAAGAACAACTTTCATGATCTTGTGAGGAGCTGGCCGCTGAAATCCACATAGCAAGACTGATCGAGACTCAAATACCAAGTCATCTGGTCAGAATAGCCAATGGGAATACAGCGTGTGCTGCCTAAAATAACGCTAAAGACGCCTTAAGAATGTGGGGTATTGAGGTGTGATTCCGCACATCTTGAGCTCGAATGTGGTGCTTGGTCTCGCACCTAACGTGGTGGGGTTGGCTCAGTCTAACTGTTTCTTGATATTGGACTTCGGCTAATGATGGAACATCGTTATGACCTTTCGAGCTTGGTCAGACTAGGTGCAATGATTCCCAGTTTGAGCCATCTCCAACCGCCTCTCCATTCATTAGACCTGTGACGCATGCATCGCCAACAAAGGAATAAACGGCATGGGCGTCTTCAGTCCCAGCACTCGTTTGCTCGCTCAGCACATATGGCACCTTGCCGCCAGCGAGCACCACCACTACATCGCCGGGTCGAGATTCTGCAGGGACACAGCCAATGAGACCTTTCGTGGTGCGCATAAACCTTCGGGCTGCCAAGGTAGACAGCAGCGTACTGCCAAAGACTTCCACATCAGCAGTTGGCAGATCTAGTTCGTGACTTGCGTGTGATTCAACCAGACGACTCCATCGCAGGTACCGCTCGTAATCAACGGCTGGATTAGCATGTTCGTAAACACTGACACCGTGGTGGATATGAATGGATAGGTTTCCGGTAAGAGCCTGCCAGAACGCAATCTCTTCAGCACTAGCCTCGTCGAAGGACTTCGGGGTAGGCGAGGCAGCCCCGACAATGACCGCGCGTCATCGACAATGGTCTTCGTGCGCGCTGCATCTTCAACCTTCGAAAAAGAGGCGATCATGCCCACCGCTTCGATTCGGTCAACAATAATTCCCTTTGAAATCGCCTGAGAGGAAGACAACATGCGGAAATCAGCCTCGGCTCCTGCCGCTGTGTTGTAGTACATCGGCGTCAATGGGCGACCCTTGCATCGGAAGAGAGTGATGGGAGTTAACAAGATATTCCAGTCGGGAATATACGAGGGGAGTCCCGAAACTGAGTTTTCGCCGCGCAGCACATGGGTCAGGACGTCAAGTGATTTGGTTTGGTGTATCTGCTCCAGAGCAAGTTGGACAAAAAGTTGCTGCGCCTGGATCGTATAGTCGGGTTGGATTTGGCTTCCCGTACCTCTGAAGCCCATGGCTAGAATTCCGTAAACTCTATCGCGGGCATCTGAACATCCTCGCTGGCGGTACATAGACAGAGTCTCCAGGACGTCGTTGCGATTCCTGTACCTCCTCAAGCTGTCGAGATCATCCATACGGCATAGTGCGAAGAACAGGTTGGTGCCATACGTTGGGCTCTCGTCAAGGATATACGCATGCATTCCGCAGCACGCCATTGCTGCGTGTTTTCTAAGATGACAAAACGCATCTTGGACGCGCTGTCCATCAATGAGGGTGTCCCCATATTGGAGTATGACATTCTTTGACAACACGTACTCTTGTACTGTCCAGACTCGGTAGAACCACGGGGAGTCGAAGAATCTGATGAGATTGTCTCTGAGAATCGGTGACGACGCATCATGACCTTGTACCTACTTTCTGTTAATATGACTCCACGGGTATGAAGCTAGCCTCGTCGGCGGAAAGAACAGAGCAAGATCAAGTTCTTCTGGTGATCAGACCGATGCCTTGATCAAGCCATGCTCTTAGAAATAGTTGGAGGGACTTTCAGGGTGCCGGGTTTAACTAACCTTTAAGTGTGGCTCAAGTGATGGTACAAAGTGGTATTCACTTTGCTCAGCGCAGAGATTTAGGTAGTCAAATGCAATATCGTGACCGTCCCATTCTTGTCCAAGAAAGACCACGACTCTGTCAGCGTCTTTGTATATGCTGCCCATCAAGCTAACTTGCCGCGAGCGTTCGTCGATATCGTCCTGATTGATGCACAATGCATCAACCCATAGAATGCGATCTGCATCTCGTCGTCGTAGTCTGCACAGAGCCTGGAAGAGGTTGCTAGAAATGACAACATCAAAGCCTTCTAGGTTCACAGTATTCTGATGAGTGGAGTCCCCCCCAAACATATGACAGGGCTTCGTAGCATGGGCTGTCAGCTAGGGAGACGGTCGTGAAGCTGCATCGGATTGGAGTGTCGGAGTCTGTAGCGGGTTCCAAGTGTAAAAGACGAATCTGGCTATCTCGAAGAAGTGAATATGACGGGTAGATACCCTTGTGCGCGTCCATTAAATCTTGCCACTACGCTGTGGGGAGCTTGGATCCAGATTTGACAAGGTGCTCAAGTCGCAGCTACGCCGTGAGCTTGCGTGCATTTCTGCTCAAACCCCGCGATATTCCGGGGAAACTATTTTGCGGAGTGCATCACGCCCCCCGCACAGATCCGGTGAAGGTAGATAAATGCGCCAGTCGTACACCGAATCATAGCCAACGACTTCTCTTTATTTACAGCACGGGTCGGTTACCCCGAAACCCACGAGGCTCAGGGTTAGTTGTTCCAACTTGAGCTTGGGTATTCAGTCAAACTGCAATGTACGTGTCTCAATATTCACATGATATGAGCTTAGATGAGGGAAACCAGTTATTAACGTAATGACACTTCTCCTAAAAATCTGCATTGACTCTCTCCTTATTATTTCCCATGGACTTCTTCCACCTCTAGAATGTGCTTTTAAGTGTGCCTCATTCTAAGGTAGCCTACATGCCTGGGTGAGTGTTGATGCCGATCCTTTCAAGAACGTTGTGAGTATGCCAGAAGCTCCTATACCGTTTGCCAAAGACGTAAACAATTAATGTTGTCGCCACAAGTCCGAGACTGATGCCACCAAATGTGAAAAAGGGAGCAATGGGTCCTGCAGACGCCGTCCAGTTGTTGACAAAGTAGCTGTAGCCGTAAAACAAGAAATTTTTGAACATGACGTTGGCGATGAAAATCTCATTGCTCATTCCACCGAAAGCGTCAATGGCATAAGTTGAACAGGGCCCAATGATGAAGGAAGTGCCGAAAAGAGTTAATCCCCACATAAAGTCGATGGCATAGATGTTGCCCTTGTTTTGTGAAAGAGCACCAAAGCCAAACAGACTAACACCACAGAGCAGACCAAATACACAAGTGACAAGGCGAAACTCGGGCTCGTATACACCCTTATTCTTCTTGGTGAGCCAGATTGTGAGGGGATCCATAACGAGGCCAACGGCGATGCTGCCAATCGCACCACCAATGAACGGGCCAACCGACATATATCCAACAGCCGCCGCTGAGAGGAGATAGGGCGGTGGTGAAAAGAGCTGAGCGATAACATAAGCGACTGCAACAAAAAATGAGGTAATTGTTCCAGTAATAACAATAGTCCAGAGTGCGGCCAGATTTGCACAACAGACGAAAGGTGCGATAACAAGTGTGATGAAATTATCGTCGCTGTATGAACCGTTGAAAAGAGCCATCTCTTCAATAAATGACTTCTTTGGAGGTACGTCGGCTGACTCAATCTCCACATCTTCCACTCTGTAAGCATCTCCTTCTTCCTTGGCTGGTGTATCATCTTCGTCTTTGGCTGCGGTCTGCTCCTGGATAAAAACGATCGTGGCGGATGTACGACGTCTCAGGTACAAATAACAATAAAAGGATGATCTGGAACCCCAAGCAGGCATTTAAGATGTGGAAGAGATAATGCCAGCCCAAGCTGAATGTGATTTTTCCAGCGACAACGGAGCTCAAGTTGGAAACACACGTCAACGTAAAGGCCATGACTGAGGTCCAAAGACCGCGCTCATGTACAAAGAAGACATCTCCAACAACCGTAAAGATAAGTGATTCGTAAGCGGCCAGAGAGAGGCCCTGGACTACTCGAGCGGCCAAAAGAGTATTGTATGTGTTGCTGACGGAGCCGATGATGGTGCCAACGAGGCAGGCGACGGAGGAAAAGATGAAGACAGGCCGCTTGCCATATTTCCGGGAAAAGGCAGACAGAATTGGACCTGACGCTCCCGCGACAAGGAGCTGATAGCCCGAGAGGACGGTGATGTCTCCGATGGGGCGGTTGAACTGTTGAGAAAGAACAAACAGGCTGGCATTGAGCAATGGTCCCGTGCAGCACGCGCAGAGGCAGGAGCCGTATACCAATATGCAAATTGCGAGGACTTTCTTGTAGTAGGGCCAGTTCAACGGGTCGTTGGGGTCGTCGGATGGGCGAGGGGTGAGGATGATGTCTTTGTGTTTCCCAGTACCGTGCTTGGCGGGCACAGAATCACGAATCGGGTGCGATTCTCCGTCCGCAAGGATGACTGTTCCAGGGACATGTTGGAGGGGCGATCGATGTTCGAGGACTCCCAAACCCATCGCGATGAGTATTAACTGAGGTAGGCGAGGGCAATACAAGATTGACCGAGTCGATGTTGAGAGGAGGGCTGGACCAATTCCCTTTTTCCGCAGCTTGGATAGCATTTATACACGTCGGGTAGACGAGCGTACTTCATGACTCGACTAGCCTAGTTTCCTGACTCGGACTGTGGTTCCGCAGCTGTTGTGGGGTAGATGCAGTTGATGCATTGGATCTGGCTTCAATTTTTAGAACTAGATCGCATAAAGCAATCGTAGTACTCGAAAGCGAACGCGGCCAGGGAATTGCCGCGAGAGCTGTTCGTAGCAGTGACCAAGTACCGACAAGATGACAAGATGCGCCACAATTGACAGCAATGGAATCTGGGGGTAGTATTGTCTTGCGCACAACTTCGTGGGGTAGTGGAGCATTCTTCCCCACACGCCAAAGTCGCGATGACTTCCGAATCCTTCGGTGTTACCAACATGCAGATGTAACTGCAGGGGATCTATCTAGCGTCTTCGATCCACCCCCTCAATCACAAAGGCCGAGAATGAAAACAGCATGTGATACAAACGGGCTTGGTAATGCAGTCACACAAAAACGAGGCAGATGTAGACATGCTTTTCTCTGCGAGGGGAAAGAAGCCGCCTACAGTCTGTGGGGTCGTCCGGCATTTGGATCAGGTGGGGTTACACCACATTCACCATATTCGCAACTGGACCCCTACACCCCTCCACAAGTTAGCCCATAGAGCGTTTAATTACTGCCTAGTCCCGGTTCTAGACTTGGAATTAAATCTTGAAAGGATAAAATTGCCTGGATTCAATTCGTCGCTCTGAGCCGCCAGCCTACACTCCGATACCATCAATCTTGTCAGACAAGCAACAATGAGCGAGTTCCTTCACCCAGAACTTGGTACGATCAAGGGCATTCGCACCGGACCAGTGCTTTCCTTCAGAGGCCTGAAATATGCTTCATTGGAAAATGGATTCTCAGATCCTGTGCTCTTCTCAACCGAGGCGGGGGACGTTGTTGAGGGAAGGTTTCATGGGTCAGTCACACATCTCGGGTTAAGGCTGCCAAACTCTCTGACATTTATCGAGACCAACAACCGTTACGACCCCGATGGGATGCGATATGGAGTTAGGCTTGATCCAAAAAGCCCTACCACACGAACCGTTTCAAATGTCCGCCACGGAGTGTTTGAACTTGAACCTCTCCATGCCATCCGAGCACTCCAAGCCTCTACCAGTATTCGTGTTCCTTCACGGAGGTGGATTTATGATCGGCTCCAACGCCTGGCCTCAATATGATCTAACTCGTATTGTCGCTCTCAGCGAAGAGTTGGGCCAGCCAGTGATTGGTATTCAGATCAAGTATGGCTCGCCTTACTCGATTTTCCCCCGCGCTAATGATGGATGACAGTTATCGGCTGGGAGCCCACGGATTTCTCTACTCGGACGATTTGGGCAAAGCTGGCATCAAACCTAACCGTGGCCTGATAGACCAACAAGTAGCGTTGAGATGGGTTCAGAAGAATATTGCGGGCTTTGGGGGAGATCCAAGCAAGGTCACGCTGGTGGGTGAGAGTGCCGGCGGTGGTAAGTCCATCTTAGCCCTTCCCCAGTTTGTTGAGGCTCTAAATCAGTGTCACTAGTGTCGGCCACGCTGCATCTCCAATCCAGCGAGCCTCTCTTTACACAAGTTGTGGCCATGGCCGGCAATTCTTTGATGTTGCAGCCAATTCCACTCGAAACTGCCGAGGTTGCGTATAGAGAGGTTCTGTGTCGCTGCTCAAAATCAACCCAGATTCTCCACCTCATGACCAGGCCCGGTCAATTCTGGAGGTGTCACCAATCGTATGGTTGCAAACGATTACCCCAAACATGCCAATGTTGCCTGTTGTGGCAGGCGATATCGTTCAGCGACGTCCCACGTATTCCGAATGGACCCAACCACAGGCTGAAGTTCAACTTCCTGGGCTGACTTGGTGTCGTCGCATAATGATCGGGGATTGTCAATTCGATGTGCGTTGACCATTTCATGGCGTCTATTCAAAACTAATGCAAGATTAGGGTTCCATTTTTGCATACATGATTGGTAATAAGAAGGCCAACATCTCACGAGGATTCCGAAGTTCGCTCTCGTCGACTCTAGATGAAGACCCAAGTATTGCGGAAGCCATTTGCACAGGCTACAATATCACCGACGCCATCGACGACGACACGGCTATGTTGAATGTGCTCAAATTCTTCACTGATTTGTTATTCTACGTATCGGCAATCACCATTGCTCGCGGATGGCCTGGTCCAGCTTACGTGTACCATTTTAATGAGCCAAACCCTTGGGAGGGTCCTTGGAAAGGGGAAGCCACTCACATACTCGATGTTGCATTCCTCTTCCAAAACTTCAACGAAATGCTCGAGTCGAAGCAGCAGGTCTCGGCACGAACACTTGCCACCGACTTCATCAAATTTGTCTCCGGTGAAGAGCCGTATGAGAAGTATATGGCATCCGCCGGAGGGGCTAGAGTGTACGGACCTCCGACCTCTGGCCAGCCAGAATCCGTTTTTTGGTACGGAGCCGGAGAAGTATCTGCGTCGCAAGAACTTGTGGGACATTGCAAGCAAAGTAAACTTCGACAAGTTATACCAGGCTTTCCATAATTTCGTTTCAAGTTAGAAGCTGTGAGCAATGCGATATGAAATACGAGGTTTTTGTCCATGATTTCCGTTGGGTATACCTTTAGAAGCCAAATTATGTGCAGAATAAATGAAAGATATATACCCCGGTATCAAACAATTCAGACGTACACGGTTATGTGTATCCATCAGCATCACTATATTGACGAATTTACGAGGCACTTTAGTAATATGTCACTTTGCTGATAGCATAAATGTGGCGACAGTAGCTTCTCTGCGCTTCTTATTTTAGTCAGGTATACGAGTAAGTGCATGCTCCGTGGTTGTATGGAAGCATTGCAGCATCATAGAACACCAACTTCCATTCTTAAGCTGATTCATCGCCTCCCTAGTTGATTCCTTAGAGGAAGAAAATAATACGCAGAAGATTGATATTGTGACATTAATATGGAGCTGCAGACGAGTCCCCAGATTCCCAAAGCCAGTCGTTGTCAATTACCCCGGGTCCAGCATCACCCAGTGTTGGGTAATACTCTATCAGCTCAGCTACTGCTAGCATCTGGTTTGGCGATAAATTATGGGCGGCAAAATCGGCAGGGTCTGGCCGAGCGGCGCTCAGGTCATGAGATTCGAAACTGGACCCAGTCTTTAGGGTTACAAGCATCAGCATTTCCTGTAAGCGCTCCAGCTCTTCAAGGCGAAAGCGAGCGGGGACGTTGCCATGGGAGATTAAACATTTGATGATACTCGAAGCTGTTTGAAGATACGATGCGTCATCTAGAATTTCTCGGGGTGACTGGATAGCCGATATGAGTGCGAGGACAAAAACCGGCGGAGAAGGCAGTTTCCAAGTCGAAAGGAAGGAATGTTTCTAAAGAGAGTGGGGGTTTTTACATTAGTCTGGATTGCACATGGTATTTCATACAGGAGAGTGCATACCTAAGAGATCCTGAGATTGGAGGGCAGATAAAATGCCCAAGGATTTGCTGGCGGACTCGCAGGATGTCTTTAAGAAAGCCTTGATAGGTCCAGCCATCTCACGGCTGTCTTTGCTGTCGTTGTTTCGTTGCTCTAGTTTGTCTCGCAAGAGACACATGAGCAGTGGCCGTGTAGCGAGGACGATACACTTTCTCGGCATCAGTCACTCCATAAGGCACTCCAAGGGAGCAGTTGCACGATACCTGATGATAACATAGATTCACGGTCGCTGAAACTCGTGATATGGGATCTGGGCTGTCCAACTTTGTTTCTGATGCGTTGAGTTCGACCGCCAAAGCAGCCAGTTGTCGCAGAATTACTTGGACATTCTTAAGGAATGACGAGTCCAGCCGGCCATCGATGCTGTATATCGCTAGGAGTACGATTAGCAGAATCCACATGTTTCAAAAACTCACGTACTATTAAGGACCTCTGCAACCAGGCGAGCCAGCTTTACGTGCATTTCTAATGCGCTCGAGGTTTGCATTGATTTCTGGGTGCTTGGCAAAGACACGGTGACATCATTGTCATTTATTGAGCTTGGAGCGCCCATCGTCGACGAGAATTTTCGGTCAAGGATGTACAATGTCCACCAAGCACTTTGATGTCTGGTCGCATCACTGGGGTCGTCAGATTCGCTGACCAGGTCTCGGTGAAATCCCTGTGTCAAAGCTATGCGCAAGGCGAGGTCAAGCTACACCAAATAAGCATGATGAGGCATGTTTTGAAACCATAAAACTCACATAGACGTATGCACTGTTCCTGTGATCAACTGACTGTAGACACAGTGACAGGCCGCAACAAATCTCGACTGAGATTATGGGGTCTTGGTAAAGCCCATCCACGTCTGGAAGAAGTTCCATGGCCCGGGAAAGGTACTCACTGCCGTAAGGATTCGCTCTTGAGGAGCCACGCATCAGGAGAGCTTTGCCAAACGCCATAATGATAAAGTACTGCACATACCACAACCGGTTCTTCGGATTTAAGGGTTGTGGGCCTTCGCTGTACAAATTTGAGAAGGCCTGCATAAAGCTTGGCTCATCAAAGAGGTGGTAGGTCTGGCAGACGTGGAACTTGACTGTATTAATGAGATAGATGGCGTAGTCGCGAGAAGGCAGGTCTTGCATGGTGATGGCCATGCCTGGGTGATTTCTAGAGGGGAAATCCAACGTGAATGCGGCCCCATCAGTATTAAGAGGAACTTCAGGAGACTGATGTTGTCCCAGGTGTTTTCCAATCATGCCCATGACATGTCGGCTGTAGGCCCATGTTGAAGATGGCCCGAGAAACCCTAGGCTTTGTTAATGGACAGAACCACTCGAGGGCAGAAGAAACTCACGCCGCCGTCCCTGGAAGTCAGTGAGAAAACCGGGATGGGGTGCTTGCAAGGGGATTTTCTATATTCGGGAGTATTTCCTGGCCAGAAGGACCGGCACCCACATCCTGGGGGGGCTCGATCAGATGGTGTGTGATTGCATCATGCCCGTCCCCACGCCCTAACGATGTAATCAATTCATGTTGACGCTTTGCCGGAGATTTCAAGCTGTTCAAATCATTGGCTTCTGCTTTTCGTTTCAGCTCATTAAGGTATCTGAGATAGTATTAGAACGATATTTTACGGAACGAGCTCGTAGGATAAACGTTACCTCTCAGATACAAGAACCTTCTTTTCATCCGGTTCAAAGATACACTCTGCGGAGCGTCTTGAGCAGTTTGTGCATGGACATGTCCCTGAGCAGCGAACCTTGCGCTCGCGGCACTTGATGCACCTGCAGGTGAGAGCTAGTGAGCATACCGACGTTGCCGAAGCCGCAGGCCACGCTGGAGAGATTACTCACGCTGTGTTGGTGCGTTTTGTATTCAGAGCACCCTGGCTTGACCCGGGGCGGTTCTGAGTGGAGCTCGTGTTACCGGCGTCCTCAGCCATTGGAAAGAAGGTTAATGATCAGGGCATGGATGTCAAGTACATGAGATAGTTCGGCGGTAGTTGTGATGGGAGCTGTCAGAAGAAGTTGTGCTTCCGGCGCAAATGGCCAATGGGGGTGTATGGAAGAGTGGAATAACGGTTGGCGAGGAAACATTCTCCATATTATGCGGGGTAATGTCGTTCTGATAGGTCTTGCGCTATCCTGGACATCCGAATATCCATCCAGGTCTAGCCCGATTAGGGTTATTTACTGCATCATCACGTCCGGCCGTATCCTGCTATCAACATGAGTCCTGCTGGCACCACATGTATTAAACATGCAGCAACTGAGGGGATGCGTAGCCTTTAGTCGCAGTTGAATGGAGAAGCTTAAATATACCAAGAGACTAATACCTAGCTACAGCAAAGTGACTAACTCACGCGTCTGTCCACTCACCAGTTTTTCCAATGCCTTCGCCCTGCATTCAGTACAATCCGTGTAGTCCTTGAGCTCACTCTGTACCCAGGTTTTATCTGGTTTCATTGATGAATGATGAACATCCTGTTTCCAACAGACGAAGTAGTTGTCTGGCCTAAGCTCCAGACTCCCAACTCTTGTCGCTCCGTCTTGGCTTTCAAGTACGACGAGTGCAAAAGCCCAAATATTGTTCGCGTGATAGTTATACTCCTCGGCCACCGGTTGCTGAGGATCCACCTGGCGGAGTAAGATACCTTTCAACGAGATAGTACCCGACTTGAGAAGGGCTGATTCAACTCCCACGTCCACCAGATTGACCTCAATCAGAACATCGCATTCTTCATCGGAGAAGATGACACACCACCTCATGGGTATAGCATCAGCGGCGTGCCCACACATGGTCCCGTTGGATAGTCTAGGATCTTTGCAGACTTTGAGTGCAATTGTAGGAGCATCAATATAAAGTTCTTGCGACAAGGAACCGAAGTCCTCGTAAACGTCCCAGTTCTTATTGTTGCACATAGCCTCCCAATCAACCAAGCCCTGGATTGTCTGCACGGATAGCTTTATGTTGGTGACACTATTAATCGAGAGCCCCAGGTAAATCAGGGAATGTGCAGGGCTTTGGTAGATAGTTTGCCAACCAGTCCACGACCAGCTCGGGAAGCCAGGCCTGCGTGGACCGGCCGCCGGTGCTCTCCAGCAGAGATTCACCAGAAATGCTTCCGTTAGCGTCCAACTCCGAGAGTGATCACGGCCCGAGGCCTTGCGGTGGTTTATCAATGGCCCCAAAATGGGGGTTCCAAAGTAGTGGTTCATGCGATACGGACCATTCTCGCACCGTTTTAAGAGGCCCAATGCCCCATTCAGGATATCAGATTGATACGTCAACCTTCGAGCAGTATACTGTCCCAGGAGCCGGTGCAAAGCGCCCTCATTCTTCCATACATTGTCGTACATTTGCAGCAATGGACAGTTGGGGTCGGCCCCCAGACCGCCATGGGGAAACATCTCGGAAGAGACCTTCCACCAGCGCTCCAAGTTTGCCCACTCCTTGTTTGATCGCTGGAAGAAGACCTGTTCATCGGTGAATGCGATCCAGTTCCAGGAGAAGACACCTTCCTGGTAGGTCCAGGCACGAGTCATCCACGGGCTTTCTCGCACCAGTTTTCGTGGATCGGTCATGGAAGACCAAAGCGTGTACTCGCCAATCTTGATCCGAGGTTGTTTGATTCGAGCGCGAGAGCTGATGCCAGGCAGTCCATAATCAGCATCTGATCCAGCCGCCCAACGATCGTGACAAGTGCGTGCCTGTAAATATCGGCCATCTGGTCGAGCTGTGCTTTGAACTCGGCCTTGTTGCTCTGGTCCAGGCAATACCTATCGACCCACAGGTAGCGCAGACCAAGCTCTCTAACCACAGTGATGGCATCCTCCACAGTACGCGGAAGATGACTAGGAAGAGAGTTGCCTTTTGTGGCATCTCCTTGTGTCACTGTCGGCCCCCAGACATAACTGAGGGCGACATAATCGCAAGGGCCGCGCACCGGTATTATTTCCCGCTTGTGGCAGTCAATAACTGAAACTGGCAGCACATCCATTGCTTCTCTGGAAATCTGCTGCACTACTTTACACCATGTCCGCAACGGCTCGTAGTTGACCTTCGCATGATCAATCAGGACCGGCGCTTCCGGTTCTTTGGCATAGTTCACAAAAGGTCGTTCGTCAAGCATCTCTCCGCTCGCGTGCGTCTGAAGCACCAGAGTTGTTCGGGCTGACATGTTTGGCGCATCAAGTGGCGTTCTGTTTGTCGAACCGTTTCTACCACTTTGACGCGCTCTGAAGATAGATACGCTGTCGCAAGTATCTCGTTCTCCGTCCGGTACCATCTCTATCAGGAAATAGCAAAGAGGACATGACGAGCCCTTGCACTCCTGAGCTTTATCAAGAACAATGGCCGGGTCCGTTTCAACCAGGTCTTGGGAGGCCATGTCTCGGAACAAGTCCTCGAAGTTGATCCCCCGGCATCTTGCGCATAGCTTGTCCAGCTGGTCGTCTGCCATGTTGAAGGAGAGTGCCATCAAAGTTTGTACTTGAATATGACGGCGAAATGTAAGGGTTATCCAGCAGTCGTGCGAATCAAGTCGAGAAGGTCGGTGGCTGGAAAGGAGTTGGAATACGGTGGTGTGTTTATGAATTGGGTAAGCTGACATTTCAGCCCTATCATTTTTAAATGGATATGGCTTAATGCATATTTGATTCATAGCGTACTAGGGTAATGGTTTGTTACATATTCTGTTTTTGAATTTAGAGAGATGCATTGGATGGGGAAACGCATTCACCTCAATTACACATATTCACGGCGCTCACGACGCTTCTATATGAAGATGACGCACAGCTTGGGACAGCATGTTGTTGCTGGAATTGTCTTCGAAAACCCTCAAAGCTTCCATCGCCTCTATCTAGTTCCCTTCCTCTTCGGCTTCGACGTATTGTGGCTCAAATCTGAAATGACGGCTTCAATATCTAGACGTAGGTTGCTCTCGCAGCTTATCATCTAGAATTGGACTGCCTTTGGAGATTGCTATCAACGATGACATCGAGTGAACCAGGACAACTCTTCTTGCTGCCTTCCCTAGACGTCTCATTGCGGTTTTATCATTAGCGGGTCGTAGTAATGCTGCCAAAACCATGACATATCCGCTGATGTCGCTCAGATATCGTGAGGTCGGGGAAACGATGCTAAGGAAAGATGTCCCAGTCATCGCACGGTGGAGGTTGAATTGAACTTTTTAAGAGCCGCAAGGTTTCTGGCGAAGCTACCCTAAACGGCGTCCTCTACCCAGAAAAGATCTTCAAGTGGACCCGGAGAAGATAAAACCTCTGCGATAGATGCCACGGAGAGGGTAGTGTGCTGAAATGAGGACCGGAACCGTTTCCTGCTCCAGATCCCTTATTACCAGAGGCGTCACAGCCAGTTAGACTCGAAGAGATGTGTCAGTGGTATTAGCTTTAGCTTGAAATTAAATGCTATTAGAGTGGTGACATTCCCGACAGCCCTAACCCGCCCCATATGCTAATACATAGTCCGGCACCGGGCTTGATAATCTTGTAGGCCCTCACCTGGCCTACTGTCCACAACATCCCTGACTGATTACCCTACACCGCAGAGTGCCAGACGGCCGGATGTTGCCAAGTGATTTAGCGACCAGATATAACCCTGCGCTTTGACTCTGTCGTGTGATCGACATCGTTATCTACCTAGGTTGTAATGTGCTCCGGTAGTTTCGGGGAATGGCAGCATGCACCCCGGTGAACCCGGACCGGTTACTGCAAAGATCAGGCTCGTGATTAACCGGTGATCACTTAAGAGCGCGGAGTATCATGGTGGCGCGCATCGTACCCCTGTTTAATTGGCTGCAGCTTGGGCTGTCCCCGGAATTCGATGTAACGCTGATCCACAACTCATGAGCTAAGGTTCTGGGATGGATATCATGTTTCCTTACGGGGGCACTTGAGCCGAACACCGCCGGAGTAAACTAATTAAGGACAATAGAAAGAGCACGAATGGGGTAGGACGCGTGGGAGCATATGAAGCCCCCGCAGTCCGCTCTCAGGGCGACCAGGCCTTTTCACTCAGTATTCTCTTAACTCGTCAATTTCTGAAGGAACAACTCGCGACTATGGTGCTTCTACGTGCAACCCGTGTCGTGGGGCTCGTCGCCTTGGCCGGCGCTGTCAGTGGATCCTATGTCAAGTCCATGTCGTCTAACACACGACAAATGTTCACAGAATCCATGAATTGGATGGATGGGTACTACGACTCGGATGCTGGTTACCTCTACGACTTTAGTGCTGCTACCGCACTGAGACATGAGACCCGCAGCTCTGCCTGGTATGCTCTGGGTCTCTTGGCGCGAAACGAAGGCACCGATGTTGCCGAGGCCGAGAAAATCATAACGAACATTATTTCCGGTCAATATACGGCGCCGGCCGAAGAGTGGTAAGTTCAAGTTCAATATTTAAGCTAGCAGAGAAGTAAAGATCAATAAATGCTAATGTGTAAACAGGTATGGAGATTACCAGCAGGAGCCTGAAGAGCCCTACGTCGGCTCAGCTGTATATCCTGCAAAGATATATGGCTCCTGGGATCCCAACTGGCGAGGCTTTGTTAGCACAACATTGATCCTCGCAATGGAGGAATTCTCTGATCTTCTAGATAAGAAGACTCAGAAACTCATTTTGGCATCTCTTTACAAGGCCACTGTGGGTGATTCCTACCGCTTTGGTCATCTGGACCCCAGCCAGGACAACCTATACCCCGCATATAGCAATCCAGTAAGTCATTGTCCGCAGAGGGTGAGCTGAGAACTCAGAAGTCTAACAAATAATAGTCTATTATGCGAGCTTTTGTATCTGGCTGGACAGGCCGACGCCTCAAAGAGTCAAACATGACTAAGGCAGGTGAGACCTATGCCCAAGAGATCATTGATCTCTTCAATGAACAAAATACTCTTTCTGAGTTCAACTCTGGTACTTACACTGGAGTTTCGCTCTTTGGTCTTATTCTGTGGAGCAAATATCTACCAAAGGACTCTGTAATGACCAAGAATGGACCTAATATGATTGAGTACACCTGGGAGGCAATCTCCGCGCTTTGGCATCCAGGCTTGAAGAATATGGCTGGTCCCTGGGATCGCTCGTATGGTTATGATATGAATCGCTATCTCAGCTTGATGGCCTTGTGGTTCTGGCCATTGATTGGAAAGGAAAATGCTGGACTCATCTCAAAGGTAAGTACCCTGATTAATCCCGCAGTTCTTGAGTCAAATTTGATCCATGCTGACAATGAATACAGCCCGAAACCATGTCTCACATGGCTGACTATGCATGGGCTCCCCTGTTCGCAGTTCTTGCGAAAAAGCATGAGAGCCTGATTCCTAAGAAGATTCGAAAGAGGATCTCAAAATTCAGCGGCGAGCATACATTCTCAACATCGACGAGGTCTCCCCCCTTTGACAATGCCGCTCGTAACTTCACCACCTGGCTCTCAGACAAAATCACCATTGGAGCTGAGGCATTCGATGAAATTGTCGTTGGCGGCCCTGCTCGGTCGCAAGAGTCATTCAATCCAGCTGTTATCCAGTGGGATACTGGTAGCGAGATTTCATTCATTTCGGTATGTCAAGAGAGCACCGAGCTTCCGTACATGGCTGTGGCAATTCCAACAACCAAAACCAAATAAATACTAACACCGCGACTTTTTAGCTCTACCCAACCGAAATGGCTCTCGATGTCGAGGTTAATCCATGGAATCTAACCTTGTCCTATCCGTACGGAAACTCGAGTTCTATTTTCACCCTTGTCACCGGCACATTCGCCAACATACGCACTATCTCCGGCTGGGAAGATGTGCAAGGCCTCAAGGTCACAGTGTCAGGCAATGTCAATGAGGCTTATGAGCTGTCCTTCGGTGGAGGTTACGGAGGTACTAGCAGCACGATCAGGGACTTTGAGTTTTGGAACTTCACCTACACAATGCCTGAGGGCTTTCAGGGCGTTCCTACAATTGTGCTTGATCTTGAGCTGCTAAGCTGAGAGGAATTCTTGTGTTGGAATATCTAAGATCTGGAAACCTATGGGCTTCTAAGGGCTACAGAAGCCAGCGAGGAGAGATGGTATAAGTAATATTCTTAGACACCTTACTTGGGTAGACCCATATTATGCGACCAATTGAATGAGATGATGATGATGCAATGCAATGAATCCATTTGAAAGATTAAAGCGACCATTGTCCTGCACTCTGGAATAGTGAATTCACTCTTGGCTATGATGGATACTTCAGGGGTGCATTTGCGCAAGCCGTGTTGTATTGTGAGTGGCGACTCGAATGATAGTAAAGAAAGACGTTCTTACAAGTCAATTTTCGATAGTCTCTCAACGTAGCCTCCTATTAGTTAGGAACGCGGAGTTAGGTTGTCCAGGTTTCAACTGCATCTTGAGTCGATTGAACGGTGCTGGCGCCCTGTGCTAACCGTGAAATCAAGGCTTTCCAATCGAGTTTGAAGACCGCAGGTAATAAGCATCTAAGAGTACATGATGTAAATTATTTTCTATTTCCTCTTCTGCACATAGTCAAATGATGAGGCTACATTGCATTCCACTGCCTACATACTGGGTCATGCACAGAACGTCGA
This sequence comes from Ilyonectria mors-panacis, assembly GCA_002991585.1. NCBI lineage: Eukaryota > Fungi > Ascomycota > Sordariomycetes > Hypocreales > Nectriaceae > Ilyonectria > Ilyonectria mors-panacis. The sequence continues at coordinate 1,059,628 of PPHJ01000050.1, forward strand.
GGCCGGTGCCAGAGCATTCAGCCCAGCACACAGGTTTGCCTATCTTCTGGATCGTCGCGGAATGTGGAATCGGTAGGGCAACTGGTGCAATCTGAAGAAACTCTACATACTAGTTCGTCGAGTCGCAAGTCAGAGACACGGCCGCTTTACCCGATAACACCGGAAAAGACCGGAACGCCGAATGGATAGCAAATTGTGGGTTGATAGCTCAGGTGCCGTGAGTCGCACATCCAGGGCAGATAAACATCCCAGCATAGATATACCCAAGTATTCGCATGTGAGATACCAATACTGGGCTTATCACCAGATACCGGTTCACATGCCGTCGAAGACAGGCGGGACTTTTAACGGCCACCGGCATTCGACCGGCGAAGTCGGTCTTTGTCGGCAGATTCGCACTCTTCGAGGCGGTAACCGATAACGGAAATCTGGCCGATTGTGCATTATCAGTGACAATAGACGCTAACAAATATCCCCAGAAATGTAAGTAAAAGGCCAGATGACGTAGCCAAATGGGTAAAATTCCTTATCGGAACATTTCCGTAGTTTCCCTTCCGAATCAGCCAGTTTCATTTCGCCATCAGGTCGCTTTGACAATGCAAGGAATGGACATTTGATTGAAGGATGCACGTTTGTATATCCCGTCTTCTGACGTTCATTCCCGACATCGAACAGCAATTAGTTTTGTATAGCGGATCGGCAGTCAGCTGTGCTCGGGATGTCCGATAGGGCGATGATCTAGCAAAACTCCCAGAAAGTGTTATGGCTTGTGCCAACAGCCTACTCGGGCATTTAAGTAAGAAACGCGCCCTGGTTCGACATTCCCACCAATTACGGCCTTTATATTTCTACTATCTTTCCTCTCCTGGACATGTGCCCTGTCATGCCATGCGCATTTCGGTACAAGGATCGTTCGTTGTGGCTGAACAAGTGTGGTGTAGCCAGCAAGCCGCCGCCACTAACGTCGCGCCACAGCCAGGGTGGAACGATAAACGAGGGAGACCATGGCGTTCCAGAAACGAGTACTTCCCACGACCCTGCTGTGTTAGGCATCATCGGCCTTTGGTGGTACAGGCCTATGTTATACTCGCTGCTTCTGCCAAGATAGGGTTATTGGTACGGCGGGCTGCTTTTAATAGGAAGTTCTGTCTTACCCTTGGGTTATTGGTTCAATTTAATTAGTTACTCTTGCCCGCTCCAACCACAAATTGAAATTCGAATTATGTATTTAGGTATTTGATATTGTAGACCTTGGCCTCTTTATTATAGTCTTATTAAGCGTGTGCTGTGGCTCCCTATTTCTGATCCCTTATTAAGTATTCTTATAAGTAGTTACACCACTCTAAACTCAACCGTCTTCTTAATCCCGTTCCCCTTTACATCCAACTCCTCAAGATCAATAGAAGGCTCCTGCGATTTGAAAATATTTTCTTGTGAGTCACTCCTGTGTGTTTTGTTGGCACCTCCATGAAACTCGACCACGTGCTCGCCCCTCCCTCCCGCAAATTCATCCTTCTGTGTTGATGTGAATTGTCGCGGTTGGCTTCCCACCCCAGGCCGACTTTGAGAAGATGGATATTTCTGTTCCGTGAAAACGAGCTTAGAGGCAAGCAAATCGATGCTGGTACAATAGTTGTTAGTTGTGGTGGCAAGGGTTACAGAGAATCACAATAGTAACTTACTATAACACAACCGGGAAAAGGCAGAAGAGTGCATACGCAAAGCGATCCAGTTGACTTGCTAAATTCTCTGCACTCTGCCCAGGAGTTTTTATGGAATGTGTAATAGCCCGGAAGATACCTTGTAGAGCTAGGATAGCAACTCTACCTTCTGTACTTCGGCTCAAGTATCGAAAGAAACCGACATTGAGGGCGATTTGCACGGATGAGGCCCTGGCAGACGTGAATACAGTGATAAGAAAGTAAGCACCAATGCATTCCAGAATAGCCAATAGCCCAAAGTAGGCAATGTGGAGGTAGTTGACAATGTGTTGCAACGCTTCGTCATGGTTCATGATAGATCGCACCCTGAACACAGAGATGACTACACGCGTAACGAGAATTCCGGTTATACCCGCCCCAGAAGCAAGTTGCAAATACCCGCCAGCGGACTCCTCGAAGCACACGTTTTAAGATGATGTAGCTATAAAATAGCAGACCAGTTTCTGGGTCTGATAATAGAAGCATGAAGCATTAGTAGAGAGCCAACGAGGACGGTTAATTCGAAGGTAATCATACCACCCAAAACATGTCTGCAAAGACTGACGAAACCGCCCTGTTTATATCAGGGTGGATTCCATAATTGGAATAGAAACAAAGGCCGTTGGCGACAGCCCCAGCTGCAGACGAGATTATGGGGACTGCAGCGAGCGGCGTGAAGTTGGTGATGCTGCAGACAAAGAAGCCCAAAAAATACATTGCCGATACAGATCGTACAAAGGATAGACCAGCTCAATTCGAAGAAGACGGCATTCGCGTCTGCCGCCGTTGTCGACATGGTTGATCAATGGACAGCTGCAGAGCAGGGGCAAGAACAAAGCAGGGGCACGAACAAGGCAGGGGCACGAACAAGGCAACAAAGGAAAAAGCAAGGAGCAGGATTTTACTCCCATTATATTCCCATCACTTCATCACATCCAGGGGTACAGTACTCCGTATTAGCCCCGTTATCGTGTCTGCTCGTGCTCGGTGGGGAGGGTCACACTATTGAGACGCTTTTTCAACTAGACAATCTAGACCCTTCGCTTAACGAGCTTTACGCGTAAGTCTAACAAGTGAAACTGGGATGTGGGGGTTATTCCGCAATCTGCACAAGTATGGACAACCTAGACAGAGCTGAAAAGGCGAATCCTTCCCCCGCAAGCGCAGCGCCCGCACTTGGAACTGCCTAGTTCCCCGGACCCCCCGGTTCCCCGGCTCGCTCACAACGTCCCCTCATTTGTTGCATCGAAAGACAAGTGGGCAGGCTAATGGGATGCTTGGCTGTGGGTTAGCCAATCCGCTAGTCACTGCCAGGGGAGACAGTCCACCCAGCCCGGCTAAGTACCGGATGGGATACGGAGAACCTTGTTTAGCACATTTTAAAATGGAGAAGTGGCTTGCCGCTCGTCACATGTTATGAGGAGGACGAGTCAGGCACGAACATGGGTTGAAGAACGCTAAGTGTTGATGGCAACTAATAATGCAGCAAGCAAGCATCACGACACGTGCCAGATAACAGGGAAGACAGCCAGCCACTCAAATCTCAGCGGCGGTGCGCTATCGGACAGAGTTTTTCTACTTTTAATAACACGATCTCGGAAATTGAGCAATGCGTGGCTTAGCTCGCATTAGTACAAAGTCCGGACAGGTTTTAGGTAGAATAAGTTTACGACCATGACCAGTCCACGAGAATTAATCTTGATAACACGGAGGTACTGCTGTAGACGGTTGGCAGCCCCGAACAGGAGGGGTGCCTGAGTCGGGTCAGTCGGCTCTTACATTCTGTTGTAACAGCGAGGTAATTGACCTTCCCCGCCAAAATCGGTCAAGCATTGTTAGAAATAGCCCATGCTGGGTCCAGCAGGTATTCGTACTCGGCGAGATTGTGTCATGGGCCGCGATATTGACCACCACCAACTTGTAGAGATAATGCATTAGTCTCCTACTTTTCTCATTATTTCTTATCAGCCAATAACTTTCTACACTCTGCTTTGAGAACAACAGGCATAGAAGTGGCATTCGACTATTCGCCCAAGACCTCTTTCTAGCAGTCAACCTAGAGTGCGGACTAAAGACTGCCTTTCTGTGGACAACTGAATTCCACTGGATACCAAAAAGCCAGTCAAGCCCATTACAGATATTACTTTTCTCAACATTACCGATCTGACTTCAAACATGCTCGCGCCAACCAACCCGACCGCGGCTTCAAACGTGCTTGCTCGAACACATCATTCACACAGTCCTGTTCCAACCCAGCCATCTGGAACTGATCATAATTCGCCCAGTCGTGTTCGAAGTCGTCAGCTCAGTCCTTCCCGAAGCCTCGTTGGAAGCCGCGAGCCCAGTCTTCCCCGCAGCCCTGTTTGAAGTCGCCAGCAAGGCTCTGATGGTCTTGAACTCAGGAATAGTCAACCCATTCCCATGGAGCTCAACCCCCCCCCCCCGCGATCTAGTCAACGTCCAGGATTTCGGCTGCAATGCAACAAGTGTCATCGCAAATCTTTGGTCAGCAGTTTGGCGTGATCTGATCTGCATGGCAAAGATGAACGACCCAGCTGACGTGATCGTCTTTACACGGGCTCGGTCTTCATGTCATGCCACAGCGGAGCTCTTGGCTCAGTCCAACCGTTTTGTTGGGCTCGGATCTCGGTTGACTGACGAGTCCCTCCAGCAGATGGTTGGAAAAGCTGACATTTGGCTACACCCACAACAGAAAGAAGAATTTGAGATCATGAGCCTTCCCTCCTATGATTTGGTCTATCTCGGCGGTACGGGGTCTCTTATATCTACAGAGCAACCTTCTGCTGCTTCCTTCCTATCCAGTTCACTACTCATATTACCATAATGGCAAATCCAGAAGATTAAATGCGCAAGCCATTTGAGTCACAGAGAGATATCGGATCTAATATAACAATATGCTTTGTTGGTGGGAGATGCACTTAGTGCAGACCGGGCCTGCGACAGCAAAAGTCTGAGATACCCTATAGTTCAGGCTAAAAAGGGGTCTTGCAGCTGAGACTGGCTGAGGGATTTGGCAAGGAAAGAAGGACAAGCACTTGATCAGATGCTTCTGCACAAGATAAGATAGAAAAGGACGACAAAGAAGGGATAAGAGCTGCTGCAACAGCTGGTCTAGTGGCAAAGGGATAATAATGAGCGTCTCGAAAAGTTCGAATTGAAGAAGGGAAAAAGCGTGCCCTTCCTACTACAGGAAGAGCTGTTCCTTTTTAAGTAGGCTCTAGTCTGGTCAGGCTAGACCTGCTATCATTAAACCCCAGTGTGCCAGTCAGCACCATCTCAATGCTTCTTCACAAAAACAGATTGCCCCATGCGATTTCCCACAGCCTCACACCATCACGTCAAAGGTCTCAACGCGGAGGCCATTACGCATGTCCCACTACCAGCGCCGCTATAGCTTACATCTCCAGATTGCGAGGCCCTGCGTCTACAAAGCAGCTGGAGACGCCAGTGGTCTGCTTTAGCTTGAATCTCTCCATCTACAATCAGGCTATTAGAGATATGAATGTACTGGCTACTGGTTCTTGCTTAGCGGTCGGATATATCCCTTTGCGCTTACCTGGGAGCCCGAGCAGCTAGACGGCCTCGAGGTTGATGTCGGCCAGACAATTGGCTTCACGATCCCAACTATAATCGTCCGAGATACCTCGGTCCAGCCGTAAGTGGTGCCTTCTATTACTGATCATACAGAAGACTGACAACTGCAAAGGATCTTGCCAAGGAACTTCCTCGCCTTCGACAACTTCCCTATCTTCCAGCCAGTAGTCCATTTCTGCGGCGTTGTGGCAGACGTAGGGTCTGCCTTACCGAAGAAGAAGACCTGCCCTGGAAAGATGACGCCCAATTTAAATGCTGTGGCTTCGTCAACTTATCAACCTACCTGATGCCTGGGACGCCGTCTAAGCCTCCGTACGGCGGCTTTCACGCTTTCCATGTCATTAAGGTCGTAATGATCATCAGTTCAATCAGCCTAAATTGGCATCATTTGATCGTACATTTCACTGTGTGAAAGGCACCCAACTCAGGCCGTCAGACCCCTATTACGGAGTCACAATATCTGACAGGTTGCGGGCCTGAGCCACAGGCACGGAGGGCCCGTGGCTCCGGCCCCGGGCTGGTCCTAGCTAGCTAGCGGCTCCGGCCGAAGTTAGCTACCCTATACCTAGGTTCCTTTAGCTGTAGACACCAGCCCAGCCCCTCGTCTTGCCCCATAGGGGATTCTGTAGACACATGTCTTTACGACGGTAATTAAACAACAACAACAACAACAACAACAACAACATCTCTGATGCGTGCATCAGTGCCTTAGAGACCCTAATATCCCGTGTAACTCATAACCGAGGCACAGGTAGACCTTTTCGTGTAACGGCTTAGGGCCTACCTCTCCTTTTCTGTATCAATCTCCTCCTTAATCGAAGGAGGTACCAAGAAGAGCCTTGGCACTATTGCATTGTTCATAAGTGACTTATTCCTCTTTGTTTTGAAATCAATCCTTCTACCTATAACTCCTATTTTCGGTAGTTAAAAATGTAATGTTTGAGTACCTAGTTTAGAGCATGTCTTCTTTTCCAGCAGTGCTGAGACACTAAGTCCTTTAGCCTACGGTAAGTTCCGGCAGATTGTGAAGCTTCAAGCGTGGAGATGGTAAGAATCGCTGAGACATTTCTCACAATCTAACTTATGAGGGGCCGATGCAGTTGTTGGGTGCATTCCAGAGGGCGCCAGAGAATGCATACAGACATCCACTATTGCCAATAGTGCGTCAAATAGCCCAATAATGGCATTCGGTAGAGATACTAAGATAGCCTTCTTTAAATATCGAGGGAGCGTGGCGTCGGACCCCCTATTGTAGGCCTGCTTCCACCAAATCATATTCTCGCTTATTGCAACTGTTGTCTTGGACCATATTACCTCTCACAGGCATGTGGCCCACATTTATACATACCAATCCTGCCCTCTGACGACCCCCCCTGCTATGTCGCTGATACTATCACCTTGGATATTTGTCCTTCTTTTAATCTACCTTAAACGCACTTCCTCCCATCTGTCCATCCCGGCCTACACCTCATCCATCTTCTTTACCGTTAATCGGACGATTGTGACTACGTTGCAACCATGTTCCCCACAGTATCCCCCAGGATTGTGCCCATCATTGTTGCAGTATTGTTCCTGGCAATCGTGGGCTACAATACGGTAGTCCCTGGCGATGATCCCTACCGTTGCCACGCCTTGCTCGAGAGAGGCCGCTGGATCGACCCTCCAGATGAAGAGGGGAGCCGGGCACCCTTCAAACACTGGCAACCAGATGGATGCATGCTTCACAACTATTCGCCGACCGATATCCAACAGTGCATGGAAGGCCGCGACATCGTGTTCATCGGTGACTCGACGTCTCGCGCCGTGGCCCATGGATTAGGACGATTGGTGAGCACATTGAACCCCCCTTGCCTCTCTATTTCACTCTACTTTACTTTACTCTACATTTGGGTTAAAAAGAATACCGAGGTAAAATCCATGCTGACTTTCATATTAGCTGCAGAGAGAGGAGGCCAAGGCTGACCAAGAGCTCGTCCCAAAACATTCCAACGCCAACTTCACCTACCACGGCGTCCGCATTCAAAACATCTTGAACGTTTGGTTGAATACAAGCGGCGACCCCCGATACGCTTCTTCAGTCGTACACCTTTCAACATTCGGACGGGAGAAGAAAAATCCTCCGCCCATCAAGGACCAAAAGAGTCCGGCCCTCGTCTATATTGCTGCCGGTCCTTGGTTCACTATTACGAAACACACCGAATACCACACTCCAGAGGCACGAATGGCAGCCTTCCAGGATGCCGTCTTCAACGCGTCCGATATCGTGGGCGATTCAGGATACGACCTTTTCACCGACCCCATGGACCCCGTCGATGGTGTTGGCAACCAGATCTTCTTCACGCCTCCTTCAGGACCGGTATACATCGGTCAAATACCCGAAAAGATCGAGGACAGCCATCGGCGCGGCAGGGAAATAAAGAATTTGCAGAACTTTTTCCACAAGTCAGGCGACGAATTGAACTTCCCCCTCGTATGGGCTATGCCTGAACTCGTGTATGGCCAAGACAAGGTCTGGCGCGACTCATTAGTTAACGGCATACACGTCATCGACCAGGTGGCCGAGGTACGGGCCAATATCTTGCTCAACCTCCGATGCAACGCCAAGCTGGATCGCCTCAAGCGCTATCCGTACTACCGCACTTGCTGCACCGACTATGGCAATAAACCACTAGTTCAGTTGGGCGCTGTTGCTTTTGGCCTCGCGTGGTTGATAGCCTACGTCGTTGATGAGCTCTTAGATCTCATGACCAAGCGCAACGAGCCTCGATGGACTTTGCTAAGCATGGAAGCAGGTTGTTTCATCTTGGCTCCGCTCATGTGCTACTATGCTGATCGAACGCAACTGATGGCCAAGGGATCTAAGGTGTGGGCTTTTCACGACTTCGTCATTCTTTGCATCCCCTGCATTGCTATTGCCCTCGTGACTATCCGCAAGTCTCTTTCGCCAATACGCAAAGACCATCTTTTCATGCAACAAGATCAGCCGTTTCTGTCTCGAGATCAGACGGATGAATGGAAGGGCTGGATGCAATTCATTATTCTCATCTATCATTGGGTGAACTCCCGCTCAGGCTCTATTCATATCCTTATTCGAGTTCTGGTTGCTGCCTATCTCTTCCAAACCGGATACGGACATACCCAGTTCTTCTTAAAGAAAAATGACTTCTCATTCAACCGCGTCGCATCTGTTTTATTACGCCTCAACCTCCTGACTTGTTCATTAGTCTTCTTTATGAACACAGACTATATGTTATATTACTTTTCACCTCTTGTTACCTTTTGGTTTCTAGTCGTATATGCTACTATGGCTATTGGTCATAAGAGATATAATGGCCATATGTGGTTGCTTCTGGCAAAGATTTTCATCTCTGCCCTTCTAGTCTCTGGTATTGTTCTTGCTACTCCTGTCACTGAGTGGGTATTCACTTTTGCTCCGGGCCGTTTTTTATATCCAATGGAGCCTTCCCGAGTGGCAGTCTCGACTTTCACTGGATCTTTTTATTGTCTATATTGGCATGCTCCTCGGATTAGCAAACTTCAAGTTCCAAAGCCAAGAAAATGTGGGATTTAACCTTCGCATCTTCTTAGCTATAGTGAGCTTTATGGCCACTACTGCATACTTCTTTGCTAACTGGAAGGACTATCGGATATGGCATCCTTATACTTCATTTATCCCTATATTGGGCTTTATTGCGATGCGAAATATCACAACGCTGACTCGAAACTACCACTCGAAGGCCATGGCCTGGCTCGGGCGATGCTCCTTGGAAACCTATACGCTCCAATTTCATCTCCTTCTAGCCGCCGATGCACAAGGAGTCCTGCTTATCGGCGGTCTTAATAGCGGTGGAGATGTCATAGGCCGTTGGAAATCCCTTATCGTCATTGTCCCAGTCTTCCTCGGGATTAGCTCTGCGGCGGCGACAGGAACTGGACATCTTATTCAGGCTATCCTCCACGCATCACCAGCGATGGAGAAGCTGAGTAGGCCCCCTGGTGTCGGGTTTATGGCACAAATATCCACGCAAAACCTCTCCTCTTTTATCAATTCTTCCCAATTTCGGGTTGCCATGCTACTTATTACGCTCTGGCTGCTTAACCTCTTGAGTCCTGGTATGATAGAGGCGGCGGTCTATAACAGCTCGACTCTCCACAGCCTTCAATACGACAGCCACAGTGCGGTACCGTGATGGACCCCAGTGACATAATGGAGGATTTTTGCAGGAAGGGGGCTATCTTGTGCTACAGGGCGCATAAAGAGGCAGTGCCTTTAGCAGACTGTTGAGAAATTATCAATCTCTACAGTATTAACAGTTGGGACACAAAAGGGTCTCCCCGGCCAAACCCAGGTCAACGTTTGAAAAGGGGTTGGGACACAAAAGCTCTAAACTATTCTCAAGTTCAGTTCGGTCTTTCTTAAATCACAAGCCTCCCCTTAGTTATACATTCCCAGAATCTCTCCAACTACACTCCTGTAAATACCGTCGGGATCAAATTTCTCCCTCACGGCCTTAAACCGAGCAAGATTCTGCATTAATTAGCGACTAAGCTCTTACCAAGGCCGTAATACATACCTCTGGATCCAAATTCTTCACTGATCTCTTAAATACATCCCGAGTGTTTTTTTGTCCAATGAGGCCGGCAAGGGAACTCATCTATCAGTGTATTGGCAAGGTTGATGTCTACTCCATTAGCATTTCCCCGTCTTTTCACGTCGTCAACTTACAGAATTGCTCATTGTATCGCTTGTGGTCGCCAACTGTTGGCCGATATGACGGAAAGTCAAACATGATAGCGCCCTTACTCCAGTCTTGGCCATCCGCAGTGTCAACTGTTGCTTGACCGAGGAAATCGTAATGCGGCTTGCTAAATTTTATGTTTATGCCACTTCTGTAAGTCGAGGTCATGAAAATCAATTTCTTTGCCTCGGCGTCGAACAGCTGACGGACCCTCTTGAGCATCTCGTTTGCTCGCGTCACGGGGAATGCCAGCTCCAGAGTGTATCCGCGGAGATCGTAGTCCCATTCAGGTTTTTGATCAGGATACAGTCCTCCAATAAGGACATCATAGTTGTACCCGTACACTGGCCACTTCGTGATCTCTTCGTCGGTGGACTTGTCGTGAAAGTTGGGCTTTTCCCACAGGCCAAAGAAGATTTCCTCCATTAGCCAGTTCGATGATGGCAGATATTTACCACTGTCGAGAAGAGTGCGTGCTGCAACTGCCTCGATTTCAGTCACGGAGAAGGTCGATTGGAATCCTTCTTGGTCGCTCTCATCCACGGGTACCGAGTCATAGTAGCGCCAGTGAAACTTGCGTTTATATGGCCACCACTTGGTTCGTGTTAGTATCACTACTCCCAGAGAGATTATTGGGCACATACCCAAAAGTTGGCTGTAAGATATGGCGATATCATTCCATAGATATCTCCATCAAGGACGTCTTTTTCGTCCAGTCTACCTCCCATCAGATGCCGAATAAATCGAAGAACTCTGGCCAACTTACGTTTTCTGCATAGCCCACACCTTTGTTTCCGGGAACACTTGCATCTTAATCCTGGCAATGATACCCAGAATCCCCAGAGACGTTGAAGCAGCCAGCCAATCGTCATCCGATTCATCGCGTTCGATGTGTCGAATTTCTCCCTTGCCGTCAATAATGTCCATAGCAAGGACCCCGCCGACAACGACTGCGTCCTCTCGGAGCGAAGTTCGATGAGCCCCCATGGCGATGCTTCCTCCTAGACTAATGTTCCAATTGACCAGGCCTGTTCCGATGTTGGCGCCATTCTCGTGAAGGTACTCGGCCAACTGAAAAAAAGTGACACCGGCCTCAACCATCACCGTTCCTTGGTCGAGGTCCAAGTCCCAAATGTTGTTCACATGTTCGGTGCGGATGATGACGGTCTCATCGTCAGAGCATTGGTATCATACCACATATGCCCTTTCGCTCCGGCGCGTACTTGGAGTCCCTTGCTGGCTGTTTCCTTGACAAGATCTACAATCTCATCTACACTCTTTGGATCATAAACAGCAGTAACATTGTAGCAGGAAGGATGTCCTTCGCCGTCGAAGGTGTTGTACTCGAAGGAGGAGGATAAGCCACAAAAGGCAGCAACAACCAGAAGGGAGCGTGGGCGATTCATGATTCTCATTGACCGAGAACAATTGCCCGCGAGTCTTCTGCTTCGTATGGGTTTTAACAAGTGCCTTTATACGCATGGTATGTCTTCGTGGTCTTCCATGACCACGCACGACGTCACCTACCACGACCATCACAGCCGAGGCTGCAATAGACTATCGAGTCCCTGTATCTACGTTAAACTACCCAACATCAAGAAACATAACATGTGATAAGAATCGCTGATCTATCATAACATACCGGGAATTCTGCCCCATGTGGAAGTGGTGGGTGAAGTCATGAGTTCGTTTGCCATTGAGCCTGGATTTAAATTCGTTCATCCTTGTCAATCACGGGAGTAGCTGCCAAATTCTGAGCTTAAAGCGATGTCTAATAAGTTAAGTGCGGGGATGACTAGGATCTTTTGCTCTCAATTACTATCTAGGCCACGGAACGTTATGCGACAATGTTCAGAAGTGGAATGAATGCGGGGAAGTCTGCCATTTCTGGTCACGGATATTGCATCACAGGACCCTCCACGCATCGAATAGGGCTGATGTAGTATTCGGAGAGGACTCAATCTTCGAGTCAATCGCATCCAGGCCTCGCGTGTGTTTCCGGAAGCCCAAATGTGCGTTCCATCCCGTGTCATGGTATGCTAGAAGCAGCGAGGCCGGTTTGCCTTTGTCGTGTGATGGTCGCTGCAGGCTGACTGAAGCATTCGTCCTCTGAAGATATGCAAACATAGTCACTGGCGGCTAGTGGAAACAACAATCGGAGGACTGCAATGTCAAGGTGTATGGGCGCCAGAAACAATATGCGAATCGCAGTGAATAAATCCAGAACATACTCATGGACTAGTAAACCTAATCAACATGTTCCAAATTCAATGAAGACGTCCTCGGGTGTCCCTGTCGAGCCCGATTTCAGCAACTACCAGAGACCATACCAACGATGATACCTGCTTAAAAGACAAACGCTGTTAGACCAACCCCCTCTGAACAGAATATACTAGACGTTCAAGTCCTTGTCAAAGCTAAGGTGCTTGAAGATGCCACCAACTCATTTATTTGCTTGTCTTGCATTGTCTTGAATTCTCGTCTCCGTGCAAGCTGTATCGACCCCGTATACAGTGCGTATTCTTCCTTAATTGGACGGGGCGGTCGTTCGCAGTGCAATAGAAATCTTCCCATCGGTGCTGTCGCCAGTGCTGTTCCACTTCACCGAGTAGATACCTTCGGTCTCTGTTGCCGTAACATACCAAAGAGTCTGCAATGTGCCGGTGTCGTCAGAAGTTGCAATCCAGGCGCCATAAAAGATGAACTCGGTGACGATTTTGGACTTGTCGTCAGCAGACTCGACAAACCCAACTGCATGCTCGGAGGACGAAGGCGAGGGCACATAGAAGGTGAGGTTGGACCACGACGCAGTGGAGGTAACGGATGTGTCCGGACTACCAAGCAAGGTATCATCATCCTGCTTAGTGACTAAACTGATAGTTAGTTAGGAAATACATAAGGAGTCAGGAAGACACGTACAAATCACAGGGGCAGCTTGATCATCGCCAACAAGTTCATAGTTGCCAACATAAGCCTCGTCTAGAGATTCTCGAGATAATTTATCAGTTATATATTTCCCTCAACAGCCCTTTGCTAGCGCAGTAGTAGCAACATACCTCCAGAAGTGAACAACTTCAAAACCCCAAGGCCTGTGCCGTAGGCATAAAGTGAGAAGGGACTATCGCTGACCGCTCGTTGGACATTGGCTGGCGAAGCTAAAGCGAGGGCAGGAGCCAGTGTTGAGAGAAGCCAAGTGAGATGCATCGTAGTCGTCGTATAGTAGCGGGAGGAGAGAACAGAATTGAATGGATATGATAAATCAGGAGCTAGTGGCGATCAGCCTTGTATTTATATGTCAAGCGGTATACCATGAAAAGCTTCGGCTCGCGCGACGAAACCAAATAACTGCAACCACTTCGCGACGTCGCAATTGCCGCGTCAGCTACCGAGGAATTTCATTTCAAAGGGAATGAGACATCAACCGACTGGAGGACGACGAAGTTTGACACCTCGGCTAAGTGGTCCACCCTGGGTAATCTACCCGCGCACGAACCTGATTGGTGTGGAGTAAGAAAAATCACTCGGCAAATTGAGGAAAATGAAGGTGGTATTTGGGAACCTCGAGGCTTTTTCCGAGCTAAAGTCTGACCGTAAGACTTGAGTGGATTGATTTAGTGGGGTGGGATGATTTTGCTGGCACTTTCTGTGGGTTGTCACAAGTTGAAGATCCTAGAATGAAATAATGGTTCTGTCATGCGGTCAAAGATGAGGGGGTAAAATCCCTCGATAACGGGGACGAATTGAAGTTAACACTGATAGCAACCCTAGGATCCTATTAAGCGACACCGTCTTTTTCCGAGCCTGCAGAATACCCTGTCCTTAATCTCATTAATATTGTTCGCCACCTGGCCTTGGGGCTCCAAAAGCTGTTGTGGTAATTCTGACGAGTTTAGTATTTCTTCTAAACAGGACTCTGCCTGCTCTAGGTCCCATGAACTTGAAATTTTGTCCTGACGCAGCTGTGAGTTTTGTATCTTATCTTGCGCAAACCGAGTCTTGAGCCGCGGGTGACTCTTCTCCAGCGGTGTCTAGCTAACGCCTCAGCCAAAAGCCGTGATGCTTATATTTGGGGAACAGTCAGCACTGAGGTCGCGGCCAAAGTGGATATGCTAGGGTGCTGCTATACACTGAACCGGCCCGATGAAGCTGCAGAGAAGGGGCACGACATTGTGACTTCGGGTATGCTTGCCAGGCTTGGAAGAGAGGCACTGAGAAGTTCCTAAAGTATGAAGTTGAAGGGTTACTGCGCCGGCATCTACCAAAATTCCGTGCCATAGAGTTTGGGCTGCCAAGACCTGGATTCTGGACAGACTTGTAGGCATAAGAGATAAACTCACAAGATAATAGATACAGGGGCTATATTCCTATTCCACATTGCATTGAGATTAAATTACACATTCTCACTTCCTTACTTAATGCAATTCCTATACATGGCTTCTCCTCAAGAGGGGGTCTCTAGTGTATAAGGGTCTAGATGCACTCCTCTTTTGAAAAAACAAAAAGCTGAATACCTGCCCTTTTCCTCCTGTTCCTGGGACTGATTTTAAGTAGATCGGGTCGTCAGAGGGGTCCTGTCAGTCTCAAAGGATCGCTGTCAGTTACTAGAGAAGGCAGATGTATTACCCCTTGGAAATACAGTGCGCAGATTCTTCTTTTTGCTCCTCATTCCTTAGTCCCAACTGCAAGGCCAGCTCACAGCACCTGAGACCTCCGTCTCCAAGGAATGGCTAGCATACTGTATCCAGTTTTTCAACGTTCCCCATTACAAGATATCTTGTACAATGATTGAGTATCAGCATTGCACCCCACGCCTTGTTCATACTACCAGTACCGTCACGTGGACTACCAAGACTTGGGAAATACGCATTGTATAAATACGGAATACTTGCACATTGCACTAAGCCTTACGTTCCTCGGCTATTACCACAAGGTATCTAGGCTACTACGCCTGCTATCCATTAATAGAACGTGACTTGCATTGGTTAACCTGATGTCTTGATCCACTCGAGAAAGCACCCCGAGCATCACGTTACCTTATACTAACTCATAGTGTATAATCACAATCAGCATACCTAAGCTCTCGAATTAGATACGCCGACCCTCGAGCGCGGACTTGACAGGTGGGAGAGAAATCGCCTCGCGAAGCATTGATAACTAATGAATTAATAAACTACCTTTGTCCAGAAATATTACAGCATTTCCATCACCGATAGTTATGTCGTAATAGAAGCGCTGGAACTTAGCTTTAGCCTACACCATGGCTACATTTGGTTGGCTGGCAAGGTCGGTTATGGCAAGACTAATAGTAACACGGGTACCAAGAAAAGGGATAGTGCTACCGGCATTAGAGGAAGAGAACCCCAGGGATGGGAAGGTACGGACTGCCTGAGTCATAACTATGTTAACTGCGGCTCGATCGTAGCGAGGGAATAATTAGCGACGGATTGCGGGCCGATTAGGAAAGGTTCAACTTCAGGCACAGATGGATGAATGAAGACGAGCGCTTTGTAATGCTGAGGCTACTTCCAGATTGGCCCAAACTCGGGATTATCGAGTAGTTTCGCCCACAGCTTGTGAAACATGACACCGTTGCAGAGCTTCTGTTTTGCTTGGAGATAGTCCGTCTCATCTAAGGTCCTTCGTCTTGGAAGTCGGGAAGATTTTCAGAAAAGCCGATCTGGCTGCTTGACCTGTTGGTGGAATATGTTTAAGATGTTCGTGCGGGAAAGATTGGTGCCCGCTACCCCACTCCCTGCAACAGGGGCGGCTGGGAAAGATACAGAAAGAATGCTGCAGCTTGGTTAGTTGAGCTATCTGACATGTTGCTTTTTTTCATGCCTGATCTGGTCCTCATTTCACCATGACCTTCCTGGCAGCCTTGATAGCTCCCTCCAGGGTGGTGGGATAGGTGGAGGGGTTGCCACTGGCAGCGACGAGTGTGTCCACATAGAAGCATGAAAGAGCATAGAAGTGTATGTCAAATCGATCCGTTGAGCTTGCCGAGATCAATGCAACGGTAGCACCTGGTGTCCGGGGTGTGACACCCATTGCAAAACTTCAGAGCAATAACTGCTATTTCAACAAAACGAGTAAGGTACGGCTCTTCATCATCTTCACAATGACTATCCACCAGCGCAGGGCTTCTTAGTGTATATAAGTCCCTGAAAACACCCTAAATGGCCGGTCAATGTTACAAATAATCGTACTTTGTGGCTTGTGATTCAGTGTCTCCCAAGGTTGCGCTTTGAGGAGGCAATAACTGATGGACCTAATCGGGCATGTATTTGAACAAAACAGATCCAGGACGACACTAGGCACTTGCCGAGGATAGTATAAGGAAGCTCCATGTGACCTTCTATATTCCCATCGTCAACTACCGGCGCTTGTTCAATTGAGATAAACCGAGAGTCCCTGCCAAAACATGGTGGATAGCGGTTTTTTATTTTAGCCATTGAAACCTCTCCGGAATATCATCCGATTGGTTCCAATCCGCGATCAGAGTCAAGCATACGAGTTCTTGAATTATTCTGCCACCAAGAGAATATAGCCGAAACAGGTGTCTGGAGGGCTATGGCACACACCCTTGCAGCCACACTTGGTTCCTCGCCTCTCATTGTCCGATTTGATTTGTCAACGTCGTGGCGTACACTGAAACTCAATTTATGTTTCTAGTCTTGAACCAAGCAAGCCCCAGTCGTATTCATTCCGGCATGGCCGAGCAGGGGTCTTTTGTTTTGAATCTAATGCACAGGCACCCGTTCTTGGCAAGGCTTGATTTGCTTAGCCACATTCGATTAGTTCGAAAATGCCGAACGAGGATCGGGACTTGCCGCCGGGTCAGTTCCGTCGCCCGGTTCGTGTAGAAAGCATTTACATGTGCCCCCCTCAGTTTGCCTCGGTATAGTGGCCCATCTATCTGCGGTATGTGGAGCCGGGTGATCGCGACACCCGAGTAGCTGCAATGAGAAAGTCCGGTCTAGGAGACTGCCATTGAGAACGCGCAAAAGAATCGACGAGACATTCCTAGGAATGGTGGAATCTAGTATCGTAACAAAAGTTGCGAGGGAGTCTCCCTTCTCCTTCCATTCTCAATTTTTAATTAAATCCGCCAAAACTCCCCAGTTCTTCTTCGTAATTATAAACCCCGACTATCTTCATTTCCTTGTACACCTACTCTGAGGTTTATTTCCCCTTGCCATTTCCTAGTGACTAACTCGTCGGAGTTAGAGACATTGAAGTAAGTCAAACGTGACAACATCACGCATGATTAAAGCGCCTTACATCTGTCCTTACGAGCTATTAATAGCCGTAGCAGGCTCCAATGTGTAAATAGACAACCGACACTTCTAAATATCGCCACACAAGCCTAGGTCCCCCATCAGATCGCCTACTAGCAGGTCAATCCCCGCGGCGCTCCCGTCCTCGATTCCAAAGGCAAGGAAGAGTTCATCATCCAAGTGCCCGTGATACCGCTGCTCCTGATTCTTCCAACTCATCGAGGTGACATAGAACATGTCCGAGGTGGCGCGGTCCGGATACCGCTGGCGGCCGTGGATCCACATGGGCCGGCGCGACAAGGCGTGGATCTCAAATGGTATTCGCTGCTGGAAAACCATGACGTATGGCTCGTACACGCTGTGGTAGTTGTAATAAGTCTTGTGTGTTGGTAAATGGTGAAGAGGAAGGTGTTATTCTCGTTGGGGATGCACGACGGGTCTGCACGCCAGCACAACGTGAGCTGTAGCGAGTTGGTCGCCTGATGGATGGACTCGAAGTCTGACACCAGCTGCGGCATATACCTGGCCAAGCACTTCTCATCCGAGGCTGCTGCGAGAAGTGCTAGATCAGGTCCTACGGAACCGTCTATGCCGATTTGAGCAAAGACACGTTTGGGTGTAATATCGTAGTGCCCGTACATCTGACCAGTAGTATCCCAAAACACGAACCAGTTCTTCTCGATTCTGCCCCCATGGTGGTGGTCGCTGTAGCTCCGTGCCTGTGCGGAAGTTGATCGGACCGGCCAGGTCAAGCCTCCAATCCATAAGAACGCAGAAGTCCTGAATGAATTGGCCGAAGCAGGTGAAAATCGAGTTGGACCCGTACACCACGTAGGGCTTCTCAGGCCCGAGGAAGACGCGGGCGTCGTGCGGACCGATGCTGAGATCAAAGTATGACAGGTCGCCCTTGCATTGATGGCCGGTTGTCGTGTCGATGGGTAAAGTGGCGGGCAGATGCAGGCACTGCAGACCACCATCACGGAAGACAGCGTGACAAACGAGTTCGATGTATCGATTGGACTGCATCTCCTGCACCTGCTGAGCCACAACTACCCAAATGTCCTTCAATTTCGGATGAGGGATGATGTTGGGGTTCGTGGCCTGCATCCCCTTGAAATCAATCAAGAAGAATTTCTTGTCCTTGGTGGATAGCGAGAAGACCTCGTTGTAGAATTGGTCGATTTCCCCAGAAACGAAGCCACGGCCGGCCGAGGCATCCGTTGCAGCATCACTTGCAGATGATGCCACTGTAACATCATCTGGGATACTTGAGGGATCTGAACCAGAAGTTGACAATGTTGCCTGCTCCTGCGGCTGCCCGAGGTCATTGTCCCCGTACGATTTTGCCGGCGTAGGCTGGCGCCAGTCGTTCAACTTCGTCAATATGGCGATTGGGTCGCCGTAGAGGCTCAAATAAACATAGAGCAGGATAATAACAAAAGAGAAACAAAGAGTACAAGGCGCCTGGTGTCTTTCAGAAGCATAGTGAGGGCTCGGTGGGGGCGAGCAGGTAACACAAGCGTGAGATGCTTGTGACAAGTGATAACAAGGGGATGTTGATTCCGATCACAAGTTCACCCTCCTGTACCCAGTTTGTGTTGTTTCTTTGCTTCATCTGTCCCCAATATGAAGAGGTTTGAAGGGGAAGTTTGGGTCGACTTGATAGAAGGTAGGGGCTTTGGGGTCTTCAAGGTGGCAGTCATCAGTTGCATCTTCGCAAGCCTCGGGAGTAAATAGCAGATAGAAAGCCCAACTCCCTCTCTTCATGAGCCTCATGAAGGTGGCCGATAATGCCGGGAAGAGACGAGAGCAAAAATTGGGCGAGAGGGGATTCAAGACCGAGCGTTGTTTATTGGATGTAAGCAGGAGTATGCTGGTACCGGTGCCTCTTGATACCGAGGTACCGCGGACGATCTGCATGATGATGTGCAATAAAGGTATCTAGGAATAAGGGGGTCAGAGTAGCGCCGGTTCTGTGAGACTGGGATACCATTTTCGGCAATCATGTTCTTCGCATGTGCTATTACATTGTAGAGAGGTACGAGTGGCCAGTACTCCTAACTTTGCGGATGGAGTGTGCTTCCATCTACTTCACGTATCCACAACACTCCACAACACCTGAAAGATTCAGTATCACATGCAGGCGAGGTTTGTAGCCTTGAGGAGTCTTCTACGCTTCCCCGCCCTCTAACACACTATCCATTGCGGATCTGCAACGCATCGCACTACTGCAACGCTCCCTCGCCGCGCACAAAACTAGAGTGCCGTTAGCGTGGGAAGCAGATCCTGGTGCCTGACGCCCGCGGCAAGGATGTTTCTGACCTCAACAGGGAGATTGAATGAGATGTCTGGACTCTTTTCGGGTTCTTTCCGCTCTTGAAAAATATGTTGGAAGCGGGTTTGCCGCCTCACTGTCCGCTACAACAAGCCCCGGAAGCAGTGTCATTCGTCTCACTGACTGCCTACCACCGTTAGGTACGGGACAAATTTGGGCGAGCACTTTTAAGGCAGAACTGAGATTTATAGGGGCGGCTTCTAAGACCTGATGTCTACAGTTGCCTAGGCTCCTTGACGGGTCGTTCGAATGGTGGTTTTGACAATTACTTCCGTTGGTGTTTTCAACATCAATGTGTAGACTCTGATGTCCCGATAATCATGACCCAAAGAATTTCACCCTCCAAAACTTCAAAAAACCTCCTTTCAATTCATAGTTACCGCATAGCGAGACCAAGTGCAATGATTAACATGAGATGGAGACAGAAGGTAGATAGATGTGAGCAATATATCATCAATTACATAAAGTGGTCACTCAACCTTCTTGATGCATGCATGTCTTATTCTTTCGCACGCATAGTAGGTGAACTTCTCAATGTCTTCTTATATACCCAAGCTGCAAACTTGACACTAGGTGTGTCAATAGCCCTGGTCGTGATTTCTGCTAGGCAGCAAGTGACCGGAAGTAAAATGATGTGCGGGACAAGAAAGGAAATTTCTAGACCCAAGGGCCCTGCCTTCGGTAGCGAGAATTTGTTAGACCATTGTGGGATGTGCTGCAGTTGCTCCTCCATCTGCCATCCTGTGGCAAAATAGAGCCGGTCTCCCAAGGTCCAGAGGATTGGGCCGTGAATGATGTACAGACCAAAGGAAATCCGTCCAAAGTACTGACAGAATCTTGTCTCGAAGAATTTCTTCAACCAGTGGATGTGGCGGACTGACGCAACCAGGAAGAGTGATGCCCAGAACAGATAGAACCACTTGTAGTCAAAAACAGCCTGTGGCTTCAGATAGGACAGGTAATACCAACCACGGTTCTTTGCCAGTTGGTGGATGTCGCGGTTCTCGGAAGGCACCCCGCCCAAGAATAAGCTGATAATGAACAGGTGGTAGTAGGTGACATCTTTGCCTGGCTCAAGTCGTCGTAGGAAACGCGGGAGCTCACCCCTCTTGGCAAGCAGGTCCAAATCGCAAAGTAGCATTCCGGCGGCGAACATAGCGCAGTACCAGCCATCAGCGATGTACATGAAGTAATAGATGAGTCCGGTCTCACACCAGAGGCGAGCTGTGCGCGAGCAGCGAGAGAAGGCCATGAGCGAGGTATAGATAACGATTGAGCCCCTAAGCTCAACCGGTATGGACCACAGATGGAAGTTGTAGCTGAGCCAAGGATTCCCACCTTCCTTGAAGATGAAGCTGAAGTTTTTAAACTCAATATAAAGTTCCCATAGCTCGTCCCCTAAGCTACTCTGCTGTGTCGTTCCGCGCACCCAGATCCCAAATGTGTGCCACGCTGTTGCGTAAAGTAGGAGAGTGACAATGAGCGGGAGGTAGAGCCGAAACCAGCGCCTAAAAAGTGCTGCCGCCAAGACGTCGCCTAACTTGACGTAGTTTCCGGCCTGGATCAAGGTCAAAGGCTGTATGGACAGCACATAACCCGAAATGATGAAGAAGGTCGACACGGCGTAGTGGCCACCGGTGAAGAAGTGCCTGATGCCATGGAAGGAGATCAAATAATAGTTGCCCTCGTACCCAAATCCATTCCCAAAAGCACCTTCCATATCGTGAACCCATAGCTCATGGTGATGCCAATAGACCAGCAAGGCCGCGAAGCCTCGCAGCCCGTCTAGGTAGGCTGTCGGACGCAAATTGTTCGGCGGGTGTGGTGAATTGGACCAGAAGGACCACTTGATCCACTTCATTATCTGCGTGTATCTTCGGACAGACTTGGCTGGCTTCCAATCGTCCAAGACTACCAATTCTGGGCTGAGGCTTTGTTTAGCATCATCCCAACCTGTGTCGTCGAGAATGCCGTGTCGCGAAGAAGGCATTTTGGTATTGACGAATATAGTGTAGGTATAGTCGAAAGTCAAGCTCAATTAACAAGTAAGGCACTTTAGTGAATGAATTTCCATTCTTGAAAGTATAGGAGAAGTCGTGTTTTGTTCCGGATCTACTCCGATGGAACTGGGAGTGCGGGTCGGGGTGGAAACGTACACCCCTCCTCTACTCGACTTTCACGAGCCGAAGAGGAAAGATTGAGTACATATGAAAGAACTAATAAATCGAGGTAGAGACCTCGGCTCGAGGCTTCGGCATTGTAGCTTGCTGTCGAGGGGCATGAGCAAGAGCCTTCAGATGGAGGGTGGGCAATAAGGAAAGGGACCAAGTACCATAGGACTCTTGACTGGCTGTAAGTTTCAAACATCTAGAATGTGGAGAGTTGACACATCATAGCTCTTCGGGGCGGGGCATGAGTGCTGGGCTAAGCAGTTATAGGAATAGAGACTTCTTTCAGGTCGAGTAACAACCCTACCACGTGCGTTGACTTGACGGGTTGCAACTTGCAAATCATCCAACACGTCATTGCCCTTCCAATGGTTCCTTGCCCCATCCTTTCCGAGGAAGCCGACCCCAGGTGCATGTGCTCACATGCATAAGATGTTGGATTCCGAGGCTTGAAAAAGGTGGCTGGCGGAGTCGGCGTTGTGGATCTCAGGCTGAACCGCGCTTGTGAACTGTGAGAAGTCCCGCACTTCTGCAACCCCCTGGCTAGCTTCGGACAAGGGTAAAGGCGTTATTGGAATTAATTCGTAACCCGAAAAGCATGTACCAACGGCAGCAAGATTGCGGCCCAAGATTGCCGGTGCTCCCTGTCTCATGAGTGGGTCTTGCAGTTTGTCCTCCACCGCGAATACGGGGTAATATCCCGCACTGCTCTTGTCTTGTACCTGATAGGAATCCCGGTTCAGCTTTCAGCTCTCAATCAGATCGGCACTTGTAACCCATGTGAAGATCCGCTGTGATATGATCGAGTGCCAAGGATGGGGTGCTTGTTGCTCTTGCGACAGAATGGGTTTTCGGGAGAAGACTGCTGGGGGGAGACCCAGGAGTGGCTGAAAGCTATCCCCGCAAGTTGCTCGCTGACTGCGTTCCAATCCCTTCTTGGATCAGCGTTTGACCCCTGTTTGGATGGTGAATCCCTCGGGATACCATATGGAACTCACCATGTCCCCTCCAACGCACGCTGCTACTCTCACCAGCGCAAACTCTGTTAGAGACCTAATGTTCAAGGATAACGACAACGCTGACAGCATGGGCTTTTCGCTGGACTCGCCACCTTTGGCCGCCTCGACGGTCAAGTTCAGGAATAGGGTGCCAACGCAGGTGCAGAGGTACCTTCGACTGTACTTGGGCTGTGTCTGCATCTTCCTGATCATACTTAACACCGACATATTCTGTGCCATCCCCTTTAAGCGGGATATATTCTGGGATGATGAGGCATCCCAGCAACCTCTTCTTCCAGGCAGCTCGTTCCCGCAAAAGATATGGCAAACGTGGAAAATTAACCCGCTGGACTTTGAAGAGCGTGACTCGACCAATGCGCGGACGTGGCTGGAAAAGAACCCGGGAATGCGGTATGAGGTCCTCACAGATGCCAACGAGATGACCTACGTCGAAGCGCACTTCGGCCCCGACGGCTTCAACCGCCCAGACATTGTACAATTTTACCGGACTATCAACCTGCCCATCATCAAGGCAGATATGCTGCGGTACATGATCATGTACGCCGAGGGAGGCGTATACGCCGATATCGATGTCGAAGCGCTCAGGCCTGTCCACCGCTTTATCCCAGAGCGCTACGACGACAAGGATATCGACATGATTGTCGGAATCGAAATTGACCAACCGGAATTCGGCAACCACCCCATCTTGGGCAAGAAGTCGCAGTCTTTCTGCCAGTGGACTTTCATTTCGCGCCCACAGCAGCCCGTCATGTTACACCTCATAAACAACATCATGTCATGGTTGAAGGGTGTCGCCAAGAAGCAGGGCGTGCCCCTGAATGAGGTGGAACTCGACTTCGATCAGGTAATCAGTGGCACGGGGCCCTCGGCTTTCACAATAGCGCTGCTAGAGGAGATGAACAAGAAGTCGAGCGGGCCCGAGGTCACCTGGGACATGTTCCACAACATGGCCGAGTCAAAAATCGTCGGCCGTGTGCTGGTGCTGGATGTCGAGGCCTTCTGCGCGGGACAAGGTCACTCCGACTCGGGTAACCACAATGCCCGCGGTGCTCTGGTTAAGCATCACTATCACGCCTCTAACTGGCCCAGTCGGCACCCGCGCTACAGGCATCCGGCTTACGGACAGGTTGAGGCCTGCAACTGGGACCCTGAATGTGTCCGCCAATGGGACGAGAACGTTGCGGAGTTTGAAAAGCTGTCTGAAGAAGAGAAAAAGCAAAAGATTGCTGATCACAATGAGGAACAAGAGTAAGGCCTTTCTTGGACTACAACTAGACCTGAGAATTAGATAGCACCAAAATGAATTGACTCAGTGTTGTGATCTACCATATTGGACTGCAATTCCCAACCAGCGTTCGTATTGAAAGCATCTTCCATGCCGAGATCCAGAGCTTTCAGTCTCGGATCTTCGGGACCTAGGTTCCCCGGCCAGGAGTCAGGCAGCTAGTTCCAAGAGCCTCCGGCAGCACCTCCGACGCCCTCTGACAGCCACTGACAATATCGTGTGTTAAAGACGGACTATTATTGAACACTATCCATTTGATCAACTTGACCGTAACGGATCCATCACAACGCTATTGAGGCTACGCTACCCGACTATTGAGCTGCTACGGCCCTCATCCATGTGATTTGTGGGCGCCACATAGTCTAACCTTATCCAACCTTAAAATCGACTGATTTTTTGGAGTGTTCTAATTTTTCAATGAATCAAGCCGGACTGGCCCGCTGATAGCTGCACCGCTCAATCCCCGAAATTGGTTCCGTAGTTGGGATGAATTCAGGGGCAGGGGGGTGGTTTCCACAATGGACCTGGCTAACCTGATGGGTCTACTAAAGCCTGCTGGTAGATCTTCAAAATATGAAGTGGTTTGTCGGCAACAACACTGTCACTCCTAGCAGCCGCTTTGGTTGTCAGCCGGAATAATTATAATAGGTTTCTTAGGTAGTTAAAGGGCCTTGGGCATGAAAAGACGACTTTTCTAAGTCTCGGCTTGTCCGTGGTGTTCAAATCTACTCAGGTGATGGGTGATGGCTAAATTTTCCCAAACAGATTAGCTACTGCACTAGACAAGGATCTTAACGAAGATCTGATCACTCACCAAGCGCAAGGTCTCGTATCAATTAATCTACGAAGATCCAGAACAATGTGGACTGCTAAACTATTGTTTCGAGCATCTCAAGACCTTCGACTGCCACTGTGAAGCCGACGAAATCACATTACCATATAAGGGTACTACAATGAAATCTTTTTAAAGGAAATTGAGATGTTAATACAAGTATGTCTACTATCTATGACTCCGAAAGTCTCGGACGCGGGCTGGAGGACATAGAAACACCAAGAATGCACCGGAGATGCTAGACAAAGCATCCGAAGATTGATGAAGGTGATAAATGGTGTTGCAATCCAACCTTTAAAATGATTCATTATGTTTATGGCAAAGTCCAAACTCTTATCGAGACTTTATATTGAAGATACCTTGCAGGTATCCTTGGGCTGCAAGTTCTCAGTCTCATAATAATAAGGGCTCAACTGGAAGCCAACAGCAAACTAGCTGGTACAATAAATTGATGTGCAGGGTTATAAACGTTGAGTCATTGTATGATGGCATCTGGACAAAGCTCATTGCAGTCCGTTCTTGCTCGTACTCGCTTCTAGTTCGCCCTGACTCCCCTACAATACTGCGCCCTCGCCCATTCAGGTGGAGTACCCAGTGAGGCGTTTCCCACTCTCGACTTTTCTTTCAAGCGCTCTGTTTTAAACGTGTTCTTAACCGCTGAGTGGTCAATTCTGTTGGCCAATCATCGCCATGATAGGACACCCAGACACAAGTTCATCGGGGTGCTAATTAGAACCGCGGGCGAGAAAACACCGCGACCATTATGCTAGCGGTGAGTCAAGGAGAGTGACTAAATGTGAGGGGAATGCAATTGCGTAGCTCTCTTTTATGCAACAACTGATTTTCTTGTTAGGCCACGTGATAATATAAAGTCATCCTTAAAGAGTAGGCGAGCGTTAAGGAGCAACCCTTGAGAGCGTACCAATATCACTCCACAGGGAACTAACACAAAGTCCGAAATTGCTGGACCTTTATCCGATGCATGACGCGATCAATGGATTCAATCGGCTGTAGGCCTAACTAGAAAATGAATTGTAAACAAGGTGAACTTTGTAAAATTAGCTCTACGTCTAGCAGCTACTTCCTAAAGGTTTAGCAGTCCTGCTATGCTCAGCGGTCAGAATACGCTGACCGAAACCCAACGATACAGCAATTGCGCCTATGACTGAGCAGGGGGCTGGAGCTGTTACAAGAGCTGTGAACCTAACAAGGCGGAGAATTAATGCGTCTTTCAGCAGTTGTCTCTCTTTTCCGATTCACTGAACTCTGCAAGGGACCACATTATCTACTCCGGTGGAGTTTCAAGGCTACCGTTGTGTTTATCGATTCCCATTGCGAGTAACTAACTAACGATGCCATTTATAACTGCCCTATTATAAATGGAGTCCAGGGCTGGATCGTGGAAGTACTCGGGTCTATCCAAGGACACTGACGTCTTTACCTATCAGTAACCCCAGAGATAACTAGACATTCTAGTCATCACGCTTATCAGGCATCTCAACATGCTCCATAACATCCAGCTTTCCCTTGCTGATGATATCATCAGCAGCCACAGTGACGCTCTTGCCATCGAAAACCTCAGTAATCTGCTCCAGGGTGTGGCCCTTTGTCTCCGGGAAAAGGAAATAGATCACCGTAGTCAAACCAGCCAAGATGCAGCAAAAGACGATGTAGTACCTCCAACCAATGGCCGCAAGACCTACAGGTTGATCAATTGAGCAGTGATGAGACCCACGTAAGACGAAGTAAGCTCGGTAGTCAGACCGCGGCTTCGGGTAGAGAAAGGGAAGATCTCGATGGTGTAGGCTTGCGGGAGCGGTGTCCAAGCGATATCGTAGAAGAAGAAGGCGATGAAGATGAAAGCGACAACCGCTCGACCGGCCGATTGGTCGTGAGTGGAAACGAAATGGCTGGTAAGCGCTGTCCAGGCAACGTAGCTTAGGCAAAGGCCAGCAGTCGAAATGAGCAACAGCTTGCGACGTCCGAATCGATCAACCATCATGGCACCCGCGAAGACGGCGGCTGCGAAATTGAAGATCTGGAGCAGCCCGTTGATCAATGTCTGGTCCCTGACAGCAGTGATTCCGATGGTGTTGAGGACGAGTGTCAGATAATATGTAACGACGGAGATGCCGTTCCACTGGCTGAAGAAACCGAGGATGAAGGCAAGGAGAGTCCGCTTGCGCATAGGAGCGGTGCGAACAAGGGTCATCCATGATATATGGGACTCTTGGTTTCGCTCCATTTCAAGGGCCCTTTCGATCTGGGCAACTTCGTATTCCACCAGAGGAGAAGACTCTTGTCCGGCTGCGTGCCACTTGGCGAGGATCATAACGGCTTGGTCCCTTTTTCCATTGGCAATAAGCCATCTGAGATATTATTCGGTTAGCCCCGTATGAGAAAGTAAAAGGAGTTCAGTACTGACCGAGGAGATTCGGGAACCCAGTAGATGAACAGAAGCTGGAAGAAAGGGATAGCCGCCTGCAATGCCGAAGGAATTCGCCATGCCCATGTGGACTGAATCTTGAAAGTTCCATAGGTGATCCAAGCCGCTCCAATGGCACCAAAGTAGAAAAAGGTGTTGTAGAGCGCAGTGAGTTTGCCTCGGTGGGTAGGGTAAGCCAACTCGGAAACGAGAATGGGACAAGCCACCTGCGGAAACACGGTGGCGAAGCCAATCATGCCTCGGGATACAATGAACATGGGAAGGTTCACCGAGGCTGCCTGAATAGCTGGTCCAACAAGGAGCGCCACTAAACCAAGATACATGGGCATCTTGCGTCCCCATTTGTCAGAAATCATGCTGGCAGGTACCAAGCCCAGGATCTTGCAGACTGGATAGACGGCGTTGATGGCTCCAAGGAGCGGAGCGCGTGGGTTGTTGAAGAAGTTGCGCCACTGTGGGAGGGTTTGAAGACCGTTCATCATGGATCCTGTTGAAGGCAATCTTTAAGTCCCGGTTCGACAACTTCGGACGACGGACGGAAACTTACCATCGTAGCCGACAGCAGAAGAGCTCAGCAGCGGGATCAAGAGAAGCAGGTTGAGAAGAACGAGGTGCTTAGTTCGGTACCATGGGACCTCGAGATTGGGGAGAACCTATTAATTGTTTCAGATTAGTATACACTGTCTAAGTGAAAAGGCTGCCATGAACTGGATGATGTGAGGTGGATGATACCTTCAACAGTTCTGGCCCGACTATATCCCCTGCGGACTCATTCTTTTCCTTGCTCTTGTTGAACAACCCCATGGCGAGATTTGCTGTTTCCGAGATCGAATGAAGTGTGAAAACTTTTTCCTTGGACTTTATGTTGCCGAGTCGTGATGCCTGTCGATGAAGTTCACGACTTGGGACGAACCACCGAGATGTATTTATAATTGTGGCCGAACTGCACAGAGTGAGCCGAGAATTAGAGCGGCCTAGGCCAATCCAACACACCCAAAATTGCCAGGCATTGTTCGACGGTGGAGGTTTGATCAAGCGACGGTCGAGCCTGGGGTTGCGGGGATTAGCTCGTAGTCTGGGGATGCGGAGACGGACCAGGGATGAAGCTTGGCCAGACCATCACCATCCTCTGCACGACTCAAATTTTCATGTCAAGGGTCCAATCATTCCCAAGTCTTAGACAAAGCGAATCACGAGTCGGTTGCAAAGAGACGATGGCCTGCCCCGGCCAGAGTCTGGTCTGGCCTTGGTCTAGCGTCGTGCTAAGCAGACGCAGCAGATGGCATTGTACCATCGGGGAATGCGCCCGAGTTATTCAAGGATCCACTAAGTTAGCTCTCGTTCTCGGTCCATTCCCATCGGGGAGTGTGGCCGACACATTTAAATGCCCCTCAGCTCTCGCGACCCTCGACCTTTTTTACCCCAAATGACCAGATGGACGCAGAAACCACCACCGCCACCAGCATCACCCATGGCAAGTCAGAGTCGTGAAGCTCGCCAAAGTGCCAGCGCCGATGGCCCGTTCCCCAAACCCCGTGGGGCTTGTGAGAAGTGCCGCGTTCGCAAGACCAAGTGCGACAACAGGCGTCCGAGCTGTGGGTTCTGCTTGAAGCGCCGCATCGCCTGCGTATACCCCGGCGACGATGGTCCAAGGTGAGAGCTCGGAACCCCTCCGCGATGCTCGGCCATGGCATGCAGCTTTTCTCGCTAACTCAAATCCTAGTGGCCTGGTAACAGGGTCCGACATCCTTCAGGCCATTCATAGCTTGAGAAGCTTGGTCGAGAACCAACAGCCGCAACAGCAGCAGCAATCGTGTGTTTCTTGTGGCACCAGCTCAACGCCGGCGCAGACTACGAGTCCGTCAGTGTCATGGACCCAGTCAGTTTCCCAGCAACAAGAGGATCACCACCTGAGGGAGGCCAACAACCCGCAACCATACCCAGTCATGCGACCCCAGGGGGTCGAAACGGTCCTCGACTGGCAAATATTTGCCCCGGACAGACCTTCGCTGTGCCTCTTTGCTCAGAGAAACCCCCCTGCCGATCGGAGCTACCCCATGCCCGATACGAGCTATGCTCAGCTCGCGAAGCTCGAGTCCAAGTACATCAATGACATTCACACCAAAAATCCAATTCTAGACCTTGGCGAGCTACATGGGATGATGGTGCAAGTTGCCGAGAACGGCCTGGACTGGTCTACACAAACCTGCTTGGTGACCTTGGTTTGTGCAATCGCTGCCATCACTGAGGCGTATCCGCGCCCAGTATTGGGGTCGGAGGGGCAGCCGACACCTTCACCCGGCCAGAAAGCGGACGAAGGCAGCGACGTGGAATTGTCGATGCAGTTTTGGAACCTTGCCATGAAGCGCCTAGGATATGCGGCGAGTCAAAACAACGTCCAGGCCGCCGTGCAATGCCTATGCCTCGCGGGGATCTGGTACATGCATCGAATGAGGCCTCTTGAAGCTTGGAAGCAATTCAGCCTCGCTGGAGCAGCCTGGCATAGCCTCAGCTTGATCGAGTTTCCTTCTGGTGAACTTACAAACAACATGGGTGGGTCATTGAATGACTTTACTGTCATGCAAGCTCTCTACTTTACCATCTGGAAATCTGAGTGTGAGTTGAGGCTGGAGTTGCCCTTACCCAGCCCCCCGGTTCTCGACAACACATATTTTCCGCTGGCGTTTCCGCAACCTCCAAGTATCAGCTCACAGTCGTCGGATCCCGATGTGGCAGAAAGAGAGCGAGGCTGGTACTATTACCTTACCGAAATTGCAGCACGACATCTCATCAACCGGGTTCTCCAGATGAGTGCGGAAGTCCCTGACATTCCAACAGAGAGACATGTTCGCCGCATGATTGCCCGGGCAGACATGATGGAGGCTCAAATACACGACTGGTACTCATCGTTGCCGCCTATGTTCTATTTTGATATCCCAGATGGCTGCGACACCGAGTTTAATCCCGATGCTATGATCTTTGTTCTGCGCCACCGATATTTTACTCTTCGCGAACTGGTCTCACGGCCCTTTGTCAGGCTCTGTGTGGATCATCTGGTCGACGAGATTGATATTTCGCTTCGTACTCGGGTCGTGTCGTTTGCGTCCCAATGTACGCAATTCTGCATGCTCAAGCTCTCTCAAACGGTAGCGCATCGCCACCAGGGGACCTGGTACATGCTACGAATCACCACAACCGCATCCCTGGTCCTATCAGCGGTTGAAATGGCGCAATCGAAAGCAGCAGAATGCCAAGATCCAGGAGCTGCCGCTACCGTGCAGAGCGTGACGCTCCCAGAAGGTTGGAGATCCAGGGTTCGACAGGCTGTGGATGCCATCCCCACATATTTTGACGAGCCAGACGGTGGCGCTTCTAACCTGAAAAAGATAATCCAAGCGGTATTGGGAACAGACGATGGTTGAGAACCTTGCTTCATTGAGGGACTGCTGTATCTCGTATGGCGGCGACAACCCTGGGATCTGCACACTGCCCGTCGGGGAATCTTCCCGACGCAGTCGAACACTACTCCACACTCCATCACACGACAAGAATGGACCTTATCCCCGCGGTTCCCCGAGAACTAATATCTTAGTCTGGAGTAGTCCTGCATGGGCGCGGCATCGTTTGCAAATGATTTTGTCATGAAACCCCACGTCCGGACAGCCCGTTTTCCCTTCCTCACAGTCAGCTTATAAGTTTTAGTATTGACCCTTTCATACGCAGAGCAAACATAACGATCTTGTGTTCGCTGTGACTATTTGCAATCCTCGAATTTCCTGTCTCCACACAAATTAGACACCATGGTCTTGCGGAAACAGGCACCTTATGATGCTGCATGCGGTGATTTCGACATTGAGCATGTCATCCAGAATGCATCAGTCACAGAAAAGATATCATTACTCTCTGGTATGCCTACACCTCGTTGACAAACCTCATGACAACGTGTGCCTTTACATCGGAAATGGAAACATGCTGACGTGCGCTGCAACAGGCAAGGACTTTTGGCACACGAACCCGCTACCCAGATTCAACGTTCCCTCCATTAGGGTAAGCGATGGGCCAAACGGTGTGCGAGGGACCAAGTTCATCGATGGCGTACCAGCGGCGTGCTTGCCATGTGGTACCGGCCTGGCGGCGACTTGGGACCAGGATCTCCTATACCAGGCTGGCGTTCTGATCGGCCAGGAGTGCGTCGCAAAAGGCGCTCATTCCTGGCTGGGCCCAACTGTCTGTATCCAGCGCTCTCCGCTGGGTGGCCGCGGATTTGAGTCCATGGCGGAAGATCCTTATGCGACAGGCAAATTGGCAGCTGCATACATCAAAGGTGTGCAGTCCACAGGTGTCATTTCCGTCATCAAGCACTGGCTTGCCAATGACCAAGAGCACGAACGGGTTGCGGTGAATGCCGTCGTCAGTGAGCGTGCGCTGCGAGAGGTTCATATGCTTCCCTTCCAAATTGCTATTAGCGAGGCCGGGCCAGGGGGTGTCATGTCTTGCTACAACAGAGTCAATGGAAAGCACGTCTCAGAGAACAGAGATTTTCTAGACGGCCTCCTACGTGAGGAATGGAAGTGGGAGGGCCTAATCATGAGTGACTGGTTCGTCAGAAATCCCTTTTTGTAATTGAGTGAAGTTCAAGACTAACGAACCGCTCAGGTTCGGCACGTACTCGACTGCCGAGGCTCTAAACGCAGGTCTCGATCTAGAAATGCCGGGGCCCTCGAGGCAACGAGGACAGCTGGCAGACCTTGCCGTATCGACTCGAAAAGTGTCACGGGCTACCATAGACGCTCGCGCACGCAACGTCCTCGAGTTTGTTCGCAGAGCCAAGGATGTCGTTGTCGCTGCTGAAGAAAGCGGCAGGGACTTTCCTGAAGACAGGCAGCTCAATCGAAAGCTAGCCAGCGACAGCGTCGTCCTACTCCAAAATGCGAGTGGACTTCTGCCCTTGAATCGGCCTTTCAAAAGCATTGCATTGATCGGACCCAACATGAAGCACACGGCGTTTTGTGGAGGCGGTTCCGCCTATCTTCAGCCCTACTACACTGTCTCTCCTTTTGAGGGCATTGTGAACCAGCTACCACCCGATATTGCTGTCGAATATGAAGTTGGGGCGTCTGCGAACGGCTGGAACCCTACACTGCAAGCTTCAGAAGTAACAACGCCAGATGGCTGCCCTGGTCTCCGAGTTCGCTTCTATCGAGAACCTCCCTCGATCCCTGACCGCGAAGTAATCGATGAGAACATTTTATCTGACTCTTCATGGCAACTAATGGGCTACTCGCATGAAAAACTGGAGAGACTTTTTTATGCAGAGGTCGAGGGCGAGTTTGTTGCCCAAAGCACTGGCAGGTTCGAGTTTGGCTTGGCCATTTACGGGTCTGGAAAGCTATACATCGATGATCAACTATTGATCGACAACAGCACCGTACAGCGTGGTGGCACATTCTTCTTTGGAAAGGGAACTCTCGAGGAAAAGGCTCAGATTGACCTCGTCGGGGCCCAAACGTATAGGATCAAGGTCGAGTTCGAAAGTGCACCCTCCTCCAAGCTTATCAAGCCTGGCGTTGTCAACTTCGGCGGTGGCGCAGGAAGACTCGGCCTCGTTGAGGTCATCGACCCAGATGTCGCCATTGGCAAAGCCGTTTCTGCCGCGAGCCGAGCCGACGTCGCAATCTTGTGCGTCGGTTTGACACGAGATCAAGAATCCGAGGGCTTTGACCGTCCGCACATGGAGCTTCCCGGAGTACTTCCTCGCCTCATTTCCGCCGTGCTGGCTGCTGCCCCCGACACAATCATCGTGACCCAGAGCGGTACACCGTTCGACATGTTGCCTTGGGCTGACAGTGTGAAGACGCATCTACACGCATGGCTGGCTGGCAATGAGACTGGAAATGGCATTGCGGACATAATATTCGGCAGGACGTGTCCTAGTGGAAAGCTCCCGCTCTCGTTCCCACGTCGAATTGAGGACACACCCACATACCTCAACTTTGGAAGTGAGAGGGGACGTGTCGTTTATGGTGAGGACATCTACGTCGGATATCGATATTACGAAAAGGTGGACAGAGCCGTACTCTATCCTTTCGGGTGAGCAATGACCTTACTTGTTGCACTTTTGCGAGAGGCCTCCAGCTTACCACTCGATGTAGCCATGGTCTTTCATATACCACCTTTGCCTACGCCAATCTGGCGGTGACTGCCTCACATGTAATCCTGGACGTGACAAACACGGGCTCAGTGGCTGGTTCAGAGGCCGTTCAGCTTTACATTGCTGCCGACGAGGCCACGTCGTCTATCAGACGGCCAAAGAAGGAACTTAAGGGATTCAACAAAGTTCATCTGCAGCCCGGAGAAACGCGAAGTGTAGAAATAGCCTTGGATCGATTTGCAACCGCGTTCTGGGATGAGGAGCTTTCCTGTTGGGTATGCGAGAAGGGAGTGTACAAGGTCTTGGTTGGATCGAGCAGCCAAAAGATTCAACTCCAGGGGGAGTTGAAGTTGAAAGAGACGACAATGTGGTCTGGTCTGTGAGATAGGCATCTTTAAACAACTTAAAAGGAAACATGAAGAAATATCTCTGGGTTTAAAGAGATGTATATTTTGATCGCCTTGATGAATGAAGGTTCGATTCTGTGGCATACCCTTGAGGCTTTCGTTGAGACTGAGCCGAAATTTCAGAATGAACCCTGTACAGGTTAACCGAGGCATTTTCTTTACGGAGATACCACATTACCGCTGTCAATTCCCAACCGAGTACCCCAGCTGCACCCCTTTTTTGGGCTTCCACATGCTTTATTCGCATACCTGACCATGGAGGTGTGCACCAACTCCTCACTCCCTTGACACTTGCTAGGGTGCGTCACCGTAGTTCTAGATGCAGGCTAGCGTGTAGGCCTTCCCTGGGCAGGCTTAGCAATATGCAAGGTGCTGACACCTCGAACATGGGTACTGCAGGCTCAATCTGTTTAGATCATCAGTGGACGGGTGCGATGACGCCGCCGTAGACCCATGTCTTTTGATGATCCACCGTCGGGCAAGCTCCCCGATGGACAAGACGAGCTTATGGATCTTGGACTTGAGTGATGATCTAAGCGATGTGCGGGTTACGGGACATGTCTTAGTGGACGAATCAATTTGTACCTCAGTCATTTGCCTTCCTTTTCTCTCACCTCACACTGTCCATTATGTCGGCCTTAATTCTTCAACTCCGTGCAGCTTAACTCCATGGGCTCTCCTGGCCTGCTCATATAGGACTCAACATCCTACCATTCATCGATTGTGACTTCAGCAGTACGACGCTTTCGTCCTCATTATCCCATGCATCATGATTGACCAAGCGTCAGTCTCTCCAGGCGCAACCTCGCAGCGTTCTTCGCTTTCTCGGACTCTGCCCCGGACGACCACACTTTTGTGCATCCCGAATCAGATCCGGAGAAGAATTCGCCGTCGGTCGCAATCCCAGCAAACCAGTCCCTATCGTCAAACGTGGATCAGGAAACCGTCGATCAGGAAAATGCCGGCACAGTCGATTGGGATGGTCCAGATGATCCTGAAATGCCAATAAACTGGCCAAATTCCAGGAAATGGACCAACCTCCTGGCCATTTCGACGCTTACTCTACTAACGTTTGTCTCTTCCCAATCCCTTTTGACACCATGTGAATCTTCAATTGACCAAGTGGCTTATCTAACAGACCATTCGCCTCTTCGATGCTCGCACCTGCAGTCGAGCAAGTCATGCAACAAATGGGCGAAACGAATCGTGACATCGGTTCCTTGTCTGTGTCAATCTATCTTCTCGGCTACGCTTTCGGTCCTCTCTTTCTTGCACCACTCAGCGAGCTCTACGGTCGACTTCCCGTGTATCATATCTGCACCGTACTCTTCATCATCACCAACATTGCGTGCGCCTTGTCTATCAATATCCCCATGCTCATCTCATTTCGTTTCCTCACGGGCCTGGTGGGCGCCGGCCCGTTGACAGTTGGGCCTGGAAGTGTCGCGGATTGTTTCAGGCAGAAGGAGAGAGGCAGAGCAATGGCCATTTGGACTATGCCCGTGTTGCTGGGACCCAGTATCGGGCCTGCTGTTGGAGCATATGTCTCGAGAGGTCTTGGCTGGAGGTGGAACTTCTGGCTCCTAGTCATCATGGTAGGTTTGGCTTCTCCTCCGTGCTTGACTTTCAGAAACTAATACCGATCTTTATAGACTGGTGTAGTTTTCATCATCTGTGTCT
Organism: Ilyonectria mors-panacis; assembly: GCA_002991585.1. NCBI lineage: Eukaryota > Fungi > Ascomycota > Sordariomycetes > Hypocreales > Nectriaceae > Ilyonectria > Ilyonectria mors-panacis. The sequence goes on from PPHJ01000050.1 coordinate 1,095,282, forward strand.
TCGTCCAAAGAGAAAACACACGCTCCGACCCTCCTCAGGAAAAAGAGGAGGAAGCTGCAATTACAACGCAATCCGGAACTCCGTGCAGCCAAGGATCCCAGCAAATCACACTCCCAGCTCTTTAAAGGGAGTCTTGCTCGCCCCTTAAAACTGCTCTTCTTGTCACCCATCATCCTCGGTCTCTCGCTCCTAACGGCCGTCGCCTACGGAACTCTGTACCTCCTATTCACGACCACGACTGAGGTCTTCAAAACAAGGTACGGTATAATTACTAATGTAGGACTGGTGTATCTCGGTTTCGGCTGCGGCCAGATCGCGGGACTCTTTCTCTTCGGCGCAGCGTCGGATGCCATTGTTGGAAGAATGGCCAAGGGCGGCGAGATGAAACCCGAGTATCGTCTCCCACTAATGATCCCTGGCAGCGCAACTATACCGATCGGACTCCTGATTTATGGTTGGACTGCGCAGTTCCGAGTTTTCTGGTTCGTGCCAATTATCGGTACCTTTTTTATCGGCTTTGGCATGATCACTGTATTTACTTCGGTCGGGACGTATCTGGTCGATGCCTTCCCTACCCATGCCGCGAGTGCTACAGCAGCAAACACGGTGCTTCGCAGCGTTGGCGGTGCATTGTTGCCTCTCGCTGGCCCCAAGATGTACAAGGCACTAGATCAAGGATGGGGTAATACGTTGCTTGCGGGTGTATCATTGGGGATGATGGGCATGATAGTTGTGGCATACAAGTATGGCGAAAGACTGAGAACGGGTTCCAAATACCAGCTTGAGTAGCAGGTCAATGGACACTAATTAGCATGGCATACATCTAGGAACGTGGAGTTTTAAAATAGAATGTTATTTTACCCATGTGTTATCCCGCGGCTATCTTCTCGGATCAAGCCAGGAAATCGGGTCTTAGTTCTTCCTTCTTTAACAACCCTCTAAATAATCAAAAGGGGGGTTCGGTGTTTGTTTGAGGGCCGCGTATGGACCCAAAATTCAAATTTTATATGCAATGTATAAGGTTCTAACTCCTCAACACCCATTCCATACATCCATACCAAGGAAATATTGTTCACAGATGCCCAACAGCATGAGAATATCATGTCCACATTCCCCACATTATCATCACTGGTATCCTGAATGCCTTCCACGACTCTGGCTGGGGTATCTTGGTTGATCCCGATTGCTTCTCGGGTCAAGTCCATAGTTGTGATTCGCCTCACGGTTAAAATGAGCTTGTTGGACTTGCTGTCCTGAATCACTGTGACGCCTTGTGTGATGACGCTGGCTTCGGTGACTTTCATAGCTCGGGGGCTTGGATGGATCACGGTGGCGTCTGGCGGAGTTGCCGTGGTGTCTGGAGGAGTTGCCGTGGTGTCTAGATCCTGAACGGCTCTCGCGTCGTGGCATTGTTTGTCGGGTCATGGGAACGTGGTTGTCGTCTCTTCGGTGTTTTCGGACACTCTTGCGTGCTGCATGCAATGCATCGCTATTGGCAGACTCGGCCTTAGCGGTGCTTCTAGTAGAATGCCTCGAGCCGCGTTCGACTCCAGTAGCTCGGAAATATCGAAAGTCGAGCCAAGTAACAATCGTCATGTATGAGGCCAGGATACTAGCATAGTTGTGTCAACAAACAACTCGACATCGGACACGCTGTTGATTAATTACCTCATGATAATTGCCAGAGTAACAATCACCCAGCTCAGGGTGCAATTGAGGCCAGAGCAAAACTTTATGTTTGCCTGGATCAATAAAAACACAACTGCGCCCCAGAAGACGTTCTCCAGTGCATTAAGAATGACGTATGCCTTTAGGCTTTTCCATTTCTTGAAAGCTCGGACGTGCTCAGATAGAAGCTCGTAAAGTATGATGATCAGAGACTTGGCACTCTACTCTCTCGTTAGCCACCACAAGACCCTAGATGAGAAGTGTGTTCTACCATTCCAAGAGATATCGTATTCGCTCGGGTTCTGGGGGCTCCAGCCGGCCGATTTGAACATCCGCACGACCGAGAGGATCAATACCACATGCACCAAAAAGAGTTGGAGGAGCTGAACAGGGAATTTATATCGGGTATCGAAAAAGGCCGTCATTTTCAGTGGTTGGCATGTGAAATCGGAAATAGACGACAGAAGAAGTCGCTCCCGATAAAGCGAAGATGGAGAAATGGCTCGAGCTCAGATGTCATGGGTATTGATGCAGGTATTTATTCAACTTGGATCCTGATAAAGTTACCATGCTTTGCTTATGATAAGAGCAAATGCAGTGCATTAGCGTTCTTTTGCGTCCTATTCTGAGGCTTCGGTCTCGGGTTCGCTATCGCGGTGGCTATTTTTAAGCTAATTCAGGCCAGGAAAATGCACAATTGTCCCACCAAAGCGAAACCGACCGCACAGCCTCCCGCCGGCGCGTCAGCCATCCCTCAAGCACTCAAAACCTAAAAGATGACGGATTTAATGTTGCTCTGCCAATCATGCGTAGAACCATGGCATCATCATCGTCAGGTTTAAAGCTATTTATTTACACTCCAGCTTTGCAAAAGGTCTATGGCGAGGAATATTTGCTGTGTCAAACGTGGCTTACAGTAATCACGAGTTTCTACGTCCGAACTTAAATTACAAAAAGGATATGTAATCGATGTTTGTTGGCAGGTTTAATTATTGATATCACATATGTGGTAGTAGAAAAATGAGTTCTTGGTAACTGAGGTGACAGCAAACAGGTTGGCGGAGGCTATTTTGGCGGCTATGTCGACTCTTATGAGTAATGACGTGTTTGGGGGCGTTAAGAGTATAGAAGCTCTGATTATTTGTTTATTTATTTGTTTAGTCACATGCCGGAGAGCTTTAAGAGCTCACAGAATTCCCAGGCGGGGGCAAGGGGACATCCTGGACTGGCCATAGGGTAGGTACCCGGCCATGTTGAACTGCAGCTACATCCGCTGCATCCGTCCAGTCAGAGTCCCTGATAAGGATCGGTGGTTTCTATGGTAGAAGTTGAGGGAATGTGCTCCATAAATCCAGTGGGAAGTACGGGGTCGGTAATCTGTATAAGATGGGGAGCATACCAGCTGTCTCAATACTGCTCATCGCAGGTGGTATCTTTGACGATTCCGTTAAAAAACCCAGACACATGGAGATCCTTCGATGCAACATTGCACCGGGCGGAGCCGTTGCAAAGATTACCGGAAGACAGAGCCTCTCTTCACAGACGTGAGTGTTCGACAGAGAACAGGCCTTATGCACCGCCCTGGAACAAGGGGCGCATTCCCAGGGATGAGAACATGGTTGGATACTAAGGACTCAAAGGTGACCCTGGCATGCCGGAACAGCCGAGGGCGGCCAGAGCCCCGGCCCGGGGGGCAACGTCACCAATGCGAGCCTTATCACTGGTGAAAGGTACTCTGGTGCCAGCTATAAATTTATTGTGGTATATGTTGTTCTGGAAGTAGTAGGAAGGGGTCCGATTACTGTCATTCATGATGGAGATGTTGTCACAATTGATGCCAGATCCCATTATATTGACATGGCTTATGTCGCGGGCGACGAGATCGCTTAAATTGAGTACCGCAAAAGCTCAATCAACTCAAACAAGCTAGCGTGTCCGTTTTCCCACTGTTAACCACGAAAACGTCACAAACAACCCATTTCATTGGTTGCTTTTTCTTTTGAGGAGACGCTGGATTGCGTGAGATGACTGAGTTTTTTCCAGTCCTAACTTTAATTTACTATGTCTCAGTCTTTCTCCTCCGCTGCCTAAGATAAAACATTACAGTAAAGAAAATGGCAACTAAAATTAAGCTTCCTATAGAGGCTGAAACAGCAATAACCACTGTCCTATTACTGTCAAACCAGCTCCCCACGCCCCCTCCTCCATTATCGTCGCCTGGTTCATTATCTCGCGAGTTCCCTCCGTCGTCACCACATGACTCAGAGTCTTGTTCATCTTCGGGCATTGACTTGATGTACCATCGCACGTCTCCTCCGGATCACAGCTACCACGGCTCTCCCTGCAAACGAGGCCTCTCCCAGCTATCTGGCATTGTTCCGTACAGCAGGCGTCAATTGATGGATCGCATGCCGCATTCGGTAACAGCTGGCATGTAGAAGGGTTACAACAGGCATTTGTTGCGCACTCTTCCGCACTACCGCAGTCGCACGACTCGCCGGGCTCGACAATGCCGTTACCACATTGACTGTCGTTGATGTCCGGGGCATCGTCTTCGCTGACCAGACAGCTTGTGTCTATCAGTCCTCGACCAAATGAGGTATAAATCGTACCGATAGTGCATGGTGAGAATTCTCTGATTCGCTGGCTAACCGAGGGATTCATAATGTACCGGCCTTCAGCATTACAGGAAGACTCGCTAAGCGGGCAGCAATCCTGAGTGCCACCTGAAGAACCGCAGTCATTTGATGTGCAGTCGTGTGTCGCGCCGAAGTTATGGGCTAGCTCGTGGGCGATGACCTGCCATTCAGAGCTGGTCCGAACGACGACGTTCGTCGACGCAGCAGTTCCTCCCCATCTTGATCCTCCGCGGCAGACACTGCTAATCCAGGCCATTCCGACAGTTGACCCAGCACTACACGTGGTGAGTAATGTCCACGCGGCATTGCTGTCACGGAACGTGCCTCTCCAGTTCGAGAATAAGCTCAAGCGACCCGAGACGTCAACGTTCGCACTGCAAGGGATGTTCCATGGCGTTGACTCCGCGGAGTTAGATGGGCAGGAAGCGTCGCTGATGGTCAGATTTCTTATCGCAAGGGAGATATTGAAAGTATCTTCGTATATCTGCGATGCAATGTTGACCTGAGAGATGATGTTTGCCCGAGCGTCTTCCAAAGAATCAAACCCTGCGGTGTATGTGCAATCGGCTGCGACTCCTAACAGAGCGACTACCCTGGTCGTTGGGCAGCCGTCCGTAGATCCTATTGTATCTATCGGGTTGAAACCACCCTGTTGGCGCCTATGGCTGGTCATGCTGTAATTGGTCCATTGGTTGTCTTCATTCCCTGGTGAATTGTGCAGTGCACTGTTGTCATGCGGGCGCGAAATGAATACTTCTGCTGCACATGGGGATTTACTCGATGCCGATCGTTGTGAGATCCCACCATCATAGTTGTTTTGGACCATATCTGACTCACTCGAGACCACCATGTACGGAGAGGTTGACTCGGGGAGTGTTGGATCCCCCGCAAGCCGTGTTTTCCTGTAGTTTGAATCCAGTGAGACATGGTGGTGATCGCCATCCAAGCTGAAGGCGCCCTCGAATAAGTGCGGTTGGATTTGGGGTCGAATGATAATTCGTGCCCATCCAGCTTTCCGCCATGTACGGCCTCCATCCTCGGAGAAAATTGCATCTCCTTTGAAAAGAAGTGTAGAGCTCTCCAGAGATTTGTCAGGAGAACCACTTATCTCTCCAGACCTAAGATACCGAAATTCTGTGATGGGAGAAACAATGTTGCGACTCGGTTGCAAGTTGAACCGGATTCTTTCCCCCCCGGTAGACAGCCTGAATTCCAGTTGGAAATTTGAGAACTCATCCAATTGCTTTGCATCCACTGAGAAATGCAAGTTTTCAACTGCTGAGACTTGGCGAATGTTTGCCGTTCTTACAGAAAGCGCTGAAGGGCCGAGACTATGTTAGCCATCAGTGCACTTGACATAGATCTGAATTGGGCGTCCTGGGGTCCCGTAGACTTACCTAGACTCTCTAGCTGGGTGAGAGGGAGTAGAACAAAGCCAATGAATAGACCCAAGAGGTTCATGATAATGGCGATTTTTCCGTGAAACAACAAGCACTTCCAACACGATCTCGACTGGAGATGTTGTGTGCTGGGAATTCAAGATGATTTCGCTTCTTTAAAATGATCTGCTTCGAGCAATAGCATATGACAACATAACTAAAACAAATGTCTTTTTTCCCTGGTTCGGCGTTAACGGAGATCAATTACCAATCCACCCATAATAGCTTGCGTCACCTTCAAGCCCGCGAGAAGCTTGGCACCACTTGCTTGGGATGAAAGTCGCTAAGCCACCCCAGCTTCGTCACGAAAGATAGCTTCCACTACGAAAGAAAAAAAGTCATCATGAGACACACTAGGAGCATTTGTAAACACATATTGCCCTCAGGTTCGGTTTCAATACCAGTCAGCGGTGCCAAGTGCGCGCGTAAACGGGACGTATAGCTGTCAAACAGGAATCCTCAAGGAATCGGGTGGGATGGTACAATGGAGGGAGGACTACCATGTAGATTGTGTATTTGAATTTGGACATGTAATATAGAAAGGCCATCTTGCGCGTCCCATGGCGATTCTGCTCTCTAGCTCTCTTGGCTATGTTTGCCAAGTGCCCGAGTCGGCCGGATTCCTCGGCCGGAGTTAAGAACCGCGGGATGAAGCCATTCATGGCGGATGCCCCACTGTCAGCAATCTGCATTAGCGCATTTTCGCTCCAGATCGGTATCAGCCGGTTGCGTTACGGCAGATAAGACGGTTTGCAACATATCTTAGCATGGCACCCCGTCAGGGTCCAAACAGCGACGCTCTTCTTTGACCTAACGATGGTAGCAAGAACTTTTTGACACCTTCTACAAATGGAACCAGCTTTGAAGGATGAGCAGATCAAAATTATATTGGTCGTGTTATGCCTTGTCAGATTCGTGTAAATTACCATTTTGAGTTTTGCGGTCATCACACTACACTGTTTTAACATCGCGGTCAATAGGCTAACTTAACCTCCTTGTGTTTCGCCGCCATAAAACTAGCTTATTTGGGATTTTTGTGGTTAACAGCTCGTTCCAGGGTAATACACAATCCGAATCTTGGCTTGAGTTGTTTTCTTCTTTGCGCATGACCCTGAAGCTACTGCTGCTTTAACCTGAGCCGAGGGGGGAGGTGGTACATCACCGGACAAAAGTTCCGAGGAGTCCCGAAATTTAGTAACTTGAGCAAGTAATGACATCAATTTAGACATACATTTCCACAGCCAAATAAAGATCAATTGAGAAATAAAAAAATATAACAATAATGCCTATTGACTGGGCTTTCTATGTATATATATTAATATTTTGTATACTATCTATTTGCTACAATAACTGCCTTAAGGTGCTGTTGCATCAACGCAATAAGATTTTGCATCACTCCCTCTTCAAGATCTTCCCACACCTCAACGGCAGCCTGATATAGTAATTGCTTGGTGGTATTATTCTTCGGTATATCTATAAGCTGAGGTTGAAGCTTATAGATTGCTTCTTTAAATAGATGCTAAAGATTTTCGATAGGGTTAAGGTTAGGTGAGTAAGGCGGCCAATCTACCAATTCGACCCTATTATCCTCAGTCTATTCCTTAAGCCAGCTTTATACTATATAAGCTGTATGTATAGGGGTATTATCTTAAGCAAAGATACTACCTGGCTCACAGATCGTAGGAAGGCTCTCCTTAAGGCACTCCTTAATATGGGCTCCAGAGATACCGCTGCGTGCAGAGTTTGGGTCTCTAAGTAGCAGCTAGAGAGATGTGCGATAGCGCCACAAGAAAGCACCCCAGAATATTTATGAATGGCGTGTTAGCTTCGCCTTTAGATAGATATTCTGAGGAAGTAATCACTCTCCCTATAGCTTGATTAGTGGTGAAGTTATAATGTAATCTTTAAGGTGTACCTTGCGACAGAAAACCTATTTTGCTCTACCCCCCTCCCTACAGGCGATTATGCTTTTATCTAAAAAGACCCAGTATTTCCACTACAATAGAGGCTTTTATATATAAAGTCTCACAAAGGTTAGCCGCTTGGCTGCAGTCTCTGGGGTTAATTTTGGCCTGCAAAGGGCTTAAGTATACTAGATACCCTCCTTCTTAAGGAACTGTATTAAAGTCTGCATACAGTAAGGAAGAGTTGCCTGCTTAACGATTTAAGGGCCTAAGATAAAAAGGTTGTTCTTAATGAGTCGGAAAATATATCTTTTATAACTCTCATCAAAGATAGTTGGTCTCCTAGAGCGAGGAAGAGATTTCGCAGACTTCTGAACTTTGTAGCGATCCACAATTGCGTAGACGGCGCGTGGGGAAATCGACTCATCGCACGCGATTGCCTTGGCCGAGACTCCTTTAAAGTATGCCGTTGCAATCCTAGTGCGCTTATAAGGACTGTGATGAGGTTTGGGAATAGTTGGAGCCATATTCGAATTGTTATGGAATAAAGAAGAGATAGTATGCTTTATGGGGTGTGGAGGTTGACGCGTTGAGAAAAAAAACTCCTCGGAACTTTTGTCCCCCCACTGTATGTGGGACTCCCCGGCTAATGAGCCTATTTAGACGGTGCATGGCCCCTCCCCTACGATTCCACCCACCCTTAATGAGGATCAGTCGAAAATTAAGACTAACAGCAACCAGGCTTGGTACTGGTGGACAGCATATGTTGGAATGCCTATTGTAGCTGGTTCCAGAGAAAGGTGCTCGATGATGTCTCTGATGAGCTGGCATTCAACGACGACAAGATGCGAAAGCAATGCTGTTCCATGAGGCATCAAGTCTAGAGGATGCGAGAAACTATTGACTGATAAGAGACCCATGTAATATCCAAAGTGCACTGCTGGGCTTCGTATTCGTTGGTGGCTGACAAAGTGCAGAATCTTAGCGGTTGAAGTCCCACTGCGCACAATTCAATATTGTCTACAGTAGGCTACCGCATGGCTGTCCTACTTGACAATCTTAGGGCAAAGACGCGAGGAAATTTGCAAGGAAGTATCTAACTACAAGTCTCGAAGCACTATTCAATTCCCTAGCAAAGAGTAAACCATTCTCCAGATTCTGACTCATTCATCGGAAAGGCCTCTCCATCCATGATACCATGTATATAGCAAGGCCCTACAACCTTGAAATTGTCCCCTTCAGGTCTTACCACAAAAGGTAATTTCCCGCCATTGAATATGACGATTTCATCGCCAACCTCGGCCGACAAGGGCAGCAGGGCTAATTTTGAGTTTGTAGTCGTGCCTAGAACCCGGCCCCAAGTCAGAGGCGAAATCCTCCGAGAGTATGTGTGGGCTGTTTCGTCCGTGAAGATTTTCTCCGAGGCAACCTCCAAGGTATCCGGGCTTCTCAAAATTTTGATCCAGGCGTCAAAGGTTTCTTGGTACTCTCCTGGCGCTAGACGGTCCTGTCTCAGATTGCTTCCCCAGCACAGCGTGTCAAGCAAGACATCTGCTATGGCTTCACCAACTGGGTATGATTGTAGTGAAAAAGCCAATTCGGTCCACTGACGCCATAGTTGAGTCAAGATCTGGTTGTTGTACTGAAACGCATCGGGTACTGGGCTTGGAAATTTGACAGAGTCGACTCTCTTTCCTTTGATCCTCAGGAGAGACCAGCTGTCCCCGGAAGTTTCGTATATGGCGGACGACCCGCTAGAAGCGTTGAAAGGATCTTCGTCGAAGTATTTGAGTGGAGTATCATTCCAAGCCGCCGCCCAAGATGGCAGGTCGGGGACGGCTGACTTGACAAAGCCGTAGCACGAGCTCATGACATCCAGGCTGCGGGTGGTTGCAATGATTGACCGAGATACATCGGCATAGAGCTCCGCTGCCGTCTTCGTGTAGTCTGGCAGAGGAAATATGTTCTCTGGATCAGACTCTGAGTCACCAAAAAAACCGAGGATGCCGTATATCTTGTCCCGCGGGTCAGTCGCGCGCGTATTGCGAGTGGCATTAAGAATGGCAAGAGCCTTTGTCCCTGGAGTCGAGGGTTGAGACGGAATGCTGTCTGGTTGGTTCCTATCCACGAAACTAGCCATGTGAATCTGATGAAAGGCGCTCGTGATGAAAGTGGCGATGAACTCAAAAACCTCAACCGATTGGCCGTCACTTTTCACCAGTCCGTCAATAACAACTGTCAGGTTGTGCCACGACTCGGATGAACCTCCACACATGAGATGAGCTGATTTTGAAAGAGCCAGTTCTTGAACAACCCACAGGCGTCCCCACCAAGGTCGGTGCAATACGTCCCAGAATCCTTGAATTCGGGGGGTGAAGACTTCCATGCCCTGCTCTTGGAACGCCCTTCGATCCTTGATGAACTCTTGATACAGCTCTCCTCCGAAGGGAGTCTGGCCAGAATTGCTTCTTTCCGCAATCTCGACTGCGAAATCATGCATGAAGTTCATTCCCAGTTCTGAAAGTGGTTTAGAAGTCTGCTCATCGACCGCCGTCGATGCTTCGCCAAGCCACAAGCCAACCCAAGTGGCTAGGCTGTAGATCTGGCGCATCAAAGTAATCTGAAGGCTCTTTTCGTTGTCGTTGGATTGGTCGATACACACTGCGTCGACCCAGAGGACGCGGACCCCTTCGGATTGGCGAAGTCTCACCAGTGCCGCCTCACAGTTTGCGGTAATTTTGATGATGCCTGCGCCGCATTCAAGACATTTTGATAGAGAAGAGTCCCGATCTCCTATTGCCCACGTGTATGACAAGGCTCCGAATTCTGGACAGGCGTCAAGGGAGTATTCACGGAGTGAGACCTCGATTGGTGATTGCCATGACGTTGCGGGTTGCAACTCCAGAAGTCGGATTGAATGGGCCTGTCCGATAGGAGTGTATGTGTATTCATCGCGAGACGCTGGAGACATTTCAACCATATCGGATACTGTGTTACGCCTTGCTGAACTAAGCCATCACGGCACCAAGAAACGGTGAGAATGATAGTCTGCGGGGTTGAACAAATGCGAGTTCGCTGTGCTGAATTGTTCTTCAATGTGGGGTTCGAACCGACAACCTCAGCTGGTTGGTGAGTACCTGGCTGAGTAAGCAGCGATCCTTGGGTCTTCTTGATAAGCTCACTTTGTTGCTGACAATGTCATCGTTGACATTGAATGAGGAGCTGAAAATGGAGGCAGGCCACTCCCGCAAGCGCTTACGTTGGAGTACCCGGAGTTGTTACCAATGTACAAAGACCAGTTTGATTTTTCGCTCCATCCTACGCTGACACGTGGTAATGATGCGGAGATTACTGCGATACTGGTTCTCGTGATGGTCGAGCTGTGTTTGTCGGCGAGAAAGAAGGCCGCACTTCTGGACATATTTGCCATCGGCTCCAACTATATTTGTGATGACCCTTCAGTACGGGTAGTGTCTACACCAAGGCATTATATACCATAATGAACATAGGGAACCCAATGAGCTATCTCAGGTTCATTGTCACACGCGGTTGCATCTCTTGGGATTCTGACACTTCCTAATCCCTGACAACGAGCACCCTTCGAGGTCTTTCCTTTTTCTCCCAAAGGTCTGCTCAATTCCACGACTGAGTCTTCAACTTTGTCACTGGTATACACTCCAGCCCAACAATCCCGAAGCTGTCGAGTGGCCTGATGGAGCCCTTGACACACCGATTTGTCAGTCATGCCTCCATCTCTCAACCCTTCATAAGTGAGCTTTGCCATGTCTACACAGAGCTCGTCGTTGACCTCCCACAAGGTTCCTATGACGTGACGAAACCCTGCTAGTTGATATGCGTTAATTAGATTCATACCCTCATCCACGGATCTACTGTCCTTGATCTGACTGGTCCCACAGCCCGAGAGATAGGCAAGAAATGGCGAGCGATCTCGGAGATTCATCTCAAGAAGATCAGCCACAGTGAAAGGGTCATCCTTCCAGTCTTCCAGAAGTAGCTGACTCTTCCACGTGTTGGTTTTGTCAGTGTAGCCGTGACCAGCAAAGTGGAATATCTTGCAGTTCCACAAATGCGACATGATATCTGACTTGCGTTGTCCCGGTTCGATAGGGTCCAGCGCCAACGATTCAGAGAGCTTGTGCAACATCGATACCTCATCTTTCGCGAAAGGAAGCCGGGAGCTATTTGGCGTATGCTCCATGGCCACAAGCAATGCCTTATGCGAGGTAGACGGTTGGAGTTGACGCTGCCGGCCGTGAGTAATGGCCTTGATAGAAGATATATACGATGACATAACTCTATCGAGTACTGTTTCGGCTGAAAATTTGCTGTGATAGCCTGCTGCATGCAGTGGAAAGTGTTTGAGTAGTCCGGTAGGAATCCACCATACACGAGGCCAGTCATCGACAAGGGGAGTCTTGGGTAAACCCAAGGGCATCCATGATGGGAGCCATCGTGGTATCCCATAGCCATTCGAGTACACTTGGGCTTCCCAGATTACCCTGTTCTAATTTCCTTTCGATTTCCTCTACGGAAAGACCTGTCAATGTCAAGGACCGTAATTGGTCAGTCTCGACCAGGAGGGCACTGCAGCCGTATTTGCTGACATTGATAACGACGATTGGGCCCTCTTTTGCCGCATTCTGTATGCCTGCTTGATTTTTGGGAAGTAAAAAGTCTTCGAAGCCGGGTCTTTGGCGAATTTCGACCAGAAGTTGCTCAAACTCATTCCTTGGACTGTCATCCGGGTTTGCGTCAATATGCCCTGAATAACGGCGAGCAACATCTTCCCAAGTAAGGAACTCCATGTCCACCATCCGTTTGAATGAGTCCTGAAATGGAACTAAGTGCTCGGGTAGCTCGGGTTGTTCTGGTTGCCTTCTCATGATGCCATGACCGTTTGTGTTGGGATTTGTGATGGACAAGCGGATTTCGTCCAAGAAATAACTTTTTCGTAAAGAAGTTGGTCAAGTTGATCCTTAAGATCAAGAAACCGAGAGGCTAGCCCGGGGTATTTCTCTTGTAGGCTGGGCACAGTGCTGCGCGCCTCCTCAAAAGACGAAGCAATTACAAATAGCCCTTGCTCGAGGAGGTTTAGAGCACAGAATGGGCCTTGATCGGCATGTAACGCTGCCGCAGCCGCATCGCAAGCGAGACCACACATTCGACCGAGCAGACGTAGTTTATCGCAGTTGTCGACTGGACCTCGTTCTAAGAGCGGAAGGAGGTTGACGGCAAGGCTTGAAGACTCATACATTCGATTCCAGTCTGAACTGGGAGCAATACTCATCAGAGACATAGCCGCTTCAATGCGATGGATCGCAGATGCATTGGATTGACGTAAAGAGGATTGGTAGCAGCGAATCGCTTCCTCAGTATGGGCAATCATTTCGCCTTTGCCGAATTTGCTGTACCTCTCTTGCAGTATTCCAATGTTGTTCCAATACATTGCCCGTGATGGATCATCGTCTGAAGTGGCTTTTATCGCTTCCATCAGTATTTCGATGGCTTCATCGAGATCTGCGACAGCGAGTGTCTTCTCAAATCGGTGGCCAAGTATGGTTCCCAGGGCATTTAAATGAATAGCACGGTCTGGGTGCTGGGGGGGAGTGATCTGAACTGCTTGCCTTGCAAACTGAGTAGCTTCGTCAAGATCGGCCACATCTCCTGTGGATATATATCTGGTGGCCAGCTGATCCGCAAGATGAATGAAATTTGTCGCTGCGTCAAGAAAGTCCGCGTTGATGTCGACAATTTGGCGAGAGATTTTGATGCTTTCGTCAAGGGTTGACTTGCTCCCTGTTATTAGATATCTTTTCTTGAGTTGCTCCCTAAGCTCTTCTAGAAACATTGCCCTATCAGGGTGGTGTGCTGTCATTGAATCGAGTGATATCCTGGCAAGTTTGATGTGATCTTCAATGAAGAATAACTCTCCATGCTTAATTCCTGCAGCAAGACTCGGGGGCTGACTAGAGAGTTCAGTTTCAAAGTGATTTAACATTGTTGCAATCCCTATCCCGTCGCGTGGGCGCGGAGAGGATATTAACTTGATCGCTTCTTCAAACTCAATAGCCTTCAAGTCTGGTTGTATATATTGAATGCGATTTGACTGGTCTTCGCGGCCATTCCGGATGGAATTGGCTGTCTGCCTCGTGCCAAGGTTGGGTTCAAGGGGGTCTGCCATCTTGTCGCTTGCTGACATGTGCTCCATAGGTTTACGGTGGAATGAATACGTGGGATAAGATATGCAATATCCCAGTGAAGATGGAGTGGAATGAGCGAGCAGTACGTAAGTGTAGATAGATGTCATGGTTCAAGGAGTAACCATGCTAAAGCGCTGAGGTATAAAATCGATTGGTGCCTAATGCATGGTTAGTTAGGTAAGCTGCCATCGTCAGGCTGACGTGCAGCGCGGAGCTGAAGAGGCAACGAGTGAAAGGTGCCTGGTGTATTAGCCGAACCAACTAGGATTAGGCAACTCCTCAAGAGAGCGGCCAGAATGCCCATGACATGTCACTTGTAGTTGAAATAAATTATACATATTTAAAACGACACAGGCATTTTATTAAGTCTCAACCTCCTTCACAAGCTTATATTAGCTCGCTTGCACCTAAAGCAAACACCAATGTATATATTTACTGTTAGATCATGGACCTAATTAACCCTGGCTATAATAATATTAGGTGTACACCATACTTTTGGCTCAGCTGGTTAATCCAACATTTACTATAACGTTCAGCACAGCATCTAAATACTAAGTGTAAGAGTGGCGTTAGGGTATACCCAGATCAATATGTGCCCACTACTAAGCCCAGAAATCCCTCACTAACACGGCTCCCACGCCACTGACGGCCTTATTCAGCCAGTAAGTTAACAGCTTACTGACAGTGTCCGGATTGGGACTAGTTACCGATCAGTACTTAACGGGAAGTACTGTTATCGGGATTAAATTTTGATGGATCCGATAAAGTGAATTTGATCAGGGTAATAGTGTTCAAAGCGATCATGATGATGTTGATGATTCCTTGGGCCCGGATGGACCGGGCGTCAGAGAGGGGTTTTTTGACCCCCCTTCTGACTAAGGTCATGATATCAGACTATGAGAGCTTTCGTAATACAGGGTCATCTTCCAACAAATTTCCTGCACCTGAGTTTTGCGCATTTGCGCATTCTGATCTGATAATCCCCCTCTTCTAGAAAACAATGCAATCCCTCCCTCCAAACGCTACACTCTCCCTGAAATCCGCAAATAACTCTTTTTATTCTTTCCTTACTCATTCCCCAGCGCAACGAAAACTCACGACTGTCTCTTAATCATCATCACAATGTGTTATTATGATGAGATTCGTTGGGCATGCGGTTGGAAATGGATCTACTTCCGGCAGGAGTGCAAAAGCCAGCAGCTGATACACGAGATGTGTGATCTAGAGTTCATCTATGAGACGCGGACCGATCCCGACGTGTGCGGTCTCTGTCACGACACCGAGGCGAAGCAGCGCCAGTACGACAAGTTGTTCCGCGATGTCCAGCAGTGGCAGCGTGAGGGTGGCCGGAGTGGTATGATTGAGGAAACTAGCATTCAAATGCATGATTTGAAGCAAGAGATCCATTGGATGAAGGAAGATCATGAACGTAGGCTACAAAGTCTTCGTGACGAGGTGGATGTGTCAACAGTGATTCCTTCGACAAGGTCCACTGTTGGATACCCTATTCCACTTCGAGATGATACGCTTCAGACAAGAACTGCCTCTTCAAATCGAAAATCAACTACCAAACCTTTGGTTTCTCGACCCCTGATTCGCTCGCCTTCTCCGCGGCATTTTCCAATGCCTGGCGCCATTCAAACTCCTCTCATCACATCATCCTCCAGCGGCGATCACGACCAAATCGCAACCGAAGTTTCTCCCCCAACTGGAAGTAAATCACGGGGCGCCTGTCAAGATACAGAAAGCAGCACAAGCAAGCCGAACGCAGCATCAGTTAACGCCAATAAAGCGTGTCTAATTTGTGTACGTGCTTGGTTCATTTTAAAAAGAAATTCAGCACTAATAAGTCACCCTCAATCATCAGCAACGAAAACATTTGAATTGCAATGGCGTTAAACCATGCTCTTCCTGCATTATCTTCAACACTCTCTGCATATATAAGAAAATGCGAAAACCAAAGACAGATGACTCTGAAACAGCCGGGGCCGACATCGATACCACAGCGCTTCCATGGATAACAGAATTGGATCGTCAAAAGAGGTCCAAAGGATCTCCGCTTCAATATACAGTTAAGCATAAGGGCCTGTCGACTGCAAATCCCAATGCAGATGTAGGAAAAGCAAAGGCGGATTATGAAGAAGCTCTGTACACGACACACTCACGAAATTCAATCAACTCATCTCCAGACATGATGGGTCATTACGTCCAACTCTCGGCTGACAGGAGCCGTGAACTGGTTTTAGATGATTCTTCGAGTCTTGCGAAGTAAGTTACGGTTTATTCCTGTTCCAGTAGTGACTCAAGCTGATGCCTAGACAAAGACATGCCTCTACGCCAAAACAATACCCGAGCATTCGTAACTGTCGCGACATGTTCAGCGGATCTGATCTCAGAGACATCGTCGATAAAAGAAATCCAAGGAGTTTGGGTTCTATGGACACAAGTCACACCCAAGATGGTACTTGCCATGAATTGGAAATGTCCATCCCCGTCGCGTTAAATTTTGACCCAGGCGCATATCCTGACTTGGAGAATGCAAGCGAAGATGGGTTTGACAACATTTCTACCTGTTCAATGTCTACAGATAGCGGTGAGATTTCCGTTACAGAAAGCACTGCGAGTCAATCTAGTTCTGACAGTGGTGCCTGTCTATCAGCTGTGGTAGCCTCGAGAAAAGAGATGATAATCCAGCATATCATCAGGCTATGTAAGGCTTGGCTTGAGAGAAGACTGGACATTTTGGCGCACCAGTGTAATGGTGACGGCCAGTCAGCCAACAGTGACCAAATGTCGTCGTTGCAACAGGCCAACCAGTCAGAGCAGGCAGCTTTCGGTATGAGAACGTGTCCACCTCCCGAACGCCCAGACGGACCCGACGACGAACTGGGCGAAGATGGTGACGGGCATGAGAAGGGAATGCCAGATCTTTTGGAGACGGAATCAAGTTCTCGCAAGTTTGCTTGTCCTTTCCTGAAGTACAATCCAGGGAAATACCGAAACTGCCGAGGTTGTATCTTGGGGGGCTGGCTTACTGTCCACCGAGTCAAGTGAGTTCACAATGGAGCAAACTCAACTTCGCTGCTTACATCAATATAGGGAGCACGTGTACCGGAAGCACCGTTTACCTAAGTTCAAGTGTGGGCGCTGCTGCCAGGACTTCAGAACATCAACTCAACTCCTTGACCATCAACGGGCTGATGATCCCTGCGTGTTGAAGACCGAAGAAGCTCAGGATGGAATCAATGAAGACCAGTTCCAAGCACTTCGGTCACGAAAACGACCGCGTGGGGGTTTGTCGGAAGAGGAAAAGTGGATTGGAGTATACAGAATTATATTCCCGGAAGAAGACTTGGTTCCGTCACCCTGTAAGTTGGTTTCCGATTCATTTCCATTAATTCGAATATTAATATAATCTTAGATCACGACTTCACCCTTGAGCAGCTGGGAGAAAAACGCGGCTCAGGCAGTGATTCCGCAGCGTTCGTGAAAGATCTTGGAGACCATGCCAGAAGGGAACTCCCTCGACTGATGCGGCCGAGGCTCGAGAGCATGCTCGATCAAGTAATTGAAGAATCGCTCACTCCTGACAGGATTGTTGAACTTGCCCAAGGCGTCTTCCAGCAAATACTTCAAACCTTCAACGAAGCGCAAGCTTCGCCTAACCCACCAGAGAATAATGCGGGTGACGCGGAACACATCTTGCTCGAAGCAGTTGATGCTGAGGGCATAGATCACATCCACACAACAAGGAATGATCCTAACTTGGGTTTGAGCTCAGACATAGGATTTGGGCTCCTGGGTGACGAACAGGATATACTAGACGGAGTTTTCCTGGATACTGTTAAGGACTCGTTTGGAAACTATGTTCTTGACTTTTGACGGATTATTTAAGTGTTTAAAAAAGGTAAATAGTAAATCTCACTTGAAATGCAGCTTACTTATAGAAAGAATATAATATGAGAAAATAAAATAGCAAGAGGATGGTTTAATGAAATATCATGGTGCGCAGAAACCAATTATCCTCGCGTCTTACATTAAGCTATCCGCAGCCTCATTCCTGCCAATTCATGTACGCTACTTCCTATCCCCTTCGAGCTTCTTAACACAGACCTTAGAATCCCATATAGGATTATAACAGTATCCAACGGTTTGCCAATATTCTTCTATAAGCGAGGCGTCCTCTTCGAGACATAGTGGTTATAGACTCTATGCTAGGACAGCTTCTCCAGCTCTGCCCTCCACCCCCGGTTTCTTTCCCGTAACAAATGCGCTATAGCAAAATTAGAAAATCTGAGTTTTGGAACGCTGCGAAAGGCTTACGTATAGGTGTACAGGTGGATCTTGTTCGTTTTGAGCTCCGCTCTCACCATTGCTAGAAGGACCTGTACCTCTTCACTGGTCCACTGGCCAAACCTTGTGAAAAGCGCGAGGGAATATGCCTCGATTGCCATCTCTAGAAATTGTACCCTGAACACTCTACCAATCTCCTTCAACTTGGCATCTTTTGGCCAGGTTCCCAAGGGGACGTGTTTTTGGCTGAGTTCGACGTTTTCAAAGCCCTCTGCTTTGAGTATGTCGGGCAATTTGGGCGCAATATCGAATCCCAAAGGCTCGCTCAGTCTTCGAAATTCGGAAAGCCACTGCCATGTCTTGGAACTTTTATCAAGTGTGTCATCGTCGCAGAAAAAGTTGGCACGGCCCTCGGAGACCTCAATCTGTCCACCTGGCTTGCAGTGTATATAACACTTGCGAACCAGGTCTGGCCAGTCCTGAATTGCGCCTGCCAGTGTACGGGCGTGGATGAAGTCAAATTTATCTTTAGGGAATGTCCAATCCAAGGTGGCATCATCCACTTCAAACTGAACATTTGGTGGTACCCTGGAAGCATTAGAATATGTCAAGTAATATGAAGACTTATCGAAATTACCATTCCGGCTGGATTGGGCTCAAATCTGTCCCAATTACCTCTGCTGAGGGATATGCGTCACCAATGTCCATAGCCTAGGTATTTGCTCAGCATACGGTCAAAAATTAGCCAGTCGTTATTTTACTTGCCCAGATCCCTGTACCTGTACCAATATCCAGAATTGATTGTGGGTTGTTGAGTTCAGTTTTGCAAAGATCACCATTCAGGGTGAGGGAAAATACATGATGTGTCATGTCTAGGCGATCTTGCTCTGTTTCGTCGTTCGGAAGCAGGTACTGTCCAGCCCGATAAGAATGGTAGCGGCGCCCATTCTCGTACACGTAGTTCCTCACGGAGGACGTGGTGCTAGTAGTCTCAGACACATCACTGGCGTAGTTGGAGAATGTGTCGTTGTCAGGTTCAGTCTGTGATCACCGTCATCAGAACAAGCCCAGGGCACTCTCCACGTGGAGCGGGACTTTTATGGACAAGACCAGAGCCACTCACCTCGGCTTCGATTGCTGCTGTTCTCTCCTCTCCATCGGCCGGTGTGCCACTGGTGCTGGGCTCGGGACACATGACGAGAAATCTTGAGACCGGTACTTCCGACACTTCCGCGTGTATTCCAGCGGTTCAGGAGCGGTCAGTCATAAACCCTGCCCTGAATGAGTAACCGAGATTGATCGCCGTATTCGTTTAGCAGTTGGAGCGAGAATGAGACAGAGATTACAGGTATCTAAAATCGCAGGTTCCAAAGCATTCAGTAGGATTTTTAAAAACAACTGCGTTAATCACGCATTGACGAGTTCTGCTAAATAACGCATTGATCAGTGCATTTAAATAATCAAGACCTCACCCTCTCGGCAAGAACATCGGATGACTTGTGGCCGGTGGAACCGATTCCTCCAATGACCTTGGTAGGATAAACAGGCCTGCTCCAGAACCACGTGGCCTCCGACCAGGGAAGACAGAGCTGATTCGTTACTCAACCATTGTTTCTAAGCAGTTTAACCACATTGTGGCAAGTGTGGTGTCACTACACCCGACTCAGCGCAACTCTTGTCGCGTCAATAAAAGTGGATATAAACTGAACCACCCAATTTCGGAATATCTTTCGCAGCAATAAGCATTACGATCGAATTGCTACCCTACAGTACACCCTGATAAAGTAAAACGATGACGGGATCATCTCTCCCTTACATCAACATTCCGCAGCCCGAGCTGTTAAGGGATTCGCTGCACAACATACACAAACACCTAACACTGCAACAAACCACTAAAAACACTAACCTTGCGATAGCTAATATACTAATTGCCCCTGATCTATTCGACCTCAGCCTGTACACTCCTAAGCGCCTAAATAAAGAAGCCTGTAAAGTCTTGCTTTAAGAATCTAAACTTAATATTGGTAAAGATACTATTCTGCTCTTTGTGCTGGGGAAAAGAATCTTATATATCTACTGAAGCTATTACTAAGAGATATATAATAATAATTATCCCTCGATGAGGGAACCTAATGTTTGAATTTACTGCATTTTCGTTATGCACGTCACAGTTGCCAAGGCCCAAGTTTGGGTTTCAAGCTGCTTTTTTTCTATCTGCCGGAATCCTGTCTAGACCGCAGGGTTGAAGCCAGAAGGGTTAAAGTCAGAAGGGTTAAATTGAAGCTTAAGGCAAAGACCAGTATGCAACAACCTTATTGTTCAGCTACTGTATTTTCTGTTGCTAGATGTAGCACTAAATGTTTGTCTCTATTATTTAAAAATACTATATGGCTTTAATCTATCTGATAATATTAAGTAAAGCTTAAAAAAAAAAGCACTAAGTAGTAATAGCACACTAAAGAATATATTAAGATTAACAAGCCAGATCTCAGACCAGCTGCTAGCAGAGAGGAGATATATAATAACCCTCTACAGATTCTGAAAGACAAGGCGGGTATTCTGTCAATATCGGGCGTAGCACCAGACTATCCTGGATCCGGCTTCGAGGGCATCATTGCATCCCAACTATTGGCAATCCTTTGATTGGCTGCAATGTAGCTGTCACTAAAGTGCACAGCCACGGCATGTGATTCATATCGGTTCTGTCGGCCCATCCAAGCCCACGGGAAAACATGCCGCCGTTATAATTACCTCAATCACGGCGAGGCGGCGAGAGTCTAAAGATGCACAAATGGTTATGTCACCATATTCCTAAGCTTTTGAGCAGAATGTCGCGCTGGGATGACTTCGTCGACGACCATCCATGGGTGGCAGAGATCTTGTCGATGCGCAAGTATTTGCCGCCATTGAACTTCATCACCATCCACTATGCCTACTTCATCGTCGTGTCTCTTATCAGCTCCGTCATCTTCTGGCGGTCGTCGGACCCTGCCTCCGCCATTAGCTACACCGATAGTCTGTTCGTCGTGGTGTCTGCCATGACCGAGGCCGGGTTGAACACGGTCAACCTCAGCACGATGACGACCTGGCAGCAGACGATGCTCTTCCTCCTCATCATGCTGGGCAGCACGATCTGGGTCTCCATTTGGACCGTTTTAGCGCGCAAACACTTCTTTGAGAAGCGCTTCGATAGCATTGTGCGTGCCGAGCGCGTCCGCAGGCTCAACCGACAGGGTAGCAGCATGTCGCTGGCCCTGCCGAAGCTGCGGAAGGCCATCTCATTCCGCAAAGCCCAGAGCGTCCCTGTGCCCGACCCGACCCTACCAGCGATAGGAAGTCGGGCATTGGAGAGTAAGTTCGCGACGTTAGATCCGGATGTGGACAGGCCGCAGGTTGACAAAGTGACGCCAAGATCTCGGCGTGCATTGTCCTTACCCGATCTGGACCCCGTGGAGCCGCCCAAGACTTCGGCGGAGCCGCGCAGTCCTGGTGGACACATTGTCTTTGTCGACACTCCGCAGAGGGCAGAAGGCAGTAATGCCACTTCTACTGGCACTTCCTACTTCAACGAGATCCGGCCTACGCGGAGAAATGGCGCCGCTAAGGCGCTGGAGGACCAGGAGAGGGTTGATCTAAGCATGCGGCATTTCCTTGAGAGCCGCTCCTCTAGTCGCAACGGCCAGTTTTATAGCCTCACCAGCGAGGAGCGTGAGAATCTCGGCGGGTGCGAGTACCGTGCCCTGAAAGCCCTTGCAGTCGTGGTGCCCATCTACTTCTTCCTGTGGCAGTTCCTGGGATGCGTCGCGCTTGGAGCATGGATGAACAACAACATGCCCGACACTGCAAAAGCGAACGGCATCAACCCGTGGTGGCTCGGCGTCTTCAACGGCGTCTCAGCCTTCAACAATTCGGGCATGTCACTCCTGGATGCGAACATGATCCCATTCCAGAAACGCCTACTTCGTCCTCATCACAATGGGGCTAATGATCCTGGCCGGCAATACCGCATACCCTCCCTTCCTCCGCCTTATTATATGGACGGGCCTCAAGCTCTTAAAAGCGATGGCCAAAGAGGATACCTATGATGGCCTCAAGGCCACGCTCGAGTTTATTCTCAAGTGCCCTCGCCGGGTCTATACAAACCTATTCCCGTCTCGTCCTACCTGGTGGCTTTTCTTCATGCTCATCTGGTTAAATTCCATTGACTGGGTCGCGTTTGAGCTTCTGAATCTCGGAAATCCAGTCATCGAGAGTATTCCTACAGGCTCTCGCATCCTTGACGGCCTGTTCCAGGCCCTCGGTAAGCCGCTCACACTACTGTTACTGAGACTCGATCAACATTCTAACAAACCTCCCATAGCCGTCCGGTCTGGTGGTTTCTACGTCGTGCCCATCTCCCAGCTCTATATCGGCCTTCAAGTGCTGTACGTTATCATGATGTACATCTCAGCATACCCCGTAGTCATCACGATGCGCCACTCCAACATCTACGAGGAGCGCTCGCTCGGTATCTACAGTGGCGATGAGTTTTCCGGGTCCAATTCCGACCCCGAGGTCGCCGCCCCGCTGCTCTCCCCTGATGGCCACAGCCCCGAGTCCCACGCCAACGCTTCCAACACCAACGGTGTGCTATCGATGGCCCCAACTCTTGTCCGCCGGCTGAGCCGTTCCAGCGCGGCCGTCGACATCGGGTACGCCTTACAGCGCACCTTCACGTGGAACGGTGTCGGCGTCCCGCCCGTAAAGCGCAGCAACACCAAGCCCGACGACTGTCCCACATCGTGCCGCCCGGACGGCAGCAGCAACCCAAACAGCCGTATCAGCTTCGTCAGCCAGCAGATCCACGGGCAGCTGGCTCACGACATCTGGTGGCTGGTGCTGGCTGTCCTAGTAATCACCACCATCGAGACCTCGCACTTCATGGCAGACCCGGTGGCATTTTCCGTGTTTAATATTATCTTCGAGGTCGTGTCTGCTTACGGCACGGTCGGCATCTCCGTAGGGGTCCCGACGGACGCGTATAGCTTCTCCGGAGCGTGGCATACTAGCAGCAAGCTTGTATTGTGCCTTGTCATGCTGCGTGGCAGGCATCGCGGGTTGCCGGTCGCGTTGGACCATGCTGTGAGATTGCCGGGGGAGCAGCTGCATCGCGATGAAGAGGAGGATCATCGGATACGGAGGAGCATGACGACAAGACGGATGGACTTACACTCGTAGAGGGCATAGGCTTGGGAGGCGCAGATGTGGCGTTCTGAAGTGACCAAGCGCTGGCGAGCAATCGAGTTGGTGGTTCATTCTCGCCGGCATTGTTATTCCCGGGTCTCCTCAGGTCTCTAGCCGATCTCAGTCTCAGCTAGTATACTACTTATTTCTATAATTATAAAAGGTATAAGACTATAAGCTATTCTCTCTTACTCCTTTACTACTTTTATTAATTATCTTTAAGTTATTAATAAGTTTAGTTCTAGTTCTTCTTTTATAAGTGCTACTTATACTTTTTAAGCTGCTTTTATTACCTAGAATTATTTCCATAACGTGCATGATAAGTGGGTGAGACAGACAAGTGGATAAGACACACGACCGCG
The DNA here is from genome assembly GCA_002991585.1 of Ilyonectria mors-panacis. NCBI lineage: Eukaryota > Fungi > Ascomycota > Sordariomycetes > Hypocreales > Nectriaceae > Ilyonectria > Ilyonectria mors-panacis. The sequence continues at coordinate 1,119,031 of PPHJ01000050.1, forward strand.
AAAACTCGTGAACCTCCTTGCATCCTTCTTCTTTCAACAACACAAGCATGTCAACATCGAACAAGGAAAGCCAAGTATTTCTCGACCTCCAAGCGATGGATAACGACGAGAATCTTAGTGCCCGGGCTGTTTGAGTACTGTGGACGGGGCTTCCCAGAGCTACTCTGGGAGTCCGGTCCATAGGATCGTCTTGGCTAGTCTCGTGCTGCCCAGTGCAATAGTTGGATGTCTCGGATGCGCTGCATTGAGTATCGGTGTGACCGTAATCGTGGCAGCGGAAGTGTTTCTAGCTTGCTCGTTGATGTGTTCCAGGTCGGTGTTTACTTGGGGCCAATTAGACGTTGTTACAACAAACTGATGCGTCAGAGACGCGTCACTTGAAAAAATTGTCTGCTAGGGCACGTTGATTATTGCTTGTGCCGGTTATCCGGACCGGCCCGAAGAGGGATTTTCAGACCCCCCTTCTGACTAAGGTCAGGATATCAGTCTATCAGAGGTTTTGTAATACAGGGTCATCTTCCAACACCTTCTCTACACCCCTTACCGGGTAGACTCTTTTCTTTGGCCACCGAGCACCGCCACAATAGGGCGGAGTCTGAACCGGGTTCACATCCCAAGCCAATGGAAATTGGCCCAATCCTTCGAAGGCTTGACCATCTAATCGCGAAAGAATAGAATCAATATTCCTCGCTCGAGCATGTCGATCCGCATTGCCGACCTCCAGTATATCTCTGCCACCCGAAGGTTGAGTGTACAAAGGCACTGGATGCCTGTATCTCGCTTTCTGGTTTGGAGAGATAAAACAGCCCAACAGTGGGCCTACCATTATTTCTATCTACATACCGCCGTAATAGCTCATGAAGCCAATCGGTCGGGAATTTCAAGTTCAAGGCGTCTTCGCTCTGTGGGCTGCGAAGCTGTTTGTGCTCTCCAAGAGCCCGAATGACATCCCAGCGCGGCCGATTAATGTTGATCCATCGGCATTTGGACCAGCTGGGTGGTGGTGCTCTCGGGAAGTTCAGGATCTCGGCATTATTCGCCTTATATTTGTTCATGTTTTTCTTCGACAAGTCAACCACGGTTATCCGGCAATGGTCATGAAGGTGCTCATCATCCGGCCGTAGTGGGTCAACCCCGGACTCTGATCTCTGCTGCAATTCTTGCTTCGCACTGCACGGGTTGGAGCTCCTGGAGGAGGGACCCGTGTCCAAATTCCTAATCCGCTTGTGTAGATTTCGCGTACGAGAGAAGGCTGTTGGATCTTGCGAGGACGCGATTGTACGCGGACGAAAGGTTCGTGGCATATCCTCCTGTGTCAAGTCTGCTGGAACATTTCCCGGTAACCTGGACGGCTCCACTGGCTTATGCTGGGGATCTAGAACGTCTGTACGGAGACGAGGCGGAGACTTGTTGCTCAACATTGCGGGTCGACCGCGCCGAGAACTTGACAAATGGTCCGTTGCTCAGCATCCGCTGGGGTGACTCGTCGTATTTATGTCTTACCTCTATGTCTTACCCCGATGTGTTCTGGCCGCTGGAGCAGTGCTTGTGGCAGTGTTTGGTGGCGCGTAAGGGGGAGAATGGTGGTTCATTTCCGCGACGGAGCCTCGGATCATTATTGGCCTATTTGCTAGACTCATGGCGCGAAATTTGTTTTATTCTGACTAGAGCTGCCTCATATCTGCCCGATAGCACAGCCCGTGTTGATGTCCACCCCGACCCTGGCTCAGACGCAGTGGCTGCGTGTCCGTAGAGGACTTTATCAGCAGGCTAACTGTTACTGTTCAACGCTCCATAGTTGCAGGCCAATACTGAAATTGCAAAAATATCCCTCAAACTAATGACATGTTAGGGCTTTGGCTTGTCCGTACTTGTCTCACCGAAAGGGGCTGTGCCTGACTATCATCAAACTCTATTTCCATGTACCGGCCCTTCGACGTAACTTGAGTCTACGAAAAGTCTTCTCCAGCGGAAATAGCCCACCTCGTCCATAAATCTTGATATAAAGTGCCAGTCGGGCATGCTCACTGACCGCTCTCCTTGTCTCATGCACAGTCAACCTTGACTTTCTCTGTCTCGTTGTCTCACAGTCCTTAGCTATCCGCCAGCTCCTTTGCCGAGCTGGTCATTTGCAATTCTGGCGACTTCGACTCCACCACCAAACGCAGTCCTGGCGGCAGCAACTGCATTGCTGGAGCCTACCCGGTTCCGACCACCATAGGATTCACGACCACGACATGTGCATTCTGAGGCTGTAGAAGCCTCATTAAGTGTCTCGATCGACCGGCCACAGTCTAATGACTACATTTCAGGTATTCTGAAGGAACTCCTCCATGAGTTGCCATAGTTCTTGCTGATATCACCACAGGTGTTTCATTGAGCATAGCGACCTCGCTGTTGGCCACACAGGGCAATATGTCATTCCTCCCCGATCTCCTCAAGTCGCGTTGGGCATCAGCTCGCCGCGAGGCCGCGTCCGCCCCCACTAGACTCCGTCTCCGCGCTCTCAACCGACCGCTACACGGAGCAGCTCCGACGACAATGTCCTGGCAAGACTTGCCCGAATCCGCTAGAGGCTCCTCTCTCGATGGTATACTACGCGCATTCGCTTGCATGCCCGTGGAGTTGGTTCTGAACCATCTCCAAACTGGTCTAAATGGCATTTCCGAAGCTGAGGCCATTGCACGCCGTCAGGTCAAAGGGCCGAATGTACTTTCGTCCAGAAGCCGCCCTCATGGTTCATGCTTCTGCTGTCGGTTATCCCAAACCCATTCAATCTCCTCCTGATTTTTTTGGCCATTATCAATGCCGCCGTACCTCCTCCCAATTGGGTAAGCAAAGCGAACTCTTAGAAAAGGCAAACTCCAAGACGGCTAACATGTTTAAACAGAAGGGTTTTGTTGTTTTGACCGTCATGGTGGTGATTTCGTGTGTTGTCCGATTTTGGCAAGAATACCGTAGTGGATTGGCAGTGTTTCGGCTCCAGGCATCTATCACCAGCAGCTTCAAAGTCCGCCGCCAAGCCACAAGCCCCGAAGTCCTTGACAAAGCTCCCACGGCAACAGAAGTGGATGTACCGGGAAGAGATCTTGTACCTGGCGACATCGTGCTACTGTCGCCGGGCGCGGTCGTGCCAGCCGACTGCCTCATCTTGGAGTCGTTCTTTCTGCGAATCAGCCAATCTACTTGGACGGGTGAGAGCGAGCCTGCGCCCAAAATGGCCATTCAAGACGGTGGAAAGAATGATACCGCTCTCTTCGACCTGGATAATGTTGCATTCATGGGCACTAGCGTTATTTCAGGGAACGGAGCAGGTCTTGTTCTTCGGACGGGAGATGGTAAGTTGGCGGTTCCTAGCAAGGACTGCATTTTGCTGACAACAGTAGATGTTCTCATTGCGAGCATGGCAAAGGAGTTGGAGAAGCGCCGTGAGGTCAATGCCTTCCAGAAAGGGATTCGGAGTGTAACTTGGATGTTGATCGGATTCATGGCGGTGATGGTCCCAATAGCAAGTCGCCGCGAATCTGACAAGTGAACGTGTGCTTACTGTTGGGGTAGGTCCTGTGCATCTCAGGGAAAACGACCGGGGACTGGGGAAACGCAGCACTCTTCAGCATTAGCGTGGCCGTCGGCCTGGTGCCAGAGATGCTACCAGCTATTGTCAATGCAAACCTGGCCCGCGGTGCATACCAGCTGTCGAAGAAAAGGGCCATTGTCAAACGTCTCGACTCCGTGCAGAATCTAGGGGCTATGTCTATCCTATGCAGTGACAAGGTATTCCACTTTTCATCCCTTTGTGAAAACATCGACTGACTTCGCAAAGACAGGAACTCTGACCAAGGATGAAATCTCGGTGCATCAGTATCTGGATGGTGCTGGAGAAGAGGACCTCAACGTTCTGAAGCTTGCCACCATCGACTCTTCAATTCAAGGGAGTAGTGGCAATAACATGGATGCCGCAATCCTCGATTTTCGCCTGCCTGACGGGATGCCCGTCCATGTGGCAGATTACCAGAAAGTTGCGGCCATTCCGTTTAACTTTGAACGCCGCCGGTCGGGCTCCATTGTCCGCGGAGTGACTGGGGCCAACATCCTAATCTGCAAGGGCGCATTCGACGAGGTACTTGCTCTCTGTTCCTCCATGCGCGCAGGTGGGCAAACTGTCCAACTTGATGAGAGATCACGCCAGGTCTTGACACAGCAAGTCTTCAAATTAAATGCCGAAGGATACCGGGTGCTTCTAGTGGCCATGAAGCCACTTGCGCAGGTTGACCTAGATGACGAAGACCGCCTGGAGGGTCTAGAGTCACGCATGATCCTCGAAGGCATGGTTAGCTTTGTTGACCCACCCAAGGATGACGCGCAGCGCAGTCCGTCGCACGGCTCAAGTCCTTGGGAGTGGAGATTAAAATACTGACTGGAGATACCCTGGCTGTCGCTCTCAATGTGTGCAGATCGCTTGATTTGGTAGACCAGGATGAAGCCACCGAAAGCGAGGTGCAGTCCATCACGGGCCCCGACTTGGCGCAACTCGAAGGCACTGATGAGTTCGACCGCGTCGTCAAGAGCTGCAAAGTATTCGCGAAACTGACGCCGAATCAAAAAGGCATGGTTGTGGCTTGTCTTCGGAAGGCTGGCCACTGTGTCGGGATGTTGGGCGATGGGATCAATGACTGCATCGCTCTCCGTGGGTCTGATGTCGGGATTTCCGTTGACTCGGGAGCCGGTGTCGCCAAGGACTGTGCTGATCTGATCTTGACCGAGAAAGGGCTGGCCATCATCGTCGATAGTGTCACCGTTGGCCGCATCACTCACGGCAACACCATCAAGTATATCAAGGCGGGTCTACAGCCGCGCTCCTGAAATCGCATGGGGTATGGAACCTGCTAACTCCCTTTTAGATGGTTGCCTCATCCAACTTCGGTAACGTCTTCAGCATTCTTGCCGCGAGTGCATGGCTTCCTTTTACGCCCGTAAGCGTCATGAAGGCTGATTTCTCGCCTTGGTCCAAGACTAACCGACCTTGCCAGATGACCAGCATGCAGATTCTCACCCAGAATCTTCTCTACGACATCAGCCAGATCGCAATTCCATGGGATCGAGTCGACGCCGAGTATTTGCAGCAGCCCCAAAGGTGGAGCCCATTTGGTACGCATCCAGTGATCTCCACAACTTAATGCATCTTCAAGTACGTGCTGCAGTTGCCTAACTGGGCAAATATAGAGCTCCTGCGGTTTGTCGTTGTTCTCGGCCCAACCAGCTCAACCATTGACATGTGCACCTTCTTGCTCGGCTGGTTCTTCTACGGTGTGCAGACAACGAACGACAAAGATTCTGTCAGGCTGTTCCAGACACACTGGTTCCTTCAAGGGTATGTCAAACTTGTCTTGTTCCTCGAGTTGACACGCGCAGTCGATTATCTAACTGTTGAGAATAGACTTCTTACGCAGACTCTGATTGTACATCTTCTGCGGACGGCCAAGATCCCGTTTCTAGAGAGCCGGGCTGCACGTGTTCTTGTTTTCTCGACCGTATCCATCATGATCATTGGCTTCATCCTACCCTGGATTCCGGCGTTCCGACCGGCGTTTTCATTCGTCCAACCGGCGCCGTCGTATGTTGGATTCCTAGCGGCCGAGTTACTGCTCTACTGTCTCGAGGTACAGCTCGTCAAGGTAGTGTACATTCGAATCTTTGGTTCGTGGCTGTGAAGGGAGACAGTCCTCGGTGTCCGTGTTCCAATGTGGTGAGACGCCTGGAACATTGGACAACGAGATAGTCCTATGCTGCGTTTGTGTCTTTTCTTAACGTTCCCTTGTTTTATTCTTTTGTCACCTCCCGGTAATCTAGGGCGCTTTAACAGTCCTCGATTTGCACACCCGACAGCTTCAACAGCAGTGTCATTGTTAGTTTGATTAGTTTGTTTTCCAGTTAGAGCCGCGTGCATAATCAACAAGCTTGCATGATTACATCCGGGCTTCCATGATGTTGTCCATCGTTGCACTAGGGGGCCGGAGGTCCTGGACAGGCGACCTGTTCGATCTTCTGCAAAACCTCGAACTGCCCTAATTATGGCGCGAGGGGTCTCTGATCGCGCGTCGAGCCCATGTGTCGGACATGTGATCGGGGTAAACACGGCCCTGGTGTTTCCCAAGCTTGGTAGATAGTTCAACTATTATTTGTACCACTTAGCTCAGTTTAATATTTCGAAAACATTAAAATGTGTCGCCCATTTGCTTTTGGCATGCTCAGTTCCACCTTCTGCTTCTATTCTCTCACTATGCCGTGTATCTCAAAGTTTGCTCCTTAGATCGTTGAAGTCGGGAGCGTGGACTCTTCCTGTGCCGGAATGGACAGTCAGCCGTCTCCGCTCCGCCAATTGTCGCCGTCAAAGATGGCGCACGACAAGGGTGCCGGTCTCACGCAGGTCCATCCTCCCCGGACGCGGCAGAAAAGACAGATGTCGACATCATTGCCATCCATGGCCTGGACACGAAACCGCCGGGCACCTGGACTTGGACGTCTCGCCATCCCAACCAGGATGTGAACTGGCTGTCCGATCCGCACAGGCTCCCATGCAAAGTAGGACCCGCCCGGATCTTAACATGCAACTGGCCGGCCGACCTGCTCCAACGGCCGGACTCGATCCCGATGGTACTCGACGAGTTTGCCCGACTCTTGCTCGCTGGTATTACGGCCCCGAAGACCCGGGTTACGAATTTGTTGCTGGAAAAATTGAAGAAATTCTCCGGCATATTCGGACGAATTCGTTGCTCGAGCAAGCCGACACACTGATACGCAACGAACACTACACGAAAGACATGCTCGAAATTGAACGACTCTCGGGCGAGCGGTTGTCGATGGACCAGTGCTACATCAATCTTGCCTTAGTCCACTCGCTGCCTTTCATGACCTCGGCCTGGTGACGTGGTATGCGTGAACCAACTAGTCCAAAAGCGTAGATTCCGTTTCAGAATTTGATTTAGCCTGGATTGTATTTCCTTGTGTCCGTGTTGACAAGGCCAGGTCAGCTGATTATCGCCGAGGGCTCGTGGGGATTTTGCGTGGAGGTCAAGTTCCAGAGCAACACCAATTAATTGCTCCGGGCCCCTTACACCAACGGGTATTGTCTTAAAACTTGGACTCTTCAACATCGCTTCACTCAACTGCATTCAGAAATCCCAACATCGCCACACGAAACGCAAAGGGAAGAGATGGATGTTCCTGCGGCGGCCAACGCTCTGGGAACTCTTGGTGCAGTAAGTACTTCCCATTCCTTTATGGAATGCCTCAACTAACGGTATCGTAGGTGTGCTGGTCAATTCATGTGCGGAACTTCTCCCACGAATGATTGTGAGAGGAGAGATATTTTGACAGGTGTCTCACCACAGTTGATTCCCCAAATTGTCATCAACTATCGCCGAGACAATGCCACCGGTCTTCAACCATCCATAATGATGCTCTGGGCCTGGGCAGGAGTTCCTCTAGGGGTATATAATATCGTCAAGGGCTTCAATATCGCCTTGCGAATCCAGCCGCAAATTCTGACTCTTATGAGCCTCATCACATGGATCCAGTGTTACTATTATTATGAGAGCGTAAGTATTCCGTGTTGGATCGCACCGACATGGGATTGAAGCTGAGCATCTACCACTAGAAATGGACGGTGAAACGCTCACTGCTCGTTGTCATCCCCCTCGCTGCTGTGATGGGAGGCATCCAAGCCGGATTGATCATTGCGTTGCGCATCCCCGAGTCGCGCGACATTGAATGGCCCATGATCCTCATGGCGGTCCTGTCGGCAGCGCTCCTTGCCGCAGGCGTTCTGTGTCACTATTGGGATATCTGGGTTCATCGCACCGTACGCGGCATCTCGTTCATCTTTGTGGGCATTGACGCCGCAGGCGATGTATTCTCCCTGGTGTCTATCTTTTTCCAGCCCGAGCTGGATATCCTTGGAATCGTGATTTACGCGACTGAGTTTGTCCTCTGGTGTGGCGTGTTTGCCTGCGGAGGGTACTACAACTTTCTTCCTTGGATCAAGAAGAGGTGGACAGGCCGCCCATCAAAAACGATGCCCGCGACAATCGAGGACGAAGCTCAGTCCAGTTGTGCGTCTCACGGCCAGGGCAACGGAATCACGCTGCACGATATGCCATCATCAGGTTCGGTTTTCCGTACTGTCTCTGCGAATTCCGATCTTCGAGCTCGGACTGTGGTCCAAGGAGGGGGTGAATGATGTATGCATATTGTCTCTCTGTTTATGTCGCATAGAATTACTTTGGTCCGATATTGCAGTGTTTCTCAGTGTTGAAGTTGTGTTGGATCCTTTCTTACCAACGGCGATTGCAACATGTGCCAAAAATCCTCCCGAAATATTCAAATTAGGGTTAGCATTTTTCTGGTGATACACCTCCATGTTCATCCCATTTCTAAGTTTCCAGCTTCTGGTAACATGATCTCCAAGCACCCGACTTATATTCGGCACCTTTCCAGTCTTGGCCACAGCCCATTTTCGACAGCGACCGCCACGCATTCCCTCTCTCCATTGCCGTTCCTCCGCCACCCTTTCCCATCATCCGTTGCGTACTGCTGCCCTTGTATCTCCCGCCTCCGAGCCTTGGTGATCTAGGACCTCTGGGATGGACGGCAATGGCGCGGGGAGTGAGTGGAGGGGCAGTATCGCCACCGCTGTCCCTGGACCCAGTGGCTGGGCGCTTGGCGCGCTCGTTAAGGCAGGCAATTCTTGGGTATTCTATGATATGCGTTAGGCCGTACGCTAATGAGAAGGAATATGCGAACTTAACTCTTGGTCCTCTACGGCACACGATCCACCGCCCACCTGCAGATAGCGTTCGACGAGGTCGCGAGGGCGCCTGGGGATTGTGAGGTAGAAGACTTGAGGCGACATTAAGGCGACTGTGAGGGGGTGGACAAATGCTGTGAGTAAGCGCTGTAGTAGAGCGGCAATGGTCGAGGTGTACGCACCACAGAGGACAAGTAACAGAACGCTTTAACAGCCATGGATCGATGCACATGGGGTGGAAGACGTGGCCGCAGGGCAGTGAACGGAGCTTGATGCCCTCGTTGAAGTCTTCCGTGCAGATAGAGCAGCTGTGCGACTCGACTGTGGTCGGTATAGTACCATCGCTAGAAGCCTGGAAAGGGCTGCCATTATGAGGCGACGACGACGTACTATACCTGAAGATGGGGATGGAGTTCACAGCCTCCGGCGTCAAACCAACAAAGCTGCTGCTGCTGTGCGGCACTGGCACTGGCACTGGTCTGTGAGCAATGAAATACGGGTTGTATCGGCTCCCCAATTGAAACAGAAGGAAGAAGATGAGCACCAGGGTAATGCACCCTGCAATCGCCGCTGTAGATGGACTATGAGCATTGCTGCGGTCCGCTACCGGATGAAAACCGGTGTCACGACGAGGCAGTGCCGGTAGTACGGCCATTTCCGATTAATTGTAGACGACGAGTGGTGGAGTTGATAGGAAAGATGATCATTGCATTCTTTGTCATGGAGGTGAGGTGCCGCGCGGTGGGATTAAATGGCTAAGGCATGCCGCCAACACCCAGTGCCGCTTCCGTCCATGGGTATTCTGTCAATATCAGGCGTAGAACCAGATGCTCCTGGATCTAGCTTTGGGGGCATCATTGCATCCGCCTGTTGCAATGAGAATTTTCTTCGGCAATCCTTTGATTGGCTGCCATGTAGATGTCACTAAAGTACAGCCACGGCATGTGACTCATTTCGGTTCTGTCGGCCCATCCAAGCCCACGGGAAAAAATCCCGCCCTTATAGAGATTCTAATGACGCATCTGACCTATTGTATTATTGTATTGTCCCAAAACCCTAACCTAGAAGGGGGACCAGCCGTTGCTCACCGGCTCTTCAAAAGTCGCACTATGGAACGTCGAGATGGCTCAGCTGCTGTAGCAAAAAGACAATTGTCATATGCTATGGCACTTGGGGCGAGAGCCTACGACACTCTTCGAGCGTACAGAACAGCCGATCCGACAGTAGATAACAAAGCCTACACTATCGGCTGTACCTATCACACCAGTGGAGATAATGGTTCAACTTGAATCTTAGGATAATGGCCTCCCTTTATTTTTTATTGGTGCTTGTGTATTTCTCTCAAGTTTCGCTGTTACTGCTCGAGCTTGAGGTCACGGTGTGCCACGCCCATCTCGTGTACATACTCGAGGCCGCGCATCATCTGCTTGAAGAAGCAGTCCGCCTCCTGTACCTCCAGCCTACCTGCCGAGCGCACCAACATGATCAAGTCGCCACCTGCGCAAAACTCCATCACTTCGAAGTAGACGCCCTGCGCGTCCTTGAGCAGGTCGAGCGTACGTATCACATTTGGGTGGCGCAACTCCCTCGAGATCCAGAACTCGGCCGTTAGCCGCCTGCTGTGTTTATTTTCCGTCTCCTCCGGCCGCCGCCGGAACTCCTCGACTGCGTACAGCTCCTCGCCCGCCCCATTCTCCATCTTCTTGTGAGAGATGCGCACGATGCCGAAGGCACCACGTCCCACCACTTCCTGGCACTTGCCGTATTTTTCCACCACTGTCACCGATGGGTCGGGTCCTCCTTTCTTCTCAGCCGCAAGCTGTTCCATCTCCTATTGAATTGGGCTGGCCCCGGTCAACCCAACCAACGTATTGTTCTCGGGCGCCTGCTCTTGCCTCGTGTTCAGCAGATTCCTCCACATACCAGACGACCTCTGTTTGCGGCGGTTCGACTCGAGATGGTGCCCGTGGCCGCCCTGCAGCTCCGGCTGTACGGCAAACCGTTGCATCGGCGTGTCCTTGCCGCCTTCGAGGTTGGCCTGTTTCGAAGACAAAGGCGGCTTCGTCAGGTTGTTGTCCGTCAATGAGGCTTTTCGGGTATGGTTTGCTGGCTTCCCATGTGACAGAGAAATTATTGCGGCAGTTAAGTTCATGTGGCGGCGAGATTCGCTTTCCCACGTAGGTGAAAGATGCAAGAGTCACCATCATACAATGCGAAGGAAAGTAGTTAGGCGAAATGAACTGGTGTGGTATAAGGATTGTGTAGTCTAGGTAGCAATCACTGCGCATACTCCTCCAAGACACCCCCCGCTCTGTACCGCCTTGCCATTCATTTTGCTTGTCGACATGTTCTACACCACTCCAAGTCATCCAAGGAACGGGGGTTCATTGCAGACGACTGCCTGAGACTCTTAGAGTATAATCTTAAGCAATATTACTTCAGTCTTTAACAGTGCCAAGGATATTGAATCATGCCTATCCGTACTTGTAATTACTTGAATTCTGAAATAAGAACGGCGTGGTGGTCATACTGGCGAGAGAGGCCACGGGATCACTGGCTGATGGATGATTCGATGGCAATAGCAATTCTGGGATTCTGACTGGGGGAGCCGCATGGAGAGCAATCGATAGGGTTTACCTTGCGGGCGTCTCTTCCTCAATTGTCCCCTAGATATTATGAGCGATTTATTATCCTGATTCCCAGCCCCAGCGTCTCGTGGAGGCCTCTATTGGCACTGCCTCAACCCCAACTGGCCAAGGCGCCTCGATTAATACCATTCAGGTACCGAAGGCTCGGCTGGCTAAGTCTGGGGAACCTAGATCCAGGCTTGGCGCCGTTAAGGAGGTACGGCAAGATATGGGTCTAGACGGGCCGGATGGCCGTTTCGAGTAAGGCCCTATGGTTCGGTGGCGCCTCAATTTGCCAATCCCTGATGACACAGCGTGACGGCGTTGGTGGATTTGGGTTTTGGCGGGTAGATAGATGTTCTCTCTTCCTTGTGTCCATCCATCTCATAACGCCCGCAATTCCCAAGGAGAGAATTTATTGGAGCATGTGTGTCTTGTAAATAGTATTTATTAAATATATCTATAGAATAGCTAGTTAATAGTTTGGTTACTTGAATAAATAGATCTTCTATAGTCTCTATATAAAAAACTAAATAAGTAATATAATAAATATACTACAACTCTAACTATATATATTAAGTAGTAAACTTAATAACTATTTTACGATAATATTAAATAATAAAATCTAGAGGGTTAAAGGGAAAAGAAATAAATATATAGCTCTAACTGCCTACAGATATATCAGACTCTATATAACCTACCCTACACCTTAATAATTCCAACCTACTCTATACCTCAGGATAGAATTAATCTAAAAATCCCTCTATATAGTCAGCCTAGCATGCTATCTTACCCCTCTATAGAATTAGCGAGGACTTTATGCCCGTATAGCGTTAATGAAATTATTATCATCATTATTATTAACGATAATACAATGCGAAGTTAATAAGCGTCATGACCCCAACCAAAACAGACTAGTTAACCATTCGGTGAAATAACGGAAATAGAAAATAGTTGGATTTAAGCTGCTGGAGATAACATCCTAAACTCGTAATTTTTGCTCGAGGATAAGAGACTACGTATGTCGTCAGTATTACAACACCAGATACACATCATTCCTTAGAGAAGAAATGTTATGTCCTTAATTTTCTTTCACCGTCTGGCATAAAATTTCATGGCTGTTATTAAGATTTATATTTTATACTCGGTCATCATCCAACCGGCACGTATCATTGTGACTGCCTCACAAATGCAAGATGCTTCAAGTGGTTCTACTGACAGCCTACTGTATCACTGCCTACAATTATTAGTCAGAATAACTCGGCAGGACGTCATCATTGGAGGGTCTGGAAACAAGTGGCCACAAGTCTTCCAAGGAACCACTCTCCCTCAACCCTAAGCCGGGGCTTATTCCAGTACTTTCCAAGTGGCAAGCGTGGGTGGGGTCTCTGATTTTATCTCCTCTGTGTTCCATCGTAACTTGAATGGGTACAGTAAAACGGATGGTTGTGTTTCCTACAGCGAGGACTATGTCGACTTTGTACGTTCGAGAAACCAGACATGTGTGAAATGTTGGAATGAAGACCTTTTTTGACGTGGGGAGTTTGAAGGGAACCCTGACAGCTGATGAATATGAAGTTGGCGAGCTGTGCTCAAGACCCGGCCCTGTTTCCTTGATAGCCGGCATCCAGGATGCCTGAACCTCTTGACGGGAAATGAGGCAAATCTGATCTGTGTATGCATCGCGTAAGAGACCTAGATTGGGAAAGGCGATATTTGGCGTTTCTCGAGACCAGGTCTGTATCTGAAGGGTTGCGGAGATGTTGTTAACCGCCACAGGAGGGATATTGGGGGATTGTGGCTCGAATGTCAGGTTGATCAAAAGTGTAGATTCACTCGAGTCAGATCCATCGGGATCGAGACTGATAGCCTTCGGCTGCACGGCAACTGCGCCTATACGCCCTTCCGGTGCAGAGAAAATGTGTTTTCGTATTCTCTTCGACTTTTCAAGAGCATATTGGATGTTCAAGTCGGTGATGTTTAGTGGGGGATCTTCAGGAAAATATGGCAACACATTGATCACATGCTTGTTCCACATCGTTCTTGATCCCCTCTTGCGAGGTTCAGAGAGCGCAACGATACTAGCATGGATGCTGTACTCGATCTCAGATGTGCGTGGGCCCATGTGGTGTCTCTCCCAGTCACCCATGCTTGGAGGCAAACGAGTGTGAGCATTTTGGATGTGGTGCGATTCGACCCGGTGGGCGCAGGCATTGGTGCTGAGCCGATCTGGGATGACGAAATGAAAGGGGATAGGGTATGTGTTACCGCTTCGAAATATCCTCGAGTCCGGGTAGGTCGATGCGGGAAGCGGCATGTCTGTGCGAAGGAAATAATGAGTAGCCGTGTTTGGAGATTGGACGCCATCGTGTGTCACACGCGCCGTCCCAAGTAGGCTTATGCGGATCCGTTCGAAGGGGGTATCTTTTCGTGGAGCGACAGTGACGATGCCGGTAACTGCAGAACCGCAAGTGTACGTCTTTGATGAGTAATGGTGAGTGATGTTGATCTGCACCTCTGGTGGAGAGTTCTTTGTGAAGCCCAGCTTCAAATCCATTGCACCAAGAGTACGAGGCTCGGTTTCGATTCTCAGCGATGGGGTAAGGTGCTCGGGGATTTCGTTGCTCTATTTAACCTCAAAGGGCGATTTGTTGCCTTTTAATATATTGCTATGACTACAGCCTGTTAGGTGTGCTATTTGTAATTTGTAGGCTCGCTGGGGGCTACCTTTCTTGGTACCCCCACACTTGGCATCACGCCCTATTCTTGACATGGCATTTTGGCGTTGGTGGAGAATTTGTCATCCTCAACCAAGACGGTCAGCATTGGAGCACGCCTTACGAGCAGGGCTATACGATTTGGGGCAATATTACCCACCTTTACGGGCTTATTTCCGCGTTCTTCATCTTCACCAAAATGACGTGGGACGCACATCGACCTATGATAGGCCCGGCATCTGCCACCATCAACAGAAGCCTGTCTTTACTTCTTACAGAAGTCCTGTGACTCAACAGCCTCCTGTAGCTCCAGCTGAGGGACATTGGTTCCTCGATTATTTCTACTTTGCTAGCCCACCAAAAGGCCATCATATACCTGAACTTTTCACTATTTCTTTTGGCCTGATTGAATGGATTTGATAGCTTTGATCTATCCACGTCCCTCGTTCTATAAGTGCACATGTGTCCGTGGTAGCAATCGAAACGCGGCAATAATGGCAAGCCACCGAGGGTCTGCCATTGCTCTACTTCTACACACATGCAGTAGTGGAGATGAATACTAAGGCAGAAAGAGAACCCATATTTTTTCTGCTAGGAATAAAAGGATTACACACCTTGGGCATCTAGTAAGTGTTTGACAGAACCTTATGAAGCTTTCTTTCAACACTGCTTTAAATATCCTTTGGGATTTGGCAGTTTTCTACATTACTTCCATCTTCAGACCACGATTCTGAAAAGATTTTCACAATAGCAATCATATCTTCCTCCTCAAGACCCGACTTTTTGGCCTGCTCGTACAGTGAACCGCAGGTTTCCACGATTGGCGATTGAACCTTTGCCGCCTTGGCGGCTGATTGAATGAGTTGGGTGCTATTGTGGCAATCTTTGATAGACGCCTGGGCCGACCAATCCTGCTTAAGTATCTTGGCAACCTTGATTTTTGAGTATGCGGAAGCCATGGGGCCCATTTCAAGCACCTTTCCAAGAGCTTCGAGGTTGAGATCCTGTGCTCGAGCGAGGTTGAAGGATTCGGCGAGACCGACGGTCATTGAAACAAGATAGAGGTTGACAGCGTATTTAGTTTTGAGGCCGGATCCAATGGGGCCGCAGTAGACTGCGGCGTTGGTAATCGGTTCCAAGAAGGGTCGGATGCTCTCGGCAATGGCTGGATCTCCAGCCATCATGCCGACCAGGTTTCCTTGCTCGGCAGGAACCTTGCTACCACTGACGGGCATCTCAATGAAGTTACCACCTGCGTCGCGGACCTGCTGAGCTAGAGAATGGCTGAAGTCAACCGAGACAGAACTCGTGTTGACAAGTGTTTTCCCTCGCAATGCCTTCTTGAAATCTTCGTTAAATATCGACTGGATTGCAAGCCCATCAAACAGCATTGTGAAGATGACACTGGACTGCTCAACTACCTTCGATGGCGTTTCACCAATCGTCGCTCCCGCTTTTATCAACGCGGGGTACTTGGCAGCGCTCCGGTTCCAGACGACGAGGGGGAACTTGCGAGCCAGGTTCAGAGCCATGGGCGTGCCCATCATTCCCAATCCTGAAAACCCGAGCTTCATGTTGTAGTCGGGCTGTGAGACGCTTTGGGCGGATTGAAAGGTTGACGGAATGAACAGAGCTGCTGTTGAGTTTCTTGTGTTAATGGTAGTGACATTCTGCGCCCGGCAGTCTCAATAAGACCTATCAAATATAGGGGATGATTTGAATCATGGTAAAAATCCACCTTCATCCGGCCAATTCTGGACTGCCGTCATCACCCAAACACCCAAAAGCCCCACAGGGCGCGGCGTAATATCCACAAGGCGTGGGACGGCCACAGGGCGGCCACAGGGCGCGGTTAGCTCAAAAGCGGATTCGAGAATTGTCAGATGGACACCCCGGTGGGTGAGCCCTAAATACCATGTCTCTTGCGCCCTTCGGTTATGCATGCTGGGAACCTACCTGAAGGGCGTGTGTCTCAATCAGATGACTCATTGGGCTAGCGCCAGCTCGCAGTTGCATGCTATTGAACTGGCTGTACCGGCTGTGGTGAAAGCCGGTTCATGACAAGTCTTCAAATATTACTGCATTTCATTCACACCCTGGCCCCAAGTCAGATTACATTTCTTCCGAAGCTCATGAGGTTACAACTTCATACTTCGGTTTGGTTCGAGTGCAGGCGAGACTAAAAAAATATTCAAATCCTTCAGTATGGATCCAAATCTCAACACTTCTACTCCAAATACAGCCCAGCAGTTTACTTGCAGCTGCGCCACTCTATCTCCATCGCTCAACCGATTAACAACAAGGAGAGATTCCCAGACTCAATCCAACGTACAAACAATAGCAGCGAGGGATCCCAGCGACGCTCACAATTTCCTAATCTAACCATGATCTCCTAAGCATCTGCTGAAGTACAAGATCCCTAAGGAATAACCCCCAGAGACACTCGCCACATATTAGCCTGCAGTATAACATTCAAGCTTGGGTACTTCTGCCAAATGAGGGCGTAATGCTGATAAAAGAACTGCACCGATAGCTCGCGCCATATCCGATTTCCTTCCTAAGTGGTAGAGCGCTTTTATGCAATTCTCGCATCGTCTTGTCAGGTCAACAAAGGAGGGAGTTTTTAGCGAGGCGGGACTATTCCAGGTTGCTTCCTCCATCTCCGCCAGTTGGATCGTCGCAACCTTAGTGAAAGCTCTGATGAGAATCATTGTCCAAGGTTCCGGCAAGATGGCTCGTTTGACGAGATCAAAGTGAAGAGCGGGGACATCAGTAGCCGGCGGGCATTCTGAAGCTTGTGCGAGGTCGGAGATGATTGTAGTGCTATCCGCTCTTAAGCACTGAACCACACCAATGCGAACACGGACCTGAGAGGAATATTCCAGGCCAAGCCCCTTTTCGTCGACTAATTCGATTAAATCGGCAAGAACCAGAGCTGCGCAGTGGAAGTAGGCGACCACGTGAATAAACCAAATCCGCATTTGCATTGGGACTGTATGGTATTGGTCGATCATATCCCGGAAGAAGGCACTGTAGGTGACATTCCAGTGCTTGTAGACAGCCATGGCATTCAAGATTATATTCTCAATAGACTCGCCATGACAATCACTCCGTATTGAATTTTGCAGGTGCGAAACGTGTCGAAAGAGAACTACCTTCACCGGTGTTGCTGCCACAATAACCTTGATGGCAGTTTCGTAAAAGCATGGCCAACGTAGGATGCGGTCATCGCGTGCTGGAGCAAAAACCGTAGCCCACCATTCAAGGCCATAGGGACGATGGTCGGTGGAGAAGTGCTCGAGTTCGGGATGACCGAGGTATGTTGGATCGTGGTGACACTCCGTATCAGAAATAACAATTGGGCGGTTATTGATGACCGCTGATATTGTATCAATCATGATGGTCATCCAATACATGAGATTGAAGGTTCCCATATCTTCGTTGCTAATGCGCTCGACAGTGGCGACCCTCATCAGCCTTGGAGAACCACCTTTCAGTGAGTCCACAATGGACGCCTTGTGAGCATCATATCGAAACTTGAGGGTATGGATTTTACGAGCAGCTCGTTCGATGAACCATGGCGGTCCATCCGCTTCCATTATGTTGCTGATCTGTGACGTGATGGTGCCCATTTTGCCAACAATTGGGGTTTTTGATCTAAACGTGCTCTCCGGAATGTCAAACGCAAAATCGGCATCTTCCATGGGCTTTTGTGCGAGTGTCATTATCCACTCAGCGCATACGATTCTGAAGCACTCAATGTCTGCACAACGCTGAAGTGCTCGTTTGGCTTGAAACCAGAGGGTTTTCTGAAGCGTACGATCAAACTCATCGCTCAGATTACCGACAGGACCTGGATCCGTGCTGTCGATAGAACCCCAAGTGTGTGGATACTTCTCATGCTCACGCTGACTTCCTTGGGCCCATTGAATGGCAAATGCCATAATAGCCAGGTATAGTGCCTCAGACGCGGCTCTGTTCTCAGCTTCCGTTAACCTGATTAGGTTGTTTGCCCGGGCAACTCTATCGAGTTTGAACACGCGGTAATAGACCCCGCTAGCCTGTTTCTTTGGGTCGTACTGATTGATGAGACGAACATTCTCAAAACCAGACGCCAACCAGCTTATTCCACAGGTCGGCGGTTGACTAATGGCGTTGAATTGGTATGGACATGCCTCTTGGGACAGACAGCAGGATATGGCGAGTTCAAAGGCATTGCGGTATATGGAGATGAGATTATTAGAAATAATCCTCTTGTTGGCATTCATGACCAGAGCATGGGTCGTGGAAAAGGGAGAAATCGAATCAGTGTCCGTGCTGACTAGACCAACCGGGGACGCAGAAGGGGGTTCCCTTTTGTGCGAATTGGAGACGGGGGTGAACGGATGAAAAGGGGCGGTCCGATGTGACTGAGCTTGGAATGGTGACAGCTCATTCGTGTCATCATCCTCTGAAGCCGACGATGATTGTTGGGAATACATGTCCAGGGTGGTATTGTCTGTGACCGAGGAACAGTCTGTCGGGAGAGGTTGATATGGAATTGGTTGAGTATTGAGGCTGGTTCCAATCTCGGTAGGCTGAGAATACGGATACATGGACGGCTCAAAGGCGGCGACATTGGCGGATGGGGAGTCGAAGGTGGAAGTAGGAGAGGCGAAGCCGTTTGCAAAATTCGTCTCGATGCGGCCTCGCGGGGTCTGACTGAGAGTCGATGTTGGCGCCCAGGGAATACTACACAGGCCAGTGGCGTTGAAGTCGGCGCCATGTGCAGTCGGAGGATGTCCGATTCGTGTTTGGGGATGAAGAGACTGGCGATGCATGTTGCTGTGCGTATCACCGCTGCTAGCTGCACCTGACACTCTACCGGCAGAGTCATGTTGAAGCCGGCTTCGAACCCAGTTCAAGGTACATTGTTTTTGAGTTCGCCGGCAGTAAGAGCAGGGCCAGACGCGTGTGTCATTGTCGTCAGTGAGGCTCTCTGGTTACACCGATTAATTCGCGTTATCGGGTGACTGCAAGTAGAGGGTGGAAGAGTAGCGGAGGATAACGGAGACGCTTACCTAGGTAGCTTTCTGCAACAGAGACATTACCGGCACGGCCAGCACCAGAACTTGGCCTCTTGACGCTATGCTGAGGATCGCGTAAATACAAATCACATGCACGCTTGGCCTTTCGACACTGGTCGCACGAGCGGTTTTGCCGCCTCATTTCGGCAGTGGCCTTTGGCATTCTTTCAGTAGTACAACGTCGGGAGAGGTGGTCTCGTTCGGTATGCGTGTATGAAATGGTAATGTGTGCGATTCCCGCAGGTTTGGTTGAAAAGAAAATGGAAAGAGGGGAGGGAGAGTTGAGATCCGGGACTACCGCCTTCTCCGTCATCATTCAAGACATGTTGCTTTTTATTAAATATGGTTTGAGCCTAGGTCGACGGCCGCTGCTAGCGCTGATGCGTTGGTCGCGATACACGATTGTACAATACGTTAGACCTTCACAGACTAATACCAGCACTTCAATATAAGTCTCCAATCCCGTCTACGAATTTGATTTGAGTCTTGAAACGCCCCTGATCAATATTAAGGCCCGACTCTTGGCAACATCTGAAGGGGGTGTGTCATAAGAATTGGCTGTGAAGTTGGGCTCGCCAAGTGTCCGCGCACCGCATCTAAGACATTGGGCGATCATTCTCCTCCGCGATTGGCCCTCCTTAATGCCAGCTTTCAGCTGTTTCGGAAAGGATGTCCTTCATCTGTCAGATATCAGTTGTCGGTTTCCCACTCGGAGTTCGTAGAGCTGGGCTGGAAATTGATGAACCCCACGGATCCAACCAATCACATAGCGCCACGTCACTATGACGTACGTGACTACGGGCACCGGGGCACTTTGTAGGCCAAGCAATGTGAGTCTGATTGAATGCCAGGCGAACACTAGGCCTAGACGCGATGGAAACCCCACGGGACGCCTCCCTCATTAGGCTCTGAGATCAGATAGTCCTCTCGATGACTGACTGACTCTTTAGGCGCCTGGAAACGACGTTGGATGCAAAACACCAACGAGGGGAAAAAGTCAATATTTTAGTGAGATATACCCCGCTGCCCGGAAATAGCTGTATGGAAGTAGCCGTTGCCAAAACCTACCATAGTCGGAACTGCGACTTGATTATTTCCTGCCGTCTCCTGTCATCTATGTTCGGGTATCGGGACCGTAACTAACCCTGTTCTGAAGACTACATTCGATGGAATATTACCGCCCTTTATTGAAACGTCCCTCTCAATGGCTAATCGTGTGGCACTCTTGAACAAACAAGTGGTGAATGTTAGGCCTCATTCTAAATTTACCAGGTGGCCCTTCTCTTTCATTCAAGACCTCGAAATCACCGTTCCTCGGGAGGATTCTAGAAATACAAGTGGGGAAGATTATTTAATACATCTGAAACAAATGCATACGTTTCAAAATTTACATCACGACGTAGGCTACACCGACTGGCTTTGGGGAATCTGGAACACACATGCTTGGTAGTGGGTATAGTCGGGTATCTCATGGCGACTCCGTGCTTACGCAGGATTGTGTATTGATGGCGTACGATCGCACATTAGGCACGGTGCGCCAATGCGCAAAAGCAAATAATCTTAATTTTTTGTCAACCTTGAATATAGGACTGTAGCCCCTATAGACCGCTATAAAATATAGCGCTCTAGCCACTATATCCCACTATAGCTCGTACTTTTCTAGCAGGCCACAGTGGCCACAACTCCACCTCAAGCTTTATAGTAAGCTATATTTGCAGCAAGCAGCCTCCTGCTAGGTGCAGGGCTGCAGCTGCTATAACCCGCTATATTGAAGAAAGCTGCAGCCTCGGTAGCCTGATGTAAAAAGCAGAGGTGCGGCTGCTGTAGTCCGTTGCGCAACCGGTTGGGTGAAGCTGCTATAGTTGAGTGAGAAAGTAAGGGTTGCGGCTCTGCAGCCTGCTACATATAAGAGAGACAGCTGCAGCTACTAGAGCTTGCTATACAATAGTGGGTTATAGTGGGCTATACGGAGTAGAGGGCAAGGTATTGCTGCTATAGCCCGCTATAAACTTTAGGGCTCTTACCACTACAGTCTACTATAATTATAGTGGGCTACAGTGGCTATAGCCCTGTATTCAATTTGGGCTTACAAGTTTGGGACTTTTTTTTTTTTTTTTTTTTTGTTTTTGCGCGTTCGCGCATCATGTCTAATGTGCCACTGTAATAGCGGGGTAACTCATCACCATTTACGTTGGATCTAGGGGGATTCCTATCTACTATCAACGGCGAAACTAGAGAAACAGTGGAACTTCATGTTCGCAAAGAGAGAGAGGTGATTTTCTGAAGCAAAGCAGGCATAATAAACTTGTAATCGTATGTCCGGTTGAGCTTTGGCTGTATTCATTGGATGACTCGATGCACATCTCCTCGCACAACTCTCTTAAAACCCAATGAGGCATCGTCAGGTCGAAACGGTGGCGAATGTATGAAAATGTGTGCCAAAGACAAATGCGCGAGTCGGATGGAGATTGCGCCGCAGATTACGCCAAAGCTTGCCGCTAAGCCAAATGAAAAGGACAGAAGTTACCACCAAAGGGACAGTTTCGCCATCACTGAGGTTACACTCAAGCCAGTGAGTGAGCCTCAAAGAAATGGATGGTGTTATTTTACACTGGGCACTTTGACTTCTGATGGATCCGTTACGGTCAATTTGATCAATTGGATAGATGAATTAGGCAGTGATGATGATGATCTTGATTACTTCCGCCGGTCATCCGGATCGGCAGGAAGAGGGGTTTTCATACCCCCCTTCATGACTAAGGTCAGGATATCAATCTATCAGAGGTTTCGTAATACAGGGTCATCTTCCAACAACTTCCTAAAGACTGGCGTATGAGATCAAGTGACTGACCTGTCAAGTGTATGCACCATTCTGTCATCCAGTATACATCAACTTGGGCATATATAGTGGCTGGAGTCAAGTAAAGGAGGAGGGACATGGGCGACATGTGGTAATAGAAGCTGCAACGGACTCAGTACATGTGACAATTGTAAAAGACCTGGTAAATTGGGGGTAAGTACTTCATCACTTTTTCCTTTATTCCTTTATGCATTCCATCCTTGCAGAAAACCAGGACTAACCTTCATCATTTCAAGGCATGGGGTTCTGGAAGTTCACGGGTGGAGGGTATAGCTGGTATAGGTCAGTTGCAAATAGTTTCACCAAGTAACGTGCCCTTGAACTAACCACAATTGTAGGTGATGGAGGCAGTGGAGGATGTGGAAGTAGCAGAGGCTGTGGAGGAGGTAGCAGCTAATGTAATCATTTTGTCCCAGTTTATTTTATTCAAACCCCCTCACCGTTATTTTCATTGTGACTAATGTATCGGCCCTGGACCATCACTCTCAAAGTCGGCTAGCCCGGCCCATTGTGGCATCTTGATCAGCACTCAGGAGATGTTCCCATAGCACCTTAGCCAACAACTTGCCATCATGCTCAAGGGTCACCCTGGCCATGGCATCCTCATAGAGGTCGTCATCAAAATTTTCCCTGCTGCCGTCTCTCCTCGATTTCTTCAGTCGTAATAAATGCATTAAACTCAGGGTGCCCCTGGAAGCTTAGAAGCCTTCCCGGCTGGTATGATATTTGTACCCCGCACCGCTCGCTCTGCCCAATTACCTCGACATCGAGGGGAGTTTCAACCACAGCATCGCGATGGACTTGATGAATGTTCTGAAATACCTCAGTACAGGGAGTTTTAGCTGGGTTCATAAATTCGGACTTACCAATTCGTTCCTACCGAATAACTTTGTACCCAATGAGCTGAGCCTGACTTTCTCAACTCCAAGTTCCCACCCAGCTGGATTTCGGATCACCGTGCCGCCAAGCGCTCTTGCGATTATCTGGTGCCCGTAGCAAAAACCTACAAGTGGCTTGCGGGCATTGTGTGCGAATCGAATGTATTCCATAAGAGGTGAAACCCAAGGGTCATCGTCGAAAGCAGTGTACTCTGCAAAATGATCAGTAATATTGCATTTAAATCTTGGGATAGCACCACCTACGACTCCCTGTCAATAGAATACCATCAACAGCGTCCAAGTTTGGGAATGATTCCGCTTGAATGATATTCCACTTCAATACTTCAAGGTTTGGAAGGGAATCTGTTTCAAAGGCACTCGTCAGGAGGATTTTGACAATATCTCCATACGTCCCGTACTTCTCTAAGACTGCTCCTGGAGGCGCCTCGCACTCCAAGATAGCCAATCGAAAAGCTTCAGTCATAGTGTCTTCGTTTGAGATGGATGAGAAATTTGGAGTAGTGCGTAAAAGTGTCCCAGCGACTTTCATTCAGAGTAAACTACGCGACTCAAAGTGCTGTTTATATGTTAAATCTCTGGGTCTGTTCAGAACGTCCCACCGCTGACCATGTCGAGTGGTTGAGACGCTAAAGTGTCAGCATTATGCATGTCGCCGTTGGTTCCGGGCTTCTCTCGTATGACACAATGAAATTGATCCTCCGCAACCGCCTTGGATCTTCACCATCAAGGTCACGTTACGAGATTCTAGATCTTCCTTCGCATTGAACCCCCTCAGTTGAAAATTTTGCCATGCCCACGTGGTGGAAAATCCGACTCACAAGATGATAAATTGAACTCTTCCACCCGTTCGACTAGCGCGGATTCGGACAAGCCCGCACTTTTCGGGACTAGTAACGTAATTATAAAGTCATTTGGAACTTCTCATTACCCTACAAATTGCCAATACATAGGATTCGTCATTAATCCTAGACACTTTATACTACGCAGTACGTAATTGAACCCAATGTTGGACGACGTGGCAGTCCTGTTTCGGAGGCCCCTGAGAGGTGCAGAGTTGCCGCGGGGTCAGCGATTGATTCCACAGAGTTCTCACAAAAAAGGTGTCATCCGAGACGCCGATTTCTCATGTACAAGGACCCTGGACAACGGTGTAGTAGATGAGCTAGTGGTTGCGGGGAAGTGATGTCAACAGAGCTGAAGCGGGGGCTGTGACATTGTTGAGCCTAGACTAGCGAAGGAAATGACCTGGTCCCCGATGTGTCCAGAAGTTCAATAGACGCCAGCATGATGGTAATACTGGCTGAACCCATGAGCGCACTAGTGCATTCGCGATCATATGAGGAGGACTTGAATTTGAGACACACGCTTAGGGAATACACTTGACCCAATGGCGGGCACCTCATGAGATTGGAAAGCAAGCCAAGCACAATTGCCTAAATCTTCGGTCCTCATAGCTACCAATATCCGAGTGGTCCCGACGCAAAGGCTATTCTCACCCATGCACATACCAATTACGGCAGAACGATACCACTCACGTCGGACAAGGATGCACCAACCTTCCAATTCAAGTTAAGTTACTTCACGCAGCTCTCCTAAGTCGCTATTTTAACTTGCCGCTTCAAGATATCGGTCCAACCCAGCATGTCAGGTTGCGAAAGGACCCAGGACACAGTTAAAGAGAGGAGGAAGTCAGGCGGGCCAATGCACAACATATATTTATGTAAATTTAGATAGGGACATTGGTTTAATACATGTCCATAGATCAAAAAACTGGTATTTCAAGAAATCGTTTGCTCTCCATGAAACGTGAGAATGTAATAAAAACTGTGTTGGGAATGAATGATGTGATATGTGGCCAGATATGTACCGTGGCTACCGAGAGGTGGGGGTAGGGTGTTCAAGATTGTGGAATGGAGCAGTAACGGGAGATTTCAAGCCCTCCACCCCTTCTCGTCGAGCAAATCTTCTTTTCTGTCACATCTAAAAGTCTTGCGAGGTCCCCATGACTAGATGTGACACTTTCGGTGACCTGACCTACTGGTGGTTTCTGTGCTGGCGACTGACGAAACCACGGTGTGTCCTTGACTGAATGACGGCGTAAGGGCAACAGTACTGGCCGAGTCCGTGCTGCTTTGTGGCGTGCTATCGCTCAAAGTACCCAAGGGTGTCACAGTCGCTGAAGATTGTCCAGTGCTCAATGCCTCGGTCTCGATAGTAACAACCGAAGAACTGGGGGAAACCACAGTATCCGTGGACGAAGATGGCGGGCTGGCTAGATCCGATTCGCTCAAATGATAGAGCAAAGAGCCCCAGCCAAATCCGTCATAATGGCCAGAGCCCTCCCCCCAAGACCCAGCTCCTCCTTCATAACCACCGAAGTATTCAATTGTGTTATTCAAGTAAGCCGTTGTCCACGGCGCGTGAAGCCCTTTGATCTGGACGTAGTGAGCATACAACAGCTCCCAGGCCGGCCGAACAGCGCCACGAGAAGCAGAGCTAATTTCCGTATAGCTGACAATGCCGTTGGTGTAAGGCTCGAATGGAACTTCTTCGCCGAGGTTGTATCGGGCAAAGTATTCTGCACTGTAGAGCGCATGTCAGCAAGCCACGCAGAGGTTAGAATGCCCTTGGGACGTACCCAAGGAGGATGCGACTGTTGTTATAAGCAAACAGATCTTCACCTTGGTTCCAAGCCTGCTGGCCAATGGCGCCGAGAAGTTGAAAGTCCAAGGCGGAGTGGCCCTGGTCGCGACCTGACTCTTGTCCCTGGCCCAACAGGTTGCCTGTATTTGGCTCCTCCACGATATTGCTAATGGCATTCCCAATGGCACCATTTCCCACTCCAGTCTTGAAGTAATCAACAGCAAAGTCCCAGGTGGTGTCATTGTCTGTAAGAACACCAATAGCTAAAGCTGATGCAATATTGCAGAGCTCCCAGTTAGCAAAAAAGTGTTTTACATTGTGCTGAGAGGGCAAGGCCTGGTTGAGAAAGTCCACGTTCATCGGGAGAAAGACAGTTTTCATCATGGACTGGACATCAGACAGGCCGTCCTTGGCAAAGGGCGCATAGTCTCGCAACAGTTCCGCAGCGTTGGCTAATTCATACCCTTGCAGGCCTGCCGTAAGGTAGTCGTCGTCTCCACCGCCAGAGAGGGATTGGAGCTCGGCGGCCCATGTCTGAAGAATGTTCGCGGAGGCTTCGGCGTATTCATCCTCGCCCGAGATTTTCCAGCGTAGAGCAAGATTAAATGCGGCGGCCGCGTCATGCCAAAGGAGCTCCCCATTGGTGCTGCGTGAGACTGTCTCCACAGCATTGGGAACATAGGACGAGTTGGAGAAGGTAAGGCTAATCAGCTTGTTCCAGGAACCGAACCACGGTTCCTCTTCAACGCCAATATGCTTCTTAGCTCGGGAGATATCCTCGTCAGTCACAAGAAGGCCAGGATGGGTAAAGGCAAAAGCCACACGAAGAAGAAAAAGCCACCACCAGGGAGAGGCCATATTGAAGGTGCTTAAGGACAGAATGAGCGACAAAAAGACAGAAAAAAAGAGTGACGTAAAATGATGAGAACTGAAGGAATCATGAACAAGAGCATCAGGAGAAACAGTGAATGAAATGCTAAATATCGAGTACGTATGTGATTAATTAAGCTTTATTATCAGGACCGGCAACCAAAAGAGTGCGCCAATTACAGGGGACAGCGCTGTCAAGGGTAGCGGCAACAGGCCACAAGGGGAACTTTCACCGACGCTAAGCGAATTATGAAACCTGCAATCGCTTGATGCTCGCTTATTTGACAGTTGCCTCCTGACGATCACTCGTCAGATCATATTCCATCATGGATGGGGCCTTGCTAAGATATTAAGAGCCTTTATCAAGGAGAGTATAGCGTCACTATTACTGTAGGTGATCAGGTGCCGTTATTTTCGCTGCTAACCATCCTGCAGTGCGAACAACAAAGAATATTCTGTCTAGACACCTGAAGGTAATCTGATGCTTGCTGGGTTAAATAATGAGTTCATAAATCTATCAACCTAGACCATGATGTCAAAGCGATGGTGGAAGTAGTAGTCTTTTTAAATATTTAGGCCCCTGCACTCAAGGGAGTTATGGCAGAACAAAAATTAGTAACAGCCCACAGCCGATATTAGAGAGCACTCGAGAGCTGTGATATCGTTTTCATCTGAAGCAAATTCTAGCTAGCGGTACGTACTACCTAGGCAACTTGATATTTGTGATTCAACTGGAGACGTGGCATTGCGTGAATCCTAGATACGCTGGTCTAGCTATGCAGCTACGGCTGGCGTTTTACAACGTGTAATCAATACAAATACCCATGAATGGAAAATGTAGCAGCTGGGCCGCACTGAATTTGAGATGAAAGATTTTTACGTTTAATTCCGTTTCGAACTTAAATGGAAAAAGAGTCGACATACAGTACAGATTTGGGTCGCCGATGAACGACATATACACTCATGTAGTCAACGACAGAATTGTTATACAAGGCAAGCTAGGAAATGGGACTGGCCATACACAGGCAGCGTAACGTTGCACCGGCTTCCTCAGAGTCTCACTTGCACATTGGGTGGAAAATACACGGATGGAATCCGGAGAAGCCGACGAATCACAAGCTGTTTGTGAAGATGCAATGAACACATGGAGAGCTGAGATAGGTAAACTCTGTCACTCTAGTTTCGATCGTGCTTTTCAGCTGGTGGATGAGGGATCCTTTATGATGTTGCCGTGTAGAATCATGTTGCCTATAATCTCTGCTTTAATATAGCTGCCCACTTGTTCCACGGTGACATGTTACATCTTGATGTACTAATCCAAAGCCGTAGAACCGCGCGTATAAACATACTGACACAGACTCAGGAACCAAGTTCCCTAAACTGAATTTTCATTTTAAATTATTATTCTGCGGGGAGCATCATTCTGTTTAAATCGCGTCATTCGAGAGGATGAGTTGCCAGTCATCCTGAGACCAACTCACTGGAAACAAAAACGTCTCCCGTCCCGTAGCCCCTTAACTATCTCTGTCCTTTCTCACCCCCAAGCAGACAAGAAAATTTTCTCCCCGCATATTATGAAAGAGGCCACCATAGCCGGGGTGCTGGATAAAACGGTCCGCTGAGCAGGGCGTAATGGTAGGATTGTGCTCATAGGACTCATAGGGTCCCATAATGTCTCTTGCCCTCGCAATGAATACCATATGACCATCGCAGGTGCCTCCCTCGGCGATTGTGAGATAGCACCATCTATTTTGCTTATAGATGTGTGGGCTCTCAGGAACAATATTGCAGAAACCATCCATATTAGCTTTTTAGGCAATAACTTCTCGCATGTTTGGGAGCTTATTTCAAAGCAGGTGATTGAAGTGATTTAGCTCCACAAGCATCCTTGAACAGGTGAGAGTCCATTGTTGTTGAACAATATGCTGGGGTCAATCCCTTGCGGGTTGAAGTAAATGGGATCGTTCCGTTGGTTGGACCGGATGTCCCGAGTGGAGATGATATTCAGGAATCATTTGCTCGCGGTGGTGGAATCTTGATAAAGCACGTTCGTACAACATAGGTCGTGCCGCAATCATGTCGTATGGGTGGCGCATAAAGTCCACCAGTAGCAAGACTGGCGTCTTTGTTCTTCTCGCTGACGTAGTGGAGAAGGGACCCTGATTCTGCCGGACTTATCTGACTTGGTTTGAGGGTGTGTTGGTAGTTGAGGTAGCTAAGTACTCGATGGAAATGCTAATGAATTTGTATGTACAGAGTATACCCAGGTGAGTTTGGGTGGCTCACTGGCCATGGGGGAGTGCTCACGATGTCCGAGTGAGTGGCTCACATGGCATTGGTGAGTAGCGTATTGATTGAACACGAAAAGGGGGGCCCCTTATGGTTTTGCTAGCTGCGGCCACCTGATCTCAGCCTGGGCCGAGATAGATAGCTCCACGTATGTGTACCCAGATCCGTAGTGCCGCCATGACATCTTATTACTGATGCCATGGAGTCTTGGCTTGGGCTATGAATCGTGCGCTTAAACCGAATTTGGTTCTCGAAAATGAATGTCGAGTAAGCAAGTCGTTTATATAGCTATATGATTGGCGGGGCGACGGGTCCTCGTAGCGGGTCGCTCCGGGAGCATTGACGCTCCCTACGTGTTATAGTGGGCTTAGCCGTTCCAGACCACCGTGTTTATGACATGGGTTGTGACCGGAACCGAGACCGAGACCGAGACTCAGATTGACTAGTCTCAATATCTTACATAATAGTAGAGCCCCTTCAGCGACCTGTGGAATTCTATGTTTCTTTATTTTGTAACGGCGAAATCACGCCGCCCTTGACAATGAAATCACCTTCGAATGAAGTACTGGATGGCCTGTCCATACCAAAGAAGACTGCTCCATCGCTGTCGTTTCTGACCGCTCTATATTATAGGGCAACAGTCTTCGCCCTGCAAAGGATCCTCATACGGCCTGTCCTTTTCGTGCAATGGCTTCTTGCATATATCAATCCGCCGGCAGTCCGGCCGGATCTTGTAAAGACTTATGGCAGTCATCGACATCTACACATTCGGTCAGTCGTCTTGTTTCGTCTTGATGTATGCATTATTACTCACTCTCTCGCGAAGCATCTTCTTCCCCAAATCCTACGACCACGGGAACCCCCGTCGTCTTCCAACTCTCTTCACTATTCATGGGGGAGGATTCGTCATGGGCACGCCCGATAATAACGATCATTGGAACTCAAAATTCGCATCCACACAATCCACAGTCGTTATAGCCCTTAATTATTCCAAAGCCCCTACTACACCATTCCCCGGCCCCATCTATGAGCTTGAGGCTCTCTTCCTTGCTGTCCTCGACGACCCGGCTCTATCTTTACATATCGATCTCTCACGCATAGCCCTGCTCGGTTGGTCTGCCGGCGGGAATCTGGCGCTAGCTGTCTCTCAGCTTCCGTCCATCCATGTCCACCTAATTGCTGTCGTTGCTATGTACCCTGTGGCGGACTTCTCTACAGAGGATACCCAAAAGGCCAACACGAGGCGGTATAAGCCGTCTCTGGGTGGATTTCGAGCGGCTCAGTCTGACTACCTCCGCAACATGGCACCTATTTTCAATTGGGCCTACTTGCCTTTCAGGCAGGATCTGTGTGATCCGTTGTTGAGTCCTGTTTTTGCAGCTAGAGATGCGCTACCGCGGCGGGTATTCGTGATAGGTTGCGAGATGGATATGCTGGCGCATGAAGCGTGGCGGTTAGTAAGTAGGCTCGCTGAGCGGAAAGTTCCAGACCTGAATGAGGCAGTAGGCCAGGAAGCGGTAGCAGACAAGCAAGGACAACTTGTTTTGGACGATGAAAGGTTTCACTGGGAGACACAACTTGGGGAGGGCAGTGACAAGGCTACTTACAGGTGGCTGCTAGTGCCAGATATGATTCATGGCTTCGATCAACAAATTGGCAGGATGGTCAAGGATCCCGAGTTGATGGCAGATGCAGGAGCAAAGACAAAAGAGTGCATTCAGCTAATCGGGGATTGGGTATTCCCATCCCCAAGTTCATGGTGAACTCGGACGGATTTCATGGAAACCACTACTCAAGAAATTTTCAGAAATGGGCCCTGTTTCAACTTTTGATCCAAATGCATTCATAACCTCTTTCAGATTTTGACTTTACTCTATCGGCAGCGTATTAGAAGATGGCACTGGTCAAAAGCCACGAGACACGAGATATAGGGGATTGAGATCATACGGATAACTGTATCTCATAGGACCTTTCTCCCATCTGCGAGAGTCACTTCCCCACTGGCCACATTGACATCGACCACGTTGCCACCCCAAATAATCTTAGCGGGGTTTCCTGCAATTCGACGTTCCTCTGAAGGACCACTCGTAGCAAGAGCCAAAAGCTCCCCCCAAAGATACTAACGATGAAAAGATAACCGATCTGCTGAGCAATTCTTGTTGAACTTGCTCATATCAATTGTGCTCATTTCTTTCTGGATTCTTGGTGAATGTTCGCGGAGTTTTTATAACAATCGGTCTCGTTTCGATTCGATTCAAGCCAATCGCATCTGGAAACTGCGTTGCAGTAGGCCCCATATTAATGGCGGCGCTGATTTCGAGGCCGCCTTCAAGGTCGTCGCGGAACCTTTCAACAATGGTGACATCATAGTGCTTTCTCAAGGCGCGAGCAGTAGTGCAGTCGGAAATACCGGCACCAATAATGAGAATGTTGAGTGGGGCCATCGTTGCTGTAGTGCAGGGAATAGTTTCTAAACGTAGGATGCGGTATCAATAGAGCGTAGATAATGGAATTGGGACGGTAGAATGACCAGATAAGTACGGGGCGGAAAAGGTATCGGCGAAAGTATGAGCTGTCGCCGCCCAAGGACAGACAGCAAATGTGAAGGTAAGACAATGTGGGGGAGGTGTAACAAGCTTAATGATTCTTAACATTCTCGTATTATAGTACTTATCTTTATGACTCTATACTAATTTAGCTTTAAAAATACTCAAGGCAGCTACATAAAGCCTATTATTATTAAACTATGTGAATACGCTGCTCTATGGATCCTTTAAAAACCGGCCATACTATAATGGTACTAGAGATATCAACATCACTACTCCATGAGCTTCTGCTGAACAGACCCCTCTCGCGCTGCTTCAATTCACAACAGTCAATTCCTACCCTTCGATAATCATCCCTACCAGAAACCTTTTCTAAGAGAAGAAATTGCATACGTAGATCATCTGCATCTCTCACCACACCTTCGTCTATGCTGTGTCGACGCTTAGTCCTCATGTATGTGTATAGCTGGCAGCTAAAATACTACTTCTTGAAGACTTTGTTTTCGTAGTTGCATTGCTTGAGTGGGGTTTCAAGGGCTAATATGCCCTAGTGAATGCCTCTGAGACTTCGTTGGTAATCCGAAAATGTATGCTCACACTGCAAGATATCAAACGGAAGGGTTGTTACTTCCTTCTCGACGTCCAACGCAACTTTGTCGGAAAAGAGAAAGTCTCCGGCGCAAAATGTGAACAATCCATCGATCAAGTAGTTCAAACGATCATAGCTATATGATTTTCGGACTGGGACTGCAAGCTTTAGTGGTACAAGTGGAGCCGTGAGATTTAAGTAGCCACCGGCTTCAACTGGCCCAAGAGGATGAGCGGGGTGGAATGGGCGGCAGTTGATTTCATGTATGACCGCAACGGGGTGAGGTACGGTCCAGGGCCCGAGTTCAGTGCGAGCCCTAGTTCTCGATGAGTTTCCGCCATTGCCAGATGTCTTCGCAAATGAAGGGCCAAGGATGTGGCTGATCTTTTCTCTGGAAACGGCCCGAAACAGATGTCGCGAGATGGCCGCACTCACAGAGGGCTTCTGATCCGTACTGCCATACTATCTCGGTCCCGCAATACATGGGTTTGCGCCTTGGAAGCAAGCTCTCTTGAAGACACCATGCGCGTCTATCCAAGGCAGTGTCATGCTTCTAGGGAGACTCGCCTTGATCCCTGCCGCGGTCTTCGTTTCTGACAAAGAACTTGATTCCACTTGGTGCTGGGGATGGAGCTAACTATTGCCATCGTATGTTTCCGCGACTCTGTGGTCCGAGGAACCCTTCCTTGCATGACGTGGGATGTTCAGCGTAGATGGTCAGGTAGGAATTAGAAAAGATGGAATCCATCTTCGATCCTTTCGTAGCGAAGTCGAGGCTATCGCCTTGGATGATGCAGATAGAATCGACCCAAAGGTGGGGTATTTCTAATTCTCTGCAAACTGTGACTGCATCGGCAATTGTCTTTGCGAGTTTGCTCACGCGAATCCCACCAAAGTGCTCCGCGATGTTGTCTTTAGTTGTAACCAAGACACCCATCAGGTCCGAGCCCCAGCAGTAGCTGAGACACGCATACTTGGGCAGTCGTTCAGAGTCCTAGAACTCGACAAGTCGTATCGCGGATTGATCCCGTCCGAGGTGCAGGAGGCGGCGTGGGCCAGCGGTGCTATCGACTGCGCCCTCGTCATCATCGCTTCCGTAGGCCGACAGCCACCGTCTGGCCCTATCGAAGGCCGCCTTAGAGTTTGAATTCTCCACTACGGCCAAGCTGTTGCCAAACATGGTCTTCTCGAGTAAGGACTATTCAGAATAACGACGCAAATCTCTCTTGTAGACATGATCATCTGTAGTACAAGGTATATTAGTTGTTAGGACACTGCTTCACAATGATTGCCAGCCAGTACAAGTCATCTTGAATGAGGGTGCTGGCGATAGCGAGGTGATATGAAACTTGCCTTCTGACTTATAATGCAAAATAAAACTTCCCACACATTGACCTTCTTCGTAAAGGCCCCATATTCCGTTATTTGGATCAAGTTCAACTTTCTTCACTTTCAAATTATCAGCAGTCCATGTAGGGTTGAATGCCTCTACTGCATCAATAATTTGCTTGCACAGCAGACATCCGCGTTCCCCTGACTCATTAAGGCCGACAAGTGAGACAGAACCCAGATGTACTCTAGGACAAGACAATTCTGGGAGGGGTTTAGGCGTAGTTTTGTCCTCGGGTGGAGAATTGTCAATAGGTACAATATCTCTCTTACGAAAGAACATCTTACGCAGCCACATTTTCATGTTTAGAAGTAGTGACGGTGATTATAACAATGCACGGAGAAAGAAGGGAAAAGAAACTCAATGAAATACAGTGATAGATATCTATATATGTTTCAGGCTCCAACTCGAGCAGCCGAATGCTGACAGGTTGGGCGGGGTAAGCGAGACACACTGTCAGCTTCAAAATACTACAGCCAATTATTTCCCACCCGCCCCTGGCAATGTGGCCGAATGAAAAGCCTTCTGTTGGAAGATGACCCTGTATTACGAAACCTCTGATAGGTTGATATCATCACCTTAGTCAGAAGGGGGTCAGAAAACTCCTCTTTGACCGTCATAGTATTCTGCCGAGTTTCGATTAGGTCCGGAAAGAGGGAGCTGAAAACGGAAGTCTTCAAGGCAGATTGTTGAGACAGGGCAGCAGGCCCGTTCTGGTTACTGTAGATTCTTAAAGGAAAATTGCAAATGGCAAGAGAGGTTTTATCCGGCTAGCCCGGGCCGGGCTCGGTCAGGGCTATACGGTTCCTCTAGGTACCGAGGAAGTGAATGTAGCGCTACTATATAACCTCAAGATAGGTTCAGAGAGATAATGAAAGAAATAAAATAAAAATAGTAATCCCAAACTGATTATAGTAAAATCACCCCCAACTAGTACCTAGGCTAGCTCAATCTCACCCGTCCCACAACCTTCTTCCGTACTCATCTAGCTCTCCTTAAAGAAATCGAAAGCCTTATCCATCTGCTCTCCCAGCAACGGTGCATGGCTCGGTGTCGGCATCTGGAGGTGATCCGCTTCAATCGACATGCAGATGAGCTTTTCACCACCCACAAACTTGTCCCAGCCGTTGGGGCCCAGATCCGCACTCGTCTTGTGCGGCAGCCCCCATGTCACGGCGCCTAGTTTAGGGTCTTCCATGAAGCCCGGGTACGCCGTGGTCGCAATGTCACGTTCCTTCAGCAGCTGATTGAAGCGCGCACTGTGAGTGCAACGGTCAATCATCCCCTTCTCCGCCCAGATGAGCGCCGTGCGCTTAGCAGGCGATTGCTCTTCCTTCTCCAGCGGCGGCGGGTTGTAGGCGGCGACGGAAGCGAATAGCGCCTGGAGGTGCAGGCGGGTATTCTCGGTGCCCTGCCAGACACCGCTGTCATCTTGCCCGGAGATGGCTTCGAACATGGCCAAACCGACCTCGTCGTCGTTGGGCACGTTGGAGAGACGCGGGGCACACATGTCGATGAGCAGGAGACCGTCGATGCTATGACCAGCAAAAGACAGCTGGCGACAGACCTCATACGCGATCATGGCTCCGCCAGAGAACCCTCCAATCCAGAAAGGCACGCCCTCGGGCTGCTTCTTGACCAGTGCCTCGATGATGAGCTTAGCAGCGCCTGGAATGCCCACGTCGGGAGTCAAACGGGATGGGCAGTGCAGATAGGGCGAGTCAATGCCGTCGATGGCCATCTTGGTCTTGATAGATGCAGGCAGGTGAAGGTACGTAGCGATGGTGCCCGTGCCGTCGGCGATGATGTAAAAGGGTGGCGGAGGCTTGGACTTGGCGCCGTTTGAACGGCCTGCTCCTTGCAGCAGTGTGAGCCTCACGCTGGGCGGTGGAGACGAGTCGTCGACCTCAGGCGCCTCCTTGACTTCGGCGGCTGCGGTGTCAATGAAGGCGTCCGATGGGCGTTCGACATCCACAAACTCCGACTCCTCGCGGAAGCTGAGAGATGTCTCGGGGAGGCTGGCCCCAACTGCTCTCCTCCAGCGCGGCGTCCGACTCGGGGCTAGGCGTCGAGGCCGGCGTCATGGCAAATTCGCGTCGCAGTTCACCGATGGTAGCATTCTCGATCAGGAACGACGGCGCTAGCTCGAGACCAGAGGCTTCAGAAACCTTGGAGGCGATCTCGATAGACATTATGGAGTCGATGCCAATGTCAGCCAAGGCGGTGTCGTCGGTCAGCTCCGCCAAATCGACACCCGTCTCGGCGACGATGGTCTGGATGATGATGTTGAACACCCCAGAAGAGGGGGTAGAAGTCTCACCGGGCTGGCTCTTCTCTTGCGGCTCTGCAACCTTTTTCAGAGCCGGTGTCGCCTCCTTCTTCGCGACCTTTGGTGGGCTCGCCTTGGGAGCGCTCTGAGTGCCAGGCTCGGGAGCCTTTGGCTTGCCACCAAGAGCTTGCTGCAGCGTCGCATTGTTGATGATGTGGAAGGTGAGACCCGAGCACAGCGCAATCAGCTGGTTGTCGGAGTTGAACACGAAAACCTCACAGATCTTGTTCTCTCCTTGTCCTTCTCCGAGACTCGGACATACGTCAAGTAAGCCTTTCCGGCCTCGAAGGGGACCGTCTGCTCGAAGCTCTCGAAGCCGCTGTTGATGAAGCACGAACCGGCGGCTGTCTTGAAGATCTGCGGGTTCGCATTGACGGCAAAGCCCGCCAGGTGGGTGACGCTCTCGCCCCAGTATGGTGACGCCATAAAGCGGGTGCCGGCAGGGTGGTCCTTCAGCACAATCTTTGCCGCAGCCTCTGAGAAGTCGCTGGAGATGAATGCTTCCCTGAGGGACTTGAACTCGGAGTCATACTCGACGGTGGGCACGAAGAGAGCATAGAAGATGTCAGGCTGGAACCTGTGGCCCCGCCCCTCCTTAGCAGACCGAATGATGTCGTCCATCCGAGCCTTGATGAAATATGAGGTTCGGTCCCAGGTAGCCTGCAGACCCTCGATATCAGGGCAGACGATCAATGAGCAGCTTCCAAGGTCGTACGTGGGACCTTTGGACGCCGACGATGCCTTCCACGAGATTTGAATGTCGTTGCTGGTCTTCTCCATGGTCACCGTTGTCAATAGCTCGCCATCAGCACCGACAAGGTTCCTCGTCAAGGGGCGGTTCATACGCGGGCTGCGTAGCGACAGCTTGGCGACGTTGGCATCTGCCTTCCTGCCGTTGGTCTCAAGTACATACGCAGCAGCTGCAAAGGCAGCCTCGCAAAACGCACTTCCGGGGCAGATGGGAAGATTTTGCATTCGGTGACCGTCGATGATGGCGTTCAGACCCGGCTCGGCGAGGGAAGCGCGCAGCGTCACCGAAATCTTTCCAGCAGACGACGATTCTTGAACAACGTACTGCGCAAGGGTTGAGATCATCCGCTGACTGGTAGCCGTACTTACGGGCGCTGCTACCGCCTTTTGATCGCCGTCCCTGGCCTCGGAGAATGTGATCCAGTAGTCCTTCATGTCCCACGCGTACGCCGGCAGCTTCAGTATCTCCAGGTGTCTCTCGTACGGCCGGTGGAAGGCGAGCCAGTCGATAGGGACGCCCAGCAAGTGTGCTGCTGCCATACACTTGGAGATGGATGTCCAGGCGGTGGCACCACGAGAACCCTCCAGTGTCGACATGACCTTGTTCGTTGCAGGGGAGAGGGTAGTCTTGACAAAGGATGTGCAGACTCTGCTGGGCCCTAGCTCGATCCAGATGGGGTCGACGAGCTTCTCCTTGATAGCGTTCAGAGCTCCGACAAAGTCCACGGGTCGGCGCGTCTGCTGGGCAAGGTATTGGCCATTGAAAGTGCCCTGGGCGTCGACAATGGATCCAAGCAACGTCGATGCCACAGGGATCTTGGGTGACAAAAACGTAACACCCTCGGCGAGAGTTTTATAGTCAGCCAGCACGGGGTCCACCTGGAAACAGTGGAAGCCATAGGGAACGGCGAGAGCCTTAGAGCGGGCAGTCAACTCCGACTGAAGCTTGCTGATCTCATCAGTGCTGCCGCTGATGACGACGGCAGTCGTGCTGTTGATACAGGAGATGCTGCAGGATGAGTACTGCGGGTGAGAGTCGAGGAAGTCCTTGGCCTCCGTAGCAGAGATGGTGACAGAAAGCATGGCAAACGTGTCTGCCTCGCATCGTTCAAGCAAAAGTGCAGCTCGTTGGCCAACCAGGTAGATGACGTCCGCCAGGGAGACGACACCTGCAACATACAGAGCAGCATACTCGCCCAGTGAGTGCCCCATAACCATTGCCGGCTGCACACCAACCGATTTCCAGAAAGCAGCGAGGCCAATCTCCAGAGTCAGCACAGCCAGCTGGGTCTGGGCCGTGGTCTTGGACGCCATGTCGACCTCGCTATTGGTGATGAGATCGATGAACGGTGGGAAGCCGTGCTGCTCTCCGATTCGCACGCAGAGGTCGACGGACTCGCGGAACGCAGGACTTGTGCGGTACAACTCGCTGCCCATGCCGGCGTAGTGGGAGCCCTGTCCAGTGAAGACAAAAACAATGGGCGCGACCTGTGAGGAGGGAGTCACTGACAGAGAATCTTGGCCGGCGATGTCGTTCTCGAGCTTGGTGATGAGCACGCCAGTCGTCGGAGCCGTACAGGCGAATCGGTTGGGATGGTGCATCCTCCTAGCGGTGGTGGTGTACGCGATGTCCTCAATTTTGGCGTTTGAGTTGGCACGCAAATAAGCGAGAAGTTGACGCTTGTTTGCCAGGTGAGCCGCAGGAGTTCGAGCAGAGAGGGCAACGACATGGCTGGATCGTGGATCCGCCGTGGTTTCTGCCTCAACCGCACCACTCTTACCCATGTACTCCTCGAGCAGCATACAGGCATTGCCTCCAGCGGCATCAAAGTTATTTAGCAGAATACGTCTGGGCGCGCTGCCCTTGCGCTTGAACTCCTTGGGCTCCGAGGGGATCTCGACGTTCAAGTCCGCGAGCGGAGGGAACTTGGGGTTGAGAGCGTGCGGCATCCCTGCTTGGGGAGGAATTATGTTCGTCTCGAACATCTTGATACACTTCATCAGCGAGGCCATGCCAGCAGCGGCTTCTCCGTGGCCAAAGTTAGCTTTGACGCCGCCCACGGGGATCGGTCCATCACCCCGCCGCGTGTGTTTGAGGAGGTTGCCCACGGCGCCCATCTCAGCCGGGTCGCCAACCTGGGTGCCTGTTCCGTGCATCTCAACGTACGAGATCTCATCAGCAGACACGTGGGCGTTGCGCATGACCTTGCGGAACAGGCGTTCCTGAGCGCCCGCATCTGAAGTGGTGATGGATGGCGAGTTACCGGAGTGGTTTCGTCCAGATCCTGCGATGACAGCGAGGATCTTATCGTTGTCGGCTTCAGCATCCTCCAGGCGCTTCAGCACCACTGATCCAACAAAGTCGGCGCGGCAATACCCGTCGGCATCGTCGCGGTACGTCTTGCAGTTACCTGTGTCCGACAGCACACCAGATTTGCTGAGACAAGCGAACGAGTGCGGGTAGTTGAGAATGTTGCTGGCGCCGGCGACAGCCATGTCAATGTCTCCAGTCTGGAGACTCATACAGGCGAGGTGGATAGAGGAGGTCGCAGAGGCGCAGGCAGAATCGAGGGAGTACGTCGGGCCCTCCCAGTTGAACTGCCAAGCGACGCGGCCTGGACCAAACGCTCGCTGCACACCAGGCAATGTGTAGGCATCACAGCCGAGAGTCGGGTGCGACTGATCATGCCAGTCGTCAGTGACTTGGCCGTAGAAAGTGGCAATCCGGTTGGGGTCTGTCGACTTGGTTTTGCCATCTGAATAGCCGGCCATTTCGAGCGCCTCATAGGTACTCATCAAGAAGTGCCGGTGGCATGGATCCATGAGCATAGCTTCCCGAGGGGATATGTGGAAGAATCGGGAGTCGAAATGGCCGGGATTATCCATGAAGCAGCCGTACTTGGTGGTCATGGTGCACTTCTCCCACGAGCGTGCTCTGTGCAGTAGAACTCGTCGATGTCAAAGCGGTCCTTGGGCACTTGGGTGCAGGTGTCTGTCTTGTTCATCATCACATTCCAGAACTCGTCAATGTTGTCACACATCGGACCACGTCCCGACACGCCCACAATGGCGATCCGGCCGACGGGAGCGGCTGGTGGCTGTCCATCCTGTGCCTGAAGCAGAGTCTTCCCGTCCTCGAGCGACACCACTTTGACCGTCTTCTCCAGAGTACCGACCAGGTACGAGGTGTGACTGGTAGCTCCCATCTCAATGACCCTGACCGACTCGACGCCACCAAGAGTAGCGTTCATCTTGCCAATGGCCTTGGTAATGTCGAGACTACGGGACAAGACTTGCGAGCAAATGGCCCCGAGCATGTCTCCCCAATTCGCATACGTGGCATCGGGCTCATCCATGCCCCACAGGTTACGACCTGTGGCGCAGATCGGTCTGTCCAGAAGCTGTTTGTTGTTGCCGACAATGAAGTCGATGTCTGCTTGGGCGAGGTCGATGGTGTGTTGGAGAGCATGGATCTTGAGCGGGTTGTTTGCGACGCGCTTCATGGCGGGACATTGCTTCACAAACTGCTCCAGAACCGAGGGCGGCCCGATGATGGTGCTCCAGCCGGCTCCCGTGACACCAGGCTTTGCTCTCTTCAAGGGTGGGATACCGACGCTTTGCTGGAATTGCTCCAATGTCTTGCTGAGGTCCTCTAGCGAAACGCCAACGACAGCCCAGCCCCAGACACCAGGGCGGTCTTCTACCGACCTGGACCGGACAGAAGTGAACTTGCATAGCCGCACCAAGAGCCGGGCTATCTCGACCAGCGCGGCGCGGAGGGTGTCGAAATCTTTAGAGACGGCCCATGCCGACATACTTATCAGGCCGCCTGAGATGCCGAGCCATTCCGTTTGTCCACTATTCAGGAGAATGCTCGGGTCTCGTGTCACCCACTGCAAGAGATTACTGGCTCGGACCGTGTGCAGGAGCAGGCAATGTGCCATGCCCAGCTCGTCTGTCGTGTGCCGATACCGTTCACCAAGCTCGTACAGGCTCGAGAATGTACCTAGGCTTTCTTGCAACGCGGGATCGAGCCTTACTGCTCTCGTCTCCTCGTTCACTACCCTAGTCAACTCGTCCAGGAACGACTGCAGCCATGGCATGGAGCCGGCCTGCTTGTAGACTTGGTCAAGACCCTCTCCCCATGAGTCTGTCTGGTCCCCAAAGAGGAGGACCGATTTCGCTTGTTGCGCGGCTCTCGGCATTCTCGTTGAAGGTGTCCTCAAACACGATATACCAAGTAAATGTGAAAGGGAATGCTAATTTTGGGTTCCGGCTTCGCGGGGGATGAAAGAATGAATGGAAATGAGGATCGGGCAGAAAAGCCAGAGTCAACTGGAAGCCAGCACTGTGTCTTACTGATAGAACGGGCAATTTGGATGGGCAATCTTCTCTCACCACGAAAACATCTTGTCGGAGCGCAGGGACGGTTGCACTGAGATATTTAGAGACCGCGGTGGTTTGGAGACTGACGAAAACAGGAATAGTTACAGTTCCCCTCGGCTGTAGGCGCTTCACATTCAGAGCATGCTATCTTAATAGGAGCCAGGCTCCAGATCGAGCCAGTTGGCTAACTTTCTCCCCAAGGACCACTGATAGGAACAATGACCCTCAAACAACGGAATCACAACCCATGGCAATTTCATCCATCCAACACCCCTGCCACGGGTTGGGCTGACAATCACAACCGTAATGCCACCGGGCGAAGAGCCGCGTAAGCAATGCTGGGATCGTCGGTGGCTGATTGACGTGCTAGATCTGTCGATCAACCGTTCGAATGCATAGGTGTATGGCCGTAATCTGTAAGCATTTTGAGTTGCTGACGACCGTGGAGATGTAATGTCAGCAGCGAGACGCGTTCGCAACTCGCATACGCAGTAAGCTTACTTGGCCCGGGGCGTGGCCGGGAAGTTCTCAATCCCGCCCCAATGCCGAACTTCCCCACCTCCACGGTTCGACAATCGCTAACTCTAGGGAAGGCCGCTCAGAGGGGAGGCAATGCGTTACTTTCAGAAATGCTGACTCGAGCGTAGTACGCCGCTTACTGCGATAAGGCCATTCCTGCAGACCGGGGTTTTGCAAGCAGCAACTGAAACAGGTCAAGTAAAATCCTAAAGTGGCTCCACCTCCTCGGGAGATCAAACCACTGAGCATACTCACGTAGGCAGGCGTGTTTCTGCTCACTTGTTATATTGCACACCGCGTTCTGTTCGTTGCTGATACCTATGAGCTGTCTAACTCTAGCGAAAATCTTTATCGTACCAATCCCTTATCAGTTCCAGCACAATGTCAGTCCCCGAATCTTGCACCGTCCTGGTTGCTGGAGGTGGCCCGGGTGGGTCGTATGCCGCCGCGGCTCTGGCGAGGGATGGTGTTGATGTTGTTCTGCTCGAGGCGGATAAGCACCCTCGGTACATGCTCTCTCCCACTGAGATCAACGATCACATGGCTTGTATGCTTACAACAGTAGTTATCACATCGGCGAGAGCATGCTCCCGTCCATCAGGCCGTTGCTGCGCTTCATTGATCTTGACGATACCTTTGACAAGCATGGCTTCCAGAAGAAGGTAAGGATACCGGTCAAGATGCATGCAAAATGAAACTCAAAGTGCAGATTTTTGATCGTATCAATAGCTCGGAGCCGCTTTCAAGCTTACTGCCAAGCGTGAAGGATGTAAGCCCTGAAGAAACGATTCCGTGAAACTGAGCCCTGTATGCTGACTTCAGCACAGACACCGACTTTGTCTCTGTGCACGGCCCGAAGGGCTATTCGTGGAATGTGATTCGATCCGAGGCGGACGAGCTCATGTTCAATCACGCAGGTGAGAGCGGTGCCAGGACATTCAACGGCATCAAGGTCAACTCGCTGAATTTCGAGGACTTTGAGGATGAGTTTCCCGCAGGCGAAAAGGTCGCCAACCCCGGTCGTCCGGTTTCTGCCCAGTGGTCTGGTAAGGATGGTAGCTCTGGCACAATCAAGTTCAAGTATCTGGTGGACGCTACCGGCCGAGCCGGTATCACCTCCACCAAGTACCTCAAGAATCGCAAGTTCAACGCTGGCTTGAAGAACCTTGCCATCTGGGGCTACTACAAGGGCTGGAATCGCTGGGCTGAGGGCACCAAGAGAGAGAACCAGCCCTACTTTGAGGGCATGCGAGGTGAGTCTCCCTTTCGTTGGGCCTGCTTCGAGGTGCCTGGCGAGGTTCTGACTTACGTCGAACAGACGGCTCCGGCTGGGTCTGGACGATTCCACTGCATAACGACACAGTTTCAGTGGGCGCTGTCCTGCGCAAGGATATATTTGATGACAGGAAGAAGAGCCTTGGCGAGGGCGCTACCAACTCACAGATGATGAATGAGTGCATCAAGCTCTGCCCCACGATCCAGTCACTACTTGAGCCTGCCGAGCTCGTTACCGACATCAAGCAAGCTACTGACTACTCGTACTCGGCTGCTGCGTACGCTGGACCCAACTTCCGCATCGTCGGTGACGCCGGCTGCTTCATTGACCCGTTTTTTCTCGTCCGGAGCTCATTTGGCACTGACTGGCGCACTTGCGGCCGCGGTGTCCATCAAGGCATCAATCAACGGCGACTGCAGCGAGTACCAGGCTTCCAAGTTCCACGCCAAGAAGGTAGACGAGGGCTACAATCTGTTTTTGCTGGTTGTGTTGGCTGCTCTGAAGCAGATACGAATGCAGGAGAACCCCGTCTTGAGTGACATTGATGAAGCTGGTTTCGACCAGGCCTTCAACTTCCTCAAGCCAGGTACGTCCTTTTTAGGGGATTCTTTGTGCGCATAGCTAACAGCAAGCTAGTCATCCAGGGCTCCGGCTCCTCCAACATCACGAAACGCTTCTCGGCAGATGACATCTCCAAGACGATTGACTTTGCTGTCCAAGCGCTCAACTCATTCCCCACTACGGATGATAATGACACTGCCCAACCCAACGGCGATGGCAAGCTCCATACAGAGATGACCATGCCTGACGAGGGTGTCCTGACCGGCTTCAAAATCCTAGAGCAGGCGGCGCCCAGCGCTGACACGACCAAGTTTGAGGGTACGGTCATTGATGGTATGGTGCCTCGCCTGGAGCGCGGCAACCTGGGCCTTAACCTGGTTTAAATCATGGATGTTACGAAGGACCGGGTAGTCACAGGTGTTATTGTGTTGGAAAGCTTGAGAGACAACCACAATAGACAAACGCAAACCCGGCTCTTGAAGTCACTCTTTCCCCTACCCTAAACGAGTGTCAACTTTATTGAGTGGACGAACAATCAACTCTCCTGTAAAACTTACTTCTTGGCACCCGCTGTCAGCGCTTCGTAGGCAACAATGGCAGCAAGTGCGGTGCTTTTGGGTCTCTCGAGTTGGCGACATCCATCCTGGCTACCCGAGCCGGCGACATAGGGCCTCTCGCAGCACCCCACGACTTCTTGGTCCACCGTGTCCTGTCCGATTTTCTTTTGCAGCCTGGCTGCTCAACTCAACTTTCTGGCTCTGCAAACAAAACTCCAAGAGGTTTGCGGATATCGGATTAGGAGATCGTAATCAAGTTTACTTTTACGTAGCCTAGCTCGGCACGTCCTGTGCTCCCTCAGGAGACCTGAGTGGCCTTGCGGCTGCATGACGGAAAACACATACACGGGGCGAACAATGGCGGTAAATCAATCACGAGCCGTAGCGCTAACAAGAGCTTCAATAATCGTATGATGATAATAAATACAGGGTATTCGCAACAATCTGGGAGCACGTTGCGTGAAATGAGGATTCACTGTTCACATTATTTTCGCCCTGGCCACTACTCTCACGACGACGACGAATAGAAACAGGACAAACAACGATCAGTCGAGGGCCAAAGTGCGCATAATCGCGACATTGAATACCCTGTCCGTACGTTCATATCGGCCAGTCGCTATTGGCGCATCAAGAATGTGCCTCCACGCCCTTCCCGGCCGATTTCAGGCGCAGCTCAAATCGGAAGCTGCAGACATCACACATGAGAACTCCACAAGAGCGTAAGGATGGATTGTTACAGCAACGCCTGTTCTGGCAAATCACGCCAAGCTGATTACCAGGGATGGGAATTGCTCCGAGAGCGGCCCGGCCCGTCTGCAGTCAGCTTACTGTAGATCCTTACCTTAATTAGGAGCAATTTTCACAGTGCTAGTCGGCAAATTGCGAAGTGGGTGCAGTGCAGGGATGCGCTGTTGGCACGACACCACCCACGTATCGCAGAGGTGTGATCCCTGCAAACGGCTCACACGGGCCGAGCCAGATCAGCGTGCGGCAAGTCCGTCAGGCGAGCACGCCACATATTGTCACAGAGACTTGACTCAGGCAGGAATTCTGTCAGGCGTTTGTTGCGTGCCTAGACACCTTGCCGAGTCAAATCACAGGATGCCAACCGGCATGTGGAAGATGCTTACGAATCCATGATTACCGTAATCATGGCTCCGAAAGACTGTACCTGTTGTCAAGTGGCGTTTTTAGCGCTATACTAGTCTTTGTCTAC
The DNA here is from genome assembly GCA_002991585.1 of Ilyonectria mors-panacis. Lineage (NCBI taxonomy): Eukaryota > Fungi > Ascomycota > Sordariomycetes > Hypocreales > Nectriaceae > Ilyonectria > Ilyonectria mors-panacis. Next base: position 1,163,927 of record PPHJ01000050.1, read on the forward strand.
CTAGTTAGTCACACGGGGAGCTGAAGTGTACCCGCTGCACAACCTGATTTTCCTTTTTAGGTTAATTGCTTGGTGTAAAAATCAATGTTATTACCAGTAATTATAAGACCTCTATACCTTTTTTACTTAACCTCTTTAGGAATAGCACTCTAGTATCTAAACTAACTTGAATAAAAAAAAAAGGTATAACTATAATTTATAAAGCTTAAGGTAAAGATTAGTGTATAATAATCTCATTATTTAGTTACTTTTTCTTTTAATACTAGATATAGTATTAAATATTTATTTCTATTATATATAAACTATATAGCTTAAATATACTCAATAATATTAAGTAAAGTTAAAAATAAAATATATATATATATATATATATAATATTTATTTAAATAGTAGAAAATATAACTTTTTATAATAGTAAAAAAATATAATAAATAAAAAATAAAAAATAATAATAATATAATTTAAGTTTAAATTTAATTAGCTATAATATTTTATATTTTCTTTTAAAAAAAATCAATATTCAATTTTTTTTTAAAAAAAAATATAGAGATTTATATTAAAATAGTATACAGTAAATATACAAGTAATACAGATACAGATTATATTACCACCTCTCCGCCAGAAGAGGTAGGGACCACGGCCGCAGGCTTAGTCAACCTGCCAGGTACGCCAAGTGTTCAAGCAACAAGAATTCTCATCGACCAGTGATAGCTTTCCTCCGCTACGCGCCTTGCAACCGACCACAAATTGGCGAAAGATGGCGACAACGCAAGAATCACAAAGCCCCGACCTAAGCTCGCGGAAATACGACACCTACGAGCTTGAGGAACACCAACACCACGGACAGGAGAACGATCAAGCGCACCTGGAACGCGACCCAGGAGCCCCAAAGAGCATCAACAGCCGACATCCTTTGGCATCAGATCACCCTGAGGATGCAGGCAGCACCGGCAAAGTCACCCCTGCTCCTTTAGCCAATGGCGTTCAGACCGCGGATGAGCCCGACGCGAACATTGTCGACTGGGACGGGCCTGACGACCCAGCTAATCCTCAGAATTGGTATATGTTCAAGAGATGTGGACCTTAGAGTACACTGCTGACATCTTTCTCGCCAGGGCGCCGTTGAAGAAATGGGGAAATATCGTCGTCCTCGCCGTCATCACATTCAACGTCCCGCTTGCTTCCACGATGTTTGCGCCTGGTGTGCCCCAACTCCTCGAGGACTTCAACACACATAGCGAGTCCCTGGCTACTTTTGTGGTGTCCGTGTACATCCTTGGTTTGGCCGTGTACGTTATAAGTTCATAGAGAATGTGGCAATGTTCGCTAACTGTCGCTCCTAATGCTCCAGAGGACCCTTGCGTTAGCACCGATGAGCGAGCTTTACGGAAGAGTAATGATCTACCACATTGGAAACATTCTCTTCATCATATTCACGGTCGGGTGTGCTCTCTCAACTAGTATGGACATGCTCATTGCTTTTCGCTTCCTCGCAGGACTGGTTGGCGCTGGTCCGATCACGATTGGCGGTGGCACTATTGTCGATCTCACGACCATCCAGCAGCGTGGAACAGCCATGTCCATTTGGAGCCTGGGACCACTTCTGGGCCCTTCGATCGGTCCAATTGCTGGAGGCTTCCTTGCCCAAGCTGAAGGCTGGCGTTGGATTTTTTGGGTCCTCACGATTACTGCCGGTGTGATCACAATTATGGGCTTCGCCGTTCTTCGTGAAACACACCCGCCGACGCTTTTAAAGAGGAAGACGAGACGTCTCCAGAAGGAGACCGGAAACACGCAACTGCGCTCCAAGCTCGACTCGAACGTCGCTCCGGGGCAGCTGTTCCTCCGGTCTATTCTGCGTCCTTCAAAGCTCTTGATCTTCTCTCCAGTCTGTCTCCTGCTTAGCGTATATGCCGCCTTCATCTACGCTATGATTTACTTCATGTTCAGCACCTTCAGTTTCGTCTTCCAGGACAACTATGGCTTCGGCCAGGGCACTACTGGCTTGGTATACATCGCGCTCGGCATCGGCATGATGCTTGGCCTCATGGTTCAGCAGGCGACGGGAGACAGGATTCTGAAGAAGCTGGCCGAGAAACACACAACAACGGCAAACCAAAGCCTGAATATCGGCTGCCTATCATGATGCTGGGTGGCATTCTGATTCCCTCTGGGCTCTTTATATACGGATGGACGGCGCAAAAGCATATCCAGTGGGCCGTGCCTCTCCTGGGGACGCTCGTTGTCGGCGCAGGTGTAAGCATTATCAACATCAATGTCAACCTGTACCTCGTGGATGCATATACCATCTACGCAGCTTCGGCCCTTGGCGCATCGACCGTCTTGCGTTCTGTTTTTGGTGCCACGTTCCCATTGTTTGCCCTGCAGCTCTTTAACACCCTCGGTCTCGGCTGGGGTAATAGTCTGCTCGGCTTCATTGCGCTAGGCATGTGGCCGATTCCACCGCTCTTCATCAAGTATGGGGAGTACTTGCGAACGTCTCCCAAATTTCAAGTCAAGCTGTGAGGTACGCATAATGTGCGGGGGCTAGGGGTCGGACTAAACGGATTGACCCGGGAACGCGCGTCTGAGGTCAGGAGAACCGTGATGAGGACATCAACGTCCATGGTTTCACAGAGGGGAACTCGTTACAAAACAGCTAGTCATGTTTCATGCGTTATCAAGCGCAAGCAACGATTTCAACGGCAGGGTACGTAGTCGCTAGTTTTATTTATCAATATTGATCTAGGTAGAAGGAGTGTATCTGTGTGCTTGCTCACTTGTCAGGCTATTGGCAAACCAGCTATGACCCATGATATCTGTCCCAATCAGCTTGTCAAAACAGGCGCGAAGGTACAGGCACTTGCATAGTTCATGCGAACACTCGATTGAGTGTTCCTGGATGGTGGTGAAGGGAAGAACGGGGCAAATTCTACAATCACCGTCATGAATTGTCAAAGTTCAATAAGTAAACCCGCCAGGCTTAGATGAAACTGTTAGGAGCATGTCAATTTGGGTTAACAACATTCAAGTTAAAATAGAGCATCCAACAAAGCGCCGAAATAACCGTTCGAGTACAACCAACCGAAAGCCATTGAAAAGTTAAAAAATTTAAATCAAGCATCCATTCCGATGTCCAGCTTGTGTCCCATGGTATTGACCTAAAATTCCATGCCCTCGAGCAGCTTGCTCTTCTTGGCAATCTGCACCGCAAATGCCTCCATGGGCGTAGCTGCCAGGATTTCCAGGAGCGGCATGTTTGCCTTCATCTCCTTGGAAATCCAGTTTCGTACCTCGAGAGCTACAAGCGAGTCCACGCCGTAGCGATACATCGGTCGCGAGGCATCGACCTCGGAAGGCGGGATGCGGAGAATCTCGGCAACCTTCTTGACCAAGGCGTCCTTGACGATGCTCGAAGCCCCGGCCGAGTCCTTCTGAACACTGGCTGCCGACAGCTTGGAGGACAGCGAGACGGACGAGCCGTCACCAGCGCCTCCCGCTGCGTTTGACGAGGTGCTGGTGACAGCCAGAGGTCCGAAGCGTGGGTCGTCAAAGTACGCAGGCTTCTTGAGACCGTTGCTAGCAAGGATGTCGCCAGTGCCGAGACCAATGGCAACCTGGGCTGGGCAGGCATCCGAGCGAGTGTCCTCTCGCTGGCCATTGATGAGGCTCTTCATGAGGGCGTGGAAGGCAGGCTCCCGGATACCAAGGACCTCCTCCCAGGCAGCCATGAAGTTGGAAGTTCCCCTCGCGATGACGCCGACGTCGCGCATAATACCTAGATTGACCGAGACAGCCTTGAGCCCTTGGTGGCGGCGCCACTTCGCAAGTGTGTCCTGGAAAGCATTGCCGGCAGCGTACTGGGCCTGACTGGGGTTACCGAAGACGCCAGCAATGGACGAGCAGAAGATCATGAAGTCGAGAGGGCGGTCGCTGTCAAAGTACTTGTGCAGGTTCCATGTCCCCTGGACCTTGGGTCGTAGACCAGTAGTCCACTCCTCGTACTTCATCTTCTCGAAGACAACGTCACGGAGTACCATAGCCATCTGGATGACGCCCTTAACAGGCGGCAGCTCCTCCGAGCACTGCTTCATGGCGGCAAGGAATGAGGCGTCATCAGAGACATCGCCGCGGTACACCTTGACGTTGGCACCATGAGAGATAAGCTGATGGACGGTGATTCTGGCCTCGGGCTTGGAGTCACCAGAGCGCGCCATGAAGGCAATGTTGCGGGCTCCAGAGGCAACGAACTCGGTCGCCAAACTGCGACCCAAGCCACCGAGACCACCAATGATGAGGTATGTGGCAGCAGGATCGAGCTTGAGCGAATCCTTGGCTTTGCACAGAATGGGCGCCTTGCCACCATCCTGCGTGTAAGACAGAATCATCTTACCCAGATGCTTACCTTGTTGCATGACGCGGAAAGCATCCTCAACCTTACCGACGGGGTAGACGGTCACGGGGTATGCCGGCTTCAGGATACCTTGGGAGAGGAGGTCGAAAACCTCCTGCAGGATCTCTCCCATCGCATCCGGGTTCTCCTGGAGAAACGTGACCATGTTGATGAAGCTGAAAGTCGTGCTCTTGCGGAAGGGACGCATGTCCAGACGCATGTTGTCCGTGATGTCACGAAGTCCAATCTCGATGAAGGTACCAAATGTTGCCAAGCAGCCAAACGATTGTCGCAGGAGCTCACCAGACAGGGAGTTAAGAACGCAGTCAACACCGCGGCCGTTGGTAATGCGCTCAATGCCCTTAACGAAGCTGGTATCACGAGAGTTGAAGATGTGCTCCTCCGGGATGCCATACTGCTTCATCAGGAGCTGACGCTTCTCGTCAGTGCCCACAGTGGCGTAGACGGTGAGGCCCAGGTGTTTGGCGAGCTGGACGGCAGCCTGTCCAGTTCCACCAACAGCGGCGTGGATGAGGACAGACTGGCCACGCTGAAGCTTGGCGAGCTTAACGAGGGCGTAGTAGGCCGTGCAGTGAACGACGGGGATACCGGCGGCCTCTTCGAAAGAGAGGTTGTCGGGAATCTTCTGCGCAACGCGGTAGTGGCATCGGATCTTAGTAGCATGAGTACCACCGACTGTCAGGGTGCTCACACGGTCACCGGTCTTGAGATTCGCTGCGCCTAACTTGCCTGCGCGAACGACAATGCCACTAGCCTCCTGACCAAGGCCAGACACTGGGAGAAGACCCATAGAGCCCATGATGTCTCGGAAGTTGATGCCCGAGGCCATGACCTGCAGCTCAACTTCGTCATCGCCAAGAGGCGTCGATTCCATAGCCTCATCAGGTACAAACTGTAGGGTGTTGAGCAGACCGGGTTTGCCGACGGCCAGCTTCAGAGCAGGGGCGTCCGGATCCGTAGGCAGACTCATCACACGAGTTGAGTCGAGCAGGTGATGACGAATGTGATTATCCTCGTTGAGGTTCCTGTAGATGCGAGAAACCTTCAGAAGGCCACCAATCTCCATGAACTCGCTGTCCTCGGTAGGTGAGAGGAGAATGCGCGAGGCCAGAGCGGGACCATGCTCGGTTCCCGGGCTCATGAGATGCAGGACCTGGATCTTTGCGCTGGCATATTCGCTACGGATGACTCGGGCAAAACCATCAATCAGCCCGAAGGACGGATTCGCTCCCTGGGTGACCCAGAGGAGGCGCTCTGAGTTGAGCATCAAGGTGCGGACACCATCAAACTCAGCCTCGGACAGGTCCTCCAGCAGTGGCTTCTCAAGCTCCAGCAGGGATACGTACGTGGTGGAGGCGTCGATGTCGGCACTAACACTGATCTCTGTTGAAGTGGAGAAACCAAGGTCGTTGAGGAGATTCTCGATCTCGCGAGCAAAATTCTGTGCCGCAGTGGACGACTTGGACGGGGCCAGGATAACGGCCTTCTTGCCGGTGGAGCCGTTGCTCAACCTCTCGGGCTGGGCACTCTTCTTATTACTGAACTGTTGAAGAGTGAGCGAATCAACCCCGGCGGGGGTCGAGGTGGAGAGCTCAAAGCCCTTGGCTGCCAGCACAGAAGTGAACTTGTTTCCGCCAACGCTTGAGGCATCCGAGTCCACAAGAAGGACGGTCGAGTCAGGCTTGGCAAGGCTAATAAGACGCTCCATGATGCTGTCGGTGCCTGCCTTGAGACCCTCAATGGCGTGGTACGGAATGACAATCAGGTCCGCATGGGCAATGTCAGCAGCCAGAGGGGTGTCCAGAGGCCCGAGAGGGAACGACTGTGCCAGCACGTCCTCGTCAACGCCCTTGGCGCCCTCCTTATCAGCAGTGTTAGCTAGGGCGTATCGGATCTGGGTCTGGTTAATGACGCCCTTGGGCAGTTTGGACATGACTGCGTTGGGGAGCTCCGTGGAAGCGGCAGCCAACTCAATAACATCAGCTGCGGAGCGGTTGTGGATGTTCATACGGACGAGCTATGATGGATGTTAACAGACTGTGTACATTTAGAGAGCCCCCATGGCAACATCAGACACGGCTTACCTCAACGAGTCTATCGTAAGGGGTAGTGGCAGGAGTCTTGGAGATCACCTCCCCGACCTCGCTCAGCTTCATCACGTCGAGGGCGTAGTTCCACTGAACGTCGGAGGCGATCTCCGCTGGGTCGACGTCGACAGCCTCTCCCTTACGCGCTGGCTTGGCGGCATCGTCCACGTCAAGCTCCGCAAGGCGGAAGTCGGTGATGGACAGGAAGACGCGTGACAGCTCCGTGTCAAGCGTGGTAATGTTGGCCGACCACTCGTTGAAGCCATACTTGCTGGAGCGGCTGTACCCGGGCATCATGTAGCCAATATCGGCGGGAATGTCTACCGAAATCTCCAGCTCTCCGATGCTTTTGGGCAACATGGGCATGTCAAAGCCGAAGGACCCGGGACCGTTGCTGCCGCTGGTGCTGCCCAACCAAGCTTGGAGGACGGCATCGAGGGCCGCACCGTGGATGAGGAAGGGCCGAGCCAGCCGACCCTTGGTGAAGGTCTCGCCAATGTCGGTCATCTGGATCTTGAAGGCCGTCTTGCCGTTGCCGGGGTGACACGTCTCGACGCCACGGAAGACGTCTCCGTACTGGAGAGCCGACTTGGTCATGGTGTCATAGAACTTCCCCTTGGAGCATGTATCGGGACACTCGCCGAGGATGCGGCGGTAGTCCTCGACGCGAGTCTTCTCGATGCTAGCGTCTTCACGGATCATCTGAGGACTGCGAGAATCTTCGTAGTTGATGGACAGCAGACCACGAGCATTATTCCGGACGGTACCGGTCACACCAGTGGCTGAAGAGACGGTGAACTCAAACCAGGAGGCCCGAGTAGATCCTGTTGTGCCAACAAGGTGAGGCTGGATGTGAATGATGATCTCTGTGGCCACACCTTCAGTGAGGGCCATCATGGCAGTGAAGGAAATGTCACGCAGCATGAAGGAGCGAGGCTTCTTCCCATCCTCGACCATCTGCTGGGCAGCCTCGAGGACGACGCTGATAACACCAGCACCTGGGAATAGAACCGTAGTTCCGACGGTGTGGTCACGCAGCCACGGCTCCTCCTCGAGACGGATGAAGCCTCGCCAGACGCGCTCCGTCTCGCTCATACTGGGCATCTCAGCGCCCAGGATGCTCTTGGAAGGGACCTTCTGAGAGACAATCTGGCGCTGGAAACGAGAGTCGGCGCGGAACACCTCGGAGTGGTTCCACTGGTACGGCGGCAGATCGGTCAGCAGGTGGGTGTGGGAGTCGCCGTTGACCTTGGGCACATTCACTGACACGCCGCGGCGGAAGAGCTCGGCAGCGAGGTTCATGCTAGTATTAACGGCACTCTGTCCACGCGTGAGCATAGACGCGTAGGCGACATTCTTGATGCCATGGTGGGTGAGGATCTGCTCGACAGGGCCAGCCAGCGCGCTGTGGGGACCGATCTCAACAAGAATGTCGACGGCAGGGCCCGTTTCGCTTTCCTCGCCAGCGGGAGCGACGAGCTCCTTGAGAGCGTCGGAGAATTGCACTGGCGAGATCAGGTTGCGCACCCAGTAGAAGGGGCCGAGCATTTCGGGATCAACCTCGCCACCAGTGACACTGGATACCATGATGATGGGCTCCACTTCCTCTTCCTCTGACGGCTGGCCGGGCTGGCCGTCGAGCTTCTGAATGGACGTGCGGTACTCGTTGGAGCAGGCTTGCATGTGTGAGGAGTGATAGGCGACGTCAACCTTGAGGCGTCGGGCAAAAATGCCACGTTGCTCGAGCAGAGCTCGCAGAGTATCGAGGGCATCAACATCGCCAGAGAGGGTAATGCTCGAGGGAGAGTTGACACAGGCGACGGTGACGTTGGCTCCAGCATCGGCAATGTGCTTCTTGATGTCTTCGGGCGAGGACCCAACCGCCATCATGCCTCCCTTGCGGTCCTTGAGGCCAGCAGACGCCTTGCCACGGAAGTAGGCCGCCATCAGGGCATCGCGATGAGTGAGTGCGCCCATACAGTAGGCAGCACCAATCTCACCACTAGAGTGTCCCACCACCTTGGAGGGGGTGATGTCCCAGCTTCGGAGAAGGTCAACCAGAGCGATCTGCAGCACAGAGCAGATGGGCTGGCTGATCTCAGGGACGCCGACGCGAGACTCCGACTGAACCTTGGACAGCTCCGTCAGCGGATCCCAATCCGCACCGAACTCGCGCAGCAGCTCGGCTGACTTGGCTACCGAGTCTGCGAAGACCTTGCGCTCCATCAGCTCCACGCCCATACGAGCCCACTGGGCGCCCTGGCCAGTGAAGACGAAGCCAATGCGCGGCTCCTGGCTGCTGGTGCTACGAGTGGCGTTCTCTCCCAGTGTCGTTCCCAGCTGCTCTCGAAGCTCGGCCGCGCTGTCGGCGAAGCACGAGGCCTTCCATGATAGACCCGAGCGTCCAGCGGCGAGCGTGTGTGAGAGATTGGCCAAGTACTCTGGCGTCGAGGCAGCCGGGCCGAGGCGGTCGATATGCTCGATCAGCGCGCTTCCGATACGCTTGAAGCCAGCTTGGTCGTGGCTGCTAAAGGTGAAGAGCCTCGTGGCATGATCGGGAGCGGCGCCGTTTGCAGCGTTCCCGTTCTCAAGCAGGTTGTTGGGCCGCTCAAGAACGATGTGGGCGTTGGTGCCGCCCATGCCAAAGGCACTGCTGGACATCCGTCGCGTTTGGCACGCAGGCCAGGGGGTGAGCTTGGTGGGCACAGCCAGGCCCCATTCGTCCAGCTTAATGGCCGGGTTTGGCTCGTCGAAATGGATATTGGGCGGGATGAAACCGTGCTCCATGGCGAGGATGCCCTTGATTAGACTGGCAACACCAGCGGCCGACTCAAGATGGCCAATGTTCGGCTTCACGCTGCCGATCCACAGTTTCTTGCGTGACGGGTTGGTCTTGAGTCCCTCCACTCCGATGGTGCGGTAGATGGCACCAGTTTCGGTAGGGTCACCAGCCTGGGTGCCCGGACCGTGGGCCTCCACATACTGGGTAGCGCCATAGTCGAGCTTGTTAGACTCGTAGACGTACTTGATCAGGGCGGCCTGGGCTGCCCCTGAAGGCATCGTGACACCCTGAGTCCAACCATCTTGGTTGACACCAGAGCCGCGGATGACGGCGCGGATCGTATCACCATCCGCAATGGCTTGGTCTAGCCGCTTCATGACAATAACTCCGCAGCCTTCGCCACGGGCATACCCGCCTGCCTTGGAGTCAAAGGCTCGTGACTGGCCCAGAGGGCTGAGGAAGCCCAGGTTGTTGAGCTGCATGGTACTTTCTGGGACCAGGGTCATGCCCACACCACCGGCAATAGCCATCTCTGACTCGCCAGACTGTAAGCTTTGACAAGCAAGATGAGTAGCCACATGGCTGGATGAGCAGGCGGTCTCAATAGTAGCGCTAGGGCCATGGATATCGAGAAAATGGGAGATGCGATTTGAAATCATCTCGTCGCTGGTACCAAGCAGATGGTACTTGGGGTAGTTGCCGAAATCTCGGACAATGGAATCTCGATAATCACTCATCGAGGTGCCCATGTAGCAGGCAGTCTGCGTGCCGGCCACCTTGCGCAGGGGCATGCCGGCATTCTCGAGGGCCTCGTACGTGACCTCCATAGCGATACGCTGCTTGGGGTCGAAGGCGATGGCCTCGGCGGCTGTGATGTTGAAAAAAGCAGCATCCCATACATAGGGGTCCTGCTTGAGCATGTATCCGCCCTTGACGGGTAGGACATTCTGGCGCTTGTTGTCGAATCCTGGGTGGTGGAAGGCATCTTCGTTGTATCGGTTTGTCTTTGGTGTGTAGCCATCTCGTCCGCTCTTAAGCATATCCCAGAACTTCAGAGGGTCTGTGGCATCGCCGGGAAAGCGGCATGCTAAGCCTACAATAGCAATGGGAGCCCGAGGCTCACTCGGCATGGTGGACGGCATCTCAGCGTGGCTGCGAGAAATGGGAGAAAAAGGAGAGAAGCTGCTTGAGGTTCGAGATCGTGAGATGAATGAAACAATATTAAACTAAACTAGGGCAGTTTCTTCTTCCTCGATGCATTTTATCAGCCTCTCTTTCAACCCACCTTGTCAACTAGATGTCGATAGACTACATCCTATCCGTAACGCCGTCTCGCGACATGGAATAGTCACAAGACACAATAAGAAATAGAAGTAAGCATCCCCAAAATGACCAATAGCAATGGACTTGTTACGTTTCTCCGTGCAATCATCTCAAAAGCCGTCAGCATGCCGATCTTGGAGGATTCAATCATAAGCGTTCACGTTGCGTGAAGTCAAGCTTAGCCTCTTTACGTAAGGTCTGCGAAGGTCAGCATTCTGTATCGCGAAAATCACGCAACCAAGCCTGTGCTTTGTCTTTCGCTTCTGTCGGGGAAATGTAGGAATGCTCGTGCTGCGAGGCTATCATGGGCCCTGAAAGCTCTTGACCCTAGTGTTTCCTTCGCTATTATCAAGTTGCATTGTCAGCATCGCGCATGGCGCAGAAGCATTACTGTAAGCTGACTGCATATCTGGTCCACACTGTACAATACAATACAACCCCTGTAAGTTTGTCCATTGCTGACTCAAACAAACAACAGGGGTTGAATTGTAATGATGTGCCGCCCTCCTGAAAGATGGTGGGTACGTGGTGGCCCTTCCCGCACGTGGAATTACCGCGGTCTAGTGTCTAGTGTACAGTGTATGGATGGCTTGCCGAGGCCTGGCGATCTGATTATCACAAGATCCTTTGCAGAGTTTACTCCACAACATACTATGTAGCACCAACACGAACCGGCCACGAGGGAGGGAAAAGGCTCTCACCCCCAGTACCCCAAGTGACCACCCGGCAGATATGCAACACGACAAAGTCGTGCTGCAGTTTCATTAATCCGCTGACGGAGGATTTCATCATTAAAACGGACACTCGTTGTATCGTTTAGAGATTTGTTACATGTGCTTAGTACACTATGTAGCGCAACACCCCCGATATCCCCACAGGGATGGCCGCCCCGCTTATCGGGACACCCTAAAGGCGTCAAAGTACACACACACACACACCCCACAACGTAGCTGTATAAAGCTCCGCAGGTTCCACCACTACTATAGTGGTGACGGAGAAGAAGTCATAAATAACTCTCCCAAAGTCGGTTCCTAACTACTTAAACGGCGCAAACCGAACCTGTGCTGTCAACAAATTTGATACCGAAGGAAAGGGTTTCCAACATGGCAATCATTTTGATTTCGTTTCTGGCGCGCCTGCCGCCCTCTACGTAGTAAGAAGCAAACCTTGTGCACCTGTCGACCAGAATTACCGACTAATGTGCTTCGTGAACAGACATTTGGCTACTTTCTGATTACGGCCATCTACCGAGTCTACTTTGATCCACTTGCCAAGTTCCCAGGCCCGTGGTACTACGCTGCCTCGCAGATTCCCATCACCATCCAGCGCATAAGAGGTGATGAGGTTGCTACATATGCCAGGCTCCACCAGAAGTATGGTCAGTATGTGCGTGTCGCGCCGGGCGAGTTAAGCACCATCAACCCCGCTGCCGCGACGGACGTGTACGGACACCGTAATGCCGCCCGTCAAATCCCCAAGGACTTCAAGGCCTACTACATGAAGAACCAGCGAGGAGACGGCACCGAGGGTCTCATGACGGCCGACGACGAATCTCACCGCCGCATGCGCAAGATCTTCTCGCCAGCCTTCAGCGACCGAGCCATTCGCGAGCAAGAGCCGCTTCTGAAGAAGTATACGGATCTCCTCGTGCAGAAGTCGGGCGAATGCTGCGACTCCAAGGGCAAGGTGGATATCCACATGTTCTTCAACTTTGCCACCTTTGACTTTGCTGCCGATCTCGTCTTTGGCGATGGTCTTGACCACCTGGAGCGAATGGAATACCACCCCTTCCTGGCCAACATCTCCGGCGTCGTCAAGTTCAGTGCTTTCCGGAGAGCTATCCGGTCTTTCCCCATGATGGACAAGATCTTTGCCCAGTTTATTCCAAGGTCTATGATCAAGAAGCGCATGGAGCATACCGAGTTTTGCGATGACCGTGTCAACTCGCGGCTGGAGAAGAAGGTCACCGACCACCCGGATATGTGGACTCTTGTTCTGCAGGCTGAGGATAAGGGTGAGGGTCTGACCTTTGGCGAGATGCGCCAGAATTCATTCCTCATCCTGACGGCTGCCACGGAGACGACTTCGTCGTTGATGACGGCGCTGACCTTCCTCCTGGGCCAAAACCCGGACAAGCTGAAGAAGCTCACGGACGAGGTTCGCGGCAAGTTCAGTTCGACCGAAGAGATGACCACTCTGACCCTGCCCCATCTGGAATACCTGCAATGCTGCATTGAGGAAGGCCTCCGCTGCTATCCCCCTGTTCCCGGCGGTCTTCCTCGCCGGACTGGGCCACAAGGAGCCAACCTTGACGGCCACGACCTTCCTCCTGACGTAGGTCCATTCCTATACTCGCGCTAGAGCGTGTAACTGACGTGCCGACAGGTCGTGGTCTACTATGCGCAATCTGCCGCATATCATTCTCCGATGCACTTTGCTCGTCCCAACGAGTTCATCCCCGAGCGATGGGCTTCATCGCCCCCTACAGAATTTGCTAACGACCGTCTCGAGGCGGTCCAGGCTTTCTCCGCTGGTCCGCGAGACTGCATTGGAAAGAAGTAATGACTCACGTATCTCCCCTACTATCAGTGAGCATCAGAACTGACTGGTTGATCTAGCCTCGCCTACCACGAAGCGAGACTTCTGGCAGCCAAGTTCTTCTGGACGTACGATGTGGAGGTCTGTGAGGAGAGTATGGATTGGATGAACCAGAAGACATATATCGTCGGCCTCAAGAAGCCGCTGTATGTGAAGCTTCACCGGGTCAAGAGGGATGCGTAGGTATCTCGAGGTAGCACTAGAAAACTAGCTTGCCTCAGCTCGACCTGGACACACAAAGAGAGCTGGAGTTCATGACTTGGGCAGAAAGCTGGGAGTGTGAAGTCAGGCTCTCTCCATTGCGCGTGGGGCAGTTAAGACTTTGCACCTTAAGTGTCGGGAGGGCGCTCTTAGGTTGAATGCATATCCGAGTAGGCTCATGCCTAAGAAAGCACATTTACCGCATCCCTAATGCAAGAGTTACTTTTGGGGATACATGTTTCTAAGAAACGAAAATTCTTCTTTCTCTTCCTCGCCATGAGGGTATCGATCTATCACTGTTGGTACAGTGTCACTTTTCTCTATCTCTAGTATCTTGTCGTACCCTATCTGAGAGACGTGCAGTGAACCCACTGTGGTCTTCATCTCGCTAAGGACTGCTCTGCAGCACTGGAATAAGTCGCGATGCTAAATGGGGGACGAGCCTTCTAGTTAGAAGGCCTTCTCTTTAGTTCACAAGCTTGTCCTTCCAGTCAAAGCTTGTGTATCGTTGATCCATATCGTCGGGTCCAGTCATGGTCCCACCATCTTTCTACCCCGGGTTTTCTTGCTCAAGTCCCCCCGTGCGTGACGAGTGCCTCGACAAGATCCATGGATCCCGTCTGCACGGCAACGTGTAGTGGTGTCCAGCCGGCTGCGTTCTCAGCATTGGGACTGGCGCCGTAACTCAGTAGACGGAGCACGACGATCAGCTTCTGGCCTGCTACGGCGACGTGCAGTGCCGTGTCCTCGTTGCTATCTCGCTCGTCTACGGCCAGTCTTCCGTCGGCGAGCAGCATATCGATCATGTTATCGTGGCCGCCCTCGGCCGCGATGTGAAGGGCGGTCTGGAAGGTCTCGGGCTCATCATTGTCGGTGTTGTAGTTACTATTTTCTAGCGCCTGGTCACTCTCGGTAGCATCATGGGGCTGGCCGTTGCGTGGGGGTGTCTCGGGGGAAGTCCAGTAGGACGGTTGAGAGGGCGGGGGCTGTTGCTTGGCATTAGTCGTCAACTACTTCGGGCGGGTGCGCTACGCTTCATTTGAGCTTACAGGTGGGAGGAGAGCACGGGCATTGCTGGACTGTTGCAACCGTGCTGATTGCTCGATTCGCTGCGAACCACAGTCAGTCATGGGTTTGGCTGACCGAAGGACATGCCATTTCAGATTGCCTACACCGTCTTGCTGAAACTTGTGATTATCTGCGGGGAAAGCGTTGAGCCATTGCGTTGCATCGTGCAAGTGGCTAGTTGACGATGGCATATCAAGGTCCTCAATGCTGAGATCTGATCTGTTGGGGTGGTTAGACTCATGGCTTGGTGCATCGTCGTCTTGCAACCGTTGGGGGCCCTACCGTAGTGGAAGCGACATAGCCACTACTGAATCTTGGAGTTGACTCAGGACATCTACTATGGTAGAGTTACAATCGGAATGGAGATGTGACGAACTCGACGACGACTGAGAGCTGGTGTCGATTCTATTATGTCTACGACTGCTCCTGCCAGACGAAGCGCCCGGCTTCTCCTGGGCTTTCGACGTCAGTCGAGCTTGTTGCTGTACTTTCCCACCTATGAAATGGTTTTGATTAGTGACTGATGTAGTAGATGTATCGAATACTTGTCGGAAGACGCATGTACCATCGGATGCCGACTGCTTGCCTGAGCGGTTGCTCTATCAGCTCATAAACCACAGACTAGGAGTTGAGGGATGGCTGCGGGTGACGTACTGCGGAATCTGCGCTGAGCATCTCTGTTTTGAATTCTTCGACGCTCAGCGGCATCCATTAATAGTGGTTGGGTAGCGTATATAGGATGTGTGGTGCAGAGCTGGTGATGCATAGAGCTAGAAGAGTCACATAGAATGGAGCTGATGGAAAATGAGGGACTCTGACATCCCAGGCGGTACCTTCAAGCCTTTGCTTTGCTTTTCCCTAGTCCCAAGCGCCCAGACAACCCGATCTTACCTTAAGTAGTTTGGTAGATGGTCGCCTGCTTCTCTTTGTGTGGGCTCCCAGCAGCAGATACGACGAGCTGCAGAGAGGCTGCGCCCGTAAGGGGTCTGGCAGTCGAGTTTGGTAGGTCAAAGTATATCGCTTGCCCCACAGACCCAACATCAAATCGTAATAGGAGGTCGGCCCGCCCCGCGCAGATGCAGATCTCTTAGCGCTGACTAGATGATCTACTATCAGGCATAAGTACGGGCCAACGCCCCACGCCCCCGTACTTATGCCTGCTACCGTAGTATCTGCGTTATCTATTCGCCCTCAAAGGAAAAACACATGCTACTGCATTGCAGGTGTTAGTAGCGACCGAGCTTCCTGTTTTTGCCTCACACAATACCAAAACAGTTGCTCGTCTACCGTCAGCAGCTGGGGCGGATGAAACCGGCAAGATGCGGTATTTTTCTCAACCAACATTGCCGGAATGCATTGACCGATTGCTGCCTGATACTCAAACCTGCGGCAACACCAAAGCAGTCATGTGCTTTGCCGTCCGAACCGCACTTTGCCTTGGTCGAGCCGAGGTGGCTTACTGGAAGGTTGCAGTCGCAGGTAGTTAAGTATGGTACCTTTGAAGGAGACCCGAGCAGTGACCAGTCATGGCACGACTCTCTTTGTATTGTTCAAGACGTGTATTATGACAGGGTATTGGGTTCAGGAAGGGAGGCAGGCAGCAGGACAGAAAGCTATAACTTTGGAGGGAGATGGACTTGAAACTACGGTGGCTGAATATATTGGCCATGACAACGATTTCTGCTTTGACTTAATAGTGCAATTTGCGGTAATTGCTTTTGTTAATATACAACTACCTGATGCCCTCCTCAGTCTCTTTATTGAGGTTATCGCTGTAAGTGTAGTACCTATAGTTACATGTAAAATTGGGTGGGATGTATGTATCTTCATTTTCCCAATTAACAACGCTTTTGCTAATCAACGACCCCCCCGTCTAGTAGTATCCAACGGCTCTCTCGGCATGGCTCCGCCGTCGAGTGCCCCTCTCCGGGAAAGAGAAAATAGCGTCGATCCATTGCCGTTTTTAGTTTTGATGCAAACCCTGCCGAAGACCAAAAAACGGCCTGCTTGACCGGCTGCAGCCATGACAGCCCCGTTGTAGGGGTGGAGTCTTACGTACAGTATAAGCAAGGCAGATTTGAGCACACGCTAGACAGGGGCCGAATGGCGTGCAGCTGACGCTGACCACGTAGCGGTGGAGACACAGGGCCATCTTGCAACAGTTATTTTGCAGAAAAGTCAATTCAAGATAAAAGAGAGCCGAAAAGAGACGCCGGTCGGAATAAAGTAGGATGGATTTCAACGGCTGTTGCGGCAGGCAAGCGTTCCTTCTATCATCCTAGGTGTCCATCGCCACCGGCCTCGTCACCGGCCTCGTCACTAGCCTAGCTTTTCCTACAATCGGGTCAATAGCTAGATAAAGCCAAAGACCCGAAGCGTCCGGAGTGTCTCGGCTGTCCGAGGTCATCTGAGGTCATCATCATTTTCTTCGCCTATAAGACTGACACAAAGACCCTCTTTAGATAGGAAGAATATCAAGAGCTTTCCGCACATATCATTTCCATCTGCTAGATGCAACAGTACCTCACCTATATCTTCAAGGATTGGCACACTGATTTTCCGTGCATCACCAGGACCCGTCAGCATGGCACAGCAAGATCTGGACTCGACAGTTACACTCCCCCGGATCCTGTGCCTACATGGCGGCGGCGTAAACGCGTCGGTGTTCCGGCTTCAATGTCGTAACATAATTCGACGCCTAGCCGGACACTTCCGTCTTGTCTTTGTGGAAGGACCTTTCATCTGCGACGCGCACCCAGACATCATCCCAGTGTATGGGAATTATGGACCCTTTCGCCGATGGCTCCGTTGGCTCCCGTCCCACCAACCTGTCGATTCCAAGACGGCAATTAACGAAATCCACCTCCAGCTGCGGAATGCCATGATGAAGGACGATGCGCTCGGCGCCACGGGGGGATGGGTGGGCCTGATGGGATTCAGCCAGGGGGCCAAGATTAGCGCTAGCCTGCTGTACACGGAGCAAATGCTACGAGAAAAACTCCGAAACAGGGGGACCGTGCCGAGTTGGCGGTTTGCGGTGTTATTTGCCGGACGAGGACCCTTGGTAGTGTTAGATAACCGGCTGTTGGTGCCACAGGGTGTTGGGGATGCCGCACATGCAAGCAACGAGTTCAGGGATTGGCCAGATGACTTTGGGACCGAACATGTCCTGAAAGTACCCACCATACACGTCCATGGGATGACGGACCCTGGCCTGCAACACCATCGTCGTCTCCTAGAGACATATTGCGAGCCGAGGACAACACGACTTATCGAGTGGGACGGCGACCACCGGATGCCAATTAAGACAGCTGATGTTGATGCTGTGGCACAGGCTATCTTACAATTAGGGCGCGAGTTAGCTATATTATGATATGTGACACAAGATGAAGACGGACCAAGCCGGCCGTTAAAGGCTCTAATGACACCTTACTGCTTTAAGCTTAGGGAGGAGGCACAATGGCACTATTATGTTGGATTGTGACCCAGTATTATGAAATTTTCTGATCTGATGGATCGATATCCTGACCCTAGTCAGAGTGTGTCAGATTATATAAAACCCCTCCCGAGAAAAGAGGGGACCGGAGGCATCCTAGATCAAGGCAAATCAACAGATTCAGGATCCACACCCTATTACGTTTTGGTTTAGGGGCGTTGTTTTCTGTCACACCGATCACGGCGAGCTTCACTTCGTCGTTCCCAGCTGCTATCGCGGAGGGTCAGGGTGGAGGGCTGAAGACTAAAACTCCTCCCTCTGTGTTGAAAAATCCATCTCTGTGCTGTCTTTCGTCAAATACGAGGGGTTCATTGAAAAGGAAAAGGACCCTGGATTGGGAAAGAAAGGGATACTTACTGTAGTGTGTGTGTTTTTGCAAGTAGCGCTTGTAACTCTATTTATAATTAACATACCTAGGGAATTAGAAAATGCACTCTACTGAGAAGATTGTAAAGGTTGGTCTCCCCAGGGTGATGCACAAGAGTCTGAAGGTAAGGTCCGCTATATTGTACCGATCACTTGATGCGTGCAGAAATTACAGTCTCTTATACGCTAAGGGGATTAGTGGCCCAAATGTACCCCCTTCAGAATGGCCGCTAGATTAATAATCGGACTAGGATAATGCAACCGCCGTTCCCAGATTCATCCCCGCTCTTACTTTCATCACTATTACGTTGTTGTTGTTATTGTTGTATTATTACTGTCGTAAGGGCATAAAGATACCCACAGAATCCCCTTAGGGGGCAAGACGACGTACTAGGCTTGTGACGGTCGGGTCTAACCTAGGGGTATAGGGTAGGTCCGGGCGTGAGGTGTATGATCGAGTGGATCAGGACGTCGTAGTGAGCAATGTAGGTCACGGTCTGGTGATGGTAGAATAGTAGATCCAATGTAACCAAGTGTGTTGATAGCTGGTGAGGCTATCCTATTTATGAAAGTGCATGTCTGTATATATAGAACTGGGAGCGCCAGTTCTTGGGAGCGCCGTCGCTCCAGTTGTAGTCGCTCCTTACAGTGATTGGAAAGGAAAAAGTGGGTACCGTTACGGCTTTGCCGGTTGTGGCCGCCTGGTCTCAACCCGGGCCGTGACATGAAGGATCTAAATACCCTCCCAAGATGCCACAGTCTGAGAGATTCTTTTGTTTCCCGTCACACCAGGGTTGGCGGCGTTTCATTGTAGCAGTTCTATCCTGCATTTACAACTGACTACCCGTTTTCCCCCGCCACTTGATGCGCGTGAAAAACTCGCTTTGGTATGCGAACCAGAACGTCTTGATCTTCCACGGCCGTTGCTTATTCGCGATTTCAAAGTCAAAGTGACGCATGAACTGTGCGAGGAACTTGTGCAGTTCCACCAGCGCGATATTACGCCCAATACACATCCTTGGGCCGTTGCCGCCGAACGTCATGGTGCTGCTGTCGAAATACCTAGCTTTCGCCTCGTCCTCCATCCACCGCTCCGCACGGAACTGATCAGCGTCTTTTCCCCAAATATCCGGGTCTCGATTCTGGGCAATGGGACTGATTCCGATCGGCGTGTTGGCTGGGATCTTGATGCCTCTGACCTCGAAGTTTGGAGGAGTATGCCTCAGGAGCTGGAAGACAATTGACGGGAGCAAGCGGGTCGCTTCCTTGATCACTGCCTGTAGGTATGGCAGCTTCTGAGTCTGCAGATAACTGATGGGGCCATCGAGGTGGTTCTCCTCGTAAAAAGTGTCCACCTCTTTCTGTAACCTTGCATACACGTCGGGGTGCTGTCCGACATAGTACAGACAAGTGCGCATCCCAATGGATGTTGTATCGGCTCCCGCACCACTGGACACGGGTGGTTAGACGATTGGGTGTATCACAAGGGGGGGGACATGTTTCTTACACGAGATTAATGGCTTCAATCAGAACTTCTTCGAATCTCGCCGGGTTACCATGCTGATCCTTCATTTGACAGAAGTGCCCAAGAAGGTCGTGTCTTTTGCTCTCTTCCTGGTTGTTGATCCGTTTCCGGACCCGGCTTGTGCTCCATGTGAGGAAGACATCCATCGGTTGGACTGAGCCGACAATTGAAGAGATGAACTGTGAGATGCGGATCCAGATGAGAAACGGCGTGCGTGGGAAGTGACCCATGGAGGACATGATCTTGAAGATGTCGAATATCGTTTTCCGTAAATTGTTCACGTCCTTCTCTTCTCTTAGGTGGCCCAACTGAGTCCCGTACCCCAGTTCTCCGACAACGTCAAATGCAAATGCGTTGGTCCATACCGCCATATCAACATCCTTACCCGCCTGGGCATGGTTTCGGAGCTTCTGCAGCAACAGGTCCAGGCAGTTCTGGATGTGGGTCTCGTACCTGAGGACCGAGGACATGGAGTACGCTCCGGAGAGCCGCTTCCGAAGAAAGGAGTGAACCTTCTTGTCCATCTCCGAGAAGAGTTGTGGTGCCGTGTTTGGCGGTTCCCAGACAGTGTACCAGTCGGTTTTCGGGGCGTTGTGGCCGTGGCTTTAGAGATGCTTCATAGCGTACTCATCAACAACGGAGATTTCGTTGGGCGCAATCCGTACAACTCTCCCGTATGTTCGATGGATGTCAAGAATGTCTTCGTGCCACTTGCCCCCCATATACTTGCTGCTGCGCCAGAGACCGGTCACCTTGGCTGCAAGCGGACCGGGAATATGCGATAGAGGATGCAGGAAGATTCTGTAGAGCGCAATACCGACAAGCACGGAAAAGACAGCGCCACTCCAGCCAATTTTGGACTTGGACTCGAGGGTCGACAGACATGATGGGCTGTAAACAGAAACAGGCAAGTCTTGGTAACCCTCAGTAACAGTCACAGGAATCAGGCTGTCAAGCAAAGAGACTTACCCCGGGGTTGGGAGACTGCACGATGTACGTCGTTGGGTAGGGCTACAAAAGCTTCGTCTTGGATGTGATCTGGGGACATGCTCAAGGCCCAGCCAGTACAGGTATAACGAAGACCCGGGAAAGACAACTGCTAGAAAGGACTGCGCTATATTGAGCTACATCAAGGAAAGCAGGAAGCCTTGTACTTTCTGCGGTCGACCTGTCGTACAGGCGTATAGAGCCATGACCCGTACACATGCCCAACAGCTCAACAGTGATATCCACATCCACGAAATAGCTTCTGGATGGGATTGTGGAGATGTGTGGAGAGCGGGGGAGGGGAAGATGGGTGGTGGGGTATAAGCATGGGGTAACTGACGGGGTAACAGAGGCTGCTAGCTATCCGCAGTCCATACGACGGCGGCCAAATGGCCAACATCTCTGAGGGCTGCTCGATCCGAACCCCTCCCTCCGACACTGATGGAGAACGGCCCCTACTCTGTGAAATGGCCACTGGTATAAACTCGCCCGGCGTCACTGGTGTCTGACGTTTGAAGTTTGATCTCAAAGAAGCGAACACACCTGAGTCTCTCCACATCCGTCGACACAGCCATGGGTCCCGTAATTCCACTGCAACAGCTCGCGCTGGCTGCCCTGACAGGGCTAGCCGTCGTCGTGGGCGGCTTCCTCATGAGAACATTCTGGCGGCGCAGGAAGTACAAGCTTCCCATCACCGTGCCGGGCGTTCCCATCTTCGGGAACACTTTCCAAATACCTGCTCTCCAACAAGGCCCCTGGGCGAAGCGCTTGGCCGAACAGTACGGCGAGATGTGAGTTCCTAATGTCCCGTCGCCGCCCTCTTGCACGGCACTGATGTAATCAACCTGTATCTAGGTTCACTTGCAAATTCGGCGCCAACATGTGGGTTTTCTTGAACTCGTCACGCGTTGTCAATGATCTGCTGGAGCGCCGGGCCGCCATTTATTCGTCGAGACCAGCGCACCCGATGACCCAGGGCATCATGTCGGGCGATTCCCGCATCGTACTCATGCCCTACAACGAGCGGTGGCGGGTGCTCCGGAGGATTATGCACCAGATCTTGAGTTCGAGGCAGCAAGACACGTTCAAACCGTTCCAGGATCTCGAGTCCAAGAACCTTTGCTGGGACTATCTACAGAAGCCTGACAGATGGTGGTCCGCGAACGGTCGGTATGCCAACTCGGTCATCATGAGTGTGGTTTTTGGGACGCAGGTCCATGCTCGATGACGCCGACGTCGTCGAGTTATTCGAGACGCTCGAGCTGTTCCTCGAGAACCAGCAGCCCGGGGTCAACATCGTGGATGCCTTCCCGGCATTGGCCAATCTCCCGGAGTCGCTGCAGTGGTGGCGCCCACGAGGCCGGAGAATATTCGAAAAGACGGCCAAGTACGTGTTCATGGACGACATCAAGACAAGTACCCTCAACTACGCAGCAGGAGAAGAGCCACTGACAACCAGAAAATTTGCAGGGTGTACAAACGAGAACTCGACAGGCTGGAGGCTAGAATGACGGAGGGGACCCAGAAAGATTGTTTCGGCACCGACTTCCTCAACGCGGAAGAAATCAAAGAACATGTCCGAGACGCAGAAGCTGTTCGTCTTCGGCACCCTCATGGAAGCCGGCAGCGATACGTCCCGCGTCACCATCGGGCAGATCATCGCCGGCGCGGCAACGTACCCGGACTGGGTCAGGCGTGCGCGGGAGCAGCTGGATGAGGTCTGCGGTCGCAACGCCGAGCGACTCCCCGAGTGGGAGGACCGGAACAGGCTGAACTACATCAGTGCAGTGGTCAAGGAGGGGTTCAGGTTGGCGGCCGAACATCGCCGAGATTGGCGCACCGCACATGTTGACCAGGGACGATGAGTACGAGGGCTACAGATTCCCTGCCGGGACCGTGTTCACATGGAACGCCTGGGCCATTGCTCTCAATCCCGACGAGTATGAGCAGCCGGAGCGGTTCTGGCCGGAGCGATTCCTGAACGGCGATGAGGACAACGCGCTAAAAGGCCATTGGGCTTTCGGCCCAGGTGAGACACCACCAGCCTGGCGTGGAATACATACTATCCAGGACCCTTGCTGACACTACTGACGTATAGGTCGCCGGGTCTGCGTAGGCTGGAAAGTGGGCGAGATGAACGTCTGGATTGCCATCGCTCGCCTGCTGTACTGCTTCGACTTTGAGGAGGTTGCTGGCCGGCCGATCGACACGATGACGATCCCCCAGATCACGAAGCACTCGGCGCCTTTCGAGGTCCGGGTGAGCCCGAGAAGCGAGGCGCACGCTGAGCTGGTGCTCAGGGAGTGCGGCCATACACCTACGGTTCGGTATTGAGCTATTGAGCAGACAGACCAGGTTGCTTGGGCAGTCAAGCAGTATTGATTGCATGGAGAAAGGTTGGGATGTGGGGTGGCAAAGGTAGTACCTAGTCTACCCCACATTCAGATATATGATTGTGGATCGGGTGTTATTGCTCTGCTCCAATCATAGATCATCTCCGGGCCGGAATCCGGGGCGTGCGATTCCGGGGCATCACCCGCATAGGTACATGATGTTACCTACCCGGGGTCGTTGGCTGCCGTTGAGGCCTGGCGCTGTAAAGAACTTTCTTAGAACTTTCTTCAATCATCGTCGCATTGACTACGACGCGGAACTTTGAAATTGAACATAGCTAGTGTACCAAGGTGACTCCCTCGGAACACATCTTGTTTTGTATGCCTCCCTCCGTAGGCCCGTCACTCTAGAGATGCAGACATCCATCCATCACGTCGTCCGGAACCCGCGGCAGCACAGGTGCTTGTATTGTCCAAAGACCTTCAAGCGCAGCGAACATCGTATTCGTCATCAGCGCACCCATACCCATGAGAAGCCCTTCTCTTGCCGGTTCTGTCGTAAAGCCTACTCCCGAAAGTACGTGTCCCCGCGACCCTGGGACCTTGGCTTCGCTTCCATACTAACCTGCGCCTTCATGTAGAGATCTCGCCACTCGACATGAGAGGTCCCTGCATGCAGGGGCAGCCTATGCCGAGCATGCATCGCTCCATCTGGTTGAAAACGAGAGCGTACCCGTCGCCGCCTTGGGCTCACAGCATCTCGACCAACACCATCAAGACTCAGCCGGCAGCCCTCGGGCGCAGTTATCCCCCCATCCTGCTGATCCAGCGGCTTGCCCTGAGATGGTATTCAGCTCTCTTTTTCCCGTTCCCGCTTCATTTGACCTTCTCGATGATTTTGAAGCGTCTGAGCTCCCAGGTTGGATGGAGCCCGAGGCATGTCCTCCGGCAGCCTGCGACATGGCTTTACCAGGAACTCTCGAACGGGATGCTATCATGACGGAAATCCCAGCTGCCGTCGATGGTGCCCCGTCATTCGATTATTCTCCTGCTCAAGCCTCAACGGATCTCCCACATCTTCTGGTCGAGCAGCACTTATCAGCACCCCAACTTATCCTAGATCATGCGGGGTACGACCACCTCACTAGACATCTTTCCGACCGACTCGAGTCACCGGAGCGGATTCGACATTTGCCACCGGCAAAAACATGCCAAACTTTGTTGCATAGCTACGTCAAGAGCTTTCACTGCCACCTGCCCTTCATTCATCTGCAGTCGATGGACGTACAGAAAACCCCGGGACCCTTGGTCCTAGCTATGTGCAGCATTGGGGCTCTGTACCGCCTTGACCGACGCCGGTCCCAACACCTCTATGATCTAGCCTGGTCATCAATCAGACCCGTTTGTTACTATCCCCATGTTGCTGGCTCAGGTGGCTAATGGATGCTTTTGCCCTCTCCGTCAGATCCTCGCCTCAAGTCAGGCCGCAGCCACCCCACCGCAAGACTATCCGCTCTGGCTGGTACAGACTAAGCTGCTGCTGACTTTCTACGCCACAATGAGCGGCAACAAGGATTTATTAGCCACTGCAATCAGCGAGAATGGATTCTATTCCCTGGTATGTTTCTCTTCAGTCCCGAATTCGGCCGTCGTGCCAAGCACGGAGTGACTGAGTGCCCTTGTCTAGATGTACAGCAGGCTGCGACAGTCTCTCCGCGGCAGAGGCAACTCTCGGGGTTTTCAAAGTTGGCACGAATGGATTCAACGGGAGTCTTGGAAACGACTCCTAGGGGGGATCTACATTATCAGCACCTTGAGTATGATTGTATTCGACATCAACCCCGGCTTTCAACGCAACCCACGACCTAGATTTTGAAGCCTTTCATCGCGAGAGTCTTTGGAATGCGGGAACGGAGCAGGACTGGCAAAAGCTACACACCAAACATTCTGCTGACCCCCTCATGCTCATGAAAGACGTATTTCTTGACGTCACGGTCGGCGGAGGGCCCGGCTCGACTGCCGAGCTGTACCACATCTCGCCCTTCTCCGCCCTCATCACCATGCATTGCGCCGTGGTACACATATGGCATCTTCTTCAGGCATCCCAAGCATTTTATCGGAACGATTCAGCCGTCCCTATCGGATTTGACTCTCCTCGCTTGCTTTGATCAAGGCTGCACTGCGGTCGTTGGGCCGGTGTCAGCAGATTCTGGCCAACTGTCAACGCGAGTACAGCAACGGCTTCGATGACGACGAAAAACAACGAAATCTCCAGCAAATCACTGATTTTCAACTGTCAAGCAATTCTCAGAAGTGCCTACATTCGGCTATTCGACGGGACTTGCTCCTTCGATAAGCTCAGCGTAGTTGCCTCCGATCCGGGGAGCATCGACGTCGCTGCCTCGACCTTTGCAGACTTGAAACTGAACAGGAGCGTGTTCCTCCTCAAGGCTGTTGAGGAGTCATTCGAAGGATTCCGCATACCCGTGAGCATGGGACACATGCTGATACGCAAAACGGCGGCGTTGCGCTGGAGCGTTGAGCAAGCGGCGGCAGGCTGGGACTGCGGTATGACGCCCTCATAGCTTACATTCTTACGTCGTCTACTAATTACTTTCAAAGCACTGTTCGTTGCCGCGTGGGTGCATTCGGTCGAGACGGACGCCTTGAACGGCAAGCAGCCCAGCCAAGGCGAGGGAGCGGTCCTTGCGCTGGTAAGACGCACCCTAGTGGAGGCCGACTGCGATGTAGACAGCACGCAGTCGCTGGCGGCGAGCCTGGCTCGTGGATGGAGCATGCTTCTTCAAGACGTACGTGAAATCCCTCCCTTCAAAATGATCCAGCGGGCACCCTGATAAAGCGTGGGTTAGGTTTGGGTTTGGGGCATCACACCTTGCATGGGAGCTGTTCTCGACAAACTGGCTGCTGCCTATGAACGACTTCATGAGACATATTCAAGCTAGTAGGCAAGAGGCAAGAGGCAAGTTGATCAAACGAGCGGGGATGATCTCGCAAGTGCTGTTAGTCACTCAAACTCTCTGTCTGACGCTGCCGCGCAGGAGCAAAACACGCCCATCCATAACAAGCTCCGCTCTGATTCTTACGGCTCCTAGGGAGCCAGCCTGCGCCGGCCCTCCTGCAGATTCTTATCAAGCTCAGCTCCAAGCCACAGGGGTTGCAGCTCATGCAGTTTCTCCTCCACCTCAGTAATGGATTCACCATGGATAAAAAAAGACATGCCGTTCAGTCCGGGCCGGACCACTGGCAGGAGAGTACCCCTGGCAACCTCCAGAGGAGTATTGGCCGGCAATCCTGACCAGGTCTCCCTGACCTCGTCTGTCAAGAAGGGGGTCACTGCGCGGTATATATTAACAAGACTCCTTGCAAGGCGGGTGGCTGACTTAGGCTTACTTGTCATCCACGGAGCGATCATGTTCACACTGATGTTTAATCTAGTCAACTGAGTCTTGAGAGTCCTCATGAGCCCCAGCACCCCTGCCTTTGAAGAGCAGTACGTGTACAACGGTGGCGTATCGAAGTAGCTTGTGACGGAGCCAATCAAGACGAGCTGCGACGGGGTCTCGGGGTTCTTGTTGAAGAAGTGCACCGCGCACTTGGTGACATACCAAGTGCCGATCAGGTTCACGGTATAGACCGACGTGTTGGGCTTCTCAAGCGTCGTATCCGCGGAGAAGGGCTCGTGCGCGTGAATGCCCGCGTTGGAGATGACGGCGTCGATGCGTCCAAAGGTATCGTATGCGCTCTGGAAGAATGAGACAACTTCATCCCAGTCAGAGACGTCACACTTTCGGAAAAGAGCCCGGCTGGAGATTAAGAAGACGGAGTTAGAGCTCGGTGAGATAGGGAGTAGTAAGAATATCGGGTCACATGCTTCTTCAACTGAGCCTCCAATTCCTTTCCTTGGGCCTCGTTCACGTCACAAAAGGCAACCTGAGCACCGTGCTCTGTCCGGATACTGTTAGTTCTTCGAACGTGGATGGATAGGAGAGGAGATGTATACCATGGGCCAGCTCGGCCAAGGAACGGCCGATGCCAGAGGCGGCTCCGGTGATCAACACCACCTTTCCCTGCAAATTTCGCAAACTCGTCGTCGTCCAATGTATATTCCGCCATTGCTTTTGGTCAGAAGATGGGTCCCAAGATAGATTGGAAGTTACGCAAAGGCTCCCTGTGCTGTTCGGTTGCTTGAGTTGCCCTGACGTGACACCTATTTAACACTGGCCTTGTGATTTACTCCTCATCTCCACACGTCACACGCCTTCAGTCTACTGGCGAGACCAAAAGCCAGTAATTTTGACTGGGCATACAAGGTTGGGGCAATGAAAGAGGGGGGGGGGACAATGGGGGGTAGTGGAGGCGGGGGCGGGGCAGGGGTACACACAAGTACACAACCTCAAGCTAGGCTATCTCAATACTCAATATGCGCTCCTAAGTTGGGACACCGAGGAACTGGGAGTCTACAAGTCTCGTTCGTGGTAGAACCAATGGCCATGGAGAAAGATGAGCCCGTAACTTCAGCTCCCAGCGCCCCTGGACCCCAGATCAACCCCACCCCCTGTTGCGAGGTCCGATCCTTTCAACGTCAGACCGTTACCATCCGTCTAACACCCTCCCCTTTCCCCCAAGACCCCACAAGCCGCAGTTCTTTGATAACCATGGGCGTCGGCGCTGGGACATGGCGAGACTAGCATCAAATGAAACCACATCACTTGCGAACTCGTAAGCCGTCCCAGGGTCTGACTGAATCCTTCCCAAGCCTCAGCCGTAACACCAACATGGCGGGATCCTCGTCTCGAGCAGTCCCTCCCGCGGATACTATTGAATACAAGTTTGCCCAGGTTATTATCATCGGCGCGGGTCCCGTGGGCCTCTTCCTCGCCCTGAAACTTTCTTTACAGGGTGTGAAAGTGTTGGTGCTGGAGGCTGAGCGACAGGTGTTACAGAGTCCCAGGGCGACCACGTAGGTCAGATCCTACCCATCTGATAGAGCTCAGACTGACTATTACTTGCGTGTCATAGGTACATGCCAATCGTGCTGAACGAGCTGGAAAAGGTCGGACTTGTCGACGAGCTCATGGAGGCAGGACACGTCAACCGTGAGGGCATCAGTTTTCGCGAGTCTCATGCCAAAGGCGGCAAGCTTCTAGGCTCTCTGAAGATGTCCCAAGTCCCAAAGGGGCCGTCAAGTACGAATTCGCGGGAATCCACCTGGGACAGCACAGCGTGGCCGAACTCATACTACGACACTGCAGAAGACAGCCATCATTCGAGATCATGTGGAGGCATCGCTTCGTCGGCGCCAAGCAGACCACTTCGGACCAGCCAGTCGAGGTTACCGCTGTTGGTCCCGTCGGGGAGCGGTTCTTCTCCTGCCAGTACTTGGTCGGCTGTGACGGCGCAGGCAGTGCCGTGAGGCGGTCACTCTGCATCCCGTTCGAGGGATTCACCTGGAACGACTTCAGATTTGTAGCCTCCAACGTGAAGTACGACTTTGAGAAGCCCGGGTTTACCACGGCGAATATGATCGTAGACGAGGAGGAGTGGGCTGTCATTGCAAGGACTGGCCCGGGAGACGCACCGTGGAGAGTTGCCTTCGGCGTCCGCACTGATGTTGCCGAGTCCGACATACTCGACAAGCTTCCCGAAAAGTTTTGAGAGGCTGCTCCCTGGTCCGCGGCCGCTGAAGTACGAGCTCGTCAGCGCAAACCCGTACTGGGCTCATCAGAGGTGTGCGAAGACTTGGAAGGTCGGAAGGATCCTCCTCTGCGGGGACTCTGGACATGTGAGTCTCTGCCCGCCAGAGTATCCCCGTTGACTTTGCTAACGAATTCAGTCCAATAATCCCATTGGCGGGCTCGGTTTGACTACTGGATTTCTCGACTCGGCGGCCCTCGGCAACTGTCTGCTGAGAGTCTTGGCCCGGGGCGAGGATGCTGATCCTCTGCTGATGCGCTACGCTGAGGTTCGGCGAGCCGCTTGGCTGAACTTTACGAACCCAGAATCGATTGATTTCAAGCTTCGGTTACATTCCATGCATCCGGACATAGTGTCCAAAAGGGAGACGTACATGAACATGCTGAATAACGACCCTGACATTCATGTCAAGGCTGCTTCAGCGATGAATAACGCAATTGATAACCTTTTTGAGAGCTTAGCTATTTGTCAGTAGATACTTGTTAAGTTATTTTTTTACTATATAAAGTAATAGCGCTTTACTAATTACAATAATTATAATATTACTGCTATTTTACTATTTAGTTATACCTCTTATTATACTCTTTCTTTATACAGCTATTAATTCTCTTAAAGTTACTACTAAAAACAATATTATATTAATAGAATCTATTATTAGAGTTATTAGCTGCTTAAAGTATATTTTATTTAAAGTGATATTCTATATAAAAACTAGTAAATTTAGTTAGAAAGATATATAGCTTTATATAGTAATAAGTTAGATTACTTTATATAAGTATATATATATAAAAGATTAATATATATAACTTTAAAAGAGAAACTTAAATAAATACTATATAACTTATAAATTACTATAATAAATACAGTTTTAATAAAATAAAAACTATTAAAACTTTAATACTATTTTAAAATACACTTATTATTTTAATATTATTTAAAATAAAAGTGTTTTTAAAATTAAACTTTTATAAATAACTTATTAAATAAATTAAATATAAATAATACTATTTAAAGTAAGTAATAAGTAAGCTATAAATTAAAAAGCCTTTTAAAGTTAAATAATACTTTCTTTAACTTATTAACTAAATAAAATATAAAGTAAATAATATAAGTAATATATAATATAGTACTAATTAATAAGTAACTGTTAGATACGCAATTTGCTGTATGCAATAGCAGAAGTAATTGATCAAGTGATGTAAATTGAGAAGGTTGTTTCTTCCATTAATTGAGAGTCATAGGGGCCCTATTTTATACTCAAAGGGATCTAGATCAGGGTGTCAAAGGGAGACGGATCCGGCGTTGTTATAATGCTGCATCCAGCGTTCCGCATCCGGCGTTCCGCATCCGGCGTTCCGGATCAGGCATGTTATGCCGCCACACAAAGTCTCAATCCAACAATATTAATTAACGTACTTAATAAGTAAGTGCAACAAACAAGTGAGTGTAACACTTATACTATACAGCTAAAAGAGCAAACTTTAAATTTTCTAAAATAGGCTATATAGTTTATAAAAATATAAAGAAATTAGTTTTATATATTTAACTAAAAAGAAAACTATAACGTATATAATAAGCAAGTGAAACAGATAAGCAAGTAAAATAAAAATCCCTCAACCTATATCTTCTCAATTTAATCAATTAATTCTCAACCACCCAGCATATCACAATCTAATTCTGAGTGTAGAATACTTCTTGTCCTTTAGGCCCTTTAAAATAACCCAAAATTAAAGCTCTAACATACTACAGCAATCTATACAGTTAACCTAATAACACTCTAGTATTAATAGCAGGATATCCAATCTTAATGCAATACTATTACAAAATTATATAAGCTATTTAATCTAAAGGAAGAGATTCTTATTTACTTTATTCTTAACTTAAATTCATAAGGATTTTCCCCCTAATTGTATAGTATAAAAGAAATAGCTAATTAATTGCTTGCTGACTGCAATATATTACCAGTCAGTATATACTGGGCTTTAAACTTTATTAAGTAACACTTAGAGCTTAAAATATTTTTTTTTAGAAATATAACTACCAGAGAGCTAAATATAAAAACTTAATAATTATCTTGCAACTAGTTTTAGCTTATAGGGAATATAATCGTAAAGTACAGTATTTAATTAGATAATTTCTATAACTTTAATAAGACTGGCTTTCTTATGGGTATAATTACAAGCAGAATAGTTATTATAGGTTCAAAAAGATATTTTAAAACTGAAATTAGTATAGTCTGAAAACTGGAAATAGATTACAGTTATTTAGGCAATTAATATAAAAGGCTAGGCAATCTAGCTATTTATTATTAGTATAGGCTAATATTACTTTACTAACTA
The DNA here is from genome assembly GCA_002991585.1 of Ilyonectria mors-panacis. NCBI lineage: Eukaryota > Fungi > Ascomycota > Sordariomycetes > Hypocreales > Nectriaceae > Ilyonectria > Ilyonectria mors-panacis. Next base: position 1,195,161 of record PPHJ01000050.1, read on the forward strand.
GTACTAAAATAGTACCCTCCCGGACAATTAGGCTATTATAATAACCTATAATAGCTAGACTGATAATAAGATAGATCTAAAGTGGCTAAAGTACTTTAACTGATATATAGCTAAGCAATTAAATAGTTGCTATTATCTTCTAATCCTTAATAGCTATAAAAGTTACTATTCTATTTAAATTTAAAAGATATTATAAGAAGAAGAAGATTATCCAGCTTTATATACCACCTTATTCCTTTTATCTACTCTAGCCTCTTAACATTAGGTACTTTAGCATACTAAAGAAAGCTTATAGTTAAGAAATAGAGTGTCTAATTAGATACTCTATAACCTATATTTTAAAGATTGAGTTCTTTCTGGCCTTCTATACTGTATATAAGGCTACTATAATAGAAAGAAATATTAAAGGGGCTTTTAAAGGAGCTAGGCTTATTCCTCTTGACCCTAAAAATATAATCTTAAAGCTTAATATATAGCTACAGATACTAACGCCAGTTAAAAAGGCAGCTAAACTATTAACCCTTTAGGTATTAAGAACCCTAAAGACTGTACTTGAGGCTGGATTTCAGTCTGAATATCTTAAAAGATAAATTAAAAGGTATTAAAGTAGCTTTTTAGAGTTAATTCTAAGAGCCCTAAAGTCTCTTACTAAGAGTACTAAGGTAATAATATATAAGAATACCTTATTAAAGGCTAAGGTTAAAGACCTTTAAGAGGCAAATAAAATATTAAGCTGGCACTAGAGGGCAAAAAGAACCTAACTACAGAAGAGAGGAGTAATAACAGTAGAGGAAGGAAGGCAGGTAATTAATTAAATAGAAGTTAATATACAGATAGTAGCTAAATTGTTAAGGAGTAGTAGTTGAGGAAGGTCGGTGCAACCGGAAGTTCGGTATTATGGTGTCTATAATAAGCCCGGCTATAATATAAGGATCTGTCAGGTAGTTATTAAGATATCTAAAGAAGAGTATAGTAAGTAGTTTTAATTAATTAAATAGTTTGTGGTGTTTTTATTGTAATTCTAGTCCTAGAGGTTGGGATTTTTATTTTACTTATTTATCTGTTTTACTTACTTATTATATATGTTATAGTATTTCTTTTAGATTTCTAAAAAATTTCCTTTATATAAATATAGCTAATTATACAGTGTGAATAAGATTTTTTTAATTATACTTATAAGGAACTTTTTTTAAAAATCTATAAAAAAATTATATTTAATATTTTATTTATAATAAATCTTATATTAAAGTTTCAGCTATTTTAAGTTTATTTTAAATTTTAGAGAACTTTTTAAAGAAATTAAATTTTAAAGTGTAAATACTAAAAAATCCTAAAGTGTTACACTTACTTATTTATTGCACTCACTTATTAAGTACATTAGTATATTAATCTATATAAAGATAAAGTTAATCTACCTACTAGCAATATCTTAAGCTTTATTATTACAACTACTTCTTTATATATATCTTGAAGAAGGCTGAATACTTTAAGCTAGTAGAGGTACTTCTTGTAGAGAAACTGATAGACTGTGCTATTATTCTGTAGGTTGTTAATAGGCATCAAAGTCCTATATAAGATAGTATCGCTTAGGTAGTTAACCCAATAAATATATAAGTACCGTGCTGGGGCTAATGGGTCCAGTTTAGGAGGGCAGATACTGTTAATAGAGGTGTCGGGATGGTGTAAGTTGTATATATCATGCTGTAATGCTTTAGATATAATCTATATCGATTTTAAGAATATAGTATAATGTGCGGCTGCGAACCTATACTGGAAAATTGCAGTTAATACTTCCTTCGTCAGGAAATCCTTAACGGACTGGTAAATAAGATAGATATAGTCATCCTAGATCGTAAGAAATAAGACATATATATATCTACTACAGATTGAAGCTTACTGAAGATATTTCCAGGCAAACCGAATAGCACACCCAGCTTATATAAGTAGAGGGGGCGGTAAGCGATAGTTGCTGTCAAAATAACAATACAGCAGAACTCGCTATCTTGAGGCCTTAATTGTTAAATGTGATTCATTATTCGTCGGTAGAGTGGTATTAGGCCGGCTGGTATCTACTTAAGAACGATTAGGACATCCCAGCTCTAAATATTCTAAAGTTTCTATACGATAAGAGCTATCTAGAGGAAGGTTCTATCGGCTCTATATTGCATCTCATCCTGAACTTGGTCTTGCAGTGACTTGTTATCCTTTAGCGATATAAGGTATGCAACTTTATGGACAATATATATATTGATAGCCTGAGCGATATAGCGTGCGTTCAGTTTAAGATTTAGCCTCCTCTTTGAGTTATTAAGATATAGCTGCTGCTCAATTTTGTATCTATTGCGGCTTGATACAATCTATTTGATATAAGCAGATATAGATGCACTCTGCACTATAAAGTGTAGGAGCTGTGGCAAACCTGTCTTGTATTCGTCTAGAGTGTTGATAACTAGGTTGTAACTCTTTATAGGGCTATTGTAGAGTATACTAGCTAGAGCCTAGGACAAGGCATAGAATGTATTTATGTCCTCGAAGAGTCGTCAATCTGTATGATTGTATCTGTCCTGGATGTGCAAGATGAGGGATGGTCGCTAACATAGCAAAAGGTATATCAGGCCTCACAGTATAGCTGCAGTATGGTTGAGTCAGGAATTAATATCTTGATAGAAGAAAAATAAAATAGGAGGTGAGTATGTTGACGAGAGCGACAATTTCTTAAATCAGCACAACATCTTTATCGCAATATCGCCCAATAGACCTCCATTGCTCGTATTGGGTATTTCCGCCTGTAACTCTAATAGCTTATTAATAATACCGCAGAGTAACATCATCTTGCCCTTACTGGCGTTATCTTTAATCTACAGTAACTAGCTCTCTCTGTTGTCTCGCCATTGCTAAAAGTCCTCGTAATCTAGGACCTACTTATATGAGTCCTTGAGAAGACTGCCTTTTGTCTGCTTGATATGTGTCTTGTCGTTGTGGGGGTCGGTTAATTGTAGGTCGGTAAGGTATTGATTGCAGTTCGGCTCGTTGTAGTTGTGGACTTCAATATGGTTTCCCATATGAATTCTACTCTGGCTGTCAGCTTTAAGGTCCCTAATGGAGTTTATTATACAGTCGTTACGGTTTGCTGATGTTATTCTAGTATTATTAATAGTTAGGGAGGTTTCTAGCTTGAATTAGCTGGCGGCTTAGAGTTGGCTGTGGCGGCGCTTAATAGACTACTGGGATATGTTCTTTTGTCAGCTGCACTATCCCCTTATATGGTGCAGCCTGCACTAAAAGCTCCTATTAGATATAAAGAAAAACGCGTATCGATTTACCTTATATAACTAGTATAGCTGAAGTTTTAGCACTGTGGCCGGCGCTTTGAGTGTAGCGGCCTTATTTAATAACTGCATTGACTGCTTTGAGTATATCGGTTGAGACTGCAAATGCTGCTAACTGACTGGATTTGGGCGTTATCTGGAGAGGAAATTAAGATGGATAAGCTGAGCTTGTTGGCTCTGTAAGATGCTGCTGCTGGGTCTGAAAGCGTCTTATTGGAGGCTGTAGTGCAGAAAGGCAAAGGAATCACCAGGGGAAATTATATAAAGGATATGAAGAGCGAGGAGGATATGAGAGTGCTGATCTGAAATAAATAGAGCGAGAACAGTTTAGCATATGGTTTGGGTGTTGCGGGTCTGCCTACGCCCGCCCTGCACATTAGAAGTATCTACGGCGGGCGGCGGGGTATCTTCTAACAGTAACTAAGGTGTTTATCTTTATGCCGTCAGGAAGATGGGCCTGAAATAACGTTAGCTAGGTTACTGTTAACCTTAACGTTAAGTTAGATGCATGCGATATCTTTAGATGTCTACTGAATTGTGGCCTTTTCAGACTTTGATGTCTCTGTGTTATTACTCTGCAGGCCCCCACTAGGTCTAGTTGGAGGTGGAGGAATATCACAATTGAATCTACATCTGTTATTGATATTTGATGCCTATTTTTGCTTTCTTAACCAACTGCTATTAATGCATCTTCGATTTAAATGAATCTAAAGCTCGATGTGTCCTCTATGAAGATGAGAGGGCCCCCAGGAGCCTTAAGTATTGTCTTCGAATTGCTTAAGCTATCTTTCGCTGAGCCGTCCCGGGCGGCATCTGCTACTAGATGGTGCTGATAATTGGTGGGCTACACGCCTTATCTGCAGCTATATCACACGGGAACAAGTTTATAGTTGCCCCTCTGACTCTGCTGTTATATCTATTATACTTTGCTGCAAGCTGACTTCCTTAGACTTGTAAGATTATAAGAGTTCTGACCTTTATACTAAAGTTATCAGCTAAGTGCTGGACTTGCCTCTCTATAAGGCTGAGGACTACTGCTCTATATTAGTACTAAGATGGAGTGCTCTATCTGAGTTCTAATTATTTATACAGCTTCTAGAGTATTTTACTTGGGCCTTAGAGATAAGTACCATTTTGAATACAGTCAATACTATTACTACCAATAAGAGTAGTTATATCTATATTAATAATAATATCTATAGAATAGAAGACTGCTGCCTAGTAGACTTATAATTAACCGATTCCTACAACAATAAGATATACATTAAGTAGACTAAGGGCAGCCTACTAGAAGACTTATACTGCTGGCTTCTTAATAATACTAATTTCTAATAACAGTATAATAACAAATAGAACTAACTGCTCTAAATTAAGGGTGATTTTAGTAAGGGTAAGACTATATTGCTCTATAGTATTATTAATAAGTTAAAAAAGGAGACTATAAACCTTATATCCTATATCTTCTGCTAGGGTACTAACTTATATATTAATAATATAACAGCTGTACTATACGGCCTTATCTATCTTTTTGTCGACTAGTAGCTATTGCTTATCTTATATATATAGATAAAGAATAACTAGGCGGGTAAAAGCCTCTTTAAGAATGTAAATACCTAATAGGCCTTAGCTAATATCTTTAAAAACATTCTATAAGATTCAGACTTGTAGAGTACCTTTTTTATTATTAATACACTCAATAAATATATAGTAAATCTATTGGAACTTCTTAACTTAATTATTAAGAAGTTATCTAAATCTTCTTATATTAAGTAGATTGTTTTTAGTTATAACTAGCTGAATATTAAAAAGCAGCTAGAAATAGCAGAATAGAAAGTTAGGCTATATCTCCAGCTAAATAAAAAGTCTATATTTACTGCTATTAGTATATATATTAAATATAAGGTAAATTAATTAGTACAGCTAAAAGATATAATAATAAAATATAAGATACTATTTAGTATTACTTATTCTTAAATACAAATAATATATTTCTTTAGGTAGCTTTAGTTTATTAAGATCTCTAGAAGATCCTATAATAGAATACTCTTATTAAGTTAAATATATTTCCTTTTAAACTTAATTCTCTTTATAAGTAAATAATAGAGTAAATTTGTAATTTGGATAATTCTAATCTATATATAGATATACTTATACTTCTAATAATTGTCTATTAGTCTATTACTCTATATAAACTTATGTCTTTTGTTAATATACTAAAGGATATTTCTAATAACCTTAACTCTTTAGTAGAGATTATAGAGCTTTACAGATTATTCCTAACTCTTTATAACTATACTATCTACTTTATCTATTAGTCTGCTAAAAACTTTTTACTTATAAAGATATCCAGTAAAATCTTTCCTTCTAAAATAAAAGAGAGTTACTATACTATCTTCTTAAGATTATTACTAGTAATATTCAAGTTACTATAATATAATATATATAGCTTAAGTGCCTCTGGATTTTCTATTAATAAAGTCAAACTGTTTAATTTAAACCTATTAGCTTTAGTATAATACTTATATATCTACTGAATTAACTACCTAAATAATACAATTTTATATAAGACTTTAATATCTATTAACAACCTCTATAATAAAGGTATAGTCTATTAATTTCTCAGTAAAAAGTATCTATACTAGCTTAAGATATTTAGTCTTCTTTAAGGTATATTAAGAGGAGTAGTTATAATAATAAAGCTTAAGATATTACTGGTATATATATTAGCTTTATTATCTTATAGAGTCTATATACTTATTAGTATCTCTACTAGAAATAGTCTAATAGTTTCTATTTATTCAACCTTATTTAAGATATATACTGATTTATCCTATTATATAGGTGGGCAATAGAAAATGCGCCTCTTCAGGCATATATATCAGCGCTTAGTTTTAGTCCTCAGCAGAATATAATGAGAAAACTGTTTGAAGGGAAAAAGCCAAATTGGATAGTAGCAAAACCGGCTATAGCAGAGAATTAGAATATATATCAGGCGATACTTAAGGGCTATTGTGATTGGGTTCAGTTAGTGGCCTTCTCGCCTGATGGTAAGCATCTCGCATCGGCGTCATCTGATAAAACCGTAAAGGTATAGGATGCCACAACAGGCCAGTGCCAGGCGACACTTAAGGGCCATTGCGATTCAGTTATCTCGGTGGCCTTCTCGCTTGATAGCCAGCGTCTCGCATCGGCATTATATAACTGGACCGTCAAGGTCTGGGATGCCATAACGGGCCACTGCCAGGTGACGCTTGAGGTCGGTAGGTACATCTATAGTATCCGTTTCTATAAGACTGGCGCTTATCTTCTTATAGAAGCTGGCACTTTCAACCTAAGCGTGCCCTCACCCTCACTCTCGCCCTCGCCGCCCGCTGTACTGCGTGCATCCGGTCCTCTGCATCACCCACGCGAATATCAAGGCTATGGCGTCAGTGCCGATAGCGTATGGATCACATATCAAAGTCAGAGCCTACTCTAGCTCCCATCAGAATATCGTCTAATAACGTCAGCAATTGCAGTATTAACTATTGCCCTCAGCTGTAGCTCGAAATGAGTCTTACTATTCCGGTTTATAGGGGACGCTTATTAGGGTGCTATAGTAACCTATCGGTTAGTGTATTAATCTACCAGTCAGTCCTCCACTCTATATGTTTTTATATAATCTCTTTCTTTTAGAGGGCGTATAATTATTTAAATTACTATCTTAATTACCTTAAGATAGTTTGATAATTTTATATAATAGTTATTAGATGTCCTTTAGTTTTATATTATTTACAAATACAATTATCTAGAAATATAGAAGTATGGCATATTTAACATAAGTATATTCCTTCTAACGAACTTATTATTGCTTCTCTAGTATACTATACTGCAGTTCCCTCAGTCAATAGTACTTTATTTTCTTCCTGAAGACTACTAGATGTTTTTTCTCTCTTTATCCTTATAGGGACTTCCTCTCTACACAGCACTAGAGAAGATAGTCAATAGAATAGGGATTAAGAACAATAAATACAGTAGGTAAAGTTAGAATACAATTAACTGCCAACTTATATAACTGGTCTGTACTAGACACACAAACAATTAGTGCTTATTATTACAGTTAGTAAGCCCTAGAAATACTATTTAGGTACTACTGTAGAACAGAACTGATCTCAGTTTGTTATAGCCTTATACATCTGGCGGTTGGTATACAGCTGATGATAGAGTATAGCTGTTATAGATAGTAGAGCAGGGAAGGACGCTCGTAAGGCAGTTATAAGTCTGCTCTCAACTTGGACGATGCTGCAGGCAGAACGTAGTGTATAGCCAACTAACTGCAGTTGCTATTTTGTTGTAATTACTCTTCGGGAAATTCTGATAATAGGCTGGTAAATAAGGCAGCCTAAACGATATAGGCTAGACGCTAGAAGCTGGGCTGTAGTATAGTCGCTGCATCATAATATTAGACGCAACTGCATACAAGATGGGGTTATATTTACACACTAAACGCACCCCATACCGATCGCATTCTTACGGGCTCACTCCACCCTATATGCATCACGTCAAACTATCCTTAAGACAGTCAGCTAATAGCAGCAGAGATATCTACTCAAGTGCTAACACAAGATATATATTGTATAGTACTAGTCATACTTCTATACCCTGGGCCTAACTGTAGCGGGAAAGTTCTCACTCTATTATCAACTAGAGATAAAATAAGGTCAGGAGACAGCCTTAATTAAAGATACCCCACCCGCCATACTAATTCCCTATATATATCGCAGATATATCCTTCGCCTCAATAGAATCCGCTAGATTTACAGTCCGATCTGTAATACCCGTACTACAAGCTAAGGCAGCCTCACTCCACTCATTCCCTACCTGCACTCTTACTATCTCTTTACTCTTAATATTCTTTATATAGTTTCTCTCTATAATTCCCTCAATCTTCTCTATAACAGCCTTAAATAAAATACTATCAGTACTGATAGCAGCATCCTGTAGAGCTATTAAGCTCGGCTCGTTGTCCACCTCCTCAATTTCTAGCTCTACAAGCTTGCGATATATACTCTCTACAGGAAATAGCTTCTCTAGAATATCTATAAATCCCATAATCTGCTCTATCAGCTTGTCGAAGTTCTTACCGTCATATAGCGCCCGTGCTGCCTTCTTTAGCAGGCCTGTTTGCTTCTGTTTCTAGCGAGTAACAACCTCCAGCCGGCCATATAGTCCCCAAACCACCGGCTGTATGTCTTTATCTTTAAAGCGCACTAAATCATCTTGTCTTGTATCGATCTCGTATCGCTTTGATGACTTCTGTACAGTATAGAAGAACTGTTCGATCTCTTCCAGTATCACTTGGACCTATCGAGAATCTCTGTCGTCAGGCGCGTCGGTGGTAAAGCGTGGGTCGTCGTTAATCGCAACTGCCTCGCCCCATCTACCCAATCGGATCTTGGCGATGTCGAGTTTCAGTTGGCAGCGTTCGAAGTCTCGGCCGAAATGACGGCTCAGTTGGATGTACTCAAAGCAGTCGACGCAGTTGTTGAACAAGGCTGCCACGCTCAAAGCGCCGGCCACAGTGCCAAAAACTTCAGCCATGCTGGTCGTGTGAGGTAAATCGATGCCCGTTTTTCTTTGCGTCTGACGGGGAGCTTTTGGTGCAGGCTGCGCCACGTGAGGAGATGGCTGACGAAAGAAGGCATCTCAGTGGTTCGCCTAAGCGCCGTCCGCAGCCAACTCCAAGCCTGCTTCAGCTTGGGCACGAAAACAATTCTCGTCATCACCAATGCCACAATGGCGTTTGTGAATAGCGATGAGTACACGACACGACCAACAAACTTCGCCCGGGATGTGAACGCCGATGGCCAAAGCAGAATTCAGGTTGGAAACAACTAGGTATAGCCACAGATCCAGATATAGTAGCAGGGACGCCAAAGCGGCAGAATCCTATCTATCAGGAGATTATTAACAGAGGGACTCTAATTATTTTAAGCTCCCCAACCCTATGCCAGCCTGCTTAAAAAAGGGCCCGACACACACAGCTAACGCCAATTGCAAGGCTGGATCTGCTGTATACGACAGGAAGGTCCCAGAGGGCTACAGATATACACACTTTAACGGCGGAAAAGATCAATAGCCAACACCCAAAATCACCTGCTATTCCTCGAGAGGGTGCACAGAAAAGCGTCGCACAGGCGTCTTGCTTGGTCGGCCCGAAGCCGCACCAGACTACGCGTATGTGGTCGGGTTGATCTGAGGCTTATGTCTCCTAATAGGAAAGCATCTAATCGGATGCTCTATCGAGTCGGCCGCAGGAAATAATGGTGGCAAGGCATCGGTGAGGCCTGCGGCAGCCCGTCAATTGGCGAAGTGGAAGACTCAGGTCGAACGAGGATCGCGACTGAGATCAAAAATAGTCTCATAAAAATCTCTCAAAAATCAAGGGCAAAAAGTCTTCATTAACTCTTACAATAAGGTCGTCGAGACCTCTGTCTCTCTGACTGAAAAGAAAAATTCAAATGTCAAGAAGCGATTGATGATCCTTCCTTCCGTGCGCAGCTTCCTCCCCTACTTATCCCTATTGCATCTCTGGTAGCGACCGGCTAGCCCAAGAGTCCCTGACCGCCTGTCACAACACCAGACTGGATACCTTAATTTATACCTATGTAAATACTGCAACAGACTCGCTAACTCAGGTTTTTAAAGAATAAAACAGACATCTTAATACTGCATAAACAGTCCTTAAGTTTATTGCCACCTCCCTAAATAATATTACCACTACCTGTAATCACAACCTAAAAGGTTATATTAAGAAGATTATTATACTCTTTATAAGCTTCCTTAAAGCTACAATCCTTAAATTAAATAACAACCCAGACGCCCTGGCCCCAGCCCCTAACAGGAAAACCTAGGCCTAAACGGCCCAGCCACACCCTTGGAATCAGTTGTATCAGCACTGACAATTAACTTCTAGTCTTGACTACCACTCCCATAAGAAAGAAGTTGTACTATCTCGTTGTTACCAGCACGTCTCGCCACATCCAAAGGAGTCTTGCCCCTCAAGCTCCTTGCTCTTGTATTTGCTCCACGTTGAAGCAAGAGCTTGGTTACACCCACTTGGCGAAACTGTGCTGCCTGGTGCAATGGCGTTCTCAGGTTTACACCCTTTACGTCTATATCGTGACCATTTTCAAGGAGCTGAGATACCAGGGCTACATCACCATGTTCGCATGCCCGATGGAGAGACGTCCATGGACCTGTGTCATGTTTGACACAGGTCCGCGCCAGATTTTCATACCCAAGATATAGTGCTTTCGCTAGGAGATGACTCAGAGAGTCTTTCAGCGAGTCAACCATCTCCTCCACAACATCCTGCTCGCACTTATCGAGAAGTATGAGTAGACTTTCAAAGTTTTCCTTCTCTGACGCCAATATCAGAGGGGGTTTTTCCATTTTCATCCGCTCCAATTGGGGTTTGCCCCCATGAACAGAAGTACCCGAACCATGTCTGTAAGGTTTTGAGTGGCTGCTTGCCGGAGCGCAAGGTCTTCAAAACCTTTGATGGAACCATTTAGCTGCGCAAGGAGGATCAGTCGAGGTATGGATATACTCCCACGACTCAATGCTGACTTAAGCCGCTTTTGCTCCTCTGCGCTGCTGCAGTCGATCTCGGAGTTGTTTCCCGCGACTAGTTGCATCATGCTAACTTGAGCCTGGCTCAGAAGGGCTGCCCCAAAATCCCCCTCGCTCATCGAGACACATTGCATTTTATCAAAAAATAATGTCAGGAAGTCCGAATGACCAGTATGAGCTGCTAGAGAGAGTACCTTTTCGAGAATTTCCAAGGACGCAGAGCGGAGGAGAATTTCCCAGGACGCAGGCCGGAAGAAAATTTCGACAGCTTGGCAAGCAGCTTCCTTCCCAGCTTTGACGAACAGATCTATCACAGTATCGTTGTGGATATCTACTTTCGCCAAATCGGCACCGTGTTGCAGCAGTGTGAGGAAGCCGTCGGCGCCAACCCGGAAAGCGGCATAGTGTAATGGTGTTTTGCCCTTAGAATCACTAGTGTTGGCTTCCGCCCCAGCGTTAAGCAATATTTCCATGAGCGAGTCGTCTCCCTGGGTGATTGCATAGTGCAGAGAGGTGCATCCGGCCCCGTCTTTGATGTTTGGGTTTGCGCCTGCCTGTAATAGCAGTTGTATAGTCTCGGGCTGCGTAGTATAGTGTAATGGTGTTTTTGCCTTAGAATCCGTTGTGTTGGCTTCTGCCCCAGCATTAAGTAATATCTCTACGAGCGAGTCGTCTCCCTGGGTGATTGCATAGTGCAGAGAGGTGCATCCGGCCCCGTCTTTGATGTTTGGGTTTGCGCCTGCCTGTAATAGCAGTTGTACAGTCTCGGGCTGTGTAGCGTAGTGTAGACCTGTCTTTCCATTGTTGTCCTTTGTATTTGGATTTGCGCCGCATTTCAACAGCAATTGAATGATCTTTCTCTGGGCATTGTCACTGGAGATGGCAAGGTGCAATGCTGTCTTGCCATCCTTGGCCCTCTTTTCAACGTTGGCACCTCTATCCAGAAGAGTTCGAGCGACAGAGTATTGGCCTTTCTTGGCAGCCACGTGTAGCGGCGAATGGCCTGGTTTGTACGAGACCGATCGGGCTGTCTGCTTTGTTCTCGCCATGGTCTTATAGCATGTCAAAAGATAAGGAATGGGAGGGAGTGCTGAAGTTTTAGGATAAGGGCAGTGGTCAGATGTCGAACTGGGTTATAAAGCGCTTAATATATTGCGCTAGTCAGCCTCAGATACGCTACTTTAGGCAAACTTGGTTAGCGCGAAACGGCAAGGCACACTGTAGTCATGACTCATTTTCACCGCCATTTCTACGATCTCAACCGGTCCTAGACCAAAATTTCAGTCATACTGGTAACTAAATGGTTGCTGATCATTGTTTGTCTCTGCCTTCTCTTGCCCGATTCTCTTTTCAGTACTGCTGTCCTGACCTCGCACCTGTACTATGCCTTTCGGCCGCATTGTTCGGAGGCTGAAAAAGAAGGACGATGGCACTTCAACAGACGAGCCTAGGCCTATTGTAGGTTTTCCAATGCACGGTCTGTTGTCCTCTATTTTTTGACGTTACTGTCTGTAGGGTGTAGCAGAGAAGCCAGGCTTGTTTATCATTGAGCAAAAGGCGCCATCTCAAATCAATTTAGTTGAGTTAGTTTGTTCCTATTGTTGCGTATGCGGAGAGGCTGATAGACATCAGCATTGTTGCGGTCCATGGGCTAGGTGGCAATGCTTTTAGGACTTGGCAGGATAGCAATGGCAAAATCTGGCTACGTGACTTCTTGCCTCATCAGATTCCCAATGCTAGGATAATGTCCTATGGATATCATTCCACAGTCGCCTTCAGCAAGTCTGTAGGCAGGATCGATGATATCGCCCTTGACCTCCTCGAGCGCCTTCGACTAGAGCGGGTAACAGACACGGTGAGACCGACATAGCCGATTGTCTACGTAATTATCCAAGCTCATTTATTATAGGAGCTGTCGAGGCCGATTATTTTTTATATGTCATAGCATGGGAGGGATTGTGGTTAAAAAGGTGAGTTTACTAGGCCGTCCTTGACATTGATCAGCCGATGTTGATGGTGCATTTGGCTCTGGTCCTCGCGCATGAACGCTCCTCACTCTATGGCATTTTATCCCAAAAAGCCTTTGGGGTCATCTTCATGGCAACTCCCCATCGTGGTTCCAGTGTGGCTTCTTGGGCACAGATTGCTGCGGTGATAGTGCGATCAGCTCAGCTGGGTCTAAATACGAACCTTGAACTTCTAAGAGTGCTGCGCCGAGACTCGGAAATCCTCATGGACATATCGAGTCAGTTTGTCGAACGAGCAGCGAACCTGCAGATACGCACATTTTACGAGACTGAGGCTCTCGACTACATGAATTCAGTGGTGTGTTATGCAACTCAAGGTTACCATGTATTGCTAATAACTACCCATTAACTCTTCAGATTGTGGATAAAGCCTCTGCAGTTCTCAACCATCCAAATGAGAAAAAAAGCCCTGTCCAAGCGAACCATAGGACTATCTGTCGCTTTTCAAGCGCTGATAGCCAGAAATACCGCCCCATCTGGAAGGGAATTAAAGAGCTCGTGGAATGTGCACTGTCGGGCGGAGTGAAAGACGGTAGGTTGTCTTGGCGAAGTAGAGTCACGTAACATTAACCAGATAATTGACGCTAGATCGATCTCCTCTGGACTTGCACATATTGCAGACCCTCCATAAGTCAGACTATGAAAGTTACAAAGACGCCATCGATCGTCCTGCCGAAGAAACTTGCAGGTGGTTCCTTCAGCATCCTTTGTATCTCAATTGGCTGAACCAGCCTCGTTCGGGCCTTCTTTGGGTAACGGGAGATCCGGGATGTGGGAAAACCGTCCTCACCTCTTTCCTTATCGATGCCGTCAGGGCGTCAGCAGCCCAGATCAACACTCCGACAGCTGTTTGTTTCTTTTTCTGCGACGAAAAGATTGAGCACACAAAATGACGGTGGTTCTATATTGTCTGGAATTCTCCACCAGCTATTTCGGTATAACAGCCACCTAATTCGCCATGCTAGAGATTCATTTGAGACAAAGAACCCTCAACTGGTTATGAAGTTCAAGAATTTATGGGACATTTTTAATGCCAGCATCCTGGACTCGGAGGCAGGGAATATAATCGTGCTTGTCGATGCACTCGACGAGTGCAATCCCTCGTCCAGGACTCAGTTCATACGGTCGCTCGCTTCTCACCTTAGTTCGAGGCAAAGTTCGAACGAATATGTTTTCAAGGTGCTTATTACCAGCCGCGGACATCAGTCAATCGAAGACACGTTTGAGTCGACCCTCCATGTTCGGTTGAGGGCGGAGGACCACCTGGATCAAACTGCTGAAGACGTCGCCAGATTCATACGACTTAGAACCGCGAGAATTCAAACGCTTACAGCCTGTTCGGACGAAGTTATGCGCGGCGTTGAAGGACAGTTGATTGAGAAAGCCGACGGAACATTTTTGTGGGTTTCTCTGGTCCTTGACATCTTGGATAAGACAACGGACGCTTCTCCAGAAGCTTTCAACAGAATTCTTCATAGCCTGCCTCAAGAGCTTAATGGAGTCTATGAAGCCATTCTCAACAGCTCATCGGAGCCAGATAGACTGACAAAGATTCTTCACATTCTGATTGCGACCCGACGGCCGTTGACACTCACCGAACTCAATATAGCACTTGGCATGTTGCCCACGGATTCTATCACTTTCTTGGAATAATATCAAAGGCCGCTTACAATTCAGAATAGCCAGGACATTAAAATCGATTTGCGGGCCTTTTGTGAGGATAAGCAATGGCACAGTTTATCTGGTCCACCAAACTGCGAAAGAATTCCTAGTCAGACCATCTAATATTGAGAGACCGATATCAAGCTCTTGGAGACAAAGTCTGAGCGTCTCACAAGCGAACAAAGTCTTAGCCGGGATTTGCTCTTGCTACCTTCTCCTAGACATATTTTCAGCTCCAGGATATGCAAACAGCCGACCGGATAACGACGAAAATGCGGATGAGGCATGCTCGGACCAGCCTTGCAGCTTCCTCGACTATGCCTCCAAGTACTGGGGGTATCACTTCCGGCTGTGTGATAATGCGGGAAGCAGCGATATGGTGCCGAGGGCGTCTCGATTGTCGGATACACAGTCCCCTTGCTTTCACCGATGGTTTCCGCTGTACTGGACTACCATATCTCCCGATGACAAATATCCGACAGACATGACGCCGCTCATGATTACAGCCCATTTTGGGCTGAGGGACACGGTCTCCATGTTGATAATGGCAGGAGTCGATGTCAATGCCAAGGACTCGGCTGGATGGACACCGCTTCACTGGGCAGTGTGGGAAGGACATGACTTCACTCTGGACGGATCCGAAGCGGTCCTGCAGCTCTTAGAAGGCGGGGCCAACGTTCAGTCCGAAGACTGGCTGGGCATGACTCCATTACATTGGGCAGCCGCTGATAGACAAGAAGCCATCATGCGCCTACTCTTAGCTGCGGGAGCATATGTCGATGCAATGGACTCAGGAGGATCAACGCCGTTGCACTTGGCAGTGGAAAATGGGCATGATTCTGCTGTAGAGTTGTTGCTAGACCATGGGGCCGACATCGACGCAACATGTGAAGTTGAAACTGTCGCATCTTCGGAGAATGGGGATATAGGCGCAGACCCGGATCTATATGAATAAGGGGAGAATGCTCTGTCAGATTCAGTGGACGTTATGTCCAGTTATATCCGATCTCCTACTGGCTGCATAATAGGTTGAAGTAAATTCGCATCTACATAAGCTCGGGATCTTATACTTAACAGCCGTGGATTTCAGTAGCTATAAATCCGAAATCCAATTATAACAACTCTCCCTGAGTGACAGCCATGTGCGACGGTTGGCCCTCTGGTTGCTGCGTAAGATGGCCGATATTGCATCGGCGGCCAGAGCAAGTGTTCTCCATTCCATGTGATCCAACGATAGTCTCTACTAAAGCCGTAGCCAGTAGCACGGTACATAGGAGGAGTTCCCTCTGCAGTGAACGCCCCAACGACTGTGAGGAACCGCAGATTGCCAGGTTCAAAGGATAGGCGATCAGACGCAAGGCCAATGTCGAGTTCCTGGATGCACTCGCCCGTATCGGCGCGCCACAGCCTGACCGTTCCATCGTCCGAGGCTGATGCCACGAGCGCCGAGTTGTGTGAGAAGGCCACCGACCTGACCAGGCCCCTGTGGCCCAGTCGCAACCCCGTGCGCAACAGCCCCTTCATTTAGCACTGAACTTCGGTTGTTCTGAAGCGGCCGTGTTCGGGATGAATACAATACAATACAATTCATTACGCCCGGCGGCTTATGCCGAAAGGGCACTAATCGCTAATATACCCATACATTACCCAAATTTGTGTCCTTGTCTCCTTAAGCCCATACTGTGTCTACTTCTTGCTTGTGCTTCCTTGCCTGTTCTGTCTCTCTCTCTGCGGATTCCCGTGGTTTGGTAGTATTACTAGCGAGCTAGCTTGAAGCCTATTCTCCAAGTGTTCAGCGTCCTACCTACGGCGGCTGAAGCGGCGTCTGCTTTTATGGCACGGGGTGAGGGTCGAATTAGGTTGGAAATAGTGGGTTAGTGGGGGTTGAAGGGAGTCCCTGGTTAGTTTGCATCAAGGCGGCCCGTGGCTAATGCAAACCGGATCGTCGCCCGAACGGCCTCCAGGTTTGGCGTCCATTTTTGGTCCTCTGACGGCGACTTTCCTCCAAGATAGAAGGAGATGTTGCCTCTTCGAATGTCAGTGCATTGAAGCACCTCTGTAAGATATGCCGTCCATTTTCGGCATCGGAAGAGGAAATGCTCAGCTGTCTCTCTCGCTTGTCCACAATCACACTGGTCCGACGGTGTCGCTTTTATGTGGAAGAGGTATGCGTTCAACCTCGCTATATCCGTTCTGAGCTGGGCGAGCACACTAGCTTCCTTCCATGAGAGCTGGTTATAGAGTTGTCCCGTGTGTTTGCCCGGCAGTGCCACATCGACTCTTTTGGAGTGTCTTCCAACCTTGTCTGGCAGAGACCTATCGCTGTTGACTTTGGTTCGTGCAACACCGAGTGTTGTCGATTGCATTCCAGGAAACAAATTTTGAGGGACGGCCCCCTGCTTTGCTGCCACTCGTGCCTCTGCTTTGGCAAGCTTCAGAAGCTCATTAAAGTTATATGGAAGAGAAATTACTGCATGAGACCCTACAAGGGTGATGATCAAATTCAACCCGGCCTAGACGTTTTCTTGTTTCTCTTTACAAAAGTTAGAAACGGCCTTGGTTTGGGGATCATCGCTTTCACATTCGTAGCATCGCTCGAGTGCCTTCTGGCCAGTTTCCAAAGCTCTCCAAGCATGGTTCCGCCGTGGGGTGGGGGGCCAGGGTCGCTGATGGGATGGATGACCTACGTCATCCCCGCTCTGGGGGAGAGAGAAAACAGCGTCGATCCATTGGCGTTCTAGGTTTTACTGTCAACCCAGTCGAAGACCCAAAATGCCCTGCTTGACCGGCTGCAGCCACAGCAAGCCTCATCGAAGGGGTGGAGTCATACTTATAAGCAAGGCAGATTTAGTGACAGCCTGACAAACGCAGGTGACCAACCCAAAAGCCAAGAAGGCGTTTATTCAGCTCGGCGAGTCACTTAGCGGTGCGAGGGGGACCGGGATGGGGAATCATGGGCTGTAGTATCTTGCCTCAGTTGTGAGGTGACACGGAAGGTTACATCGGTGGGTAGCGGACAGTGTGTCGCTTACACTGCACACCCTGTCAGCATCGAGTCCTAGGAGAGGACAGACCGGCCGGCCCGCCCCGCGCTGATTGCTTAGAACCGACAAGATGATCTGCGTTATCTGTTCGCCCTCGAAGAAAAAAAACTTGCTGCAACATTGCAGGCATTGGTCATAATTGAGCTTCCCGTGTTGCCTCACACAATACGGAGACTTACAAGTTGCTTACGTGCAGCGGCAGCCAAGGCGGATAAAACCGGGAGATGCGGTATTTTCTCAACTAACATTGCCGAAAATGCATTGACCGATTGCTGCCTGATACTCAAACCTGCAGCCACGCCAAAAGAGTCATGCATTTTGCCAGCCGAATTGCACATTGCCTTTGTCGAGCTGAGGTGGCTTACTGGGGGGTTGCGGGGGCGCGTGATCGGCCATGCTACGTTTGAGGGAGGCCTGAGCGGTGGTCAGTGATCAAACGACCCTCTTTGTGTTGCTCAAGATGTGCATCCTGACGAGACATTGGATCCAGGAGGGGAGACCATTCCGTCGTAGAAGCCTCACAGTTCTTGGTGTTGTGGGTCATTATTGCTGGCAACGCTCGGTTGAATCTATAATTATAGCCATGCAATGTCAGGGCAGCGACAGGGGCGCAGCAAGCGCAGAAGATATGAAGGAGGGAATGATCAACAATAGTTTAGCTAGGACTGACACACATGCATCGCACCTTGGCCACCAAGAGTGTGCAATGTGCAAATTGGAGAAAGCTGACAACCTACCAAGGTCGTTGAAAGCCAATAATACGCAACATCATCCCTTCACCTCAGCCACATCGGCTGGCAAGGGTTGGCCAACAGCAATGCCACGTAATCGAGAGGCAACACGCTTCCACTGAATTTTGGGGTATTTCTCAATCACCGGAGTCCTTTTCCTAAACATTTGATCCACAGCGACCGCGCTTCATCTGACAGAAGCTCACGGCGATGGAATCGTCTGCAGAAACAGCGGTAACTCGACAACCCAAGCAGAACGTGGCTTGAGGGTACTCTCGCTTGGTACTACCGTCTAGGTGCTCACTGATAAACGTCTTTGATACTAACAACTCCACCAGATGGCAGGGAGTTCGAGGGCTTTCCAGCCTTTACATTATTCGACATTTGATGAAACGCGTCGATTCTCGCAATTCACCTAAACCATGTGACTATTTCGACATTATCGGCGGTACGAGTACCGGCGGGTAAGTCTCAGCCAGAGGCTCATCACGAGTGGATCCGTTAAGGCTTAACATTTAATCTCCACCTTTCAGGCTGATCGCCATCATGCTTGGTCGGCTTCGCTGAGCATCCCTGACTGTATCAAGAAGTACCAAGAGCTTTCGGCCCAAGTCTTCAAGCCTAAACGTCAGCACAACTTCCTCGGTAAGGCCAAGGACCTATGCGCCACCATGATACCCTACACACCCATTCACGATCGAGTTGCACTGCATTTTTAGCCCATCCGCGGCCGGGGTAATTGATGTAATTGATCGAGCCTGCATCTCGCTTTGCCAGGCACCCATGCAGTTTGTATCTTCTTTTAAAGGAAGGCCTCCAATGATTCCTGGTTGTTTTATGATAAAAATTCTCTGAATGTTTCATCATGCTCGTCTCACCATCCCTTCATTTTCTCCACCCTTTCAAACCGTCATTAAGCTTTATTTTAACGTTGTAGTGCATAGCGTGTCCAATACGCAACCAGGATACCCTAGATACATTCACCAAATTCAGCAATATCTAAGCTGCTACGGACGGTCACACGCAAGCTTTTGAGTAACACTTTTGGAGATTTTATTACTAAGCTCTTGGCCATTAATGTTGTGCTGTAAACGGACTTTGAAAACTGCCATAGCCATCTTCGTTCCTCAAGGCTGTTTTGCGCAAACCGCGACCGGTTTGCCTCTCCTGTACCCGGACTTCACCAACGTGTAAGCCACCAGACGGCCCCACGCAACTTTATGAATAACACTTGTGAAAATCTCCTTAGCAGACTCGGCCATCAAATGCTGTAGAAGCACCATGAAAAGCACCCTCTCCATCTTCGTTCCTCAAGGCTCTTTTTTGCGCAAACCGCGACCGGTTTGCCTCTCCTGTCTGTTTTAGGACGTTACTGTGGAGCTAACCAGGATACCGTCCGGTTCAAGCTTTGCTCTTATTGGTTCGAGTCCCAGACAAACGACCAGGGTGTAACGATAATTCGTAAGCAGCCTTTCGGAGCTCAGACCATTCTTTCGTCTTGACAAAGGGATGGAAGCCTTTATTGTATGCTTCTTGGTTAAGAGTAAGAAAAAAATAATCTGCTTGCTATCAATTAATTAATTACGCTCTTCTCTATCTTTTAATCTAGGTATTGCTGTATCCATCGATGTGTTTGAATTTTGACGAAATAAAATGTCCCCGTCGACTGCCTGCGTGAATTTCACCGAGTCCCTGCGGACTCAAGCCTGGCAGGAGCCCGATTCGCATGTCCTATACGAAGTATATGTTTACAGTAATACGCCGCCGCGCCTGACCCCTGGCTTTATGACTAAGCGTCGAGGCCTCCAAGGCAATTTCTTGCCAATCTCGCAACCCAACAGGGCAAGCCGATTCAGGCTTCAACTTATCAATAGCTCCCAACTTTTGAACAGATTCTCTCTATGATCCTTCACAGTGATCCCGTCTATTATAGTGTCCCTATAATAAGCTTCTCTGATGGATCTGGCCATTTTACCAACCTCGGAAGCCAAGACAGATCCAGGTTCAACAAGCGAAGAGCATATACTCTGCGCCTCTTGCTCGCAGCTTAACCTTGAAGGGGTCAAGCTCTTGGAGACTAACCGCTGGGAGGCAACCTATGGAAACGGAATCTTCGTTTCGAACGTCGCTGGGCGCTATAGAAGCCTACAAACGTATGCCTCAACCTGCCCATTGTGCATTGTGTTTACTGCATGTCGGGCTGGATCGGCGACATGGTCGAACCATGACGAGATCCGGGCCTTCTCTTATCTCCGATACTCTGGATATGCAGCCCCCACAACGCTGACGGATTGAGAGTCCTGCGTGAAAGCAACACATTGGTTCTAGTCTTGGTGGACCGGACGTTGTTGAACAAGAATGAGTTGCGTACGCAGGTCACGAACCACGTCCAGAACAATGCTTGCGCCATACTCCGGCTCCAATCACATGATGATATGGTTGCGGTGCGGCGATTCCCTCATCAATTCAACACTGGCACTGTGCTCAGCTGGTTGCAATACTGCGAGAATCATCACGGCCCTGCTTGTCGGAGTATCACCCCCCGGTTAGTCAGCTTCGACCTGATCGACTGTCAAACACTTGGTATACGAACGTACGAGGGTTCAAAACAAGTTCCTTACGTGGCATTGAGTTATGTCTGGGGACTTTCGAGTGACAAAAGCCAATACTCTATAGAAGAGATTCATGGCGAAAGAAGAATAGGCCCATCCCCGCCCAGGGTTATTTCCGACGCTATTGCTGCGACAAAGGCTCTCGGCTTACCGTACCTCTGGGTTGATAAATTTTGCATGCGTCAAGACCAAGCCAAGAAGGAAGAGCAGATTCGCAACATGGATCTTATCTACGAGAAGGCGACCTTGACGATTGTTGCTGCTGCTGGTTCTGATGAAACCTTTGGGCTTCCGGGTATAGGTACAACAGAGGGGAAAGCTTTGATGTCGATCCAACTGAGCCAAGCAACTATTACTTGGCCGATCAAAGATCCCCAGCTAGCCATCCGTTCATCGAAGTGGGCAACTAGGGGCTGGACGTTTCAGGAATCAAGTCTAAGTCGCCGGTGCCTCGTCTTCTTAGAAGATCAGGTATACTTCGAATGCAATTCGATGAACTACTTCGAAAATATCCAGCTACCCTTCGAAGCAGTACACACTCGGAGCCGACTTAAAATAGGACACCACATGCGTTCGGGCTTATTTGGTAAGAGCCAGGAATCGGGAACGGTGCATCATAATCCGGCCGAAATACCACGCAAGCATTCACTATACCAATATATGTCGACAGTTGAACAATACACCGGTCGAGAGCTCGGACAGGATTCAGACTCCCTCAATGACTTTGAAGGTCTGCTCCGACGTTTCCGCCACCGACTCGAACCACTACTAGACGCTTGGGGCTTATGCCATCCAATCCACCGCTCTCATGACTTGATCGAGTTCTATTTCTTGTGTTCTCTTTCATGGCACCATGTCAAGGACTATTCTTCTG
Source organism: Ilyonectria mors-panacis (assembly GCA_002991585.1). Lineage (NCBI taxonomy): Eukaryota > Fungi > Ascomycota > Sordariomycetes > Hypocreales > Nectriaceae > Ilyonectria > Ilyonectria mors-panacis. Next base: position 1,217,054 of record PPHJ01000050.1, read on the forward strand.
GTGAAATGTCGAAGCCAAGAAGGATACCGGACTTTCCCTCGTGGACTTGGGCCGGCTGGGCCGGTCAAATATCATATGGTAGGCTGAAAATCGGGGGGACTTCAAGGAACCCCATCAGTTTCTTGCGATCAGTCCATCTAGAGTCGCCATCCGGTATCACGCGAAGACTTACGTCCTTTCAACAATCAAGGAAGGCTAGGCGTGGAGAGAAAATACTGCGTCTTGAAGGGAAAGTTCTTCCCAAGAACTTATTTGATCGCGAAGAGATTGATTGGCGTCACATGGTATCTTTCGGAAGAGCCTAGTGGACAAGTGCAATATGTGTTGATCGGATCGCTCCCGCCGTGGAGCAGCACACACAAATCGCCTTGGTTCTGCGTGCACACTCAGTGGGTGAGACGTGGCTACGGATTGGTTTATGCTTTATTGAGTGCCGTCTGTTTGACGTATATAAAGATTGTGGGTGGTCTATTTTCAGGATAGAATAGTGGATTTCCTAGTGAGGCGCCACTTATTCGTTGCGTTTGACTTACAGAAGTAGCGGCTTAATTGAACTTTGCACGACTTTCTCAACTCTCATTCCATGTTTAAAATAGAATCGGGTCTGTGACAGGCAAAGTCATATAACTCCGTCTCTAAGGAAGGATCTGCCTTAGCGGACCACGGCAGAATTAGGCTCTCCATTCTCCTCTCGAAAAGGCTCCTCTCGGAGGGTTTCTTTAATGTTGGAGGAGAATCTGGATACACCAGAGTATTCGAACGCCTGCCTCGCCCAAATCAGTGTTTACAACTGCCAGCAAGTCGGCCACAAAGCCTTTCAATGTGGTAAGACCCCGGTTTGTGGAAAATGCGCCAAGGAAGGTCACCGCCATAGCACATGCAACGAAACTGTCTTCAAGTGTGTGATTGAATTCCTCCACATCATCCATGTCCACCTTGACTGTGTCCTCGTCTTCTTCATCATTATCTTCATATGTGTCACGCCTGTCTCCCTCCATGCATGACCACTGACGCGTCTTCGAGAGTTGAAGTGGTTCGATCAGTCGGCTAGATAGCCACCTGGTTTTGACTTCGCGGTACTGCAGAGAACACACTTGCTCGCCAGGGGCGAGAAGGCATAGTTGATCGCTCTCAATACTCTGATGTTCCCCATGGAAGCCAGCTGCGACTTGCCGAAAACACGCTGTCCTTCGTGCCGTACGATGATTGGACTCCAGACGAGTCATATGTCGAATGATTATGGGTGCAGGGTGGCTTATTAGATGAGATTGTGAATCTTGTCTCTTCCGCTTACGGCTCAAGTGCTGTTGTTCCTCGGCATATAACTGCGTACTAATCTCTTGTGGCATGTCGGTATGGGTCTCTAACTGGGGATTGGGATGCAGAGGATTTTGTGGAAGGGACTATCTATCTCCAGTCCAGTCCTGACCAATGCAATCTCACATCTTAGGTCGAAGATACCTCTTGGATGCCTTAGGGGCCAACCAAGAGGTGAGGCGTTGCCCAGTTTTAGTGTTGTCTGGTATTTTTTAGTCGCAATTTAGTGTTGTTGGATTGCGCAGGAATGCTGAGTGCACTTGATGAGAAAGTAGTTCTTATTGTTATTGTTCTTTTTGCAATCGAAGGACCTTTAAGACCTTATATCTTCGAGTGGTCCCTTCTAGGACTTGAGTCCTAGAAAGTCTACGATCAAGTCCTACGATCTAAGTTTTAGGACTTCAAACCTTAACTTTAATCCTGAAGTTGAGGGGGAATCCTCAGTTCTTCCAACATGTACTCCTTGTATTTACTCTAGCTGTGGCGTTATTATTTCTTTTTCTTGGGCAACGACTTTTTGGCCCTGCCTCCGTACTAAAGTTGATTTTGGTATGTAGTACTAGGCCAGATTTTTTGCGGCTGTTTAGCTGGACCTGGCCACGATACGCGCAAGTGCCAAGGCAACCTCAGTCTCATTTGGTAGGTGATAATTGCCAGTGATTTTACTAAGTTGACAGGCCGTGAAATGGCAAACCCCAGTCCGTCTGGAACCAAGTTTTTGGGACACTGGCGTGCTAAAGATGCATGGAGCTGGAAGATGCTTCTATGAAACCTCTAGCTTGAAATGTCGCAACAGTGCCAGGAGTGAAAAAACCAGTATAAGCCCCAACGTCCGGTGATACGGCTACTGGACCTAAAATGGATGTGTGAAAGCTCCACTAAATGTGAAAACAGCTCGTAATGCACGAGATGTTTGGCTTAAGTCCTTCCTGAATTGAAGCACTGCTATTATGTAGATTTGAGAGTGTTACTTTCATCTGGGTTTCTCTAATTAATGTATGTCTGTAGGAGATAGTAAAATATAGTCCTAGACAAGTTCGATTACCTCTTCATTTTCAAACTTGGTGTCTTCCGGTTCGATAAGCTCCTTGACATCTGAAACTCCGCAATTGCTAATGAACTGAAACTGTGAACCTTTTGATCTTAGAATGCACGTCCTTTGGGCATGGGGGATCAATCCAATCTTATCATGACACTCCAATCGAGTATCGGATCTGTCTGCCAGGATCAGATGGCCATTCTTAGTGATTCCCAGGGCTCCGTGCAAGATTTTACGCATCACTAACTCATGTACCTGGAGGAGACCGGCGTCGAAATACGTCTGGTTGCCATCCACCTCGGAATCTGGGCGTCCCACTAAGAACTCACACGATGCCCAACCGACGGTTCCTGAAGCCTGAACCATAAAACGAGCCCATATTTGGCGGCAAGCCTCTGCGTCGCTGTCAGTGGCCTCAAACAAATCGGTCAGTACCCGGGACTCTATTTCCTTCAATGCCCGACCTAGCGTGGGCTTCAGACTGTCAAGCGTGCTGTTGTAATCCACAGACGCAAAAGCTGAATCTACCACGGGTATAACAAGTTTGACGATGGTTTGGAGCCAATATATCGGCGTTGAAACCAGCATGTGACAGGGAGACAACTTGACCTCGTGCTCAGCTATCCAGTTCCCAGATAAAATCAAATCGCGTAACGCAAATGACCCAATCAACTCTTGGAAGTCAGGGACCCAACTCGGACATTCGGACATTCCACTCCAGGCAGAGAGTAAGAACGCTAGTATGCCAGCACCCCCATGTGAGAGGAGGAACACTGCAACAGAATGATAGACGACGGATACGGGGCTTGTGTAATCGGGCTGGATTGTTGGCGGGAGTCGAGAAGAGCTGAGCAAGCCATAGAGGCAGTAGATAATATCCCGGCGATCCGTAGCATTTGACCTCAGAGTACCCAAGCTCAACAGCAAAGCGAGCCGATCGCAGATAGCACGATCAGATGCGCAGGGGAGATGGTCAAGGCTATCTTTGCCGGGCTCAGAAAGGAGTTTATCCAAAAAGAGGGCCGTTTGCACTCTGTCGCCGCTGAATTGAATGATTCTAGCACAACCGTAAGAGGGATCGAGGATAGACCAGGCTCTAATATATGCGTGACCGACCAGGACAAGGCGTGAAAGATTGATGTGCCTAAAACCGAACCAGAATTCTGCACGGTTTGGTGCGGAGAGAGCAACTTCTTGGAATATCCAGGCCCTGGAGAACCAATCGAGTGTGAAGAGAATCGAAATACAGTCGACCACACGAGGCTGGTGTTGAGTATGGTTGTCGTCCGCACTTGCAAGCATCGCTTCCATAGGCCCGATCACCGTGCCCTGGCTAGCAATGGGAGACCCGGTAAACCTCTCAAGGCACTTGCTCAGAACCTCGATGTAACCCAGAGCTTCCTCAACCGCCAAATCCAGGGCTGGCTGGCAGTGATTCTTGGCCCATACGCAAAGCGAGGACGCAGACCGGTACACGTGGTTCATCCTCTTGACCTGCTCACCCCGCTCGACCGGGTCATTTTGGTAGATGGAGAGAGCATCGATCCAGAACCTTGGGAGCCAAGCGTCGTTCCATTCCGTGAGATGAGTAGGCTCAGGGGCCTCATCGAGGGACTTTTCAAGCGCAGACAACTTCTCCGCTACTTCACTGGGTGAAAAGCCGCCAAATTTTAGAACTCGCACATAGTAGCCAACGACTGCGGCTCGTGCGATGCTAGGGAGATCCTCACTATCTTTAAGTTCTAATCTGAAGGCTGTAAGCGCCATGATGACGAGGGGACCCAGCGGACAAAAGTCAGCGGGCATCCGTTGGAGCACGATCCATATTTCGTTCAGAAGCGCCTGCTTGTGTCGGAGGAATGATTCCAGGTTTTTCGTGACGGCATGTTCCACGCCGTCTAGCGATATCATGACGGTGCCAGTCGGGTCACCCCAAACATATGAGAGCGCGATGTAAGGCGGCTTGTTGCCCAGGGACACTGGTTCGAGCTCGCACTGAATGGGATCGTCGTATTTCCCAGGGAGCAGCTTCACAAGTCGGGTTGCTAAGGAGTCCTCTGGCGGCAGTGGTTTGTAGGGCGGCATGAATCTGCAATCGTCCATTCTGTGGCTTTTTCCCAACCGATAGGGCCCAATATTTGGAAAATCGCGCCGTTAACCGGAAGATGAAAGAATCTAAGCGGCCAAAAACGTCGGAATTGTTTGGATGGCGTCAAGAATTGTCTTGGTGATAGTTATAGGTAAGGACGTGAAGTGATGGCGTAGGTGGTTTTGGGATAATCTATCTCAGGTAAAAGGGAACGGAACGAATGTCCTTATGTTAAGCACCGAGTCTTTATTACCATTAGTAGCACATAAAGCGGGGGTTGAAAGAGGCTTGTTTTAGACAGCCTCTATTGATACGCACCCAATTCTCAATTCGTACGCACCCCCCCACATTCAGCCACAATGCCTCCGACATCGCCCCGTGAGCTATGTCTCCGGCATTTCCAACAATGCGGCCCACAACCATGGAAAATAAGACAAGACTAGTCCTAACTTAATTGCAGCTACCTTTGGTGCTAAGGCAGTATTGAACTACCTTAATTGTTAAATTCCTCCCCGGGTAACTTCCTAATCCGTTGCAACAGTAATGCTATCCCCAACCTTTTCTTTTCCCGTTTCCTTTGCAGGCGACGACTCTGTTATTTCCGGGTTTCCTTCCACTTCAAGAGCAATATGCCGCTCAATTGGCTTGTTCGTATCTTCCTGTCTCTTTGCCTGTTGACGAGCAGCTTGAGTTGTTACTGAAATAGCAACTTTACGCCGTTTTCGCTGAGGTTGTTGGTCATATAAGTCAGCTGCATCTTCCTCGTTAAGAGTTGGTTCTAGTTCGAACTGGGAGTAATTTCGACGCGCTGACCTCTAATGCATATCAATAGAGTCTGTCTAATAAAACTCCCACATTAATGCTGCCAATCATCGTCTCTGTATTATCCTGGCTTAAATATAAACATTTGACAGTCTTTCTCAATTTTTTTTTCTAAAGGCGCATTCACATCAGAACCTAAGCTATATCTTGCGGGGCTCTACGGTCTGTGCTCGGTTGTGCTCAAGATGGAGGAAGAATAGGTCAAATCGAGCTCTATGGACATCGAATGGCAGACATACCCAATTTGGAATTGGTCGAATGTCTCGGAGATTACTTCAAGCTATATCCCTGCTGATCTCTTTCAACTACACATCTTGAAACTAAACGATACTTTCCTTCCTGTGCGAGAAACTGTCTAAGCTATTTACGACCTCAAGCCGCAAGATCGTAAGTCAGCCCACCCATTTACGGATCAGGGGCTTAGCTGACCGCCCCACTTACACACGCGTCAACCACAATGCGCCTCAAGCCACACGCGTTTCTTCCTTCCACAACACTCAATTGGTCAATTCAACCTTATTTTCTTTATTTTCATGCCTAAATACACTAAAAAAGACCTCTAAGCAGCTATTCAGGATGTTAAAAAATGGGACAGCAATGCGAAGAGCAGCCAATCAGCGCGTTGTTCCTTATTCAACCCTACGCAGCCGGATCAACAGCGTCACAAGCCGCAGCGAAGCTCACGAATGGCGTCAGCTGCTTTCCAAGACCCAGGAAGACTAGCTCTGCGATTGGCTCGTCTTACAAGATAAGCTCGGCATGGCTTTGACTTATAGCCAAATCCGGAAGTTGGCGATTTCCTTGTTGGGCGAAAGTGGCAGCAACCAACGACTCGGAAAACACTGGATGACCGGCTTCTTACACTGCAACCAACGAATAAAAACGCTCAAAGGAAAGGGAATTGACCGGAAAAGGATAAATAGAGTAAATCCGGATGCTATTCGCGGGTTCTTTGACCTATTGGACCAACCAGGGGTCAAATCGATCCCTCCACGCAACCGTTGGAATTTCGACGAAACTGGAGTCTTCTAAGGGCTCAGAACTAACGGGCTTGTAGTTGGCCAATTACAACTTCGATCGACGATTAAGAAACAGCTATATAACCTTAGTTGGATTACTATTCTTAAGGCTATTTCTGCAATGGGAAAGTGTCTTAACCTATTAGTTATCTTTAAAGGAAAACACGTCTAACACTAATGGTTTCCTGAGGAATTAGACTTTCTGACCAATTAGCAATTTATATTGTCTGATAAGGGCTAGACTAATAACGATATTAGCCTTAAATAGCTAAAGAAAGTCTTCCTTCTAGGCTTAAAGCCTGCTCAGGCTAATAAGAAGAGGCTCCTTATCCTAGATAGGTATAGATTATATGTAACAATCGAATTTATACATACTTGTATAACTAATAGGGTTTATTTACTCTATTTACTGCCTCACACTAACTATATTCTTTAGCCTCTTAATATATCAGTCTTTAGGCTACTTAAAGCTGTATATTAAGCTGCTTTAATACTAGCTAATCCCCTTACTGATATTAGCCCAACTAGAAAGAAAAACTTTCTTACTTACTATTTTAAGATAAGAAAGAAGGCTTTAACTACTAAAAATACGTTATCTGGTTGGAAGGGAGCTAGATTATAGCTAATTAACATATTAAAGCTAATAGGTAGTTAATTTATTATTAACAACCCTAACAATATAATTACAGTCTAATTAGAGGCTTCTATTTCCCTAAAAAGAAATTAGAGGTTTAAAATTACTCCTTTTATTACCCCTAGTAATTTAAGGGATATTACCTTATTAATTTATTCTTATAAAAAGAAAATTCTAGCTAGCCTAACTATAAAGCAGCTACTAAAAACTATTAGTAAGAGCTTAAATAAGCTCCACTTATAAATTGCTTAATTACAAGATTAAATTACAGTTCTATAGTAAAATTCAAACTAATTAAAAGCTAAAAAGAAAGAATAAGTTTATAAAGACTTAAATAAGCTATTTTTAGATATCCGGAATGTAAAGAGGGCAAAAAGGCAAATAAAAACGCCTGAGGTTAAAGATTTAGAATAGCTTGTTTTTCTTTTGTTTTTATTAGTTAATTTTTTGATATTTAGAAATTTCATTAGTTAGTTTATTAAAAATCAGTTAAAATAGACTAATTAGGTCTCTTAGGTGTTATTTTATCTTTAAGTGAAGTTAAATTGCAATTTTAGTTATTATATAAGTAAGGCAGTTAGCTAAGCTTCTAATCTGTAAATAGATAGACTGACTTATCTATATTTATATCTCTCTATATCCCAGTGTAAAGTGTCTCTCTAATAAAAGAAATTCTCTATAGGTATTTCTCTATTAAATAATAGATATCTACATCTTAATATATCTGATTTAGGGTAACTAAGTATATTAATACAGCCAACTTTATATTAGTCTACAGTACTTTAGTAATAGTATGTCAGTATACTATCTACTAGTTATATTAAGTGGATTATAGATTATAGCTTAAGGTGCTAGTAGCTGTAATACTTTACACTAATAAACTTACTAGAATTCTAGTCTGAATAACTTTACTTATAAATTAACTTAGAGTATTTAAACTTATTAATTTATAATACTAACTGTAGTTATATAATATCCTTTTATATTAAATTTAATCTATTTAATATTAGCCTATAGCTTAAATTGTATAGTTAACTAATTTTATATCTACTTATTAGCTTGTATTGTATAGACTTAAGATATATATTATTTGATATTATATTATTATCTATATACTAATTAAGTTTTAACTGTATTTATACTTCTCTAAAGTATTAATAACAGTCTGTACTTAAGCTTCTCTAGAATAACTCTCTATATATTCTAATAGAGATAGTAGTGCCTTATAAAGCTTATAGTCTTTATCTACTTATTATATATATACAGTAAGTAGAGAATATCTATATAGTAATATCTAGAGGTCTATTAAGATATAAATTAAACTTAATATAGTAGTAAGATTATTTTTAATCTTACTGCTGTAAAAATTATAGTTTACTGTAATATATTAGACTATTATATACTATAAGATAATAAGGAAGTCTTTAATATATAGATTATATATAAGAGCTAGTTTATTTAAACTTATTTTATTTAATAGCTAAAAAAGAGCACTCTTTAATATATAAGTATACTAATTAATACTTTCTAATATACTTATAGATTAAAGGCATTTTAAAGTACATTCTTACTTACTATAGAGCGAAAATATATAGAGATTAAGCACTAAGTATCTAATATAGACCTAATAGATCTAAATGCAATAGAATAGTTATTTCTAATATAATTAGCAGTATTTATCTTATAGTTGTATTATTTATTTCAATATATAGTATAAGTATAGATAGTTTTACTTTCAGTTTTATATCTATATATATATTTAAATAGTTCTTTATGATATCTATAATTAAGAAGAAGTTTAATAGCAATCTATTAATATCTAGAGGGTTTTCTATAATACTAATAATAGATAATATATTAGATAATATATTGGTAGTTAAAAGGCAAGATTTTAAATTTAGTATTATAGATTGAGACTTAATATCAATAGGTTTTATATCAATCTAGTACTGATATATAAATGCAGATATTAAATAAAAGATTAGTATAGATTGAGGATTATCTCTTCTATCTAAGGAGCAATAAGAGTCAGTCTCTTATATCTATATTCAGTCTGCTGATCTTATAGGCAGCAGGCTGTTACCTGATGCTAGATATAGTATAGCATTCATACTGACCGTAAAGCTATTTATGATGGTCGTGATCCTTGCTCTTGACCTAAGCAAAGGTCTCTAGAGCTTGACATTTTGAAAGATTTTTCGAGTGCTAGGGCTGGAAAATCGTTTAACCGTTCAAACGGTTTTATGATGCCCTTAAACGGTTAAACGATTTAACATGCATAAACGTTTTAAACGGAACGAACGAACGAACAAACGAACGAAAGTGCCCATGTATGATTGGGTCACAGCTTTATCAGCGCGCCAAAAAAAAAAAAGCCTTATTTAACAAGCGAACGAGACACCATGGTCATCACATGGAGATCATCACAAGTGTGAGGCGACCAAGTTGGTGGCAAAGGTGTGGAAGAAGGTGGAACATTCCACAGAGATCGTGCCTGTACATAAATAGTAGTTCTCCTACTATTTATTTAGTATGAATTAAGCAACTTGAATCTTTTCATTTCAACACAGCCCATGTCCGCTGAGTGTGAACGTCTTTTTTCAGCAGCAGGGCGGATGGTAACACCTCTGCGGAGTCGGCTTGATGCACAGGTTATTGAGACCTGTCAGGTCTTGCGTTCATGGCTCAGGGCGGGTATTGTTCGAGACATAGACCCTTTCTTTGTCTCAGTAGCAGATGAGCAGGACAACCTCAAGATGGCTCACATGACGGACGACGAGCTTCAAGAGTGGGCAACAGCATGGCTTGAGAATGTGGTAGAGCGCCACCAAGAAGATAGCGGTTGGGAATAGCTATACTATCACGAACGGCGGTACTTAATCAGGCCAGGGCGTTGGGATAACTTCACTCTTAACAACTGCTGGCTGCTGACCGCTGACGCAATGGACACATCCACTCATCCACTACATCCACTACGTCCATTCCACTCCACGATAGCTTCGAATGGATCCACTACAGTGATGGGCTCCGTGGATTAAGGTCCATCCACTCCACTGCCTCCGCCAGTGGATTTAGTGGAGTGGATTGCAACCCTGGTCTTGGTTGCATTATCGTCACAACTGAAGCATTGTCCTAGGAAGCATCTGCTCGAACGTGTAGCCTAGACTCTCATTCCCTCACAATGGTACGACGGATGGTGGATTTCTTCTACACTAGTGACCACACTGAGGAATCTGAGGAAGAAAGCACAACCGATGCTACAATCCCCGTTCTGTCGGTTCATGCGGCAATGTTTGCCTTGGCAGACAAGTACAACATTGAAGGGTTAGAAGTCCTGTCAGTAAAAAAATACGCAAAGAGCTTGACGGAAAACCCGGACGTTTGCAGCTTTCTTCTTTCAATACCTGAAGTTTACAATTCGACACCAACCTCCTCGTGAGGTCTTCGCGATCGCGCTCTAGCTTTTGCTAGAGAGAAGCTTCCCGGATTTCTGACCTCATCAGATGCAAAAGATGAGTTCGATGAGGCAACCGCTGACACTTCCGAGTTTATCAAAGAGCTTCTATATTCTTTCATACACGGTCCGCTGATGGGTTATTGTATCAATTGTGGCAGTGGTAAGCCAGTACCAATTGAACCTCTTCAATGTCGATGCAAACAGTGCGGCAAAGGTGGCGCGAGCACAGACATGCAACGTTGGAATCTCTGGTGTTAGTCGTCACCTGTATTATAAGTTTTACGTATGAGATGTGGCCTTTGGGATGCAAGATATCGTCGTATACTGGCGACGAGTGAAGGGAGGAAAGCATCGACAGCACACTAAAATTCTAGAGGTACACAGGTGATAATGACGGAATATACCACCCGTGTACTGATCGATGAACAGACGCTACCAAAGCCTAACGATGCGCCGACAGCGAAACCAGCTCCTACAAATATGAAAGAAACTCGGACAAAGGCAGCCAAGAAAAAGAAGAAGAAGGCTGCAAAGAGCAGTGAAGTGGAAAAGAGTATCGCGGCAAGTTCAACTGGGAGCAAGAAGTCTGCAAATGAGGTGACGGCGATCATTGCTAAACAAGTAAAAGAAACAAGGGGAGAGGAGAGGCAAGGCAGAAGCGGTGGATCTTTCCAAGATCGACAAGAACACGAAAAAGGGAGTGCGAGATAAGGTTGTTGGCGGGACCAAGCAGGCGAAAATGAAAGCAGCGAAGCCATCATGGACGATGGCAGCGGAGAAGCCTTCAAATGGAAAGAACAAGTGGGAGGACGAAGAAGCCTGGCACACAAGGTTTGAAAGCGAAAGATAAATCATAAGGTATCAGTTATTCAAAGTTCAGGACAACGCATTTCCTCCACTGTTTTCGCTACGTCCTCCTCCATAGCAGCACTCGAGATAAGTTTTGAATTTACTCAAAATTCCAGGCGGCAAACCCGTCTTTGGCGGCTGGAGCACTCGAAGTCCCCTAGCCTAAAGCTTCGTAGTCCTTTCTCGATCTCCTCGCATATTGGCTCTATGTGTTGCAAAAGTGTGCAACGATGCGCGTTCTTACGCGGCTTTTGCAAGCTACCGTTGAAAGAACACCACCTAGGTGATTTGATATTGGCCATCATTTGCATGACAGTCGTGATGCTACAGCCCTGGAACGGTGGGCTGAGGTGACTAATCTTTTGCATCTCCTTCACCAGTGAGCCCAGCAACATACATGAACATTCGAACGAGCAACCAATTGTGCCTTCACAGAGGGATTCGCGCAGCTCACCGAGCTTTGACAAAAACAAAGCGATAAAGTCCTGCCTCTTTTGATCGATCTTCTCTATGTTGATGTTGATGTTAGCTGAGAGTTACGGGTGAGAGCTCGGATTACCAACCCAGGATAGGCGCAATAGGAAGGTTCATGAACCCAATTGGACCTTCTTGATGTTTTAGAGCCAATTTTGCAGTCGCATGGAAAGTCTCTGATCGTGAGAATACCCAGGATACGCATAACCACATCACAGATGTTTTGCCATGGCAAGTTGGTAGGTCCCTTTCCATCTCCCTGAGCCATCTGTCGACAAAGACATCCACTATTTCGTAGCATTGATAGTAATCGACGATGACAGCGAATTTTGTCAGCATCTCCAGGCCGAGAGACTTTGGTACGTCCCAGTGGTGGCCGTGAATAATGTCCAATAGTATCATGAATGCCTTTGCATCCCACTCGCTCATCGATATATGACTAGACGACGCCGTAGACGTAATCCCTTCCTTCCATGGCCCTTTCAACATTTGCCGAAATACGGGAGAAGCCAGGATTAAGTGTTGGGAAGAAACCCGCATTTGAATGGCTGGCCGCTCCTCAATAGGGCCGTCAGTCGATTCATGGGCAAGGTCGGACTCAACATCAATTTGAGGCTCAGTGGTCGGCTCAAGGCTCAACCTCAGGCTCAAAATCAACCTCAAGTACGGGTTCAGCCTCGGGTCCAGCCTCAGAATCGAATTCAGGCTGAGGTGCGGGCTCAACGTCAGGCTCGAGCTCTTCATCAGCCTGTGCAGGGCCGTCGCCGGGCTGAGGCTCATCGCTCATCTGTCTCTCCCCTGTCGAATTCTGTCTTCTCTCTAACAACTCGAGCTGCATCATTGCTTCGGGCCCAAAAATTGTCTGCTCATTTGGTCTTCGAAGGGAAATGATCAGTGCTGCATCTCCATCTGGGAACAGCTCATGTGGGTTAGCCTTCATCGTGAAGGACAATAAGGCTTTGGTAGACAGAAGTATCTTCCAGTTTCGTCCTCTTTGATGGCGTAGCGAATAGTTTAGGTTTGAGATCTTTGCTCAAGTTTTCAAATGGGATCTACCCGGTGGGTTGACCCGGAAGTTCAAGAACGCGTGAAAGGCCAGCTGTGCGGGGTAGGGAGAGGGATGTTGATGCCCAAAGGCTGAGGCACCAAACATGACGTAAGACGTACTGCTTGGGCCGCCAGGCTATCGTCCTTTCAAAGCAGTTCATTAAGCGGCCAATGCTTCTAGCATTTCTTGGAAATTAGATATTTGAATATATATCATTACCGCTGGCTTGCTAGGCTGTTGAAATTATGGAGCTTGCACTGCATTTCTTCGTATCGTTATTTCATTGCATGTACTCTCGGCGGAGGCAATGGATGCCATCTAATCTGAGAATCGGGTGCATTAACTGACTGATTAGCACGGCCACACAGTCGCACAGCTAGTCCCACTAGCCACTGATAGAGAAATCAATCCTCATCATAACTTGCCGTCTTAAACGTGCGGTCGCAATTCGTGCAGCAATGGGGAACTGTTTCCCGATGCCCATCCAACTCGTCCCGTGTGACGAAGTCCGGCTGAGGAGGAAAATGTGATGTTTGGAAGAACTCAAGACGTGCTGCCGTTTTGCTGAAGGGTTGTTGAGCAATTTGCGAGATGCGAGATCTTGAGCAGCTATTGTGGATGTTTGACATATCTGAATTTCCATGATTAAATCTCTGATAAGACGAAGCTACCCTAGATAAAAATGAGACAAACCACAGACCAGATATTGGCGGAGTAGTGCCGTCCGCTGCCTCTCGGGCGAGCTGGGCGGACGGTCCACGATCGACGGATATCTTTTGCACACCAGCTTTGGAAAGAGACCCTTTCTTCGATGTGATCACGGATCCAAGCCGCACCTTCTAATCGAGTAGTGGCACTTATCTCGCTCCGATGTTTCCTTTTTTATATGTCCGACCATGACTTTGTGGCTAACAGAGCGCAGGCCGCAGTGCTTACAGGCAATACCCTTCTGCAATGCCAAGTGCGGATGGGGGCTCGAGTGGCTGGCTCGTCGTGGGAGGCCTCTTGGGTCAGGCAGCTTTAAGGACTGGACGAGGGTGTTAAGCCCACGGCGGGCGAGCTTTGCGACCTCGTGGGTCTCGCTAAGGTGGCGTGAGATGGATTCACTATCGGCTTTGAGCGCGAAGCCACATGTAATAAAGATGATGGCTGGCTCTGGGTGGTTTAGGTGCAGGCCGAGTCTCTTTAGCCCAGGGGTCTGCAATGCAGTTGGTTTATTTTAAAGTGGCAGAGAGGAGAGCGCAGCTCTCTAGACCTTCCATCGTCTGAATAAGTTCATATAATAAAATACTATATCACCCCTTGCACTTTAGAGCGGTAGTGCAAGGGGTACAATCAGCTGAAGGCTGTGAGTCTGCGGGCCAAGCAGTTATCTACAACTGTTATATTATTTTCGCACTAGAACAATTTTTGTAATATTTCTTCTTGTGGCGAGCAGAATCACCTAGAATTATGCAGAACTGTAGTCTATCTTGTAGGGATTCTGTGTAAGAACCTGTCGTCTCTGAAGCTGCTCATCCCTCATCTTTATCTTCATACCATCCGGTGGAGACGCATAAATCAGGTGATTGCGATCAAATGAGGCATCCAACATCAAGCCCTCAAGCATTTTTACACAAGAGACAGCCACATAGCTTACCCCAGTCTGGAAATCCCGGCAGGAGAGATCGGTAACGATCATATCTTCTGTGATGCTTTGTGACTTGTGAACGGTAATAGCGTAGCATACGATCAGGGGGAACTGGGTGCGAGTGCAGAGAGTGGCTCCGATGAGGAAGACCCTCTCTACGGGGAGAATCGGGACAATCTTCCTGCCATCAGGGGTGGTCAGGAACACCAGTCCCTTGTACTTGTCAAACTCCATCATGAAGAGGTCTGCATCACGAGACAGCGCGGCAACGCAAGGCACCCGGAGTATGTGGTGGCTGGTGAAGACGGCGCATGCATACACAAGCAAATCCGGTAGTTGGCTTCGGCGGACACTGGGAGTTTCCGCTGCGGAATCGATCCGGGCACTAAAACTTTCGTCGCGCACGCCAAACATGATGTAAATGTGATGCAATGGGCCTGTCACAGACGAACCCAGATTGGCCGTAGCTGCAGACCGCCGGGGGCAGTGTAGCGCCGAGTGACGCGTGGCTACCCTACAGCATGTCGCGAGTGCAGCCAGGCACGCAACCGTCCTAATGCCGTCAGGAAAAATTAGGTTTTACGACGCGGACAATGCCGATTGCCAAGGCGAGAGAGGGATGAGACGAAGGCCTGGGGTTGAGGGGTTCGTCGGAGGCATGGCGAGCATGAGTACGAGCGGGTCATCCTAGCCCTACCATTTAATCGCCCGAGTGGGCCCGCCAAAGGGTCCTCGACTGACCCCGTCCAGCGCACGGGTTGGCGGCTCCCCGAATACCTGATGCGATATCCACTGTGCCGGCACCCGGACGTTGGCTGCTGTGGAAAGGCGTGGCTGAAACTATGCAGATACACCAGACGAGAGAGTCCAATACGAGGCGCGTACAGCCCACAAGCGGAGGGGGTCGAATCGAGAAGCAATTGAGAATTAAAATACGAGATGGAGTAAATTATGCAGCTCCGCTCCTCCAAACCTAGACCGACCTGGTGCTGCATTCCTCCTCCTTTCAATCCTCTAGAGCTTTTTTGGTTTTTGTTTACTATTCTCTTGTATTGCAATATGCTCTGCAATATGAGATAGGCCTCTCTTGCAGTTGTAGACACTGCAATAGCAGTAAAAGGGCCTTGAATTGCCTTATATTGTGCTTCTCTTCAGTCTCTGCGTTCTCCAAGGGAAACATCTCCCTCTATCCACTCCCTTGGGATCGTCCTCTCGCCTGGCCCCCATACCCCTTACATACAACCATAATCCTATCACTACTGCAAAGCCCCCAGAACCAGCAGAAATATGCCTTAATGACTGTCGGCATTCTGCTGGTCTTCGGGCTGGTCTTTTACACTTAGAAATTCTACCTGACGGCAGCGACTGAAAACCCACTGCTGCATTAATAAGTCGAGCCCCTTCATTAAGATATAAAGATTACTTGTTGAGCAATATACTGACATATCGTCTTGGCGCACAGGGGGTATAATAAAGCTATACAGCCGGATAATATTCCTAAAGACCTTCTGGGTCTGATATTGCAATTATAGAAGCCGATACTGCGCTCTATAAATAATATACACTTTATTACCGACGAGGGTTACCGATACAATATTGCAGACAGTGCCTACTGCTGGCCGGTGCTCGGCAAGAAGTTACTTATTCTCAATGTTAATCCAGTGATTTGATGAATGCGAATCCGATGGATTATAAAAATATAATGGAGAGAACTGGCGGCTGGATGAACTACTAACTCTACGGTATGCTCTTACTTACTATCTCCCAGCTTGAGATAATACTAATTCTGTGCAGCTATAATTTATAGATATAACTATCGCTTTATCCGCACGTCTGACTACAAGAGCTGTTATAGCACTTAGGTCAAGATGCCTATAATTAAGAAGGTGCTTAAGATGTACGACTTTATTGTCTTCCTCGACGCTGACGCCATCTTTATATACCCGCACATGCCCTTCGAGTGGCTGATGAGTATGTAGAACGTTACGACCGAGACGCTCGTGGCTATGGCCGAGGACCCCAACTCGAAGCGCAACTGCGACTATAACGGCTGGGTTATATGGAATACAGGCTTTATTATTGCGCAGCAGAGCAGCTGCACGCAGGAGCTCTTCGACGTATGGAACAAATGCCCGACGGGCGAGCGCTACAAGAAGTGCAGCTACTGGGATAAGGGCTGGGTGCATAAGCAGGCTGCCTTCAGCAACTATATGCAGTATGATTATAACGCAACTGACGAGCTGCAGGTGATTTCGTATATAGACAGTAACAGCGTGCTGTATATTGGAGATAAGAAGTGTAGCAGTATGTTTATCTGCTATTACTGGTTCTATAAGTATCTTACAGTAAGGAACCTTAAGGAGGCTATTTTGGACTTATTTATATGCAGGATGTATAGTAACTTTTATGCTGAGAAGGATGAGTACTATCTTAATACTTATTAAGAATTATACCTATTAGATATTTGCAAATTTAGTTATAGATTATTAGTAAGACCTATATATAGTTAAGTAATTTTAGATTTCTTAAAACTAGACATAAAATTTATTAAGATCTAAAAAAGCATTTTAAAATAAATTAGAGAAAAAGTTATAAGATAGTATTTCTTCTAGATTTTTAAAAAAAACTAAGTTACGTTAATCCTAAAATTTCAGTAATTCAGGTTTGAACAAATGCATCTCGTACTCCCAGCAGCAACTCGCCTTGGTGGAACGGACAGCCTCAGCCACAGCATCTGATACTCTTTCGCTATGCTGGTCAGAGGACACATCTATCCTAGACCGAGGATTTAGTGATGTATAAGCAATATGATTTTTCTATTCGTATCGCGCAAAAGTCTTCTCCTCGACACGTAGCCAAGCTATTCAACGTAAATCACTTCATCTTGTGTGGCGGTTCGCGCTTCACTACAGTGCCGCACCGTGGAATATTGATACAGAGCTCTGACGCTCACGCCTCTTACATAGTAGTTATTTGATCTACTCTGATCTTTCGTATCTAGAAGACTAATTGCTCCGGTGTTAAGTTGAAGCTGAGAACGTTGATCGATCAAATGACGTAGCAATATTGATCTCGCAGTACAGCAGCCGCAACTGAACGACGAGAGCCAGTGTTACTTCGACCAGATCACTACCAACTCAGATACCATTGAGTGGTGGGCGGGGACAAGAGACACTAGAAACACACAACCCACCCAAAAAGCAGCTTGTGTGATGACTGAAGGAGTGATGTGTCTGCTATATAGCAGATAGGGGTCGGGACCAAAGGCGGAAAAGATAGATCAAATGAATAGGTCCAAAGGCTGCTGGGTCCAATACCATTTGATCAAACGGTTCACTAAAAGAGACTGAAGAAATGGGCTAGAAAGACTGTAAATTGAGCTGAAGACTGATCATGACTGAGGGTATAGCCAGACAGCTATTCTAGTGATGATCTTGCAAGAGGGATGGTTCCTGCCTGCTTCTATCTACACATCCAAAGCTCTTTTATGGTCCCAATGGGTCAGGCCACTAGTCCCTGTGCGGTGCAGCCTTTCCTGTTGAAGGAAGCTGCAGCAGTCTTAGCCCTAGCTGCGGCAAGGATCTGATCAAATGACCAACATCCCCAAAGACCGTAAATCCCCTACTCACCATCAGCAATCTATCGAAATCAAAATTTTACCAGGGTGATAGTTAGGCACGGCTGATATGGGTAGGCATCGGGTAGCTTTGGCTTTACCCCGCTTCAAGGGGTTACACTGCCACATCGGTCTTGACATGATGACGAATTTCTCAGTGGAGATTTTGGAAATCTCAAACACCTTGGCCTTCACGTCTTCAAGTCTCATCTGATGCCGTTTTGCGATTGCTTATTTCCTATGCGTTCGAAATCCATCTCCTCCCCTGCGTAGGAAGCCTAGAGATTCTCATGCGACCATAGAAGGACCCCCGAAGCGCCTTCGCTGACTCTCAGGAGTTCATGAAAGCACAAACGCGGCCACGAATAAATTGTACAGCAAGTCATCTTTCGAAATCAAATATTCATACAGCTGAGTCTATTTTTGAAGCAATCGAAGTTTTGCCGAGACACGTTATCATTGGTGCGAGATCAACACGTATTCGGATTCGGACGCCATTTCTGACATGCGAAAGAGCTGAGCCACAGCTGAAGGACCAAGGTTCTATTCTTTGCCACCTAGCCCAGTCCTGGAGTCATATGGCCCATCAACCGTCGTAGAACACGAATAATCTGCCTGGATGACTGATAGAGCTAGCGGTACCCCTGTCCCTGGATGACGACCTCTAGTCTCCAGGCACCGAGTACGTAGCTTCAAACTGGGCGCAGCAATTTCGGATCACATGCGTTCGTCTCTGTCAACAAATCCAGGCTGAAGATCATAAAGCTATCAGCTTCAGATGTTTGATATCCCAAGTCAATGAATCATAACAGTGACTCACGCCCGTTCGGCATGGACGAGCTGAGACGTCCGGGATGGCTCTATTGGTTAATGATGACTCCCCAAGGCAGCACTCCCGCCGGACGAGGTTCCATCTTGGACGCGGTTGAGGTGTTGAACAAAAGGCTTCCTGCAGATATGGCGTTGCCTAGAGTCAGAGTGCAAAGGCGGAGATATTCGAAATCAGGACTAGAGTATCACGAGAAATTATTGGGAAGGAAAGACAGTGAGCACCATTTGACGAAGGGCTCCCGAGCGGACACAAAACACGGCTACAGGCATCATTATCAGCAGAATGCCTTCTTAAATCGGTGAATACAACAGGAAAGTCTTTGCATGGCTGAGCTCGAGATATTCATAATGGCATGGAGTAGGAAAGATGCTGCGTGTCTCCAGCAGTAACTTGATATCAACATAGCACCGGCGTGAGTAATAACTGGGGCTGAAATCCACCTTGAAATCGAAAACACCCAGGCTTTGTTTTAAAACTCAAAAGAAGATTCCAAACGCGAATACGCACGATCGGATAAGCCCTGAAGTGATTGGTTGACGGTCTGAACAAGCCATGCGGAGTCTGGCTCTTGGGCACGAAGGGATGCGCACCAGCTCCACTATGACGGGATGCCTAATGGCCGGTTCTAAAATTGAATATAAGGGCTGAGGTTTGCAGCTTGTTAGGGCAGCACACGTCCTCCTTCCACAATTACGTGGCTCCCTCCATCATCATTGGCCTTCTTGTCCATGCAGAGCTTAATTATGGCGTAAGCCAAAACAACACACCTAGTCTAGAGATAGTCTGCATTATACACGTTTATCCAGTAGCTGTCAAGTCAAAGTCTATATGAAATATCATGCAATGCTAGGGTTCTGGAGATGCCAGCGCTGGCGCTTTCAACTTGTCAAAGAATCTGCAGTGAGTCGGTGCCCAAGCGAGGCATACTCCTTTGTTCACGAGATTTCTTGCTCATACTCGCTGGGCGGGGCATTGACCCATTCACCGAGTGTCAAAAAACTGTCGATTCACGTATGAAAGCCCTATGATGCAACGGGCACAGGCGCGCTCAAGAGTGCGAAGATTTTCTACACGGACAGCCTATTCAGTGGTAGTTCGCCCAGCAAAAGGCAACTCCCAGTGCACCTGCCCAAGACTGAATGCTGGCCGGGCGTATGACTACAGACGACACCGTGATTATATTTTACGCAAGAATGAAACCAAAAATTTATTTTTCAAGGCCAGAATCACCCGGAGCCAACAATCTCGGGGAGCACGAGAGGCATGATGGCTGCCTCGCTCTCGCGTACAACGCGAGCGTGGACCACCCTGAGCGCGTTGTAATCTTGAGGCTTTTTGCCTGTAGTTCGCCAGGCGGCCTTTTCGGAGTTTACTGCCCTTGGGAACTGGAAATTAGTCGAAATTGCACGGGGTAGGGAAGGATTGTGATCCGACGCCCTCCTACGTAGACAGCCTAAACTGTCCAGATGGCTCAAGTGAGGCTAAAATGTAAGCGCGCAGCCTTTTCCGGCGCACAACGGTGCGTGAAAGCCACCCAATCATGCATGAAGGTCGGGCTCTAATCTTGTGCTCATTTGCCGAGTGAGACATCTGCTGACCCCATTTTTTCAGCTGCGGAAAACCATTTCAAGTTTGACCTCCCGTCGAGAGGAATTCCAGACTGCCCAGTCCTTCCCAGCCTCCAGCCTGTTCATCCATCTCCTCATCTATCTTATCTTATCCATACATCATGTCGCTTCTTAACGTCCATACCTTTCAGCTTGTCAAACCCGGGCCGATTGAAGCCTGGCCTCCATATGCCACCGTATCCCATTGCCGAGAATGCCAAGACGTCACCATCGACGATCTACATGACGTAGATACGCAGGACCTAAATTTTGACTCCCAGACGGCCGTTCCCCCGTGGATCATTCGGGCCTGTATTGAAGTGAGAGCATTCGGCGTTGACCTCCTCTGGGTCGCCACGCACTGCATGGGCAGATCATCACGCACAGAGCACTCTGCCGCCATCAACTCCCTGTTTCAAATATTCCAGGGCGCTCAAATATGCCTTGTACACCTTGAAGACATTGAAGCACCGAAAAACTCGCTTGAGCATCTTGGACAACAAATTCAGCAGAGCAGATGGGCAAAGCGAGTTTGGATGCTCCAAGAGCTCATCGCTTCAGAAGATTTGCAATTTTACGACGCCCATTGGAATCCAGTAGGGACTAAAAGATCTCTGCTTCCGATCCTTTCTCGCCAGCTTGGAATCGATGCGGCGGTTCTGGAGGATTCCAAATGTCTCCTCGACTTTCCAGTTGCGCGCCGAATGTCTTGGGCTTCTCGGCTGTCAACAATTCGACCTGAAGACTTTGCATACTCATTGCTGGGTATATTTGGAGTCCACTTGACTATCATGTACGGTGAAGGAGGGATAGCTGCGTTCATCAGACTACAAGAAGAAATATTGAAGGGTACAGACGATGTAACGCTGTTTGCCTGGAAGTCGGCAGATGACCAGAAGTATCGAGGCGCCTTTGCACATTCTCCCTCTGAGTTTGAACACTTTGGGGTCCAGTCACGCCGAATTCCTTTGAAGATGCGAGGGAAGATCCAGAAGAGTCCTACTGGGATTCTCATCTGCGATTCATTTATCTTGCGAAGCGCTCGATCTGAGATTGCCCTGTGTGTCCTCGGGGAAAACGACTTGAAAAACGACAGGTTGATATTCGGAATCCCTCTGCTAAAGTGGAACAATCAATACGTCCGAGCCTCTCCGTCATTGCTGCTCAACCTGGACAAACTACCCAAGGGTAGACCTGGAAGAATCTGCATCACTCGCGACGTGAGCCCAACCACTTCGAGCACCATTGCCATGCAAATCGCTTGCCAGTCCAAACTCTTAAACAATGCAATGGAAATCAAAACAAACACATCAGGGAAGAAACGACACGCAGTGAACAACACTTTCTGCTTTGAACAAAGGTCACCCATTCACAAAAGCACACGCAACAGAAATTCACAACAACAACATCTGACCTCGCTACGTGTGTATTTAAAACGGAGGACAAATCCGGTAGAATTGCCGTTTCTGCCGTCGGGAGTACTTCCACCCTCTTTCTCGGTAGCTTGGTTCCATCAAATGAAACTCGCAGTCACCAAGTAGGAAACGAGCCACCGCGAATTGTGACCGCAGCAGAACCATCACCTCAACGCTGGCAGCAGGTACTTGAAAGACGCCCGAGAAAACGAACAAGAGACATGAGTTACTCAAGTGACAGCGAAGATACTGATTCATGGAATGATCAGATTCCAGTTCTGGATGATGATGATCCCTTGATGGGCTTTGTGGAGGAGTTGACAGAGTCTTGTCTCGCGCTGTTCTCTCAGTCCATCGGATGTCGATCTCGGGAGCAGGTTTTTCAAGGACCATCTGCAGCAAACAAACGCCAGAAACTCAGTGGGGATTTTGAATCAACCCATACCCAGTGCAATGCACGGTCGGTTGGTACGGCTTCTACTATCACTACAGGCCCAAGGGTCAGGAATCTCCCATTCACATGCCTATTCTACATCCGCGCTCCCAACCGATATCAGAGTTGTGTCAAGCATGGTGGATTCTCTACATTTCGGGATCTTTGTCGACATCTATCATCATCCCATCGCCTACCACACTTTTGTCCCGCCTGCGGCGAAATCTTCCCCAGAGCTTCGATCTGCGATGACCACATTCGAACGATGTCGTGCGATGTTGGCCCGGAACCAAACTTTGAGGGCGTGTCTGAGAATCAAATCGTACAGCTTTTTGACCGATCTAAGCTGCTGCAATCAAGGGAGGCTCAGTGGATTGAGACTTGGCAGAACATCTTTATCGGACGCGAGCAGCCTCCGGTGCTATATTTCGCATCCAACATCGAACTATATATCCACTCCCTACGAGAATATTGGGCTCAGAACGGACAAGATGTCATCAGCAGCGTTTTGAAATCCAAAGAGACCCAGGGCAACAAGATTCATGCCAATGAGCAAGAGAAGATGGCCTTGAATCAGACAGTGTTAGATCGAATGGTTGATGAACTTGTCAAGCTCCTAATGCCAACTGAGGGTGGACTACAGAATGGGAAGAGTTTTCAGCAACCGATGGAGGAAGTACGGGGGTTTAATGTGGGATTCATTTCATTCCGGGCCCATAAAACAACAGGGACTCTAATAGATTTACGTATTTATGTTTTGGGCATCATTAACTTTACATTCCTAATTCGACTAACATATATAATAAGCGAGTGCACCAACCAAGCGAGTGTACCAAAAATTACCCAATCTCTCCTCTTTACATCTAATCAACTATTTCTCAACCACCAAATATATCATAATTAAATAATAAAGCTAATATGCTTCTCGCTCTTCAAGCCCTTCAAAATAACCCAAAACTAGGTCTACGACCCACCGCAAGGTTATATCAGGTGGATTATTATACCCTTCGTCGCCGACAGAGGGGCATCCAGTCTCAATGCAATACCATCCCTAACTTATGGAGACTATCCGATCTAGAGGAGCAGATTATTATCCAGTTTATTTTCGACCTAGATATATGAGGATTTCTCCTGCAACTATATGGTATTAAAGAAATAGCTAACTGACTGCTTGCTAACTGTAATATATTACCTATTAGTAAGTACTGGGCTTTTAACTTTATTAGGTGATAACTAGAACTTAAGATATATTTTTTTTATAAATATAACTATTAGAGGGCTAAATATAAAGATCTAATTATTATTTATATTTAATTTTAGTTTATAGAGAATATAATTGCAAAATATAGTATTAATCTAGCTAATATCTATAACTTTAATAAGACTGACTTTATAATAGGTATAATTATAAGTAGAATAGTAGTTATAAGTATAGATAGATATAGAAATTTAAAATTAGTTTAGTTTAAAAACTGAAAATAGATTATAGTTATTTAGGTAATTAATATAGAAGGCTAAGTAATCTAGCTGTTTATTATAGTTACAGGCTAATATTATCTTATTAGTTAGTATTAAAAAAGTAACCTTTTAAGTAATTAGACTATTTTAATAACTTAAAATAGCTAGACTAATAATAAAATAGACTTTAAGTAGTTTAAGTACTTTAATTAGTATATAAAGAATTAATTAATCTATTGCTATTATCTTCTAATTCTTAATAGATATAAAAGTTACTATTCTATTAACTTTAAGAAATATTATAAAGAGAACTATATTATTATACTTTATATACTATTTTATTTATTTTATTTACTTTAGCCTCTTAATATTAAATACTTTAGGCTATTTAAAATAGCTTATAGTTAAGTAATTAAGTAATTAATTAGATACTCTATAACCTATATTTTAAAGATTAAATTCTTCCTAGTATTCTATACTATCTATAAAGCCTCTATAATAAAAAGTAATATTAAAAGAGGTTTTTAAAAGGCTAGATTTATTTCCTTAAACCTAGAAAATATTATATTAAAGCTTAATATATAGCTACAGACTTTAATACTAATAGAAAAGGAAATTAGCCTTTTTAACCCTTAAGTCTTAAAGACCCTAAAGACTATACTTAAAGCTAGTTCTCAGTCTAAATATCTAAAAAGATAAATAAAAAGATATTAAAGTAGCTCTTCAGTATTAATTCTTAAGATACTTAAATCACTTTCTAAGAGAATAAAGATAATAATATATTAGAATACTCTATTAAAAGCTAAGATTTAGATTCTTTAATAGGCAAATAAGACTCTTAATAAGCAGCACAGAACGAAAAGAATCCAGCTATATAAAGAAGGGAAGATAACTCTAGATGAGGGAAGGGATGAGATAGATCAGAGAGACATTAATGCGCAGGTAGTAGCTAAATCGTCGAGAAGTAGTGGTCAAATAAGATCGGCAATACCGAGGGAAAGGCACTATAGAACTTATAGAAAGGCCGGTCATAATACAAGAACCTGCCAAGTTGTAATTAAGACCTCTAAAGAAGAGTATAGTAATTAGTTTTAATTAATTAGATACTTTATGGTGATTTTAAGCTATATTCTGTTTTAATAGTGTGAATTTTTAGTGCACTCGCTTGGTTGGTGCACTTGCTTATCATGTACGTTATACGAAAATAGTCAATATGCATATCGCTTTAGTACCTGCTTAAGACACTTGAAGAAGAAAACGACAGATCTAAGATATCAGTCGCTTAGTCTCCAATCCTAGCTCAGTATATTGGCGAAGAAAGAGGCAATACCAAAGTGACGAGGCAGTTCTTGTTTTTACAATAGATGGTAAAGCAATATTTATAACCGAGCAGGAGGTAATCGAATGATCCATCTAGTTGTCTGGATATGTATCGCGCACTTTGAAAAAAGATAATCCCACCTATAGTGGATGTGCCAAAGTTCCGTCATGTACCTGTCCATTCAAACTGTCAGACAGCCTGATAGGAAAAGTCAGCTTTGCATAGGACCGGATCCATACCGTAGTTGAACCTAAATAGGGACTTTTGGGCCCAGATAGGGACTTTGGGCCTAGATAGGGACTCTGAACCTAGTCCATCCTCATCGGCTAGTGACGGCGTCATCGGATCAAGGGGATCTGGATCAGTCAGATCCCTAGGTATAAATAGCTAGCTGTCTTCCTTCCTAGACGAAGGAAAGAGGAGAAGATTATCTATAGTCACCAAGCTGTCCCCGCCAATCCATCAATTGTCTGATACAAACAGTCTAATATTATATCTAGAACAGCTCGCATTCGATCAGACTCTCAACGCCATTTGCCACGGTCCAAACCTTGACTATCTTCAAGCTGGCCTTACCCAGCAGCGTCTCCCAGTTTTCGCGGGTTTGCTCCCGATGATGTAGGCAGGGTCAGCATCATGATTTCCAAGGCTGTGGCCTCCCACTGGGCACCAGTCTCTGGGGTGACATTTTCATTGATGAGAAGCTTGCGGTAGCCTGGTTTCATTACGTCCATGACGGTACCGAGCATCTTAGGGCAGGTTTCGTCGTTCCAGTCGTGGAGGACAGAGTGCATGTAATATGCCCGAGCACCTATCGATTCAGGTTAGATCATTTTAAATGAGATTAGTGCAGGTCACAGACCTTTAATTGGTTGCTTAGTGAAAAAGTCATAAGCCTCTCCCTCGATCTTATCATCCAACTCATGAATCTGTTCAATGACAACTGGTTGATCTTGGAGGACAAGTCGACCGGGAGCATCTGAGAACTTGGCCCTGAATTCGGCAAGATTGTGGCCAAATGAGCCGCCCACATCGACCAGCAAGGCAGCGTCTTCAGCTTCTTCAAACCCGTTGATCAGCCTCTCTTGCACCGGGAAAAAAACCCAGCATCTATCCAGGATGGTCGACCCTGCCGGTATCCGCCCATGTGGTGGTGGAATTGCTGACCATACGGAGGGTTATTGTGCAAGTGTTCGAAGAAGTTGAGTTTGGTCTTGTATCCGTGCTGTAGTGAAGAGTCGTAAACGTCCGTGGGGTCTTTCCATTCTTTAAGGATGGCGTATTCGTGAAACTGGCCGAGAGCATTCAGACAGGCACCCGCACTAACATCAAATCAGCAGTTGTCTCCAATCTAGACATGATGGCGTACATACATGCAAGGGTATCCCGCAACAATAATGGGGATTGACACGGACTGAGTGAAGTTGGTAAGCTTGTAGATGTTGGGACCAACCTCTTTCAAGTAACCCATGGAAGATACGTGGTGCAGGAGTCGAACTTTCGGGTGTTAGAAGCGTACGTACCATAGATATTATTACATACCTAGGAGGGCTTCATCGGCTTCTACGGCCTTAGCAGCGTCGGCAGCATTAAAAGGACCTTCTTTGTCGGCAAGATAGACCCAGAGACCTTTGTCAAAACCAGCCGTCAATGCACACATGACAGAGGACTAGTATGTAAACAAGATTAGCACTGGCGAGAAAACTGCACTCTCCCAGAAGTTTTGCACTTACCTCGGCCCAAAGATGGCGAATCACGGTCTCTCGCTGCGTCTCCAAGGACTTCCACAAAGTCCTAGCCTTCATTGCCAGTTTGACTCTCACCTCGTCATCATCGCAATCCCCGAAGTCTTCTCCGAGAGAGGTGATGTGACATGTCCCTGATCAAATCTGGGACAGCAGAGGCGTCATTGGCTTTCAAGGCAATGGACACATCAGCCTTTGGTGGTACCGATTTGCCATTAATGGCCTTGGTTCCGTTCGCGCCATTGGTGGTGGTCATATTGGAGACTTGATAAAGAGTAGAAGATTTACGAGTTGTGTGATGATCGAAGAGTGATGATACATCGAGATCAAAGGTTTAGAACTAAAAGGGAGGGTTGCACACTGGACAATATCACCCATACAAACGAGATATCCCGACATCCGCCCCCTTATTTGGGTCCTCAGTTGCGAGATCAGGCCATCCATTCTGTTGGTATTACATTATGCTGGCGTAAACCCATGAAATCGAGACATCATGCTCCAAGTAGAGTCGTGGACGGTACCTTCGCCTCTAAAACACAACCGACGCAGGTTACCATCGCAGAACTGCCGGAGTTGCCGAGAGCTAGGATAAAGCTTCAGGCAAGACTGACCATTCGCCAAGAGTCTCCAGACCAACGCAAATGAGATGGCCTCGCATCAAAGAATTGGCGGCCCTGTTCTTGGTCATCTAACCAGTTGAGATTTCTCTCTGGGTGATAGCTCATGTTTGTCAGCGTACGATGCAAGTCGCACCTCGTGGGTCATTGGGCGCGCAAATGAGGATGTACTCGGGCCAAATGAATGATCCCCGGAATATTGAAAGACCCTTGCTCCGGAACGGCTATGGCGCCATGGGCACTTGATTCCCCAGTATTTTGTACTCAGGTGACAGACCTCAAGCTCAAGCTAGGAGCGGATGAACAATCCCACCGGATCTGAGATAACGAGTAACAATGATTTCGGCTTTTTTTTTGCATTGCCCTAGTAAAATTCAGAGCCCCTGAAGTTGTCACGTAGAATGAGAAACAAGTTGGAAGACAATTTGTTCGCCAAACGAACATTGGAATCGTAGGTATCTGAAGAGACTCGCGGGCTGTGTGGAAAAGACTAACAAACAGAACAGGGACTTGTGTCTCTATTCGGGCACTAAGTTGCGAGCAGAACCAATGGGCGATCACTTTTGCATGCAAATGGCTCTATTGGGTGACAGAAGACAGGCATTGCCGTTGCGTGGCATGATCCGTGCCAAGGAGGATATGACAAGACTAACGGGGGTCGGGGAACACTTTCCGTCCGTCGATCCTGATCTGACGAGGAGACTAGAGTTTTGCTTCTCCCAAGCCTAGGCCCCAGATGACTAAATCCAATGTCTAGGATGCTCAAAGGTTCAAATGCGGCAAACATTATCATCCTTGGCCTGTGCCGGGTTCAATTAATGCCAGTAAGGAGTTCAATACGTGGATTCGACAGATGCGGTTCCGCAACGCCAGCGGTCTATTCTAGGGCTCGCTAATTGAGTTATACGACACTTTTTGACTCTAATAAGGTCTTGACTAATCTTCGACGCTGTATGTTTTATTCACGGGAAATGCATTTACAGCAATGTCTTCTCGTAATTTGCCGACAAAAACAAAAATAATAGGCTAGTTGTGAACCTTGTGAAGCGTCCATCCATTATCTAACCAGGGAAATTCCTATCCTGTCTTCAAGGTCATGCGGCATGGGGCAATGTGACCTTGGGGGTGTTGGTCACATCCCTGAACTAACACATAGTATCGTGGAACACATCTACAGACGTTCGGTGAAATGTTCCTGCCTAATTTCTTAACATTATCAAGGTACTTTCACGGCATGAGCACAACTACAATAGCGACACCCGATTTAGAGAGTCAAAGAGCAAAATCAAGATACAACAACCATCTCCTTACGGTCTTCAACCCCATTTATCCAGGTACAGCTTCAGGCCAAAAGTCTCCGTACACTCCCACCCTAAACCAGTAACCTATAAGAACTTAAAAACCCATATTTAGGTAACTACAAAATATAATAAATTATATTATCACATTTAGGGGTCATATCCTGGACAACGTAACTTTCCTTTCTTTCCCCTCTTATCTCAGACCACATCGCCGGCCTTGTGACCACGATGCCGGTCCCTGAGGCCCACAGGGCCCCGGCCCCTGTGCGGCGGCGGCGGACTGCCGCCTCCGGCAGCAGCCGTCTTCATCATGTATAAAAGACGGGCCCTAGGCCCGTCCCTTAGCTAGAAATTAAGAGCTTCTCACACACATGATCCTTCCATCTGCTAGATGCAACATATATACTTTCCTCTTACTTAGGTACTATATTATTCCTATTTTAAGCCCTGTTTTATATAAACTATTTATAGTTAAAATGTTAGTATAAAGGTGCCGAGTCTTAGTATGGGAACGGGGTGTACGGAGACTTTTGGCCCGGAACTGTAACAAATTTCCCCCCACTGACATTACCGCGTTAGTGGGCGTGAGGATCTGCAATGTCAGACCTAGCAATAGAAATTCGATTCCTAACCCGTTCCAGAGTCCCAGGATCCGTAGGTGTCTATGCTTGTTTGGGCGCTGCTGAAGCATCCCGGACCGTAGGATTCAGGTAGCCGAAGCCTGCGACTCAAAAACCCTGATGGCCACCAGGACCTCCATTTAAGCTGAGATCCTGCTCTTCTCCTGTTTTCGTCTCGCGATTGTTGAAGCGTGCGTAGCCAGACTAAGCCTTCGTTGGAGATTCCCAACCTCAAGCCAGGCAAGTTGAATTCCGAGTGCGTCTGCTCGCCACAAAATGGCGAACGCTACTTCCATTCATACTCAGGAGTATCTGGACGCCAAGAAAGGGCCCAGTAATAATCGGGGTTATCTTGACGGTATCCTCATTGAGCACTCTATTCGTTGCGGTTAGGTTGTTTACTCGAAAATTGATCATGGGCGCGTGCAACCTTGATGATTGGTTGACCATTGGCGCTGCGGCAAGCTAGTTTTCATAGCCCGATGCCTCTTCTGTTAACGTGTAGTCTTAGATATGCGAGTGGAGTTGCGTCGGCGTCACCATCTTCGCCGTCAAAGACGACAACGGCCGACATTTCGACACTCTCGAGGTTGGTGAGCAACAGAATGCCATCTTTTATACAATCCTGGGGTTTCCATTTGCGATATTTGCCTTTGGTCTCCTCAAGTTGGCTGTGGTTGCTCTCTTCATACGGATCATGAACCCGAAAAATGTCCACCGCATCATCCTCTGGACATTGCCATCACTGTGCATGGGAGGGTTGCTCGGCTGCGTGGTCATCCTATTCGGTCAATGCAAAGCAGTAGAACCCCAGTGGACCTTTTCCATCACTGAAAAGACTTGCTGGAGCCCCTATGTATTGGTGGATTTTTGCTATCTTTGCTGGATGTGAGTACCCAGGATATAGGACAATTCCACAGACCGCTGACAATTCGACAGCATTGTCGGTTTTTACTGACCTCTACCTCGCCGTCTACCACGCATTCGTGCTCTGGACACTTCAAATGAATCTGAGGAAAAAAGTCGCTCTGTCGGTTGCTCTGGGAGTTGGCTCCATGTAGGTAGATGAAGTGCTCGCCAAGTCCCTTTGCTGATCAAGAAACTTCGCCACAGCTCAACTATTGTCGCAATCTACAAGTGCACTCGACTACCAGCCCTCGCAAGCGATGATTTCTCAGGTTAGCATTCAATCACCCACCGGTATCAAGGATTGGCTAACGAAAGCTTTCAGACAATACTTCAGACGATACTTCAGACCTTGTTATTTGGACCGTGTAAGTTACGATGTCACACATCTAACGGACGAAGCTAACACCGATGCACAAACAGGCTCGAAGCGAGTACAATCATCATAACTTGTTGCATCCCAGTTTTCCAACCTTTAGTCGGCTTTCTATTCAGTCGCCGCACCATTCAAAGTTCTTCCGGGTACAAGAATTACGGCACCTCTCGAACCAGTCAACACCATTCTGACATAGAGCTTGAAAGGAGTCGGCAAAGCAGCAAAAGCAATACGAGTAATATCCGAAGCAAGCCTAGAAATGCACAGGAAGCAGCATTAGTTGGCATAACCACGTCGGACCACCACATTGCTAATGCAAAGGAATACATCAAGGGAGGATCACCATGGTATCGAGGGGCCGTGAAATGAGTCTTTATTGATTCCAATATCTAGGCGTAGACGCAAATAAAGCATAATAGATCAGCACGCAGATGGCCCGGCCGACTCGGTGGCGAGTATCACGTGCAATGGACAATGATCGAAGGTACTGGATCCTGCACGTCTCTACTTTCTCTTTCTCTCTCTTCTCCCTCCCTTCAGTAATAGCAAGCTGTTAGTCGCAGTAACGCCATCGAGTCGCATCAAGGAGGCTTACCTATCAATCAAGGAGGCCCTGACCCCGACATCCTTGAATGCTTCACAAATCATGTGCTGGTTCTCCCAACGCCCTGAAGCAATGTATACATTCCTCAAATTGGGAAACTGGCTCGGTACCGATGCTGCTAGATGCATGACACTCGGGAAGTAATCGTCGTGCCACATCTCTAGCGAAGATCCTGGACGGACTGTGGCAGGAAGTCGGTGAACAATGTTCCATTATCCGTCGCTGGGCTGTCGGACGGATAAGGAGACGACCAGTGAGAAATATGTATTTCCTTCAGCCCCAGCATCTCTTTGAGGCTTCCATCCGAATCTCACCCAAATGCGTGCCCGATTGTCAGACTTTGGAGCGTCGTTGCTCTGTGCTGGAGGGCGTCGCATATCTGCCTACAGGTAGCACCACGTCTATTCGGGTCCGATGCGTATGACAAGCGTTTGAGTCTCTTGCAGCCACGCATCATAGCTTCAAAAGCTTTGTCATTCAAAGAACAGTAAATGGTTTCGAGGTGCAAGAGGGTTTCGTGCTGAATAATGCTTGATTTTCCAGTAACTTGATCGGCGGCCATTGTCTTCAAAGATGGCGCCGCTGCTAGAATCATGTGGATGGCATCAATGTGGACTGTTTTGTCACTGTCAAGACGCGGCAAGCGGATTTCCGTAAGACATGGGAGCGAGCCCGGTTGCAAGAAGAGGTCGGAAACATGCCAAGTCTGGGTAGCCTCGACGCTGAGGCGCACCAGGTTTGGCAGAAGCGTTATGAAGATCTTCGACAGAGCTACCTCAGGTATGAGTGAAGGTTTCTTTCTCAAGCCTTCCACCTTTTTTGGTGAATATGACGCCCAAGTTTACGGAGGGTCTCGACCGGAAACTTGAGTTCGCCCTGAACCTCTCTCTCGTGAAGTTAACCATGAAATCAACCGCTTTTGTCGACAGCTTTCCCATAGTGAAAGCCGTGATACCTTCCATAAGAATCTCGCATACGCGATTGCCAAAAGCAAAACCCGTCGAGCATGATTTCTCGAACGTGGGTTGCCAGATGCCGTTACTCAGCTAGAGTTCGGAGTAGCTTCAGCCAGTCGACACACTCCAGAGCCGGCCTATGGTAGAGGATAGGCAAGGCATAGAGCCTGAAAACTTTGTAGGTCCGGGAGAGTCGAGAAATGTCGATGGTTTTGGGTCTGTTTCGACCTGTTTCTATATACCATACGTCGCCGCAGCAATGCGGGCAAAGAGATCGGCATATCGCTTGGATGATTTCGCCAGGGCAGCCTAGAAGTGTAGCCATGATTGATAGGTCACTGTTCGCTGGCAAACATGGAAGGGTCAGAATAAAGAGTAATTGGGACATAAATAACCTATTAGAGGTAAGATTGTAGTCTTGAAGACGATTGATTTGCGTAGGTGCGAGAGGTGGTGATTCTAGCAGGTTCAGCTGTGGTAAGGCTGAATGAATGGCAGGCTGTTTGCTGCTCCCTTGCGCACGTGACCACCCAGACGTATGTCTCAGTTGACGCAACAGTAATATTTTGATCCAGCGATGGTCAGTGGTAGAAAATGTCCGGCGAAGTTGGGATTTCGCTGTCGGTTCTCGGACGTGCAAATGAGTCCCTCGGCCCCCGCATGCCTTGATCCATGCAGCATGGACAATCTGCCCCGTCCCATGACTCCATTAGCCATCTCAGTCTGTTCCGCCGAGCATTTGAGTAGGTGCTATAGTAGAAGAATTGAGTATTGAGACAGCGGTTCAGTGGAAGAAGTGATAACAGCAGCGTACGAGCAGAGAATTTGTCACCGTGAAAACGAAACAAAACTGCGCAACGAAGAACAACAATAAAAGGCTGAGAACTATTTCCCACTCAAATCCCCATAGTATGCTCAAGTTCCCTTTACTCTCCGTCATAATGCATATACGCAGCCTTTATGGTCGCTATTGGTTATACCAAGGTTTGATCCAGGGAGCTCGGTTCAAAAGTAAATTCCGAATCCTTGAGGAACCCATCTTGGTCACAAAATTGAGACTCGTCGAATGTCGTCGGCAGGTCGGGGTATGAGATATAATGCCACCCTTCCTGTGAATCTTGTTCCGCGTCTGTTAGGTGCTCTTGGTAGCCAGATGTGCTAGTCAGTAGAGTTGCTCCTCTCTCTTGTTGCTTTGGTGTTGCAGTAATTGTCAGCTGCCTTTGAGTCTTAGTCTCGAGGTTAGAAGTAGCCATCTCAGATTCGAATTGGTCGAACACTGTCTGCATCGCGCTGTTCAAAAGACTAGGTTCGTCCATTCTCTTGTTCCCATCGTTGAGGACATCGTCAATGATTGCGCCCTTTTTTCGATCCCACAGATCACGAATTTGCGCCATCATCTCTTCGAGGTTGTTGCCTAGATAGCACGACTTGGGCCGCTGTTGGCCTGGAAAGACTGTGTCCCAGATACTAAACCACTGCTCTTCCGTCGAACAGCCTCGAATGTTAGTGACGTTGAGTTCCTTGCGCTGCCATCCGGAGTTTCCATCTAGTTGAGTCTTCGGCTCTCCCTGACACTCTGACTCATGCTCATCCTTAGCTTCCTTTGTCGAAAATCCCTTAGAGCAACGAGAGCAGGAGAATTCATGCTTCGTATGCTTTCTGCAGATATGCTGCTTAACATCTTTGACGCGTCTGAGTTCGTATTTCAAGCAGTCATGATACTTTTGGCCATCTTTCTTGTAGAATGGGCAAGCGAACAAAGTCGTCTTGGCTTGGTTGTTCCCTTCAGAGCCCGATTTGACGTCCAAAGACTGCGATCTGGCGAGATTTGGGTCACTCGTTGGCGGCGAGTCCCGACGGCTTTTCTTTTTGGGTCTCAATTCATGGCCTTCCACCTTCGCCAGAGCGGCTGCCGACAAAGTGGTCTTCGTTGTCAGCTCTGGGACTTGAGTCGAGAAATCAAACGTGGGGCTCGAGGCGAGGATTGGAAACGGCGAATTTGACCATTCGCTGATGTATTCCAAGTCGTAGTTCCTTGACCCGGCCTGGAATTGAACTTGGTTCTCGATTTTATAGGGACCGACGGATCTATCGGGCACCGTTGCCCTGAGAGGATGTTTATGGTCTCGCCTCCTGACCATCGTATCGTGTATTGGAAGGGGGGCTTCGGCGAGTTCGTCATCGCGCCGTCGTTTGCCTATCCCTTGTAAGAGTTCGGGTCAGCGAATGTGTTTCGGTAAACGGCACATTACCATATCACGCCAAGTACAGCGATCCAATACCCATCTAACTGGAGGTTTCGATATCTGTGTCTCCGGTGCTGTGCTCCAACCTATGTGTTACTTACCCTCGTTGCCTTGAGGCTGGTTGTATAGGCTTTGAGGTACCTGAGGAAAGTGGGAGAAGATATCAGCGCCGTGTTGAGGCGTATCCTGACAGCTGAGCAAGAAATTATCCCCAGACTCTTGAAACCCAAGGTCACCAGCGTCGTGAAACTTGTGATACTCTGAAACCTGGCAGGTATTGTTGAGTTGTATAGAAAAGTGTAGGGACTCGGGCACAGACGAATCTATACCAGCAACGACGCAAGGGTTCAGAAGCTGCGGATGAATGGTGAGGGATTCTTCCAGATGTTCTCCTGTAGACCCAGTCCCCATGCTTGAAGGTTGAAGGAACAGTTCCATAGCACGCCTCTCGCAAGGTCGTCGACGGCATTAGTTCTGGGGTCTCCTGCGTAGGTAGTGAAAACGCGAAGCTAACGAAATAACAACGTTCGATGTGAGAGCGCAATAGTGCACAGTTGAAGCAGTGGCTCCGTAAAGCCTGATCTGCTCTGATATCGGAATACCAATACTGAAATCGTGTATGTTCACTTTTGGGTGCGCTTCAGCTAGACACGCTAAGGACGGAGGTGGTGGGGGTTGTGATAAAGAGGCGGCCCCCTTCTACAGGTAAGGCAACCACACGCTCATGGATTCCACCTCATTCCTACGCCATGTCACTTGGCCCCCAATTGTTAAGAAATACTTGCCACAGCAAGCTCGCGAATCCTAGTCAGATGACTGACCCGGGCGTTGCCGGGCCACGTGCAGCCAAAGGGCGACCAAAGACCCGATACATTTCCTCTACGCAGCTGCGTAGTGGAAAATATCAGAATCAACCCGATGGGCCAACTAGGCGGTCTCGAAGGGGCGCAGGGCGTCGGTGTGCGCCCTCGAGGCTGCCTCGTGCATGATGACATGACGTCGCTCTACGCCGTTGCGTAGAAATATGGCATCCTGGGCGGGGCATGGGAGGTATTGCCAGATAGCCACGATACCCGCGGAATGAGCAATACGAATCGGTCACTTCTTCTGCAGGGAGGAGAGACACTGGTTTGTTTTCGAAACATGCTCACCTGGAGTCTATTTCCAAATCGTAGATCGTCGTGACTTAGATGGTTGTGATCAAGCTGAAATTGTCTACGCGAGCTACCTCTACACTAACAAAGCTGTGATGTTCCGTCCCACCAACGATGCGCCGAGCTGAACCCCAATGCAACAAAATAATCTACATGCTTAAAGGACCATTCCCCCAATTTCATTTTCGCCAACTTCCTCTGTGCATTTTACTTCTTCGTTCCAAATCCCTTGTCAAAGTCATCGACGGTTTGCCCAGCTTTGAGCCTCCGTTGTTTTCTTGCCGAGCCCGATGAGACTGATGGTTGTGGCTGTCTCGCTAGCTTGTACTGAAGTGGCTGGGAGGGGTCCTGTAGCCAGTCTTGTACTGAGTGGTTTTGGGAAGACGCCGAGGAGCTCTTAGGGGTTATTAGCCCTGGCACGCTTCCGTTTCCAGTCTCCCCAGGGAGATACATACCCGTACCCTCCGGTGAAGGCCGACGCCTCGCTGTGGCTCATGGTGTTGGCTTTTGAGTATTGGTGTGCTGAGTTTTTGCTAACAGTTTGTTGGCTCTGCGAAAGTAATCTGTTGACTGTTGGACGATGGTCGTGATGGAGATTTAGGTTGGTCACTGGGCGCCTTTGGGAAGGGCAACGTCAATATTATACGCGGCGCTCGCGATCAACCAGAACAGTTGCCTCTACATCGCTGCGTACTCATTCCAAGCTCAGTTGTGGGCATGAAGTTGATAAACCGCCCTTCCATTCTACGCAACGGCGGATTATTAGTTCACGGCCTCGGACCCTGAGTGTCAACCAAGCCGCCGCCGCCCCCTCCAACGTGGCCTCGTGTTCTTTTCCCCGGTCCGCGGTTGCGTAGCAGCACAGCGTACACGACGCAGGGCAGCATCGCTGGCTGAAGGGCATTTCTCCCGCTTTTGCCCGTCACCGCGAGCTCGATCTGGGCATGAACTGTATGAAAGGCGTTTTTCCATTGACGGGCAGTGTTGGTCTTTTGGGGATCAAGTGGATTTAAGGCGCAATTGAACGATAGCAGTCTTGGTGTCGTTGCCTGCACGCCGATTCAGAGCTCAAGGCGCTTGTGGCGGCTGAGCAACTTGTAGAAAGCCCACCAACGGCTCCATCGTGCTGCGGCGAGTCCAACCTGTCAAGAAAAGTAGAACAACGCGATTCACGTGGAATTAAACAAAGGCCCAACCATTGACATAGTCTGCCCCGCGCGATTGCGGCTCTTTCAAGGTACGCGGCGGCGCGATCGCCTCCAAATTTGCCACCCGCAGGTAGAACAATGAGTGGCTGTGAGGTGTCAGCGTGTATCCAATACGAATCCGTGACCTCGATGACCTGCTTTCAAGCTTCGCCCAGCTCACGAACTAATTTCTCTTCGAATGAATCTCCTCTTTAAACCTTTTGTAACCTGGACCCTTTGTATTCGTCCTGGCCCCCGAGTCTAAGTCCCGCCTCGGCCTCCAATCCGGTGCTGACGGGCCGGCGTACGACGGAAACGACAATAAAGAATTCCGGAAAGCCTCCAAACCGCCCAATATGTGTCCCCAAACGTCTCGAAAGCGACCGCACTTGCCACCAACAGGTCTCAGGTTCGTTACAGTGCACTGTTACACCGGCTTGTGTTGGTTGCAGCACACTGACCAACAACATAGCAGAAGCTCATCTTTCGAAGAGTCGCCGCATCAAGAATGCGTTGCACAATCCATTCGCGACACTAGCTTCTCGCATACGTCCTGCCCACAAGGGAAATCCCGACAACAGCGGTCCGACCCACGGCGATCGCGATGATCACTCTCGCCACAGCATAAGGCGACGGTTCACCGCGAAACGCCAGCCTTCACTCCCTCCCTTCAACTATCACCTGAATACCACATGCGAAGACAGCCTGCGCGAGCCCTTCCTGGCGAGGCAATTACTCGTTGATTTTCTAAAAGCCTGTGCTTATGAATATTATACTCTGGGCCAAACTCGGGGCAACGGCGGCCAGGCATCCACGTCACAAGGAGCCAACGGTACCAATAGTCTCCCTTTCCAGGGCGCATGGCCGCCCCCCAAGAGGAAAAACAACCAGCGCGATGACGATGACCGTCGCAACAAAAAACCGAAAGACGGCCCGTCGGACGACCCGCCAGACGGCGAAGACTCGAAGAAGCCCCAGCCTGGTGAGACAGACACAGAGCCTGAGCTCGCGTGCCCATTCTATCTGCAAGACCGCTGCACATATGCGAGATGTCGCAAGTTCAAGTTTCGCTCCATGGCCGATGTCAAGCAGCACATTCTGAGGGTGCACAAGCATCCCCTCCACTGCCCGATCTGCCATCGCATATTTGCCAGTGGCCATGAGGATGCCCAATCTCGGGGACAGAAAAAGAAACATGTTCGGCAAAGGAACTGCGTCAAGAGCGAAAAGGAAGGTCCCGGACTCACAGAGGCACAGGTCCAACAGCTCAAGAATACCAAGGGACGACCAGGCAAAATGAGAGAAACCTGGAACGATGTGTGGAACATTCTTTTCCCCGGTGTCCCGCATCCCGAATCACCCTACCATACGAGTTCCGAATTAGAGGCCACGGTCGGAGATTTGTTGAATTCGTTTTGGGAGTCTGGGGCTGGACGAGACCTCCCCACGGAGAGACGTCTGGCGATGGAAGAATGCTTTGCGCTCTTGGCTGATCACATCCCGATTTACGAAGCGACGCCCCCGCTGAGTCACACTGCACCAGAAGCACCTGAGGCACCATGGCCACCCGCGGCACCTGAGGCACCTGCGATGCCAATCCCAACCCAAATCTCAATACACCAGATGCCATTTCCAAGGCAAACTACATTGCCGGGCCCTCCATCCATCCACAACACCAACGCAGAGAATGAGACCCACCACTTCTCTTCACGAGAATATTCCCGCGCCGATTTCTCCGACAAGACGCCTAGCAGGTACAACCTTCGGGGAACTAGATCCGGAATTAGGCGGCCAGCTGCTTGCAAATATGTTTCCACAGCATCCACCTAGGCAGAATCCTCCGTGGCAGTCTTTCCCCAACAACGAGGATCCCACACAACACCATAACCTTGATTATAACCTACCTCAACCAGGGAATCTCACTCATATGGACCCCACAATTACGCAAGACGGCCCGTTTAAGCTATCCCATTGCCGATTTTGGCTGGGAGGAATTTCTTCAAAGCCCGTTGGACGACGATCTAGCGTCTCAAATGCCATACAATCCGACCCCTCAGGATGAAGGGGACAGTTGATCCGCCAAGGATGGAGGATTATCCGTAATTTTAGTCATCTTGAATGAGCACTTATACCCTTGTTGTTTAGCCAGCTTTTGTTTTCTCCACGGTACCATGTAAATAGCGAACAGCGTGGTGTGTGTTTCCAAAGAAAGGTTCCAATAGCTACAAGTGGAGTAGATAACTTGGACCTTTAGCTCACTAATAAATAAATGCATAAAATGCACGACTCCAGGTCTTCAATAGACTGATGACGCTGATTAAGTAAATTTTAATAGATCAGTCAATCTTAGCTGGTAAGTTTGTGCGCCGGCTACTTGGTTCCTCGATGTGTGCACTTTTGTAGCACAAGGATGGATCCCACCTGATTCAGTTGGTGTTGTGGGTGTTGTGTCAGTGTCACAGCGCAGTAAGCACCAATTCACTAACAAGAATGGACCGTCACCAGCCCCACTGAAGCTCGCTCGCTCCACAGCTCCACCTCTCCACACTCCCCTCTGGGAAGACAAGATTGACCGAGCCGAGAGCGAGGAAGACATCTACGGTATTGTCCAGTGGGCCAGACGGACCATGGCCAACTTCAAGTCACCAGCCTTGATCTCAAGAGGGACGGTGCACGTGACCGCAAGGGAACGGGCAGAAGAACTCCGAAAGGTCACCCTGGAGAGATTGGAGGCGGACAGAGACCACCCCCCCGGAGGCGCCCCGAGCGTGCCGGCCAGAAAAATAGACGTCCGAACCACTGTCTCACTCGGCGAAGCCGAGTACGCGGCGTGCTCAACAGGCAACACCGCCCTAGGGGCGGACGAGATCAACGTCAGAATGCTGCGAGCATGCTGGCACCACATAGGGCCACACATTAGGATCCTGTACGAAAAGTCCCTGGAGTGGGGCTACTACCCAGAGTGCTTCCGCGAAGCCGAGGTGGTCATGATCAACAAACCCGGGAAGCCGACCTCACGTCTCCCCGGTCCTATCGACCGATCTCGCTCACCTCTTGCGTGGGCAAAGGCATTGACAGACTCTTTGCATGGAGAGTCTCCCATGCCGCGATAAAACACGGAGTACTCAGCAAATTACAGGCGGGGGCCCTGCCCAAGAGGGCGGCCAACGACCTAGTCATGTGCCTGGTACACGAAATCGAGGATGCTCTGGAGAACGGCAAGGTGGCCACGGCGGCGACTGAGGACGTGCAAGGCGCCTTCGACACCGTCCTGGTCAACAGGCAGTGCACCAGACTCCGAGAACAGGGCTGGCCCGAGACCGTGATCTCCTGGACCTACACTTTCATGACAAATCGAAAGTGCAGGGTCAGGTTGGAAGACTACTAGGGGGGTCTCGTCATTTCACTTCAGCTCAACCCCTCGTTCGTCCCTCACGGGGGGGTCGTTAACTAGCGAAATGAACAGCAACTTGCAAAGCTAAGAATAGTACTTAGAAAATAGGCTGTGTGCACTAGTAAAATTAAGTACCTACGTTTAATAAAATAACTCTCTTACTTGTAATGGCGTAACCTCTTCTCGGCGCTATAATATAACTGCAATAACAACCCCATATCATCACATCTTCAAATTGATAGCATCACCAATAACACTACAATTTCAATCCACTACAACATTATGAGTTCTTCATCAATTCATAATCGGAATAACTCATCTTATAGCCCAAAACCAGAGCAATCAGCAAAAGATAAATGGATTGACCCTCGCACCGGAAAGCCTGACTTTTCGCAGTTTAATAATAGCAACTTTAAAGCTCGTACTGTTGCTGCAGCAGAGCTCTTCCGAGAGGGCTTTTATCGTTTTCTTACCGCAGCATCGCAAGAGCTAAAAGTCCCATATCATAGACTCCAGAGCCAGATTAACAGAGGGAACCCTACTACTAAAAATAGCAGCAACAACACTCTTTTAACTAACACACAGAAGCAGGCAATACTCTATTGGGCACATCGCCAGATTACACAAAGGCACCACATTCAACTACAAGCTTTTCAACACAATACAAATACTATTCTGAGGGTATATAGTCAGTCTATTACAGCTTTATATACCTAGGCTAGGCGCTTTATAAAGTATTAGAAAAATATCTTCTATATAAAGAAGTTAGCAACCTAAGATATAAAGTGTAAGGCGATATAAAACCGCACCTATATTAAAGCTTTTTTCCGCAGCTTCTAGTAATTTATATATAAAAATAACATTAAAGTTAAAAATATTTAGAACTTCAATAAGACAGACTTTATAATTAGATATCTCTAAAAAGGCACCTTTATATAGACTTTCCTGGAAATTAAACAACCTATTCTAACTAATATACACACTACAGTTTCTGTAACTTCAGTTAAGTTGATATCAGCTTCTGGACGCTCTATTACTCTCTTTATTATTATGCCCAGTGTTAATATTCCTATTAAATAGGTTGAAAATCGCCTTAATGGCAATACTATAATTACAACTAGCAGTAAGAATTATATTAATAACATCCTTACCCTTAAATAGGCTATATATTTCGAGCGACTTATATAGCCTTCTAACCCTAAAGAGAAATAACTTCTTCTTATAGATGGGTGTAAAAGCCACTTTACGCATAAAATCTTCTATTTTTGCAGTTAATATAACATTGAGCTTTTTCCTATA
Source organism: Ilyonectria mors-panacis (assembly GCA_002991585.1). Taxonomy (NCBI): domain Eukaryota; kingdom Fungi; phylum Ascomycota; class Sordariomycetes; order Hypocreales; family Nectriaceae; genus Ilyonectria; species Ilyonectria mors-panacis. The sequence continues at coordinate 1,258,519 of PPHJ01000050.1, forward strand.
CCTCTACATCTAACACACTATCTTTAACCTCTAGATATTAGCGTTTTTAATATATACAAGCAGTAGTATTAGTATATTTTATACAGGGAAATTACTGATAGTACTACTAACTTTAATAAGACTGACTTCTTATTTTACCTCTAAAAGATATAAGAATATATCTTTAAGAAGAAGATAATTTTATCTGCCTGGGAAAAATACAGCTTATTTCCTTATAACCCAGCTAAAGTTCTAAATAGCATTATTAATCTACTATTATTACTAACTAAAGAAATCTCTTTAGAGAGCCTCCCAGGTTATATAGAACTTAGCTCTTTGTCTTTAATATCATCACTACAGCAGTATTAGTATAATAACTTATTACTACAGCAGTATCAGTATAATAGCTTCAGAACCCCAGTTACACCCCAGAGACCCTTACGGATACTATTATTAGTATATAACTGGGTAAAAGCAACTATACCACCACTACAAATAAAATCTATTGAGAAATATCAGGACTATATAATGCTTTAAATACACACATTAATTACATCAGGGGAGCTATTAACTATATTAGTTATACGGGTATTTAATTATACAGTTACAGCCAGTAACATACTGGCGTTAAATAGTATTACTGTAACTCAGAAGATACACCGTCTGCAAGATAAGGCTGTGAGACAGTCTAACCTCTAAGTATAGATAGGGGTTATTGCAAAATACAGCCCAATTAGCGTTGCTGATACTAGGCTCCAAGTCTCAAAGGATGAATACAACTAACAAGCTGTATAAAAAGATAAAAAGAGGCGAATTTCAAAGAGAGATAGGGAAGATAAAGGTATATTTTTACGCCGTTGGGTATGTAATATCAGGTCACATATTAGAGCTAGTATTATATCTACTAACCTAGAAGTTATCTACTCAGTCCCTATAACAGCCTAAAAGCCGTTTCTAAAGCTGAAGCTAAAGAGACATAAATGGTGGTTAAAGACAGACTGGCGCTCTCACTTAATCTCCAATAAGTGGCTTTTATACAGGTATGCTCTTTATTGCCAGCTTTAGCAGCTAGGAATAAGTAATAACTAGTAGCAAGAGAGAGAAAATTAGCTAAGAGACTATAACCCTAAGGTGGTATAAAAAGCAGTTAACTTTATAATTCTTAGTGTAAAGAAACAGGCTCTTAGAAAGAAATAGCTAACTTTAGAGGTTAATGGAATTAAAGTTATCTCAGAAGATATTATTAATACTAGTCAGGGCGAGTTTCTGGTTCTAAAAGACGAAATAGATAACTAGAAATAATAAAAATAGTGTTTTAGTCGGTTACTTACACCTCACTCTAACTGCCTGTTTGGAATATACCGATGCAACTTACCCCATATAATCGCTATAATGAAGGTACATTGCGTACACTAAGAATTTGGTGTAAATTGAGGTACTAAAGTTTCGCAAGTTACTATTTATTTCGCTAGTCAACAACCCCTCCGTAAGGGACGAACGGGGGGTTAAGCTGAAGTGAAATGACGAGACCCCCCTAGTACAGTGGGGGGGCCAAAAGTTACGACACATTTTCATGTACCCCGCTTTCCCTCTACCTACACCATAATCAGCCCTTAACTTTAACGACTTATTGCGCAGCCAAATTAAGTCAGAATGGTGTCGCAAATATATCATTCGCCTCATACGAGAACGAGGATTGTTTGGAGGTACAATTCGGGCATGTCCGCCGCCGCAATCGCGCGCAATGAGGGGCTAAGTCGGCACGCAATTTACGGTATAGTAAAGAGATATCGGGATCAAAAGAGTTGTGACGGTCGGGTCTAACCTAGGGGTATAGGATAGGTCCGGGCGCGAGGTGTATGATCGAGTGGATTAGGGCGTCGTAGTGAGCAATGTAGGTCACGGTCTGGTAATAATAGAATAGTAGATTTAATATAACCAAGTGTGTTGATAGCTGGTGAGGCTATCTGTCTATGAAAGTGCTAAATGAATGTGTATATATATACCGTGGTGGATCACGAGGATCACGGCGGTGATCCAAGTGAGCCATTGTCCTGGATCGTGAGGATCACGGCAGTGATCTTAGTGATCCATCATGGATCGTGAGGATCACGGTGGTGATCCAAGTGATCCATGATGATTGGAGAGAAAAAGTGGGTACGTCATGGTTCTGCCGTTGGTGACCGCCTGGTCCCAACCCGGGCCGGGCCGTGACAAGAGTGGTCAAGACTAACCCAGGCCCGGCCGGCCACGTATACTAGGAGATCGGGATAAAAGACGGATCCTGAGAGTCATAGCGATTAATCCTTATATCCAGTTTAAGAAATTGATCGAGGAGGCCAATTTGAGCTGCTCTAGAAAGACGATTCTAGCGTTTCTAAGAAATGAGGGTATTATATATTTTAAGTTACTTATCCAGCCCTTTATTAATAAGATTACAGCCAGAAAATACCTTTACTTTGCGAGACGCTTTATGTATATATCTATAGATTTCTGGAAGTCTTGGACCTTCTCGGATGAAGTTATTATAGCCTAAGGCGAGGGCCAGAGATACACTTAGTGCTTCTATAAGCTGGTATATAAGCCTATTGCGATTGTAGCCTCTCTGACTGTTCCTAGCACGAGAGACTATTCAGACAGAATGTTCAGGCCCGTATCACTCCAACAAGGCATTTGCAGATATTTTTCAGTGCCTTCAGCTATCGCAGGCGCATTCCAATAGTCCCTCTTTATGGCGATCCAGATTCTGACCGTGTGTTATGGGCTCGAGCTGTAGCTCGGGCCCTACAGGGGTAATCACGTGCACACTAGGGCACAGGCTCGCGCGATAGATTGGGTACAGACCGGGTATAGATCGGGCCCTGTAGGGGCCTGACTCTTCCCTCCTTAAGTTTATAAATACTGTTGGATTGAGACCTTATGTGGCGGCATAATATGCCTGATCTGGAACGCTGGATGTAGAACGCTGGATGCAGAACGCTGGATACAGTATATAATAACGCCGGATTTAGATCCCTTTAACACCCTAATTTAGATCCCTTTAAGTATAAAATAGGGACTCTATAACCCTCAATTAATAGAAAAACAACCTTTTTAATTTATATCACTTAATTAATTACTTCTACTATTACATACAGCAAATTGTATATCTAATAATTAAAAGTCTTATTTACTTTAAGAGTAACTACATAAGATATAACTATTTACTATAGCTATTTGCTATCTATCTTACTTATTATTTCTGTTAAACTAATTAAAAATACCTACTTAATAAAATCTTTCTACTAAAAAGGTCTATCTTAAGACCTTTAAGAATTAAAGCAGCTAGAATAAAGCGTTTTAAATAAAGGCAAATTCTACTTAAATTTAGAATCTAGTTAATTTAGCAGCAGAAAGGGACAGAAACAACACCCAACTTATTAACTTACCCTAGGGGAGATATATAGAGGATTGTCGCTTAGGCGTTTTAGCTGGTCAGCTTAAAGCTGCACCAGATTATGCATATAAGGTCGGGTCAATCTGAGGCTTATATCTTCTAGTAGGAAAGCATCCAATAAGATAGAATATTAGGTCTATTATAGGAAAGTTCGCTAGTAAGGTATTAATAGAGCCTGTAGCAGCTCGATATCTAAGAGAGGTTAAAGATAGAGGCAGGACAAGAATTATAGTAACCGTTAAAATAGACTTAAATAAATCTCTTAAAAATAAAGGTAATAAATTAAGGCAATTACTAGATGGGTATGATGTTTTGCTACCTGGGTATGATCTTATATGGGTATGACTTTTCTACTATGCTTATTAGCTTAAAAATAATTATTAGTATATTAAAATTCTACTACATTTCCTCTTTGTACTCCTTAGCATTCAACTTATTAAAATTAAAATAATCTTAGCCTCTAGGAATAATTGTTATAAATATACTAACTGCTATTTCTAGAGCCTACTTAATTAGCCCCTTCCGATTAAATATATCTAGCTAACTGCATACTGATATTGAGTAGGATCTTAGATCCTAAAGCTGAAGCTAAAGCCTAAGCCCTAGCGATTAATTACTCCCTTTGAAGTGCTATTGTATTGAGCGTAAAGCTGAGCCTATAAGTCTATTGTATTCTTTAAGTTATTTGAGTCGTTCGATAACATTCTATAGCCCCTCTCTACTTTATAGTGTTAGAGATAATAATATACTTAATAATCTCTTTTTATATTATATCCATAAAGGTTCTTTAATATCCTTAGGCCTTATAGCTAGTAAGGTCTAAATGAGTTAATCTGGTTGATGTATAATAATTATAAGATTTACTTTAATACTAATTTTACTTTAGTTTTATTGTCTGTTTGTTAAGTAATAGGACTGATTCCAGGTGAATACCTATATTTATTATTAACTCCTATATCTTCTATATCTAGCCTTCTAGTATCTCTAATACCTTTATTATTAAAACTCTCTTAAGTAATAAAAGCTAAGTTTTAAATTGTTCTAAAGTTATATATAATAGGTTATTAGAGAAGATTGCCGTTTTTATACTTAACTTTATCTGTTAATATAAATATATATATATAAGTAGCAGGAGAGATAGAGCTAGTTGCTACTCAGTTTAGAAGCCTATAACCCCCCTCCTCTATACTCTCTACTGTAAAATCTACAATTAATATTTAGTCCTCTAGAGACTATATCTTCTAATATATCTAGATAATCTTTAATCTCGCTAGAACTAAAGCTAATATCTAATTCTTCTATTTTAAGTAATACTACTTTAAATTTAGAGACTCTTTTTAAGATAGTTAATATCTTTACTAAGGAGTATAGGTTTAATATTATTTGGTAATATAGATATCAGTATTAAGACTGAAAGATTAGATATATATTTTAATATAATTAATTTGGATAACTAAGGCCTACTGAAGGAGTTAGACTATAGAAATAGAAGTCTTAAAAATATAGTTATAAGTAGTAGGTTATTACTAAAGCTCTTAAAGAGGGGAAGTAGTTTTTATATTAGTATCTAAATATAGAATATAGTAAATATAACTATAGACCTAGCCTCACTCTATTAGTATATCCTACTTATTAATAACTAACTTTATCTATTAGAGCTACTATTAAAGCTATAAGTTGATAGATTTGGTATATATACCTATAATATATAAGTAGTTATTAAAGATTAATATTTAGATACTAGCTTTATTTAAAAGGATATCTATAATATCTAAATTACTATTAATTGTAATAAGTTAAATAGGTATATTTCTACTGTAGTATTTATTAAGCTATTTAATAAAAGTAGAGTTCTCTACTTAGTAAAGTGAGTAGATAATAAGCTAAATTAAGTTATTAGCTTAATCTGGACTTTCTCCTATTATCTTTAGATATAGAAACACTTTCCAGATGTTATTAGTTTTAATAAATATATATAATACCAATTGATTTAAGCTGTCTTTCTTCTAAATAACTAGGTAAATATGTTTGGGGACTGTCTTTAATACTGTGTTTGGGTTAATTAATAATAAGAGAAGAAAAGGATTTTAATTTCTTATAGAGGGCTTTTAACAGCTAGTTAATAAGCAATCTATTAAAGACCTAACTATTATTATTATAGACTTTAATAAGTTAATAAAGGCAGTATTAGATAACTAGTTTCCTAAGTTATAGCAGTAATTATATATCTACTATATTAACTTAAATATCCTTTTTAAGTTAAAGTAGAAATAGCTTAAGACTTCTAAGTCTATTAGTAGTTTAAATAGCAGTAATATTAATATATCCTTTTAGTATAAAACTTAACTTAGCTTAAATAATTAAGTACTAGTTAATATAGTTTAATAACTAATAAGATTCCCTTATATCTATTAGGGTATCTTTTAGATATAGAAGGTTATACTATTTACTAATAATAAGGCAGCTTATAAGAAGGCTTAGAGAAAGCTATATATTAAGTTTGATAATTAATAACTAATTCTGTATTACTTATATAGTACTTATATATCTATAAGAGCTTAATAGGCCTGCTACTTTATTAAGATATACTGTAATTTCAGTATTTATATTACATTTAGTATAGAAGTAAGTAATAATAATATTAAAAGCTATTTGCTTAATAGTATAAATAACCTTTTTTATTTTGTTAAGGCAATATAGAATATAATAAGAGATTAAGAGTATAACTTTCTGGATAAGTATGCAGTAAATAAAGTGCTTACTGTATATAATCTTACTGGACTAAGTTTAGAGTACTTTAGTAAGCTATAGATAATAATCTCTTTAAAGAGCTTAAGCTTAATATAGAGGCAGTATTATATTATATATAAGGTAATACTAACTGTATGGAATTTCTTTTTAACCTCTTTTTAAGACTGTAGTAGTAACTATTCTATTTTAGTAGAGCTTAGTATTCTGTACTCTTATATAATCTATAAGAAGCTGGGTTTAAATATACAGTTTATAAAGTAGGAAGTCTATCTATACTGGCAACTTAGAGAATTAATATTAAGAGATTTATATTGTTGGATTTTTAACTTTAAGGTTGCTTTAGCTCTATATAGCTGCCTAAGAAATATACTATAAATTTTGCCCTTAAGTCTAGCTATTAATATAGACAGTTAATTTAAGCTAGCTAATATTAAGATACCTATAAATATATTAAGCTAAGTAGTAAAGTAGAGAGTGAAGTATAAGTAAGGTTAACTAATAGGAAGTTAAAATTAATCTATATTAGTAAGAATTAAATAAGAGATAAGTTAATAAGATAGATTAGCTATATAAATAACCTGCAGCTAGTTAGCTATATTAAGTTCTAAATAACTTACTGGGGTGTAAGCTACTAGATGAAGGCTACAGCTAAATATCTATAGAATAAGAAGTTAGTAGGAGCTAATAAGCAGTAATATAAGGAATAATATAATATTAGAATAGTAAATTTTAGGTAGAAATAGTAGGATTTTAATTAGTTATAATTAAGCTGAAAAATTTAATATATAGTTATTGAAATTATACTATTACAGTCCTAAGACGACCTAATAGCACTATTGCTATACAGTCTTAGGACAATCTAATAGTATTAAGCTCAGTAAGATATAGTATAATTTTAAATGCTTATAGTTAAGCTGAGAATTTAAGTATAAGCAATTAAAATTATACTATCTGTTGGATTTGTTACGGTTAATTTAATTAATTAGATAGATAAATTAAGCAGTAATAATAATATTATTAATTGTTTGTGCTGGTTATCTGGACCGGCTGGAAGAGGGGTTATTAGACCCCCCTTCTAACTAAAGTTAGAATATCAGTCTATTAGAGGTTTTATAATATAGGGTTATCTTCTAATACTATCTTTATATTGTGGCTGGGAATATTATGTGATAATTACAGACTTAGTATAGGTAAAACTGCTATTAGTCAGAATAGTTTTACTGCCTTTAGTTATATATATTTATAGGGAAGGGTATTTTTAAGCTAATAAGTGTGATAGAAAAGTTATATCTATATAAGATTATACCTAAGTAGCAAAATATTATGTCTGTCTAGTAATTGCCTAAATTAATAGACTTTCTAGCAGCCTTAAGCTCTTTTAGCCTCTCTAACTTCTCAGAAGAATCTCTAATAAAAGAAAGATAATAATAATTCCTCTTCTATAATAGCACTAACCTCCCCTTTTAACCTTATTTAGGCTACTCTAAAGATATCCCCGCTAGTAACTAGCTAGCCTAAATGTCTCTAACTGCCTATTATATTCCTCTCTTACAGTTTGATAATTATCCCTAATCAGACTAGAAGTATATATAATATAACAGCCTTTCTATTTAAGATTCCAACTAAAAAAACACAGTAAGTATTAGAGAAGTATTTTATTAGATACTTCTAAAGATTAATTCCCTTTATTAATAAAGACTCTTTACTCTATAAGCCTCTCTATTTATAACTATTTTAATCTACTAGAGAAAGTAAAATAATACACTAAATAACTATTACTTATAAGCCTTATACTAATAGTAATATTCCTTCTAACTGATCTTTATAATAGCAGGAGGAATAACATCTATATAGGCAGTGCTAATTAGCTCCTCCCATTAGAAAAAAGAAATTAGATCTTTTAGAATATAAGTTGTATAGATTTTAGATTTAGGTATAAACAGTATAGATTGTTTGATAATATAAGGGAGGTTTATTAGGTTAGTGTTAATAGTTATCTTCTTTATAGCCTTATTAATAGGGATATTAGTATACTCTCTTTATTCTTTAAAAACAGTATTATTATTAAAGTAGTAAGGAGCAGTCCTATTGATAAATTAAATAGCAGAAATAGTTAGAGTTCTATAGGATTTAGTCTCTTAATAAGAAAGTAGACTAGATAAGAAATCCCTTATTAAGATATTACTTCTAATAGACTCTTTATGAATATTTCTTATTAATATATCTAATCTAGCAGGCTGATAAGGACTTAGGCTTTAGATATCCCTCTTAAATTAGAATATAGATAGCAACTTTAGAGGTAGTAATAGTAAGGCTTTAATCTTTCTGACTCCTTCTATTAGGGAAGATATTACTCTTTTCTCTATCTCTTTAGAATGTCTAAAAAGCTTAGCAGTAAGTTTATTAGGCTTAATAATAGAAAGAGCTATACTAAATAACCTTTTTATCTTCTTAATACCCCTAAATAATACTATAGGTACAGTCTTAGGTGTAGGTTTAGGAGCTATTAGTAATTTCTCTGGAATAGTTAAGTCTAGAGAGATAATACTTCCTTCTGTAGCTTTAGGTAGCTTAGGGATTCCCTTTTAAACTTTAAATTCTCTCTCTTTAAATATCTTAATAAAGTTATTAGGTATAGTAAACTTAGCCTTTTAATAGTCTGACCTATATATTAATAAAGAGCAGGGAGTCTAACTAAAAGGGGTAGCAGGATAGAGAATAATTTAATAGGCGTCTAGAAGTTTCTTAGAGTTAAAACTCTTCTAGCTAACTAAGGAGAATTTACTGAAGTTAGTATAGAGATTTAATATTCTGAGTTTTTAGTTAGCAGGTATAAACTTATACTTACAGTTAAAAAATAGATTGATTTTCTAGCTAACCTTATTTAAACTCTTACAGTATATTAGATTCTGGATTTTAAGCTTCTCTATAATAGTACATTTAATAAAGCTTTTAATACACTTTAAATCTAGATTTAGATCCTTAGTTTCTCTCTTTTTAGCGGCCTTTTTCTTTTTCTTTAGCTATAGTAGGGGCTTTAGCTTAATAATACTAAACTTTTAGTTATAAAATTACAGCTTAAAAGGGACTCCTACTGGCTTATTATTTAGGTTATTAAAAAAATAGTCTCTTCTTTAAGATTCCTCTCTATATCTATTACTTATTTAGACTAATTATACTATAAATAGCTAAAGTTATAAGGAAGACTGTAAGAAAGCTATACTTCTAACTGCTAGATTAAGTAGAAGCTAGTATACTAAAGATAGTAAAATCGAAAGAGATACTATTAACAATTATAATCTCCCTCTAGACAATTTTAGCAGCCTTAAATTATTCCTTCTTTTAGTAGTCTATTATATTAAAGAGGAAAAGTTATTTTATTTTAGTATTCTAAATATAACTAAGCTAATAGTATTAGTTAGTAAAGTTAATAATATTAATAAGGTAGTAACAGTTAAATATAGTCTCTTAAATAGGTTAGAAGCTTACTATAGAATAGTTCTTTATAACTAGAATATCTTTCTTAAAAAGCTTAATTAAGAAGGTCTCTTTTCCTTAGTTATTAGCTTAAAGAATATAGATATTAAGATTAAAGCTAAAAGGTATAATAGCTATAATATTCCTTATTCTATAGGTTATAGTTTATAGGAAAGCAATAAGATTAAAATTAGCAGATAGATTCTAATACTGAAAGCTTATATTATAGACTCTAGAGATTACTATAGTAATCTTCCTAAGTTCTAAAGTTGGTTTTACTGAAGTTGGAATACAGTTTAACAGTTTTAGCTTAAGCTTTAATTAAATCCTTATTCCTTAGGATAGAGTATTTAGTCTTCTTTTCGTTCTAATAGAATTAATTCAGTCAGAAAGAATAAAGAGTTAGCTATTAGTTAATTCTATTAATTAGAGGTATCTTTATAAGGTTCTTATTGTAGTAAAGAAAGCTTCTTTTTCTACCTTCTCCTTAAATAGTCTCTTTATAGAGAGTTAGCAATTTTATACTATAGTAGAATTACACTTTCTTCTTTACAGCCTTATTGGAGGTAGCTATTACATACTAAGTTCTATAGTATAGTAATAGATTTAAAAGTCAGTCAGTAGGAAGAAAAGCAACTAATAAAATAGTAGTTAAGATTTAAACTTAATAGAAAAAGAATTGTAGTATAGAGGTATAAGTTACAGTATTAATTTCTATATAGTAACTAGAGTATAAAAAGAGTATATATATATATTAGTGTTTTTAAGAGACTGAGTATTTAAGGGTCTTTATACTATAGGGCTTAATTCTCTTTATAATAGTAAATTATAAAAATAGCAGTTATTATTTTCTAGATCTTCTTACTGATTTTTCTTTATAAATTATAGTAAATAAAAACACTTACTTTTTACAATTTCTATACTTTATAATAAAGCTCTACTAGCTTAGCCCTAAAGTAGGATCTCTTAAGCTTAAAGCCTCTTTTTCTTCTATATTACTAATATTAGAACTTCAGCCTTATTCTACTTTAGACTTCCCTTCTTTTTCTATTATTGTAATATTAGAATAGCCTCTATAATAGTATCTCTTTAAGACAAGCTAATTATTCTTTTTGATCTCTCTTAAGAGAAGCTCTTTAATATTTATTATCTAATAGACTATAGAGTTAAAGTAGATAAGTTCTTATAATAGACTAATACCTTTTAGAAGGGTTAAAATGCTATTCTTCTTTATCTCTTTTCTCTTTTCTATATTAAAGCTTAATTTAACTCCAGCCTTAATAAGGTCCCTTATCTTCCTTCTGTTAGTTTAGGTTATCTAATAAGATACTTTTTCAGGTCCTAAAGATATTTTAGGTTTAAATTTGCAGTTTTTAAGTCCTTAATTGACTGAGCTGCTCTTTATATATTGAGTTAGATATCTAATTTCCTGCCTCTAGCTCTAGAGAGGCCTTTTTTTATTTAGTTCCTTAAGTAGCTTTCTTTTTAAGACTTAACTATTACAGTAGGAATAGAACTTTTAGCTATCTACACTCTTTAGTAGGTTTTTATTCTAGTAGACTGAACTTATTCTAAAGAGTACTTTCTTATAAACCTTTCCTTCTATCTATATCTTATTAAGGCTCTTATTATTGTTTTTATTAGGGTTATTAATTTAGTTATATATTATTATTATATTTACAGTTATCTCTTAATAACTACCTGCTTTAATAAGTATATTCTGATCTCTTTCTATACTTATATTTTAGCTTTAAAATATATAAATAGAATATATACTAATTGCCTTTAGTATAATCGGGCTGATTGCAACTAGAAATACCTCTATAGGTATATAGCTTTAGGCTGCCAGAAAGGCCCTTAGAAATTTCCTTTTAGTAGTTAAGCTATAATTCTAAATATATTAACCTTTTATACTTCTAACGTTTTTAACTCTTATTTTTACTCTTAGATTATAGGTGAATATCTCTTTAAGACTAATAGTATATTTAATCTTAAGATTTATTATTAGGCTTTTTAGGTCTCTACTTAGGCTCTTTACAATAAGTACTGGGCTTTTTAGTTAGTTTTAATAGGTTTCTTTTCCCTATTAAAGAAGAAAATAGTTCTTTTTTTCTGTTCTTATAGAATAGGTAGTTAATAGTAAATACCTAGAGAATAATATTACTACTTAGTTAACACTACTCTTATTTCTTCCAGATAGGTTTTCTCTTTACTATTTCTCTTATTATTATAAGATGTTATTTACAGTAATAGAACCCCTTTAGGCAGTTATTTTATTAGGTTTTAGCTGTTAAGACTCTTTATATTTAAGTCTTTCTAGTAACTCTATATTTTGCCTCCTCTATCTGCCTCTCTATATAGTAATACTGCTATCTCTAGCCGATACTATATCTTTAAATATTTAATAAGATATTTTAGACTGCTTTATACTAATTCTTAGCCTTTTTATTTATCTCTAGAATACAGACTTAAAAATCCCCTTTAGGTTCTCTCTATAGATAAATAATAGACTCTATATTAGTATTATCTAATAAATCTTCTATCTTATTAAGTTAATATATCTTATTATAAGATAATTCTTTATTAGATTCTTTACCCTTATTATTAGTAGGTAGTCTCTAAACTTTAGTATCTTTAGGACTAACTTATTACTTTTAATTATTCTTTATAAAGACTTTAAGCTAATCCCTATAGTAGGTTCTTTTTATTTCTATACTATTTAAAATCTTAAGAATATAAGTTTTAATCTCTCTTAGAATCTTATAGATCTTATAGAATTCTTACTATTTAGACTTAAGCTTAGCTGTAAAAGAAAGATTATAGTAGTTTTTAATATTATAGAGAAGAATAAAATCTCCTTTAGATAACAGTATTTTCCTCAGCTTAAAAGTATTAAATACAGTTATCTTTCTTATTAGGTTCTTCTGATATTTCTTAATCTTTACTCTAGTAGCTTTTAGATTTTCTTTCTATCTTTTTAGAATTTAAATTTAAATTAAGATAATATCTTTTCTACTATAGACTTTATTCTAGTTAATAAGTCTCTAGGTTGGAACTTTAACTTCTATAGGAAGAATAGATTTCTATCTATAGAGGAGCTAGAAAGATAAGTAACTATAGAATCCTTAGATAGTAGATCTATCTATAAGTAGAGTTTAGTCTAATAAACTTACTTACTTCTTTAGTTTTTTAAGCTTCTTAAAATAGTTAACTATAGATATATAACTAACTTTAATTAACCTATTTAACTTCAAATTATAAGTAGAAATCTTAGCTATTATAATACCTAGGTTATCTAGCTTATTAGAGATCTCTTTTACTAGCTTGCTTCTATTATTAGTAACAATCTTTAAAGATATACTATAGTAATAAATAATCCTTCTGATAAACTTTCTGATATTTACAGCAGTTAGAGCCTTATAAAGTATAACTTTAATCCATTCTATTATATTATATTTAGCTTCTAGTAGGAACTTTATTCTATTATTATTAGGAAGATACTGTCTGTTAATATAGATTTTTATTATAGAATACTAAGGGGCTATAGGCTTAGCAATTTCTATAGACCTTTAGGCTGTATAAATCTAGCAAATTAAGTATATTTAGATAACTAACTTTACTATATATCTGAAGTTTTACTAAAAATAGCAATAGGAAATAATTTGGACGGTTACTTCTCAGCCTTTATAACCTCTATTATAGTAAGAAGATATAATAAGATACTTCTAAAGCTTCTTATTATTAACAATAAGTATAGAGTTATCTTTCAGTCTTAAGTTTTATCTCTAAATCTAACTACTATAGATATAGAATTATATTGCCTTTCTTCTTAATTGCCTAAAGTCTTTAGTAGAGAGTCCTTTTAGCTACTTTTAGAATAGTTAAGTAGTTCCTTAAGACTAGCTATTTACCCTTATAGTTCTCTTTCAGACTTTTATCCTTAGGGCCGAAAAGAATAAGGTTAAATTGGATGTTAATTTTATCCTCTATATCTTCTTTAGCTTTTCAGTCTAAAAGGTTAAAAGGATCTTTCTTCTTCCTTAAAAGACTATTAGTAACTATATTTTTCTTTTCTAAAATATATCTAATAGTAAAGTTAAAGAGTAAGAAGTAGCTAATCTAGTAAATAACTATTAATTCTAGTATATTATTCGCTCTATTATTAAGTTAATTAACTAAAATTCTAAAGTTAGTTTCTAAAGTAAAGAGATATCTATAGATTTATATTCTTATATATTTAACTATATAAAGAGCTTTCTTACACTCTAGCTTTATTATATTATACTTTTTCTCAATATTTATTTAGGTACCTAATTTAAATCTTACAGAGTAGTATTTACCCTCTATTACCTATATTAGAATAGCTCTTCAGTCTAGAATACTAGTATTAATTATTAAGATAACTTTTCTAGCTCCTTTAGATAGATTGAGAGAGATAAAAATAGAGGCAGTAATAACCTTTTTCTTTAATATCCTTATTACTTTCTTTTAGACTCTACTCTATTTCCAGAAGGTATTCTTCTTTAGTAGCTTAATAAGGAGCTTAGTAATTTAAGTATACTTTTTAATTTAAATTCTATAGTATTCTATAATATTTAGAAAGGCTCTTACTTTAGTTAGGTTTTTTATAGACTTTCTATTTAATAATCTTTAGAACTTTATCCTCTAAGGGCTTATAACTATAAGTACTGTAAAAATATCCTACTAGAGGAGTAGCCTTTTAGCAGAAAAATAACTTTTTTACAGTAATTAAATAGCCAGAAAGCTCTATATTAACTAGAATAGTATTAAGGTTTATAAGATATTCCAGAATATATCTTCTGACACCAGAAAGAGACTTCTTCTTATTGTAGTCCTCTAGAGGGCCCTTAACACTAATATTATTTAGAAAAGCTCTAGCTTTATTTAGTATTAGATTAAAAAGAATTCTTATTATAATTCTAGTAAACTAAACTATTAAGTTTGTAGCCCCTTAAGGGAGAGTACACAGCCTAAATAGACTGATAGATATCTAAAAGGTTATTAGATCCCTACTTTTTACATCTAGAGAGATCTAATTATATTCAGAAAAAAAGTTAAGAACTAAAAGAATAAGACACATCCTAAATTCAGTAGAGAAGTCTTCTATTTCTAGAGGAATTATACTATTCCTAATAGTATAAGTATTATACTTCTTAACTAAGTTAATAAGATATAGGCTTTATTCTTTTTAGCTATAAGTATCTAGTAGTTTCTATAGGAAGTATAACTTTCTTTAATAATTTTATTTTTTAGTTTTTTTCTTTAGCAGCTTAATAACCTTAAGCTTAATTCTATAAAAAATAACTATATTACTGTACTGTTAAGCTGAATAGAGTGTAACTTTAATAATCTGTAGGGGAGTAATTCTAGAGTTAAGTTTCCCTTTTTCCTTAAAGGTTCAGGCTAAAGCTTCTTCCTAATTAAAGATAATTTAATAGAAGATTTCCCTTTTAGTATTATTAAGAGTATTCTCAGTCTGCTCTATTAGAGCTTTTAATCTCTTGCTAAAAGTTTTAATCCCTTTTTAATCTTTAAGAATTTAAAAGTAATATAATTAGAGAAGAGGGAGTTCTTTTTTAGATTCTTTTTAATCTTATTCTATTTTTTATCTTACTAGTATAGATCTCCCTTAGGTATAAATCCATCAGAAGAAACATTATCCCTAAGTTGGATTTTTATCTGTCTTTCTTTTATATATTATATTAACTTAAACTGTTATATTCTTATAGCTGCCATTCTAAGTATATATTTTCTTAACTTTAGACTGTATCAGATTATTTTCTTTTATTCAGTCTTTAAGAATAATCTTATAGACTTTCTATATTATCTTTCTGTTAATATATTTAATAAGATACTCAATATTATCCTCCTCTAAACTATAGATATTTTTAATAGTCAGTTTAAAGGGTTTTAGTGCGCTTATAATAACCCCTTTAGTACTGCTTTATTAGCAACTAGATTGACTCTTTATATTCTGCCTGTAATAGAAGATATTAAGTTAACAGTCTTTAGCTTACAGCTTATTAATATCTCCCTAGGGATAGTACTATAGTTAAAGGTAACTTTTACACTTTAAATAAAGAGTATTCCTAAAATAAAGAGAATAGAAACTGCTAATATAGAGGCTATATATATCTTCTATTTAATAAAGATATTACCTATATAGATTATTAGTAGTAATAATTCTAGCTATTAAAACTAAGTCTTTTAAAAAGAATATAGTTTTAGCTAAGCTAGATATAAATAGAAGCCTACTAGTCTTAACAATATAGTCTGAGATAATATTACCTTTAGTATCTATATTTAAAATAGCTTTCTAGATATAACTATTAGAATACTTAAGTTTTACCTAAAGTCTTAAGAGATCTTAATATATTAACTACAGCTATAAGTCTATATTCTGAATAAAATTTGTAAAAGCTTTTATTATTATCTTATTAGGTACTTTTCAGTTAGATCTTTTTAATTTCTTTCTGTAGAAAACCTTCTTTATAGTTTTATTATTCACTATAATATAGTCTCCTAGAGTAAGAATAATATTATTCTAAGTAGATAGAGGGGGTTTTTCTTAACTAATTACAACTATAAGAACTCTATATTATTAAGCTAAATTATTAAAATAGGTCTTAGAGAATAACAGACTGTTCTGTATTATAAGCTCTAGCTCTTTCTATTTCTTAAGAAGGTTTATTTTAACTTCCTCTAGCAGCCTTTTCTTATAGAAAGAAATAGGGTCTAGCTAGATAGTATTAGTAATACTATTAGCTATATTAATTAATTTCTTTACTATTAAGTAGCTAAATTCCAAATTATACTAAATTATCTAAGGGATTAAAATAGGGATTTTTATATTTAGGACTTTTTATTTTAGGAAGGCTCTATTCTTAATTAAAGTAGTTAGATAGATATTACTATTAGAGGTATTCTTATTAATAGCTTCTACTAGCTTTTAGTCTTCTAGCTTTATTAGCTGAAGGATTCTTAGTATAACTACAGAAGGAATTAAATAATCTTTTTTAGCTTCTTCAGATAGCTTCTTAACTTTAGTCCTCTTGTTAATAGCAGTATTAAAGGTAATATTATTATTTAGAATTACAGAAGGCTCACTAATATTATTATTGTTAATTAGGATAATATTAGCAATAGGCTTATTCTTCTAACTGTTAGTAGGCTTTTTAGTCCTACTATTAATCTTATTAATAATTAGGTTCTTAAATTAGTAGTTTTTAGTTTCG